>CM035114.1:35634788-37122930 GCA_020205505.1 Panax japonicus
TCCTATCTTTTTTTCCATGCATAATACATTTCAATATGAAGTTAAAGTATTCTGAAGGAGCCCGTTTGACAGGCTGTGTGGTCGGGGTGGATTTAGTATCTGTTCTCAGTATATGCAAAATTATTTGAAATGAAAAGTTAAAATTTATCGAGTGAGTGAGTCAAAGTTTGAATACATTATACATCGTATGTTTAGTTTTTTTTTATAGAGTAATAGTAGTTTAAGTTTTTTTGTTCATTCTAAATTTAATTTTTTTTATAAATTTATCCCCTTAAATTTATTAAATTTTATTTTTGCTCCTATCTCTATAATTATATAAAAAAGATCAAGCATAGGCGTATGCTGCCCTATGAATAAATGCGCCTGTGTGCAGTGAAATGTGGTAGGCAGTACGGAATAGTGCTGTGATGTAGTGAGATAAAAATATTTTTAGATTTAGAGTTTTTGACAAAAATGCGTTTATAGAAAAGTTGAAGGTGATAGGTTACAAAATTTTAAAAGTGATTTTATATAAATAAAAGACAAGTGTTTTTTTCCCATCAATTTGGATAAATTTGTAAATTGTGTGTTGGTCACAAACTTATATTTTCTATTTTTTTCACCAAAATGCTTTTCAATCAAAATATCTACTCGCTAATCCACATTTGGAAAATCATTAAATGTCAAATAATTATCATATATTTAATTTGAAAGTGTTTTTATTATACACAGTTAGCCATAAGAATGGCAACGCCTAAGAACATTCACAATAGTTTTTTTAATAAATTTTTTATTCTCAATTTTAAAAAATATATCAACAAATCATTATTTAATAGTTTCCTTATTTTTATTCAACTCTCTATTTTAATCTCTACATATGATTTTACTCCCTAGACTGAGGGTGTCAAAAGATCTTTTTCTATATATGCAAAATGATATTTCACACCCTCATTTGAGTTCTCTCATCAATCATACACATCTTGACATTATTGTCACGTCATTTTTTTACTATTTCGTTTTCAAATTATAAATTAATATTGACTTATTTCTTAAAAATTAATTTTAAAAGTATTCAAATTTAAAATTGATATAAATTTATTTAATTTATGTCCATATAATTATAAATATTATAAAAGTACTATTAATTATAAAATTTATTATTTTTATAATTTAAATGAATCATATTAATTTTAAATTTAAAAATATCACAAATTAATTTTTTAAAAGTTAATATTGATCTTATGTACATTTGCAGCTACAATCCATTCAATACTCACTCCATAAATTACTTAAAATTTAAAATAAAATAAAAGTTATTTTACAGTGGAATACAATTGATAAATTATACTCTCTTTTATAAATTATAAGATTATTATTAATTTTTATAAGTCAATTTGATGCAATCTCAAACTTAATAATTTTGCTAAGAATTGTAAAAATAATAAATTTTATAAGTAATAGTATTTTTTATTCTAAATAAGTTGCAATTGATTAAATTTATATTAATTTTAAATTTAAAAATATCACATACTTATTTCAAAAAAATTAATAAATTATTAGCGATTTTATAATTAAAAGCAAGATATTGTAGTATATTACATTTATCATGAGCCCTAACGCATAAATGCAATACGGATGTCAAATAGTTATAACGGTCAAAATATGCTTTTTGTTGAAACTTTAAAATTTTCAAATTTTATTATTTAAGGAATCAATAACAAAGTTGTTGGGTACATAGTGAAAAAATTGAATCCTTATTCTGCATAATAACCAAACGACACTGCAGAGTAAGAATAGAAATAATAAAACTATTGTGAATGCTCCTAAGATTCCCTCCAAGCTAACTAGTTGTGCAACGTACCAGAATTTACTACAAGCTAACTAGTGTTGGTGCAAATCCAAGCCCAACCTTGGGTTAGGCCCGACCAAGTCGATTAAGACCCAGCTCAACTTGGTACTAAGGGTTTCTGTTGATCTGTTCATCCCCGCCCTAACCCTTATCAAATGGGTTGGGCTAGGTTTTCATCATTTAAATCTCTTGAACAGGCTAAAGTATCCTTTAAGAATCAATTCTCTTATACTTTTTTTTAAAAAAAGTAGAATGTAAAATTTTCCAGCTTAGCCTGACTCTAGCCTTATGGCCAAGAGACTGGGTAAACATTAGATCCAAGATATGTACTGGTTGGAATTGGCCTGCCTCATCTGACCCGATTTCATACCTACAAGTAGGGGTGATAACCGAGTCAAGTAGTTCGGTACTCGACTCGAGATCGGCTCGAAAATATGATCCAAAGCTCGAATTCGAAGTTGATTTGAGTCGAATCTGATCCATACTCGTTTTCTGTTTAATGATACACGAGTCGAACTCGAGCAGACCAGTGTTCGCTCATATTAAGGTTCGAGTATTTCATTTTTTCTCAAACCATACTCGATACCTGCTCGATGGATCATATTCGAATATTGGTCTGATCCATGCTAGTAATCTAAATATGTGATATTTATATCAATCTTTATAATTTATAAATTGTAGTATGAAATTGTGTAAACTTGTACTTGAATAAATCAATAAATTAAATGTCAATTTATATTACATTCTTTATAATTTCAATACATAAATAAAAGTGAAAAAGTTTTATATATAAATATTAGTTAAGTAAGCAATTTAGTATGTAGTGGTTCATTTTTAAGTGAAATGGTTCATATTCGAAACTCAATTTGAAGGCTCATGAGTAACTCGTTTTGTAAACGAGTCGAGTACTTACGAGCCGAGTAGGTTCGAGTAATGATCCGAGTCGAATCTGGCGCGAAAATAAAAAATCCTTTATCGAATCCGAGTCGAATTCGAGCTCAATTTTTTCGAGTCGAGCCGAATCCGAACATGAAGGTGTTCGCTCAGATTCGACTCGTTTGCACCCCTACCTACAAGTCTACAACTTTTATGGCATCCGCTTTGCCTTTTAGGATGAAAATTTAAGGGAAATTTACACTTCCTAGTGTATTTTTTAAAAAAATTACAACAAAAATGCATCTAAGAAATATTTACAGAATTAATACATTTTAAATATTTTATTTATAAAATTAGTGCATTCTGTATATGGTGCAGTTGGTAGCCAAACCTTCATACAAAGACAACCATTTTAGTTTTTGTGGGTAACCAAATAGTCATAAAAAAAATTTTCAGAACACTTGCTAAGTGTTACATGTATTTATTTTTTTATTTTGTTAAACCATAATGGAATCAAAGAGTAGTGTGGTTTTCCTCTTATTTCATGTAAGGAGAAAAAAATGTAAAATATTATTCAATATTGTGCAACACAATCTCGATTATCTTACATCAGGTACAGTTGGTAACCAAACATTTATACAAAGGTAACTATTTTAGTTTTTGTGGTTAATCAAATAATTATAAAAAAAATTCAGCCTCGGTCTAATGAAGAGTCGTCGAGAGGATAGTGAAGTCAGGAGGCCATCTCGTCTTCCTACACAAATAATTGATGGTTTGCAGTCGTTTCTTCTTCCGATCGGAGCTCTCTTTGCTCGACAGAAGTTCTACCGATGACGAGATGAATTTTTTTGAGAGATCTTTGGTTTTAAATATGCGTAACAACTTGTCGTTCTGTCATAATAGCTTCATAATTTCTGCTTCAGCCCTAAGCATCCACTAATTTTGCTTATAGCTTATCAAATCTATGTCGCTACTGCTCAAGATTCAATAACTTACCTACTCATCATTTTCTCAATGTGGTTTCTAGTAGTTTCCTTTTTGTTCGCCCCTTTCCTTTTTAATCCATCAGGATTTGAGTGGCAGAAGATAGTGGAAGATTTTGATGATTGGTCAAAATGGATAAGTAACTGTGGGAGTATTGGTGTTACTGTTCTAGCAGTCAAGAGTTGAGAATCCTGATGGGAGGAGGAACAGGAGCTCTTGCAATCTACTGGGTTTATTGGACGGTTGACGGAAATTGTACTTTTTCTTCTCCGTTCTAATTTTGAAGCTGTTAGAATATTAGGCGGAAATTAATACTTAAACAATACTTACATATGAATCGATAAGTATCCACGAAGCGGAAGCGGTTGAAACGAATGCCAAATCTACAAGCGACATCACGAACACAACTACTACGATCCTTCTTACTTCTCGTCGATATATATAGTTACAAGCAATTAATGCGAACGAACTATTTAAGTGTTCACACCAAGTACACCCAAGCCTATTGATGGAAGCTTGAAAATACTAGATAGAGTATTTAGAGAGAAACTGTATTAGCCCTACACACATTAAGCTTCAGTATTTAACGTAAAAATCAATACGTAAGGGATAAGCTTACAACTGACTAAATCAGGAGAGTTATCTCATATAGAGTCCTGACCATATCACGTACTATTTAAAATACTTCCAAGTGATATAAGACTCTTCCAATCCTTATTGGGTTATCCAATACTGTAACACCCCAGTCCCACATCGAAAGATAGGGAAAAAATTTGTGTGCATATAAGGAATTAAGTAACTACCAATAGTACCTTCAAGTCATGACCTTTTGAGAGCCTGTGGTGGGCTAGATGACCCAAGAAGATACTATTGGGCCAGTGGTTTGAGGCCTTATTTGGATGGATTTGATTCGATTCGGACTTGGGATTTGACCCAAGATTTGTTTCGGACTCGGGATTTGACCCGGGTTGTTTCTTATGGTATCAGAGCCGACTCTCGAAAGCTCGGGTCGGGTCATCCGATCGAGTTGCCGGAGGTGGGGACACGAAGGCTGGTGGTATTATCCCATAATGGAGAGATGAAGGTCCGGAGGTGGGGACACGAAGCCAGCCGGTATTTTCCCACAATGGCTAGAGAGTCAAGGATCTTTGGGCCGTGTGTGTGATCGGTTCTGACGGGGACGTCAGAAATTTAAGTGGGGGAGTTTGTAACACCCCAGTCCCACATCGAAAGATAGGGGAAAAATTTGTGTGCATATAAGGAATTAAGTAACTACCAATAGTACCTTCAAGTCATGACCTTTTGGGAGCCTACGGTGGGCTAGATGACCCAAGAAGATACTATTGGGTCAGTTGTTTGAGGCCTTATTTGGATGGATTTGTTTCGATTCGGACTTGGAATTTGACCCAAGATTTGTTCCGGACTCGGAATTTGACCCGAGTTGTTTCATATACTCATACCCAAGTGGATGTTCATGATCCACGGGTTCGACCCAGTTCAATTAGTAACATCTCCCACTCAGACAGTTGGGTTATAAAGGTACTTACTCATCTCAAATCAATAATCTCTAGATTTCCTCGTACAGGTGCCTTTGCGTCAGGGTACTTACTCATCTCAAATTAATAATCTCTAGATTTCCTCGTACAGGTGCATTGGCGTGCGATTGACGAGAAATAATTGATATCAAGGGCGAGAGCTCACATATTAAGTCTCCATCATAACTAATATGAATCATCTCAAAAAAAAAAACTCGTCATGTCCTAGACCAGTCGATCACATTCTGTTGAGTATTTCGAATCCCTCATTAATTACATTTCAAAAATTCACTCAAACCCATTTGCCTTGGTATTCTAACCTTTAAAAAACATTTACATATAGTATAATACATAAAGTTTAAAATAGTTGCGCGCGCATAGCATATCCAACGGTTGAATTTGATGCCAGACGAGTGTCTTCCCTAAACTCTCATGTCAATCTTCATTAACTTTGCTGCTTTTCCAGACAAGTACCCATGGAACCTCAAGATGTGAACTTAGGAATACAAACTAGATTACAAAGTCTTTGTTTCATGACATACGTTCAAGTTATTAAGGACAATAAATTAATGTACAGGGCTCACACAGTGATTGGATAGGGATCCACTACAACACTCTTCTGTATGTCGCTTCTTTTGCACACGAGGTACAATTCTCATGTTACGGTGGAGTGCCAAAAAAAATGTCGCTCTAGCTAAAATAACACCGTACGAACAGTAGTTAATCGCTCTCTAGAGTTTAACCTTAGAAAACATCCCTAGGTACTTCAAATAGTATCTAGTACGAATCTAATGTCCGACAATCCAAAATAAGGCTACACCTCTTACAAGTGTTCGGTATGTAATGATACCTCTTCTTGGACCCAACCAAGGCGATTAAATCATAGTGTCTCAAAAAATGGTGCCCAACCATTTAGACCACCATAATATAGTCTCATCTCGCTCGTTATTACAAACGCCGAGGCAGGTTATCCGTGTGAGTAGATCAACCTTTTTTCCTTGTGACATTTTATATGTGTGCTTATATATATTCAACAAGTTAAAACATAGAACTGAATAGAAATCAACATTATGTAATAACATTTATTGCATAAAAATATAGTAAACAATATCCAAAAGATGTCCATTATCAAACATTAAATATATCAAGGCCTACGAAGTCCCAAGCTCTTAACATGAGCTCGAAAACATCCCTAGGAATGAGCTTAGTCAAGCGATCAGCAACCATGTCGCTCGTAGAGATATGTTTGAGGACCACCTTCTTTTGTGCCACAATATACCTAATGTAATGAAATTTATTCTCAATATGCTTGGCCTTTCCATGGTACTTGGGATCCTTAACGTAAGACAAAGCAGCCGTATTATCACAATGAATAGTGACAGGGTCACTCGAATGTGATCCAACATACAGGCACTTGAAGAATCTCCGTAACCATACTGCTTCTTGTACTGCAAAGCAACATGCAATGTATTCTGACTCCATAGTGGATAAAGCAACACATGGTTGTTTCTTGCTCAACCAACTAATGGTTCCACCACAAAGCATGAAGTTATACCCATTGGTAGACTTGCGCTCATCCAAGTCGCTAGCCCAATCTGCGTCGCTGTACCCCTGTAAGCGTAGCTCACCACCTTGGTAACACAACATATAGTCCATGGTGCCTCTCAAGTATCAAAGTATCCTCTTAACTGCCACCCAATGAGAAAATCTAGGATTGCTTTGAAACCGACTAACCATCCCCACTGCAAAACTTATATCGGGACGTGTACACATCATTGCATACATTAACTTACCACCTGCACTAGCATAAGGAACACGATCCATCTGCTCTTTTTCTTGATCAGTCTTAGGGCAAAGATCCTGGCTTAGTTTATGACCCTTCTCAATGGGAGTGTCAACTGGTTTAGAATTATGCATACGAAAATGCTCTAAAATAGATTTTATATAAGTCTCTTAACTTAAACCCAAAAATATTTTAGAGCGATCCCTATAGATCTTAATTCCGAGTACAAATTCTGCTTCACCCATGTCTTTTATCTCAAAATTAGATGATAACCACTTTTTAGTGGTGACAATCAATCCCATATCATTTCCAGCTATCAAGATGTCATCAACATACAAACACAAGATCATAAAGCTTTTGTCAACCCGTTTAACATATACACAATGATCTTCCTCAATCATCGTAAACCCATCAGCAATGATGGCTCGATGAAATCAAAAATACCACTGTCTAGATGATTGCTTTAAACCATAAATGGAACGTTTGAGCTTGCACACTTTGCGTTCTTGTCCCTTAACTTCAAAGCCAATTGGTTGATTCATATAAATCTCCTCATCTAGTTCTCCATATAGAAATGTAGTTTTAACGTCCATCTGATAAAGCTCTAAATCTAAACATGCGAAAATAGCTAGAATAAGGCGAATAGAGCCAATTCTCACAACTGGTGAAAATGTCTCATCATAGTCCGCACCTTCCTTTTAGGTGAACCCTTTCGCCACAAGACGAGCCTTATACTTGTCGATTGATCCATCCGTCTTTCATTTAATTTTGAAAACCCATTTGTTTTCAATGGCCTTACGATCAGGCGGTATATCAACCAACTCCCAAACCTGGTTCTTTCCATAGAACCAATTTCATCCTTCATAGCATCTATCCTTTCATTACGAGAAGGTAAAGTGAGAGCTCCCTTATATGTAGCAAGCTCATTATCATCTTTTAGAGTGCACATAAGGGCCTCCCCTTTAAGCACAAGAAGGGATTCCTCTTCAATTTAAAAAAAAAATTTGAGGTACTTTTGCACGTTTACTACGACGTGGCTCAAGATTTTGTGAATCAGGTGGTGCCCCGTTAGGTGGTAGATCATTCCCACCATCCTTAGCGACAAAATGATGAGAATTAAATCCCCTTCCTTTACTAAGGGATAGTGAAACGTCTCCCACTGATTCGGCCATTTTATATAGCTCAAAATCCTTTCTCGTGTCACCCCTACTTGGAAACTCATTCTCTATGAATTCCACATTTCGTGATTCAATCTCAGTCATTACTCCATCAGGTTTTTCGTATATCATCACATAACCCTTCGAGTGTTCATGATACCTTATAAAGATACCCTTCCTTCCTCTAGAGTATAGCTTCCCAAGTTGTTGGGAAGGAATGCGCACATATCCTGTCGACCCCATGGTCTTAAATGATCAAGGGTTGGTTTTCTGCCTTCCCAAGACTCATATGGTGTAGAAGTAAGTGACTTACTAGGCACGCGATTAAGGATGTAGGCAGCAGTCATTAGTGCATCTCCCCAAAAATTAATTGGAAGATTAGCTTGCACCATCATCGACTTAACCATCTCTAATAGTGTACGATTCCTTCTTTCTGCAACACCATTTTGTTGCGAAGTGCCAAGAATCATTAGCTGTAAGACCCCGAATTTTATGAAATGAAAGTATTTGATTTTCTTATAATTATTATTCTATTTAATAAATGGTTTAATTGATAAAAGGTTAAAGTTAAGGGTGATATGTAAAATTTTTTGCAAAGTAAGCAAGTTGATATAAAATATTCGTTGTGTCGGGGAATATTCGTTTGGTTGGGAAATATTCTTTTTGTCAGGAAATATTCATTCGACGACACAATCATTGGTGGACCCCACAATGGAAGTATTGTCGTAGTTAGAAAACGATAGAAATATCTTTTATAAAAATAATGGTGAAAGTTTTACCGTTAAACTGTTGAAATATCCAGTGGTAAAAGTACAGTAATACACATGATTGCATAGTAGCACATGATATTGATTATTGATGCTTACGTGAGAAGTCACTCAGTTATACTCAATTATTGCTACAATAATTGTTTCATAGTATCTCATGCTATTTGATTCAATTATTGTCACAGTATCATCTACATAATATTTATATTATTAAATCAATAATTGAGACAACAAAGTTATTCATATTATTATTTGCAATATTGACGATGTCTAGAAAGTTCTGTCGAGGATAGGTTTGGTCACCTAATTGTGCGCCAATAGGGAGAAATCTTTATCGGAAAGCCCCCTCTTTCATGGGAATGATCTGGTTATTAAATATTGTGAGTTATAATATTAATGATGAATAATTGTTGAAGTATTAAGAATGTGTTTATTTAAAATAAGTGAATTACAAAAGTTAGATGGAAATAATGTAAACTTGGAAAACTTTAGGGGTACTAAAGTGTAATAAGATAAATCAATATGGACCGTCAGTGGTGGTTTTAAAAGTAATCAATTTGGACCGTCGGTGGTGGTTTTAAAAGTAAATCAATCTAGACCGTCGGTTGTGGTTTTAATTGTAATCAATTTGGACCGTCCGTTCTAATAATAAATCAATCTGAACCGTTCATGAATTAGTTACTATTTAGTCCATTCTCCTATAAATAGAAGCTTAATTCTTCTTTCATTCTCACCAATTCACTGAGATTCACAAAAGAAGCTATAGAGAGAGAAACTATAGAGAGCAAGAAGAAGAGTATTCTGTTACTTCACTATTGCAGTATCCAACTTTCTACTAAAGTAAGGAATATTATTTGTTGTATTCGTAAGGGATGTTATTTTTGTTTGGTAAGTGGTATTATTTCTTTCGTATTCATAAGGAATACTATTTTTCGTATTCATCCTTTAATATGTCGGAATAACCTGTTTACGCGGATTACGTACTATATGACAGGGGGAAATCCATTTGCAGTTTCGTATGTTATTTCTTTTCATATTCTTAAATCTAAACTTACTATGGTAAGTATTGCTTCGATAATCCTTGAAATTAGTGGAATATCCTTGAGTTTTGCGCTTCATCCAGTATCGTTTTATTGGAATATTGATCTGAACTTTCTCATTAAATATCAATTTTTTCACCCGGGGTACTATTCACGGGCTACTATTACCCAGTTACTATTCACTCAGATATTATTCACTCGGGTATTCGGGGCAGTTTTCGTGCCAGAGTACTATTCACGAGTTACTATTCACAGGTTACTATTCACCCGATTACTATTCACTCTAGTATTATTCACTCGGGTATTCGGTGCACTTTTCGTACCGGAGTACTTTTTACGAATTACTATTCACGGGTTACGATTCACCCGATTACTATTCACTCTAGTATTATTCACTCGGGTATTCGAGGTACTTTTCATGCCAGGGTACTATTCTCGAAGTACTATTCACAGGATACTATTTACGGGGTACTATTCACCGAAAAATTTATTTCTTTTCTGTCCAAATTATTTTTGATACATGGATATTATTCTTGAATTTTACCCCATAAAGCAGTATCATGTTGAAAATTTGGATATTTTTAAACTCTGGATAAATTTTTTAAATTATCCTTGATTTCGTTTGATTAATGCTTATATCATTGTCATCATCCTCATGCTTATATTGTGATGAAAGTCATCTTTAGCTTACGTGCATAGATGGACTGTTGATTGGTATGCTTATGACTAGGTATCATTCGGTATAATCATGACCTGTAATATTACAAATGATGTGGTAAAACTCCTCATTGGCCTGTAGTGCATTGATGGATAGTTGTTGGTATGATTATGACCAGGAATTATTCGGTATAATCATGACCATTGAGTATGATTGCAAATTACCATAAAATCAAATAACAACTAAAATAAGAATAATAACGAAATAAATCAAATCTGGAAATAATGGGATCCTAACTTCATTTAATAATTCATCTAATTACCACCATCACGCAAGATCGTTCACATATCACAGGAAAGTAGCCAAGAGCACTAATGTAGACATAACCATTTTTCAATGTATTATGACCTACTTACATAGCATCCACATGCAATAGACACCATGTAATCATCAATATAACCAAAATCACTATATGTCTATGTGAAATTGCAACCATATTGAATTTAAGCACAAGCCCTTATTTAACTCATACAGTGAAACAGTATATTTCTATCTGATTCACGAAATACAAAGCTACGCAAAACAGCCCATATACGCATGCTATCATGATTACAATCCATACCCGCATGTTATTTTTCAATTCAATACAAGTAACTAAAACAAATGGTGATCAATCATTCATGCATGCAAATCAACCATGATAAAAATTCCTTATGATGTGTAAAACAGTCCAGCAATCAAGCATGCAATTAAACTACATATTAAAATCCGTTAGAATCCCATAATGGTGTTTATTTCATGACTGAACCAAAAGCCATCATGGGATCAAAGATAAACATGGATAATAAACAAACAATTAAAAGATAAAGGATAGAATCGATCAAACCCAATTGCTGATTACAATCCAATAGTAACGTTCAAATCCTCATTAAAATCCAGCAAAAGAACAGTTGTTTATCCACAATGATTGAAAATCCAATGAAGAAGTAGAAAATCTGAAGTTTAGGCTTAGTTCTACGTTGGAAATCTCTCAAAGCGTAAAACCCTAGTTCTAATATGAAAAACACGTAAAAACTACTCAATCCTACGTCTGGCACCAACCAGAATTGTTTTAATTAATTACAACTCTTCCAAATTAAAAATTAAAATAAAACAGCTCAACAGCCTCTGATGTCGCGCGCGGGCGCGCTCCTCCTTTGTATTCCTCGCGCTGGCGCTCGAGTGTAAATTCTGGTCCAGCCGAGTGATTGCGCGCGCGCGTTTGTAAGCCTAATCAGCCGCGCGGCAACGCGGCTTCTGCAGTGTTGATTCTGGTTCTGCTGCTGCTTCTGCTTTGTCCTGTTGCTCATTCTTTTCATGCTGCTCATTCTTTTTATACTGCTCTAGTTCAATTGTCCACCAATGCGTGGTTTCTTTGCTCCACTCGATCCTCACGCCAAGCATCCATTAGCCTCATGCCATCTAACATCACCAAATTATGCCATATCCTGCACTATTACACCAAAGGAGTTCTCAGTACATGCGATGCAAAATAACATGAAATTCAACTAAAAACACACTAAAATGTACTTGAGTTGGGCATAGTTCGCGTGAATTGATATCAAATAAGTAGGTGTAAAACCCACTTATCAAATACCCCCAAACATGAACTATTGCTTGCCTGAAGCAATGCATACAACCTAAAACACTGAAAATGCAACTACATGCTATGCTACTAAATCATGATGTAAACAAATCTCACATTGTTCCAGCCATAACTGAAATTCTGTCCAAAATGCCTCAGCGAATTATCCAGATTCAAGAATACAAATTCAAACCAAACTATAGGTATAATATCATACACTCAGATAATTCAGAAATGCTATAGAGATGCTGTGTGTGTGTGTGTTGTGTTCACCAAAACTTGATTTAAGCAAAGAATACAAATGCTAAACTGCTCAAAATAGAAAGTGATAGTCTAAATCAAGACTCATGTATACTTATGCAACAAAGACTGTTCCAACATATCAAAACAAACTAAGGTTCAACAATGGTCTAAACTGCTTTATTGCTACTTACGAGGGCGATTTTCGCTCTTTCCCGCGGTGTTTATTGCTATTTTTTTCTTTTTTTTTTCTTCTTTTTTTTAAATGACTGTGCAATGCCTCATTCCATTAGGTAACATTGCTACCCCTTAGCGAGCTTTCAACCAATGACTCCCAGACCATGAAAGACCTTAGGGCGCTAGGTGTTAAGACACCCCTACGGGCGTACTTACTCAAGTATCCAGGGCCCCGAAATAAGACTAGCCACGTTATTGCTATTTGTTTTTTTTATTTTTTATACATAGCATACCCATGTTTTCCCAAAATTTGAATTTCAATATTTTGCACAGTCTAAATCCATGTTCTACATATTTCTCTTTTTAAAACCACATTTTCTATTAAGCAATGCAACACATCATTCTTATACCTACAAACAATTGTGAACACGTCCGTACAAACCGAAAGCATCTAAACAGCAACATGAATTTCACCATGTAAAACATTATAACTAGGTTCATGTTATCCAAAATACTCAAAAATCCTTCAAAGGTCACTATCATCATTGACTAGACAAAATTTCCATAAAGCTAGAACTGTGAGACATGCACTAAAAATATACTAACACAAGTAATAATGACTAAAGACTAAAAAATTTTCAACAAATTTTATCTAACACATAAACATGCGCACTTTAAAACTAAACATGCAGATACTATATGCAACTATACTACTACCCCAATACCCCCAAACTTATAATATTCAATATCCCAGTGAATGAAGGTAAAGGGTTAAAGAAAACTCCCCTAATGCTTAGCTGCACCACCCTCCTCGGGTGGTGAATCCGGTGGTGGATATGGCATGGCTGTCCTGAACAGAGGCCACTCTAGCATCATTCCCTGCTGCGCAAATGCCTCTGCAAGTGACCTCGTCAACCCCGTTGCAAACGCTGTAAAGTTATCGTACATAGCGTAGACCTTGCGCTCCAACCTTCGGAGCTGTCGATCGCCAGGAATAGTGGTAGCTTGGGTTGATGGGCCTGCTTCATCTGTCCCAGATGGCTACTGTGGTGGCTCTAGGAATGTTGGCTGAATGATAAAACCTAATCCTCTCGGATGCGGTTCAACACCCGTCCAATCCTTGAATTTGGCAATAGTTGCATGAGTGATGTCTTGGCTCGGGTTCTGCATCTGCTCGTTATTCCACTGGACTCCTTGTTGGGTACAAAGTATGGCTGTCACAGATGCATGTGGAATACTCCTAGTAGTGCTCCCCCGTAAATAACGCAGCATGTGTTGATGAATTAGGTGTCCTACGTCAATGTACTTGCCTTTGATGATGCCCCACAAAATGATAGTCCGCTCAGTGGTTATTTCATGCTGGTGAGATGATGGAACTAACTTAGCATAGATAAACAGATTCCACGCTTTGGCATATCGATTCAAGGCAGACGCTGGAAAAGATTTTGGCTCAGTCGTCCCTGCCTTATAATTCCATTTGGTGCCTGGAATGCACAATTCAGCAATCACTAATTCCAGATCCGTTTCTAAATGCGCACCTTCTACCCAATTAACAGACCCGGTTGGTGGTGCGTCATTTATTCTGAAGACTGCTCTGATCACTGGAGGTCAAAAATCAACTTGTACTCCTCGAACCATTGTTATCCCTCCCTTTATGTCCTTAGCATTCGTGTAAAACTCTCGAACAACCCCCATGGGAATAGGCATAGGATTTACAGCCAAGCCAAGCCAGCCTCTTTCTTGTATCATATTCCATAGTTGATCGTCTTGCTTCTCAGGCTTAAATCCCCATTCCTTTACAAACGATTTAGCCACGATTCGATAATATTCCATTTGTGCCTCCAAACTGATAAATTTCGTGTGGTCCACGACATTCTCTTCTTGGTTACTGGAGGAAGATGCCGATGATGAAGAGATGGAGATGGAGCGTGCTCTTTTTGGGTCCCATTTGTATATGATAGAGAGAATGCAGATGATTTGCTTGATAATGAATAAGACCTGCTGATGAGAGTACCCCCAAACTCGTTGCTACACAACCCAAGAAGAAACCCTAGATTTATATTGCAGCTATGAAACATGGGTGTAATCGTGGGGTGAAGTACTGCAGCGACAATCACTTAATGGAGAGGATAGTTAGAGCTTCAAGTTGTAACTGATGAGAGATGAGGAGTCGTGTGTGTTGAGGAGATCAGGAGAATATGCCTCTGTGTTATGTCAAGTGAGAGTCCAAATAAGCCACAACATGTTTTTAAACTTAAAAATTTTTCACTGTCTGGTGCCGCGCGCGACCGCACAATTTTTGAATGGGCAAGGGGCACAGGCGCGCGATGATTGAGCGTTGAGACGTTTAGTTGGACCGCTTAGGCGGATGAAACAAATTGGGCTACTGACTTTGGGGCGCGGCCGGGAGGCATTGCACTGTACATGTGGCGCAGGCACGCGAGTGGCTTGCTCTACACAACATTTCTTCCAGGCGCGGGCGCACGATTTCTTAAATCTATTCATGCGCGGCCACACGATGTAGATTCCTGCACTTTTAGTTTCCATTCTTCCTACAACAAGATAGTAATGTTGTCACTCTAGTACACCTACATAAGCACAAATCTCTCATGTTAAAGTGTGAAATACTAAACAAGCATAAATTACCACATAAACACTATACTAACATCAAACGCTGCCCAATGCAAATTTAGTTACACACTCACTTATGCAAAACATACGATCTATCAAAAATGAAATAAAGATGAACTAACTAAGTAACCTACTGAATAAATAAAAAGAAAATAGAGATAGAAATAATGGGTTGCCTCCCATCAAATGCTTAGTTATAGTTAATTAGCTTGACTGTCTCTGAATCTCATGTTGAAGAAAGAATTGAGGTGACTTTCTCTCTGTCCACCTCACCACAAAAGTAATGCTTCAATCGATGTCCATTCACCTTAAAAGGTTGATCCGAGAACTTATCAAATACTTCAATTGCACCATGTGGAAAGACAGTCTTCACTGTAAATGGCCCTGACCATCTCAATTTTAGCTTTTCGAGAAAAAGTTTAAGTTTGGAGTTATAAAGCAAAACCCATTGTCCCGGTTCAAATGTCATCTCTCTGATCTTTCAGTCATGCCATTTCTTCACCTTGTCCATGTAAAGCTTTAAATTCTCATATGCATGTAATCTGAATTCCTCCAACTCATTGAGTTGTAGTAGGCGTTTCTCCCCGACAGCTTTCGTTAATGGCTCGATAGGTGTTCTGAATTTTCTAAATTGTGGAGTGGTATCTAGATATTGCACAAGTTCATTAAGTTCCTCGTCCTCCAACTCTGAATTTTAAGCAATGATACTTCTCAAAGGTTCATAATCCACTAAAATCTGTACTTCATCATTTAAAACCCGATCCACCAAATCAACCCGGAAGCTTTCGTCTTTATCTGTTGGGAACTTCATGGCTTTGAAGACATTAAAGTTGACCTCTTGATCATGAACACACATAGTGAGTTCCCCCTTCTGCACATCTATCAAAGTCCTTCCTATGGCTAAGAATGGTCTCCCCAGTATGATTGGTATACTTTTATCTTCCTCGTAATCCAAAATGATGAAGTCAGCCGAAAAGATAAATTTATCTACTTTCACCAATACATCTTCAACAATTCCCCATGGATATGTGATGGATTTGTCAGCTAACTGCAAAGAAATATTTGTCGGCCTTAGAGCCGGCAATCCCAAATGGTTGAATACTGACAAGGGCATCAAATTGATGCTTTCCCCAAGATCACATAAACACTTACTGAAACTCAGCTTCCCGATCGTGCATGGAATTATAAAACTGCCCGGATCCTTCAGCTTTGGAGGTAATTTCTGCTGAAGCACTGCACTGCACTGCACTGCATTCCACTGTCAAGGCCACCTTCTCAAACTCGTTTAATCTCCTCTTCCTTGACAATATACCTTTCATGAACTTTTCATAACTTGGCATCTGTTCCAATGCCTCAGCGAAAGGTATGTTGATCTGCAGCTTTTTAAAGACCTCCAGAAACTTGCTGAATTGCTTATCTTCCCTCTGCTTATTCAATCTCTGCGGATACGGAACTGCAGGGTGAACTGGTGATACTGAACTCATAGGCTTCTCAACTGAACCTACTTTATCTTTCTCTTCATTCCGTACCTCAGAATTTTCCAGATTTTTTTTCTCATCAGTCAACTGCTCTGCCTTGCGCGACCATCCGGCCTCCTCAGTATAACAAGGCGCGGGAGCGTGACTCTCAGTTCCTACAATGTTTTTTCCAGACCTCAATGTGATTGCTTGACAATGTTCCTTCCCGTCTCTTCGTGGATTTGCTTCCGTATTACTTGGCAATGAACCCTGGGGCCTGTTGTTAAGCATGCTCGCAATTTTCCCCATCTGAGTTTCTAGATTTTTAATAGCCACTGCTTAAGCATCCCATGTTGTTGTTGTTGAGAAAATCCCAGTGGAAACGGTGGTTTTGGTGTAAACTATTGCTGCGCTGGCTAAGACTGAAATTGTTAATTCGGCTGAAACTGATTCTGCTGATTCCCTTGGTTATTAGACCAACTAAAGTTTGGATGATTACGGTTGTTGGGATTGTATGTGTTTTGAAACTGTCCTTGGTCTTTCATGTAATTACTCACATACTGTACCGACTCTGAGCTGATAGCACATTGATCTGTCGAGTGCGACCCTGCACAAATCTCACATACGAAGGAAACTATTTTCACTTTTCTCTCTGATAATGTATCTATTTTCTTTTCCATAGCTGCCATCTGTGCCGACAATTGCGTAATAACATCCACTTCCAACAAACCTGCAACTTTGGGCTGTGGCATCCTAGATGTAGGATTTTAAAAGTCATTTGCTGCCACAGTCTCGATAAGGTTATAGGACTCTTCATATCTCTTTTCCTATAATGCCCCTCTTGCAGTTGCATCTACGATAGGTCTCGACTGCCATCCCAATCCGTTGTAAAATGTGTTGATCACCATCTAATCTGGCATACCGTGATGTGGACACTTCTTTAGCATCTCTTTATATCTCTCCCATGCTTCATATAAGGACTCAGCCTATTGTTGCTCAAACTGAGAGATTCTTGTCCTCATCTTCGCAGTCTTAGCCATTGGGAAAAACTTGGCTAAGAATTTCTATGCTAAGTCCTCCCATGTAGTGATTGACCCTGATGGAAAAGAATGCATCCAACTTCTCACCTTATCCCTGAATGAGAATGGGAACTGCCTAAGTTTGATAGCATCCTCCGTCACACCGTTGTATTTGAATGTATCACAAATCTCAATAAAACTCAACAGGTTTTCATTCGGATCATCCGTAGTAGCACCCCCAAACTGTATCAAATTCTGCACCATCTGAATAGTGTCTGGTTTAATCTTGAAAGTATTTGCTACTATCGCCGGTCTGACTATGCTAGACTAAAGTCCATTAATATTCAGCATGGCATAGTCCCTTAGAGCCCAGTGCTCTTC
Source organism: Panax japonicus (assembly GCA_020205505.1). Taxonomy (NCBI): domain Eukaryota; kingdom Viridiplantae; phylum Streptophyta; class Magnoliopsida; order Apiales; family Araliaceae; genus Panax; species Panax japonicus. Next base: position 35,652,946 of record CM035114.1, read on the forward strand.
TCTTTGCTCGATTCTTTGTTCTTATGCCATACTAGATGTAGTACCCTCTAACTGTGCTTGCAATTTTCTCCGCACACTCGCTTTCCAACTTCTTCCGTTAATATTACCCTGTGCTGGTGTCAATTCGGAATTCGATGATCGCATGTGCATATAAATCTACAAGTACCTGAAACAAAAAACAAAAGCAAAAAAAAAATAGAAATGAGATAGAATTAGATCTGTCTAAGTCATACAATATAGCTTAAAACTGATGATAATTATTTAAATTTAAGCGCCTTTCCCCGGAAACGGGGCCAAAAACTTGCTGCTTCTTTTTTAGTTCTAACAAAAGAGCTCTAACTCATGCAAGTATACATGTGTCAACAAGCAATACAGAGTAAGTCGAGTATCGATCCACGGAGAAAGTTGATAAATCAAATTATTATGCATCAACTCTATCACTATATTTGTATGCTTAAACCAATAATTATGATTATGATTGCAAATTACTATAAAATCAAATAACAACAAAAATAAGAATAAAAACAAAATAAATCAAATCTGGAAATAATGAGATCCTAACTTCATTTAATAATTCATCTAATTACCACCATCACGCAAGATCGTTCACATATCACAGGAAAGTAGCCAAGAGCACTAATATAGACATAACCATTTTTCAATGCATTATGACCTACTTACATAACATCCACATGCAATAGACACCATGTAATCATCAATATAACCAAAATCACTATATGTCTATGTGAAATTGCGACCATATTGAATTTAAGCACAAGCCCTTATTTAACTCATACGGTGAAACAGTATATTTCTATCTGATTCACGAAATACAAAGCTGTGCAAAATAGCCCATATATGCATGCTATCAAGATTACAATCCATACACGCATGTTAATTTTCAATTCCATACAAGTAACTAAAATGAATGGTGATCAATCATTCATGCATGCAAATCAACCATGATAGAAATTCCTTATGATATGTAAAACAGTCCAGCAATCAAGCATGCAATTAAACTACATATTAAAATCCGTTAGAATCCCATAATGGAGTTTAGTTTATGACTGAACCAAAAGCCATCATGGGATCAAAGAAAAACATGGATAATAAAAAAACAATTGAAAGAGAAAGGATAGAATCGATCAAACCCAATTGATGATTTCAATCAAATAGTAACATTCAAATCCTCATTAAAATCCAGCAAAAGAACAGTTGTTTATCCACAATGATTGAAAATCTAAAGAAGAAGTAGAAAATATGAAGTTTAGGCATAGTTCTATGTTGGAAATCTCTCAAAGTGTAAAAGCCTAGTTCCAAAACGGAAAACACGTAAAAAGTACTCAATCCTATGCCTGGCACCAACCAGAATTGTTTTAATTAATTATAACTCTTCCACATTAAAAATTAAAATAAAACAGCTCAGCAGCCTCTAATGTCGCGCGTGGGCATGCGCTCCTCTTTTGTATTCCTCGCGCAATATAAATTTTGGTCCAGCCTCTTATGGCAGTGTTTGAAATGGCATCTGACAATGCCTAAATATGCAATGAAGCACATGAGACCGTTGAGTCACCAACGATCAATATCTAGGATAATGTGCAATAGGAAGATAATAATCCTCAGGTAAACAACAACATAAATCAAATGATGAACGATGGGATGTTCAGAGGCTTTATGCAATTCATACAATATCAGGTGAGAGCGGCTCCTGTTCAAAATGCAGGTGGAAACACTGGCAACTCTCGGTTGGTCACTGCTAAGCAGTTCAAGGAGTTGGGACCACCGAAGTTTTTGGGAGAGACAGAACCACTTAAAGCGGAGATGTGGATAAAGCAGATCACCAAGATATTTGATATCTTGGGATGCTCCGAGGAGAAAAAGGTTCTCTTTGCCACCTTCATGTTGAGAGGAGAGGCAGATTACTGGTGGGAATCAGTAAAACATACTCAGCCTGTCACACTCAAAATGTCTTGGGAGAAGTTCCAAGAGTTGTTCAACGAAAAGTACTTTCCCAAAGTATTCGTCACATGAAGGAGGTGGAGTTTATCAAGTTCGAGCAAAACAATATGACCGTGTCGCAGCACGAGGCTAAGTTTGCCGAGTTGTCCCGATTCGTATCCTATTTGGTTGATAATGAGAAGAGAATGACGCGAATATTTCTGCGAGGTTTGAGCCCCGAAATACGTCAATACCTATTTTCTCACAAACTGTGTTTGTATTCAGATGTTGTAATAGGGCTCAGTTATTGGAGCACGATAATGAGTCAACCCAACCAAGAGAGAGCTGCCGAAAAGTCGATAATACCAATGGTAGCAGTCATCGAAGCGGTGACAACAAACGTGGAGGGAATCAACAAGCCAATAATGGTAACCACTTCGGTGGTAATTGATGAGTGAGTTTTATACACATAAATTGGATATATTCGGGCATAATTTATTATTGTTTTCAAGTATTTTAGGATGTTTTTATGTGTTTGTGTCTATTCAAGCATGTTTTATATTGTTTTGTAGGATTTGGGACAAAAGTTGCATGGGTCAACATTCGGGGTGGCTAGATTCGCGTTTTCGGCTTGCCATTTACACAATAGTCACTTAAGAGCCTATTTGACTATAGCTCCGGACATTATTTCGAAACACTTCAAGAATGAAAGTTGTAGATCTACTTTTTCTCTTTCCAGAACATCTTGAATCATCAAAATCGGAGTTTGGACGAAGAAGTTATGGTCGTTTTCCCAAAAGATATCGGAGCAGAAAATGTCAGATTTTGGGCCAGCGCCGGGGCGCAATTCTTAGTGCATTTGCCAGCGCCGGGGCGCTAGGGGGCAGAATCCCAGTGCCGTGCCCAGCGCTGGGGTGCTGGGGGAAGGGTTTGGTGCGGCCTGGACGCGTTTTTGGGCGAATTTTGACACCTTTTTGACTCCAAATAGGATTGGGTTTGTTCCTAAGTTAAAAATTAGACTTGTTACCTATAAATACATGATGTAAGACATAAAATAAGAGGAGATTACATAGCTTAGATTAGATATACACTCTAATAGATTAGAACATTAACCCTAGTTCTTAATAGTTTTGGAGATTGAAGCAACTTGGAGATCATTGAAGATCAAGAGCAAGAGCAAGAGGGGAGCATCAGATTTGCTGACAACAGATTCTATTCTCTTCTCTCATCTTACTTTTATCTTTTAATGTCTATTCAATTGTGGATTCTTGGTTTTAATTCATTAATTATGAACTAACTTTTTTTATTAAGATTTCAATTGAACTTTTTATGGCTATGAATTAGTTATTCATTATATTCCAATTATTTATGTTAAAGTGAATTGTTTATCTTGTCTTGTGCATATTGCTTAATTATCTGATCAGTAATTACTTTGTTACTCTAGAAGGAATTGGAAGAGGAATTCTAGGGTTAGAACTGGGCATGATATCATGTGATTTAGTTATTTGCAAAGTGAATAATTAGGTTTGTGAATTGAATGGAAATATCTGTTCACCGTATGTAACACATAAGGAATTGGAATTGAAGGAGTTTAATTCAATTGTTTTGCATAGGAATATAGCAAGATTAATCTGGATTAAATAGAAGTCATTTGATCACTTGGAAAAGGGCTTTTGACATTTGAGAATTCCTGTTAACAATTCAGTAGACATAATAATTGGGATAATGGGATAATTGATTTATAATTCATAATTGGGGATATTGAAGTCTTAATCTTTATTTATTTGAATTCATTTATAAAGTAACATAGCTTTAATTGGTTAATTTAGTTTTCTTAATTAGAAAAAACACAATTTGAGATTGTTTAAATAAAGTTAGTTTGGTTAAGAATTAATACTTGGTTATTTTTATTAAATAATTCCTCGTGGGAACGATACTCTACTTTCACTTTATTACTTGTTAACCGTGTATACTTACACGTATTCATTGATTGCGAAATCGATCAACAAGTTTTTGGCGCCGTTTTCGGGGAATTAATTTAATAATTATTGTCCAATATTAATTTCAATCAAATTAGTCTTAATTTAAATATTTATATTTTTATTTTTAATTCTCTTTCTATAATTCTCTCTTTTCAGGTACCATGGATGACTTTGTGTATCAATGGCCATACACGAACATGACTCAACAAAGGGGAGCGGAGATTGAAAGACTCGAGAAACTTTCTGCATTGTCTGCACAGATTGAGACACTTTCGAGGATGTTTGAAGCTTTTGAAGCTCAGCGTCGTCAAAGTATGGCGATTACTTATGATTATTGTGCTGGAAATCATATGAATCATCAATGCGCCATCAGTTTTGAGCCGGTACAATATAGTGGTGATTACCCCAATAATTATGTCTATCCCAACAACTATCATCAGGATTGGGGGTATCACCCAGATTTTTCATGGAGTAACAATCAATGTGACGCCCCGAAATCCGGTCCATCTTCACACCCGAATTCCGTATATCACGATCCCATCTTCTTCCAAACATACATCATTATATAGCTCAATATAACAACATATACTCTCAAATCCCAGGTTCTGGAAACCTTATAACCTTTTTCATTACAAAAATGATAAATACATTATTCATTTAATCTTACAAGAGTGACTTTTAATCCGCCACCAAGGATACATAACAGTTCCTTAAACTAGTCTATAGTTGAATTTCATCTTTCTATATTACAAGTCTTCACTTGATCTTCTCGCTCATTCACACTCTGAAGGGAACTTCATCTGGATACCATCAGCTTGACCTTTACGGGATCCTTAAGTTCGTCTAACATCATTCGCTGAAAATGTTTTTCATTTAAAGCAAGTGTGAGCATTCAATTGCCCAGCAAGTCATAACAGTTGAACAAACATCTTCAAGAATTCAAACATTCTTTATAACTTCGATAACCGAACAAAGGTTATGAAGCAGCTCGAATAATAGGAATAATCACGATTCCTATCATTTTAAAACATTATTCGCATGCACTTTGAATTACTTTTATTCTTCTAACTTTTTCATGCTCATCAGGTCTGGCTAGAATCATTAGCACAGACTTAACAATAACGGATCATGTATAAACAGAACATACTTGTATTGAACAGCTCAATCATAGAACAGTTCATATCATAGAAACACCGAAGTGTTCATATTGTGGCACAAGGCCTCATATGTTCTACCACTTTACACCAATATCGCACATTAGCACATAGATAGAACTTCTCAAGTTCAACATCTGAGAAGTTAAAGAAACTAGCATTCATTTAGAATATGAATGAAGTTAGGAAACTTGCCTTACGCACAGCTACAGCCTACGCTGAACTGCTCATTTCGGTTCCTATGTAGCACATAAGAAAAACAACACATACACTAATTAGTCATGTATAATTGACTTATGCATTAGCTTAACTTTACGTCTTAGGGTTCGCATTCTTGCAACCTAAGTTTACGCGACCACTTTCATTATCGTTCTACAGCTTCATAACATACGGAGATGTCTTACTTTTACGCTCATCATCTTTGATGTTTTACATTTTATCTTCTTCTTATTACTTCTCTAAGACACAGCACACACCGCTTCTCTGCTAGTAGTCCATATGGTACTCTGAGTGGTTTCCCACAAACAACCAACAAACAAGTTCTCGTCTCGTCTACACTGCCCATAACAGTGAGTTAGATCGGTTGCCAGTTTTGTATATACCTTCGCTCACTGAAGGAATTGTTTAGCCCAGCTCCCATATGTCAACCATCAAAGGTTACGATTGTACTACAACCTATACTCATCTTAACTTATCCGCACTATTAAACTATAATATTCGGTGAGTTAATTTCTTATTCCTTTCGGCTTCCTGGCAACTAAATACCACGCCTCAGTATTCACTCTTTATCGTCTAAGTCATACAGTCTTATGTATACTCAGAGCGATCATTCCCTTCAATCCTTAACTCGGCTTTGTTACGTTAAAGGCTATTATCTTTAATTCAACTTCTTTACCGTTCATGGTTCAATCCATTACCTTCATTATCTTACGGTCAAACCATACACGGGGTGTAGGTTCTATCCGTTTAATATTTAAGTTCCCTCAACCTTCACGTCGATTAAAGTGTTTAACGCTTACATTTCATTCTAACGTTCTCATCTGACTCACATTCGGCTTCCATTAATCTCATTACCATTCATTATTGCTTTCTTAATACCATTCGTTATTCTTCTTTAAAGTCGAAGCCATACAGTTCGCTGTATGCTAAGACTACTCGTTTACCACAACAACGTTGTGTACACAGCGTCTAAACGCTTCAAATCTATCTCTAACTGTCATGACATAACATCGAAATGTTATTCATTACACTCGTCGCTCAACGTCTAAGGAATCACAACCCTAGCAACCCCTCACGTTCGTTCATCGCGACTACGGTCCCCGGACATCGGTTATGTAACTCGCATTAAAATATTGTTTGTCTTTTAATCACTTTTAATCTTTTCGTTCAACCTTCATTAAAATTTAATACACTTTATTAAGTGTTTCATTAATTGAACTATATGTTCGAATTTCTTTCTTGCACATCCCCCAGAAATTGAGCAGTAAAAATCTCATTTCTGGCATTGCACAGCACCGGCGCTGCGGCGCCATGCTCCTTCCTTAATCTCGCGCTGCGGCGTCACTTAGCAGTAGCCAAGGGACGGGACTCGCGCTGCGGCGCCGGCCTCCAAGGCATAATTCCGCGCCGCGGCGCCAAGCAAAAACCCTAGAAAAATTTTTCTAAGTATTTTACAAGCTTGAGACGCTAACTTCACAATCTCATAACTTCTTCGTTATAACTCGGAACGAGGTCATTCCAAAGTCATTCTCTTCCTTATCTTATGTACTTTAATATCCCTCAGACAGAACTTCATTCTAAATATGTTAATGTGCCATTTGATTGGCTTGATCATCACCCTTCGTTTATTTTATGTTTTTAACGCTCTTTGTTCGTTCATCCGTAATTCGGTCATCCGAACTCGGAATTCGATCGTTCTTGAATCCACGACTCACGTTTTCAACATTTTCTTACATCCTTATGAAACCCTACATGTTTGGAATTTATTTACTAACTTTCTAATTCTCGTTTGTCTTTTACGAAAATTTCGCCATAACTTCGTTATAGCTAAGTTTTAATCCGTTCTTCATGAACGTTTCTATCATTCCTAACCAAGCAATATGCATCAAACTTATACGCGATGGTTTTAAACTTGTCCATCAACAACAATTATCCTACGATGGTTTTAAATTTGTCCATCAACAACGTTCTTCGTGTTCTTCGCGTGTTCTTCGTGTTCTTCGTTCGTTCTTTAATTTTAATCGATATTTGGATTATGATTTCACTTTTTATTGGAATTTGATGTTATAGAACATTATTCCTTACTTATTTCATCTACTCATTCATATAATCAACTCAGATTGTTCTAATTCATTATGAATCATATACTTCTTTAAGAAATTTATTTACTAAACTTCAAATTCTTATTTCCTTATTTCTCATGATTTTTAACCATATGAAATCATCCCTAACATCATCTACTCATTATCCTCATTAAGTTATGTTTTAAACATATATATAACTTAAAGAAAATCTAACATAGAAGTTAGGTTTTAATACCTTTCCTCTTTATTTTTCTTCCGCTAGACAAAACCGGCGATTTGCTAGCTTTTCTATTTCACGAACATTTTTGATCCGATCAATCATGCTCATGATCTTCCTTCTCCCTCTCCATCCGAATTCTCTCTCTCTCTCTAATGTAGGATTTTCAAAATCTCATTTAAATGAAATCTAGCTTCCTATTTATAGATTTTCCAAAGTTAGGGCAAAATAGTCATTTCACCCCCCCTTAACCTCCTTACTATTCATTACCTAACAACTAAGTTAACTTACTCCTTAAGTTTACTTAACACTTAAGTCTACTTAACCTTTAAGTTTGCTTAACTTTTAAGTTTACTTAATACTTAAGTTTACTTAACACTTAAGTTTACTTAATACTTAAGTTTACTTAATGCTTAAGTTTTCTATTTCCACCTCCTTAGTTAACCTCCTTACTATTCACGTAGCTTCCCTTGGAAGCTTCGTGGTTCCATCTTTCGGGTTTCGTCCGACAGGTTTAAAAACTGCGATTCCCGGAATCCAAATATTTTTGGATATTTCGTCTTTCCTTTACCGATTAACTTTTACGTATTCTTCGGATTTCCGAAAAACTGAAAAACACTTTTTGGCGTTGAGCATTTTCCTTCACATTTTACCCTAACGTAGCTAAACGGATGAAAAGTACATAGCAGTACTTTTCGTCGTTTTTATTTTATCCGATTTCTGCACGTTTTTCGAGAAAAACTTTTATCGGCTTACTTAACTCTTCACGATATATTATCAGCAAATCTTTTGACGGAATGTCATTTTGACATACCGAACTCTCAGAATGACTTAGGTTATTTCAAACCCTAACCCTTAGGTTTCATCAGGTGAATAGTGCCTATTTCGTCTTTTTCCCCGAAATATTTTTGTTCCCGGAAAATTTTCATTTTCGTCTTGAAAATTCCTACTCGTTCAGTCTAGCTCGTAGCCAGAATCCTCCCGACTTATAATCATTCTAGGTTCTAGAACGATTAATAACCACATAGCACATAATATTATTAATAAAAATTCATTTTATTAATAACTAATTCTTTAAACTTAAATTCTGGAAAATCCAAATTTCTGGGGCGTTACACTCTTCCCCGCTTATAAAAATTCCGTCCTCGGAATTTCTCAAAACCACACCCATACCCGGGTCATCACATTCACCCCTTCTTCACAGAATTTCGTCCTCGAAATTTTAGCCTACCCTTCTTCTCAACTTCCCCTCAACGGAGTTCTTAACTTTCCCTCATTCCTAACCCCCATAACCTATCAAGAATCATGAAGCAGAAGGAATAACGAGGAAAATAAAATTTCTTCTTAAACGTTTAATACTTTTGCTGAGGGGTCAAATCGACCATGAACTCTTACTAGGTTAAACAGCATTTCGCCGTAAGCCCTTCTTTAACGGTCAGTTTACAATCACAAAGAAAGTAACTACCTCTTCCATGTTCTCCTCAGACTAAGTCATTAGATTCCGCACCAAATAATTTGGTTTGGCACAAGTTCTCAAAGAAATCTCGATGACATACCATTTGTCTCGCCGAATCAAGTAGCTTAGACCATACCAATAAATTGGATATCAACGTGAAACATTCGTCTAGTCAACTCAATTGACATCGACTAATACTTTAAATTCTTTTTCAATACATCAAAACGTTTTATGACGTCATGATACCGTACTTTTCACAGTACGTTGAGGACTTCGTCAGTTTGTGACTTCGTCATTATACATCATACCATAGTGGGTTGTTGATCCTAAGATCACATCCAACACCAGGTTCAATTGCATTAATAACTCCATCTTTTTACCATACTTGCATCAAATGCATTGATGATATAAAATTCATTTTGATATTTCAAATCAATTTCTGTCTAGCCGAAACAATTAGCATAGACATACCAAGAATAGTTCTTTTTTTTTAAAAAATCTATTGATCCCAAAAGTTGAACCAATTCTTTCATTTTTTTTTTTAAAATACGAACACATATGCACGACTTCAATAAACTTCGAAATCTAGCGTAGCTAGATGACTTGGAATATCCTATTCTCCACCTTCCTTCATTGTCTTACTGCGACAATACCTAATCTTTTCTAGCTCCTTCAATACTAAGCCTACTGAAAACAACTCATTTTCAGTCTAAACATTCCTATATCTTAGTACAGTCCATCAACTTACCACACATTATGAGTTCAGGAACTTTCCACAATAATACGAGTTTAAGAACCATCCCAGACAGACCATAAGCGTCCATTCGCTGAGAAGTTCAAAAACGTACCATATCATTATGAGTCACGAACGTACCATAAGTATGAGTTTCAAGAACTCGCACCTACCTTATCGTTCTCTACCTATCAAGTATATACATGAGAAAAGATTCACCTCCTCGTCATATACATCTTGACAGCGTGACCAATTCCAATGATTATCATTTTAATAAGCTAAGCAGTTGTTACACCAAGCACAAACCTCTGCCCATACAAAGGTTCATACAACTTAGCTATCACATGAGCCTTCAATTGAAATTTTATAACTTCTAAATCTCTCTCTACTTAATACGAATTTTCTTTAATTCATATACTATCCCTCACAACTCAATCTTAGTTCTTCTTCTCGTACTACTTCGTAGTACTATAAATCATTCATCGTTTAACAGCTCATCTGTTACTACGATTCACTATGATCACGTGGTGATCTTCTTATCCCTCTCTCTACGATTATAGTCTTAGATACTCTTACCTAAGATTTATAACCTATCAGCTCTGATACCAATATGTGACGCCCCGAAATCCGGTCCATCTTCACACCCGAATTCCGTATATCACGATCCCATCTTCTTCCAAACATACATCATTATATAGCTCAATATAACAACATATACTCTCAAATCCCAGGTTCTGGAAACCTTATAACCTTTTTCATTACAAAAATGATAAATACATTATTCATTTAATCTTACAAGAGTGACTTTTAATCCGCCACCAAGGATACATAACAGTTCCTTAAACTAGTCTATAGTTCAATTTCATCTTTCTATATTACAAGTCTTCACTTGATCTTCTCGCTCATTCACACTCTGAAGGGAACTTCATCTGGATACCATCAGCTTGACCTTTACAGGATCCTTAAGTTCGTCTAACATCATTCGCTGAAAATGTTTTTCATTTAAAGCAAGTGTGAGCATTCAATTGCCCAGCAAGTCATAACAGTTGAACAAACATCTTCAAGAATTCAAACATTCTTTATAACTTCGATAACCGAACAAAGGTTATGAAGCAGCTCGAATAATAGGAATAATCACGATTCCTATCATTTTAAAACATTATTCGCATGCACTTTGAATTACTTTTATTCTTCTACCTTTTTCATGCTCATCAGGTCTGGCTAGAATCATTAGCACAGACTTAACAATAACGGATCATGTATAAACAGAACATACTTGTATTGAACAGCTCAATCATAGAACAGTTCATATCATAGAAACACCGAAGTGTTCACATTGTGGCACAAGGCCTCATATGTTCTACCACTTTACACCAATATCGCACATTAGCACATAGATAGAACTTCTCAAGTTCAACATCTGAGAAGTTAAAGAAACTAGCATTCATTTAGAATATGAATGAAGTTAGGAAACTTGCCTTACGCACAGCTACAGCCTACGCTGAACTGCTCATTTCGGTTCCTATGTAGCACATAAGAAAAACAACACATACACTAATTAGTCATGTATAATTGACTTATGCATTAGCTTAACTTTACGTCTTAGGGTTCGCATTCTTGCAACCTAAGTTTACGCGACCACTTTCATTATCGTTCTACAGCTTCATAACATACGGAGATGTCTTACTTTTACGCTCATCATCTTTGATGTTTTACATTTTATCTTCTTCTTATTACTTCTCTAAGACACAGCACACACCGCTTCTCTGCTAGTAGTCCATATGGTACTCTGAGTGGTTTCCCACAAACAACCAACAAACAAGTTCCCGTCTCGTCTACACTGCCCATAACAGTGAGTTAGATCGGTTGCCAGTTTTGTATATACCTTCGCTCACTGAAGGAATTGTTTAGCCCAGCTCCCATATGTCAACCATCAAAGGTTACGATTGTACTACAACCTATACTCATCTTAACTTATCCGCACTATTAAACTATAATATTCGGTGAGTTAATTTCTTATTCCTTTCGGCTTCCTGGCAACTAAATACCACGCCTCAGTATTCACTCTTTATCGTCTAAGTCATACAGTCTTATGTATACTCAGAGCGATCATTCCCTTCAATCCTTAACTCGGCTTTGTTACGTTAAAGGCTATTATCTTTAATTCAACTTCTTTACCGTTCATGGTTCAATCCATTACCTTCATTATCTTACGGTCAAACCATACACGGGGTGTAGGTTCTATCCGTTTAATATTTAAGTTCCCTCAACCTTCACGTCGATTAAAGTGTTTAACGCTTACATTTCATTCTAACGTTCTCATCTGACTCACATTCGGCTTCCATTAATCTCATTACCATTCATTATTGCTTTTTTAATACCATTCGTTATTCTTCTTTAAAGTCGAAGCCATACAGTTCGCTGTATGCTAAGACTACTCGTTTACCACAACAACGTTGTGTACACAGCGTCTAAACGCTTCAAATCTATCTCTAACTGTCATGACATAACATCGAAATGTTATTCATTACACTCGTCGCTCAACGTCTAAGGAATCACAACCCTAGCAACCCCTCACGTTCGTTCATCGCGACTACGGTCCCCGGACATCGGTTATGTAACTCGCATTAAAATATTATTTGTCTTTTAATCACTTTTAATCTTTTCGTTCAACCTTCATTAAAAGTTAATACACTTTATTAAGTATTTCATTAATTGAACTATATGTTCGAATTTCTTTCTTGCACATCCCCCAGAAATTGAGCAGTAAAAATCTCATTTCTGGCATTGCACAGCACCGGCGCTGCGGCGCCATGCTCCTTCCTTAATCTCGCGCTGCGGCGTCACTTAGCAGTAGCCAAGGGACGGGACTCGCGCTGCAGCGCCGGCCTCCAAGGCATAATTCCGCGCCGCGGCGCCAAGCAAAAATCCCTAGAAAAATTTTTCTAAGTATTTTACAAGCTTGAGACGCTAACTTCACAATCTCATAACTTCTTCGTTATAACTCGGAACGAGGTCATTCCAAAGTCATTCTCTTCCTTATCTTATGTACTTTAATATCCCTCAGACAGAACTTCATTCTAAATATGTTAATGTGCCATTTGATTGGCTTGATCATCACCCTTCGTTTATTTTATGTTTTTAACGCTCTTTGTTCGTTCATCCGTAATTCGGTCATCCGAACTCGGAATTCGATCGTTCTTGAATCCACGACTCACGTTTTCAACATTTTCTTACATCCTTATGAAACCCTACATGTTTGGAATTTATTTACTAACTTTCTAATTCTCGTTTGTCTTTTACGAAAATTTCGCCATAACTTCGTTATAGCTAAGTTTTAATCCGTTCTTCATGAACGTTTCTATCATTCCTAACCAAGCAATATGCATCAAACTTATACGCGATGGTTTTAAACTTGTCCATCAACAACAATTATCCTACGATGGTTTTAAATTTGTCCATCAACAACGTTCTTCGTGTTCTTCGCGTGTTCTTCGTGTTCTTCGTTCGTTCTTTAATTTTAATCGATATTTGGATTATGATTTCACTTTTTATTGGAATTTGATGTTATAGAACATTATTCCTTACTTATTTCATCTACTCATTCATATAATCAACTCAGATTGTTCTAATTCATTATGAATCATATACTTCTTTAAGAAATTTATTTACTAAACTTCAAATTCTTATTTCCTTATTTCTCATGATTTTTAACCATATGAAATCATCCCTAACATCATCTACTCATTATCCTCATTAAGTTATGTTTTAAACATATATATAACTTAAAGAAAATCTAACATAGAAGTTAGGTTTTAATACCTTTCCTCTTTATTTTTCTTCCGCTAGACAAAACCGGCGATTTGCTAGCTTTTCTATTTCACGAACATTTTTGATCCGATCAATCATGCTCATGATCTTCCTTCTCCCTCTCCATCCGAATTCTCTCTCTCTCTCTAATGTAGGATTTTCAAAATCTCATTTAAATGAAATCTAGCTTCCTATTTATAGATTTTCCAAAGTTAGGGCAAAATAGTCATTTCACCCCCCCTTAACCTCCTTACTATTCATTACCTAACAACTAAGTTAACTTACTCCTTAAGTTTACTTAACACTTAAGTCTACTTAACCTTTAAGTTTGCTTAACTTTTAAGTTTACTTAATACTTAAGTTTACTTAATGCTTAAGTTTTCTATTTCCACCTCCTTAGTTAACCTCCTTACTATTCACGTAGCTTCCCTTGGAAGCTTCGTGGTTCCATCTTTCGGGTTTCGTCCGACAGGTTTAAAAACTGCGATTCACGGAATCCAAATATTTTTGGATATTTCGTCTTTCCTTTACCGATTAACTTTTACGTATTCTTCGGATTTCCGAAAAACTGAAAAACACTTTTTGGCGTTGAGCATTTTCCTTCACATTTTACCCTAACGTAGCTAAACGGATGAAAAGTACATAGCAGTACTTTTCGTCGTTTTTATTTTATCCGATTTCTGCACGTTTTTCGAGAAAAACTTTTATCGGCTTACTTAACTCTTCACGATATATTATCAGCAAATCTTTTGACGGAATGTCATTTTGACATACCGAACTCTCAGAATGGCTTAGGTTATTTCAAACCCTAACCCTTAGGTTTCATCAGGTAAATAGTGCCTATTTCGTCTTTTTCCCCGAAATATTTTTGTTCCCGGAAAATTTTCATTTTCGTCTTGAAAATTCCTACTCGTTCAGTCTAGCTCGTAGCCAGAATCCTCCCGACTTATAATCATTCTAGGTTCTAGAACGATTAATAACCACATAGCACATAATATTATTAATAAAAATTCATTTTATTAATAACTAATTCTTTAAACTTAAATTCTGGAAAATCCAAATTTCTGGGGCGTTACAATCAAGCTGCAGCTCAACCACCTAGACAACAACACACCTCCGGATTTCAAAATCCGACTCAACAACCAGAGAGGATATCAAGTTTGGAAGAAGCCTTAGAAAAATTCATTAAGGCTTCTGACAAAAAGAACGAGGAACAAGATAAGAAATTGAGTCAAGTAGATCTTACTTTGCAAAGCCATGGGGCATCGTTAAAGAATCTGGAAAATCAATTGGAACAGATAACACATGAGTTGAACAACCGTCCTCAATACACCTGGCCCTATGACACAGATTCCGAGACTGATGGTGAGCCCGAGCCAAATCTACAACTGGATGAGCCAAGAGATGAAAAAGAGGAGATAAGTGGGGATAATGACAACAAGGTCGGTGAAGAACTAATTGTGAGACCCAATGATGATGAGCCAATGTTGTTTATGCCTCAAGTGCCTTCTCCTCCACAGTTCAAGAGTCCAGTTAGATTTGTAAAACCTTGTCCGATTGGTAGTCATGTCGTCGACAATACTCTCTGTGATGTAAAAGCAAGTACACCTTCGAAACCATGGTGCGATGAGCTGGAGAAGATAGAAGAAGAAATTGTTGTGTCTGATAAGCCTCAATGCCAGAATATATTCGCAGACACAATGGAGAAACCACCTAGATGTTGGACGTTCTTGAATGTGATCTTATATAAAGAAAGCATGCTAGGTGACTTTAATACAATGGCTATTGTAAATGGGAACCTACTAAAAGCTATATTATTTCTGATGGATGGAGGGTTCCTCAACTTTCGAAGAGGAGTTGGATAGCATTGACTAGACAAAGTCAGGCTGAGACTATAAAACAAGCGCTTATTGGGAGGCAACCCAAGTTTAATTTTTATTTTTTATTTTTAGTTTTTATTAAGTTTTATATTAGTAGTTTTGAATTTGCATTTATTTAGGATTTAATAAAATTGCTTCTATCATGGTTTTACAGGTTATTCAAGTCAAATTCAAGTGTGGTGCCCAATTTGTTCCATGTGCTTAGCCTATTCTCCAAACTTAGCGGACAAGGAGGAAGATTGCTATATTTTCAGGGAAGTCCTCTGCTTTAATTTTTTCTATTTCAGTCATTGAGGACAATGTCTAGTTTAAGTTTGGGGGCATTTTAGTGTCGTATTGCATATAGTTAGTTATTTACATTGTAAGTTCGTTATGTTTTCGGGTTATTTACATTTAGTTTTTGCATTCAGTTTTTTTTTTAAAAAAAATTAATTAAAAATCGCAAAAATAGTAGTTAGTTTACTATGTTTGTTGCAGTTAGTTTATATTTGCATGATTCCAACTGTTAGATAGTAAAAGTCTATTTTGGCCAATGATGAAACTGAAATTAAGTAAATAAGTATAGTATTGAATATTCAGGCTTTGATGTGATTTCTTGTTATGAATTGAATCTTTTCCTGTTTGAAACTGATATAATTAAGGTTAACACGTTAATAACAGCCATGTTGACTGATTAAGTTTAAATTGATACATAATGGATTTCTTAAGGATAATACTAGTGTGAAGGAATGAAAGACATGAATAGGCGGAGATGGCTAAACTTTGATAAAAACTTAAGTTTGGGGGGAAATTTTGGGGTATATAAGCTTTAAAAAAAACATGTTGAATCTTGTGGTGGGTTGAGGAGAAACACTCCCCATAAACACAAGCGTGAGATGGAGCGTAAAACGCACTCACCAACCATCTATCAAAAAAAAAGAAAAAAAAAAGAGAAATTGAAAAAAAAAATTTACCGTGGCTAGTTTTGTTTCGGGGCCTTTGTTACTTGAGTAAGTACGCCCAAAGGGGTATCTTAAAACCTAGCGCCCTAAGGTCTTATATGGTCTGGGAGTCGTTGGTCGAAAGCTCGCTAAGGGGTGACACTGTTAGCCTAATGGAATGAGACATTGCACAGTCATGGTTAAAAAAAAGTAAAAAAAAACAATAAAACGGGAAAAGAGCAAAAAGCCCCCGTAATGAAAAGTAAAGCATAAGTATTCCGGATTGGACTCTTGAACTTGGTGGATGTTTGAATTTTGTTGGATTTAGCTTGTTCGTGAATTTTATGAATTTGTACTGTATGATGCCTTCGAAGATATCTATTATGTCTTAAATTTGATTTTATATCAGTTAACATTGTTGTGGAGCACACACGCACTATATCAGTGATAACAGTCTAAGATTTGATGATTGATTGCGAAATTACTGATTTGTTTTAATATGATGTATTATAATGTTTACTTGATTTCTCTAAGACCAGTTGAATAGACTTGTTTCTACCATTACTGTTGGATTCGTAGGCATATAGATTAGTTTCATTACATTGCATTGCATAACATTTTTGTGTTTTTGCTTGAGGACAAGCAAAGGTTTAAGTTTGGGGGTATTTGATGAGTGAGTTTTATACACATGAATTGGATACATTCGGGCTTAATTTATTGTTGTTTTCAAGTCTTTTAGGATGTTTTTATGTTTTTGTGTCTATTCAAGCATGTTTTATATTGTTTTGTAGGATTTGGGACAAAAGTTGCATGGATCAACATTCAGGATGGCTAGATTCGCTGTTTTCGGCTTGCCATTTACACAGTAGTCACTTCAGAGCCAATTTGACTATCGCTTCCGGACATTATTTCGAAACACTTCAAAAATAAAAGTTGTAGATCTACTTTTCCTCTTTCCAGAACATCTTGAATCATCAAAATTGAAGTTCGGACGAAGAAGTTATGGCCGTTTTCCCAAAGGACGTCGGAGCAGAAAATGTCAGATTTTGGGCCAGCGCCGGGGCGCGATTCTTAGTGCATTTGCCAGCGCTGAGGCGCTAGGGGGCAGAATCCCAGCGCCGTGCCCAGCGCTGGGGCACTGGGGGAAGGGTTTGGTGCGGTCTGAACGCGTTTTTGGGCGAATTTTGACGCCTTTTTGACTCCAAATAGGATTGGGTTTGTTCCTAAGTTAAAAATTAGACTTGTAACCTATAAATACATGATGTAAGACATAAAATAAGAGAAGATTACATAGCTTAGATTAGATATACACTCTAATAGATTAGAACATTAACCCTAGTTCTTATTAGTTTTGGAGATTGAAGCAACTTGGAGATCATTGAAGATCAAGAGCAAGAGCAAGAGGGGAGCATCAGATTTGCTGACAACAGATTCTATTCTCTTCTCTCATCTTACTCTTATCTTTTAATGTCTATTAAATTGTGGATTCTAGGTTTTAATTCATTAATTATGAACTAACTTTATTTATTAAGATTTCAATTGAACTTTTTATGACTATGAATTAGTTATTCATTATATTCCAATTATTTATGTTAAAGTGAGTTGTTTATCTTGTCTTGTGCATATTGCTTAATTATCTGATCAATAATTACTTTGTTACTCTAGAAGGAATTGGAAGAGGAATTCTAGGGTTAGAACTGGGCATGATATCATGTGACTTAGTTATTTGCAAAGTGAATAATTAGGTTTGTGAATTGAATGGAAATATCTGTTCACCGCATTTAACACATAAGGAATTGGAATTGAAGGAGTTTAATTCAATTATTTTGCATAGGAATATAGCAAGATTAATCTGGATTAAATAGAAGTCATTTGATCACTTGGAAGAGGGCTTTTGACATTTGAGAATTCCTGTTAACAATTCAGTAGACATAATAATTGGGATAATTGGATAATTGATTTATAATTTATAATTGGGGATATTGAAGTCTTAATCTTTATTTATTTGAATTCATTTACAAAGTAACTGTAGCGCCCCCAAATCCGGGTATCTTACAACCCGACAGATGGTGCTATACTGTACAAACATTCATACATTCATTCAATTGAAAGTCTCAAAGAATGAACATAACTTATATATATTTAATTCAATATTTACATTTCCCAAGTTCTAAACCCATTACAAAGGTTCTCTTGTCATAATATTCATTACATTACAACAATAGACCTATACTATTACATGACAGCTTAATAATCTGCCTTAGCTTTTCCTTTATCCTTATTTGATCCTGCAGGACGTTCAGTCTTAGCTGCATTCATATGGTTCAAGCAAGAGTGAGCATGACTAGCTCAGCAAGTATAACAATTTTAATAACATCATGCTTGGTACATATGAATCATATATCTTCGATAACTGAACAATAGCTATGAAGTACTATTGATGATTCAAAATAGCAATTCATCTTTACTTTCAAAATGTTTCACAATGAATAAATTCAGTAAAACATTCACCCGGTCAAAGACCTTGAGCATTCATTCTTTCTTTGAAAAGGACAACCCGGACCTAAGTCCGTAAGCCCGATATTACTTACGAGCACTTCTAGGTGATCAGCCTA
The DNA here is from genome assembly GCA_020205505.1 of Panax japonicus. NCBI lineage: Eukaryota > Viridiplantae > Streptophyta > Magnoliopsida > Apiales > Araliaceae > Panax > Panax japonicus. Next base: position 35,671,954 of record CM035114.1, read on the forward strand.
TTGTACTCTGTATTGATCAATACTACATCCATTAAACGTATGTACGTTTAATCATTTGGCAACCTCGCGTGCCTGTCGTTTTACCGACAAAACATTTGTTTAACAATTCGGTCTTCTTTTGAAAACTATCAGTAGTTGACAAAAGATACTAGCATTCGATAACAGATGAACAGATTATCAATAATCCACCCAATATGTTAAGTCTAGCCAAAGAAACTGGCTTTAACTTCATTATACTTCAATTCATGCGAAAGGATACATGAACATCATAAACTTGTTCAGATTGAACTGAAACAAGAGTTAGAATACTTGCCTTTAGCGTCTGCTACTGTGTATTTTACTTTACGTTCAAGTCTTTCAAGTCTCTACAATACATGATCACATAATGCCTTACATTAGGTCACATATAATCAAGTATGTATATGAATATATCTTACCCTGCATTCCAATCTAATTATAGATTAAATTTCATTCTTATGCGTTTCGACTTATCATTTGCTTTACATTCATTTGACTTGGTTATATTAACCATTCTTCATTACTTTTAAGTCTTAACAATGTCCTAACAATGTTAATTTAAGTTGTTAAGGTAGGTTTTAATTCAATCTCCTACCATTCCCTTCCTTTCCCTTCACTTTTATTCTTTACTGTCAATGTTCTGTGCCTGGCGCCGCGGCGCGGGCATTACACTTACATCTCGCGCTGCGGCGCGAGTTAGCAGTACCTGAGCTCCAGACCTCGCGCTGCGGCGCGGTCAAATGGCTTAGGGTTGGCGCCGCGGCGCCAACTCTGTGCACCAGAAAATTTTTCTAACTTTTAATTTTTTTGTGAACTTCCCGGACGCATAACTTCTTCGTTTTAAGTCCGAATTGGCTCGTTCAAAAGCCCACGGTTCACAAATTACGTAATCTACACGTTCATGCAAGAATTTTATCTATTTGACTTCGTTTGCTAAAAATTCACCTATTGGTTCATTTTTAACGAAAACGATAAACGTTCGTGAACGTTAAACGCTCGTTTCTTCGTTTTAAGTCTGAATTCGTCCATTTTCGAGTCCACAACTCTTAAATGACAAACATGACTTGTCTCCATTAGAAAATACAATTTTCCAACTCAAACTCAAAATTTAACTTTCATTCCGGGAAATTTATAAATTCAACGATTATCGTCTAATCGTGCGATTTCCGGCAATTCTTTGATTTTAGAACTTGTTTAACACTACCAATGGATTACATTCATAATGTGAACATCTTAACATCTTTATACCAACTATTTATACTCATGGTTGGATTTTAACTTATCTCATTGTAAGCTTATACTTGATAACTTTCAAACTACTTATGAACTTATCATTCATAACTTATGACAATTAAAGTTCTTGATCATCATCCATACATGTTTTCATCATATAACTTTAATTATGTATTCTTGATACATATTTTCTTACAAGATGATGTATATACATATACTTTCATTAATAAACATATCACAAGTTCATCATGCAATCACATAAGTTTACAACTTATGCTATCTTAAATGACTTATTACCAACTTATGTGGCTTAAGTTCATTACTTATACATACTTCTTTCTTTTTCTTATCATTCATGTTCCTTAATCCAACCTTTTCTTATCAACCTATCATGTTAGAGATAGAAGATAATTGGAGAAGGAGTCTTACATTTGAAGTCTTTAATAAGTAGTTTCTTCTTCTTCTTGACTTATGGAATAACTTACTTGCAACTTAATCTTCCTAACAATTAAGCACTTTGAGAGAGAGTGTTTGGATTATTTGAACAACTATTAAATGACTTGCCAACCTTCACTATTTATAGAATTCCTAAGGTTAGGGCAATTTAGTCAATTCCATCATCCCACCTCCTTTTGCACCTCCTTACTATTCATTACTTGATCAACACCACTCATATCCTTTGCTTGGCCACTACTCTTATTACTTGATCATTACTTATCTTGGTCATTACTCATATTACTTGGTTACCACACATTAACCACATAAATATGGTTTTGCTCCATGGATCACCCAACTATTGGGCTTCTAACTTGGCTTAGTTATCTTAACCTTTGGGCTTTGCATTAATAAACCTTAACTTGTTTATTAATTATCATTGGGCCTTAACATTTAATTTACTTGGGCTTGTACCAATTGTTAACCAATCTTCCAAGTCCATTAACATTACTTAATACATATACATATTGTTTATGTATTATTCTCGTATTATCATTCGTATACAACTTTGTTATATACGATATTTCATTCTTCTTACAAACTCGTATAATACTTCATATTATACTTGTTTTCTTTCCTCGTATAATGCTTGCGTATCATACGATTAATACTTCCTTATTAATACTTCGCTTTCCTTAATATTCTTGCATTAAGCCCGCAAGCGAAATATTACGTTTTCCATAACTAGATTATTATTACATAATCCATCTTACTTTAATATTCTATCATTACGTATTTCTCGGAAATTCAAAAATAAATCCCGAGCAAATACCGATGAATAGTGTTTTTCAGAAAATTTCTCGAAAAACTTTTATTTTCGTCTTGGAAATTCAAACACCTTAAATCCTTCACATAGCTCAAATACTACGATATTCCAATATCAATAAGTTATAAAACGAAAACCATCTTGATATCCCCATAATATGATTTTATTATTATTTAATTTAATAAAATCATTTTTACATAAGATCCGAATTTCTCTGTCGTTACAGTAACATAGTTTTAATTGGTTAATTTAGTTTTCTTAATTAGAAAAAACACAATTTGAGATTGTTTAAATAAAATTAGTTTGGTTAAGAATTAGTACTTGGTGATTTTTATTAAATAATTCCTCGTGGGAACGATACTCTACTTTCACTTTATTACTTGTTGACCGTGTATACTTGCACGTATTCATTGATTGCGAAATCGATCAACAAGTTTTTGGCGCCGTTTCCGGGGAATTAATTTAATAATTATTGTCCAATATTAATTTCAATCAAATTAGTCTTAATTTAAATATTTATATTTTTATTTTTAATTCTCTTTCTATAATTCTCTCTTTTTAGGTACCATGGATGACTTTTTGTATCAATGGCCATACATGAACATGACTCAACAAAGGGGAGCGGAGATTGAAAGACTCGAGAAACTTTCTGCACAGATTGAGACACTTTCGAGGATGTTTGAAGCTTTTGAAGCTCAGCGTCGTCAAAGTATGGCGGTTACTTGTGATTATTGTGCTGGAAATCATATGAGTCATCAATGCGCCATCAGTTTTGAGCCGGTACAATATAGTGGTGATTACCCCAATAATTATGTCTATCCCAATAACTATCATCAGGATTGGGGGTATCACCCGGATTTTTCATAGAGTAACAATCAAGCTGCAGCTCAACCACCTAGACAACAACACACCTCCGGATTTCAAAATCCGACTCAACAACCAGAGAGGATATCAAGTTTGGAAGAAGCCTTAGAAAAATTCATTAGAGCTTCTGACAAAAAAAATGTGGAACAAGATAAGAAATTGAATCAAGTAGATCTTACTTTACAAAGCCATGGGGCATCATTAAAGAATCTGGAAAATCAATTGGAACAGATAGCTCATGAGTTGAACAACCGTCCTCAATACACTTGGCCCTTGGTTTATGGCAGTGTTTGAAATGGCATCTGACAATGCCTAAATATGCAATGAAGCACATGAGACCGTTGAGTCACCAACGATCAATATCTAGGATAATGTGCAACAGGAAGACAATAATCCTCAGGTAAACAACAACATCAATTAAATGATGAACGATGGGATGTTCAGAGGCTTTATACAATTCATGCAACATCAGGTGAGAGCGGCTCCTGTTCAAAATGCAGGTGGAAACACTGACAACTCTCGGTTGGTCACTGCTAAGCAGTTCAAGGAGTTGGGACCACCGAAGTTTTTGGGAGAGACAGAACCACTTAAAGCAGAGACGTGGATAAAGCAGATCACCAAGATATTTGATATCTTGGGATGCTCCGAGGAGCAAAAGGTTCACTTTGCCACCTTCATGTTGAGAGGAGAGGCAGATTACTGGTGGGAATCAGTAAAACATACTCAGCCTGTCACACTCAAAATGTCTTGGGAGAATTTCCAAGAGTTATTCAACGAAAAGTACTTTCCCAAAGTATTCGTCACATGAAGGAGGTGGAGTTTATCAAGTTGGAGCAAAACAATATGACCGTGTCGCAGCACGAGGCTAAGTTTGCCGAGTTGTCCCGATTCGTATCCTATTTGGTTGATAATGAGAAGAGAATGACGCGAATGTTTCTGCGAGGTTTGAGCCCCGAAATACGTCAATACCAATTTTCTCACAAACTGTGTTTGTATTCAGATGTTGTAAATAGGGCTCAGTTATTGGAGCACGATAATGAGTCAACCCAACCAAGAGAGAGCTGTCGACAAGTCGATAATACCAATGGTAGCAGTCATCGAAGCGGTGACAACAAACGTGGAGGGAATCAACATGCCAATAATGGTAACCACTTCGGTGGTAATCATGGCCAAGATAATAGAAGTGGAAATTTTAAGAAGAGGAGATTCAATCATGATGGAAAGACGTCAGCACCAACACCTATTGTTAAGGAAGAAGAACGACCACCGATCATATGCTTCAAATGCGGAGGGGATGGACACATCATTCCAAACTGTACGATGCGATCCAAAGCGTGTTACAATTACGGAAGAGAAGGTCACCTAGCTCAATTTAGTCGTGTAGTGAAGTCAAGTCCAGTTGGGACGGTGGCACCAAAGGCGGAAAACCCAACCTATCAAGGTACTCAATATACCCAATCATTTTTAGCACATGTGGACCAACTGGATCACGTTCACCTATTTTGCAGTGATACAACGCCTTGCTTGTATCATACCTCTCCTGTCGAGCATGCCCTTCGATCATCTCATAAGCATCCATCAACTCATGTTGCTTCTGAAGCTCAGCGTTCATGGTTGCTAGCATGACACAGCTCACATTCAGAGCATCATCTTAATGCTTCTTGTAAGCATTGTGCTCCGCACGTGGTGCAGTGACAGCTGGTGCTGCAGGAATGGGTCCATCAAGGACATATAGCTTACGCTCTTGTTTGAGGACAATCCTCAAGTTCCTATGCCAGTCAAGGAAATTAATTCCACTTAGCTTGTCCTTTTCAAGGACTGATCGTAATGAAAGACTATTTGTGTTGTTGTTGTTTGCCATTTGATATCTACAATTTACAAGTACAAAAATAATAAGTCAAATTACAGAGTTGATATTATATAATTGATAATACTAAATTCAAAATATACCTCCCACTATTTTATTCAAATTAATAGCCCTCACCATTAATTCAGAAAGCATTTTCTATTAAATCTTTCTAGTGAGCCAAGATCCGTATTTCATTATGCCTTAAGTTAGCTTTGGCTATTCTCTCAAAACATAATTATTTAGGTAGACAACCCTTTGTCAATTATATCATATATAACTGTTGATCGATTTCGCAATCAATAAATACGTGCAAGTATACACGGTCAACAAGTAATAAAGTGAAAGTAGAGTATCGTTCCCACGAGGAATTATTTAATAAAAATTACCAAATACTAATTCTTAACCAAACTAATTTTATTTAAACAATCTCAAATTGTAAATTTTATAGTTAAGAAAACTAAATTAAATAATTTAAACTAATATTTTAACGAATGAATTCAAATAAATAAAGATTAAGACTTTAATATCCCCAATTATGAATTATAAATCAATTATCCAATTATCCCAATTATTATGTCTACTGAATTGTTAACATGAATTCTCAAATGCCAAAAGTCCTTTTTCAAGTAATCAATTGCCTTCTATTTAATCCAGATTAATCTTGCTATATTCCTATGCAAAACAATTGAATTAAACTCTTTCCAATCCCAATTCCTTATGTGTTACATGCGGTGAACAGATATTTCCATTCAATTCACAAACCTAATTATTCACTTTGCAAGTAACTAAGTCACATGATATCATGCCCAGTTCTAACCCTAGAATTCCTCTTCCAATTCCTTCTAGAGTAACAAGGTAATTACTGATCAAATAATTAAGCAATAAGCACAAGACAAGATAAACAACTCACTTTAACATAAATAATTGGAATATAATGAATAACTAATTCATAGCCATAAAAAGTTCAATTGAAATCTTAATAAAAAAAGTTAGTTCATAATTAATGAATGGAAACCAAGAATCCACAATTGAATAGACATTAAAAGATAAAAGTAAGATGAGAGAAGAGAATAGAATCTGTTGTCAGCAAATCTGATGCTCTCCTCTTGCTCTTGCTCTTGATCTTCAATGATCTCCAAGTTGCTTCAATCTCCAAAACTAATAAGAACTAGGGTTAATGTTCTAATCTAAAGGAGTGTTTAATCTAGTCTAAGCTATGTAATCTCCTCTTATTTTATGCCTTACATCATGTATTTATAGGTTACAAGTCTAATTTTTAGCTTAGGAACAAACCCAATCCTATTTGGAGTCAAAAAGGTGTCAAAATTAGCTCAAAACGCGTCCAGGCCATCACCAGGCCCTTCCCCAGTGCCCCAGCACTGGGCACGGCGCTGGGATTCTGTCCCCCAGCGCCTCGGCGCTGCCAAATACACTAGAAATAGCGCCCCGGCGTTGGCCCAAAAATTTGATATTTTCTGCTCCAACGTCCTTTGGGAAAATGGCCATAACTTCTTCGTCCGAACTTCCGATTTAGATTATTCAAGATGTTCTAGAAAGAGGAGAAGTAGATCTACAACTTTCATTCTTGAAGTTTTTCGAAATAATGTCCGGAACCATAGTCAAATTGGCGCTTAAGTGACTGCTGTGTAAATGACAAGCCGAAAACGCGAATCTAGCCACCCCGAATGTCGATCCATGCAACTTTTGTCCCAAATCCTACAAAACAATATAAAACATGCTTGAATAGACACAAACACATAAAAACATCCTAAAAGACTTGAGAACAACAATAAATTAAGCCCGAATATATCCAATTCATGTGTATAAAACTCACTCATCAAATACCCCCAAACTTAAACATTTTCTTGTCCTCAAGCAAAAACACAAAAATGTTATGTAATGCAATGTAATGAAACTAATCTATATGCCTACGAATCCAACAGTAATGATAGAAACAAGTCTATTCAACCGGCCTTAGAAAAATCAAGTAAACATGATAATACATCATATTAAAACAAATCAGTAATTTCCCAATCAATCATCAAATCTTAGACTGTTATCACTGATATAGTGCGTGTGTGCTCCACAACAATGTTAACTGATATAAAATCAAATTTAAGACATAATAGATATCTTCGAAGGCATCATACAGTGAAAACTCATAAAATTCACGAACAACCTAGATCCAACTAAAGTCAAACATCCACCAAGTTCAAGAGTCCAATCTGGGTTACTTATGATTTACTTTTCATTACGGGGGCTTTTTGCTCTTTTCCCGTTTTATTGTTTTTTTTAACCATGACTGTGCAATGTCTTATTCCATTAGGCTAACAGTGTCACCCCTTAGCGAGCTTTCGACCAACGACTCCCAGACCATATAAGACCTTAGGGCGCTAGGTTTTAAGATACCCCTTCGGGCGTACTTACTCAAGTAACAAAGGCCCCGAAACAAAACTAGCCACGGTAATTTTTTTTTCTTTTTCTCTTTTTTTTTGATAGATGGTTGGTGAGTGCGTTTTACGCTCCATCTCACGCTTGTTTTTATGGGGAGTGTTTCTCCTCAACCCACCACAAGACTCAACATGTTTTTTTTAAAGCTTATATACCCCAAAATTTCCCCCCAAACTTAAGTTTTTATCAAAATTTAGCCATCTCCGCCTATTCATGTCTTTCATTCCTTCACACTAATATTATCCTTAAGTAATCCATTATGTATCAATTTAAACTTAATCAGTCAACATAGATGTTATTAACGTGCTAACCTTAATTATACCAGTTTCAAACAGGAAAAGATTCAATTCATAACAAGAAATCACATCAAAGCCTGAATATTCAATACTATACTTATCTACTTAACTCCAGTCTCATCATTGGCCAAAATAGACTTTTACTATCTAACAGTTGGAATCATGCAAATATAAACCAACTGCAACAAACATCGTAAACTAACTACTATTTTTGCGATTTTTAAATTTTTTTTTAATCAAAAAACTGAATGCAAAAACTAAATGTAAATAACCCGAAAACATAACGAACTTACAATGTAAATAACTAACTATATGCAATACGACACTAAAATGCCCCCAAACTTAAACTAGACATTGTCCTCAATGGCTACAATAGAAAAAATTAAAGCAGAGGACTTCCCTGAAAATATAGCAATCTTCCTCCTTGTCCGCTAAGTTTGGAGAATAGGCTAAGCACATGGAACAAATTGGGCACCACACTTGAATTTGACTTGAATAACATGTAAAACCATGATAGAAGCAATTTTATTAAATCCTAAATAAATACAAATTCAAACTACTAATATAAAACTTAATAAAAACTAAAAATAAAAATTAAACTTGGGTTGCCTCCCAATAAGCGCTTGTTTTATAGTCTCAGCCTGACTTCTTCAATTCTCTATCCAATTCCCCTACGAAAATTGAGGAACCCTCCATCCATCAGAAATAATATAGCTTTTGGTAGGTTCCCATTTATAATAGCCATTGTGTTAAAGTCACCTAGCATGCTTTCTTTAGATAAGATCACATTCAAGAACGTCCAACATCTAGGTGGTTTCTCCATTGTGTCTGCGAATATATTCTGGCATTGAGGTTTGTCAGACACAACAATTTCTTCTTTTATCTTCTCCAACTCATCACACCATGGTTTCAAAGGTTTACTTGCTTTTGCATCACAGAGAGTATTACCGACGACATGACTACCAATCAGACAAGGTTTTGCAAATCTAATCGGACTCTTAAACTGTGGAGGAGAAGGCACTTGAGGCATAAACAACATTGGCTCATCATCATTGGGTCTCACAATTAGTTCTTCACCGACCTTGTTGTCATTATCCCCACTTGTCTCCTCTTTTTCATCTCGTGGCTCATCAAGTTGTAGATTTGGCTCGGGCTCACCATCAGTTTCGGAATCCATGTCATAGGGCCAGGTGTATTGAGGACGGTTGTTCAACGCATGTGCCATCTGTTCCACTTGATTTTCCAGATTCTTGATCAACGCCCCTTGGTTTTGCAAATTCAGCTCTACTTGATTCATTATCTTGTCTTGTTCCTCATTCCTTTTTTCAGAAGCTTTAATAAATTTTTCCAAGGCTTCCTCCCAATTTGAATGTTCTTCCTGTTGTAGTGGAGGTGGACACAAGAAATTATGTGGGTATGTTGGACTTGGAGCATAAAATTGATCTTGATTGTTACTCCATGAAAAATCCGGGTGATACCCCCAATCCTGATGATAGTTGTTAGGATAGACATAATTATTGGGGTAATCACCACTATACTGTACCGGCTCGAAACTGATGGCGCATTGATGACTCATATAATTTCCAGCACAATAATCACAAGTAACCGCCATACTTTGACGACGCTGAGCTTCAAAAGCTTCAAACATCCTCGAAAGTGTCTCAATCTGTGCTGACAATGCAGAAAGTTTCTCGAGTCTTTCAATCTCCGCTCCCCCTGGTTGAGTCATGTTCGTGTATGGCCATTGCTACACAAAGTCATCCATGGTACCTGAAAAAAAAAAATATAGAAAGAGAATTAAAAATAAAAATAAAAATGTTTAAATTAAGACTAATTTGATTGAAATTAATATTGGACAATAATTATTAAATTAATTCCCCGGCAACGGCGCCAAAAACTTGTTGATCGATTTCGCAATCAATAAATACGTGCAAGTATACACGGTCAACAAGTAATAAAGTGAAAGTAGAGTATCGTTCCCACGAGGAATTATTTAATAAAAATTACCAAATACTAATTCTTAACCAAACTAATTTTATTTAAACAATCTCAAATTGTAAATTTTATAGTTAAGAAAACTAAATTAAATAATTAAAACTAAGATTTTAACGAATGAATTCAAATAAATAAAGATTAAGATTTCAATATCCCCAATTATGAATTATAAATCAATTATCCAATTATCCCAATTATTATGTCTACTGAATTGTTAACAGGAATTCTCAAATGCCAAAAGTCCTTTTCCAAGTGATCAATTGCCTTCTATTTAATCCAGATTAATCTTACTATATTCCTATGCAAAACAATTGAATTAAACTCTTTCCAATCCCAATTCCTTATGTGTTACATGCGGTGAACAGATATTTCCATTCAATTCACAAACCTAATTATTCACTTTGCAAATAACTAAGTCACATGATATCATGCCCAGTTCTAACCCTAGAATTCCTCTTCCAATTCCTTCTAGAGTAACAAGGTAATTACTGATCAAATAATTAAGCAATAAGCACAAGACAAGATAAACAACTCACTTTAACATAAATAATTGGAATATAATGAATAACTAATTCATAGCCATAAAAAGTTCAATTGAAATCTTAATAAAAAAAGTTAGTTCATAATTAATGAATGGAAACCAAGAATCCACAATTGAATAGACATTAAAAGATAAAAGTAAGATGAGAGAAGAGAATAGAATCTGTTGTCAGCAAATCTGATGCTCTCCTCTTGCTCTTGCTCTTGATCTTCAATGATCTCCAAGTTGCTTCAATCTCCAAAACTAATAAGAACTAGGGTTAATGTTCTAATCTAAAGGAGTGTTTAATCTAGTCTAATCTATGTAACCTCCTCTTATTTTATGCCTTACATCATGTATTTATAGGTTACAAGTCTAATTTTTAGCTTAGGAACAAACCCAATCCTATTTGGAGTCAAAAAGGTGTCAAAATTCGCCCAAAACGCGTCCAGGCTATCACCAGGCCCTTCCCCAGCGCCCCAGTGCTGGGAACGACACTGGGATTCTGCCCCCCAGCGCCCCGGCGCTGCCAAATACACTAGAAATAGCGCCCCGGCGGTGGTCCAAAAACTTGATATTTTCTACTCCAACGTCCTTTGGGAAAATGGCCATAACTTCTTCGTCCGAACTCCGATTTAGATGATTCAAGATGTTCTAGAAAGAGGAGAAGTAGATCTACAACTTTCATTCTTGAAGTGTTTCGAAATAATGTCTGGAGCTATAGTCAAATTGGATCTGAAGTGACTGCTGTGTAAATGACAAGCCGAAAACGCGAATCTAGCCACCCCGAACGTCGATCCATGCAACTTTTGTCCCAAATCCTACAAAATAATATAAAACATGCTTGAATAGACACAAACACATAAAAAAATCCTAAAAGAATTGAGAACAACAATAAATTAAGCCCGAATGTATCCAATTCATGTGTATAAAACTCACTCATCAATAACTCCTGGATAGTATGGTAAATAACATTTGTTTCTAGTCCATCTAATGGTACCAACCAAACTCTGTGCCTTTAAGTCCACAATCCTATTGAGATAACTTAGTTAAGTCGGGCCCAATGATTTTAATAGTTTGGATATCACAATTATCCTATCGCATCTTACCTAGGTAAATAGGGTACTTAGCTTTGGCAAACCTACATATATTGATCAAGGTCTTGATGAGTGTTATTCATTGGAAGGCATCTGATTTTGACTTAATAATTTAATGAGGGATTTTATTAATTTAGATCTCACCAATTTTAATCTTATTAAGCATGCACATTATTAATCATATCATATCGCATACAAGCATAAATAAAGTGCAAAATTAAATGTGTCACAGTTATGGCCCAATCCACTGTCAATCTTTTCAAGCTAATGAAAGATTGAAGGTCAATCTAAGGTTGTAAAAGATCTTAAAATAAATAGCTTCCTTGGATCTTCCTCTAGCATGCGCCTCCTCTCCATCATCATCTTTCTATTGTGTTCTCCATCTTCACATCTTCATCAATTACAGATTATTACATGACATAAAAAAACCTCGAGTTACATTCGAGGGGATTTAGATGAGAAGAGAATATTACATTAGAATTTATAGAAAGGAACGACATGCAAGCCGTATTTCAAAACCAAAAACCACTAACCTATGGGTCAAAAGGCCATAACTATGCACCATGCATATCACAATAAGCACATAACAATTTATATATAATTAAAGAAAACTATATATAAAATATAGGGGACACGACCATCGTGCGCTACGACGGGGGGGGGGGTCCAAGGGGGGGTCTCCCCCACGGCGGTGGTCCGGCTGGAAAAAAATTTCGAACTACATTCTGTATTGCAGAATTTTTCCATACGAATCTCTGAAACAGTTTCAGAATCATACATTTTAATCCACCAAAACACCATAATAACAAATCATATATGTCCAGTTTCGATTTAATCATATTAAAACGAATAAAAGTACACCCAGAATTTATCATATATTTTCAGTTTCGATTAATCATATTAAAACGATTCTTCATGCTTCTAATCCGATTAAAATAGTTATATTGTTATTCCACCGATTAAAGATACGATTAACAGTATCATCATATATATTACCAGAATACACATACAACGGAATATCATATATTCAATTTTACATCGGTAAACATGCAGCATCATATATCATATATATCGAATACAATTAAAACACGTAATCTGAATTAATCTTTTCGCAAGTAGCTCTGATACCACTGTTGGGCTTCGGCACAGAAATGCACAGCGGAAATTAAAATTTCAAAGCAATTTCCGAAACCCTAAAACAGGATCCATGCGAAAAATCAATTAATTCAGAGGTTTAGAGATTATACCAGATATGCAAAAAATGAGAATCTGAAACCGATTGCGCCTCGAATCTCCAACGCAATACAAACCGATTGCGCCTCTACGGTATCCATACGAACGCCGCACGAACCGTCGAACGATTCTGCAATAAGAAGGACTTGCGATACTAGCCACCAAAAGGAATGAATTTTCTGAAACTGTTTTCTCTCTAGTCTCTCTCTAAGAGCGACTAGGGTTTTTCAATTATGATATATCCCTAAGTAGCTGCTATATATCATATATATATAGTAGTTAAAAGAAATTAATCAAATCAAAACCTAATTTCATAAAATCCGAATTTATATATATATATATATATATATATATATATCTTAATTAAGTCTTAATTAATATACATATATACAAATTATCCTTTTAATTTAAATTCGTGATTTAAATACCATTAATCATATTAATATATTTAAATCCTTAAAATTTAAATTAATTCCCTTTTAAATAACATTCTATGTGTGTGACCCTATAGGTTATTATTACGTTGGCAATAATTTTAAAATCATATTATAAAATTATAAACAGTGAGCGGCATCTAGTAATGCATCACTGCTACCCAAATAATAATAAGATCGATGATTCGATGAAACATTTTCGCGACCAATGTTTCAATGTAATTTAATCCTTTTAACCTTAATATCCTAGATTAAACTCGAGTCATGGAATGTGTCATACTTAAAATAATTTAATCTCAGTTTTCTTGATCAATGAGTAGACTATATGAAACAAATCACTATTTGAGCATGGCCATGCATTTCATAGTCCTACTCAATCAAGAGGCCTATGGATATCACCCATAATATATAGGATGGTTAAATACCATCTCGATCACTCATATTTCTCACACGATTAATGATGAACCCAATAATCACCTTTATAGTCCACCCTATTAAAGGTGACATTTGATGATATCAAAGTACATAAATTCTCGTGTAGTAATATAACAATTTCAGGTCGGAGGACCATTACATCATTGTCACTATGAGAATTGCTAATGACACTTCGCATAATGCTCCATATAGAATTCTCATGGTGGGTCTGTCCAGTACATCGTTCTCTAACATGTACCTATGCATTGACTTAATATCTCATATATTTATGACCAATGAGATTTGGTCATCAGTCAATCCACATACTAGTCTCAATGCATCATTGTTGTCCCATCAACAATGATACTCGACTAGGGACATTTAAGAACACTGATACTAATGGTAATATATAATCTCATGTTCAAGTCACATACTTGAAACTATATAATTTGTATCACTATTCTAAGGAATTTTATTATGTTAACAATTATATTATGCAGTAAATAAAACCATAATAAAATCATATATTTATTCAATCAAATATAATATCAAAACGTTAAGCAATTATATCAAATAATTAGCCTCTAGGGCATAAACTCTAACACTATCCCCATAGAGTAAAATTGAATTTTGTATCGACCTTGAACCCGATACAAATCCCTCAAATATTTTTTCACCCAAAACGAACGTAACATGCGCTGAAGACGTTGGCTCGAGCTGTTGAAGATTATGACCATACCATTCAATACCATCTTAGAAAAACGAACGTGGTAGCTGACGTGTTGAGTGAAAGATTGTATGCGTTTACGAGTGCGATATTGTTAACACAAAAACCCATCTCGTACGACTTACAAAAGATAGAGATAGAGTTAAAGACTCCAAGAACCTACGTGAATATAGCGATTGAACCAACTTTAATCGATAAATTTAAAGCCGCTCAAGCTATAGACTTAGAGCTGATGAATGTGAAGAAGGTTCAAGAGGGTGTTATTCTAGAAGCAAGAATTGACGAAGAGAAGAAATCTCAACCCTCGATTTTATTGGTCTATTTGAAATCCTTAACCGAGTAGGAATTAGGGCCTATAGACTTGATTTACCGCCAAGTATGTCACGTGTTCATAACGTTTTTCACGTATCAATGTTACGTAAATATGTTGACGACCCGAACCACATTATTGAATTAGAACTAGACGAGATAGCAGAAGATTTAACGTATGAAAAGGTACCTGTTAAAAATTTGGATAAGAAGTATCATATTCTACGCTCAAAGATTATACCTCAAGAGTTAGAATTTAAACAAGGTATCCTCATCTCTTCAGTATACCAAGTATGCACGTAAATTTCTAGGGCGAAATTTCATAAGGAGGAGAGATTATAAGACCCCGAATTTTATGAAATGAAAGTATTTGATTTTCTTATAATTATTATTCTATTTAGTAAATGGTTTAATTGATAAAAGGTTAAAGTTAAGGATGATATGTGAAATTTTTTGCAAAGTAAGCAAGTTGATATAAAATATTCATTGTGTCGGGGAATATTCATTTGGTCGGGGAATATTCTTTTTGCTAGGAAATATTTGTTCGGTGACACAATCATTGGTGGACCCCACAACAGAAGTATTGTCGTAGTTAGAAAACGAAAGAAATATCTTTTATAAAAATAACAACGAAAGTTTTACCGTTAAACTGTTGAACTACCCGGTGGTAAAAGTACAGTAATACGCATGGTTTCATAGTAGCACACGGTATTGATTATTTATGCTTACGTGAGAAGTCACTCAGTTATACTCAATTATTGCTACAGTAATTGCTACATAGTATCTCATGTTATTTGATTCAATTATTGTCACAATATCATCTGCATAATATTTATATTATTAAATCAATAATTGAGACAACAAAGTTATTCATATTATTATTTACAATATTGACAATGTCTAGAAAGTTCTGTCGATGAGAGGTTTGGTCACTTAATTGCGCGCCAATAGGGAGAAATCCTTATCGAAAAGCCCCCTCTTTCATGGGAATGATCTGGTTATTAAATATTGTGAGTTATAATATTAATAATGAATAATTATTGAAGTATTAAGAATGTGTTTATTTAAAATAAGTGAATTACAAAAGTTAGATGGAAATAATGTAAACTTGGAAAACTTTAGGGGTACTAAAGTTTAATAAGTTAAATCAATATGGACTGTCGGTGGTGGTTTTAAAAGTAAATCAATCTAGACCGTCGGTTGTGGTTTTAATTGTAATCAATCAGGACCGTCCATTCTAATAGTAAATTAATTTGAACCATTCATGAATTAGTTACTATTTAGTCCATTCTCCTATAAATAGAAGCTTAATTCTTCTTTCATTCTCACCAATTCACTGAGATTCACAAAAGAAACTATAGAGAGAGAAACTATAGAGAGCAAGAAGAAGAGTATTATGTTACTTCACTATTGCAGTATCCAGCCTTCTACTAAGGTGTGACGCCCCCAAAATAGGTATACATCACCCATCTTGAGTTGCCAAATACATAGTACATAAATCAAATACAAACTTAATTATACAACTGTCGGGTAATATACGATAAAACATAGTTGAGAGTTTAAACAAGAATATTGCCTTCTAGACAATATCCACTCTCAATGGAGTCCTCATTACAATTATTATCACACTATTTCACAGAATAGTATGGACTACTAAAAAAACCATCTGGACCGTCAATTCGTTCCCCGACCAGTCCCAACTATATTCTCATTTCCTGAAGAGAACAGTGAAAGAAAAGGGTGAACTCAACTAGCCCAGTAAAAAATATTATAACTAAGATAATGCATAATAAATTATCCTTAGCCTTCAACAGTATAACAACTGATAGAATACAATAGACAACAAGTTTTAGATCAACAACTGTAGCGGAATAAGAATTCCATTAGAAGAGTCAAGTAGGGAATGATATCTACTATCTTCTATGATTTAAAAAGATTTTCATCAACTTTATCGCTGAGACTCAGATTAATAAATAAAATTGAATCATCCCTGCACCACGGCCAAGGATATTCATGTAATCATCAATGGTCATGATTATACCAAATAATCCCTGGTCATAATCATACCAAAAACTGTCCATCAATGAACTACAGGCCAATGAGTACTTTTAGCACATCATTCGTTATATTACGGTCATGGTTATACCGAATAATCACAGGTCATAATTATACCAAGTCCATCTATGCACGTAAGCCAAAGATGACTTTCATCACAATATAAGCATGAGGATGATGACAATGACATAATAATTCAATAAAACAAGTTCAAGGATAAATTTTAAAGATTTATAATTTAATTTATCCAGAATTCAATAACGTTTAAATTGTCAACATGATACTGCTTTGTGGAGTAAAATTCAAGAATGCTCAGAAGATTATTTCCATGAAAGATACTGGATGAAGCACAAATATCAAGGATATTCTACTAATTTCATGGAGTATAGAAGCCAAAACTTTAACCAAACGAGTATAATAGAATATATGAAACTGCAAATGTATTTTCAACTGCCATGCAGTAATCCATGTAGACAAATAATTCATAATTTAATAAGGAATGAATATGAAGGGTCATTCCCCATGCATACGGTTGTCCACGTAGACATGTTATTCCAATAGAATAATAAAGAATGGAATAACCGAAGAATTCACCATGCATGCGGTAGTCCACGTAGACAGGTTATTCCAACAGAATAATAAAGAATGGAATAACAGAAGAATTCACCATGCATACGGTAGTCTGCGTAGATAGGTTATTCCAACAGAATAATAGAAAATGGAATAACAGAAGAATTCACCATGCATACGGTAGTCCGCATAGACAGGTTATTCTAACAGAATAATAAAGAATGGAATAACAGAAGAATTCACCATGCATGCAGTAATCCGCGTAGACATGTTATTCTAATAGAATAATAAAGAATGGAATAAAAGAAGAATTCACCATGCATGCGGTAGTCCGCGTAGACAGGTTATTCCAACTGAATAATAAAGAATGGAATAACAGAAGAATTCACCATGCATGCGGTAGTCCACGTAGACAGATTATTCCAACAGAATAATAAAGAATGGAATAACAACCCCTACGAGTATTGAAAGAAAATAACTATCTTTATGAATACGGATGAAATAATACCCCTTACGACTGTTGAACGAAAATAATATTCCTACGAATATTGAACGAAGATGATATTCCTTATGAATATTAAATTAATATAATATTCATACGAATACGGAAAATAACATCTCTTCAGAATATGAAATAAATAATACCCCTTACCTTATAAGAAACCTGGATACTGGAATAGTGAGGTAGCAGACTTCTCTTCTTATTTCTCTCTATAATAATTGCTCTTGTGAAACATAGTGAATTGGTGAGAAATAAATGAAGAATGAGCTTCAATTTATAGAAAAATATAGTTTTGATAATTGCACATTTTGGGGCTCAAAATATTACAGTATAATACATTCCTCTTTTTCTTTATTTTTAATTTAGTCCTGCAAGTATTATCAAACTTGCACCACCTCCCCTAATAGTAAATCATGTGAATCAATAGTAAATCATGTGACTCAATAGTTCTAAACATGTGAAAAAATTAATTATAGTATAGTACCTCCATCTATACCTCCATTTTTAATTTAGTCATGCAAATATTATCAATCTTGCACCAACTCCCCCAATAGTAAATCATGTGAATCAATAGTACACACATGTGAACACATAGTTATAAACATGTGAATTAAAAGCATTTAATTTCTGGTTAATTACCCTATTGGTCAATATAACCTCCAGACATCAATTATTATTGAAATAAATGTCAATCACTAACACTAATAATTCCCACACAATGGAACTATCAATTTCATCTTTAATCAACACGAACATATTCATCATTAATATTATAACGCACAATATTTAACAACCAGGTCGTTCCCAGGAAAGAGGGGGCTTTCCAATAAGGATTTCTCCCTATTGGCGCATAATTATATTATCTAACCTCTCCTTGACAGAATTTCTAGACATTTTCAATATTGTAATTAATAATATGAATAACTTTGTCGTCTCAATTATTGATTTAATAATATAACATATTATGCATATGCTACTGTGACAATAATTGCATCAATAATATGAGAGATATGATGCAACAATTAATGTAGCCATAATTGAGTATAACTGAGTGACTTCTTACGTAAGCATCAATAATCCATACCGTGTGCTACTATGCAACCACGCGTATTACTATACTTTTACTACTGGGTAGTTCAACAGTTTTAACAGTAACACTTTCGTCGTTATTTTTATAAAAAGATAATTCTGTCATTTTCTAACTATGACAATACTTCCGTTGTGGGGTCCACTAATGATTGTGCATTCGTACGGATATTCCCCGACAAAAAGAATATTTCCCGATCAAACAAATATTTTATAATAACTTGCATACTTTGCAAAATTTTCACATATCACCCTTAACTTTAACCTTTTATCAATTTAACCATTTATGAAATAAAATTATAATTATAAAAAAATTGAATACTTTCATTTCATAAAATTCAGGGTCTTACAATCTCCCCTCCTTATGAAATTTTTCCCTCGAAATTTACGTACGTACCTGGTATGCCGAAGAGGTGAGGATACCTTGACTTCATTTTATATTCCAACTCTTGAGGTATAACCTTTGAGTATCGAATATGATCCTTCTTATCCAATATTTTAACACGTATCTCATCATTCGTTAAATCTTCTGCTATCTCGTTTAGTTCTAATTCAAAACTATGGTTCGGGTCGTCCACATATTTACGTAACATCGATACGTAAAAAAAACGTTATGAACACGCGATATACTTGGCGGTAAAACGAGTCTATAGGCCATAGTTCCTACTCGATCGAGGATTTCAAATGGGCCAATTAAATCGAGGGTTGAGATTTCCTCTATTCATCGACTCTTGCTTCTAGAATAACGCCTTCTTGAACCTTCTTCTTCATATTCATCAGCTCCAGGTGTGTAGTTTGAGCGGCTTTAACTTTATCGATTAAAGTCGATTCTACTCGTATATTCGTTATCTTCACGTGGGTCCCTAGAGTCTTTAACTCTATCTTCATCATTTGAAATTTATACGAAATGGGTTTTTGTGTTAACAACATCGCACTCATAAACGCATACGATCTTCTACTCAACATGTCAGCTACCACGTTCGCTCTTCCATGATGACATTGAATGGTATAGTCGTAATCTTCAACAGCTCGAGCCAACGTCCTTGGCGCATGATACGTTCGTTTTAGTTGATGAAATATTTAAGGGTTTTAGAAATGAGTTTTGTACTAGGGTCAATACAAAATTCGATTTCACGCTCTAGGGGTAGGCTATGAAGTTTTCAAGAATACGTCAGGAAATCTATTAACGATAGAAATATCATTCAAAACTGTGACTCTCATCCAAGACTTTAATAGTACGTCGCATTGATACCTATTAACTTGCCACCGTCATTCATAGCGTCGTCTACAGAAAGTCTGGCTTAGGTACATTCCACACAAGGAAGTCACCAGATAAAGGCTCGGGACTCTTTACTTATGGCTTGATATGACAGTGATTGACTTTAGTGGTTTTGTTGCTTGAATTCCCATAATAGGTTGGTTAGGAATATGAAAGCTAACAACCTTACAAAAAAATGATGAGTAGTTAACCAATCGATTCCTAAAATTGCATCAAAGTCAAGTATTTTCAAATAGATAAAATCGACAGAAAACGTGAAAGTGTCGATTTGAATCAAACAAGATTTATAAATAGTGGAGGTAACGAAGGTTTCTACTAATGAAATTTCAACCAATAAGTCAAAGTCTAACTTCTCCGGGGTCAAATTTAAACGTTGAGCGCAAGCAAAAGAGATAAAAGAATAGGTAAAAACGGTATCTAATAAGGTATAGACTTCGCAAGAATTTATAATTAACTAACCCGTGCTAACTTTGTTTGGGTTACTAGCTTTTTGAGAAGTCACGAAAAATGCTCTTCCTGAAACCACCGACTTTGTTTTGTCCGTATCCGCCTTTGGTGCCATCGTCCCAGCTGGACTTGACTTTGGTGCACGACAAAATCGGGCTAGGTGACCTTCTTTTCCATAATTATAACATACTTTGGACTGCATCACGTAGTTTGGACTGATATGTCCCTCCCCTCCGCATTTGAAGCATACAATTGGTGGTTGTTCTCCTTCCTTGAAAATGGGTGTTGGTGCTGCTGTCTTTTCATCGTTGTTGAACCTTCTCTTCATGAAATTTCCACTCCTATTATCTTGGCCATGATTACCACTGAAGTGGTTAACATTCTTGGCATGATAATTTCCCCCACGATGGTTATCACTGTTTCAATGGCCGTTGCCACCGATACGATTATTATCGTGTTGTTGCTCGTTATCCTTTGGTTGGGCTGTCTCATTATCGCGCTCCAATAACTGAGCCCTATTTACTACATCTGAATACAAACATAATTTATGAGAAATGAGGTATTAACGTATTTTGGGTTTCAAACCTCTTAGAAACATTCGCGTCATTCGCTCCTCATTATCAACCAAATAGGATGCAAACCAGGATAGCTCCGCAAATTTAGCCTCGTATTGCGACACTGTCATATTATTTTGCTCCAACTTGATAAACTCCACCTCCTTTATTTGATAAATACTTTCGAAAAAGTACTTGTCGTTGAACAACTCTTGGAACTTCTGCCAAGATATCTTGAGTGCGTCAGGCTGGGTACATTTTACAGATTCCCACAAGTAATCTGCCTCTTCACGCAACATAAAGATGGCAAAGGGAACCTTTTACTCCTCGGAGCATCCCAAGACATGAAATATCTTGGTAATATGCTTTATCCACGTCTCCGCCTTAAGTGGTTCTGGCTTTCCCAAAAAATGTGGAGGTCCCAACTCCTTGAACTGCTTAGCAGTGACCAGCCATGGGTTGCCATTGTTTCCACCTGCATTATGAACAGGAGTCTCTCTCGTCTGATGTTGCATGAATTGCATACAGCCTCTGAACATCCCACCGTTCATCATCTGATCTGTGTTGTTGTTTAACTGAGGATTATTATCTTCCTGTTGTACATTATCCTGGGTATTGATTGTTGGTGACTCAACGGTCTCATGTGCTTCATTACTTATCTCAAAATTTTCAGATGCCATTATCAAACACTACCACAAAATAAGGGTTAATTGACATATCACATATTATCCCTATAATCTGACCGACCTATTAAATACCAAATAAACTTAGGTAGGTCATACTAGTGAAGGAATTACCTGTCTCTCCCCTCGAAGTTCTAGTCTCACATCTTAGCCAGGGATCATATCCCTAAGCTTTGATACCAACTGTGACGCCCCCAAAATAGGTATACATCACCACTCTTGAGTCACCAAATATATGGTACATAAATCAAATACAAACTTAATTATACAACTGTCGGGTAATATATGACAAAACATAGTTGAGAGTTTAAACAAGAATATTGCCTTCTAGACAATATCCACTCTCAATAGAGTCCTCGTTATAATTATTATCACACTATTTCACAAGATAATGAGGACTACTAAAACAACCATCT
The DNA here is from genome assembly GCA_020205505.1 of Panax japonicus. NCBI lineage: Eukaryota > Viridiplantae > Streptophyta > Magnoliopsida > Apiales > Araliaceae > Panax > Panax japonicus. The sequence goes on from CM035114.1 coordinate 35,694,247, forward strand.
GGACCGTCAATCCGTTCCTCGACTAGTCCCAGCTATATTCTCATTTCCTGAAGAGAACATTGAAAGAAAAGGGTGAGCTCAAATAGTCCAGTAAGAAATATTATGAGTAAGATCATGCATAATAAATTATCCTTAGCCTTCAACAGTATAACAACTGATAGAATATAATAGACAAAAAGTTTTAGATGAACAACTACAGCGGAACAAACATTCCATTAGAAGAGTCAAGTAGAGCATGATATCTACTATCTTCTACGATTTAAAAAGATTTTCATCAACTTTATCGCTGAGGCTCGGCTTAATAAATAAAATTGAATCATTCTTGTACCAAGGCCAAGGATATTCATGTAATCATCAATGGTCATAATTATACCGAATAATTCCTGATCATAATCATACCAACAACTGTCTATTAATGAATTACAGTCCAATGAGGACTTTTACCACATCATTCGTTACATTACAGTCATGTTTATACCGAATAATCCCTGGTCATAATCATACCAAGTCCATCTATGGACGTAATCCTAAGATAACTTTCATCACAATATAAGCATGAGGATGATGATAATGACATAATAATTCAATAAAACAAGTTCAAGGATAAATTTTAAAGATTTATAATTTAATTTATCCAGAATTCAATAACGTTCAAATTGTCAACATGATACTGCTTTGTGGAGTAAAATTCAAGAATGCTCAGAAGACTATTTTCATGAAAGATACTGGATGAAGAGCAAATATTAATGATATTCTACTAATTTCATGGAGTATAGAAGCCAAAACTTTAACCAAATGAGTATAATAGAATATATGAAAGCGCAAATAGATTTTCACCCACCATGCGATAATCTACGTAGACAGATCATTTCCACAATTTAATAAGGAATGAATATGAAGGGTCATTCACAATGGATGCGGTAGTCGGCGTAGACAGGTTATTCCAACAGAATAATAAAGAATGAAATAATCGAAGAATTCACCATACACGCGGTAGTCCGCGTAGACAGGTTATTCCAAAAGAATAATAAAGAATGTAATAACAGAAGAATTCACCATGCATACGGTAGTCTGCGTAGACAGGTTATTCCAACAGAATAATAAAAAAATGAAATAACAGAAGAATTCACCATGCATGCGGTAGTCCACCTAGACAGGTTATTCCAACAGAATAATAAAGAACGGAATAACAGAAGAATTCACCATGCATGCGGTAATCCACGTAGACAGGTTATTCCAACAGAATAATAAAGAATAGAATAACAGAAGAATTCACCATGCATGCGGTATTCCACGTAGACAGGTTATTCCAATAAAATGATAAAGAATGGTATAATAGAAGAATTCACTATGCATGCGGTAGTCCTCGTAGACAGGTTATTCTAATAAAATAATAAAGAATGTAATAACAACCCTTATGAGTATTGAAGGAAAATAACTCTCTTCATGAATACAGTAGAAATAATACCCCTTACGGCTGTTGAACAAAAATAATATTCCTACGAATATTGAACGAAGATGATATTCCTTACGAATATTGAACTAATATAATATTCATATGAATACGAAAAAATAACATATCTTCAGAATATGAAATAAATAATACTCCTTACCTTATAAGAAAACTGGATACAGGAATAGTGAGGTAGTAGACTTCTCTTCTTCTTTCTCTCTATAATTTCTCTCTATAATAATTGCTCTTATGAAACTTAGTGAATTGGTAAGAAATGAAGGAAGAATGAACTTATATTTATAGAAAAATATAGTTTCGATAATTGCACATTTTGAGGTTCGAAATATTACAGTATAATACCTTCCTCTTTTTTTATTTTTAATTTAGTCCTGCAAGTATTATCAAACTTTCACCACCTCCCCTAATAGTAAATCATGTGAATCAATAGTAAATCATGTGACTCAATAGTTCTAAACATGTAAAAAAAATTAATTAGAGTATAGTACCTCCATCTATACCTCCATTTTTAATTTAGTCATGCAAGTATTATCAATCTTGCACCAACTCCCCTAATAGTAAATTATATGAATCAATTGTATACACATGTGAACACATAGTTATAAGCATATGAATTAATAATATTTAATTGCTCATTTATCCGATTAATTACCCGATTGGTCAATATAACCTCCAGACATCAATTATTATCGAAATAAATGTCAATCAATAACACTAATAATTCCCACACAATGGAACTATCAATTTCATCTTTAATCAACACGAACATATTCATCATTAATATTATAACACACAATATTTAACAACCAGGTCGTTCCCAGGAAAGAGGGGGCTTTCCAATAAGGATTTCTCCCTATTAGCGCCCAATTAGATTATCTAACCTCTTCTTGACAGAACTTCTAGACATTGTCAATATTGCAATTAATAATATGAATAACTTTGTCATCTCAATTATTGATTTAATAATATAACATATTATGCAGATGCTACTGTGACAATAATTGAATCAATAATATGAGAGATATAATGCAGTAATTACTGTAGCAATAATTGAGTATAACTAAGTGACTTCTTATGTAAACATCAATAATCCATACTGTGTGCTACTATGCAACCACGCGTATTATTGTACTTTTATTACCGGATTGTTCAATAGTTTTAACGGTAACACTTTCGCCATTATTTTTATAAAAAGATAATTCTGTCATTTTTTAACTACGACAATACTTCCGTTGTGGGGTCCACCAATGATTGTGCCATCGTACGAATATTCTCCGACCAAACAAATATTTTATAACAACTTGCATACTTTGAAAAATTTTCAATATCACCCTTAACTTTAACATTTTATCAATTTAACCATTTACGAAATAAAATAATAATTATAAGAAAATTAAATACCTTCATTTCATAAAATTTGGGGTCTTATATAAGGTAAGGGATATTATTTGTTGTATTCGTAAGGGATGTTATTTTTCTTTGGTAAGGGATATTATTTCTTTCGTATTCATAAGGAATACTATTTTTCGTATTCATCCTTTAATATGTCGGAATAACCTGTCTACGCGGATTACGTACCGTATGACAGGTGAAAACCCATTTACATTTTCGTATGTTATTTCTTTTAATATTCTTAAATCTAAACTTACTATGGTAAGTATTGCTTCGATAATCCTTGAAATTAGTGGAATATCCTTGAGTTTTGCGCTTCATCCAGTATCGTTTTATTGGAATATTAATCTGAACTTTTTTATTAAATATCAATATTTTCACCGGGGGAACTATTCACAGGTTACTATTCACCCATTTACTATTTACTCGGGTATTATTCACTCGGGTATTTGGGGCACTTTTCATGCCGGAGTACTATTCATAAGTTACTATTCACCCGGTTACTATTCACTCTAGTATTATTCACTCGAGTATTCGGAACACTTTTCGTGCTGGAGTACTATTCACAAATTACTATTCATGGGTTACTATTCACCTAATTACTATTCATTCTAGTATTATTCACTCGGGTATTCGGGGCACTTTTCATGTCGAGGTACTATTCACAGGGTACTATTCACTAAAAAATTTATTTCTTTTCTGTCCAAATTATTTTTGATACATGGATATTATTCTTAAATTTTACTCCATAAAGCATTATCATTTTGACAATTTGGATATTTTTAAACTTTTGATAAATTTAAAGTCTTTAAATTATCCTTGATTTCGTTTGATTAATGCTTATATCATTGTCATCAACCTCATGCTTATATTGTGATGAAAGTCATCTTTGGCTTATGTGCATAGATGGACTATTGATCGGTATGATTATGACCAGGTATCATTCGGTATAATTATGACCCATAATATTATAAATGATGTGGTAAAATCCTCATTGGCCTGTAGTGCATTGATGTATAGTTGTTGGTATGATTATGACCAGGGATTATTCGGTATAATCATGACCATTAATCCTTAGCCTGTAGTGCAGGGATGATTAGATGATGTGGTTTATTTATTAAGCTGAGTCTCAGCGATAAAACTGTTGAAAAGCTTTTTAAATCATAGAAGATAGTAGATATCTTGATCTACTTGATTCTTCTAATGGATTGCTTGTTCCGCTGCAGTTAAACTTGTTGTCTATTATATTCTATCAGTTTAACATTGTTGAAAGCTAACGATAACTTATTCTGCATTATCTTAGTCATAATATTTCTTACTGGGCTAGTTGAGCTCACCCTTTTCTTTCACTGTTCTCTTTAGGAAATGAGAATATATAGCTGGGACTAGTCGGGGAACGGAGTGATGGTCTGAGATGGTGCATTAGTAGTCCTCACTATTCTGTGAAATAGTGTGATAATAATAGTAATGAGGACTCCATTGATTGTGGATATTGTCTAGAAGACAATATTCATTTTAAAACTCTCAGCTTATGTTTGTCGTATGTTACACGATAGTTGTATAATTAAGTTGTATTTGAATTTTGTACCATGTATTTGGCGACCCAAGATGGGTAATGTATACCTTATTTTGGGGGCGTCACATTAGCTGTCTGATGACACCTTTTTCCTCACTAAGTCCTTTAAATTGGTTAGATAAATATTCACGTCCACAATCGGTTCTAAGAATCTTTATGGATCAATCTCTTTGATTCTCAACTTCAAAAACAAAACGTCTAAAGCAATCTAATGCCTCCGACTTATGAGAAATTAAAGAGACATATCCATATCGCAAATAATCATCTATAAAAGTGATGAAATAGTTACCACCATGTCGTGCTCTAACATTCATTGGACCACAAATGTCAAAATGAATTAGCTCTAATGGATTAGTGGCCCTCACTGCCTTCCTAAAAGGTTTTCTTTTTGCCTTCCTTGCTAAACAAGGTTCACATACTGGAAGGTTAACTTTAGCGAGTGAGCCTAAAAGGCCTTCTCGAGCTAGCCTAGTCATCTTTTCTTGGCCAATATGACCTAATCTAGCATGCCATTTCAATGATTCATTAACAGTATCATCATGAGAAGCAATATAAGAAAAATGGGATTCACCTTTATTCAAAACATAAAAACCATCCGATAAAATACCATATCCGACAAAATCATTATGAAAATAAATAGATACGCTACTACTGTCGAAGGAAAAAGAATACTGTAAGACCCCGAATTTTATGAAATGAAAGTATTCAATTTTCTTATAATTATTATTTTATTTTATAAATGGTTAAATTGATAAAAGGTTAAAGTTAAGGGTGATATGTGAAAATTTTGCAAAGTATGCAAGTTGTTATAAAATATTCGTTTGGTCGGAGAATATTCTTTTTGTCGGGGAATATCTGTACGATGACACAATCATTGGTGGACCCCACAATGGAAGTATTGTCGAAGTAAGAAAATGATAGAATTATCTTTTTATAAAAATAACGGCGAAACTGTTATCGTTAAAACTGTTGAACTACTCAGTAGTAAAAGTACAGTAATACGCGTGGTTGCATAGTAGCACACAATATTGATTATTGATGCTTACGTAAGAAGTCACTCAGTTATACTCAATTATTGCTATAGTAATTGTTGCATCATATCTCTCATATTATTGATTCAATTATTGTCACAGAAGCTGTGACGCCCCCAAAACAGGTATACATCATCCATTCTGAGTCGCCAGATATACACTACATAAATTAAATACAAACTTCTTTTATGCAACTGTCGGGTAATATATACGACAAAACATAGCTGAGTTTTTACATGAATATTGTCTCATAGACAGTATACAAACTCAAATTCAATCCTCATTACACTTATTATCACACTAAGTAGTGAGGATTGCTAAAACAACCATCTCGTTCTGTCACTCCATTCCTCAACTAGTCCAAACTATATTCTCATTTCCTGAAGAGTAAAAGAAAGCACAATGGTAAGTTCAACTAGCCCAGTAAGGAATATTATGACTAAGATAATGCAGAATAAATTATCCTTAGCCTTCAACAGTATAACAACTGATAGAATATAATAGACAACAAGTTTTAGTTCAACAACTGCAGCGGAATAAGCAATCCATTAGAAGAGTCAAGTAGAACATAATGTCTTCTATCTCTTCTAGATTAAAAGTCCATCGTTAATATTTCATTTCTATAATACTCAACAACAGTTCTTTGTTATACCCAAGACAAAAAGAACTATCATCACCCGTCTTCACCTGAACCACCAAAGATTATAGTTAAATCCATAATTCATATTTATAATCATGTAAATCAACAGTTTCTCCTTGCCATAAAGGCTTAATAGAATGTTTACTCAATATCCTTACCCAAAGGCTAAAGATTTTCAAATGTAATAACAATGATCATACCAATCAGTTGTCTACCTTTGCAATACGGGCCAAAGTTATTCAACTATAAAACCAATGGTCATGATCATACCAATTAATTGTCTGTCAGTGCACTACAACCAAAGACATTTAACTGTTAACTAATAGTCATGATCTTGCCAATCACATCATCGAATTATCCATGCACTACGGGCCAAGGATATTCATTGTTATCACCAGTGGTTATGATCATGTCATACACATGTCCATCTTTGCACGTAAGCCAAAGATATACAACTATAAAACCAATAATCAACAGTCCATCTTTGCACGTAAGCCAAATATGACTTTCATAACAATATAAGCATGAGGATGATGACAATGATATAATCATTAATCAAACGAAATCAAAGATAAATATTAAAGACTTTAAATTTATCCAGAGTTTAAAAATATCCAGATTGTCAACATGATACTGCTTTGTGGAGTAAAATTCAAGAATAATATTGTATAAAAAATGATTTGAACAAAAAATAATATTACAACGAATATTTAACGAAGATAATCACATTATTCATTATATTATAAACTCCATTTAAAATTATTCATTATATAATAAAATTAAATTCATTTACTAATATTATTAACCATTAAATAATATTTTAAATCAATGATTTTATAACACCTTAATACAAATGATATCGATCACTTAATAAACTCATAATCTAATATTATTAATATTATAACAATATTTTAATCACTTCTTAAACTTATAAACAATTTATTTTAATTGTTTACACTTTACCAAATAATGCATTTAATCATTCAAAAATGTCATACTCATAAGATTTCATCACCAAAGATCAAATCCCTCATCAAAAATCTGTATATACCTTATATAGGATTTCCAAGCCATAAAATCCTATTTACCAATTTTTTAACTTCACATAACATATTTAATTCATATGTTCGTAACTAAACCATTTTCATGAAAAATAACAAATCTGTCCCAAAAAGTTTTCTTTTCTGGGATTTAGCAGAATATAGTCCCATATTGAATATATATTTTTCTCAAAATTTTTAAAATTCATTTACTATTTTTCACATGGCTAAAACTGCCGAATATTTAGACATTTATCATAAACTGTACTTTTCTCCAAAAATCCTGAAATTTATAGGGTATACTCCTGTGATATACACGTACTCCCAATAAAAATTTCACTAATTTTGGAGTTAACCACAATGAGTTATAAGGGTTTACTTTAAAAATAGTCTTTTCCCATAAAATTCATAACTCCTAATCTATACATCCCAAAATCGCCATTTTGAACACAATCTAGAAAACTCAACAAATAATCCTTTCCAAATTTTCCAGAATTTTTGAGGATCAGAAAAATTACGAAATTGCAAATGAATTTTCACCCGTCATGCGGTAATCCACGTAGACAGATCATTTCCATAATTTAATAAAGAATGAATACGAAGGGTCATTCACATGCATGCGGTAGTCCGCGTAGACAGATTATTCTAACAGAATAATAAATAATGAAATAACAGAAGAATTCACCATGCATGCGGTAATCCGCGTAGTCTGGTTATTCTAACAGAATAATAAAGAATGGAATAACAGAAAAATTCACCATGCATGCAGTAATCCGTGTAGACAGGTTATTCCAATAGAATAATAAAGAATGGAATAACAACCCTTATTAAATTGTGGAAATGATCTGTCTATGTGGATTACCGCATGGCGGGTGAAAATCCATTTACAGTTTTATATATTCTATTATACTAAGTTGGTTAAAGTTTTGGCTTCTATACTCCATGAAATTAGTAGAATATCCTTGATATTTGCACTTCATCCAGTATCTTTTCATGAAAATATTCTTCTGAGCATTCTTGAATTTTACTCCACAAAAGTAGTATCATGTTGACCATTTGGATGTTATTGAATTCTGGATAAATTAAATTATAAGCCTTTAAAATTTATCCTTGAACTTGTTTTATTAAATTATTATGTCATGGTTAATATCCTCACGCTTATATTGTGATGAAAGTCATCTTTGGCTTACGTGCATAGATGAACTTGGTATGATTATGACCAGAAATTATTCGGTATAATCATAACCGTAATGTAACGAATGATATGGTAAAAATCCTCATTGGCCTGTAGTTCATTGATGGACAGTTGTTGGTATGATTATGACCTGGGATTATTCGGTATAATCATGACCATTGATGATTACATGAATATCCTTGGTTGTGGTGCAGAGATGATTCGATGATGTGGTTTAATTATTAAGCTGAGTCTCAGCGATAAAGTTGATGAAAATCTGTTTAAATCATAGAAGATAGTAGATTTTATGCTCTACTTGACTCTTCTAATGGATTACTTATTTCCGCTGCAGTTGTTGATCTAAAACTTGTTGTCTATTGTATTCTATCAGTGGTTATACTGTTGAAGGCTAAGGATAATTTATTCTTCATTATCTTAGTCATAATATTTCTTACTGGGCTAGTTGAGCTCACCCTTTTGCTTTCATTGTTCTCTTCAGGAAATGAGAATATAGCTGGGACGAGTCAGGAAATAGAGTGATGGTCCAGGATAAGTGGCTTTAGTAGTCCTCACTATTCTGTGAAATAGTGTGATAATAATTGTAATGAGGACTTCATTGAGTGTGGATATTGTCTAAAAGACAATATTCGTTTTAAAAACTCAGCTATGTTTTGTCGTATTTTTACACGACAATTGTATTAAAGAAGTTTGTATTTAATTTCTGTACCATGTATTTGGCGACTCAAGATGGGTGATGTATACCTATTTTGGGGGCGTCACAAATACCCTATTCTAACTAAATCTACAACTGATATTAAGTTTGGTCGAATTCCTGGTACATAAAGTGTATCCTCAAGGATCAGTGTGCGACCATTTCTCAAAGTCAGTTGATAAGTGCCAAAACCGAGCACTTGTTCCTCTGAACTGTTCCCCATGAACAAACTTTGAGTCCCTTTAGAAAATCATCGGTACTTAGTGAATCCCTCCATATCGCGAGTTACATGCTTGGTTGCTCCTGTATCAATAATCCATGAAGGATTAGTTTGAGCAAGAAAAACATGTGAACACACAAAGTTTTCATCGCAATAAAGAAATTTAGATTGTACCTTTTTTCTGCTCAGTGCTCTCACGAGCAAAATGTCCAACCTTCTGACAGTTATAGCAAGTCATATTCTTCTTTCCTCCTCTTTTGCCCCTGCGACGCTTAACATTACCCTTCTTTTTTGGTGCATTAGTCTTAACCTGATCGTTGCCATTAGCTTTCCTTTTGCGCTTGCCTTTTGCATTGCGTGGACCAGCTTGAGCCATAAAAACAAAGCTGCCATCTTTAGCACCATGACGCTCATATTCAAGTTCAAGATGCCTTTTAAGATCAACAAGAGTTTTGATACTATCATTATGTATCATAGTCATCGTGAAAAGTTCCCAAGCATCAGGTAAAGACCTGAGCACAGCTTGAATCTATTGCTCTTCAGTAAGGGTTGTGCCAGCTGCACTAAGCTCGCGGATCATTGCCGACATTACTCAAGGTGCTCCACCATAGTGTGTTTGGGCTCATTCTTGTAACGCTCCAACTTATAATTAAACTTGCGCAACCTAGTACCAGTAGTCCCGCCAAAGGACTTCTTAAGCATATCCAACATTTCCATTGCAGTTTTGCAGGACTCAAATTCGCCAATAAGGTCGTTATGCATGCTGCTTAACATGGTAAAATGCACACAATGATCCTTCTTGACCCATTCATCGTAGGTTTATTTGTCTCGACGGTGCTTAATAGTGGTGCCCTCCTCAGGCGGTTGCATAGTGGTAGTTTAAAGTTTCAAGCACATCTAATTCATTAAGCAAATATTGAATTTTCTTCGACCAAAGGTAATAATTTTTATCATCCAATTTTTCACCTTTGTTAAGGTCAACAATCACATTTTTAGAGGCCATGTCACTACAATAAGGTTTCACGAAATATGAATATTAGCAAACATAATAATTTTGTCATTAAATCCTAATTAATCACAATTTTTTAGTCTATGAATAGAAATCGAAAAATCGCTAAGCTCATAATCATTATTCCATGTCATAAAATAAATAATTGTGATTAATTTTTATTTTATATAACAAAATCCAAATAGCCCATTTCAACAAAAATAAGGACGAGTTTATGAAACAAAAAACCCTATTGATAATTTAATTGTTCTTTGGGAGATAAAATCAATTAATTGAAGAATAAGTGCAAAATTACATTCCCTTACAAGGCTTTGATATAAATACATCACTACCAAAATTTTACATCAAAAATTCCTACTACATCAATCTAATAATAAAAATGGGAATGCTGCACTTATCTTCTCATAATTATTTTATCTTAGGTCTCTATCACAAAGTGAGAGTCCGTCTCCAAAAACAATTAAATAGCAACCCTTTTTAGTCCATCCAAAGCACCATGCAATAACAAATAAGGAGTATGTGCATGAATGGACCCACCACAGCTCCCACTAGGAAGCCGGATGTTTTTGGTCAAGTCCTAAGGGGACGAACGCAACAAATATGCGCAATAAACATAATATATACACATAAATATACAACAATAAATGTGAAATGATATTCAATGTAACTAAAAAAATGACCAAATATTTTTCTAACAGTATGTATACACGAAAAATTAATACTGTGATTTTTCTGGATTTTTAAAAAATATTTTTACTATTAAATGAAATTATTTTTCAAATAAATAATAATTGATAGTAAAATAATTTATGATACTAATACAATCCAATTATCAACACCAATAAGTGGAGAACTTGTAAATATGCCGCTGAAATCACAGGAAAAAATATGGCCCCCAAAAAAATTTCTGGACAGTTTTTTAAACAATTTTTAAATCACTTTAAATAACTACAAACAATTTTCGAAAATAATTTTCATTGATGGAAAAATTCAGAAAAATACTTAAAGTCACCAGAAAATTAAAACAATTTTTCTGAATTTTTTTTTAAAAAATTTCCAGAAGGAGGCGCGTGGACCCTACATACGCTGTCTCTTTTTTTAAAACCAGGCGCGTGGCCCTCACAGACAGTGACAGCTGACGTGCTGACATCAGCTTCGTCTTCTTCCTCGGACCAGAAGCACAATTATAGTTTCATACCCTTTTTTCAAAAAATCATAATTAATTCTAAAAATGTCCAAAAAATACAAACTTTATATTTCTGGAATCGTGGCGAGATGTACTATTTTAATATGTAAAGAAAATATACATTTGACTTTTGTAGAAAAATAAATTTTTATTTAGAAAAAACGTAAATATGAATTAGGGTTCGCATTTTCTCTCAAAATACAAATCCGATTGCAACGAAATTTTGTAGGTGTCTAAACATGCATATGGACTACATCATACTGTATTTTTAGCCTCTAATATGTACTCTAGCATATTATGCCATTAATGTCATATTACAAGCTTTATATGCAAAAATAAAATAATGACAGAATATTTATGCGAGATCAGGCATAGCATGACTTTGATACCAATGTTTGAATATTAGGCATAAACTAACACATAAACAATACTTACATATTAATCGATAAGTATCCACAAAGCGGAAGCGGTTGAACCGAATGCTAAATCTACAAGCGACACCACGAACACAACTACTACGATCCTTCTTACTTCTCGTCAATATATATAGTTGTTACAAGCAATTAATGCGAACGAACTATTTAAGTGTTCACACCAAGTACACCCAAGCCTATTGATGGAAGCTTGGAAATACTAGATAGAGTATTTAGAGAGAAACTGTATAGAAAAAATAATACGTTATTTTTCCTTAGCCCTACACACAGTAAGCTTCAGTATTTAACGTAAAAATTAATTCGTAAGGGATAAGTCTATAACTGACTAAATATATTAAGAGAGTTATCTCATATAGAGTCCTAACCATATCACGTATTATTTAAAATACTTCCAAGTGATATTGGACTCTTCCAATCCTTATTGGGTTATCCAATACCCATATCCAAGTGGATGTTCATGATCCACGGGTTCGACCCGGTTCAATTATTAACAGAATCTGAATGATATTCTAACGTGGTTATTGTGTTGCACTCTTTTTATAATTATTTTGTGGATGCACTAATTTTATAATTACTTTCTAATTGTTGTATAGTAGTATAAGGAATTCAAAATATAAATCACAACTGACTTGAAGTCGGTCATATCAAATTGAACCGATCAATCTTTTAACAGAATCAATGATTTGGTCGGTGTAATTTTAATACAAAAATAAATCAATAAGTCTAGGGGGACCGGAGATTTTCGACTAGGGTAGTGACCGACCGGAATATTTTTTTTTCTTTTGACTACCAAATAATTAATATGATTTATTGAAACTGAAATTTTTATAAAATAAAGTGATTTAGGTGTCATTTGGATACTTGTAAAAAATAGAGTTGTACAGTCTATGCAACCCTGTTTTTTACATGTATTCAAATGATACCTAAATCACTGTATTTTTATAAAAATTTCAATTACAATAAATCACATTAACTATTTGACAATCAAAAGTAAAAAAAAAATAACAAATCCGACCGGTCGCTACCCCAGTAGAAAACTCCCGATCCCCCTAAAAGGATTCAAAATAAATAAACAAAAGGTGGCGTGGTGCGATGTGATGTTGATATTTGCTGTTGAACTAATGGTGCACCACATCGCATTGCACCAGATAAATAAATTAGTAGTGCACCGCTTTTGAACCGATAATACATATATTAAAATGGGGAATATGGAAGTACACAGCCGTGTAACTTTTAAAATTACACATGCTACAATCGTAGAGTGATTTCACTCTACAATCGGAGAGTAGTCACTCTACAATTTGTGAATTCACTCTACGATCGTGGACTACTCTACGATCGTAGAGTGAATTCATTCTACTATCTGGGGACTACTCTACGATCGTAGAGTGAAATCACTCTACGATCGTAAACCGTGTAACTTTAAAAATTACACAGCTGTGTACCTCCATTTTTACCTATTAAAATATTAAACATGTGTGTTGGTGAATTTAGAATCCTTAACCTCTACTTTAGGAAGAAGATATAATACCACTAGTATATTATTATATTTGTTGTTATAATTTTTTATTATGAAATTATTGTCAAGTTATGCAAATTCTTAATCTCTTATATTGTTTTACTTCTTAAATGTTTTAATTGATTATTTATTGGTGTGATGTAGTTCGGTTCAAGAGAATGAATTGCCGATGCAATTTTTGATATAATCTTTTTATAAATCGAACCAATGCAGTGTAATTCCGGTGCAAGTTTTTTTGATGCAATTTTTGATATAATATTTTTATAAATCGGACCAATACAGTGTAATTCCTGTGTATGTTTTTTTGAAACATGTACGGTACCAAATCACTTGATAACCTTTAATGGACCGTACCATTCTCACCCTACTGCCTTTTCAAAACCACACTAATGCTCTTAAAGCTTAAATATGATTCTTTATTCTAAATTATCTGAAATATTTTATTTTGGGATTCATCTTTTAATTTTATTAATTAAATTATTGAATTATTAATATATTTTTTTAATTTCATTTAATTAAGACAGTTATTTTAAAAATTGTTAACGTAACATGCAAACATAGTAAATTACTACACGTGTAATAAAAAATATTAAAAAATAATTTTTAAATATATTTTTGAATAAATAAGGGGTAAAAATATAAATACATAAATCTATCTAATAAAATACAAATGATTTTGAATCTCCCGCTCATTCAATAAATCGTCTGGGCCGTCCAAAGTTTGGGATAAATTTCACCATCCATCTATCTAATAAAATACAATCTATCTAATTCTATCTATCTATATCTATATTCTATATATCTAATTATATCTAATAAAATACAAATAATTTTGAATTTTTCGCTCACTCAATAAATCATCTAGGACGTCCAAAATTTGGGATAAATCCCACCATCCATCTATCTAATAAAATACAAATAATTTTGAATTTCTCGCTCACTCAATAAATCATTTGGGTCGTCAAAAATTTAGAATAAATCAATAGTGCCGGTGGCACAGGACTGTTGTTAGTATTACATATTACACTAATATCAAGACCACTTAACTACTCATTTCTTCAAATAAATAAAACCAAAAATCCAAAATTCCAAAAATCCTTTTATCAAACCAAATTACCATCAAAACTCAAATCAACGGCTATATCAAAACCTCAAAACTCAAACTCAGATCTAGAAACAACCCACCATCTTACCTCAAAACTCAAACTCATAGAAAAATCAAACCTTAAAACCATCATCTTGCCCTCAAACTCAGATCATGAGACCAACCCACAATCTCAAATCGGATCCACCAGAAATGAACAAGAAAAAGAAAAAGCAACAACTCATATCTAAGTTGACCATAAGAGCATCAAAAAAAGCAGATCAGGTCAAAAATGGAAAGGAACCCCAAAATCCGTAGCAGCCCAGTCACATCCATGGATGCCGACGAACTAGGTCTCAGAGATTAGACAAAAAAATTCAAAAAATTAGATGAAACTACAAATCAGCTGGTAAAGCACCATGATTTCCAACGACAAGGTCAGGAAACCCAAATCGATAGATCCTCTGGCAAAACACAAAAGAACAATAAGCACCGACCGTTACTGGAGATTTTTTTATTCATACATCAAGAAATCGACGTCTATAATTTCTTGCCCATTAGAAAGAGAGATGATGCATGATGAGTAGTTATACCTACGAATTGGACATCGTTAAGGCTTAATTTTTTGTTAACTTCAAGTATTTTTAGTGTCATTTTACTTGTTTTTGTATTTGTGTTGTAGAAAACGGCTTTGGAAGGTCAAAACATGAAAAATGGAGTTTAGTGGCATTTTTGTAATTTATGGAAAAGTACCCCCGCCGGGGCGGGCGTTCCTTAGTACAAAAAAGCCACTTGGGGTGGACTTGCCGGGAAGAAAAAGAGTTTTCAGAAGTTAAGTTTAAGGAGGATTGGTTTGAACTGTTTGTTTCAAGAACTTTAAGAACTCTAAAAGACACATTAAGAGGCATATAAAAGGATGAGAATTATAAGGATTAAAGAGGAGGATTCCATTATATTAGATTAAGATAAAACCCTAGTTTTTATTATATTTGGAGATTCAAGCAACTTGAAGACCATTGAAGATTCAAAGCAGGAGCAAGAAGGGAGCATCAAATCTGCTGACAACATATTCTAACTTCTTCTCTACTTCTATCTTTGTCTTTTAATATTTATTCAATTATGGATTCTTGATTTTAATTCAATAATCATGAACTAAATTCTTGTTTAAGATTACAACGGATTTTATTGCATAGTTTAATTTTAGTATGCTTCTTTATTAATTATTGTGATTATTCTTGGATTGTCTATTATGGTTTGTGCTTAATGCTTAATTGCCTAGCTAACAATTACCATGATAATCTATATGAACTCGAGAGATGAATTATAGATTTAGATATGATCATAATAGAATGTGATTGTGTTTTCTTCATGGTGTTGGAATTCATAATTTATGTCTAGGATAGAGATATACCTATACATTGCATGTAATCTGATAGAGAACTTGTGCTTAAAATCCTTTTTAATTGTAATTCACATAGAGATATAATGAATTAGTTAATTAGGGTATTTTTCTTAATTCTATCATCTGTGGATTTAAGTTAATTTGAGTATGATGCATTGAGAGATGGTCATATTTACTTATGTGTTCTTGATTAACAATTCAGAATAGTGAGCATAATTGATAAGAAGTGTATTAATTTAAGTGAAACAATAAGTGAAGTTGTAATCTTAAATCTCCATAATCTGGTTTTTAACTAGTGATAATTAGAATTAATTAATTTAATTCAAAACCTTAAATTGATTGTTTACATAAAATTAATTTGGTTAAGAGTTAGTATTTGATAATTTGTGTCAGGAATAAGCATGTGAATGATATTCCTATTTACATGTGATTTGATTATGATATATATGAATGAATATGTAAGTATGCTTGCATTAAGAAAATCTGTAAAGTCCTTTGATAGATAATAGAAACACATGTACAAGGACTTAGAATGAATTGATCAAATATATTAGGTTGATCCTACATAAGCAAAACAGCCTTGTAAAGTCCTTAAAAAGAAATGATGTACAAGGACTATAAATATAGAAAGATCAAACATGTTAGGTTGATCTTATGATGTAATAGATATGCTTGTCTGACCGTCGAGCACTACTCCAGAAATCGTAGTCTGCCAGGAGAGTCAAGAAAAACTCCAGAGCTATCGAGGCAGAATTGTAGTCTGCAAGATAGTAGATCTCGGAGTTCGTAGACTGCCAAGAGAGACGAGGAAGGATCGTAGTGTGTCGAGTAGCACTTCCTCTGAGCCGTACTCTACTGAGGAAGTCATGTTCAGAATCATAGAGACAACCTGCCTACGAGCCGACCGAGCATCTGTCGAAGTCAAGTCAGGAATCGTAGACACTTTGAGTCGTAGAGTCTACTGATGTCGAAGCCAAGTCAAGAATCATAGACTACACTTAGAGTCGTAGAGTCTACTGATCGTATCAAAGGCAGAGATCGTAGTCGAGCAAGATCAGATGAAGACAACACGCACAACGACATAAATCATAGAGTGTCAAGATCTGATCTCAGAGTGGTTGTGTCTGCACAGCTGAAGCTGAATCATAGTGTGTATAACTGAGACTTCAATAGATGTGCTCACAATGCCAAGGTAGAATCGTATAGCGAATACGATTCTCAACAAATGAGCACTCCCAGAATATCTAAAGGAATGAAGCCTCTGGTTGGTACTGCAAAGATACATCCCACCTGAAGGAAACCAGAGAGCACTCAACGAATGGCATGCAAGATCTAAGCATCAACTCAATCAACATCAAGATTGAGTTGTGAAGTCCATTCGAGATGAAGTCTTCCACGAGTTGATTATAAGAAGACTTCAGTGACTGACTACGGAAAGTCAGCTAGTGCAGTTGCTGTCAAGTAAATAGAAGACATCGATCTTGGAAGCAACCAGGATCGTAGTGTTTGTCAAACAAAGATAGAACTGATGGAGTGTACACTAAGATACTGGTCAGCCTCTGAAGAACAAGGCTAAAGTGATTAAGCTTTGGGTCAGCCCATTGATGATAAGTGAAAGGGTGATCACAAGGTGAAAGTGAGCTGGACACGCCACAAATCTGAAATGTCTTGTTAATTAGAAGGGGCCAGAGTAAAGAATCAAGCCATTAGTATCTGAGAGCAGTCAAGGCAAACAGAAGTGTTGAGGCACTGCACAAGAGAAGGAAGAGGTGTTCTACATTGAAGATCCAATCAACACTCTTCAAGATCGTAGTGTTGACTCTACATGTCAATGAGCAATAGTCAACAAGACACTATGATCAGGTCCAAGGAAGCATGCATCAGAATCGTAGATTTCGGTCATCCGAAGACTGAAGCATTGGCAACGGTTCAATTTGAAGGTTGGTATTCAGACAAGAGCTTATTGAGAGCATCGATGTAAAAGGACAACCTCTGATCAAGAAATCAAACGGTGAAATAAAGTCTTCAACCTGCCCGAGACATCAAAGCAATATCTCTGACGGGGTAGGTGAAACAGTAGACTGCAGTATCAGAAAGTCAGAAAAGGGGATGTCATGTCACATCTGCAGTCTGCACCAAATAACTCGAGATCTGCGAAGCATTTCAAAGAGATTTCAATGGCTACTTTCCAACGGGAAGATTGGGAAGGAGTATAAATCTGCTAGAGCTTCAAAGATCAAAGGTTGGAGTTGTTGAGTTTGGAGAAATGGTGGACTGATCTAACCAACGTAAAATAGTGAGTGACCAATAAAGGTCTGAAGGCTCATTCTACCATCCACAAAGAACACTTAGAGACAGACAAAGAAAGAAGTAGAAGTGAGAGTTCTATAATGTAGAAGTGAGAGTTCTACTACAAGAAGAGTGTTCTGAACTACCAAGAGAAAGAAGAGCATCATGTCATCTTGATGTCCATCATGGGAAGACTCTAAGTACCAGAGAGAAGAGCCTACAGTCATCTTAGCAAGTCCATCATGAGAAGGCATCAAGTATCAAGAAAGAAGATCACCAACGCCATCATGGTGTCAAGCATGATAAAGTTTCTAAGTACCTAGCAGAAGAGCTTACAGTCATCTTAGAAACCCATCATGTGCAGCCATCAAGTATCAAGAAGAATGATCTTCAAGGCAGTTTATCAAGGGATCAAAAGAAGTGGTTGAGTAACTAAAGAAGCTGAGCATCATGAAACACTCAACTGCACTTCAAGGATGATCACGCCAAGCTGCTAAGTACAAAAGATGTTCAGAGCTTAAAGACATCTTAGCAGCTCAGCACCAACTCCAACAAACAAACAAACAACTCAATAACAAGAAGCCAGGGCCTGAGGGGTCCTTGTCTGGAGGGACTAAATGAAGTTCCAAGCCTGCTGGACTTGAAGATTTCCTAGGGAACTAGAGAAGTTCCAAGGCTGCTGGCCTTGAAGAGTTCTTAGTGAACTGAAATCCCAAGGCTGCTGGCCTTGAAGGAATTTTAATGATTCAGGGTGCTGCCCTTCCTTAGTGAAAATCCTTCTAGTTGAAAGTAGAAGAATGGATTAGGAGCTTGAGTCTCTGAACCACTTAAAATCCCTTATGTCTTTTACTTTATGTCATTTACATTATGTACATTAACTACTATAACTGCTATGTATGTTTTAACTGCTTACCACTGAACTAACTCTACGAACAATGTATGTATTATTATGAATATATCAATGAAGGGGATGTTTTACTTATTCTGCTGTGCTTGAAAAGATTCTTATGTTTGTCATATGCTAAATTATTAACAATACAAAATAAACCAGAAAAGTATTTGAAATTAAAGGATCTATTCAACCCCCTTCTAGATCTATTGTGCCTACTGGGATCTAACAATTGGTATCAGAGCAGGTTCTCATGCTATATTCAAAAGCTAATCGCTTTGAGTCTGATCCTAGGCAAAAACATTGTTCTAAACTTGGTTTAGTAGTAAGTCACTTGTTATATGCAGATGAGCTCACATGTTGAAAAATATTGTGTACAACTAAATGTGTATATACCTCTGAAGCTGCTCAGATTGGTTTATGTTCTTGATTGCCATATCAACAAGACCAATCCTTCTCTGTAGTCAATCTTGTAGTCTAAAGACCAGGCGAGAAAGCTCAAGAGTCAAACATCCACCCGCCAGAAAGATGAAAAGTCCATACATACTAAGAAATGCTTATCCAGAGAAGAACGAAGAACTTCTCAAACAAGTGGCTGGCCAACCAGCATAACTAAAGCGTAGTCTTTTTGTAAATCCCAATTTTTGTAGAAGTCAATCGCGGGATAGGAATGTAATAACTTTGGCTATGAAATCAAATTATAATTAGTTTTGAACTATGAAGAAACATATTAATATAATGAAGTTTTTATTAAATGTGCTTTGTTGTGGTATGAGTTGTTGTTTGACGAATAATAACTAAGTAAGCAAATAGATAATAATGAAACTTTATTTATTTAATCAGAAAAGTGCCGCCAAGAAGAAGATAACGTAATCAGGAAGCTGAATCCCATAATGATAACCAAGGGGGTCGGAACAATCCTATGCAGGAGATCGTTAATTTATTAATGGTTGCATTCAATCAAATCGGGGGTAGAGCACCCGCAGTACATAGGGTATCCAGAACGACTACCTTTAAGGAATTTAAGAGTGTAGGTCCACTGAAGTTCAAAGAAACCATAGACCCAATAGAGGTCCAGACTTGGGTGAAGGAAATAGCGAAGGTATTTGTTATTGCAAACGTAGGAGAGGCGCAAAATACTTCTTTTGCGACCTACATGATGAAAGGAGAGGCCAACTTCTGGTGGGAGGCTCACCATGGTGGGGCTAGGACTGATGCTGTTACATGGGAACAATTTAAGAAGGTTTTCTTCGAGAACTATTTTCCTAAAATCATGCAGGGGAGAATGGAGATTAAGTTCTTAGAACTTAAACAAGGGGACATGATGATTCCCCAGTATGCGACCAAGTTCAATGAACTGGCAAGGTTTGCTCCATACCAAGTGGACACTGAGGAGAGGAAGGCCCATAGGTTTGAGCAAAGACTGAAACCCTGACTCTATAGTAGGATTTTCGTGTTCCAGAGTGCTTCATATGGAACCATTCTGTAGGAAACAATTATTGCGGAGGGTGGTAGTGAGGCTTTTAGCTAATACCACAAAGAGAGGAAGAATAAAAGCAAAGGAGAGGGAGGATCCAAGGCGGATGGGGCTAGTGGAAGTGGAAGTATACCCAAGAGGAAGAGTTTTAACTCCAGGAATGCTGGAGTAAAACAAGGTGATCCTAAGCGTAGGATTGAAGCATGCAAGACATGCATAGAGACTCATTTAGGAGTCTGACTTAAGGGGAAGTCAGTTTGTTACAACTGTGGGCAGGAGGGTCATATATAACCCAATTTTCCTAATCCAAAGAAGAACCAGGGATGTTTTGTTTGTGGGTCGATGGACCACGTGGCAAGAAATTGCCTAAAGTAGGGGTCAGAGGGTAACAAGGGTACTGGTAGTGGTAATTTAGCCATTACTAGACCAACACCATCGTCGGGTAGACCCACGACCCGTACTTTTAATATGACTGTCCAAGATGCGGTTGCATCAGTGGATGTAGTAGCAGGTATCATTCCAGTCAATGAAATAAATGCTTATGTGCTATTTGATTCGGGTGCTACTTGTTCTTTTATAGCATGTGAATTTGCTAAGCGATTAGGTTTATTCCCGAAAAGATTAGAAATACCTTTAGATGTTAAGGTAGTAAATGAAGAGATAATTCCCATTGAACACATTCATAGGAATTTTTGTGTCGATATTAGAGGTAACAAATTATCGGTAGATTTAATACCGATAAGGTTGAGATAATTTGATGTAATTCTGGGTATGGATTGGTTGATTAACCATAGAGCTATAATAGATTATCATAAGAAAAGTGTGAACCTTCGGCTTTCTAAGAAACCCAAGGTAGTGTTTTACGGTAGTAAATCACCAAGACGCTCTTGTTGTCTAACTATGACACAAGCTAGGAAGATGTTGAGGAAGGGGTGTATAGGATACCTGTGCCATGTTGTGGATACCTAGAGAGTGGAAACATCATTAGAATAGATACCTATAGTAAAAGAGTTTGTGGATGTATTTCCAGATGAGTTACCAGGTCTTCTGTCGGATAGGGAGGTCGAATTTGTGATTGATTTGTTACCGGGTATGACACAAGTTTCTAAGGCACCATATAGGATGGCGCCGATAGAGATGAAGGAGTTAATGGTTCAATTACAAGAACTATTAGATATGAAATACATTCAACCGATTGTGTCTCCGTGGGGAGCACCGGTATTGTTTGTAAAGAAAAAGGATGGGTCGTTACGACTTTGTATCGACTATTGAGAGTTGAAAAAGTTAACGATTAAGAATAAATACCCATTACCTAGGATCGATGATCTATTTGATCAGTTAAAAGGGGTAAAATATTTTTCTAAGATAAATTTGCGCACGGGGTACTATCAGTTGAAAGTAACAAAGGAGGATGTACCTAAGACGACGTTCAGAACTCGTTACGGTCATTACGAGTTTTTGGTTATGTCGTTTGGGTTGACTAATGCGCCAGCCTCATTTATAGACATGATGAACAGGGTGTTCAAACAGTATTTGGACAAGTTTGTCGTAGTGTTCATTGATGATATTCTAGTCTATTCTAAGATGCCAGAAGATCATGCTGAACATTTGAAGATAGTGTTGGAAACACTACGGAGGAAGAAGTTGTATGCGAATTTCACTAAGTGTGAATTTTGGCTTAAAAGAGTACAGTTTTTAGGACATGTTATTGATAAAGATGGCATTTCTGCTGATCCAGCGAAAGTGGAAGCAATTAATAATTGGGAACAACCGAAAATGCCAACTGAGGTTCGTAGTTTACTGGGGTTAGCGGGATACTATAGAAGGTTCATCCAAAACTTTTCTAAAATAGCTACTCCATTGATGAATTTGACGAGGAAGTCAGTGAAGAATGTGTGGACTGAGAAGTGTGAGAATAGTTTTCAGGAACTAAAAAAGAGGTTAAGTGAGGCACATGTATTATCTTTACCAGATGATATGGGGAATTTTGTAGTTTATAGTGATTCTTTGCATAGAGGACTGGGTTGCGTGCTCATGCAACATAGCAAGGCCATTACGTATGTGTCATGCCAGTTGAAGGATTATGAGAAGGTCTATCCTACTCATGAACTAGAATTGGCAGCAGTAATTTTTGCATTAAAAATATGGAGACATTATCTATATGGGGAAAAGTGTGAGATATACACGCAACATAAAAGTCTGAAATATATCTTCACGCAGAAGGAGTTAAATATGAGGCAGAGAAGGTGGTTAGAATTGATAAAATATTCCGAATGTTATATCTTATATCATCCAGGAAAAGTAAATGTAGTAGCCGACACGTTAAGTAGAAAGGGTAGGGAAAAGATATCAATGTTAACGACTCAGAATGAGTTAATAACGGAGATGGCAAAAATGGAGCTAGAAGTTAAATTACCAAGTGAAGCGGTAGAGATGTTATTCACAATGGAGACTCAACCAACCGTAGTGGAACGAGTTAAAGAAGTGCAACTAGGTAACGAGGACTATGAACGAATGAAGAAGAGGATGGAGGATGAAGAGAAGACTAAGTATAACCTTGATAATGAAGGATTACTTCATTTAGAAGGAAGAATTTGGGTTCCAGATAATTCTGAGTTAAAAGAAGAGATAATGAATGAGGCCCATAGTTCGAGGTACTCGATACATCTAGGTAGTACTAGGATGTATCAAGACCTTTGGCAGAACTTTTGATGGCCAAATATGAAGAGGGAGATAACAGAATATGTTAGTAAGTGCTTAACTTGTCAGAAAGTTAAGGCTGAACATCAACGACCGAGTGGACTATTGCAATCACTAGAGATTCCAGAGTGAAAATGGGAGCATATCACAATGAACTTTGTGGTGGGACTTCTAACGACAAGGAAGGGATACGACGTTATTTGGGTTATAGTGGATCGGTTGACAAAATCGTCACTTTTTACCGATAGGAGTTAGGTAAAACCTAGAGCAATAGGCTAAACTTTATGTTAAAAAATTATTTCAAGACATGGAGTACCTGTTTCAATTGTGTCGGATCGTGATCCACGATTTACATTGAATTTTTGGAGAAGTTTGCAAGAGCAATTGGGAACACATTTGAGGTTGAGTACAACGTATCATCCTCAGATGGATGGAGAAACTGAACGGACAATTCAAACGCTAGAAGATATGTTAAGATCTTGTATTATGAATTTTGAGGGGAGTTGGGACGAACATCTGCCTTTGGTGGAATTCGCTTACAACAATATTTTTCACGCCAGTATAGGCTTGCCACCTTACGAAGGGTTATATGGGAGGAAGTACAGAACTCCACTGTTGTGACGCCCCCAAATTCAGGTATCTTCCAACTCGACATATGGTGCTCCACTGTACTAACATCCATACAATCATTCCATTGAAATACAACCAAATGAATGTAATTATTATCTTCTTATTACAATCAAAGTATAATCCTTCCCAGGTTTATAAACCGGTTACATCGTTCATTGTTCATAATGTATAATACATACAAACTTACTAAACTATTACACAATGCCTAAGCATCCATCTTAGCTTTGCCCTTATCTCTCTTGGCATTCACAGTACGTTCATCTTTAACTGCAGTTATATAATTCACGCAAGAAGTGAGCATGACAGCTCAGCAAGTTTAATCAAGGATAACAGGAATACTACACTCATGAATTATATAACTATTCCGACATAACTGAACAATAGTTATGAAGTATTACAAATCAATAATACTTTAACAGTTTATAACATCAATCCCCAAAGTATAGAATAGATTATGAATTCTGAACCGGTCGTTAGACCATGAACAGTAACTTTCAGTTTTTATACTTGAAAAGGAGTCCACAACACTATGGATGTTCATCCGCATAACTTACGAGCACTTCTAGGTGATCAACCTATAGTACTCTATGTTGATCAACACTCATTCATTAAACGTATTTAAGTTTAATATTTTTAGAAAACTCGCGTGCCCATCGAATAATCGATGAAAAATACTTTTGTTTGTTCATAGACAAACCTTACCTTCACGTCTGTACCAATTACTTGGCATAGGATAACGTTAACATTTCTATATAGAATGATATGAATAATAATCAATCTATATATTACGAATAGTCTAGCCGAGTTAAAATCTGGCATCGACCCTTTCTTTAAAACAAGTCTTGCAATTCAGTTCAACGAATCACATAAAACTTGGCTAACTTGAAAGTTAGACAAGTGTTAAGAAAACTTGCCTTTCAACGTCTTCAAATAACTTATTTAAATGACCACAGCCTTTACAGAATCTACATGATATATTCACATAACACACTGTAATTAGCTAACAAATAAATGTTTCTACCAACTTCTTTCTTTCTATGTCTTAGTTAACTTAATAACTTTATTAAAGTCAACATGACTTATTACCCTTCATCTCAGTTTATTATTCAACTGACGTTATTAACCAGACTCGAACATCGTTGATAAAGTACTAACTTTGTTCCTCGTTCTTAACTTGTTAACATGTATTCAATTCCTAAGTTTTTAACACCATATACCTTAGTATAGGTAGCATAGGAATAACTTTAATACAATTATAAAGTGTACACACAATACCCCTTTAGGTCCCCGAACAATTGAAGTTCTAAACCTAAATCACTATCAAGAACCTTGAACTCGCGCTGCGACGCGGCCTATACAATACTAGACAGGCGCTGTGGCACCAGTTAGTAGTGGCTGACTCCCGGTCTCGGCACTGCGGCGCGAGACTTAGTACTACCAGTGGTGCTGCGGCGCCATTTAGCAGTAGCCAAGAACACTATGCCAGTGCTGCGGCGCAACAATTTTACACTATGTCTGGCGCCGCGGCGCCAGACCTCAGTTATAGATTTAAACAATTTTTAAAAATTTTACAAAATTCCCGGGGCCGTAACTTATTCGTTATAAGCCCGATTTGGTCCGTTCAAAAGTTACACGTCACAAATAACATAATCTACACTTTCATAAAAGAATTCAACACTTTTGAATTCGATAACTCAAAATTCACTATTGAGTTCATTTTCTAGATGTTCTTAAATGTTAATGAGCGTTCAATGCTCGTTTTCTTCGTTTTAAGTTGGAATCCGAAGATTCTTAAACCCACAACTCTTAATTACCCTATCTCACGTGTTGACATTGAAAACCAACATTTTCAAGGCTCACGACAACTTTTGACCCTTAATCCAGAATTCAACGTTTTCGACATTTAACGTCTATTTCCGTGAAATCCGCCACAACTTCGTTACTAGCGTTCTCTAAGACAAATCACATGGAATACTCCATGGATTTCATATCTACATCCTAACCAAACAAGATGCATATATTAACGTATTGATGGAGTCCAATCGTTTATAAACAATTTATCTTAACAAATAATATTTTTATGGTTCAAAACTATATTAAACCTTATGATTCTTATAATCTCATGACTTGTAGAGATTGAATCTGTGACGCCCCCAAAATTAGGTATACATCACCCATCTTGAGTCGCCAGATACATGGTACAAAATTCAAATACAACTTACTAATACCACTGTCGTGTACAATACGACAAAATATAACTGTGAGTTTGAATACAATTATTGTCTATTAGAGATCATACAAACTCAAAAGGAGTCCTCAATACAATTATTGTCACACTATTTTACAGAATAGTGAGGACTACTAATACTACTCTCTGGTCCATTACTCCGTTCCCCGACTCGTCCCAGCTATATTCTCATTTCCTTAAGAGAACAGTGAAAGAAAGGGTGAGCTCAACTAGACCAGTAAGAAATATTATGACTAAGATAATGCAGAATAAATTATCATTAGCCTTCAACAGTGTTAAACTGATAAAATATAATAAACATCAAGTTTAACTGCAGCAGAATCAGCAATCCATTAAAATAGTCAAGTAGAAAATAAAATCTACTATCTTTTATGATTTAAAAGGTTTTTCATCACTGTTATAGCTGAGACTCAGCTTAATAAATATTCCACATCATCGAATCACCCCTGCACTACGACCAAGGATATTCTTTAGTATCACGACCACAATTATTCAGGCACTACAGCCAAAAATATTTGTGTATTCATTAATGGTCATGATCATGCCAACAACTGTCCATCAATGCACTACGGCAATTGAGACTTTTACCACATCATTTGTAACATTACGGTCATGATTATACTGAATAATCCCTGGTCGTAATCATACCAAGTCCATCCATGCTCTACAGGCCACATATGACTTTCAAAATATAAATAAGAGGATGATGACAATTTTATAAGAATTCAATAAAACAAGTTCAAGAATTATTTTATCCAAGAATTATTAACGTTCAAATTGTCAACACTATACTGTTTTGTGGTGTAAAATTCAAGAATGCTCAGAAGAATATTTCCATGAAAAGATACTGTATGAAGCGCAAATATCAAGGATATTCCACTAATTTCATAGAGTATAGAAGTCAAAGTTTTATCCAACTGAGTAATACCGAATACAATAACAAAAGATATCATCATGCATGCGATAGAGACCGTACAAATAGGTTATTCCCGCAGAATAATAATAACGGAACCAGGTCAGGTGAAATTCACACCGACATGATGTTCCAACAGAATAATAAATGCGGAATAGTAAATGATGGAACCAGGTCCGGCGTATAGCACATACAGGATATTCTGACAGAATAATAAAGACGGAATAATAAAAATGGAACCAGGTCCGGTGTAAAACACACAGACAGGATGTTCCAACAGAATAATAGAAGAATGTCACCAAGTATAGGGTAAACCGCGTATACAGGTTATTCCAACAGAATAATAAGAAATGGAATAACAACAGTTCTCTTCATGAATAAGAAAGAATAACACCCCTTACGGGTACAACAAATAATATTCCCTACCTTAGAAGAACTGAATATTGGAAAAGTGAAGTAGCAGAATACTTTTCTTCTTTCTCTCTAGAGTTTCAGTGAATTCGTAAGAAATAATGAAGGAATGAGCTTTCTATTTATAGAAAAACTGAGGGTGGCTCTTGGTCTTAACGAAGGGTCAAAATGACTCTTGGTAATATTGAAGAGACAACTACTATTTATGAAGGGGTAATTAACCCTTGGAACACCGAAGAGGCAGTTAACTCTTGGTAATATTGAAGGGACAACTACTATTGACGAAGGTAATTACTATTGACGAAGGTAATTACTATTGAAGAAGGTAATTACTATTGAAGAAGGTAATTACTATTGACGAAGGTAATTACTATTTACGAAGGTGCTTACTATTTACGAAAGTAATTACTATTTACAAAAGTAATTACTATTTTCAAAAGTAATTACTATTTACGAAAGTAATTACTATTTACAAAAGAGACTCTTAGATGACGACATATGGCCCCCCCATAAATAATTAAACTTATCACCAACGTCTCATAATAGACTCTTTATATACATCAAGGATTGAATAAAAAATACCAGAAATCCTTTTATTTTTTAATCAACACATATTTAATCTTTCAACTATTATTAATCATTATAACTTGTCATCTCAATTATTGTTTAAATAATATAACATATTATACAGATGATACCGTGATAATAATTGAATCAATAATATAAGAGATATGATGCAGCAATTACTGTAGCAATAATTGAGTATAGCTGAGTGACTTCTCACGTAAGCATCAATAATCAATACCGTGTGCTACTATGCAACCACGCGTATTACTGTACTTTTACTACCGAGTAGTTCAACAGTTTTAACGGCAACACCTCCGCCGTTATTTTCATAAAGTATTTTTGTCGTTTTCTCAATCCGACAATAATTCCATTGTGGGGTCCACCAATGATTGTGCCGTCGTACGAATATTTCCCGACAAAAAGAATATTCCTTGACCAAACGAATATTTTATAACAACTTGCGTACTTTGCAAAATTTATAAATATTAACCACAACTATAACATTATATCAAATCCACACCATAATTTTCAAAAATATAATTCGAGAAAATTAAATATTTATTCGTAAAATCTGGGGTCTCACAATCTCCCCTCCTTAAGAAATTTTGCCCTCGAAATTTACGTACGTACCTGGTATGCCGAACATGTGAGGATACCTTGACTTCACTTTAAATTCTAACTCTTGAGGTATAACCTTTGAGCGTCGAATATGATCCTTCTTATCCAAGATGTTAACACATATCTCCTCATACGTTAAATCTTCTACTATCTCATCCGATTTTAAATTAATAATGTGGTTCGGGTCGTCCACATATTTACGTAACATCGATACGGAAAAAAAAACGTTATGAACACGCAATATATTTGGCGGTAAAACGAGTCTATAAGCCACAGTTCCTACTCAATCGAGGATTTCAAATGGGCCAATAAAATCGAGCGTTTAGACTTCTTCTATTCGTCAATTCTTGCTTCTAGAATAACGCCCTCTTTAACCTTCTTAATTCTTCACATTCATCAGCTCTGAGTGTGTAGCTTGAGCGACTTTAACTTTATCGATTAAAGTCAATTCTACTTGTATATTCGTTATCTTCACGTGAGTTCGTATATTCGCACTTGTGATCGCATACAATTTTCTATACAACGCGTCAGGTACCACGTTCGCTTTTCCACGATGGTATTAAATGATATGATCGTAATCTTCAACAGCTCGAGCCAACGTCTTTGGCACATGTTACGTTCGTTTTAGGTGAAGAAAATATTTGAGGGTTTAAGAAATGGGTTTTGTACTGGGGTCAATACAAAATTCAATTTCACGCTCCAGGGTAGGCTAAGAAGTCTTCAAGAATACGTCAGAAAATTTATTAACACTAGAAATATCATTCAAAATTGTGACCCTCATCCAAGACTTGGATAACACTTCACATTGATACCTATCAACTTGTCATCGTCATTCAAGACGTCTCCTACGGAAAGTCTGTCTTCGGTGCATTCAATATAAGGAAGTCAACAATGAAAGGACTGGGGCTCTTTATTTATAGCTTGAAATGACAATGATTGACTTTAGTGGTTTGGTTGCTTGAATTCGCATAACAGGTTTGTTAGGAATATGAAAGCTAACAACCTTACGAAAAGCATGATGAGTAGTTAACCAATCGATTTCTAAAATCATATCAAAGGCAAGTATTTCCAAAGAGATAAGATCGACAGGTAACGTGAAAATGTCGATTTGAGTCAAACAAGATTTATAAATAGTGGAGGTAACGAAAGTTTCTCGGAGTTAACTTTAAACATTGAACACAACTAGGTGAAATAAAAGAGTGAGTAGAACCGGTATCTAACACGGTATAGACATCGCAAGAGTTTATGACTAACATACCCGTGATAATTTTATTCAGGTTCCTCGTCACAGAAAAAAACGCTCTCTCCTAAACTACCGGCTTTGGCTTACCTGGGACATCCTTTGGTACCTCCATCCTAGCTGAACTTGTCTTCGGTAAATGACAAAATCGGGCTAAGTGACCTTCTCTTCCACAATTATAGCATGCTTTGGACGACATCGCATAATTTGGACTGATGTGTCCCTCCCCTCCGCATTTGAAACATATGATAGGTGGTCGTTCTCCTTCCTTAACGACATGTGCTGGTGCTGACGTCTTTCCATCATTGTTGAATCTTCTCTTCTTGAAATATCCATTCTTATTGCTTTGGCCCTGATTACCACCGAAGTGGTTACCATTTTTGGCCTGTTGATTCCCTTCACGCTTGTTGTCACCGCTTCGATGACTGCTATTGCTGGTATTATCATTTTGTCGGCTACTCTCTTTTAGTTGCGTTGACTTGTTATCGCGCTCCACTAACTGAGCCCTATTTACAACATCTGAATATAAACACAATTTATGAGAAATAAGATGTTGACGTATCTCCGGCTTCAAACCTCTTAAAAACATTCGCGCCATTCTCTCTTCATTATCCACCAAGTGGGACGCAAACCGGGATAACTCCGCAAATTTTGTCTCGTATTGCGACACGGTCATATTGTTTTGTTCCAACTTGATAAATTCCACCTCCTTCATGTGGCGAATACTTTCGGGAAAGTATTTGTCGTTGAACAGCTCCTGGAACTTCTCCCAAGATATCTTCAGTACAGCAGGTTGAGTACGTTTTACCGATTCCCACCAGTAATCTGCCTCTCCGCGCAACATAAAGGCGGCAAAGGGAACCTTTTGCTCCTCGGAGCATCCCAAGACATCAAATATCTTGGTGATCTGCTTTATCCATGTTTCCGCCATAAGTGGTTTTAGCTCTCCCTTAAACTCCGGTGGTCCCAGCTCCTTGAACTGTTTAGCGGTGACCGCCCGAGAGTTTCCTCTGTTTCCATCTACGTTTTGGACACGAGTCGCTCTCGCCTGCTGTTGCATGAATTGCATAAAATCTCTGAACATTTGATCATTCATCATTTGGTCAGTGTTGTTGTTTGAATGAGGATTGTCGCCTTCCTGATGCACATTATCCTGATTATTAATATGTGGTGAATCAACGATCGCCTGTGCTCCATTACTATTCCCAACATTCTCAGATGTCATTTTCAGATACTGCCACAAAACAAAAGGTTACTTGACATATAACATATTATCCCTATATTCTGACCGACCAAGAAAATAGCACATAAACTTAGGTAGGTCATACTAGCGAAGGAATTCCCCGTCTCTCCCCTCCTAGTACTATTCTCACATCTTAGCCAGGGATCATATCCCTAAGCTCTGATACCAACTGTGACGCCCCCAAAATAAGGTATACATCACCCATCTTGAGTCGCCAGATACATGGTACAGAATTCAAATACAACTTACTAATACCACTGTCGTGTACAATACGACAAAATATAACCGTGAGTTTGAATACAATTATTGTCTATTAGAGATCAAACAAACTCAAAAGGAGTCCTCAATACAATTATTGTCACACTATTTTACAGAATAGTGAGGACTACTAATACTACTCTCTGGTCCATTACTCCGTTCCCCGACTCGTCCCAGCTATATTCTCATTTCCTGAAGAGAACAGTGAAAGAAAGGGTGAGCTCAACTAGCCCAGTAAGAAATATTATGACTAAGATAATGCAGAATAAATTATCATTAGCCTTCAACAGTGCTAAACTGATAAAATATAATAAACATCAAGTTTAACTGCAGCAGAATCAGCAATCCATTAAAATAGTCAAGTAGAAAATAAAATCTACTATCTTTTATGATTTAAAAGGTTTTTCATCACTGTTATAGCTGAGACTCAGCTTAATAAATATTCCACATCATCGAATCACCCCTGCACTACGGCCAAGGATATTCTTTAGTATCACGACCACAATTATTCAGGCACTACAGCCAAAAATATTTGTGTATTCATTAATGGTCATGATCATGCCAACAACTGTCCATCAATGCACTACGGCAATTGAGACTTTTACCACATCATTTGTAACATTACGGTCATGATTATACTGAATAATCCCTGGTCGTAATCATACCAAGTCCATCCATGCTCTACAGGCCACATATGACTTTCAAAAATATAAATAAGAGGATGATGACAATTTTATAAGAATTCAATAAAACAAGTTCAAGAATTATTTTATCCAGGAATTATTAACGTTCAAATTGTCAACACTATACTGTTTTGTGGTGTAAAATTCAAGAATGCTCAGAAGAATATTTCCATGAAAAGATACTGGATGAAGCGCAAATATCAAGGATATTCCACTAATTTCATGGAGTATAGAAGTCAAAGTTTTATCCAACTGAGTAATACCGAATACAATAACAAAAGATATCACCATGCATGCGATAGAGACCGCACAAACAGGTTATTCCCGCAGAATAATAATAAAGGAACCAGGTCAGGTGAAATTCACACCGACAGGATGTTCCAACAGAATAATAAATGCGGAATAGTAAATGATGGAACCAGGTCCGGCGTATAGCACAGACAGGATATTCTGATAGAATATTAAAGACGAAATAATAAAAATGGAACTAGGTCCGGTGTAAAACACACAGACAGGATGTTCCAACAGAATAATAGAAGAATGTCACCAAGTATAGGGTAAACCGCGTATACAGGTTATTCCAACAGAATAATAAGAAATGGAATAACAACAATTCTCTTCATGAATAAGAAAGAATAACACCCCTTACGGGTACAACAAATAATATTCCCTACCTTAGAAGAACTGAATATTGGAAAAGTGAAGTAACAGAATACTTTTCTTCTTTATCTCTAGAGTTTCAGTGAATTCGTAAGATATAATGAAGGAATGAGCTTTCTATTTATAGAAAAATTGAGGGTGGCTCTGTTAGGTTTGTAATATTCATGAACGCAATCAAATTGCAAAAATTAGCGGAAACGTGTAAAATCAGAGTTTTAAAATTTTACAAACCATAAACCCGGATCGCCCTTTATGCACAATTATTAATTAAACGAAAAGATAAAGAATAAAATCATACCCTTGAAGATCGAGCTTCCTCAGGTACAAGTTCACCTCCAAATCCTTTCGCGTTCAACTTGAATCCACCGGGTTTGGTTCCCTCCTTTGATCAACGTTAGCCACCCAAGTGTTTGGCCTCTAGAGGTGATCCACCAAGGATGAAGAAGAATTCAAGAAGATGGGTATTTGGCTCAAACCCTAATTTTCTATCTCTATAGAAAAAGGGGCGTACTCTCCAACCATTGGAATAACGTATTCTAATAATACGTCAACCTCTCCCTCACCCATAATAAGACTCCTCTTATTTATAGATGTGGGCAACCCATCCTTAACAATTAAGGAATTGGGTTTTATTTTAATTAATTAAACTCTTTTAATTAATTTGGCTCCTAATCTTATTAGGAATAATTAATTAACCTTTTAATTAATTAAGCTCCCTAAACTTATTAGGGATAATTAATTAAACTCTTTTAATTAATTTGCCTCCTAATCCTATTAGGATATTTGAGAGTACTTTTATTAATTAATTCCCAAACTCCTTTAGGAATTAAATAATAATAATCATAATAATAATAATAATAAGACTCCTCTTATTAATTTATATTTAATATTTCTAAAATATTTAATAATAAATATTAAGCTATTTAATTTATTCTATCACCATAGATTAAATTAAATATACTTAACTTATTATTACGATTATGCCATTAACTTCTTAAATAATTATTCTTC
Source organism: Panax japonicus (assembly GCA_020205505.1). Taxonomy (NCBI): domain Eukaryota; kingdom Viridiplantae; phylum Streptophyta; class Magnoliopsida; order Apiales; family Araliaceae; genus Panax; species Panax japonicus. Next base: position 35,727,974 of record CM035114.1, read on the forward strand.
CTTTTATGGTGTGACCCTTTAGGTTCTCCATATTAAACCGGTTGTGAATAAATCAATTAGAACAATTCTAATCTTATTTAAATAAATAAATTAAACTAATAATTTATTTAAATAAATAATATTTATTCTACAATAGGGATAAGCCTCCCTAGCGATCAACGACTTTCCAGATAATATAGATTTCAACATTAATCATAAAAGAACCTTTGAGTAAATAGTTACCGTACAATTCAATCCTTCCACCATACAATGTCCCAATTAAATATAAGACATGGAATTTCTGTCAAGTCTTATTTTATTTAATTATATGTATTTCGACTCTTAAATGCACAACTCCAAATAATGCAAATTAGAAACTCCTTTCTAATTTCATTCTGCCTTGCCCAAGGACTACTGAGTTGTCATTTATCGAATCACATAGGACATTTCTCTTCTTTTACTAGAAGTGGTAGATTCTTTATTGATCATACATTATCTCCATGTATAACTTATTATACCCAAGCATACCCTTTGATATACCCTAAGGGTCTTAAGGAATAAGTCAAAGTATAACTCGTCATACACAAGATACTATGATGATCTCAAGTCCAAGGATCACTTGTACTACTATCACTATAGGAATTCCTATTGACATGCAAGTAAAACTCCATTAGGTATTCCTTAGCGAGTCACGTTCAGTGAACTTATTCTCTAATAAGCACCTACATACTTGCTTTAGTGTCTCCACACAAATGATCATGAGATCAATCATCCTCATCCAATGAGCAAGCAACGTATGTACCAATCTATCCGGATTCACTAATCCCCAATTTAGTAATCCAACGATTGGGAACTATTTTAGTTTTAAGCTTTCTAAGAATTTAGATCTCATTAGAATGATCATCATCATTATTCTAAAAGCATTGCTTAAAACTATGGGTTTATCACATATTATAAAACAGCATCATGTACATAATTTAAAAGCCTTTAATAAATTAATACTTTTTATTAATAAATGAATAAGATTGTTACAAAGTATATGCTTTATCATCAAACATGATTGGCTTGTGTGCATATTACTTTCAATCTCCCACTTACACTAAAGCCAATCGTCATGGTATCTAATACTCTTCTTCTCTAAGTGACGATTATCCTGCTGTTGGATAAGCTTTAGTTATTGGATATGTAATGTTGTTCTTGAGAGTCCACTATCTCTATAGTGATTTCCCATCTTTCAATGATTCCTATAATCAAATGAAAGTGCCACAACACATGTTTGGATCTAAGATGAGACTTAGGAACTATTCCTAGTTCTGTAATGAACTTTTCATCCAAGCAATCAACTTGTAGCTTCATTTATAGCAATATACTTTGTCTTAATCACTAAACCAACAACTCTTTGTTGTTTGGAACCTTTCCAATTCACTGCACCACCGTTCAAGGTAACCCTTTACCTTAAAATGGATTTTCTGTCGTCTTGGTCTGTCTGAAAAACTTGAGTCTGTTAAGCCCTCTAGTTTTAATTCAGACCCGCCATGAATTATATCACATCCTTAGTGCTGGTTAAGTACTTTAAGATGTTTTTCACTGTCTCACAGTGAACTTCTCCAGAATATGACTGATCAACATCAGGTCGCGTATATTTCATTGCATACATGGTTGTCGCTCATGCGATCTCTCTTTTAGGAGTCTATGGGGACTATTAAGAGAGATACACTCCATGGCTCATCAACATGAGACATCCCATGGAGTTTGCCATGCTAAACGACTTTAGCATCAAATGAATATACGTTCCTTGGGTTAAGCCGAGCATCCTTTTAAATCTATCTATATAGATTTGCATCCCCAATTAAGATACTCTTCCTAAATCATTCATGGAGGAATGTTTAGACAACTTTATCTTTTTTGATTTTAGCATTGGCATGTCATTCCTTATCCGTATTATATCAACATATAATAATAGAAATGTCACGACGCTCCCACTGACCCTTTTGTACACACTAGGTTCATTCTTGTTTTTGATAAAATCAAACTCTTTTGATTATCATATCAAAATGAATGTTCCATTTTTGAGAAGATTGCTTCAATCCATTTCTCTGAGTGTCTACAACTCTTACCTTATCGTATGTAACTGGATCATCATCTTCTATGATACGTACCTCATCATCATCATCCATAATGAATCCATACCTCCTAGGTATCTTCGGTACTATTCCAGATTTACGATTCGGTTGTGGTACAATAGGTCTATCTATAGGTTCCTCTTATTTGACTTGTAGTGTTTTGTGGTTCTTGAACTTTTCAAGATGTATTATCCTCCCACTAGCCCTTTCAATGATAAACACCTTTATCTTAGAAGGCAGCATGTTTCGCAACAAACATCTTTTGCTAAGTAGGATTATAGAACATATGCCCTAAACTTACTTTAGGATGTCCCACAAATCTGTACTTGTCAAATTTTGTCCCAAGCTTATCCTTTGAAACCTTTTCACATAAGTTGGACAACCCCTTATCTTAACATACTTAAGATTAGGAATCCTCCCTGTCCATAACTTTTATGGAGTCTTGGGGCCGGATTTTGAGGTTACCTTTTCGTAGATATGCAGCCATTTCTAGGACATTACCCCAGAAGGATACTGGAATGTTGGTAAAATCATTATGAACCGCACCATGTCCAAAAAGGTACGATTTTTCCATTCAGATACATCAATCAATTATTGCGTATCAGGATGTGTCCATTATGAGAAAACCATTTGAGATGATCTAGAAACTTATTGCACAAGTATTTATTCCTTGATCTAATCAAAGAATCTTAATACTTTGTCAATTTGTTTCACTTCTGAATTCTTTGAACCTTTCAAATAATTCACACTTGTATTTCAACAAATACATACATTCAACTCTTTGAATGATCATCTCCTTTTTTTATACTAGTTTGTTCAATTTGAAAAATATATTTTTCACGTAAGTCAAGTATACAAAATTCATTAAGTAATATTCCAGTTCTATACAAAACATTATTATTATAAATAGAACAACAATTGTTCTTAATTATAATACCAAAGATTTTATTGTCCAACAATAAAATGGAAATAATGTTTCTAACAAGAACTAGAATACAATAACAACTTATTGACTTAATAGATTTGCCCGTAAGCATTGCTAAATTATAAGTTCCTATGGCTAATGCAGCAACCTTTGCTTCATTTCCCACACATAGGTTTACTTATATTTGTTTAGCTTTCTACTTCTACTTGGTCCCTTCATAAATCTATATTTATGATAACCAAAGTCGGTATCCAATACTCAAGTAGAACCTTGACTTAAAGAAAAATTTATTTTAAATCATGAACAAAATTGTATTTGTAACCGAAACTTCACTAAGCTTCTTTGGTTAGCCTCTGCAAGATGCTTCTTGCAGTTTCCTTCCAGTGTCCAGGCTTATTGCAGTGGAAGCAAACTCCTTTGCTATCAGTGTCAATTTTGTTCTTATTATCCTTTGTTTTTGGCCTTTTTATTTACCTTCTTAGAATCGTTCTTCTTTTCAGAAGATCCTTTGGCCCCTATCAGTAAGACATGGTATTTCTTGATTGGAAAGTGACTCTCAACATTTTTCAACATGTTAAGCAAATCAGCGAGGCTGATATCTAGCTTGTTCATATGAAAAATTCACAACAATTGTGAAAGGAGTCCGGGAGTGAGTGCAAGATCAAATCTTGGCTCAAATCTCCATCCATGACAAAACCTGTTGTCCTAATTGATCAATCAAATTGATTATGTTAAGGACTTTTGTCTGTACTATAGTGTCATTGGTCATTCTAGATCGGAAGAGCTCCTTAGATATCTGATATCTATTAGTCCTATTTTCCTCACCATCAACTACTTGATGTGCATGAATATAATAGGAGCATCCATAGTTTCATGCTGACGCTGAAGCTCGTTACTCATGGATGCAAGCATGATGCATTGAGCCAACTATGCATCATCTAGCCACTTTCTAAAAGTAGCAATATCTTCCTCAGAGGCATTGTCTGCAACCATTGCAGGGATAGGTGTATTAAGGACATAAGATAGCTTTTCAGCCGTGAGAACTATTCTCAATTACCTTAACCAATCCGTTTAATTCGGTCCGGTTAATTTAGCATCTAATATGCTACGCAGTGATAGTAATTTAGGCATTATAAAATTCTATAAATGAATTTGTAATTAACAACATTTTAACATACATTCTTTTATTAATTACCAAAATAATTTAGGTCTTGTTTTAAATTGGTATCTCCCACTATTTTCTTCAAACTATATTACCCTCACTTATATAGTTCGGCAAAATCTAATTAAAGATTTGCTAGTGAGAATAAGGATCCCATTTCAAATGTATATAGCCTTGTGTGTGCACAACAAACTATATATAAATAAATAGGTAGACAACTCTTGTCAATTACATCAACTATGTAACTCCTTGTATTTTGCCTCTTAAATCATAATGGTCAAGTGTGTGCACATCCGAACTAAAACGATTTAAGTTAAGTCAGACCCAGCATTTCTATATAAGTGAAGAGAAAACTACAGCCATTGTGTGTGCACAACAAAGCAGTAATGTTCAATTCCTTATAAACATCATATGTAATAAAAATAACATCTTAAATATTTAATACTCGCCTTGTGTGTGCACAACAAACTCATATTAAATATTCAATACTCTATTATTTCTATCATGCTAGAAGGCGACGTTCGATATTCCAAATATCTTTGAACGTTACAACTTAATATAAAATATTTGAGGGGTTTGTTATTAATTTGTCTCATCTTGTTTAGCGCGCATGCACATATATATATAAAATACGCGTCATATTAATGAACATGCGAAGCATGTTTGCATAATATATAATATATATAATATAAGCATGCACATATAGAATACTATATTCTACCTGGATTGATTATGGACTTTTATTCTAGTTTGGTTCACTAGAGCCACCAAGTGAACCAAAAGGTCAAACCCTAGGGGTGCAAGAATTAATATTTAAATATAACTATACATTTAAACCCGGGCTCCATTACAAACGGGTCTTCACGCGCTCCTTGTTCTTTGATCTCTAATTCTTCAAAATTAATTCTAACTATTCCTATTACAATACTATTTAGAATAAATAGAAACCTTGATCAGCAGTCAAGGGGAAGTACATAGGAGGGAGATAGAATTTACATTAAGAAAAATTAGAGAAGACGAGGTACACAGACCCCATTTAATAAAACCCATACATTCATGCATCCAACTAAAATAAAATCCAATCGCATTGGTCAATAGTCCATAATTAATCCCATTTATTATCATACACATCACCATATGTATCAATAAATAATATTCATCTTATGAATAATTAACATTTAATATATATATTGATATCATTTAATGGGCAAATTTAGTTAGTATAAAATCTATTTTTGAATCAAAATAAACTCCTTTATTTTAATCCAAATTTAAATCAAAATAAAACTATTTTATTTTAATTTATCCAATTTTGAATAAAATAAACTATTTTATTTTAATTAAAATCTTTAATCAAAATAAACTCCTTTATTTTAATTAATTATGGAATCCAATTCCATAAAAAAATAATAAATAAACTCCTTTATCAAAGGAAATACGGATTCTCTTTCCTATTCACAAATAAACTCCTTTATTTTGAATAATATGAAATCTTATTTCATATCTAAATAAACTCCTTTATTTAAGGAAATTAGGATTCTCTTTCCTATTCAAAAATAAACTCCTTTATTTTGAATAATATAAAATCTTATTTCATATTTAAATAAACTCCTTTATTTAAGGAAAGATGGATTCACTTTCCTATTCACAAATAAACTCCTTTATTTTAGGAAACATGAAATCCAATTTCAACTCCAATTAGTTATCATGGAATCCAATTCCAACTCTAATTAGTTAGCATGAAATTCAATTTTAAAATTAAAATAAACTTTATATTTTAATATTAAAATAAACCTTTTATTTTAAGATTAAAATAAACTTTTATTTTAATAATAAAATAATTAAAAACATATTATATATACCGTTATATATATAATATAATATTATATATAATATATATATATATATATATATGACCGAATATATATATATATAAGCCTCCTCGATTTTCGTGCGCATTAATACTTATTTGCAGACTTTCAGTATGATTCCAAAAAAAAAGAAACAAGCCGTGAATCAGCAAAAAAAAAAATGTCCACGAATTTCGAAGTAATAAAAATAAAGAGAATTCGCGATTTTTTTTTTTTTAAATTAATTTTATACATTAAAATTATGCCCAATTAAATTGTACTAAACACATATCAATATACATATCAAATAAAACAATTAATAATTCGCATAAAGGTTTGACTTTGATACCACTGTTAGGTTTGTAATATTCATGAACGCAATCAAATTGCAAAAATTAGCGAAAACGTGTAAAATCAGAGTTTTAAAATTTTACAAACCATAAACCCGGATCGCCCTTTATGCACAATTATTAATTAAACGAAAAGATAAAGAATAAAATCATACCCTTGAAGATCGAGCTTCCTCAGGTACAAGTTCACCTCCAAATCCTTTCGCGTTCAACTTGAATCCACCGGGTTTGGTTCCTTCCTTTGATCAACGTTAGCCACCCAAGTGTTTGGCCTCTAGAGGTGATCCACCAAGGATGAAGAAGAATTCAAGAAGATGGGTATTTGGCTCAAACCCTAATTTTCTATCTCTATAGAAAAAGGGGCGTACTCTCCAACCATTGGAATAACGTATTCTAATAATACGTCAACCTCTCCCTCACCCATAATAAGACTCCTCTTATTTATAGATGTGGGCAACCCATCCTTAACAATTAAGGAATTGGGTTTTATTTTAATTAATTAAACTCTTTTAATTAATTTGGCTCCTAATCTTATTAGGAATAATTAATTAACCTTTTAATTAATTAAGCTCCCTAAACTTATTAGGGATAATTAATTAAACTCTTTTAATTAATTTGCCTCCTAATCCTATTAGGATATTTGAGAGTTACTTTTATTAATTAATTCCCAAACTCCTTTAGGAATTAAATAATAATAATCATAATAATAATAATAATAAGACTCCTCTTATTAATTTATATTTAATATTTCTAAAATATTTAATAATAAATATTAAGCTATTTAATTTATTCTATCACCATAGATTAAATTAAATATACTTAACTTATTATTACGATTATGCCATTAACTTCTTAAATAATTATTCTTCCTTTTATGGTGTGACCCTTTAGGTTCTCCATATTAAACCGGTTGTGAATAAATCAATTAGAACAATTCTAATATTATTTAAATAAATAAATTAAACTAATAATTTATTTAAATAAATAATATTTATTCTACAATAGGGATAAGCCTCCCTAGCGATCAACGACTTTCCAGATAATATAGATTTCAACATTAATCATAAAAGAACCTTTGAGTAAATAGTTACCGTACAATTCAATCCTTCCACCATACAATGTCCCAATTAAATATAAGACATTGAATTTCTGTCAAGTCTTATTTTATTTAATTATATGTATTTCGACTCTTAAATGCACAACTCCAAATAATGCAAATTAGAAACTCCTTTCTAATTTCATTCTGCCTTGCCCAAGGACTACTGAGTTGTCATTTATCGAATCACATAGGACATTTCTCTTCTTTTACTAGAAGTGGTAGATTCTTTATTGATCATACATTATCTCCATGTATAACTTATTATACCCAAGCATACCCTTTGATATACCCTAAGGGTCTTAAGGAATAAGTCAAAGTATAACTCGTCATACACAAGATACTATGATGATCTCAAGTCCAAGGATCACTTGTACTACTATCACTACAGGAATTCCTATTGACATGCAAGTAAAACTCCATTAGGTATTCCTTAGCGAGTCACGTTCAGTGAACTTATTCTCTAATAAGCACCTACATACTTGCTTTAGTGTCTCCACACAAATGATCATGAGATCAATCATCCTCATCCAATGAGCAAGCAACGTATGTACCAATCTATCCGGATTCACTAATCCCCAATTTAGTAATCCAACGATTGGGAACTATTTTAGTTTTAAGCTTTCTAAGAATTTAGATCTCATTAGAATGATCATCATCATTATTCTAAAAGCATTGCTTAAAACTATGAGTTTATCACATATTATAAAACAGCATCATGTACATAATTTAAAAGCCTTTAATAAATTAATACTTTTTATTAATAAATGAATAAGATTGTTACAAAGTATATGCTTTATCATCAAACATGATTGGCTTGTGTGCATATTACTTTCAGGCTCTTGGTCTTAACGAAGGGTCAAAATGACTCTTGATAATATTGAAGAGACAACTACTATTTATGAAGGGGTAATTAACCCTTGGAACACCGAAGAGGCAGTTAACTCTTGGTATTATTGAAGGGACAACTACTATTGACGAAGGTAATTACTATTGAAGAAGGTAATTACTATTGAAGAAGGTAATTACTATTGACGAAGGTAATTACTATTGACGAAGGTAATTACTATTTACGAAGGTAATTACTATTTACAAAAGTAATTACTATTTACAAAAGTAATTACTATTTACAAAAGTAATTACTATTTACAAAAGAGACTCTTAGATGACGACATATGGCCCCCCCATAAATAATTAAACTTATCACCAATGTCTCATAATAGACTCTTTATATACATCAAGGATTGAATAAAAAATACCAGAAATCCTTTTATTTTTTAATCAACACATATTTAATCTTTCAACAATTATTAATCATTATAACTTGTCGTCTCAATTATTGTTTAAATAATATAACATATTATACAGATGATACCGTGACAATAATTGAATCAATAATATAAGAGATATGATGCAGCAATTACTGTAGCAATAATTGAGTATAGCTGAGTGACTTCTCACGTAAGCATCAATAATCAATACCGTGTGCTACTATGCAACCACGCGTATTACTGTACTTTTACTACCTAGTAGTTCAACAGTTTTAACGGTAACACCTCCGCCGTTATTTTCATAAAGTATTTTTGTCGTTTTCTCAATCCGACAATAATTCCGTTGTGGGGTCCACCAATGATTGTGTCGTCGTACGAATATTCCCCGACAAAAAGAATATTCCCCGACCAAACGAATATTTTATAACAACTTGCGTACTTTACAAAATTTATAAATATTAACCACAACTATAACATTATATCAAATCCACACCATAATTTTCAAAAATATAATTCGAGAAAATTAAATATTTATTCATAAAATCTGGGGTCTCACAGAATCTATGGTAAGTCATCTTTAATCCCTCATACAAGACATATACCACCCATTTTATGATTCTCTAAGATAAAAGAAAATCTAAAAGAGATGGAAATGAGAAACAAGAAGTATTACCTCAAGAACTCTTATGAAACTCTCTTGGATAACTCTAAGATCAAGCTTCCAAAGTGAAGGATTTGTAAATCTAGCTCTCTTTCTCTCTCAAATAATCTAGGTTGGAAATTTGTAAAACTCTAAAATGAAACAATCTAGCCTCTTATTTATAGGAAACTAGAATGGAGTGTAATTTGGACTTTAAACCACAAACCTCCTTACTATTCATGTGTGGTCACCAAGTAAAATACTTGGTGACCAAGCCTCAAACTTGGCCTGCACACCAAGTGGTTGGCCCACCTCTTGCCATGTGACATCCCATGGGTTGCCCCATGGGTTTTACCTATTCGGTAACCCACCGGTTCGATCCACGGTTCGGTTTTAATGAATTGGGCTTAACTAACTTAACAATGGGCCTTGACTTGGGCTTAACCCATTAATCTCTTTGGGTTTGGTCATTCAATTGATTGGGCTAATTCTAATCCAACACAATTGAATTAGTCAATAAGTCGTAACTTAATTCTATAATACGAATCGTATCCTATACGTACAATTCACGTATTCTCTCCGTATACTACTCGTAAAATAATTATATTATAATTCGTATTTACTCATTGTATTATACATAAATACTAAATAGCACCATAAATGTATAACACTCGCATTAACCTTAACGCCATTCCTTCTGCGCATATTATTTCCTTCTCTGAAATCAATATACTCAACCCTTAGGTTTTAAGTCCGCAGGTGAAAACTGCGTTTGCCATAAATGAAATATTATCAGATATTCCATCTAATATCAATATTCTATCATCACACGTTTCTCAGAATTTCAAAATAATTCCTCGAACAGAAACGGATGAATAGTGTTTTTACAAAAAAATTTTGGAAAACAAATATTTTCGTCTTGGAAATTCCAAACAAATAATTCTAGCACAAAGCTAGAATACTAACCACGTTAGCACATTCTAGGTCATATAACAACATTCACATAGCTTACTCACATAATAATCAGTTAAATTCATTTAATTCACATAATCAAAAAAAATTTAATTGTAATAAAAATCCGATTTTCTCGGGCGTTATAACTGTACTGGGATGAAGTAGGTGAAAGTCGGATGTTGGGACCTAAGATGGTCAACAAATGACAGGCATGGTAAAGTTAATACGTACTCGATTGGTAGGGGCTCAAGATAGACAAAAGAAGTATGCAGATCTTCACCGTGAGAAGAGGGAGTTTGAGGTAGGGTCGTATGTCTTTCTGAAAGTATTTCCTTGGAAAGGGAAGATACGTTTTGGGAAGAAAGGGAAGTTAAGTCCAAGGTTTATAGGACCTTTTGAAATTTTAAGAAGGGTAGGAGAGGTAGCTTATGAAATAGCTTTACCTCCCGGGATGGAATGAATACATAATGTGTTTCATGTGTCTGTATTGTGTCCTTATAAAATAGACTAAAAACATGTAATAGAGTATGAATCTATTCAGATAGAAAAAGACTTAGCGTATGAAGAACTTCTAATTCAGATTGTTGATAGGAAGGAACAAATTTTGAGAAATAAGATCATACATTCGGTGAAGGTAATTTGGAGAAATCACAATGCCGAAGAAGCAACGTGGGAACTCGAAAATAAAAGAAGCAACGTGGGAACTCAAGATTTTGGGTACATAATCCTTATAGGGGGGGGGGGAGAATGTAATGCCCGGGAAAATCGGATTTTTATGTGAATTAAATTTTATTTGATTATTTGAATTAAATGAATTTAATTGTTTATTTATGTGAGTAAGCTATTTGAAGATCGTTTTATGACCTAGAATGTGCGGATGTGGTTAGGATTCATGCTATGTGCTAGGATTAATTATTTTGAATTTTTAAGATGAAAATAAAAGTTTTTCGAGAAATTTCTGTAAAAACACTATTCATCCGTTTATGCTCGAGAAATAATTATGAATTTCTGAGAAACGTGTAATGATAGAATTTTAAGATGAGATGGAATATCCAATAATATTTCAGTTATAGCAAACGAAGTTTTCGCTTGCGGACTTAAAACCTAAGGGTTAGTGAAAGTGAGTTCGAGAATGAAATGACTACGTATAATGATTAGGGTTATTATACGTGAGAAATATGAGTATGGTACTAGTTATTATATGAGTATAGTATGAAGAATATTGTGACATATAATACGAATATTGTACGAATAGTATATGAAGAGAATACGAGAATAATACGAGTAGTATACGATGAAGTCTTAATGGACTTTAGCTACTGGACCTAGACTTTGTCAAGCCCAATTAGTAAGTGAATGAAGCCCATGAATGTGTTATATCAAAGCCCAATGTTAGATTAAATCAAGCCCAAAGATAGGCCCAATACGATTTAACCCTAAGCCCTAACCAAGAAATCGAACTGCGGATCGATCTGATGGATCACCACATGGGTAAAACCCATAGGGGCAACCCATGTGGGACCCAAAGGCCATGTGGTCTGGCCACTTGGAGGCCAATTAAAGTAGTTTTACTTGGTGGCTAAGGCATGAATAGTAAGGAGGTGGACCAATTGACCGAATTGCCCTCCATTTGGTTTTCTATATAAAGAAAGTTATGCTGGTTCATTTGGTTCTTTCACCAACTTGACCAATATATATCGAGAGAGAGAGAGAGAGAGAGAAGAGTTCTAACAAGTAATCAAGAACATCCAAAGCAAATCATCAAAGTTTTATTCAAGAATGAGAAGAACGTTAAGGTAATAATACGTAAACCTTTGTCTTCGATCCTTTTCTATTTATTTTTTGTAGAGAAGTATGAATTGGTGTAGCATGTCTCTTCCAGAGTAATAAGGATGGCTATTAGTGAATTAAAACATTGATAAGCCATGTATAAGTAAGAATCATAAGTGTTTAAGTAAGTTTAATCTAAGAAACTATTAATCGTTGACTTGGTTATTGATGGACAAATTTAAAACCATCATGTATAGGGTATGTGTTTATTGCTTGGTTAGGTTATAGACAATGAATCAATGGATTGGTTCCATTTGATTTGAAGTATAATACTCGAGTAACGAAGTTTTGGCAAAATTTACGAGATTAGGCGTTAAACGTTAAAATTATAGAATTTTCGGATTAGTAGTCAAAAGTTGTCGTTTAATTTGAAAACCCTAGTTTTTGATGGCGTAATGTAGAAAAATGTATTGAAGAGTTGTGAACTCAAGAATGGTTGAATTCTGACTTAGAACGAAGAAAACGAGTTATAAACGTTCACGAACGTTAAATAAACGCGTAATAGAACGTTAAATAGTGAATTCATTGTTAACAGATTTAAAAACTACTTTTATCTGGATGAAATTGAAGTACATGATATGTGTAAGATAATGGTTTTCGAATGGGCTAATTCTGATTTATAACGACTAAGTTATGTGTAGGCACCGCAGTGGCACCCCAAGCATAAAACACTCGCACCGCAACGCTGGGTTGGGAGATGGGCTACTGTTAGTTGGCGCGGCAACGCCTCTTATGTATAGTAAGTCTCGTGCCGCAGCGCTGAGACAAGGCCTTACCTATTGTTAGTTAGCGCTGCAGCACCAATGTTGTGCATAAGGATGGCACCGCAGCGCCGAGAGAGGAGAAATGTTGACCAAGTTATTTTATAACTCAATTTTTTACCTAACAGCTATGGAGCATGTATATACTTAATATACATTATAAGACCATTCTTAAATTACTTATATAGTGATGACTGTAGGAAATAAACGTTGTTTAATAGTAATTAAATGAAGAACATAAAGTATGAGAATGTAAATCGTATTCAATTACTATGGTATTTAACCAAGGGTCATTGAGTATTGGTCTAGGGACGTGAAGATGTTAACAAGTCATAAGGAAGAATAGTAATGTGAGTTAATTTTTATTAATGAAATAAATTCGATTAGGTTATAAAAGAGAAAGAATTTGGTAAAAACAATGTGATTAAATTGGTACCTAGCTAATTTCAGTGTGCTATATGAATATATCATGTAAAAACTGTAAATATCAAGAACTATTGAATTTTATTTGAAGACGTTTGAAGGTAAGTTTTCTTAACACTTGTCTAACCTTCATGTTAGCAAAGTTTTCTGTGATTCATGTTATAAGATGCATGAATTGTTTTATGAAAGAGTCGATTCCAGTTTTAACTCGGCTAGACTAATCTTAGGAGTTTGATTGATTTGTTTACAAGTCTTTCAATATAGTATTGTTAACGCTATAGGCCAATTGTTTGGTATAGATTCAAAGGTAAGCTTGTGTATGAATAAACAAATGTATTTTCATCAATTATTCGATGGGCACATGAGGTTGCCAAAACTTAAATGTAGATACGTTCAATGGATGAGTATTGATCAATATAGAGTACTATTGGCTAATCACCTAGAAGTGCTCGTAAGATATATCAGACTTACGGACTTAGTGTCGGGTTGTCCTTTTTCATGAATGAAAACCAAAAGAGGATGTTCATGGTCTTTTGACCTGCTCATAATTCCTAAGTTACTATACGTACTCTGGAATTATTTTATGAAATGAAAAGTGGTATTTACTATTTCATAGTACTTCATAACTACTTTTTCAGTTGATAAAGAATAATCATATAATTCTCGATGAGGTATTTTTATTATCTATTGTTAGACTTGCTGAACTAGTTATGCTCACTTCTTGCTTGAACTATATGATTGCAGCTAAGGCCGAGCGAACTGAGGGTTCTAATAAAGATAAACTCCTTTTCTAAGAAGGCAGCTGTTTCAGCAACAAACACATTTTGATCAATTGGATGATAGAAATAATACCCTGATGTTTCTTTAGGGTATACCAAAAATCTACAATTATCGGATCTACTTTATGGCTTATCGTTTTTAATCTTTTTGATATAAGCTTGACAACCCCAAGTCTTAACATGCTTAAGATTTGGTTTCCTCCCTATCCATAACTCATATGAAGTCTTAGGGAAGAATTTGGAAGGTACCTTGTTAAGTAGGTATGCAGCCGATTCTAGGGAATATCCCCAGAAGGAAACTGGAAGATCGATAAAGCTCATCATAGATCGAACCATGTCTAACAATGTTCGATTTCTCTTTTCAGATACATCATTGAGCTGTGGCATACCTGGTGGAGTCCATTGTGAGATTATACACTTTTGCTAGTTTGTTTTTCTACTTCACTTTTGAACTCTTTGAACCTTCAAATGATTCAGATTTGTATTTCATTAAATACACATAACCAAATCTTGAGTGATCATCAGTGAATATAATAAAATAAGAATACCCTCCTCATGCAGTCGTTGTCATAGGTCCACATACATCTGTGTGTACCAATGCCAACAACTCTGTAACTCTTTTTCCTTTTCCACTAAAAGGAGATTTAGGCATTTTCCCCATGAGACAAGATTCACAAGTTGGATATGATTCATAATTTGATAGCTCTAGGAGCCCATCTTTATGCAAATTGGATAATCTTGTTTCATTAATATGACCAAGTCTCTAGTACCACATATAGGTATAATTAACATTATCTCTTTTCCTTTTCTTAGTTTATTCAATTTGAAGTATATTTTCATACAAGTCAAGTATGTACAGTCCATTTTGCAAATTACCAATACCATATAAAATAATATTATTATTATAAATAAAACAACTATTGTTCTTTATTATAATGTCAAGACCATCCATATCTAATATAGAAATTGAAATAATGTTTCTAATGATATTCAGAACAAAATAACAATTATTTAAATTAATGAACTTGCCCGTACGCAGTGCTAAACAGTAAGTCCATACAGCCAATGCAACAACCTTTGCTCTATTTCCCACTCATTGGACGACCTCATCCTTGTTTAACTTTCTACGTTTGGCCAGTCCCTGAATAGTATTACATATGTGAGAACCACAACCGATATCCAATACCCAAGTAGATTTTTAAATTTTTGAAAAATTAATTTCAATCATAAATAAACCTTGATTAGGATTCAAAGCTTCTCCAAGCTTTTTCTATTTTTGCTCCGCAAGATAATCCTTGCAGTTCCTCTTCCAGTGACCCGACTTGTTGCAATGGAAGTAAATTCCTTTGCTAGCTGGATCAGGTTTCTTTTGATCCTTCACTTTCTCCTTACCCTTGACCTTCTTGGTTTTCTTCTTTTCAGAAGATACCTTGGGCCTCTTCATTTTCTTGCAAGAATCATCCACTATTAAGATATGGTCCTTCTTGGATGGAAAGTGACCTTCAGTAGTTTTCAATATGTTAAGTAATTCAGGCAAGTTGACATCTAACTTATTCATGTGAAAATTCACAACAAATTGTGAGAAGGTGTCAGGGAGTGACTGCAAGACTAAATCTTGACTCAACTCCCCATCCATGACGAATCCAAGCTGTCCAAGATGTTCAATCAGATTGATCATCTTTATGACATGAGTCTCAACAATAGTGCTCTCTGTAATCCGAGATCAGAAGAGCTCCTTAGATATTTCATATCTAGCAGTCCTACTTTTCTCACCATACAACTCTTAGAGGTGCAACAATATAGTAGGAGCATCCATGGTTTCATGATGACGCTGAAGCTCGTTACTCATGGATGCGAGCATGATGCATTGAGCCACAGATGCATCATCTTGACACGTTCTAAAAGTAGCAATTTCTTCCTCAGATGCTGATTCTGCAACTTTTGCAGGGATAAGCGAATTTAAGATATAAGAAATATTTTCAACAGTGAGAACTATTCTCAGATTCCATAACCAGTCCGTGTAATTCGGTCCGATCAGTTTGTTAACATCAAGTATGCTACGGAGTGAAATTAGTGAGTACGATGTTTTCAAATTTCTGTATGTGAAAAACAACATTTTTAGCAAACATTCATTTAATTAATTTATTTTACCAAAATAAATTAGGTCTTATTTTATATTGGTATCTCCAACTATTTTCTTTAAATTATATAACCCTCATATATATAGTTCGGCAAAATCTAATTTAAGTTTTTGCTAGTGAGAATAAGGATCACATTTCAAATATATATAGCCTTGTGGTGACACAACAAACCATATATATATAATTAGGTAGACAACTCTTTGTCAATTACATCATCATGTAACTCCTTATCTTTTGCCTCTTAGATTATTTTGATTAAGTGGTGACACATCCGAATCAAAATTATCTAAGTTAAGTTCAACCTAGCACTTCTATATATTAAAAAAAGAAAAATATTCTCCTTGTGGTGACACAACAAAATAATATTTTTCAATTTTCTTTATAAGCATCAAATGTGATTAATTAACATCTTAAATACTTAATACTTTCCTCTTGGTGACACAATAAACTTATATTAAATATTTAATACACTACTAATTTTATCATGCTAGAAGGCGACGTTCGATATTTCAAATATCTTTGAACGCTTATGACTTAATATAAATTCTTTAAGGGATTTGTTATTAATTATCTCATCTTGTATAACGCGCATGAACATATATATATATATATATATGTAAAATACGCGTCATATTATTAAACATGCGAAACATGTTTTCATAATATATAATATATATATAATTCTAGCATGCAAATATAGAATACTATATTCTACCAGGATTGATTATGTACTTTATTCTAGTTTGGTTCACTAGAGCCACAAAGTGAACCGAAAGGTCAAACCCTAGGGGTGCAAGAATTAACATTTAAATATAACTATTATATTTAAACCCGATCTCCATTACAAACGAGTCTTCAAGTGCTCCTTGCTCCTTGATCTCTAGTTCTTTGAGAAATTCTAACTAATCCTATTACATAAAGTATTTAATTTAAATAGAAATCTTGATCAACAGTCAAGGGGAAGAACATAGGAGAGAGATAGAATTTACATCAAGAAGAAAACAAGAAAAGACGAGGTACGCAGACCCCATTTAATAAAACCCATTCATTCAAGTATTCATCAAAAATAAAATCTAATTACATCGGTCAATAATCCATAATCAATCTCATTTATTATCATACATATCACCATATGTATTAATAAATAAAACATTCATTTAATGAATAATAAACATTATATATATATATATATATCGATTTAATGGGCAAATTTAATTAACATCAATTTCAATTTTGATTTAAAATAAACTCCTTTATTTAATCAATATGAAATTATATTCTAAATACTAAATAAACAACTTTATTTTAATTTAGAATTTTTGGAAAAACATGAAATCCAATTTTTAATTTAAATAAACCTTTTATTTTAATTATAAATAAGATTTTATAAATAAAAACAATTTTTATTCCTTTATAGGTATCGACACTGCAGCGCCCCAAATGTACTGGGTTTGGGAATTACAGCGCTAGATCAACTTGTTTTCAGAAACTCGGTCTTAGTTCTGTAGCGCCAAGTTTATACTGCGAAGAGGCGCTGCAGCGCCGAATGACTAGTTTTGAAAACCTACCGGCGCTGCAGCGTGCCGTTTACCTACGTAAACAGGCACTGGAGCGCCAATTCACAGAAACTGTTTTTTTAGTTCACGAATTTTGCAGTTTTTCTCCAAAAACTCAATTCTATGCTAACAATTATGCCCAGAAAATTATACAAAACATATACCAATCATATATATCAAATCTAAATAATTAATAACTACATAAAGGTTTTGCTCTGATACCACTATTATGTTTTGTAAAAATCAAAGACGCAATCAAATTGCATAAAATAGCGGAAGCATGATAAAATTAGATTTAAAAATTTTCATAAACCAATTACCCAGATCATCCTTTATGCATGTTTTTAATTAAAACGAATATTAAGAAGTTATGGAATCATACCCATGTAGATCTGAGATTCCACATGTACGAGTTTAACTCCTAGTTCTCTGTGATCTCCGGGATGGATTCCTTTCCTTTGATTAATGTTAGCCACCTAAATGTTTGGCCTCTAAAGGTGATGCACCAAGGAAGAAGGATTATTCAAGAAGGAGGGTGGTTGGCTAAACCCTAGTTTTCTATCTCTGTAGAAAAGAGAGTACTCTCCAACAATTGAAATTACGTCTCTCTTACTGATATCTCATATAAGACTCCTCTTATATAGATATTAGTTAACCCTTTTAATATAAATAAAATAGGGTTTTATTTAATTAATTAAACTCCTTTAATTAACTAATCTCCCTAATCATATTAGGGATAATTAATTAAAATCTTTTAATTAATTTGCCTCTTAATCTTATTAGGAATAAATGACAGTACTTATATTAAATTAATTTTCAAATTTCTTTAGAAATTAAAATAATAATAAATGTAATAATATTTATATGACTCCTTTTATTAATTTATATTTAATATTTCCAAAATATCAAATAATAAATATTAAGCTATTTAATTTACTCTATTACCATAGATTAAATTATATACACTTAACATATTATTACGATTATACCATTAACTTCTTAAATAATTATTCTTCCTTTTATGGTGTGACCCTTTAGGTTGTTCATATTAAATCGATTGTAAATAAATCAATTTGAACAATTCTAATCTTATTTAAATAAATAAATTAAACTATTAATTTATTTAAATAAATAATATTTATTCTATAATAAGGATAAGCCTTCTTAGCGATCAATGACTTTTCAGATAATATAGATTTCAACATTAATCATAAAAGAACCTTGGAGTAAATAGTTACCGTACAATTCAATCCTTCCACCATACAATGTCCCAATTAAATATAAGACATAAAATTACTGTCAAGTCTTATTTTATTTAATTATATGTATTTCGATTCCCAAATACACAACTCTGAATAAATGCAAATTAGAAACTAGTTTCTAATATCATTCCACCTTGGCCAAGGATTCCTGGGTTGTCATTTATTGAATCACATAGGACATTTCTTTTCTTTTATTCTTTATTGATCATTCATTATCTCCATATATAACTTATTACACCCAAGCATACCCTTTGATATACCCTAAGTGTGAGATCCCGAATTTTATAAAATAAAAGTATTCAATTTTTTCTATTTTGGTAAATAGTTAAATTGATAAAAGTTTAAAGTTAAGGGTGATATTTGAAAATTTTTCAAAGTAAGAAAGTTTTCATAAAATAATCGTGTGGTTGCATAGTAGCACACTATATTGATTATTGATGCTTACGTAAGATGTTACCCAGTTATACTCAATTATTGCTACAGTAATTACTGCATCATATCTCTCATATTATTGATTCAATTATTGTCATAGTATCATCTGCATAATATTTATTATTATTAAATCAATAATTGAGACGATAAAGTTATTCATATTATTATTTGTAATATTGACGATGTCTAGAAGTTCTGTCAAGGAGAGGTTTGGTCACCTAATTGCGCGCCAGTAAGGAGAAATTTATAAGTCGGTTTTATACCTACTTATCCGGCATCTATTACTTGAATTATTTACTTAATCTCGTGTTTCTTAGTTACTTTTCATGCATTTTATTTCCATTTTTTAGATTATATGTTTGGAAGCGGAGTGACTAACTATTGGTATGAAAAATGCAAGAAAAAGCAATTATGGGTATCGTTCGGGCCTTCATGCTCATTTCATGTGTATTGCATATTCATTGGCGTGGAACTTGGACTATGTTGTGGGACTCTTTCTTGGCATTCCGGAACATCTTGCATCATTCTAATCGGAAGTTCGGATGCGATAGTATGGCTTTCTAGCAATAAAGACAGTTCAGAGTTGTATCGGTTGTTATTACACAGTAGCAGCTGCTTCCGATGCAATTTTGACAATCATCCGTTTGTTATTTCTAAAAACGTAAAGAGTAAAAGTTGAAGAGCTCGTCGATAGCTTCGATTTGATAGGTTGCGGGCCCTGTAACACCTCTCGGTTTAAAAGTTATGTCAGTTTTAGCAGATGAGGTTCTAACAAGAAAAGTAATTGGCAGATTGGGGGCAAGCTGGGGCTTGCCCTTTTGTGCCTTAGGATCCAGCCGGGGCTGGGGGTCTGGGCAGTAATATCAGAAAGGGAGCAAGCCAGGGATGGCTTGTGCAAAGGGAAATAGCAAGTTGGGTCTGGGTACTCGAAAATTAAGACTCCTAGTTGGTTTCTAGTGCTACAAGTGTGGAGTTTTAGTGATGGTGATGACTTGGGACTCGTTTTGACATGGAATTTTAATAAGAATACATGTTGAAGTATATAATTAACAACAAACACTGAGATTAATGGACACACAAGGAAAATTACGAAGATTAATCTTAGTTTTTCTAAGCAAGCGTTGGGGGAGTTTTTCAAGGAGATTTTCAAGACGATTGCAATTCTAGGCTACGTGAAGGGTGTTTTTCAATATTCTTCGTCTTAGACTATTATTTGTAATTGAAAGAATGATTTCCATGATTTATTCAGTGTTTTTTTCGTTTATTATGAGCTAATTTACTTTTTAGGCTTATGATGGATCTTTGAGTGAATTTATGATTTTGTAAACTTTGATTTCCAATTTAATAAGCTATTTCCAGTTTATCTATATTGATTTGAGCTGGAATCTATGAGTTGCCTGATCAAAAATTCTTTGTGGAGTTGGATGTAATCGAGTGAGGATATTCAAATCTAGACCTAGTTGATATAACATGTATTCAGGATTTTGTTAATAACTTAAACTTGATGAGTATTAAGGTAGAGATATGCTTGACACCGCATGTAATCGAAAAGAAAACTTATTCTTCAACCTTTTTCAATTGTAATTCATATAGAGATATAGTGAGTTAGTTGCTTAAGGTGTTTAATGGATCTCTATCTTAATTGTGGATTGACATTAATACGACATTAGTACATCGAGAGGTGGTTAATACTACGTTCGTGTTCTTGATTAATAAACTGGAATAGTGAGTTGAATTGGAATAAAAGTGTTAAAATCATAGTGAAGCTTAGGATGAAATGATAAGTCTAATTCTCCATTAATTGTTTGAAATTCCAGATTCTGATATTTGTGATTGGTTTGTGATAGTTTAATTACTTTTTAATTTAGAATATTTATTTTTAATCATTGAATTGGATAATTTAATAAAATTAGGATTAATAGGAAATAGATAATTGTGAAGTTAAGTTTTTTTTTTATTAAATTGTCTCTGTGGGAACGATACTCTACTTATCACTTTATTACTTGTTGACCACGTATACATGTGTATTGTGCGTAACTAGATTTTACCCAATAGAAATCCTTATCGGAAAGCCTCTCTTTCCTGGGAATGACCTAGTTGTTAAATATTGTGAGTTATAATATTAATGATGAATAAGTTCGTGTTGATCAAAGATGAAATTGATAGTTTTATTGTGTTGGGATTATTAATGTTAGTGGAAATCGATATTTATTTCGATAATAATTGATGTCTGGAGGTTATATTGACCAATCAGGTAATTAACCGGATAAATGAGCAATTAATTGATATTGATTCACATGATTATAACTATTTGTTCACATGTGTATACTATTGATTCACATTCATTTACTATTAGGGGAGTTGGTGCAAGATTGATAATACTTGCATGACTAAGTTAAAAATGGAGGTATAGATGGAGGTACTATACTGTAATTCATATTTTCACATGTCTAGAACTATTAATTCACATGATTTACTATTGATTCATATGATTTACTATTAGGGTAGGTGGTGCAAGTTTGATAATACTTGCAGGACTAAATTAAAAATGAAGGAAAAGAGGAAGGTATTATACTGTAATATTTCAAGCCCGTGCAATTATCGAAACTATATTTTCCTATAAATAGTAGCTCATTACTTCATTATTTTTCACCAATTCAATAAAGCTATAGATCAATTATTATAGAGAGAAAGAAGAAGAGAAGTCTGCTACCTCACTTTTCCACTATCCAGTCTTCTTTTGAGGTAAGGGGTATTATTTCTTTTGAATTCATGAAGAGAGCTATTGTTATTACATTCCTTATTATTCTGTTGGAATAACCTGTATACGCGGACTACCGTATACATGGTAAAATCCTTCTGTTATTCCATTCTTTATTATTATGTTGGAATAACCTGTCTATGCGAAGTACATCATACATGGTAAAATTCTTCTGTTATTCCATTCTTTATTATTATGTTGGAATAACATGTCTATGCAAAGTACCGCATACATGGTGAAATCATTCTATTATTCCATTCTTTATTATTCTGTTGGAATATCCTGTCTGTGTGAATTACGCTTGACCTGGTTCCATTTATTATTATCCTGTTGGAATAACCTGTCTGTGCGGTCTATCGCATGCGTGGTGAATTCTGTTGTTATTTGATTCTTTATTATTCTATTAGAATATCATATCTATGCGGATTACACAGACCTGGTTCCATTCTTTATTATTCCGTTCGAATATCATGTCTGTGCGGATTACGCATGACCTAGTTCCATTCTTTATTATTCTGTTGGGAATAACTTGTCTGTGCAGTCTATCGCATGCATGGTGAATTCTTCTGTTATTCCATTGTTTATTATTCTGTTGGAATAACCTGTCTATGTGGATTACTGCATGCATGGTGAATGATCCTTCGTATTCATTCTTTATTAAATTATGGAAATGATCTGTCTACGTGGATTACCGCATGGCGGGTGAAAATCTATTTGCAGTTTCGTATATTCTATTATACTAATCTGGGATATCATTTCTTTTGTACTCATCATAAAATATCATTTTCTTTGGTATTTTTCTATTACGAGTTACTATTCATGGGTTACTATTCACCCAGTTACTATTCACTCTAGTATCATTCACTTGGATATTCGGGACACCTTTCGTACCAGAGTACTATTCATAAGTTACTATTCACATGTTACTATTCATCCAATTACTATTTACTCTAGTATCATTCACTCGGGTATTCAGGACACTTTTCATGTCAGGGTACTATTCACGGGGTATTATTCTCAAAGTACTATTCACAATTTACTATTCACCCAATTACTATTCACTCTAGTATAATTCACTCGGGTATTTTAGGCACTTTTCATGTCGGGGTACTATTCACGGGGTACTATTCTCGAAGTACTATTCACGGGGTACTATTCACCCAAAAAATATATTTCTTTTCTGTCCAAATTATTTTTGGTACATGAATATTATTCTTGAATTTTACTCCACAAAGCAGTATCATGTTGACAATTTGGACGTTATTGATTTCTGGATAAATTAAATTATAAATCTTTAAAATTTATCCTTGAACTTGTTTTATTGAATTATTATGTCATTGTCATCATCCTCATGCTTATATTGTGATGAAAGTCATCTTTGGCTTACGTGCATAGATGGACTTAGTATGATTATGACAAGGGATTATTCGGTATAATCATGACTGTAATGTGACGAATGATGTGGTGAAAGTCCTCAGTGGCCTGTAGTGCATTGATGGACAGTTTTTGGTATGATTATGACCAGGGATTATTCGGTATAGTCATGACCATTGATGATTTAATGAATATCCTTGGCCCGTAATCCAGGGAAGAATCGATAATATGGTTTATTTATTATGCCGAGTCTCAGCGATAAAGTTGATGAAAAACTTTTTAAATCATAGAAGATAATAGATTTTATGCTCTACTTGACTCTTCTAATGGATTGCTTATTTCCGCTACAGTTGTTGATCTAAAACTTGTTGTCTATTGTATTCTATCAGTTGTTATACTGTTGAAGACTAAGGATAATTTATTCTGCATTATCTTAGTCATAATATTTTTTACTGGGCTAGTTGAGCTCACCCTTTCTTTCAATGTTTTCTTCAAGAAATTAGAATATAGCTGGGACGAGTTGGGGAATATAGTGATGGTCCAGGATAAATGGCTTTAGTAGTCCTCACTATTCTACGGAATAGTGTGATAATAATTGTAATGAGGACACCATTGAGTGTGTATATTGTCTAGATGACAATATTCTTGTTTAAACTCTCAGCTATGTTTTGTCGTATTTTACACGACTGTTGTATAATTAAGTTTGTATTTGATTTATGTACCATGTATTTTATTTTGGGGGCGTCACAGTTTGTATCAAAGCTTAGGGATATGATCCCTGGCTGATATTTGAGACAAGAACTAGGAGGGGAGAGACGGGGAATTTCTTCGCTAGTATGACCTACCTAAGTTATTTGGTATTTAATTGGTCGGTCAGAGTATAGGGATAATATGTGATATGTCAGTTAACCCTTATTTTGAAACTATATTCTAGAATGATATTTGAAATACAAGAGATGAGAAATGAGAAAATCATAACAGACAGGAAATAATCGGGAAGGTACAATCCAAAAAGAAAATAAGGTATTCTTATATCTTTGATATACCAAGTACGTACGTATTCAATTTTTACAAGGAGGAGAGATTGTTAGATCTTGAATTTTATAAAATAAAAGTATTCAATTTTTTCTATTTTGGTAAATAGTTAAATTGATAAAAGTTTAAAGTTAAGGGTGATATTTGAAAATTTTTCAAAGAAAGTTTTCATAAAATAATCGGTGATAAAAGTACAGTAATATGTGTGGTTGCATAGTAGCACACGGTATTGATTATTGATGCTTACGTAAGAAGTCACTCAGTTATACTCAATTATTGCTACAGTAATTGCTGCATCATATCTCTCATATTATTGATTTCAATTATTATCACAGTATCATCTGCATAAAATTTATTATTATTAAATTAATGATTGAGACAATAAAGTTATTCATATTATTATTTGCAATATTAACGATGTCTAGAAGTTCTGTCAAGGAGAGGTTTAATCACCTAATTGCGTGCTAATAAGGAGAAATCCTTATCAGAAAGCCCCTCTTTCCTGGGAATGACCTGGTTATTAAATATTATGAGTTATAATATTAATGATGAATAAGTTTGTGTTGATTATAGATGAAATTGATAGTTTCATTGTGTTGGGATTATTAATGTTAGTGGAAATTGATATATATTTCGATAATAATTGATATCTGGAGGTTATATTGACCAATCAGATAATTAACCGGATAAATGAGCAATTAATTGCTATTGATTCACATGATTATTACTATTTGTTCACATGTGTGTACTATTGATTCACATTCATTTACTATTAGGGGAGTTGGTGCAAGATTGATAATACTTGCATGACTAAGTTAAAAATGGAGGTATAGATGGAGGTACTATACTGTAATTCATATTTTCACATGTCTAAAACTATTAATTCACATGATTGACTATTGATTCATATGATTTACTATTAGGGGAGGTGGTGCAAGTTTGATAATATTTGCAGGACTAAATTAAAAATGAAGGAAAAGAGGAAGGTATTATACTGTAATATTTCAAGCCCCAAAACGTGCAATTATCGAAACTATATTTTTCTATAAATAGAAGCTCATTACTTCATTATTTTTCACCAATTCACTAAAGCTATAGAGCAATTATTATAGAGAGAAATTATAGAGAGAAAGAAGAAGAGAAGTCTGCTACCTCACTTTTCTAGTATCCAGTCTTCTTTTGAGATAAGGGGTATTATTTCTTTTGTATTCATGAAGAGAGCTATTGTTATTGCATTCCTTATTATTCTGTTGGAATAACCTGTATACGCGGACTACCGTATACATGGTGAAATCCTTCTGTTATTTCATTCTTTATTATTATGTTGGAATAACCTGTCTATGCGAAGTACCGCATACATGGTAAAATTCTTTTGTTATTCCATTCTTTATTATTATGTTGGAATAACCTGTCTATGCAAAGTACCGCAAACATGGTGAAATCCTTCTATTATTCCATTATTTATTATTATGTTGAAATATCCTGTTTGTGCGGATTACGCTTGACCTGGTTCCATTCTTTATTATTCTGTTGGAATAACCTATCTGTGCGGTCTATCGAATGCCTGGTGAATTCTGTTGTTATTCAATTCTTTATTATTCTGTTGGAATATCCTGTCTGTACGGATTACGCATGACCTGGTTCCATTCTTTATTATTCTGTTGGGAATAACCTGTCTGTGCGGTCTATTGCATGTATGGTGAATTCTTCTGTTATTCCATTCTTTATTATTCTATTGGAATAACCTGTCTATGTGGATTACCGTATGCATTGTGAATGATCCTTCATATTCATTCTTTATTAAATTGTGGAAGTGATCTGTTTACGTGGATTACCGCATGGCGGGTGAAAATCTATTTGCAGTTTTGTATATTCTATTATACTAATCTGGGATATCATTTCTTTTGTACTCATCATGAAATATCATTTTCTTTGGTATTTTTCTGTTACGAGTTACTATTCATGAGTTACTATTCACCCGATTACTATTCACTTTAGTATTATTCACTCAGGTATTCGGGGCACTTTTCGTGCTAGAGTAATATTCATGAGTTACTATTCACGGGGTACTATTCTCAAAATACTATTCATGGGTTACTATTCACCCGATTACTATTCACTCTAGTATCATTCACTCGGGTATTTGAGGCACTTTTC
This sequence comes from Panax japonicus, assembly GCA_020205505.1. Lineage (NCBI taxonomy): Eukaryota > Viridiplantae > Streptophyta > Magnoliopsida > Apiales > Araliaceae > Panax > Panax japonicus. The sequence goes on from CM035114.1 coordinate 35,754,835, forward strand.
ATGTCAGGGTACTATTTACGGGGTACTATTCTCGAAGTACTATTCAGGGGGTACTATTCACCCAAAAAATATATTTCTTTTCTGTCCAAATTATTTTTGGTACATGAATATTATTCTTAAATTTTACTCCACAAAGCAGTATCATGTTGACAATTTTGACGTTATTGATTTCTAGATAAATTAAATTATAAATCTTTAAAATTTATCCTTGAACTTGTTTTTATTGAATTATTATATCATTGTCATCATTCCCGTGCTTATATTGTGATTAAAGTCATCTTTGGCTTACGTGTTTAGATGGACTTGGTATGATTATGACTAGGGATTATTCGGTATAATCATGGTCGTAATGTGACGAATGATGTGATAAAAGTCCTCATTGGCCTGTAGCTCATTGATGGACAGTTGTTGGTATGATTATGACCAGGGATTATTCGGTATACTCATGACCATTGATGATTACATGAATATCCTTGGCCGTGGTGCAAGGATGATTCGATTTTATTTGTTAAGGTGAGTCTCAGCGATAAAGTTGATGAAAAACTTTCTAATGGATTACTTATTTTCGTTGTAGTTGTTGATCTAAAACTTGTTGTCTATTGTATTATATTAGTTGTTATAATGTTGAAGACTAAGGATAATTTATTCTGCATTATCTTAGTCATAATATTTCTTATTGGGCTAGTTGAGCTCACCCTTTCTTTCAATGTTTTCTTCAAGAAATTAGAATATAGCTGGGACGAGTCGGGGAATGTAATGATGGTCCAGGATAAATGGCTTTAATAGTCCTCACTATTCTACGGAATAATGTGATAATAATTATAATGAGGACACCATTGAGTGTGGATATTGTCTAGATTACAATATTCTTGTTTAAACTCTCAACTATATTTTGTCGTATTTTACACGACTGTTGTATAATTAAGTTTGCATTTGATTTATGTACCATGTATTTGGCGACTCAAGATGGGTGATGTATACCTATTTTGGGGGCGTCACAGTAAGGGTCTTAAGTAATAAGTCAAAGTCTAATTCATTATACACAAGAGACTATGATGATCTCAAGTCTAAGGATCACTTGTACTACTATCACTACATGAATTTCTATTGACAGACAAGTAAAACTCCATTAGGTATTCCTTAGCAAGCCACATCCAGTGAACTTATTCTCCAATAAGCACCTATATACTTGCTTTAGTGTCTCCACACAAATGATAATGAGATCAACTATCCTCATCCAATGAGTAAGCAACGTATGTACCAATTTATCCAGATTCACTAATCCCCTTTTTAGTAATCCATTGATTGGGAACATTTTAGTTTTTAAGCTATCTAAGAATTTGGATCTCATTAGCATGATCTCATCATGATTTTAAAAGCCTTGCTTAAAACTATGAGTTTATCACATATTATTAAAACAACACCATGTTGATAAATTAAATGTCTTTAGTAAATTAATACTTTTATTAATAAAATAAATAAGATTGTCTACAAAGTATATTCTTTATCATAATATATGATTGGCTTGTATGCATACTACTTTCATAAACACCATAATTTAGTTTAATAGCGTAAGTAAACAGAGAGGATGACCAATGCAAATCCCAATTAGCATAAAAGATGCTTTAAATTCATGAAATTGAAAGAATAGAACAAATAATTAAAAAAATTACCTCCAGATACACTGTTTTCTGAATTAAGTACAAAGAAACCCTCTTTGGTCGATGTAGATAATCAAAATTTTGCATTCATGTTACTAACCCTGCAGGTGGGCAAAATCGTCTTCCAGAGATAACCATGGAATTTAAATTAGTTTTAACCCCGGAGACAATCCTGGGATACTCAGTTTTCAATCTCGGAGATAACCCCGAGAGACTTAATTGCAATCCCAGAGACAACCCCGGGAGATTCAGTTCCAACCTCGGATACAACCTCGAGGGATGCAGTCCAAGTTCCGTAGATAACCCCAAAAAAGTCAGTTCCAACCCCAAAGATAACTTGACACTCAGTTCCAACCTCGGGAGGTCAAGCCACCTTAGAAATAACCCTGAGGACATTCAACATTCACAGCAACCCAGTCTTAGCGATAACCTTGAGTAACGACTGTTAGGTTAGTAATATTCATAAATGTAATCAAATTGCACAAAATAAGCGAAAACATGGAAAATTAGGGTTTTAAAATTTTACAAACCATATACCCGGATCATCCTTTATGCGCAATTATTAATTAAACGACCAGATAAAGAACAAGAATTAAACCCTTGAAGATTCGAGCTTCCTCAGGTACAAGTTCACCTCCAATTCTTTTTCGCGTTCAACTTGAATGCACCGGGTTTGTTTTCTTGCTTTGATCAATGTTAGCCATCCAAGTATTTGGCCTCTAGAGGTGATCCACCAAGGAAGAAGAAAGATTCAAGAAGATGAGTGGTTGGCTAAACCCTAGTTTTTCTATCTCTATAAAAAAAGAGCATACTCTCCAACAATTGAAATCACGTCTAATGATATCTGATATAAGACTCCTCTTATAAAGATATCAGTTAACCCTTCTAATCTAATTAGAAAATAGGGTATTATTTAATTAATTAAATTTCTTTAATTAATTAAGCTCTCTAATCTTATTACGGATAATTAATTAAACTATTTTAATTAATTTGCCTCCTAATCTTATTAGGAATAATTAATTAAACTCTTTTAATTAATTAGCCTCCTAATCTTATTAGGATATATGAGAGTACTTTTATTAATTAATTCTCAAACTCCTTTATGAATTAAATAATAATAATAATAATAGTAATAATAATAACAAGACTCCTCTTATTAATTTATATTTAATATTTTCAAAATATTAAATAATAAATATTAAGCTATTTCATTTATTCTATCATCATAGATTAAATTGAATATACTTAACTTATTATTACGATTATGCCATTAACTTCTTAAATAATTATTCTTCCTTTTATGGTGTGACCCTTTAGGTTCTCCATATTAAATCAGTTGTGAATAAATCAATTAGAACAACTCTAATATTATTTAAATAAATAAATTAAACTATTAATTTATTTAAATAAACAATATTTATTCTATAATAGGGATAAGTCTCCCTAGCGATCAACGACTTTTCAGATAATATAGATTTCAATATCAATTATAAAAGAATCTTTGAGTAAATAGTTATCGTACAATTCAATCCTTCTACCATACAATGTCCCAATTAAATATAAGACATAGAATTACTGTCAAGTCTTATTTAATTTAATTATATGTATTTCGACTCTTAAATGTACAACTCCAAATAATGCAAATTAGAAACTCCTTTCTAATTTCATTCTGCCTTGGCCAAGGACTATTGGGATGTCATTTATTGAATCACATAGGATATTTCTCTTCTTTTACTAGAAGCGGTAGTTTCTTTATTGATCATACGTTATCTCCATGTATAACTTATTATACGCAAGCATACCCTTTGATATACCCTAAGGGTCTTAAGGAATAAGTCAAAGTATAATTCATCATACACAAGATACTATGATGATCTTAAGTCTAAGGATCACTTATACTAGTATCACTACAAGAATTCTTATTGACATACAAGTAAAACTCCATTAGGTATTCCTTAGCGAGCCACGTTCAGTGAACTTATTCTCTAATAAGCACCTACATACTTGCTTTAGTGTGTCCACACAAATGATCATGAGATCAATCAACCTCATCCAATGAGCAAACAACGTATATAAAAATATTTCTGAATTCACTAATCCCCAATTAGTAATCCAACGACTGGGAACTATTTTAGTTTTAAGCTTTCTTAGAATTTAGATCTCATTAGAATGATCATCATCATTATTCTAAAAGCATTGTTTAAAACTATGGGTTTATCACATATTATAAAGCAGCATAATGTATATAATTAAAAGCCTTTAATAAATTAATACTTTTTATTAATAAATGAATAAGATTGTTACAAGTATATGTTTTATCATCAAACATGATTGACTTGTGAGCATACTAATTTCAATCTCCCACTTGCACTAAAGCCAATCGTCATGATATCTCATACCCTTATTTTCTAAGTGACGATTATCCTGCTGTTGGATAAGCTTTAGTTAATAGATATGTAATATTGTTCTTGAGAGTCCACTATCTCTATAGTGATTTCCCATCTTTCAATGATTCTTATAATCAAATGAAAGTGCTACAACACATGTTTAGAACCAAGATGAGACTTAGGAACTATTCCTAGTTCTGTAATGAACTTTTCATCCAAACAATCAACTTGTAACTTTATTTATAGCTATATACTTTGTCTTTATCACTAAACCAACAACTCTTTGTTATTTGGAACCTTTTCAATTCAATGAACCACTATTCAAGGTAACACTTTACCTTAAAGTGGATTTTCTGTCGTCTTGGTCTGTCTAAAAAACTTGAGTCTGTTAAGCGCTCTAGTTTAAATTTAAACCAACCAAAGATTTTAATCACATCCTTAGTTCCAGTTAAGTACTTTAAGATGTTTTTCACTGTTTTACAGTGATCTTCTCCATAATATGATCGATCAACATTAGGTCTCGTATATTTCATTATATACATGATTATCACTCATGCGATCTCTCTTTTTAGGAGTCTGTGGGGACTATTAAGAAAGATACACTCCATGACTCATCAACATGAGACATCTCTTGGAGTTTGTCATGGTAAACGACTTTAGCATCAAATGAATATACATTCCTTGGGTTAAGTCAAGTATCCTCTTAAATCTATCTATATAGATTTTTATTCCCAACTACGATACTCTTCCCAGATCATTCAAGGAGGAATGTCTAGACAAATTTATCTTTACTGATTGTAGCATTGGTATGTTATTCCTTATCCGTAGTATATCAACATATAATACTAGGAATATTATGATGCTCCCACTGACCCTTTTGTACACACTAGGTGTGACGCCCCCAAATTACGACCTCCACTTGGTCACTCAAATTTGGTTCATCACGTTCTCATGGTAAAACCATAATAACTAAAATAACACATTCACAACGGAAGATCTAAATTAGAATAATATACAATGATTTATTATAATTATTCTCCCAAGTCTCGTAACCTACAGTACTTAATAGATTACATAATAATATTGACTAATGACTTATTACATAATCCTACTAAGCTTAAACATAACCTGAAAACAGTCTTAATATAACATAATAATCTTAAACATAAAAGGGACAAGCTATTCGGTAGCCTTACCCTTGCCCTTGTCCTGCCCGGATACACTTCCCTGTTCCGCCTTAACTGAAAGGTTTTTAAAAGCAAGGATGAGCACAAATTGCACAACAAGTAATATAGAAAAAGGGTATTCAATATAGTTCCAAATTTATCAAAAATAGATTAATAATGATAGCTCAATCAGGAAGTATCAGTGATCAATAATGATAGTCACTATGGACAGAATATCAATAATATGCAAAAGTTTATCAATTCAAGATTTTAAAGTAATGAATACTAAGCAGTCACTATGGACTATGAACATCTTCTAGAATTAACAGTAATATCACTGATAATTCTTTAAAATGAGTACAACAGTTGATCAGCCTAAAGTACCCTATGTCATGCATAACATTTAGTCTCTCTCATTTGCGCACGTCGGTTCCCTGACAATATATATTCCCCTAATAAGAGGGTTTTTGTAAGACCCCAACTTTTATGAATAAAGAATAATTTTCTCAAAATATATTTTGGAATATTATGGTGTGGATTTGATATAATGTTATAGTTGTGGGTAATATTTACAAATTTTGCAAAGTAAGCAAGTGGTTATATAATATTCGATTAGTCGGGGAATATTTGTTTTAACAGGGAATATTCATACGACGGCACAATCATTAGTCGGAGAATATTCGTTTTACCGTTAAACTGTTGAACTACCTGGTAGTAAAAGTACAGTAATACGCGTGGTTGCATAGTAGCACACGATATTGATTATTGATGCTTATTTGAGAAGTTACTCAGTTATACTTAATTATTGCTATAGTAATTGCTGCATCATATCTCTCATATTATTAATTCGATTATTGTCACAGTATCATCTGCATAATATGATATATTATTAAATCAATAATTGAGACGACTAAGTTATTCATATTATTAAATTGTAATATTTACAATGTCTAGAAGTTATGTCAAGGAGAGGTTTGGTCATCTAATTGCGCGCCAATAAGGAGAAATCCTTATCGGAAAGCCCCCTCTTTCCTGGGAACGACCTGATTGTTAAATAATATGAGTTATAATATTAATGATGAATAAGTTCGTGTTGATTAAAGATGAAATTGATAGTTCCATTATGTTGGAATTATTAGTGTTAGTAGAAATTGACATTTATTTTGATATTAATTGATGTCTGGAAGTTATACTGACCAGTCGGGTAATTAACCGGATAAATGAGCAATTAATTGCTATTAATTCACATGATTATAAATATTTGTTCACATATGTGTACTATTGATTCACATTCTTGTACTATTAGGGGAGTTGGTGCAAGATTGATAATACTTGCATGACTAAGTTAAAAATGGAGGTATAGATGGAGGTACTATACTGTAATTCACATTTTCACATGATTATAACTATTGATTCACATTATTTACTATTAGGGGAGGTAGTGCAAGTTTGATAATACTTGCCGGACTAAATTAAAAATGAAAGAAAAATTGAAGATATTGTACTGTAATATTTTGAGCCCCAAAATGTGCAATTATCGAAACTATATTTTCATATAAATAGAAGCTCATTCTTCCTTCATTTCTCACCAATTCACTAAAGCTATAGAGTAATTACTATAGAGAGAAATTATAGAGAGCAAGAAGAAGAGAAGTCTGTTACCTCTCTACTCCAGCATCCAGTTTCTTTCTAAGGTAGGGGGTATTATTTCTTTCGTATTAATGAAGAGAGCTATTGTTATTCCATTCTTTATTATTATGTTGGAATAACCTGTCTATGCGAAGTACTGCATACATGGTGAAATTCTTCTATTAATCCATTCTTTATTATTCTATTGGAATATCCTGTCTATGCGAATTACGCATGACCTAGCTCTGTTCTTTATTATTCTGTTAGAATATCCTGTCTGTGCGGATTACGTATGACCTGGTTCCATTATTTATTAATAAGTTGGGAATAACTTGTCTTTGCGACCTATCGCATGCCTGGTGAATTCTGTTGTTATTCCATTCTATATAATTAAGTTGGGAATAACTTGTCTGTGCGGTCTATCGCATGATTGGTGAATTGTGTTGTTATTCCATTCTTTATTATTCTGTTGGAATATCATGTCTGTGCGGATTACGCATGACCTGGTTCCATTCTTTATTATTCAGTTGGGAATAACCTGTCTATGTTGATTACCGCATTCATGGTGAATGATCCTTTGTATTCATTCCTTATTAAATTGTAGAAATGATCTGTCTACGTGGATTACCGCATGGCGGCTGAAAAATCCATTTGCAGTTTCGTAATTTTTCTGACCCTCAAAAATTCTAGAAAAATTTAAAATGATACTTTGATGGGTTTTCTATATTGTGTCCAAAGATGTCGATTTTTGGATGTATAGATTAAGAGTTATGGATTTTATGGGAAAAGACTATTTTAAAAGTAAACTCTTATAACTCTTTGTGGTTAAATCCAAAATTGGTGAAATTTTTATTGGGAGTACATGTATATAACAGGAGTATACCCTGTAAATTTCGGAATTTTTGGACAAAAGTATAATTTATGATAAATGTCTAAATATTCTGCAGTTTTGACCATATGAAAAATAGTAAATGAATTTTAAAAATTTCGAGAAAAACATATGTTCAATACGAGACTATATTCTGCTAAATCCCAGAAAAGAAATATTTTTGGGACTGATTTGGTATTTTCATAAAAATGAACTAGTTATGAGTAAATGAATTAAATATATTATGTGAAGTAAAAAAAATTGAAAAATAGGATTTTATGGCTTGAGAATCCTATATGGGTATATGCAGATTTTTGATGAGGGATTTGATCATTGGTGATGAAATCATATGAGTATGGCATTTTTGAATGATTAAAATACATTATTTGGTAAAGTGTAAACAATTGAAATAAATTATTTATAAGTTTAAGAAGTGATTAAAATATTATTATAATATTAATAATATTAGATTATGAGTGTATTAAGTTATTGATAATATTGGGATAAATTTAAAGTCTTTAATATTTATCCTTGATTTCGTTTAATTATTGCTTATATCATTATCATCATCCTCATGCTTATATTGTGATGAAAGTTATCTTTGGCTTATGTGCATAGATGAACTTGGTATGATTTTGACCAGGGATTATTCGGTATTATAATGACCATAATGTGGTAAAAGTTCTCATTGGCTGGTAGTGCATTGATGGATAGTTTTTGGTATGATTATGACCAGGGATTATTTGGTATAGTCATGACCATTGATGTTTTAATGAATATCCTTGGTCCGTAGTGTAGGGATGATTCGATGATGTGATTTATTTATTAAGCTGAGTGTCAGCGATAAAAAAAATTGATGAAAACATTTTAAATCATAGAAGATACTAGATATCATGCTCTACTTGACTCTTCTAATGGATTGCTTATTCCGCTGCAGTTAAACTTGATTTCTATTATATTTTATCAGTTTAACATTGTTGAAGACTAATGATAATTTATTCAGCATTATCTTAGTCATAATATTTCTTATTGGGCTAGTTGAGCTCACCCTTTCTTTCACTGTTCTCTTCCGGAAATGAGTATATAGCTGGGACTAGTCGGGGAACAGAGTGACAGTCCAGATGATATCTTTAGTAGTCCTCACTATTCTATTAAATAATGTGATAATAAATGTAATGAGGACTCCATTGAGTGTGGATATTGTCTAGATGACAATATTTGTATTAAAACTCATAGCATATATTTTGTCGTATTTTACACGACTGTTGTATAATTAATTTTTTATTTGTATTTGTACCACGTATTTGGCAACTCAAGATGAGTGATGTATACCAGTTTTGGGGCGTCACAGTTGGTATCAAAGCTTAGGGATATGATCCCTGGCTGAGATGTGAGACAAGAACTAAGAGGGGAGAGACGGGAAATTCCTTCGCTAGTATGACCTACCTAAGTTTATTTGTTATTTAATTGATTGGTCAGAGTATTGGGATAATATGTGATATGTTAATTAACCGTTGTTTTGTGGCAGTATTTGAAAATGGCATCCGAAAATATTGAGATAAACAATGAAGCACATGAGACCGTTGAGTTACCACATATTAATGCCCAGTATAATGTGCAACAGGAAGACAATAATCCTCATGTAAACAATAACACCGATGAAATGGTGAACGATGAGATGTTCAAAGGCTTTTTGCAATTCATGCAACATCAGGCGAAAGTGGCTCCCGTCCAAAATGCAGGTGGAAACACTGAAACTCTCGGACGGTCACCGCTAAGCAGTTCAAGGAGCTGAGAGCACCGGAGTTTTTTGGAGAGCCAAAACCACTTAAGGCAAAGATGTGGATAAAGCAGATCAACAAGATATTTGATATCTTGGGATGCTCCGAGGAGCAAAAGGTTCCCTTCGCCACCTTCATGTTGCGAGCAGAGGCAGATTACTGGTGGGAATCTATAAAGGGTACTCAACCTGCCGCATTTAAAATGTCTTGGGAGAAGTTCCAAGAGCTGTTTAATGACAAGTACTTTCCTGAAAGTATTCATTATATGAAGGAGGTAGATTTCATCAAGCTTGAGCAAAAAAATATGACCATGGCGCAGTACGAAGCTAAGTTTGCTGAGTTGTCTTGGTTTACATCCCACTTGGTTGATAATGAGTAGAGAATGACGCGGATGTTTCTAAGAGGTTTAACACCGGAGATACATCCATACCTAATTTCTCACAAACTATGTTTGTATTTAGATGTTGTGAATAGGGCACAGTTATTGGAGCGCGATAATGAGTCAACCCAACCAAGAGAGAGCAATTGACAAGTCGATAATACTAGTGGTGGCAGTCATCGAAGCGGTGACAACAAATGTGGAGGGAATCAATATGCTAAAAATGATAATCACTGCGGTGGTAATCATGGCCATGATAATAAGAGTGGACATTTCAAGAAGTGGAGATTAAACAAGGATGGAAAGACGTCAGCACTAGCACCTGTTGTTAAGGAAGGAGAGCGACCACCGGTGAAATGTTACAAATGTGGAGTGGACGGACACATAAGTCCAAACTGCACGATGCAGTCCGAAGCGTGTTATAATTATGGAAAAGAAGGTCACCTAGCCCGATTTTGTCATGCACCAAAGTCAAGTCTAGCTGGGATGGAGGCATTAAAGGGTGTCCCAGACAAGACAAAACCAGTAGTTCAAGGGAGAGCGTTTGTCGTAACCTCCTAAAAAGTGAGGAATAGGAACGAGGTGACCACAGGTAAGCTAATCATAAACTCTAGCAAAGTTTATACTTTATTTGATACCGGTTCTACCCATTCCTTTATTTCTCCTACTTGAGCTCAACATTTAAATTTGACTCCAGAGAAATTAGACTTTGACTTATCTGTTGAAACTCTGTTGGGATAAACCTTCATTGCATCAATAGTTTATAAGTCTTGTTTGATTCAAATTGGTAACCGCACGTTACCTGCCGATCTTATTTCTTTGAAAATACTTGCATTTGATGTGATTTTAGGGGTTTATCGGTTAACTACTCATCATACTAAAATCGATTATTTTCGTAAGGTTGTTAGCTTTCATATTCCTAACCAACCTATTATCTGAATTCAAGCAACCAAACCAATAAAATCAATCATTATCATATCAAGTCATAAAGCTATTCGCTTATTGAAAAATGGATGTCAAACTTTCTTAGCCCATGTCACGGATTTAAATAAAGATACGTCAGATTTGAATGATATTTCTATTATTAATAAATTTCCTGACGTATTCCCTGAAGAACTTCCTAGCCTACCCCCAGAGCGTGAAATTGAATTTTGTATCGACCTTGAATCCGGTACAAAACCCATTTCCAAAGCCCCATATCGAATGGCTCCTATTGAACTTCACAAGTTAAAAACCCAACTACAAGAATTGTTAGACATCAGTTTCATTCATCCTAGTATGTCTCCTTGGGGTGCTTCTATTCTATTCGTAAAGAAGAAAGATGGAAGTATGCGACTTTGTATTGATTATCGAGAGTTGAATCATGTCACCATCAAAAATAGGTGCCCGTTACCTCGCATTGATGACCTGTTTGACCAGTTGCAAGGAGCCAAATTCTTTTCAAAGATTGATCTTCATTCCTAATATCATCAGTTGAAGATTAAAACTGATGACATTCCAAAGACTACTTTCAGAACTCGGTACGGGCATTATGAATTCCTAGTCATGTCTTTTGGATTGACTAATGCTCCTGCTGCCTTCATGGATATGATGAACTGAGTATTTAAGGATTATTTGGATCACTTTGTGGTCGTCTTTATTGATGACATCCTCATATACTCCAAAACCCGTGAAGACCATGAGCAACACTTGAGGCTGATACTCTAAAAGATTTGTGGAAACAAGCTTTATGCCAAGTTAAAGAAATGCGAGTTCTGACTTGAGGAACTTGCATTCATTGGGTACGTGATATCAAATCATGGAATATCTGTTGACCCGACAAAGATTGAAACAATTCAAAGCTGGGAGCAACCTAAGTCAGTGATCAAAGTACGTAGCTTTCTCAGTTTAGCTTGTTATAATCAGAGATTTATAGAAGGGTTTTCTCGAATCGCTATTCCATTAACTCAGCTGACTCGAAAAGATACAAAGTTCAGTTGGAGCGAGGAATGTGAATTTTTTTTTCAAGAACTCAAGAGAAGACTCATTTCAGCACCTGTTCTGACAATACCATCTGACTTAGAGGGATTTGTCATCTACGGTGATGCTTCAGGCTAAGGGTTAGGATGTGTTCTCATGCAACATGGGAAAGTCATAGTCTATGCCTCTCGACAACTCAAAGAATATGAGAGGAATTATCATACTAATGATCTAGAGTTGGCAGTAGTCGTTTGTGCGCTTAAGATTTGGAGGCATTACCTGTATGGAGAGAAGGTGGAGATCTATACGGATCACAAAAGCGTCAAATATTTCTTCACTCAAAAGGAACTCAACATGCGGCAACGACGATGGCTTGAGTTGTTGAAAGATTTTGATCATACCATCCAATACCATCTTGAAAAAGTAAACGTAGTAGCTGATGCGTTGAGTAGAAGATCATATGCGGGTACGAGTGCAATATTGTCAACGCAAAGACTCATTTTGTATGACTTGGAAAGGATGGAAATAGAGTTAAAGACTCTAGGGACCCATATGATGATGGCGAATATATGAGTGGAACCAACTTAAATTGATAAAGTTAAAGCTGCTCAAACTTCAGACCTGGAGCTGATGTGTATGAAGAAGAAAGTGCAAGAAGGTGCTATTTCGGAAGCAAGAATCGATGAAGAAGCAATACTTCGAGTCAACTCCAGACTTTTTGATCCTAACGATTCTGACATGAAGTATAAAATCATGATGGAGGCGTACAACACACCGTTTGCAATCCATCCTGGGAGTACCAAAATGTATCGTTATCTTCGACATACATTTTGGTGGAGCAATATAAAGAGAGAGATAACAGGGTTTATCTCAAGGTGTCTAACTTATCAATTAGTCAAGGCAGAGCATCAAGTGCCAAAAGGTCCATTGCAACCACTTGAAATTCTAGAATGGAAGTGGGAGCACATTACCATGGATTTCGTTACTGGTCTTCCCAAGGTTTCTCAAGGCATATATGCGATTTGGGTCATTGATGATAGAATAACCAAGTCTGCTCATTTCTTACCGATACGAGAAATTTATACACTTAAACGTCTTGCTAGTATGTACATAAATGAGATCGTAAGATTGCATGGTATGCCAATATCTATAGTTTCTGATCGAGACCCAAGATTCACTTCAAGATTTTGGGTTAGTTTGCAAAAAGCTATGGGCACGAATTTACGATTTAGTTTGGCATATCATCCTCAAACGGATGGGCAGTTGGAAAGAACTATTCAAACTTTTGAAGATTTATTAAGACTTTGTGAACTTGACTTCAAGGGAAGTTGAGACAAGTTCTTACCATTGATGGAGTTTTCCAACAACAATAGTTATCAAGTAAGTATTGGCATGGCTCCATTTGAGGTAAGGGTGATTCGATGATGTGGATTATTTATTAAGCTGAGTCTCAGCGATAAAAGTGATGAAAAACCTTTTAAATCATAGAAGATAGTAGATTTTATTCCCTACTTGACTCTTCTAATAGATTGCTTGTTCCGCTGCAGTTAAACTTGATATTTGTTATATTGTATCAGTTTAACACTGTTGTAGGCTAATGATAATTTATTCTACATTAATTTAGTCATAATATTTCTTACTGGGCTAGTTGAGCTCACCCTTCTGCTTTCATTGTTCTCTTCAGGAAATGAGAACGTAGCTGGGACTAGTCGGGGAACAGAGTGACGGTCCACATAATAGCATTAGTAATCCTCACTATTCTGTTAAATAGTGTGACAATAAATGTAATGAGGACTATTTTGAGTGTGGATATTGTCTAGATGCAATATTATGTTTTGTCGTATTTTACACGACAGTTGTATAATTAATTTTTTAATTGTATTTTGTACCATGTATTTGGCGACTCAAGATGGGTGATGTATACCTATTTGGGGGGCGTCACAATTGGTATCAAAGCTTAGGGACATGATCGCTGGCTCAGATGTGAGACATAAACTAGGAGGGGAGAGACGGGGAATTCCTTCGCTAGTATGACCTACCTAAGTTTATTTGGTATTTAATTGGTCGGTCAGAGTATATGGATAATATGTGATATGTTAATTAACCCTTTTTTTTGTGACAGTGTTTAAAAATAGCATCTGAAAATTTTGAGATCAGCAATGAAGCACATGAGACCGTTGAGTCAACAACGATCAATACCCAGGATAATGTGCATCAGGAAGGCGACAATCCTCATATAAACAACAACACTGAACAAATGATGAATGATGGAATGTTCATAGGCTTTATGCAATTCATGCAACGTCAGGCGAGAGAGGTTCCTATCCAAAATGTAGGTGGAAACACTGGCAACTCTCGGACAGTCACTGCTAAGCAGTTCAAGGAACTGGGACCACCAGAGTTTTTTGGAGAGCCAAAACCACTTAAGGCAGAGACGTGGATAAAGCAGATCTGCAATATATTTGATGTCTTGGGATGCTCCGAGGAGCAAAAGGTTTACTTTGCCACCTTCATGTTGCGAGCAAAGGCAGATCATTGGTGGGAATCTGTAAAGCGTACTCAACCTGCCGCACTTAAGATGATTTGGGAGAAGTTCCAAAAATTTTTCATTGACAAGTACTTTCCCGAAAGTATTCGTCACATGAAAGAGGTAGAGTTCATCAAGTTGGAGCAAAACAACATGACCATGTCGTATTACGACGCTAAGTTTGTCGAGTTGTCTCAGTTTGCATCCCATTTGGTTAATAATGAGGAGAGAATGGCGCGAATGTTTTTAAGAGGTTTGAAACCTGAGATACGTCAATATATTATCTCTCATAAATTATGTTTGTACTCAGATGTTGTTAATAGGGCTCAGTTATTAGAGCGCGATAATGAGTCAGCCCAACCAAAAGAGAGCAGCTGACAAAATGATAATACAAGTGATAGCAGTAATCGAAGCAGTGACAATAAGCGTGGAGGGAATCAACATGCCAGAAATGGTAACCACTTCGGTAGTAATCATGACCAAAATAATAAGAATGGACATTTAAAGAAGAGGAGATTCAACAATGATGGAAAGACGTCAGCACCATCACCCATTGTTAAGGAAGGAGAACGACCACCTATCATCTGCTTCAAATGCGGAGGGGTGGGACACATCAGTACAAACTGTGCGATGCCGTCCAAAGAATGTTACAATTATGGAAGAGAAGGTCACCTAAACCAATTTTTTCGTTCACCGAAGACAAGTCCAGCTGGGAAGGAGGCACCAAAGGCCATCCTAGAAAAGTCAAAGTCGATAGTGCAAGGGAGAGCGTTTGCCGTGACCTCCCAGAAAGCAAGGAACCTGAACGAGGTCATCACGGGTAAGCTTATTATAAATTCTAGCGAAGTCTATACCTTATTTGATACCGGTTCTACCCATTCTTTTATTTCTCCTAGTTGCGGTCAACGTTTAAATTTAACTCTGGAGAAATTAGACTTTGAATTATCTGTTGAAGCTCTGTTGGGAAAAACCTTCATTACATCCACTGTTTATAAGTCTTTTTTTGGGTTCAAATCGGTACCCTCACATTACGTGTCGATCTTATTTCATTGAAAATACTTGCATTTGACGTAATTCTAGGGATTGATTGTTTAACTACTCATCATGCAAAAATTGATTATTTTCGTAAGGTTGTTAGCTTTCGTATTCCTAACCAACCTATTATGTGAATTCAAGCAACCAACCCATTAAAATCAATCACTGTCATCTCAAGACATAAAGCTATTCGTTTATTGAAAAATGGATGTCAAGTTTTCTTAGCTCATGTTATGGATTTAATCAAAAATATGTCAATTTTGAATGATATTTATATTATTAATGAATTTCCTGACGTATTCCCTGAAGAACTTCCTGGCCTACCCCCAGAGCGATAAATTGAATTTTGTATCGATCTGAACCTGGTACAAAACTCCTTTCCAAAGCCCCATATCGAATGGCTCTTATTGAACTTCAGGAGTTAAAGACCCAATTGCAGGAATTGTTAGACATTGGTTTTATTTGTCCTAGTACGTCTCCTTGGGGTGCTCCTATTCTATTCGTGAAGAAGAAAGATTGAAGTATGCAACTTTGTATTGATTATCATGAGTTGAATCATGTCAACATCAAAAATAGGTACCCATTGCCTCACATTGATGATCTGTTTGACTAGTTGCAAGGAGCCAAATTCTTTTCAAAGAATGATCTTCATTCCGGATATCATCAGTTGAAGATTAAAACTAATGACATTCCAAAGACTGCTTTCAGAACTTGGTACGGACATTATGAATTCCTAGTAATGTCTTTTGGATTGACTAATGCTCCTGCTGCCTTCATGGATATGATGAACCGAGTATTCAAGAAATATTTGGATCACTTTGTGGTCGTCTTTATTGATGACATCCTCATATACTTCCAAAAGCCGTGAAGACCATGAGCAACACTTGGGGATGATACTTCAAAAGCTTTGCAAAAAAAAGCTTTATGCCATGTTGAAGAAATGCGAGTTCTGGCTTGAGGAAGTTACATTCCTTCAGCACGTGATATCAAATCATGAAATATCTGTTGACCCAACAAAGATTGAAGAAATTCAAAGCTGGGTGAAGTACGTAGCTTTCTCGCCTTAGCTGGTTATTATCGGAGATTCGTGGAAGGATTTTCTCGAATTACTACTCCATTAACTCAGCTGACTCGAAAAGATACAAAGTTCGGTTAGAGCGAGGAAATGTGAGAAGAGTTTTCAAGAACTAAAGAGAAGACTCATTTTAGCATCTGTTGTGACAATACCATCTGGCTCGGAGGGATTTGTCAACTACAGTGATGCTTCAGGCAAAGGGTTAGGATGTGTTCTCATGCAATATGGGAAAGTCATAGCCTATGCCTCACGACAACTCAAAGAATATGAGAGGAATTATCCTACTCATGATCTAGAGTTGGCAGCAGTCGTTTTTGCGCTTAAGATTTGGAGGCATTACCTGTATGGAGAGAAGGTGGAGATCTATACGAATCATAAAAGCCTCAAATATTTCTTCACTCAAAAAGAAACTCAACATGCGGCAATGACGATGGCTTGAGTTATTGAAAGATTATGATCATACCATCCAATACCAATCTGGAAAAGTGAACGTAGTAGCCGACGCATTGAGTAGAAGATCATATGCGGGCACGAGTGCAATATTGTCAACGCAAAGGCCCATTGTGTATGCCTTGGAAATGATGGAAATAGAGTTAAAGACTCCATGGACCCATATGATGATGGCGAATATACGAGTGGAACCAACCTTAATCAATAAAGTTAAAGCTACTCAAGATACAGACCTGGAGCTGATGCGTATGAGGAAGAAAGTGCAAGAAGGTGCTATTCCAGAAGTAAGAATCGATGCAGAAGGAATACTTTGAGTCATCTCCAGACTTTACGTACTTAATGATTATGACTTGAAGTATAAAATATGATGGAGGCGCGTAATACACCGTTTGCAATCCATCCTGGGAGTACCAAAATGTATCTTGATCTTCGACATATATTTTGGTGGAGCAATATGAAGAAAGAGATAGCGGGTTTTTTTCTCAAAGTGTCTAACTTGTCAACGAGTCAAAGTGGAGCATCAAGTGCTAAAAGGTATTGCAACCACTTGAAATTCCAGAATGGAAGTGGGAGCATATTACCATGGATTTCGTTACTTGTCTTCCCAAGGTTTCTCAAGGCATAGATGCAGTTTGGGTCATTGTTGATAGATTGACCAAGTCTGCTCATTTCTTACCGATACGAGAAACTTATACACTTGAATGTCTTGCTAGTATGTACATAAACAATATTGTAAGATTGCATGGTATGATAGTATCCATAGTTTTTGATCGAGACCCAAGATTCACTTCACGATTTTGGGTTAGTTTGCAAAAACCTATGGGCACAGATTTATGATTTAGTTTGGCATATCATCCTCAAACGGATGGGCAGTCGGAAAGGACTATTCAATCTCTTGAAGATTTATTAAGACTTTGTGTCCTTGACTTCAAGGGAAGTTGGGACAAGTTCTTACCATTGGTGGAGTTTTCCTACAACAATAGTTATCAAGGAAGTATTGGCATGGCTCCATTTGAGGTGTTGTATGGTAGAAAGTTTCGTTCTCCAGTATGCTGGGATGAGGTGGGTGAAGCAATGTTGTTGGGACCGAACTTGGTACGTATGACTACGGAAAAGATTCAAACAATCCGACAAAATATAAAAATCTCACAATATCGACAAAAGAGTTATGTTGATCTTCATCAAAAGGATGTGGAATTCGATATTGGAGATCATGTGATGTTACGTGTTTCTCCATGGAAAGGAGTTACGGGATTTGGAAAGAGAGGAAAGCTCAATCCTCGATTCATTGGCCCATTTTTAATCCTTGAACGAGTAGGAACTGTGGCATATAGACTCGTTTTACTGACAACTATGTCTCGTGTTCATAATGTTTGTCACATATCTATGTTACGTAAATATGTGAAAGACCCAAACCACATTATTGCGTTAGAACTGGAAAAAATAGCGGAAAATTTAACGGTATGAAGTGTTTCCTATTAAAATCTTGGATAAGACGGATCATATTCTACGCTCTAAGGTTATACCTCAAGTCAAAGTTTTGTGGAGAAACCACGATGTGGAGGAAATGACCTGGTAGTTAGAATCTGAGATGAAGTCAATGTATCCTCACCACTTCGATATACCAGGTACGTACCCTAATTTTGAGGGACAAAATTTCATAAGAAGGGGAGGTTGTAAGACCCCAACTTTTATGAATAAAGAATTTTTTTCTCGAAATATATTTTTGAATATTATTGTGTGGATTTGATATAATGTTATAATTGTGGATAATATTTACAAATTTTTCAAAGTAAGCAAGTGGTTATATAATATTCGATTGGTCGGGGAATATTCATTTTAATAGGGAATATTCGTACGATGTCACAATCATTGGTGGACCCCACAACGGAAGTATTGTCGTAGTTAGAAAATGATAGAATTATCTTTTTATAAAAATAAAGGCGAAATTGTTACCGTTAAAACTGTTGAACTACCTGGTAGTAAAAGTATAGTAATATTTATGGTTGCATAGTAGCGCACGCTATTGATTATTAATGCTTACGTAAGAAGTCACTCAGTTATACTCAATTATTTCTATAGTAATTAATGCATCATATCTCTCATATTATTGATTCAATTATTATCACAATATCATCTGCATAAAATGATATATTTATTAAATCAATAATTGAAACGACAAAGTTATTCATATTATTAAATTGTAATATTTACAATGTCTAGAAGTTCTGTCAAGGAGAGGTTTGGTCATCTACTTGCTCGCCAATAAGGAGAAATCCTTATCGGAAAGCCCCCCCTTTCTGGGAACGACCTGGTTGTTAAAAATTGTGAATTATTATATTAATGATGAATAAGTTCGTGTTGATTAAAGATGAAATTGATAGATCCATTGTGTTGGAATTATTAGTGTTAGTGAAAATTGACATTTATTTCAATTATAATTGATGTTTGGAGGTTATATTGACCAATCGGGTAATTAACCGGATAAATGAGCAATTAATTGCTATTAATTCACATGATTATAAGTATTTGTTTGCATGTGTGTACTATTGATTCACATTCATTTACTATTAGGGGAGTTGGTGTAAGATTTATAATACTTGCATGACTAAGTTAAAAATGGAGGTATAGATGGAGGTACTATACTGTAATTCAAAATTTCACATGTCTAGAATTATTAATTCACATGAATTAATATTGAATCATAATATTTACTATTAGGGGAGGTGGTGCAAGTTTGATAATACTTGCAGGACTAAATTAAAAATGAAAAAAGAGAGGAAGGTATTATAGTGTAATATTCTGAGCTCCAAAATGTGCAATTATCGAAACTATATTTTCCTCAAGCTATAGAGTAATTATTATAGAGAGAAATTATAGAGAGAAAGAATAAGAGAAGTCTGCTACCTCTCTACTCTAGTATCCAGTTTTTTTCTAAGGTAAGGGGTATTATTTCTTTCGTATTCATGAAGAGAGCTCCAGTTATTCCATTCTTTATTATTATGTTGGAATAACTTTTCTATGCGAATTACCGCATACATGGTGAAATTCTTCTGTTATTCCATTCTTTATTATTTTGTTGGAATATCCTGTCTGTACGGATTACGCTAGACCTGGTTCCATTCTTTATTATTCTGTTGGAATAACCTCTCTAGGCTGTCTATTGCATACATGGTGAATTCTTCAGTTATTCCATTCTTTATTATTCTATTAGAATATCCTGTCTGTGTAGATTACGCTAGACCTGGTTCCATTCTTTATTATTCTGTTGGAATAACCTATCTATGCGGTCTATCACATGCATGGTGAATTCTTCCGTTATTCCATTCCTTATTATTTTGTTGGAATAGCCTGTCTGTGCGGATTACGCATGACCTGGTTCCATTATTTATTATTCTGTTGGAATATCCTATCTGTACGTTTACGCATGACCTGGTTCCATTATTTATTATTCTGTTGGAATAACCTGTCTCTGCGGTCTATCGCATTCATGGTGAATTCTTTTGTTATTTCATTCTTTATTATACTAAGTTGGTTAAAGTTTTGGCTTCTATACTCCATGAAATTAGTGGAATATCCTTGATATTTGCTCTTCATCCAGTATCTTTTCATGAAAATATTCTTCTGAGCATTCTTAAATTTTACTCTACAAAGAAGTATCATGTTGACAATTTGGACATTATTAATATTTGGATAAATTAGATTATAAATCTTTAAAAATTTATTCTTGAACTTGTTTTTATTGAATTCCTATATCATTGTCATCATCCTCATGTTTATATTATGTTGAAAGTCATATGTGGCCTGTAGTGCATAAATGGACTTGGTATGATTATGACCAGGGATTATTCGGTATAATCATGACCGTAATGTTACAAATGATGTGGTAAAAGTTCTCATTGACCCGTAGTGCATTGATGTACAGTTGTTGGCATGATAATGACCATTAATGAATACACAAATATCCTTGGCCCGTAGTGCATGGATAAATTGTGGTTGTCATACTAAAGAATATCCTTGGCCGTAGTGCAGGGGTGATTCGATGATGTGGATTATTTAATAAGCTGAGTCTCAGCGATTAAAGTGATGAAAAACCTTTTAAATCATAGAAGATAGTAGATTTTATTCTCTAATTGACTCTTCTAATGGATTACTTGTTCCGCTGCAGTTAAACTTGATGTTTGTTATATTGTATCAGTTTAACACTGTTGTAGGCTAATGATAATTTATTCTGCATTATCTTAGTCATAATATTTCTTACTGGGCTAGTTGAGCTCACCCTTATGCTTTCATTGTTCTCTTCAGGAAATGAGAATGTAGACAGAACTAGTTAGGGAACTGAGTGATGGTCCAGATGATAGCATTAGTAGTCCTCACTATTCTATTAAATAGTGTGATAATAAATGTAATGAGGACTCCATTGAGTGTGGATATTGTCTAGATGACAATATTATGTTTTGCCATATTTTATACGACAGTTGTATAATTAAGTTTTTAATTGTATTTTGTACCATGTATTTGGCGACTGAAGATGGGTGATGTATACCTATTTTGGGGGCGTCACACTCATTATGTCATATACTAGCATGCAAGCTTTTATAAGGGGTATATATAGATATATGGACCTAATATGAGCATGTTAGACTAGCTTAGCATGATTAAAAAAAGTGTGTAGCTTAAAATGGATTTATGAATTTAGAAACGAACTTAATATATATGTATACTATGTATGTATACTGATTTTGCAAGCATGTTAATATAACTTAGAAATACATGAATAAACCATTTGCTTGTGTTTATGTGATTAGTAAGGAAACATGAGCATAATGAACCTACTAGTAAGATTTGAATGTGAATATTGTCAAGCTACTCTGAGGACTAGAATCTGACATTTGTGATCATGTTTGATGACACTCTTAGACTCACTCATGTAGTATAACCATAGAAATACCATGTTTTTGTGTCATATTTCAAATAAAGCATGAAAAAAAGGGAGTCTATAGGCCACATTTCCTACTTGGTCAAGGATTAAAAATGGGCCAATGAATCGAGGATTGAGCTTTCCTCTCTTTCTAAATCTCGTAACTCCTTTTCATGGAGCAACACGTAAAAACACATGATCTCCAATATTGAATTCCACGTCCTTTCGATGAAGATCAACATAACTCTTTTGTCGATCTTGTGAGGATTTTATACGTTGTCGGATCGTTTGAATCTTTTTCTTAGTCATATTTACCAACTCTAGTCCGAACAACGTTGCTTCACCCACCTCATCCCAGCATACTGAAACAACGCTTTCTTCCATACAACGCCTCGAATGGAGCCATGCCAATACTTGCTTGATAACTGTTGTTGAAGGAAAACTCCACTAATGGTAAGAACTTGTCCCAACTTCCCTTAAAGTCAAGGACACAGAGTCTTAATAGATCTTCAAGAGTTTGAATTGTCCTCTCCGACTGCCCGTCCATTTGAGGATGATAAGCCAAACTAAATAGTAAATCCGTGCCCATAGCTTTTTGCAAACTAACCCATAATCTTAAAGTGAATCTTGGGTCTCGATCAGAAACTATGGATACTGGCATACCATGCAATCTTACAATCTCGTTTATGTACATACGAGCAAGACGTTCAAGTGTATAAGTTTCTCGTATAGGTAAGAAATGAGCAGACTTGGTCAATCTATCAATAATGACCCAAATTGCATCTATGCCTTGAGAAACCTTGGGAAGACCAGTAATGAAATCCATGGTAATGTGCTCCCACTTTCATTCTGGAATTTCAAGTGGTTGCAATGGCCCTTTTGGCGCTTAATGCTCCGCCTTGACTCGTTGACAAGTTAAACACCTTGAGATAAACCTAGCCATCTCTCTCTTCATATTGCTCCACCAAAATGTATGTCGAAGATCACGATACATTTTGGTACTCCCAGGATAGATTGCGAATGGTGTGTTGTACGCCTCCATCATGATTTTATACTTTAAGTCAGAATAGTTAGGAACACAAAGTCTGGATTTGACTTGAAGTATTCTTTTTTCATCGATTCTTGCTTCCGGAATATCACCTTCTTATACTTTCTTCCTTATACGCATCAGCTCCAGGTCTGTAGCTTGAGCAGCTTCAACTTTATCGATTAAAGTTGGTTCTACTCATATATTCGCCATCATCACATGGGTCCATGGAGTCTTTAACTCTATTTCCATCCTTTCCAAGTCATACAAAATGGGCCTTTATGTTGACAATATTGCACTTGTACCCACATATGATCTTCTACTCAATGCGTCAGCTACTACGTTCGTTTTTCTAGGATGGTATTGGATGGTATGATCATAATCTTTCAACAGTTCAATCCAACGTCATTGCCACATGTTGAGTTCCTTTTGAGTGAAGAAATATTTGAGGCTTTTATGATCCGTATAGATCTCCACTTTCTCCCCATACAGGTAATACCTCCAGATCTTTAGTGCAAAAACGACTGATGCCAACTCTAGATCATGAGTAGGATAATTCTTCTCATATTCTTTGAGTTATCATGAGGCATAGGCTATGACTTTCCAATGTTGCATGATAACACATCCTAACCATTTGCCCGAAGCATCATTGTAGATGACAAATCCCTCCGAGCCAGATGGTATTGTCAGAACAGGTGCTGAAATGAGTCCATGCTTGAGTTCTTGAAAACTCTTTTCACATTCCTCGCTCCAACTGAATTCTGTATCTTTCCGAGTTAGCTGATTTAATGGAATAGCGATTCGAGGAAATCCTTCTATGAATCTCTGATAATAACCAGCTAAACCGAGAAAGCTACGTACTTCAGTTACTGACTTAGGTTGCTCCCAGCTTTGAATTGCTTTAATCTTTGCCAGGTCAACAGATATTCCGTGATTTGATATCACGTGCCCAAGGAATGCCACTTGCTAAAGCCAGAACTCACATTTCTTCAAATTGGCACAAAGCTTGTTTTCACGAAGCTTTTGATGTATCAGCCTCAAGTGTTGCTCATGATCTTCACGGCTTTTAGAGTTTATGAGAATGACATCTATAAAGACAACCACAAAATGATCCAAATATTCCTTGAATACACGGTTCATCATATCCATGAAGGCAGCAGGAGCATTAGTCAATCCAAAAGACATGACTAGGAATTCATAATGCCCATACCGAGTTCTGAAAGTCGTCTTTGGAATGTCATAGGTTTAATCTTCAATTAGTGATATCCGGAACGAAGATCAATCTTTGAAAAGAATTTGGCGCCTTGCAATTGGTCAAATAGGTCATCAATACGAGGCAACGAGTACCTATTTTTGATGGTGACATGGTCAAAATCTCGATAATCAATACAAAGTCACATACTCCCATCATTCTTCTTCACAAATAGAACAGGAGCACCCTAAGGAGAAGTACTAGGACGAATGAAACCGATGTCTAATAATTTCTGCAGTTGAGTCTTTAACTCCTAAAGTTTAATAGGAGCCATTCGATATGGGGCTTTGGAAATGGGTTTTTTACCGGGTTCAAGGTCGATACAAAATTTAATTTCACGCTCTGGGGGTAGGCCAGGAAGTTCTTCAAGGAATACATCAGGAAATTTATTAATAATAGAAATATCATTCAAAACTGGAGTATTTTTGTTTAAATCCATGATATAAGCTAAGAAAGCTTGACATTCGTTTTTCAATAAACGAATAGCTTTATGGCTTAATATGACAGTGATTTACTTTAGTGGTTTGGTTGCTTGAATTCGCATAATAGGTTGGTTGGGAATATGAAAGCTAACAACCATACGAAAATAATCAATTTTTGCATGATGAGTAGCTAACCAATCAATCCCTAAAATCACATCAAATGCAAGTATTTTTAAGGAAATAAGATCGACAGGTAATGTGAGGGTACCGATTTGAACAAAACAAGAATTATAAATAGTGGATGTAATGAAAGTTTCTCCCAACAGAGTTTTAACAGATAAGTCAAAGTCTAATTTCTCCAAAGTTAAATTTAAACGTTGAGCGCAAGTAGGAGAAATAAAAGAATGGGTAGAACCGATATCAAATAAGGTATATACTTCGCTAGAGTTTATGATAAGCTTACCCGTGATGACCTCGTTCGGGTTCCTTGCTTACTGGAAGGTTACGAAAAATGCTCTCCCTTGAACTACTGGTTTTGACTTTTCTGGAATGGACTTTGGTGCCTCCATCCAAGCTGGACTTGGCTTCCCTGAACTACAAAATCGAGCTAGGTGACCTTCTCTTACACAATTGTAACACGTTTTGGACTACTGCGCATAGTTTGGACTGATATGTCCTTCCCCTCCGCATTTGAAGCATATGATAGGTGGTCATTCTCCTTCCTTAACAACGGGTACTGATGCTAACGTCTTTCCATCATTATTGAATATCCTCTTCTTGAAATGTCCATTCTTATTGTCTTGGCCATGATTACCACCGAAGTGGTTACCATTTCTGGAATGTTGATTCCCTCCACGTTTGTTGTCACCGCTTCGATGACTGCTACCACTAGTATTATTATTTTGCCGGCTGGTTTCTCTTGGTTGAGTTGACTCATTATCACGCTCCAATAACTGAGCCCTATTAACAACATCTGAATACAAGCAAAGTTTATGAGAAATGAGGTATTGACATATCTCGAGTTTCAAACCTCTTAGAAACATTCGCGTCATTCTCTCCTCATTATCAACTAAGTGTGACGCAAACCAGGATAGCTCGACAAACTTGGCTTCGTACTGCGACACGATCATATTGTTTTGCTCGAACTTAATGAACTCTACCTCTTTCATGTGACGAATACTTTCGGGAAAGAACTTGTCATTGAACAGTTCTTAGAACTTCTCCCAAGACATTTTGAGTGCAGCATGCTGGGTACGTTTTACAGATTCCTACAGTAATGTGACGCCCCCAAAACAGGCATACATCACCCATCTTGAGTCGCCAGATACATGGTACATAAATTCAAATACAACTTAATTACACAAGAGTCATGTAAAAATACGACAAAACATAGCTGAGAGTTTAAACAAGAATATTGTCAACTAGACAATATCCACACTCAATGGTGTCCTCATTACAATTATTATCACATTATTCCATGGAATAGTGAGGACTACTAAAGCCATTTATCCTGGACTATCACTCCATTCTCCGACTCGTCCCAACTATATTCTAATTTCCTGAAGAGAACAATGAAAGAAAGGGTGAGCTCAATTGTATAACAACTGATAGAATACAATAGACAACAAGTTTTAGATCAACAATTACAGCGGAAATAAGCAATCCATTAGAAGAGTCAAGTAGAGCATAAAATCCACTATCTTCTATGATTTAAAAAGTTTTTCATCAACTTTATCGCTAAGACCTCAGCTTAATAAATAAACCATATAATCGATTCTTCCCTGCACTACGGGCCAATGATATTTATTAAATCATCAATGGTCATGACTATAGCGAATAATCTCTGGTTATAATCATACCAAAAACTATCCATCAATGCTCTACAGGCCACTGAGGACTTTCATCACATCATTCGTCACATTGCGGTCATGATTATACCGAATAATCCCTGGTCATAATTATACCAAATCCATATATGCACGTAAGCCAAAAAAGACTTTCATCATAATATAAGCATGATGATGATGATAATGACTTAATAATTCAATAAAACAAGTTCAAGGATAAATTTTAAAGATTTATAATTTAATTTATCCAGAAATCAATAACGTCCAAATTGTCAATATGATACTTCCTTGTAGAGTAAAATTCAAGAATAATATTCATGTACCAAAAATAATTTGGATAGAAAAGAAATATTTTTTTCTGGGTGAGTAGTACCCCATGAATAGTACCCCGTGAATAGTACCCCGACACGAAAATGTTCCCGAATACCTGAGTGAATGATACTAGAGTGAATAGTAAGTAGGTGAATAGTAACCCGTGAATAGTAATTTGTGAATAGTACTCCGGCACGAAAAGTACCCGAATACCCGAGTGAATAATACTAGAGTGAATAGTAATTAGGTGAATAGTAACCCGTGAATAGTAACTCGTAAAAAAATATCAAAGAAAATGATATTCCATGACAAGTAAAAAAGAAATGAAATCTCAGACGAGTATAATAGAATATACAAAACTGCAAATGGATTTTCACCCGCCATGCAGTAATCCTCGTAGACAGATCATTTCCATAATTTAATATGGAATGAATACGAAAGGTCATTCACCATGCATGCGGTAATACACATAGACAGGTTATTCCAATAGAATAATAAAGAATGGAATAACAGAAGAATTCACTAGCTATGCGATAGACCGCCCAAACAGGTTTTTCCCAATAGAATAATAAAGAATGAAAGTAGGTCATGCGTAATCCGCATAGACATGATATTCCAACAGAATAATAAAGAATGGAATAACAACAGAATTCACTAGGCATGCGATAGATCACACAGACAGGTTATTCCAACAGAATAATAAAAATTGGAATAGCAGAAGAATTTCACCATGTATGCGGTACTTCGCATAGACAGGTTATTCCAACATAATAATAAAGAATGGAATAAAAACCCTTATGAGTATTGAAAGTGAATAACTCTCTTCATGAATACAAAAGAATAATACCCCTTACCTCAGAAGAAAACTGGATACTGGAATAGTGAGGTAGCAGACTTCTCTTCTTTTTTCTCTCTATATTTTCTCTTTATAATAATTGTTCTATAGCTTTAGTGACTTGGTGAGAAATAAAGGAAGAACGAGCTTCTATTTATAGAAAAATATAGTTTCAATAATTGAACATTTTGGGGCTAGAAATATTACAGTATAATACCTTCCCCTTTTTCTTCTTTTTTAATTTAGTCCTGCAAGTATTATCAAACTTGGACCACCTCCCCTAATAGTAAATCATGTGAATTAATAGTAAAATCATCTGACTCAATATTTTAATCATGTGAAAAAACTAATTATAGTATAGTACCTTCAACTATACCTCCATTTTTAATTTAGTCATGCAAGTATTATAAATCTTGCACCAACTCCCGTAATAGTAAATGAATGTGAATCAATACTACACAAATGTGAACAAATAGTTATAATCATGTGAATCAATAGCAATTAATTGCTCATTTATCCGGTTAATTACCCGATTGGTCAATATAACATCCAGACATCAATTATTATCGAAATAAATATCGATTTCTATTAATACTAATAATTCCCACACAATGGAATTATCAATTTCATCTTTAATCAACACGAACTTATTCATCATTAATATTATAACTCACAATATTTAACAACCAGGTCGTTCCCATGAAAGAGGGGGTTTTCCGATAAGGATTTCTCCTTATTGGCGCGCAATTAGGTGACCAAACCTTTTCTTGACAGAACTTCTAGACATTGTCAATATTGCAAATAATAATATGAATAACTTAGTCGTCTCAATTATTTATTTGATAATATTATGCAGATGACACTGTGACAATAATTGAATCAATAATATGAGAGATATAATGCAACAATTACTGTAGTAATAATTGAGTATAACATGAGTGACTTCTTACGTAAGCATCAATAATCAATACCGTGTGCTACTATGCAACCACGTGTATTATTGTACTTTTACTACCTGGTAGTTCAACAGTTTTAACGGTAACACTCGACATTATTTTTATAAAAAGATAATTCTATCATTTTCTAACTATGACAATACTTCCATTGTGGGGTCCGCCAATGATTGTGCCATCGCACGGATATTCCCCGACAAAAAGAATATTCCCTGACCAAACAAATATTATATAACAACTTGCATACTTTGCAAAATTTATAAATATTACCCATAACTATAACATTATATCAAATCCACACCATAATATTCAAAAAAAAATATTTCGAGAAATTTAAATCTTTATTCCTAAAATTTAGGGTCTCACAATCTCCTCTCCTTATGAAATTTCTCCCTCGAAATTTACGTACGTACCTGGTATACAGAAAAGGCGAGAATACCTTAACTTCATTTTAGATTCTAACTCTTGAGGTATAACCTTTGAGTGTCGAATGTAATCCTTCTTATCCAAGATTTTAGCACGTATCTTCTCATACGTTAAATCTTCTGCTATCTCATCTAATTTTAATTCAATAATGTGGTTCAGGTCATCCATATATTTACGTAACATCGATACGTAAAAAAATGTTATGAACACGCGATATACTTGGCGGTAAAATGAGTCTGTAGGACACAGTTCCTACTGCATCGAGGATTTCAAACGGGGAAATTAAATCGAGGGTTGAGATAACGCCTTCTTGAACCTTCTTCTTAATATTCACCAGCTTCGGTTGTGTAGCTTGAGCGACATTAACTTTATCGATTAAAGTCGATTCTACTTATATATTTGATATCATCACGTGAATCTTTAGAGTCTTTAACTCTATCTTCATCATTTGTAAGTTATACGAAATGGGTTTTTGTGTTAACAACATCGCACTCGTAAACGCATACGATCTTCTACTCAATGCGTCAGCTACCACATTCGCTCTTCCACAATAATATTGAATGGTATAGTTATAATCTTCAACAGCTCGAGCTAACATCTTTGGTGTATAATACGTTCATTTTAGTTGAAGAAATATTTAAGGGTTTTAGAAATGGGTTTTGTATTGGGGTCAATACATAATTCGATTTCACGCTCTGGGGGTAGGTCAAGATATCTTCAAGAATACGTCAGGAAATTTTCTAACGATAGAAATATCATTTAAAAACTGTGACTCTCATCCAAGACTTGGATAACACATGAAATGAAGGTTTCTACTAACGAAGTTTCAACCGATAAGTTAAAGTCTAATTTCTCTGAAATGAAATTTAAACGTTGAGCGCAAGCAAGAGAGATAAAAGAATGGATAGAATTGGTATCTAATAAGGTATAGACTTCGTAAGAATTTATAATTAACTAACCCGTGCTAACTTTGTTCGGGTTACTCTCTTTTTGAGAAGTCACGAAAAACGCTCTTCCTGAAACCATCGACTTTGTTTTGTCTGTGTCCGCCTTTGGTGCCACCGTCCCAGCTGGACTTGATTTCGCTACAGGACAAAATCGAGCTATGTGACCATCTTTTCTACAACTAAAACATACCTTGGAAGGCTGTGAACAGTTTGAACTTATATGTCCCTCCTCTCCACATCTATAGCATCTAACTGGTGGTCGTTCTCCTCCCCTAGAATTTGTTGGTGCTGCCGACGTCTTCCCATCATCGTTAAATCTTCTCTTCTTGAATTTTTCACTTCTATTATCTTGGCCATGATTACCACTGAAGTGGTTACCATTCTTGGCATGATAATTTCCCCCATGATGGTTATCATTGTTCCGATACTGGTACGATTGTTATCGTGTTGCTGGTCATTACCTTTTGGTTGTGCAGCCTCATTATTGCGCTCTAATAACTGAGCCCTATTCACAACATCTGAATACAAACATAATTTGTGAGAAATGGGGTATTGACGTATTTTGGGTTTCAAACCTCTTAGAAATATTCGCGTCATTCGCTCCTCATTATCGACCAAATGGGATGCAAATCGGGATAACTTCGTAAATTTAGCCTCGTATTGCGACACGATCATATTGTTTTGCTCCAACTTAATAAACTCCAACTCCTTCATTTAACAAATACTTTCGGAAAAGTACTTGTCGTTTAACAACTCTTGGAACTTCTCCCAAGACATCTTGAGTGCGTCAGGCTGGGTATGTTTTACAGATTCAGACCAGTAATCTACCTCTTCATGGAACATAAAGGTGGCAAACGGAACCTTTTGCTCCTCGGAGTATCCCAAGACATTAAATATGTTGGTGATCTGCTTTAACCATGTCTCCGCCTTAAGTTGTTCTGGCTTCCCAAAAACTCCGGTGGTCCCAGCTCCTTGAACTGCTTAGTGGTGACCGATCATGGGTTGCCATTACTTCCACCTATATTTTGAATAGGAGTCTCTCTTACCTGATGTTGCATGAATTGCATAAAGCCTCTGAACATCTCATTGTTCATCATCTGATCGGTGTTGTTATTTACCTGAGGATTATTGTCTTTCAGTTGCACATTATCCTGGGTATTGATCGTTGGTGACTCAACGGTCTCATGTGCTTCATTGCTGATCTCAACATTTTTAGATGCCATTTTCAAACACTGTCACAAAATAATGGTTAATTGACATATCACATATTATCCCTATACTCTGACCGACCAATTAAATACCAAATAAACCTAAGTAGGTCATACTAGCGAAGGAATTCCGCGTCTCTCCCATCCTAGTTCTTGTCTCACATCTCAGCCAGGGATCATATCCCTAAGCTTTGATACCAACTGTGACGCCCCCAAAACAGGTATACATAACCCATCTTGAGTCGCCAGATACATGGTACATAAATTCAAGTACAACTTAATTATACAACAGTCGTGTAAAAATATGACAAAACAAATCCGAAAGTTTAAACAAGAATATTGTTATCTAGACAATATCCACACTCAATGGTGTCCTGATTATAATTATTATCATATTATTCCGTAGAATAGTGAGGACTACTAAAGCCATTTATCCTGGACCATCAATCCATTCCCCGACTTGTCCTAGCTATATTCTCATTTCTTGAAGAGAACAATAAAAGAAAGGGTGAGCTCAACTAGCCTAGTAAGAAATATTATGACTAAGATAATGCAGAATAAATTATCCTTAGCCTTCAACAGTATAACAACTAATAGAATACAATAGACAACAAGTTTTAGATCAACAACTGCAGGGAAATAAGCAATCCATTAGAAGAGTCAAGTAGAGCATAAAATCTATTATCTTATATGATTTAAAAAGTTTTTTATCAACTTTATTGCTAAGACTCAGCTTAATAAATAAACCATATCATCGATTCTTCCCTGCATTACGAGCCAAGGATATTCATTAAATCATCAATGGTCATGACTATATTGAATAATCCCTGGTCATAATCATACCAAAAATTGTCCATCAATGCACTACAGGCCACTGAGGACTTTCACCACATCATTCGTCATATTATGGTCATGGTTATACCGAATAATCCCTGGTCATAATCATACCAAGTCCATCTATGCACGTAAGCCAAAGATGACCTTAATCACAATATAAGCATGAGGATGATGACAATGACATAATAATTCAATAAAACAAGTTCAATGATAAATTTTAAAAATTTATAATTTAATTTATCCAGAAATCAATAACATCCAAATTGTCAAAATGATAATGCTTTGTAGAATAAAATTCAAGAATAATAATCATGTACCAAAAATAATTTGGACAGAAAAGAAATATATTTTTTTCGGGTGAATAGTACCCCGACACAAAAAGTGTCCCGAATACCCGAGTGAACGACACTAGAGTGAATAGTAATCGGGTGAATAGTAACTAGTGAATAGTAACTCGTGAGTAGTACTCGGGCACAAAAAGTATCCCGAATACCCGAGTGAATAATACCAGAGTGAATAGTAATTGGGTGAATAGTAACTCGTTAAAAAATACCAAAGAAATGATATCTCAGACGAGTATAATAGAATATTCAAAACTGCAAATGAGTTTTCACCCGCCATGCGGTAATCCACATAGACAGATCATTTCTATAATTAAATAAGGAATGAATACGAAAGGTCATTCACAATGCATGCGGTAATCAATATAGACAGGTTATTCCAACAAAATAATAAAGAATTGAATAACAGAAGAATTCACCAGGCATGCGATAGACCGCACAAACAGGTTATTCCCAATAGAATAATAAAGAATGAAACCAGGTCATACGTAATCCGCATAGAAAGGATATTCCAACAGAATAATAAAGAATGGAACCAGGTCATGCGTAATCCATACAGACACGATATTCCAATAGAATAATAAAGAATGAAATAACAACAAAATTCACCAGGCATGCGATAGATAGTACAGACAGGTTATTCCAACAGAATAATAAAGAATGGAATAACAGAAGAATTTCACCATGTATGTGGTATTTCGCATAGACAGGTTATTCCAACATAATAATAAAGAATGGAATAAAAACCCTTATGATTATTAAAAGAAAATAACTCTCTTCATGAATATGAAAGAATAATACCCCTTACCTTAGAAGAAAACTGGATACTGAAATAGTGAGGTAGCAGACTTCTCTTCTTCTTTCTCTATATAATTTCTCTCTATAATAATTGCTCTATAGTTTTAGTGAA
Source organism: Panax japonicus (assembly GCA_020205505.1). NCBI lineage: Eukaryota > Viridiplantae > Streptophyta > Magnoliopsida > Apiales > Araliaceae > Panax > Panax japonicus. The sequence goes on from CM035114.1 coordinate 35,787,990, forward strand.
TTGGTGAGAAATAAAGGAAGAATGAGCATCTATTTATAAGAAAATATAGTTTCAATAATTGCATATTTTGGGGTTCGAAATATTACATTATAATACCTTCCCCTTTTTCTTCCTTTTTAATTTAGTCCTGAAAGTATTATCAAACTTGCACCACCTCCCCTAATATTAAATAATGAGAATTAATAGTAAAATCATGTGACTCAATAGTATAATCATGTGAAAAAACTAATTACAGTATAGTAACTTCAACTATACCTCCATTTTTAATTTAGTCATGCAAGTATTATAAATCTTGCACCAACTTCCCTAATAGTAAAAGAATGTGAATCAATAGTACACAAATATGAATAAATAGTTATAATCATGTGAATCAATAGCAATTAATTGCTCATTTATCCGGTTAATTACCCGATTGGTCAATATAACCTCCAGACATCAATTATTATCGAAATAAATGTCGATTTCCACTAATACTAATAATTCCCATATAATGGAATTATCAATTTGATCTTTAATCAACACGAACTTATTCATCATTAATATTATAACTCACAATATTTATCAACCAGGTCGTTCTCAGGAAAGAGGGGGCTTTCCGATAAGGATTTTTCTTTATTGGCGCAATTAGGTGTCCAAACCTCTCCTTGACAGAACTTCTAGACATTACCAATATTGCAAAAAATAATATAAATAACTTTTTCGTCTCAATTATTGATTTAATAATATTATATAGATGATACTGTGACAATAATTGAATCAATAATATGAGAGATATGATGCAGCAATTACTGTAACAATAATTGAGTATAACTGAGTGACTTCTTACGTAAGCATCAATAATCAATACCGTGTGCTACTATACAACCACGTGTATTACTGTACTTTTACTACCGGGTAGTTCAACAGTTTTAACGGTAACACTCGCCGTTATTTTTATAAAAAGATAATTATTTCATTTTCTAACAATGACAATACTTCCATTGTGGGGTACACCAACGATTTTGCCGTCGGACAGATATTCCCCGACAAAAAGAATATTTTCCAACCAAACGAATATTATATAACAACTTGCATACTTTTCAAAATTTATAAATATTACCCACAACTATAACATTATATCAAATCCACATCATAATATTCAAAAAAAAAAATTTCGAGAAATTTAAATCTTTATTCCTAAAATTTGGGGTCTCACAAGTAATCTGCCTCTCCTCGCAACATGAAGGTGGCTAAGGGAACCTTTTGCTCCTCGGAGCTTCCCAAGACATCAAATATCTTGGGGATCTGCTTTATCCATGTCTCCGCCTTAAGTGGTTTTGGCTTTCCAATAAACTGGTGGTCCCAGCTCCTTGAACTACTTAGCGGTGACCGTCCAAGGGTTACCAGTGTTTCCACCTGCATTTTGGACATGAGTCTCTCTTGCCTGATGTTGCATGAATTGCAGAAAGCCCCTAAACATTTCGTCGTTCATCATTTGGACGGTGTTATTGTTTGCATGAGGATTATTTCCTTCCTGATGCACATTTTCCTAGTTATTGATTGTTGGTGATTCAACGGTCTCCTGTGCTCCATTGCTATTTTCAACATTCTTAGATGTCATTTTTTAAATACTGCCACAAAATAAGGGTTAATTGACACACCATATATTATCCCTATATTCTGACCGACCAATTAAATAACAAATAAACTTAGGTATGTCATACTAGCGAAGGAATTACCCGTCTCCCCCTAGTTTTAGTCTCACATCTTAGCCAGGGATCATATCCCTAAGGTTTGATACCAACTGTGATGCCCCCAAAATATGTATACATCACCCATCTTGAGTCGCCAAATACATGGTACAAAATTCAAATACTACTTCATAATACAACTTTCGTGTAAAATACGACAAAACATAAACTTAGAGTTTTAATATGAATATTATCTTCTAGACAGTATTCAAACTCAAATGGAGTCCTCAATACATTTATTATCACACTATTTCATAGAATAGTGAGGACTACTAATGCAAACATCTGGACCGTCACTCCTTTCCCCGACTAGTCTCAGCTATATTGTCATTTCCTGAAGAGAACAATGAAAATAAAGGGTGAGCTCAACTAGCCCAGTAAGAAATATTATGACTAAGATAATGTAGAATAATTTATCATTAGCCTTCAACAGTGTTAAACTGATAAAATACAATAGACATCAAGTTTAACTATAGCGGAACAAGCAATCCATTAGGAGAGTCATGTAGAGCATAAAATCAACTAACTTTTATGATTTAAAAGAATTTATCATCAATTTTATCGTTGAGACTCAACTTAATAAATAATCCACATCATCGAATCACCCTTGCACTACGGCCAGGGATATTCTTTAGTATCACGACCATAAATTATCCATGCACTACGAGCCAAGGATATTAGTTTATTCATCAATGGTCATGATCATGCCAATAACTGTCCATCAATGCAGTACGGGCCAATGAGGACTTTTACCACATCATTTGTAACATTACGGTCATGATTATACCGAATAATCCCTGGTCATAATCATACCAAGTCCATCTATGCACTACGGCCACAGATGACTTTCATCATAATATAAACAAGAGGATGATGACAATGATATAAGAATTCAATTAAATGAAAGCAAAGGATACATTTTTAAAGATTTATAATTTAATTTATCCAGAAATCAATAACGTCTAAATTACCAACATGATACTGCTTTGTGGAGTAAAATTCAAGAATAATATTGTACCAAAAATGATTTGGATAAAAAATGAATAAATTTTTCTCATGAATAGTACCCCGGGTGAATAATACTCGAGTTAATAGTACCCCGTGAATAGAATTCAGGTATATTAAACTGTGAATAGTACTTCGGCATGAAAAAGTTAAAACTTATCAAGAATGCTCAGAATAATATTTCCATGAAAAGATACTGAATGAAGTGCAAATATGAAGGATATTCTACTAATTTCATGGAGTATAGAAGCCAAAACTTTAACCAAATGAGTATAGAATTCGAAATCTGAAACGAAATAATATTACTTACATACTATAGAGTACGGAAGAAAATATTATTTCAAGCGAATATTGAACGAAAATAACATCCCTTACATTGAAAAAAAGAGTATTCCAATTAGTTGAGCAGGGATATTCTTGAAAAAAACTTTCACTATTTTCTACTCTCAAAACTTTCTAAAACTCGAAAGAAATACACTCAATATTATAGAAGAAGAATTCTCTGATTCTGTAGCATCCCCAAATCCGGGCCCCGAATCGCCGGGGACTTGGTACACTAATTCTATAACTATTTGCGGAAGATATAAACATAAATTGTTTATACAATACATTACACACTATTTCCCAAGGTCGAGTAACCTTAACTTAATACACAATTCATAAATTTTCTAACATATAACACATTTATTAAACTATACTATTACATACTAGCCGCACTTTATATCCCAAGCTGAACTTGGCTTTAACCGTTTCCTGTATCCGAACGCATTCACCTTATCTGCAATGTTTTATCATGATATAGCAAGGGTGAGCATGAAAGTTGCCCAGCAAGTTTATATATAGCAATATAACGATATATCATGGTTGAAGAGTATGAATAAAGGGCTTGCTATAATTCATCAATATAATTGAGAACTAGCACGAACAAATTTTTGACTGAACAAGTATTATACATGAACAAACATTTTTGAACCAACTGGTAATGAAGGTGATCAGCCTTTCATACCTGACTTATACATGCAAGATGTACAGAATACAATTTTCGTGGCAATCAGCAATGATTAACCATCCGCTTGAATAAAATACTCTTAATAGAGTTTAGTACAAAGAAAACTTGCCTGAACCGTTGATTACCGCACACAATTTATAACGCTTTACCCTGAAGACCTAATATTAATTATATAGATCTCCAATATTAGAATAATATCATCACAGTATAATACTGTTATATTTAATTACACAGAATAACCTAAACACATTACCACATAAGCCTATCAGTCTATACAACACATAAGACTAGGTATCAAGTCAAACTATTGCAGTCTGAGTTGAACCCGACACAATTCTATCATCTCGACGGTCTAGTCGGATTAATATCGAGTTTAAGTTCAATTAAACTCTGACTAACCACTTAACCATTATCACAGATAATTTCTAACCAGACAAAACATTTTTCCTAGGCTCGTAATAACTTTCGGATAATTATTACCATTTATCAACAATTTTCAATCATTAGTACCGTATTTAAATGAATTAAATACCACTTAATACCTTAATCATTAATATTCATTTAATATAAATATTAATGAAAATTATTACATAATATTATAATATATCAAAGTATTTTTAATACCTTAAAATCATAATTATATGATTTTTAAACACTTAAATCCATTATCCGATAATTAATATTAATATTTTCATGCCAAAATATCAAAAGTTATATTTTATAACTTAAAATATTTTTCTAACACTTATATCATTTTAATATGATTTTTAAAACATTAATTCCATTTTTCATTAATTTATTTAATATATCTATTAAATAAATTAATTATCATTAATATTGATTAATTAATGAAATTCATTCCAAAATATTAAAAGTCATCAAAAATAACTTAAAATATTTTCTTATACCATAATATTATTTTTCATGATTTTTCATAAATTACAATTATTTTTAAATAATTTATTTAATATTATAATTAAATAAATAAATACCATTTATATTCCAAAAATATTAAATATTTTCAAAATATACTCAAAATAGTTAAAAACTATTTTTCAGACTTTAAAATAATTTTTCATAATTTATTATATATTTTTAATAATTAAAAACCATTTTTTTCTAATTTTTGAATCATTTTCTGCATTTTTCGAAATTAAGCGTCGCTAAAGGGGTTTCTGGCGATGAATCCATCGCTAATGGTGTTCTTCAGGTGTTCTTGAGCATTCATGTCAGTGTTCGGGTTGGGTGGTTTGACCGTGATTTTAAAAGTGAAGCTAATGTTTTCTGGGCTAACTAAAACTTTCAACGTGTAGTACTCATGTAGCACTACCATTATCAACCATTAACCAAGTCATAACTTAACAGGCTAGCAAGATCTGCTCCTTCAAAGTTATTGTCAGAGTGCTGCTGGGCTTTCTGGGTAACCCAGAAACCTAGACAGTTTCATGGTCTCATTTTCCAGCCAACTTAATTCGGTTTTCTGGTCATGATTAATGTGATTTCATGGTTCATATCTATAGTCCACATGTCAAGGAACATGTTTAAAGTAACATCACATTTTACAAACATCTAAATCTACAGAATCCGTGTGGTCAAACTCTGTTAGGAATTTGGCTTATGAACTTTTCTGGGTTTTTCCAGAAAGTTAAAATCAGTTTGGGTGGACCACTTTGACCACCTGTTACGTTTGATTGGTTGACTTTTTAAGGCATTTAAAGGTATTTAGTTATAGTTCAGACAACGGGCTACACTTTTAATACAACAACAATAACAAACAACATAATACCGGACAAATCAAGGCTGGACAAAACCTTGTCAGACGCTGATAACGTTCTTCTGGGTTACCCAGATTTTACTTGGTCAAACCCGGTCAACGGACTTTGACCTTTAATAACGTACGATCTAGACCTGTTATGGCTGTGGTTCCAACTCCAGATCAAAGACCACATAACAAGCTACCTATTTCAACTTTAAAACAACAAAACTCAACTACAGAAACGAATCGAAGGCCACTGACATTCGGTTGTCAGGCCATCTTTGGTGTTCTTGGTCAGATTTTAAAAACATCAAAATCGAGCACTATGATGTTATGAGTTTGTGTTTTGACAACTCAGATCATCATTTGACACCTTATAACACATATTTAACCAATCAATTACAACAAATAACATAAACTCAAAAGATTTCAAAAATTTAGGGTTTATACCACTTTGAGCTTTGATCCATAATTTCTGACCTCTGATCTTGTTCTTGATTTTCTAGGGTCTGATCATAACTCAAATTTTCACTCTCTCTCACTCTAAATTTCAAAATTTTGGAGAGAGAAAGTCTTGGGAGAAAATGAGAACCAAAATGGCCATTTTCTCTCTCTAAATCTTTATATAAGGCTTGATTCAATGTATAGGCTGCTGATTTGGGGACTGATTTGCTGGATTATAGGCACATGCTAGTGCTAGGGTTGGTCACCAAACCCATATCCTGGCAAGATTTGTAAGAAACCTAAAATAATACTAAAAATGGCATTTATGTCCTTTCCTTAAATTTCTAGAAAATTCCCTTAGGGTTAAGGTTTGGACATTTTAGGGTTTAGGGTTTAACCCTTTAGGATTTAGATTTCACCCCACAAATAATTAGCAACTTGGATTTTTCAAAAATTTTCCAATTAAATTTAAAATAGAAAATTTTGATTTCTAATTTATAATTATGGCTTTCCTAATTATATCATAATTTTCTAATCATGTATCAATCTTGCTAATTAGGACTAATTTATCCTAATTAAATTTGTTAATCTAGCACTTAGGGCCACAATTACACATTAGATTTCAAAACCGCATATTAGGGTTTTAAATAGAAAAATAATAGTTCAATTTTAGAAATTAGATTTCTTAATCCGATTAGGGTTTCTAATAACTTGACAATTAGGATTTATATTTCCTAATTAACATTGCTAATATAGCAATTAATTCCACCACTGTACAATTAGGGTTCAAGATGGTCATTAGGGTTTTCAACCCACAAATTAGGGTTTCTAATAAAATAATTTTCTAAAATAGAAATTAAATATTCGTAATTAGCTTAGGGTTTTCTAACTACTCATAGTTTGAAATAATTAGGATTAGAGTTTCGTAAACAACATTGGTAATTTTAGCAATTAAATCTACAATTGAGAATTAGGGTTTTTGACAAAACAATTAGTGTTCCAAAAATTGGAAATTAGGGTTTGTTAATTAATTAATCTTTACCCTCATTAATACTTAATTATTAGCACTCTAGCATTAAAATTCTCCGTTATATTCCCAAATTAGGGCTTCCATTTATCAGAATTCTAAAACTAGGATTTTCAAATCTAGTATTAGGGTTTTCTAATAATCAATTAGAATTTTAGATAAATCATTAGGGTTTTCCCTAATTAATTAAATATATTGGCGTTTAACCTTGTACATACCTTGCATTCCCAATCTAGGGTTTTCAATATCCGATTTAAGGTTTCGGACTTCCGGAACTGAAACTATGGTTTCCAGAATCGATTTCTAGGGTTTCTTATTAGACGTTAGGGTTTTCTAACTGAACGTTGTCGTTCTTAATATATTATTAGGGTTTAACACATATATAATTAATCTGGTCAACCCTTGACCCTTAACCACATTCTGAACACATCATTAACCATAAACACAAAACATATTCATATAAATCCTTAATCCTGAATAATTCACCTATATCCTTCACAGAATTTTGAAACCCTCAAAATTCCTTCCCAAAAACATCATACGCATACACTTATTTTCTGTATAGGTCTATTATTTGACATTAAATCAATCATTTAAGATTTTAATAAATTGTTTAAATTCTCGGGTTGTCACATTCACCCTTCCTTCTAAGAATTTCGTCCCCGAAATTCACCTTGCACCTTACACCGTGCACTTTACACCATTCACACATATACCATTCACACATTTCACATGTTACCCAATACACCACTCACAAGGGTAAAATTTTAAAACTGTGCAGAGAAATCGTATAGACTGTTTGTTTTTCATTTTCGCAAAGGTTTTATGAAAATTCATCCGCAAACCGTCATAACTTACGGACACAAAGGGTGATCAGCCCTATATGCCCTGTACTGGCCAAGTACTGATTTTATTTGTTTTCCCATCACTGCCAAAGGCACAAAAATTCTACCTCAGTCTTATTTGATTCTGCAGCAAAACAATTTGGTTTGGGAAAATTCTTTCAATAAACACTTGGAGTTTTTGAAAACATTTTTGAGAATGACGTCATGATGCCGCACTGTATTTACAGTCCGTTGAGGATTCCGTCATTTGGTGATTTTATCAGGCTATATCATACCATAGTGGAATAGTGACTTTAAGTCAAATTCACACTAAGTAATACAGTATTGATGACTCCATCATTTTTATCATCTCTACACCAGGTCACATGGTACATAATTGATAAATAATTTTTTTTTTAAAAGGCACATAGTGCGTATTTAGCTTGATGTCAAAATTTGAGGTTTAGCAAAGCAAGAGGTTTAGGAAAACCTAAATCTCCACTAATGATCATATGCTTAACAATCTATCTGTTCCTATAATCCTTAACACTCCATTCACACACAACTATACCCAGTTCATAAAACCACACTTATGAGTTCATAACCTGGCCACAATTATATGAGTTTACGAACTTACCCTAGTCTGACCTTTGGCGTCCGTTCGCTGAGGGGCTCATAAACATTTCATATAACTATGAGTCAAGAATGTCACATAAGTATGAGTTCTAAAAACTCGTACTTAATCCTATATTCTCTACCTATGACCTATTTATCTATATATAATAACTAGCGTGACACAACATTTCAATTCCTACCAATGCCACAAACCAAATAGTTTTTACACCAAGTACAATTCCCCGCCCATACAAGGAATCATACAACTCAGTTGCTAACACGAGTCCTCATTGAAATTCTCACCCAATCTTAACCCCTTTTTTCCATACGAATTCAATTCGTATTCATAATCCATAACTCTTTTATGAGTTTTCATAGTACAATTTCATAGTACAACTTACACACAGCATCTTGCTGTAAACCTTTCAATCAATAGATTGATTCATTTCCCATATCATAACCCTTATCAGATCACGGGGTGATCTTATCGTATATATTACAATTCAATTCCATGCACTATGATCGTTTTGTTTTACGATCTTCTATCCCTGCACTTTTGTTCACCACTACTGTTCAACTTTATTATCAGAGTTAGGGAACTCTGTGTCATTACACTCGCCGAGATTCATCTTTGAATCTTATCGACCAACTAACTCTATGTGAGTTAGATTTTATCCTAATCACTACGGTTATTGGTCTTAGGTATTCCTACCTAAGCTTCATAACCAACAGCTCTGATACCAACTGTAGCATCCCCAAATCCGGGCCCCGAATCGCCGCGGACTCGGTACACTAATTCTATAACTATTTGCGGAAGATATAAACATAAATTGTTTATACAATACATTACACACTATTCCCCAAGGTCGAGTAACCTTAACTTAATACACAAGTCATAAATTTTCTAACATATAACACATTTATTAAACTATACTATTACATACTAGCCGCACTTTATATCCCAAGCTGAACTTGGCTTTAACCGTTTCCTGTATCCGAACGCATTCGCCTTATCTGCAATGTTTTATCATGATATAGCAAGGGTGAGCATGAAAGTTGCCCAGCAAGTTTATATACAACAATATAACGATATATCATAATTGAAGATTATGAATAAAGGGCTTGCTATAATTCATCAATATAATTGAGAACTAGCACGAACAAATTTTTGATTGAACAAGTATTATACATGAACAAACATTTCTGAACCAACTGGTAATGAAGGTGATCAGCCTTTCATACCTGACTTATACATGCAAGATGTACAGAATATAATTTTCGTGGCAATCAGCAATGATTAACCATCAGCTTGAATAAAATACTCTTAATAGAGTTTAGTACAAAGAAAACTTGCCTGAACCGTTGATTACCGCACGCAATTTATAACGTTTTACCCCGAAGACCTAATATTAATTATATAGATCTCCAATATTAGAATAATATCATCACAGTATAATACTGTTATATTTAATTACACAGAATAACCTAAACACATTACCACATAAGCCTATCAGTCTATACAACACATAAGACTAGGTATCAAGTCAAACTATTGCAGTCTGAGTTGAACCCGACACAATTCTATCATCTCGACGGTCTAGTCGGATTAATATCGAGTTTAAGTTCAATTAAACTTTGACTAACCACTTAACCATTATCACAGATAATTTCTAACCAGACAAAACATTTTTCCTAGGCTCGTAATAACTTTCGGATAATTATTACAATTTATCAACATTTTTCAATCATTAGTACCGTATTTAAATGAATTAAATACCACTTAATACCTTAATCATTAATATTCATTTAATATAAATATTAATGAAAATTATTACATAATATTATAATATATCAAAGTATTTTTAATACCTTAAAATCATAATTGTATGATTTTTAAACACTTAAATCCATTATCCGATAATTAATATTAATATTAAAATATTAATATTTTCATGCCAAAATATCAAAAGTTATATTTTATAACCTAAAATATTTTTCTAACACTTAAATCATTTTAATATGATTCTTAAAACATTAATTCCATTTTCCTTAATTTATTTAATATATCTATTAAATAAACTAATTATCATTAATATTGATTAATTAATGAAATTCATTCCAAAATATTAAAATTCATCAAAAAAACTTAAAATATTTTCTTATACCATAATATTATTTTTTATGATTTTTCATGAATTAAAATTATTTTTAGATAATTTATTTAATATTATAATTAAATAAATAAATACCATTTATATTCCAAAAATATTAAATATTTTCAAAATATACTCAAAATAGTTAAAACTATTTTTCAGACTTTAAAATAATTTTTCATAATTTATTATGTATTTTTAATAATTAAAAACCATTTTTTTCTAATTTTTTAATCGTTTCTGCATTTTCCGAAATTAAGCGTCGCTAAAGGGGTTTCTGGCGATGAATCCGTCCCTAATGGTGTTCTTCAGGTGTTCTTGAGCATTCATGTCAGTGTTCGGGTTGGGTGGTTTGACCGTGATTTAAACAGCGAAGCTAATGTTTTCCGGGCTAACTAAAACTTTCAACGTGTAGTACTCATGTAGCACTACCATTATCAACCCTTAACCGAGTTATAACTTAACAGGCTAGCAAGATCTGCTCCTTCAAAGTTATTTTCAGAGTGCTGCTGGGCTTTCTGGGTAACCCAGAAACCTAGACAGTTTCATGGTCTCATTTTCCAGCCAACTTAATTCAGTTTTCTGGTCATGATTAATGTGATTTCATGGTTCATATCTATAGTCCACATGTCAAGGAACATGTTTAAAGTAACATCACATTTTACAAACATCTAAATCGCCAGAATCCGTGTGGTCAAACTCTGTTAGGAATTTGGCTTATGAACTTTTCTGGGTTTTTCCAGAAAGTTAAAATCAGTTTGGGTGGACCACTTTGACCACCTGTTACGTTTGATTGGTTGACTTTTTAAGGCATTTAAAGGTATTTAGTTATAGTCCAGACAACAGGCTACACTTTTAATACAACAACAATAACAAACAACATAATACCGGACAAATCAAGGCTGGACAAAACCTTGTCAGACGCTGATAACGTTCTTCTGGGTTGCCCAGATTTTGCTTGGTCAAACCCGGTCAACGGACTTTGACCTTTAATAACGTACGATCTAGACCTGTTATGGCTGTGGTTCCAACACCAGATCAAAGACCACATAACAAGCTACCTATTTCAACTTTAAAACAACAAAACTCAACAACATAAACGAATCGAAGGCCACTGACATTCGGTTGTCAGGCCATCTTTGGTGTTCTTGGTCAGATTTTAAAAACTTCAAAATCGAGCACTATGATGTTATGAGTTTGTGTTTTGACAACCCAGATCATCATTTGACACCTTATAACACATATTTAACCAATCAATTACATCAAATAACATAAACTCTAAAGATTTCAAAAATTTAGGGTTTATACCACTTTGAGCTTTGATCCATAATTTCTGACCTCTGATCTTGTTCTTGATTTTCTAGGGTCTGATCATAACTCAAATTTTCACTCTCTCTCACTCTAAATTTCGAAATTTTGGAGAGAGAAAGTCTTGGGAGAAAATGAGAACCAAAATGGCCATTTTCTCTCTCTAAATCTTTATATAAGGCTTGATTCAATGTATAGGCTGCTGATTTGGGGACTGATTTGCTGGATTATAGGCACATGCTAGTGCTAGGGTTGGTCACCAAACCCATATCTTGGCAAGATTTGCAAGAAATCCAAAATAATACTAAAAATGGCATTTATGTCCTTTCCTTAAATTTCTAGAAAATTGCCTTAAGGTTAGGGTTTGGACATTTTAGGGTTTAGGGTTTAACCCTTTAGGATTTAGATTTTACCCCACAAATAATTAGCAACTTGGATTTTCAAAAATTTTCCAATTAAATTTAAAATAGAAAATTTTGATTTCTAATTTATAATTATGGCTTTCCTAATTATATCATAATTTCCTAATCATGTATCAATCTTTCTAATTAGGACTAATTTATCCTAATTAAATTTGTTAATCTAGCACTTAGGGCCACAATTACACATTAGATTTCAAAACTGCATATTAGGGTTTTAGAAATTAGATTTCTTAATCCGATTAGGGTTTCTAATAACTTGACAATTAAGATTTATATTTCCTAATTAACATTGCTAATATAGCAATTAATTCCACCAATGTAAAATTAGGGTTCAAGATGGTCATTAGGGTTTTCAACCCACAAATTAGGGTTTCTAATAAAATAATTTTCTAAAATAGAAATTAAATATTCGTAATTAGCTTAGGGTTTTCTAACTACTCATAGTTTGAAATAATTAGGATTAGAGTTTCGTAAACAACATTGGTAATTTTAGCAATTAAATCTACAATTGAGAATTAGGGTTTCTGACGGAACAATTAGGGTTCCAAAAATTGGAAATTAGGGTTTGTTAATTAATTAATCTTTACCCTCATTAATACTTAATTATTAGCACTCTAGCATTAAAATTCTCCGTTATATTCCCAGATTAGGGCTTCCGTTTATCAGAATTCTGAAACTAGGATTTTCAAATCTAGTATTAGGGTTTTCTAATAATCAATTAGAATTTTAGATAAATCATTAGGGTTTTCCCTAATTAATTAAATATATTGGCGTTTAACCTTGTACATACCTTGCATTCCCAATCTAGGGTTTTCAATATCCGATTTAAGGTTTCGGACTTCCGGAACTGAAACTAGGGTTTTCAGAACCGATTTCCAGGGTTTCTTATTAGACGTTAGGGTTTTCTAACTGAACGTTGTCGTTCTTAATATAGTATTAGGGTTTGACACATATATAATTAATCTGGTCAACCCTTGACCCTTAACCACATTCTGAACACATCATTAACAATAAACACAAAACATATTCACATAAATCCTGAATCCTGAATAATTCACCTATATCCTTCACAGAATTTTGAAACCCTCAAAATTCCTTCCCAAAAACATCAAACGCATACACTTATTTTCTGTCTAGGTCTATTATTTGACCTTAAATCAATCATTTAAGATTTTAATAAATTTTCTAAATTCTCGGGTTGTCACAGATTCTGGTGTGATTTTCAATTCTAACTAAGCATCCTATTTATAGGAGAATAGAAATGATATTATGCAATAAAATATTCTAATAAAATGAATTTTTTTTAATAAAATATAATATTATATATATATAGTACCCTTCTAGTGTCACACAAAAAATTTCCCCCCACCTTTCATTTCATTTTTCAAATGTGGGCCCCTATATATGGCCCCCACCTTAATATATTAAATAATTTTCTATCGATTATTATGAAAAATGGGTAAATGGAGGTCCATATAATAAGCCAATTTATAACAAATACTTCATAAAAATTCCCTCAATATTTTCAACAACCTTTATCATCATTATTATAATTCACAATATTTAACAACCAGGTCGTTCCCAGGAAAGAGGAGAATTTCTAATAAGGATTTCTCCCTATTGACGCACAATTAGGTGACCAAACCTCTCTTTGACAGAACTTCTAGACATCGCCAATATTGCAAATAATAATATAAATAACTTTGTCGACTCAATTATTGATTTAATAATATAAAATATTATGTAGATGATACTGTGACAATAATTAAATCAATAATATAAGACATATGATGTAGCAATTACTGTAACAATAATTGAGTATAACTAAGCGACTTCTCACGTAAGTATCAATAATCAATACCGTGTACTACTATACAACAACGCGTATTACTGTATTTTTATCACCGGATATTTCAACAGTTTTAACGGTAAAACTTCCGTCGTTATTTTTATAAAAAGATATTTTTGTCGTTTTCTCATTCCGACAATAATTCCGTTGTGGGGTCTACCAATGATTGTGTCGTCGTAAAAATATTCTTTGTTAAAACGAATATTCCCCGACCAATCGAATATTATATAACAACTTGCTTACTTTGTAAAATTCATAAATATTACCCACGACTATAATATTATAAAAAAACCTCACCATAATTATTCAAAAATGATATTTATAGGAAAATTCATCTTTATTCATAAAAGTTGGGGTCTTACAATTAAAATAAACTTTTTTTTATTTTAATTATAAAATTATTAAGAATATATATATATATATATATATATATATATATATATAACTAATCATACATATTGATTCACGAAATCATTCTCATGGTACTGCAATATATATCAAATTTATATAATTACTTGATTAGTTATATATTATATATAGATTTAGATATCAAGTAACTTTGCATGTACGAGACTAGCGAAATAACAAGATAGCGAAATCATCACGAATTTTACATTTTTTAAAAAATAAATTTTATACAACAAAATTATACCCAATTAAATTATTGTAAACATATATCAAATTTGAACAATTAATAATTCGCATAAAGGTTTGGCTCTGATGCCACTGTTAGGTTTGTAATATTCATGAACGCAATCAAATTGCACAAAATAAGCGGAAGCAATGAAAAGCAGAGTTTTAAAATTTTACAAACCATATACCCGGATCATCCTTTATGCACAATTATTAATTAAACGAAAAGATAAAGAATAAGAATCATATCCTTGAAGATTCGAGCTTCCTCAGGTACAAGTTCAACTCCAATCTTTTTCACGTTCAACTTGAATGCACCGGGTTTGGTTTCTTCCTTTGATCAATGTTAGCTACCCATGTGTTTGGCCTCTAGAGGTGATCCACTAAGGAAGAAGAAAGATTCAAGAAGATGGGTGGTTGACTAAACCCTAGTTTTTCTATCTCTATAAAAAAGAGCGTACTCTCCAACAACTGAAATCTCGTCTAATGATATCTGATATAAGAGTCCTCTTATAAAGATATCAGTTAACCCTTCTAATCTAATTAGACAGTAGGGTATTATTTAATTAATTAAATTCCTTTAATTAATTAAGCTCTCTAATCTTATTAGGGATAATTAGTTAAACTCTTTTAATTAATTTGCCTCCTAATCTTATTAGAAATAATTAATTAAACTCTGTTAATTAATTTGCCTTCTAATCTTATTAGGATATATGAGAGTACTTTTATTAATTAATTCTCAAACTCCTTTATTAATTAAATAATAATAATAATAGTAATAATAATAACAAGACTCCTCTTAATAATCTATATTTAATATTTCTAAAATATTAAATAATAAATATTAAGCTATTTAATTTATTCTATCATCATAGATTAAATTAAATATACTTAACTTATTATTACGATTATGCCATTAACTTCTTAAATAATTAATCTTCATTTTATGGTGTGACCCTTTAGGTTCTCCATATAAAACCGGTTGTGAATAAATCAATTAGAACAATTATAATATTATTTAAATAAATATATTAAACTATTAATTTATTTAAATAAATAATATTTATTCTACAATAGGGATAGGCCTCCCTAGCGATCAACGACTTTTCAGATAATATAGATTTCAACATTAATCATAAAAGAACCTTTGAGTAAATAGTTATCGTACAATTCAATCCTTCCACCATACAATGTTCCAATTAAATATAAGACAGGGAATTACTGTCAAGTCTTATTTAATTTAATTATATGTATTTTGACTCGTAAATGCATAACTCCAAATAATACAAATTAGAAACTCCTTTCTAATTTCATTCTGCCTTGGCCAAGGACTACTGGGATGTCATTTATCGAATCACGTAGGATATTTCTCTTCTTTTACTAGAAGCGGTAGATTCTTTATTGATTATATGTTATCTCCATGTACAACTTATTATTCCCAAACATATCCTTTGATATATCCAAAGGGTCTTAAGGAATAAGTCAAAGTATAATTCATCATACACAAGATACTATGATGATCTCAAGTCCAATTATCACTTGTACTACTATCACTACATGAATTCCTATTGACATGCAAGTAAAACTCCATTAGGTTTTCCTTAGCGAGCCACTTTCAGTGAACTTATTCTCTAATAAACACCTACATACTTGTTTTAGTGTCTCCATACAAAAGATCATGAGATCAATCATCCTCATCCAATGAGCAAGCAACGTATATACCAATCTTTTCAGATTCACTAATCCCCAATTTAGTAATCCAACGATTGGAAACTATTTTAGTTTTAAGCTTTCTAAGAATTAAGATCTCATTAGAATGATCATCATCATTATTCTAAAAGCATTGTTTAAAACTATGAGTTTATCCCATATTATAAAGCAGCATCATGTAGATAATTAAAAGGCTTTAATAAATTAATACTTTTTATTAATAAATGAATAAGATTGTTACAAAGTATATGTTTTATCATCAAACATGATTAGCTTGTGTGCATACTACTTTCAATCTCCCACTTACACTAAAGCCAATCGTCTTGGTATCTTATACCCTTCTTCTCTAAGTGATGATTATCCTGCTGTTGGATAAGCTTTAGTTAATAGATAAGTAATGTTGTTCTTGAGAGTCCACTATCTCTATAGTGATTTTCCATCTTTTAATGATTCTTATAATCAAATGAAAGTGCCGCAACACATGTTTAGAACCAAGATGAGACTTAAGAACTATTCTTAGTTCTGTAATGAACTTTTCATCGAAACAATCAACTTGCATCTTCATTTACAGTTATATACCTTGTCTTTATCACTAAACCAACAACTCTTAGTTGTTTGGAACCTTTCCAATTCACTGCACCACTGTTCAAGGTAACGCTTTACCTTAAAGTGGATTTTCTGTCGTCTTGGTCTGTCTGAAAAACTTGAGTCTGTTAAGCCCTCTAGTTTTAATTCACATCCTTGGTTCTAGTTAAGTACTTTAAGATGTTTTTCACTGTCTTACAGTGATCTTCTCCAGAATATGACCAATCAGCATTAGGTCTCGTATATTTCATTATATACATGATTGTCACTCATGCGATCTCTCTTTTCAGGAATCTATGGGGATTATTAAGAGAGATAGACTCCATGGCTCATCAACATGAGACGTCTCCTAGAGTTTGTCATGCTAAATGACTTTAGCACCAAATGAATATACGTTCCTTGGGTTAAGTCAAGCATCCTCTTAAATATATCTATATAGATTTTTATCCCCAACTACGATACTCTTCCCAGACCATTCATGGAGGAATGTTTTAACAAATTTATCTTTACTGATTGTAGCATTGGTATGTTATTCCTTATCCGTAGTATATCAACATATAATGCTAGGAATATTATAACGCTCCCACTGTCCCTTTTGTACACACTAGGTGTGAAGCCCCCAAATTCCGACCTCCACTTGGTCACTCAAATTTGGTTCATCACGTTCTAACGGTAAAACCATAATAACTAAGATAACACATTCACAATGGAAGATCTAAATTAGAATAATATACAATGATTTATTATAATTATTACCCCAAGTCTCGCAACCTACATTACTTAATAGATTACATAATAATATCGACTAAAGACTTATTACATAATCCTACTAATCTTAAACATAACCTGAAAACAGTCTTAATACAACATAATAATCTTAAACATAAAAGGGACACGTTAGTTGGTAGCCTTGCCCTTGCTCTTGTCCTGCCCAGATAAACTTCCCTGTTCTGCCTTAACTGAAAGGTTTTTAAAAGCAAGGATGAGCTCAAATATCCCAGCAAGTAATATAAAAAAAGTGTATTCAATATAGTTCCAAATTTATCATGAATAGATTAATAATGATAGCTCGTTCAGGAAGTATCAATGATCAATAATGATAGTCACTATGGACAGAATATCAATAATATGCAAAAGTTTATCAATTCAAGATTTCAAAGTAATGAATACTGAGCAGTCACTAAGGACTATAAACTTCTTCTAGAATTAACAGTAATATCACTGATAATTCTTCAAAATGAGTACAACAATTGATCAGCCTAAAGTACCCTATGTCATGCATAACATTTAGTCTCTCTCATGTGCGCACGTCGGTTCCACGACAATATATATTCCCATACTAAGAGGGTTGTTCTTCTCAGTTATAAGAGTTCGTACCAAGTTAATTTGGTTTGGATAGCTTTTGATCAATTATCAATAGTCTAGACGAATCAATTGGCTTAGACAGCTCTTTCAACATATCCATGAATAGTTATCAAAATTTGAATTTCATTTCAAAATAAGTTTCCTTTATAATTCTACTTGTACGACTAATAATTGCACAAGTTCAATAAGACTCAAATAAAGAGTACAATTTAAGTAATTGCTTATGATATGCATCGAATAAAGTAATGCAAGGGTTTAGGATACTTGCACAATAAAAGTAGGGTTTAAAGAACTTGCCTTAAGTGTAGTTTATCCATGTTACGAAATCAACACTTTCGAATCCTATTTATAGCGTATTATATGTTCAAGATGTTCGTTAGCTAACATAGTATTTACTCAAGCTTTATATGATTTATGTATGCACATATGGTACAAAATCAAATTTTAGATTAAGAATGATCAAACACTTATGAGTAAATTAAGAATACTCAAAGTTAAATCTTTTTTACCCATGTACCAATCTATTATGAGGAAAAAACCAATATATCATCTAAGCATCACTTGTAAACATGTATCAGTAGATTTTTAAACCACTTCTAGTAATATAGGTACCATACACGCTAACTGCCAAAGATCAGATTGTAGAATCTTAGATTCCAGACTGGCGTAGCTGCGCCATGGCTAAGCCTAGGACCGACACAGCTGCACCGTCCTCTGGCTATGCCAAGACTCAGCTGCTGCCTTGTGGTTTCTGTCCGACTTGCTTAAAATAATCATACATGATATATTTATCATGTTAATGGTCTTTTTATGCTTCTCAAGTCAATCTAGGTTCCCTTTTATAATATATTTCTAAATTAAACATTTCAACAAGTTAAGGCCATTCAAGGTCGTAAAACCACAAAGTATTTCATGCTTACTCTCTAAATATACAAGATAGTTATAACACTCATATTAGACATGCTTGTGAGTATTCATAACACATGTGTGAAATTAACATCGCTTTAGTTGAAAATATGCTTTGTTCATGCTTTATTTGAAATATGAAACACAAGCATGGTATTTCTATGGTTATACTACATGAGTGAGTCTAAGAGTGCCATCAAACATGATCACAAATGTCAGATTCTAGTCCTCAAGGTAGCTTGACAACATTCACATTCAAATCTTACTAGTAGGTTCAACATGCTCATGTTTCCTTATTAGTCACATAAACACAAGCAAATGGTTTATTCATGTATTTCTAAGTTATATTAACATGCTTGCAAAATCAGTATACATACATGGCATACATATATATTAAGTTCGTTTCTAAAGTCATAAATCCATTTTAAGCGACACACTTTCTTTAATCATGCTAAGCTAGTTTAACATGCTCACATTAGGTTCATATATCTATATGCACCCCTTACACAAGCTTGCATGCTAGTATATGACATAATGAGTGTGACGCCCCCAAAATAGGTATACATCACCCATCTTGAGACGCCAAATACATGGTACAAAATACAATTAAAAACTTAATTATACAACTATCCTGTAAAATACGACAAAACAAAATATTGTCATCTGGACAATATCCACACTCAATGGAGTCCTCATTATATTTATTGTCACACTATTTAACAGAATAGTGAGGACTACTACTGATATCATCTGGACCATCACTCCGTTCCCCGACTAGTCCCGGCTATGTTCTCATTTCCTGAAGAGAACAATGAAATCAAAAGGGTGAGCTAAACTAGCCCAGTAAAAAATATTATGACTAAGATAATACAGAATAAATTATCATTAGCCTACAACAGTGTTAAACTAATACAATATAACAAACATCAAGTTTAACTGCAGCAGAACAAGCAATCCATTAGAAGAGTCAAGTAGATAATAAAATCTACTATCTTCTATGGTTTAAAAGGTTTTTCATCACTTTTATCGTTGAGACTCAGCTTAAAAAATAATCCACATCATTGAATCACCCCTGCACTACGGCCAAGGATATTCTTTAGTATCATGACAACAATTTATCCATGCACTACGGGCCAAGGATAGTTGTGTATTCATTAACGGTTATGATCATGCCAACAACTGTCCATCAATGCACTACGGGCCAACGAGAACTTTTACCACATCATTTGTAACATTACAGTCATGATTATACCGAATAATGCCCTTGTCATAATAATACCAAGTCCATCTATGCACTACAGGTCTCAGATAACTTTTAACTTAATATAAACATGAGGATGATGACAATGATATAGGAATTCAATAAAAAAAGTTCAAAAATAAAATTTTAAAGATTTATAATCTAATTTATCCAGAAATCAATAATGTCCAAATTGTCAACATGTTAATTCTTTGTAGAGTAAAATTCAAGAATTGTCAGAAAAATATTTCCATGAAAAGATACTGGATGAAGCGCAAATATCAAGGATATTCCACTAATTTCATGGAGTATAGAAGCCAAAACTTTAACCAACTGAGTATAATAAAGAATGGGATAACAAAAGAATTCACCGGGCATGCGATAGACCACACAGACAGGTTATTTCAACAGAATAATAAATAATGGAACCAGGTCATGCATAAATGCACAGACATGATATTCCAACAGAATAATAACTAATGGAACTAGGTCATGCGTAATCCTCACAGATAGGATATTCCAATAGAATAATAAAGAATAGAATAACAAAAGAATTCACCGTGCATGTGATAGACCGCAGAGACAGGTTATTCTAACAGAATAATAATGAATGGAACCAGGTCTAGCATAATCCGTACAGACAAGATATTCCAACAAAATAATAAAGAATGGAATAACAGAAGAATTTCACCATGTATGCGGTACTTCGCATATAAAAGTTATTCCAACATAATAATAAAGAATGGAATAATAGAAGGTCTGTTGGTCGATTTCGCAACCGATAAACACGCGCAAGTATACGCGGTCTAACAAGTAATACAGTGATAAGGGGGTGTCGAACCCACGAGGACAAAGACTTAACAGGAAACAATTACTAAGGTAAAGTCGTTACTAATCTTATCTAAACAATAGAAATAGATGGTTGGTTAAACAAATTCTATCGGACAATCAAATTGCGAGAAGAAACAGCTCTAAGAAATAAAGATAGGATTACAACTCCCCTAATGCTTCGCCTAATCTTCTAACTCTCCGTATATAAACAAATCAAGGAATGGTTAACCGAGATTAAAGTAAGCATAAGCTTCTGTCGAAGGTCAAATGCTAATCCTTGACAAACTAGAACACAATATGTCTATTGGTGAATCTAATCTGACCAAGGTCATTATGCACAACTCCAAGGTCACACAAGGCAAGTGAGGATATGTCTATCCTTCAAGCACAATAAGCCTACAATTAAATGTCAGGACTAAAACAAGTGTCATTGTATTTAAAGGAAGACAGTAATATCCATTTATCAATTTCCACTACTATCAAAACCTATTTCTTTATCAAGAAATAAGACATTATAAGCAAAATACAACAACCCATTCCAAAATGCTTCATTATATAAAACGAGAGAGAAAGTCGATTAAGCTATTCAAAAAGTTACATTGCAATCCTAACAATGGAGTTAGTTCATAACTATGAGACTAACACATAGTTCTAATACACCACCCATTTCAGACAAATACAATAAATAGAAGATTTGAAATAAGAAAAACCCCTAAAGAAAGGAGTACTCTTCAGCCAAACAATCTCTTCACTTGCACAATCTGAGAAAATGGAGAGCAACGGATCTCTTCTGGTCAAGCTTTCTCTTCTCCTCTTCTCTATTTTCTAACTCTTGCTATGTTTTTCTGCTCTATGCTCTATATCTTAACAGCCGCCGCCTCACCCCTTCTATATCTCCCACATTTGCTAGGTCAAACACTTCCTGTCTGCCTGGGAACCGGAGGTGGCGCCGCGGCGCGGGACACCAAGCTTTTGAGTCGCGCTGCGGCGCGGCCTAAGGATCTGGGACACGGAGCTCGCGCTGCAGCGCGAGCCAGCATATGGTAAGTGGCGCCGCGGCGCGGCTTTTAGTCAGAGTGGGACAGCACGTGGCGCTGCGGCGCGGCCAATGACTCTGGTCTTGGCGCCGCGGCGCGGGAAAGCTCAAAATGACAGTTTTGCCCCTTCAAAGCAGCAAAAACACTGCGAAGCTCTGCAATGCAACGATTAAATACAAAAACACTATATTTCCAATAAAACTGTATAAAAACTATGAATCCAGGCAAGTTCTTAAGGCAGAAAATATCCGATTCGCAGGTTTAAATCCCACTCATCAAATACCCCCAAACTTAAGTCTTTGCTTGTCCTCGAGCAAACTATGTAACATAATAATAACAGTAGACACTAAGAATGCGAAAGGAACATAAAAATATATACTAGCATCGCAGCTACGTTTATCTATAAAAATTACCCCCAAAAGAATAAGTCAAACACGGGGATGAACAAGGGGTCAATCTAATTCAAGCATAAGACTGTAATCGATCCAATCTGTGCATGTGTGTGAAAATCAACCGTCCTGACTAATCATAGCCCAAATAAGCTCGCATAGTTGATTGTTAAAACCACGCACATTCCGCAACTTAAACATTCAACAAGCATTAAGAACACGACGCAAATGCAGGGAAAGATCAAAGGTTTTAGCAAGCCGATAGTAAAATCAGACTCGGACAGTACTTAATTACCTTAGGCTAATCAGAACTACCCATGAATGAGCTTTTGATCAGCGACTCCCAAGCCAGACGACTTTAGGGCACTAGGTGTAGAACACCCCGAAGAATCTAATAACTCGAGCAGTAAAGGCCACGTAATCAACATAAGCCAACTGAGACTTCACAACAAGAATGAAAATTTAACAGCGAGTGCATTTTATGCTCTATCTCGATATCGGCCCTGCGTTTATGGGCGAGTGCGTTTTACGCTCCATCTCGACCCACCGCACAACTTTCGATATAATTTTTTTTTTTTTTTTTTTTTTTTACGAGTGCATTTTATGCTCCATCTCGATATCGGCTCTGCGTTTATGGGCGAGTGCGTTTTACGCTCCATCTCGACCCACCGCACAACTTTCGATATAAACACCCTTAGCTAGAAACCAAGATCCAAAACTGGATAGACACCCAAGTCTTTTATTACCTTGCACAAATGAAGGTTTATAAGAGTGAACAACTAGTCAACACAATCAACACACAAACTAAATTCGAAGAATAACTAGTTAACACAGCTGGCCAGAGCATGCTAGAAGGACGGATCAATAACAGTCTAAACTTGTCAATTCATAAACCCCTAGCACAAGGCAAGCTTGACACAATTCTACGAGATATATACTCATTTGGCGCTAGACGTAGCCACAATCCAACAAAAATTAGCAATGATAAATATAACACCCTTGCTAAATAGCAGCTCAAAATAGGGTGAAAAGGCCATTAACATGGCACAAACATCCAAATCTGTAAAAGCCCCAAAAAGATGGCTAGAAACCACAATCATGCTAAATAAAATTAAAATAAAACCCAAAAACGGCTCAGGCATCCATAATGATAAAGCATCCATAATGATAAAGATAATAAACCAAATCCCGCAGTTCAAAAGACTGCACCAAAACATAATACTGAAATAACGTCAGACAGTAGTCCTAATATGGTAGCACTAAGATAAACAGATAAAAATTAAAAGCAACACCCCCAAACTTAAGGAGAGCAATGCCCCCATTGCTAAAACGTAAAACAGTTGAATACACAAGAGGGCTTCCCTGGAGATCGCTCACTCCGCAGCAGGATCAGCCTCATCTTCATCAGCGCCGTCAGCTTCGGCGGGCGGTGATGGAGGAGGGTAAGGTGGAAAGATGGGAGGATCGGGAAACTGGTAAGGCGTGAAGTCAATGCCCTCGCCACAATAATCGGTGTAGATCCCCTGCATAATATTAACCAGCTCAGCCTGGTACTGCATCGCTATCTCCTGCCTTTGAGCCACAGCAGCGATATGCCTCCGCTGCCTCTGTGCTTCGGCGTCCTGCTTCTGATGCAGCAGGGTAAGGGATGCCATGATGTCTGTCAAAAGACCCTGACTAGCCGGTTCTGACTCAGGTGCTTGAGGAGGCTCTGGTTCGGCGGAAAGAGGCGGTGCTGTAGGCGGTCCATACCCTTCGCCCCTGACATGAGATTCTGCCCCGTCCCAAACAGTGAAGCGTTTGATCGTCAGATGGTCAATTATAGTCATGGGCGGCGAAACTGTCTCATCAAGCCCCCACTGTACCCCTGCATGCTTGCACAATGTTGTGATCACAGATGGATGGGGAAGTCCCGAAACGACCGTACTCTTGATTGCCTTAATGATCGAGTCGTGGATGAGAACTCCTATATCCACGTTCAAGCCCGTGACAATGGCGAAAAGCAGAATCGCCCTGTCTTTAGTCACATCGCTTAGGTGACGGGTTGGTAGCATGGAGGCGCAAATGAAGCTGTACCACGCCTTCCCGTAGCGACTGAGCGCAGCAGCCGGGAAGCTGGTCTTCTCACCGGTATAATCATTTTTCTTCCACGCCGTGCCAGGCTTGCAGAGCCTTCTGATAACATCCTCCTGGTCATAACTGCGGAGCCCCAGCTGCAAATAATCATTACCCGCGTAGTTGGGTGCGTCGAACAGTGCATTGATTGCTATACTGTCAAATGACACCGGTCTACCCCTGACTATAACCACAGCAGGACCATCAGGACTGGCGTTGGCATAGAATTCTCGAACCACAGGCACAACAGCAGATACGGGCGGCTTGGTGAAGTTTACCCACTTCCGCTCGATAATCATATTCATGAGCTCCCCGTCCTTTCTATCGGGCCTCAACCCCCGCTCAGGAAGCAAATTGCGCTTGCCAAAGGAGTCTCTGTATCGCTTCCACGTTGCCTCACTAACAAACTTGGCAGGGTCCCAAGCCTGTGGCGGTGCCGGGGCAGAAGACGAAGATCCGCCGACACTAAGACGCTGCCTTTTTGGTGCCATGGTAACAGTATGCTTGAATCAAATTTGAGCAGAACGACCCTAGAAGCACGGCCAACCTCAACCCCAAAGCAAACCCAACGAAAATTAAACCAAGACAACCCCAATTGGCCTACACTTTTGGTTCAGGCAATTTATCGAACACCTTGCGTGCGATGTCCAAACAAAACCTGGACAGCCCTTGATTGAACTAGCTCTAACCCGATTTCCGTCAGTGGAAATCGCCCCAAATCACACTAGAAGAAGAGCACGGAAAATAACTGAACAAAATCTCGGATCCAAAGAAAACTGTCAAAATTACCTTTGGAAGGAAACCTAGCACTTGAGTGAGGGGAGCCTTTGATGACGTGATGAACAAATCAGATTTGATAGAGGCTGAGTAGAGATACGACCGATGAAGACAGTTATAAGGCTAATGGATCGCAGGTGCAGGATGCCAAGAGGGAGACTGCAGAGATTGTTTGAGAAGAGGAGGAGACTTGCCGATCAGTTTGCTTTATAACGCACTGGGAGAACAAAATCTCGTTAGTGGCGCCGCGGCGCGAGCTATTGTACAATGATTGGCGCCGCGGCGCGAGTTTGCAGTAACTGGCCACTTCTTGTGGCGCCGCGGCGCGGGATAACCTTTGTTGGATGGCGCCGCGGCGCGAGTTTGCAGTGGCTGGGCATATTTGGTGGCGCCGCGGCGCGAGCTTTTCCTTTGATAAATGGCACCGCGGCGCGAGTTTGCAGTAACTATGTACATTTGGTGGCGCCGCGGCGCGAGCTTTTCCTTTGATAAATGGCGCCGCGGCGCGCTTTAGCAGTAACCGGGTACTTCTTGTGGCGCCGCGGCGCGAAATCCCCTTTGGTTGATGGCGCCGCGGCGCGGGTTCCTGCAGTCTGAGCCCCCCCCCTTTTTTTTTATCTGTTATCTGCACAGACCAAAACACGCATAACAACTACACTATACAAGCAATCATATATTATTAAAAACACAACAAACTCTAATGGCAACATGCTAAACACAAAACATAAAAGCTATCAACTATGCTATTTGATAAAATTAACAATCACTGAAAACTGGAAATCAGTGAAGGAACAAATAATATTTATACCGAGATGGGGGTGCCTCCCCACCAAGCGCGTGTTTTATAGTCGTCAGCTTGACTATTCATCCCGACTTAGGTCGGGTCTCCAAGTGTAATGGAGGTATTTTGACGGTCAACCTCGCCGCCCCAGTAGTGCTTTAAACGTTGCCCATTCACCTTGAATGTGGAATCGGAATTTGGATCCATAAGCTCAATTGCTCCATGATTATAAACCTTAGCTATAGTGAAGGGGCCCGACCATCGGGACTTTAGCTTCCCGGGAAACAATTTTAGCCGGGAGTTAAACAGAAGAACTTGCTGACCCGGTTCAAAATGCCTGTCAAGGATCTTCTTGTCGTGCCACTTCTTGGTCTTTTCCTTGTACAACTTGGCGTTTTCATATGCCTGCAGACGAAATTCATCTGCTTCATTCAGTTGTAACAGCCGTTTTTCGCCGGTTGCGTCAAGATCAAAGTTAAGCTTTTGAATCGCCCAGTAAGCGCTGTGCTCCAATTCGACCGGGAGATGACAAGCTTTTCCATAAACTAGTCGGTAAGGGGACATTCCGATGGGCGTTTTATACGCTGTGCGGTAGGCCCATAATGCATCATCAAGCTTCTTCGACCAATCCTTACGGTTTGGGTTAACGATCTTTTCCAGGATTCGTTTAACCTCTCGGTTTGAAATTTCAACTTGGCCGCTGGTCTGAGGGTGGTAAGCAGTGGCTATTTTATGAGTTACCCCATACTTGGCGAGAAGTGCCTCAAAATACTTATTGCAGAAGTGCGACCCTTCATCGCTTATTATGGCCCGAGGTGTGCCAAAACGGGTGAAAATATTCTTTTTGAGGAACTGAAGCACCACCTTCGCATCATTTGTCGGCAAGGCAACTGCTTCCACCCACTTTGAGACATAATCAACTGCCACCAGGATGTAGAGATTGTTGAACGAGGAAGGGAAAGGTCCCATAAAATCAATGCCCCAGACATCAAACAACTCTACTTCCAGAATATTTTGCAGCGGTAGTTCATGCCGCTTCGAAATAGTGCCCACCCGTTGGCATCTGTCACAATGCATCACATATGCGTGAGCATCTTTAAAAAGGGTGGGCCAATAGAATCCTGATTGTAGCACTTTAGCGGCAGTTCGCTGGCCTCCGAAATGACCTCCATAATTAGATGAATGGCAATGATGCAACACGTCTTCAATTTCTTCTTCAGGCAAACATCTACGCAAGATCTGATCCGAACATTGTTTGAATAGGAAAGGCTCGTTCCAAAAATATTGCTTGGTATCTTTAAGGAATTTCTTCCTTTGTTGGAAACTCAGGCCTTGAGGGATAACTTGGCAAGCGACGTAATTTGCGAAGTCCGCATACCACGGGGCCTTGCCATGTACCAATAAGAGCTGCTCGTCTGGGAAGAATTCATTTATAGCCCTGTCGGCTTCAGTAGACGAAGTAGTATTTTCCAATCTACTTAAATGGTCGGCAACTTGATTCTCAGTTCCCTTCTTGTCTCTGATTTCTAAGTCAAATTCTTGTAGGAGCAAAACCCACCGTATCAATCTCGGCTTAGCATCCTTCTTTTCAATCAAATACTTGATTGCCGAGTGATCGGTGTATACGATCACCTTCGTCCCGATGAGGTAGGAACGGAACTTATCGAACGCATACACTACTGCCAACAACTCCTTCTCTGTGGTAGTATAGTTTAACTGCGCGTCCGTCAGTGTCTTGCTGGCATAGTAGATAGTGTGGAAGACCTTCTCCCTTCGCTGGCCTAACACTGCCCCTATAGCAAAATCACTAGCATCGCACATAAGCTCAAAAGGGTAGGTCCAGTCAGGAGCTACCACAATAGGTGCTGTGACAAGTCTTGTCTTTAAGGATTCAAAAGCGCCCAAGCAGGCGGCATCAAAGTGGAAAGGCTGATCTTTTTCCAGCAGGGTGCACAACGGTTTGGTAATGCGCGAAAAGTCCTGGATGAACCTTCTGTAAAATCCGGCGTGCCCGAGAAAACTCCTTACCCCTTTTACTGAGGTGGGCGGGGGAAGGTTGTTGATAACATCTATCTTGGCCTTGTCAACCTCAATACCTCCAGCAGAAATCCGATGACCCAAAATAATGCCTTCTTCAACCATGAAGTGACACTTCTCCCAATTTAGCACAAGGTTTGTTTCGACGCAACGATGGAGAACTGCAGTCAGATTTGTTAGGCAGTTATCAAACGAGCTCCCAAACACAGAGAAGTCGTCCATGAAGACCTCCAGGGTCTTTTCAACCATGTCAGAGAAGATTGACATCATACACCGCTGAAACGTAGCGGGGGCATTGCACAACCCGAAAGACATCTTCCGAAAGGCAAAAGTCCCATATGGACATGTGAATGTCGTCTTCTCCTGATCTTCCGGGGCAATAGAAATCTGATTGTACCCCGAGTATCCATCCAGTAAACAGTAGTATTCATGTCCCGCCAACCGATCGAGCATTTGATCAATGAAAGGAAGAGGAAAGTGATCCTTACAGGTTGCTTTGTTCAGTTTCCTGTAATCCATGCACACTCTCCACCCAGTCACTGTCCTGGTAGGAATAAGCTCATTATTCTCATTGGGCACAACTGTCATGCCTCCTTTCTTGGGCACACACTGGATCGGACTAACCCACGGACTATCGGAGATGGGGTAGATAATGCCCGCATCAAGCAATTTAATGATTTCTTTCCTGACGACCTCTTTCATTATTGGATTTAGCCGCCTCTGGTGCTCTATAGAAGGTTTCGAGCCTTCCTCCAATAGGATCTTGTGCATGCAAATAGTTGGACTGACCCCTGTTATGTCTGCAATCGACCATCCCAACGCCGTTTTGTACTTCTTTAGCACAATGAGCAACTTCTCTTCCTGACACTTGGTTAGAGAAGCAGAAATTATCACAGGTAATGAAAGAGAATTTCCCAAATATGCATACCTTAGATGGCTAGGCAACGGTTTTAGCTCAAGAGCTGGAGGCTCAATGATTGACGGCAAACTCTTGGAAGTTGATGCCTCATCATCTTTAAGAGATTCGAAATGCCGGTGCGAATGCCTTGATCTAAGCGGATCATCAAGCCACATGGCACATTCAATATGTGATGGCTCTTCCGTAGTACTCGCCCCTGTTAGTGTAGCTTCTAGAGAATCTTTAATGCACGTCTCTGAGAATACCCCATTCACTGCTTCAGCAATCGTAGTGACCTGGAAGCAATCCTCAGGGGTGCTAGGATATTTCAGAGCACGGAAAACATTGAAGGTCACCTCTTGGTCTTGAACTCTCATTGTTAGCTCCCCTTTTTGGACGTCAATCAGGGTCCTCCCAGTTGCCAAAAATGGCCTTCCCAATATTATCGGGATTTCTCTATCTTCCTCAAAATCAAGAACTATGAAATCTGCCGGAAATATGAACTTGTCCACCTTCACTAGCACATCCTCCACAATTCCCTTCGGATAAGTTAAAGATCTGTCAGCCAATTGCAGGGTGATGCTAGTCGGCTTGGCTTCATTAAGACCCAATTTTTTGTAAATGGAAAGGGGCATCAAGTTTATGCTGGCCCCTAGGTCACACAGAGCCTTTCCAATGAATTGGTCCCCAATTGTGCACGGGATTGTAAAACTTCCCGGATCTTTGAGCTTAGGCGGAAGTTTGTTTTGGAGGATTGCACTACTTTCTTCAGTCAAAGCCACCGTCTCATAGTCTCCCAATTTCCGCTTCTTGGACAAAATGTCCTTCATGAACATTACGTAACTGGGCATTCCTTCCAACGCCTCTGCAAATGGAATGTTAATGTGCAATCTTTTGAAGACCTCTAAGAATTTGGAAAATTGCTTATCTAGTTTCTGCTTTTGCATCCGCTGGGGGAAGGGTAATTGAGGGAGAGGCCGATGTATTGCAGTGATAGGAGGAGATGGTGTCGGGGGTCTGTCTTGACCACTTGCGTCACCCCCATCTTTCTCAACAGTCTCCGTTTCAGGAATTGCCTCTTCAGCTGCCCCATTGTCGTTCACAGGAATTTCCTCACCACTTTGTACTTGAGTGGTTCTCCCACTTCTGAGGGTTACTGCTTTACACTGTTCCTTGCCTTCCCGTTTAGGGTTTACATCAGTGTCACTAGGCAGTGCGCCTTGTGGCCGACTGTTTAATGCAGTAGCCAACTGTCCCATTTGTATTTCAAGATTCCTAATGGAGGCCTCTTGATTGTTACTTCTGGCTTCGTTCTGGGCTATGTACCTAGAAAGCAGATCTTCTAAACTTGGTTTTCTCTCCTGTTGAGGGGGAGGATGGTGAAACTGATTCTGAGTGCTCTGAGGTTGTTGGTTGAACTGAGTTGTAGGTTGGAATCCGGGAGGGTTAGCATAACTCTGCCTGGTAGAAGGAAGTTGTGGTTGGTTGGGGTTATTGCTGTTGTTGTTGTTGTTGTTATTACTCCATGAAAAATTTGGATGATTACGCAACCCCGGATAGTAATGAGTGGGAAGGTTTGAGTTCTGTTGCCGCCCGTAGTTAGAAACAAATTGCACCGATTCAGGGCTTATAGCACACAGGTCGGTCGGGTGGCTTCCTTGACATAATTCACACTGGACCATGACACTCTGCACATTTTGAACTGCAGAAGGTCCCAAGGTATCAAGCCTTTTTGTTAGCGTCGCTACCTGAGCTGCTAGCGATGTGACCGAGTCCACTTCATAAACCCCCGCTGCTCTTCTCGGAGCTTGCCTATCATTAGGCCACTGGTAATTGTTGGCCGCCATTGTCTCCACCAGCTCATACCCCGCTGTGTGATGTTTGGACATGAATGCCCCTCCAGATGCGGCATCAATACTAGAACGAGTAGATCCGGATAATCCATTGTAAAAGGTCTGGATGGGAAGCCATTCCGGCAGACCATGGTGCGGGCATTTTCTCAGGAGATCCTTAAATCGCTCCCATGAGTCGTATAAGGATTCAGATTCAAATTGCACAAAGGATGTGATTTCGTGCCTGAGCCTAGCTGTTTTGGCAGGCAGAAAGAACTTCGCCATGAATTTCTGCGCCAAGTCGGCCCATGTTGTAATGGAACCAGTCGGCAGTGAATGTAGCCAGCTCTTGGCTTTGTCCCTTAACGTAAACGGGAACAGCCGGAGCCTGATGGCATCGTCAGACACTCCGTTGCATTTGAAGGTGTCACAGATTTCCACAAAATTAATCAGGTGATCATTGGGGTCGTCATTAGGCATTCCCCCAAACTGAATGTTTGTGCACATTTGAATTGTGCCCGGCTTTATCTCGAAATTATTAGCCTGAATGGCGGGCCTTACAATGCTCAGCCTGGAGATCATCAACACGAGGCATAGCATAATCCCTCAGAGACTTCTGAAGCTCCTCAGCCATTATGACGGGCACAGGTATGTCCTCGGGTGTGTCCACAAATTTCTTTCTCAACAGTCGTCTGAAGGTCCTTTCAACCTCGGGATCAAGAGGTATTGTAATCAGCCCTTTCCGAGGTGGCATACATAATGAAGACTACCTGAAGAGAGAGGTAAACAAATCGGTTTAAAGTAAGATTGTAATGACTTAGATTTAATAATGTAAAACAATTAATTCTTAAGTCCCCGGCAACGGCGCCAAAAACTTGTTGGTCGATTTCGCAACCGATAAACACGCGCAAGTATACGCGGTCTAACAAGTAATACAGTGATAAGGGGGTGTCGAACCCACGAGGACAAAGACTTAACAGGAAACAATTACTAAGGTAAAGTCGTTACTAATCTTATCTAAACAACAGAAATAGATGGTTGGTTAAACAAATTCTATCGGACAATCAAATTGCGAGAAGAAACAGCTCTAAGAAATAAAGATAGGATTACAACTCCCCTAATGCTTCGCCTAATCTTCTAACTCTCCGTATATAAACAAATCAAGGAATGGTTAACCGAGATTAAAGTAAGCATAAGCTTCTGTCGAAGGTCAAATGCTAATCCTTGACAAACTAGAACACAATATGTCTATTGGTGAATCTAATCTGACCAAGGTCATTATGCACAACTCCAAGGTCACACAAGGCAAGTGAGGATATGTCTATCCTTCAAGCACAATAAGCCCACAATTAAATGTCAGGACAAAACAAGTGTCATTGTATTTAAAGGAAGACAGTAATATCCATTTATCAATTTCCACTACTATCAAAACCTATTTCTTTATCAAGAAATAAGACATTATAAGCAAAATACAACAACCCATTCCAAAATGCTTCATTATATAAAACGAGAGAGAAAGTCGATTAAGCTATTCAAAAAGTTACATTGCAATCCTAACAATGGAGTTAGTTCATAACTATGAGACTAACACATAGTTCTAATACACCACCCATTTCAGACAAATACAATAAATAGAAGATTTGAAATAAGAAAAACCCCTAAAGAAAGGAGTACTCTTCAGCCAAACAATCTCTTCACTTGCACAATCTGAGAAAATGGAGAGCAACGGATCTCTTCTGGTCAAGCTTTCTCTTCTCCTCTTCTCTATTTTCTAACTCTTGCTATGTTTTTCTGCTCTATGCTCTATATCTTAACAGCCGCCGCCTCACCCCTTCTATATCTCCCACATTTGCTAGGTCAAACACTTCCTGTCTGCCTGGGAACCGGAGGTGGCGCCGCGGCGCGGGACACCAAGCTTTTGAGTCGCGCTGCGGCGCGGCCTAAGGATCTGGGACACGGAGCTCGCGCTGCAGCGCGAGCCAGCATATGGTAAGTGGCGCCGCGGCGCGGCTTTTAGTCAGAGTGGGACAGCACGTGGCGCTGCGGCGCGGCCAATGACTCTGGTCTTGGCGCCGCGGCGCGGGAAAGCTCAAAATGACAGTTTTGCCCCTTCAAAGCAGCAAAAACACTGCGAAGCTCTGCAATGCAACGATTAAATACAAAAACACTATATTTCCAATAAAACTGTATAAAAACTATGAATCCAGGCAAGTTCTTAAGGCAGAAAATATCCGATTCGCAGGTTTAAATCCCACTCATCAAGGTCTCTTCATGAATACGAAAGAATTAATTCCCCTTAGAAAAAAAGTGGATACTGGAGTAGAGAGGTAGCAGACGTCTCTTCCTCTTTCTCTCTATAATAATTGCTCTATAGCTTGAGTGAATTGGTGAAGAATAATGAAGAAATGAGATTCTATTTATAGGAAAATATAATTTCGATAATTGCATATTTTGGGGCTCAGAATATTATAGTATAATACCTTCCTCTTTTTCTTCATTTTTAATTTAGTCCTTCAAGTATTATCAAACTTGCACCACCTCCCCTAATAGTAAATAATGTGATTCAATAGTAAATCATGTGAATCAATAGTTCTAGATATGTGAAAATACGAATTACAGTATAGTACCTCCATCTATACCTCCATTTTAACTTAGTCATACAAGTATTATCAATCTTGCACCATCTCCCCTAATAGTAAATGAATGTGAATCAATAGTACACACATGTTAAAAATAGTTATAATCATGTGAATTAATAGCAAGTAATTGCTCATTTATCCGGTTAATTATCCGATTGGTCAATATAACCTCCAGACATCAATTATTATCGAAATAAATATCGATTTTCACTAACACTAATAATTCCAACACAATGGAACTATCAATTTCATCTTTAATCAACACGAACTTATTCATCATTAATATTATAATTCACAATATTTAACAACTAGGTCATTTCCGGGAAAGTGGGGGCTTTCCGATAAGGATTTCTCCTTATTGGCGTGCAATTAGATGACCAAACCTCTACTTGACAGAACTTCTAGACATTGTAAATATTGCAATTTAATAATATGAATAACTTTGTCGTCTTAATTATTGATTTAATAAATATATCATTTTATGCAGATGATACTGTGATAATAATTGAGTTAATAATATGAGAGATATGATGCATCAATTATTATAGCAATAATTGAGTATAACTGAGTGATTTCTTACGTAAGCATCAATAATCAATACCGTGTGCTACCATGCAACCACGCGTATTACTGTATTTTTACTATCGGGTAGTTTAACAGTTTTAATGGCAACACTTTTACTGTTATTTTTATAAAAATATAATTCTGTCGTTTTCTAAATATGACAATACTTCTGTTGTTAGGTCCACCAATGATTGTGCCGTCGTACGAATATTCCCTGTTAAAATGAATATTCCCTGACCAATCGAATATTATATTACCATTTGCTTACTTTGCAAAATTTGTAAATATTATCCACAACTATAACATTATATCAAATCCACACAATAATATTCAAAAACATACTTCGAGAAAAAAATTCTTTATTCATAAAAGTTGGGGTCTTACAACCTCCCCTTTTATGAAATTTTGTCCTCAAAATTAGGGTATGTACCTGGTTTATTGAAGAGGTGAGGATATCTTGACTTCATCTCAGATTCTAACTCCCATGTCATTTCCTCCACTTCGTGGTTTCTCCACAAAACTTTGACTTGAGGTAAAACCTTGGAGCGTAGAATATGATCCTTCTTATCCAAGATTTTAACAGGAATCTCTTCATACGTTAAATCTTCTGCCATTTCGTCTGGTTCTAATTCAATAATGTGGTTCAGGGTCTTTCACATATTTACGTAACATAGATATGTGAAAAACTTATGAACACGAGACATACTTGGAGGTAAAGCGAGTCTATAGGCCACAGTTCCTACTCATTCGAGGATTAAAAATGGACCAATGAATCTAGGATTGAGATTTCCTCTCTTTCCAAATCTCGTAACTCCTTTCCATGGAGCAACACATAACAACACATGTTCTCCAATATCAAATTTCACGTCCTTTCGATGAAGATCAACATAACTCTTTTGTCAATCTTGTGAGGTTTTTATACGTTGTCGGATCGTTTGAATCTTTTTCGTAGTCATACGTACCAAGTTCGGTCCCAACAACGTTGCTTCACCAACCTCATCCCAGCATACTTGAGAACGACACTTTCTTTCATACAACGCCTCAAATGGAGGCATGCCAATACTTTCTTGATAACTATTATTGTAGGAAAACTCCACCAATGGTAAGAACTTGTCCCAACTTCCCTTGAAGTTAAGGACACAAAGTTTTAATAAATCCTCAAGAGTTTGAATATTCCTTTCCTGACTGCCCATCCGTTTGAGGATGATATGCTGAACTAAATTCTAAATTCGTGCCCATACCTTTTTGTAAACTAACGTAAAATTATGAAGTGAATCTTGGGTCTCGATCAGAAACTATGGATACTGGCATACCATGAAATCTTACACTCACGTTTATGTACATACTAGCAAGACGTTCAAGTGTATAAGTTTCTCTTATCGGTAAAAAAATGTGCAGACTTGGTCAATCTATCAACAATGACACAAATCGCATCTATGCCTTGAGAAACCTTGGGAAGACCAGTAACAAAATCCATGGTAATGTGCTCCCACTTCTATTCTAGAATTTCAAGTGGTTGCAATGAACCTTTTGGCACTTGATGCTCTGCCTTTACTCGTTGACAAGTTAGACACCTTGAGATAAATCCCGTTATCTCTCTCTTCATATTGCTCCACCAAAATGTATGTCGAAGATCATGATACATTTTGGTACTCCCAGGATAGATTGCAAACGGTGTGTTGTGCGCCTCCATCATGATTTTATACTTCAAGTCAGAATCGTTAGGTACACAAAGTCTGGAGTTGACTCGAAGTATTCCTTCTTCATCGATTCTTGCTTCTGGAATAACACCTTCTTGCACTTTCTTCCTCATACGCATCAGCTCCAGGTCTGTAGCTTGAGCAGCTTTAACTTTATCAATTAAAGTTGGTTCCACTCGTATATTCGCCATCATCACATGGGTCCCTGGAGTCTTTAACTCTATTTCCATCCTTTCCAAGTCATACACAATGGGCCTTTGCGTTGACAATATTGCACTCGTGCCCGCATATGATCTTCTACTCAATGCATCAGCTACTACGTTCGCTTTTCCAGGATGGTATTGGATGGTGTGATCATAATCTTTCAACAACTCAAGCCATCGTCGTTGCCGCATATTGAGTTCATTTTAAGTGAAGAAATATTTGAGGCTTTTATGTTCCGTATAAATCTCCACATTCTCTCCATACAGGTAATGCCTCCAAATCTTAAGCGCAAAAATGACTGCTGCCAACTCTAGATCATGAGTAGGATAATTCCTCTAATATTCTTTAAGTTGTCGTGAGGCATAGGTTATAACTTTCCCTTGTTGCATGAGAACACATCCTAACCCTTTGCCTGAAGCATCATTGTAGATGACAAATCTCTTTGAACCAGATGGTATTGTCAGAACAGGTGCTGAAATGAGTCTTCTCCTGAGTTCTTGAAAACTCTTCTCACATTCCTCACTCCAACCGAACTTTGTATCTTTTCGAGTCAGCTGAGTTAATGGAGTAGCGAATCAAGAAAATCCTTCCACGAATATCTGATAATAACTAGCTAAGCCGAGAAAGCTACGTACTTCGGTCACTGATTTTGGTTGCTCCCAGCTTTGAATTGCTTCAATCTTTATTGGGGCAACATATATTCCATGACTTGATATCACGTGCCCAAGGAATTTAACTTCCTCAAGCCAGAACTTGCATTTCTTCAACTTGGCATAAAGCTTATTTTTGTGAAGCTTTAGAAGTATCAGCCTCAAGTATTGCTCATGGTCTTCACGACTTTTGGTGTATATGAGGATGTCATAAATAAAGACGAGCACAAAGTGATCCAAATATTCTTTGAATACTCGGTTCATCATATCCATGAAGGCAGCAGGAGCATTAGTTAATCCAAAAGACATGACTAGGAATTTATAATGTCCGTACCGAGTTCAGAGAGCAGTCTTTGGAATTTCATTAGTTTTAATCTTCAACTGATGATATCCAGAACGAAGATCAATCTTTAAAAAGAATTTATCTCCTTGTAACTGGTCAAAAAGGTCATCAATGCGAGGCAATGGGTACCTATTTTTGATGGTGACATGATTCAACTCCCAATAATCAATACAAAGTCGTTTCTTCTTCACGAATAGAACATGAGCACCCCAAGGAGACGTACTAGGACGAATGAAACCAATGTCTAACAATTCATGTAATTGGGTCTTTAACTCCTGAAGTTCAATAGGAGCCATTCAATATGGGGCTTTGGAAAGGGGTTTTGTACCAGGTTCAAGGTCGATGTAAAATTTAATTTCTTGCTCTGGGGGTAAGCCAGGAAGTTTTTCAGGGATTACGTCAGGAAATTCATTAATAATAGAAATATCATTCAAAATTGACGTATTTTTGTTCAAATCCGTAACTTGAGCTATGAAAGCTTGACATCCGTTTTTCAATAAACAAATAACTTTATGGCTTTAGATGATAATGATTGATTTTAATGGTTTGGTTGCTTGAATTCGCATAATAGGTTGGTTAGGAATACGAAAGCTAACAACCTTACAAAAATAATCAATTTTTGCATGATGAGTAGTTAACCAATCAATCTCTAGAATTACGTAAAATGCAAGTATTTTCAATAAAATAAGATCTATAGGTAATGTGAGGGCACCAATTTGAACCAAAAAAGACTTATAAATAGTGGATGTAATGAAGGTTTCTCTCAATGGAGTTTCAACAGATAAGTCAAAGTCTAATTTCTCTGGAGTCAAATTTAAACGTTGAGCGCAAGTAGGAGAAATAAAAGAATGGGTAGAACCGGTATCAAATAAGGTATAGACTTCGCTAGAGTTTATGATAAGCTTACCCGTGATGACCTTGTTCAGGTTCCTTATTTTTGGGAGGTCACAACAAACACTCTCCCTTGCACTACCGGCTTAGACTTTTTCGGGAAGGCCTTTGGTGCCTCCTTCTCAGCTGGACTTAACTTCGGTGAAAGACAAAATCGGGCTAGGTGACCTTCTCTTTCACAATTGTAACACGCTTTGGACGGCATCACGCAGTTTGGACTGATGTGTCCCTCCCCTCCGCATTTGAACCATATGATAGGTGGTCGTTCTCCTTCCTTAACAATGGGTGATGGTGCCGACGTCTTTCCATCATTGTTGAATCTCCTCTTCTTGAAATGTCCATTCTTATTTTTTTGGCCATGATTACCACCGAAGTGGTTACCATTTCTAGCATGTTGATTCCCTCCATGCTTATTGTTACCGCTTCGATGACTGCTATCACTTGTATTATAATTTTGTCGGCTGCTCTCTTTTAGTGGGGTTGACTCATTATCGCGCTCCAATAACTGAGCCTTATTAACAACATCTGAATAGAAAAATAGTTTATTAGAGATAAGATATTGACGTATCTCGGGTTTCAAACCTCTGAGAAACATTCGCGTCATTCTCTCCTCATTATCAACCAAATGGGATGCAAACCGAGACAACTCGGCAAACTTGGCTTCGTACTGCGACACAGTCATGTTGTTTTGCTCCATCTTGATGAACTCTACCTCTTTCATGTGACGAATACTTTGGGGAAAGTACTTGTCGTTGAACAATTCTTGGGACTTCTCCCAAGTAATCATTAGTGCGGCAGGTTGAGTACGCTTTACAGATTCCCACCAGTAATCTACCTCTGCTCGCAACATGAAGGTAGCAAAGGGAACCTTGTTCTCCTCTGAGCATCCCAAGACATCAAATATATTGCAGATCTGCTTTATCCATGTTTTCGCCTTAAGTGATTTTGGCTCTCCAAAAAACTCTAGTGGTCCCAGTTCCTTGAACTGCTTAGCGGTGACCGTACGAGAGTTGCCAGTGTTTCCACCTGCATTTTGGACAGAAGCCGCTCTCGCCTGATGTTGCATGAATTGCATAAAGCCTGTGAACATTCCATCGTTCAACATTTGCTCAGTGTTATTATTTGCATGAGGATTATCGCCTTCCTGATGCACATTATCCTGTGTATTGATCGTTGGTGACTCAACGGTCTCATGTGCTTCATTGCTGATCTCAACATTTTTAGATGCCATTTTCAAACACTGTCACAAAACAAGGGTTACTTAACATATCACTAATTATCCATATACTCTGACCGACCAATTAAATACCAAATAAACTTAGGTAGGTCATACTAGCGAAGGAATTCCCGGTCTCTCCCCTTTTAGTTCATATCTCACATCTCAGCCAGTGATCATATCCCTAAGCTTTGATATAAACTGTGACGCCCCCAAATAGGTATACATCACTCATCTTGATTTGCCAAATACATGGTACAAAATACAATTAAAAACTTAATTATACAACTGTCGTGTAAAATACGACAAAATATAATATTATCATCTAGACATTATCCACACTCAATGGAGTCCTCATTACATTTATTGTCACACTATTTAACAGAATAGTGAGGACTACTAATACTATCATCTGGACCGTCACTCCATTCCCCGACTAGTCCCGGCTATGTTCTCATTTCCTGAAGAGAACAATGAAATCAAAAGGGTGAGTTCAACTAGCCTAGTAAGAAATATTATGTCTAAGATAATGCAGAATAAATTATCATTAGCCTACAACAGTGTTAAACTGATACAATATAACAAAAATCAAGTTTAACTGTAGCGGAACAAGCAATCCATTGGAAGATTCAAGTAGAGAATAATATCTACAATCTTCTATGATTTAAAAGGTTTTTCATCCCTTTTATCACTGAGACTTAGCTTAATAAACAATCCACATAATCGAATCACCCCCACACTACGGCCAAGGATATTCTTTAGTATCACGGCCATATTTATCCATGCACTACGGGCCAAGGATATTTGTGCATTCATTAATGGTCATGATCATGCCAACAACTATCCATCAATGTACTACGGGCCAATGAGAACTTTTACCACATCATTTGTAATATTACG
Source organism: Panax japonicus (assembly GCA_020205505.1). Classification (NCBI taxonomy): domain Eukaryota; kingdom Viridiplantae; phylum Streptophyta; class Magnoliopsida; order Apiales; family Araliaceae; genus Panax; species Panax japonicus. Next base: position 35,828,375 of record CM035114.1, read on the forward strand.
GTCATGATTATACCGAATGATCCCTGGTCATAATCATACCAAGTCCATCTATGCACTACAGGTCACAGATGACTTTCAACATTATATAAACATGAGGATGATGACAATGATATAGGAATTCAATAAAACAAGTTCAAGAATAAACTTTTAAAGATTTATAATCTAATTTATCCAGAAATCAATAATGTCCAAATTGTCAACATGATACTTCTTTGTAGAGTAAAATTCAAGAATGCTCAAAAAAATATTTCCATGATAAGATACTAGATGAAGCGCAAATATCAAGGATATTTCACTAATTTTTTGGAGTATAGAAGCCAAAACTTTAACCAACTGAGTATAATAAAGAATGAAATAATAAAAGATTTCACCAGGCATGCGATAGACCGCACAGACAAGTTATTCTAACAGAATAATAAATAATGGAACCTGGTCATGCGTAAACGCACATACAGAATATTCCAACAGAATAATAAATAATGGAACCAGGTCATGCGTAATCCGCACATACAGGATATTCCAATAGAATAATAAAGAATGGAATAACGAAAGAATTCACCATACATGCGATAGACCACAAAGACAGGTTTTTCCAACAGAATAATAAAGGATGGAACCAGGTCTAGCGTAATCCGCACAGACAGGATATTTTAACAGAATAATAAAGAATGGAATAACAGAAGAATTCACCATGCATGTGATAGACCACACAGAGAGGTTATTCCAATAGAATAATAAAGAATGGAACCAGGTCTAGTGTAATCCGCACAAATAGGATATTCTAACAGAATAATAAAGAATGGAATAACAGAATAATTTCATCATGTATGCGGTACTTCGCATAGACAGGTTATTCCAACATAATAATAAAGAATAAAATAATAGGAGCTCTCTTCATGAACACGAAAGAAATAATAACCCTTACCTTAGAAAGAAACTGAATACTGGAGTAGAGTGGTAGCAGACTTCTCTTCTTCTTTCTCTCTATAATTTCTATCAATAATAATTGCTCTATAGCTTGAGTGAATTGGTTAAGAATAATAAAGAAATGAGCTTCTATTTATATGAAAATATAGTTTCAATAATTACACATTTTGGGGCTCAGAATATTATAGTATAATACCTTCCTCTTTTTCTTTATTTTTAATTTAGTTCTGGAAGTATTATCAAACTTGCACCACCTCCCCTAATAGTAAATAATGTGATTCAATAGTAAATCATGTGAATCAATAGTTCTAGACATGTGAAAATATGAATTATAGTATAGTACCTCCATCTATACCTCTATTTTTAACTTAGTCATGCAAGTATTATCAATCTTGCACCAACTCCCCTAATAGTAAATGAATGTGAATCAATAGTACACACATGTGAACAAATAGTTATAATCATGTGAATTAATAGCAATTAATTGCTCATTTATCCGGTTAATTATCCGATTGGTCAATATAACCTCCAGACATCAATTATTATCGAAATAAATATCGATTTTCACTAACACTAATAATTCCAACACAATGGAACTATCAATTTCATCTTTAATCAACACGAACTTATTCATCATTAATATTATAATTCAGAATATTTAACACCTAGGTCATTTCCGGGAAAGAGAGGTGCTTTTCGATAAGGATTTATCATTATTGGCGCGCAATTAGATGACCAAACTTCTCCTTGACAGAACTTCTAGACATTATAAATATTGCAATTTAATAATATGAATAACTTTGTCATCTCAATTATTGATTTAATAAATATATCATTTTATGCAGATGATACTATGACAATAATTGAATCAATAATATGAGAGATATGATGCATTAATTATTGTAGCAATAATTGAGTATAACTGAGTGACTTCTTACATAATCATCAATAAACAATACTGTGTGCTACTATGCAACCACGCTTATTACTGTACTTTTACTACCGGGTAGTTTAACAGTTTTTACGATAACACTTTTACCATTATTTTTATAAAAAGATAATTCTGTCGTTTTCTAACTACGATGACACTTCCGTTGTGGGGTCCACAAATGATTGTGCCATCGTACGAATATTTCCTGTTAAAACGAATATTTCCCGACCAATCGAATATTATATAACCATTTACTTACTTTGTAAAATTTGTAAATATTACCACAACTATAACATTATATCAAATCCACACAATAATATTCAAAAATATATTTCTTGAAAAAAAATTCTTTATTCATAAAAGTCGGGGTCTTACAATGAGTGACTAACATTGATCAGATTTGAAAATAGAATACCCAACTGAAAATAGGCGCAGCTGCACCTCAGTGTTAATCCAGCACAGCTACGCCGTACCTGGTTCGAGCTAGGAACAGTAAACCTCGGCAACTGTTTAGTCCAAACACAGAAATTACTCACGAATTCATTCCAAAATACTCATGTATCAATTGCAACATGATTATATGATCATATAACATCTATATTACCCATACCCAACCTCATAAACATCTATTTTCATGAAATCAAGAAATTTGAATTTCAGTACTTATGAATTCTGTTTAATAGAAACTGAAAATAAGGAATGGAATTATACCTCTTTGAAGCTTAGTCTACTTAATTACTCCTTTCTGAGATTCCTAAGCTCTTCTTTAAACCACAACTCACTTACTCTCAAGTTATCAGTGTTTTAGTAGCCAAGAACAACAACGTAAACTTGAAATTTAGACTACTATTTATAATGAAAACTTGGACTGGACAATGACTTAGCACAGAGGTTGAATTCATGGCGTAGAAGGTAAACACACTGGTTATCTAAGAGTTGTTTAACTTACCCAACATCAGCCATCCTTCTAGCCAATAATTTCAGCTTGGAAGTTACGTAATTAGTGGGTAGGTTATTGCTCATGTGCTTTTTGTGTAACTGAACATTTTTATATTGCAGAAACGTGCTTAAATCTAGCTCAGTTGGTTATTTTAATTCTCAAATATAATTTTAATGTACAATTGTTACCATATTAGGAACTTAGGGATTAAACATATACTCACACCATATAATCCACGTATATTAATTATATGCAGTAAAATAATGTAGTTACTTATTATTGTCCGGGTAGTTCCATAATTATCTCTACCACTCACATATCAATACTATTACTTTATTTAATGTTAATGTTTATTGAATTCCTTTCTCAGTTCCTAAAATATTCATATAATTAATCTGTTATACAATACAACTTCGTATGATACCATGATGCTACTAGGTACCTCATTTAATTACAATATACTTCTATCATATGGTTTTATTAAATGTCACACATATAACATAATTGTTCCACTTAATTCCCAAAGTGGAAAAATTAGTTTTCTCCAACTGACCACTAGCGCAGCTGTGCCATTTTGTACTGCTGGGACGGCGCAGCTGCGCCATTCCCTGCCAGTGCCAAGACTAGGTTTAGCTTCAGCCCATGCCAATTTGGATTGCTAAATTCATTTTATACGACATAAATTGATGTCCACAAAAGTGTTACTACAATTCTAAGGGCGTATTGATTACATATGAAATCACATGACCAACACGATTAATCTTCTAGATTCTCTTTTTAATTCACATACTGAACTCCCTTGTTTCACAATATTCCACACAAGGCATTTCACAAATCTCATAGTCACTTTACATTTCCTGATATGCATCAATTGAATTAATTGACTCACAAAACAATAACACTTATATACACATAAATATTATTCCCATTAATATATTCATTTAATATTACGTGGAAACTTCTCGGGTATTACATTCTCCCCCCCTTATAAAAATTCCATCCCGGAATTGCTACAGGGTACACAAATAGACGGGGATAATCCCTCATCATCCTATCTTCTAACTCTCACGTTGCCTTCTCGAGATTGTGGTTATGCCAAAGTACTTTTACTAAGGAAATAACTTTATTCCTTAAAGTTTGCTCTTTCCTATCTTGAATTTGCACAGGAATTTATTCATATGCTAAGTTCTTCTCCACTTGAATGGGTTCATAAGAAATCACGTGTTTATAGTCAGGCATGTACGGACGTAACACGGGTATGTGAAACACGTTATGGATGTGTTCCAACTCAGGTGGTAGTGCAACTTTGTACGCTACTTTGCCCACTAGCTTTAGTATCTCGAACGGTCCTATGAATCTTGGACTCAGTTTTCCTTTCTTGCCGAAATAGATCTTTCCTTTCCATGGAGATACTTTCAAGAATTCAAAACTGCCGACTTCAAAATCTCGATCTTGCCGATGCAAATCTGTGTACTTATTCTGGTGATCTTGAGCTGCTACTAGTGTGGACTTTATCACTGCCATCACATCTGCGATTTGTTGTACTAACTCCGGTCCGAGTATTCGTCATTCTCCGACTTCGTCCAAACATAATTCCATTCTTCACTTCCTTCCTTAAAGAGTTTCATACGGTGGCAAGCCGATACTCACATGATAAATATTATTATACACAAATTCGACTAAGGGTAGGTGGTCTTCCCAATTTCCCTTGAAGTCAATCACGCAAGTTCTAAGCATGTCCTCTAGCGTTTGTATTGTTTGCTCACTTTGTCCATCTGTCTGAGGGTGATATGGGGTACTCAACCTCAACTGTGTTCCCAATCTCTCTTGCAAGCTTTTGAAGAATTTCGACAAGAAACACGGGTCTCGGTTAGAAACAATCGATACCGGCACTCCATGTCGTGAAACGATTTCCTTTACGTACAGACTCGCTAACTGATATAAACTGTTGGAGATCCTGATTGGTAGAAAATGTGCGGTCTTCGTAAGTCGATCCCCGATAACCAAAATGGCATCCAACCCTTTCTGCGTGACTGGAAGTCCTACCACTAAATCCATCGTAATATGCTCCCATTTCCACTCTAGTATTTCCATCGGTTGTAGTAAACCACTCAGCCGCTGATGCTCTGCCTTGACTCGTTAACACGTAAGATATCTACTAACGTACTCCACAATTTTTTGTTTTAAATTTGGCCACCAAAAATGTTTCCTCACATCCCGGTACATCTTCGTGCCTCCCGGATGAACGGAATATGTCGTATTATGTGCTTCGTGCAAAATCTCCTCTCTTAATTCGGCTACCGCTGGTACCCATACTCTACCTTCAAATCTTAAAATACCTTCTTTACCCATTCAAAATTTCTCTTCCTCATTTTCTAAAATCTTTTTCCTAATCTTCTCACACTCTCCATCTTTCTCCTATGCTTCCTTTACTTTATCCAACAATGTCGGACAAGCTTCCATTACAAATAACTTCTCTTTAGACCTCTCGGGTCCCTTCACCTCTATTTCCAACTTCTCCATATCTCTTATTAACTCCTCCTGAGTTGTCAGTTGGAATAATTTCTCCCTTCCTTTCCTGCTCAGAGCGTCGGGAAATACGTTTGCCTTCCCCAGGTGATAAAGAATCACACAGTCAAAATCTTTGATTAATTCTAACCACCTTCTCTGATGCATATTCAACTCCTTCTATGTGAAGATATATTTCAGACTTTTGTGGTTCGTGTATATCTCACATTTCTCTCTACAAATAATGTCTCTTTATCTTTAACGCAAACACTACTGCTGCTAACTCTAAGTCATGAGTAGGGTATCATTTTTCATAATCCTTCAATTATCATGACGCATACACAATGACTTTGCTGTGTTGCATTAGTATACAGCCCAGTCCTCTATGCAATGCATCACTATACAACCAAGTCCTCTTTACTAGGTTAACATATATTCCATGACTTGATATCACGTGCCCAAGGAATTTAACTTCCTCAAGCCAGAACTCGCATTACTTCAACTTGGCATAAAGCTTGTTTTCGTGAAGCTTTTGAAGTATCAGCCTCAAGTGTTGCTCATGGTCTTCATGACTTTTGGAGTATATGAGGATGTCATAAATAAAGACGAACACAAAGTGATCCAAATATTCTTTGAATACACGGTTCATCATATCCATGAAGGCAGCAGGAGCATTAGTCTATCCAAAAGACATGACTAGGAATTTATAATGTCCGTACCGAGTTTTGAGAGCAGTCTTTGGAATGTCATTAGTTTTAATCTTTAACTGATGATATCCGAAACGAAGATCAATCTTTGAAAAGAATTTGTCTCCTTGTAACTGGTCAAATAGGTCATCAATGCAAGGCAATGGGTACCTATTTTTGATGGTGACATGATTCAACTCCCGATAATCAATAGAAAGTCGCATACTTCCATATTTCTTCTTCAAGAATAGAACAGGAGCACCCCAAGGAGACGTACTAGGACGAAAGAAACCAATGTCTAACAATTCCTGTAATTGGGTCTTTAACTCCTGAAGTTCAATAGGAGCCATTCAATATGGGGCTTTGGAAAGGGGTTTTGTACCAGGTTCAAGATCGATACAAAATTCAATTTCTCGCTCTGGGGGTAGGCCAGGAAATTCTTCAGGGAATACGTCAGGAAATTCATTAATAATAGAAATATCATTTAAAATTGACGTTTTTTTTAAAATCCGTAACATTAGCTAAGAAAGCTTGACATCCGTTTTTCAATAAATGAATAACTTTATGGCTTTAGATGATAGTTATTGATTTTAATGGTTTGGTTGCTTGAATTCACATAATAGGTTGGTTAGGAATACGAAAGCTAACAACCTTACAAAAATAATTAATTTTTGCATGATGAGTAGTTAACCAATCAATCCCTAGAATTACGTCAAATGCAAGTATTTTTAATGAAATAAGATCGATAGGTAATGTGAGGGTACCAATTTGAACCAAAAAAGACTTATAAACAGTAGATGTAATGAAGGTTTCTCCCAACGGAGTTTCAACAGATAAGTCAAAGTCTAATTTCTCTGGAGTCAAATTTAAACGTTGAGCGCAAGTAGGAGAAATAAAAGAATGGGTAGAACCGGTATCAAATAAGGTATAGACTTCGCTAGAGTTTACGATAAGCTTACCCGTGATGACCTTGTCCAGGTTCCTTATTTTCTGGGAGGTCACAACAAACACTCTCCCTTGCACTACCGGCTTTGACTTTTCTGGGACGGCCTTTGGTGCCTCCTTCTCAGCTAGACTTGTCTTCGGTGAAAGACAAAATCGGGCTAAGTGACCTTCTCTTCCACAATTGTAACACGATTTGGATGGCATCGCGCTTGTTTGGACTGATGTGTCCCTCCCCTCCGCATTTGAAGCATATGATAGGTAGTCGTTCTCCTGCCATAACAATGGGTGATGGTGTCGACGTCGTTCCATTATTTTTGAATCTCCTCTTCTTGAAATGTCCATTCTTATTGTTTTAGCCATGATTACTACCGAAGTGGTTACCATTTCTAGCAAGTTGATTCCCTCCACGCTTATTGTCACCGCTTCGATGACTGCTATCACTGGTATTATCATTTTGTCGGCTGCTCTCTTTTGGTTGGGTTGACTCATTATCACGCTCCAATAACTGAGCCCTATTAACAACATCTGAATATAAAAATAGTTTATGAGAGATAAGATATTGATGTATCTCGGATTTCAAACCTCTGAGAAACATTCGCGTCATTCTCTCCTCATTATCAACCAAATGGGATGCAAACTGAGACAACTCGGCAAACATGGCTTCGTACTGCGACACAGTCATGTTGTTTTGCTCCATCTTAATGAACTCTACCTTTTTCATGTGAAGAATACTTTGGGGAAAGTACTTGTCGTTGAAATTTTTTTGGAACTTCTCCCAAGTCATCTTTAGTGCGGCAAATTGAGTACGCTATACAGATTCCCACCAGTAATCTGCCTCTGCTCGTAATACGAAGGTGGCAAAGGGAACCTTTGCTCCTTTGAGCATCCCAAGACATCAAATATATTGCAGATCTGCTTTATCCACGTTTCTGCCTTAAGTGGTTTTGGCTCTCCAAAAAACTCCAGTGGTCCCAGTTCCTTGAACTGCTTAGCGGTGACCGTCCGAGAGTTGCCAGTGTTTCCACCTGCATTGTGGACAGGAGCTGCTCTCGCCTGATGTTGCATGAATTGCGTAGAGCCTATGAACATTCCATCGTTCATCATTTGGTCAGTGTTATTATTTGCATGAGGATTGTCGCCTTCCTAATGCACATTATCATGGGTATTGATCATTGGTGACTCAACAGTCTCATGTGCTTCATTGCTGATCTCAACATTTTCAGATGCCATTTTCAAGCACTGTCATAAAATAAGGGTTAATTAACATATCACATATTATCCATATACTCTGACCGACCAATTAAATACCAAATAAACTTAGGTAGGTCATACTAGCGAAGGAATTCCCCGTCTCTCCCCTCCTAGTTCATGTCTTACATCTCAGCCAGTGATCATATCCCTAAGCATTGATATAATCTGTGACGCCCCCCAAATAGGTAAACTTCACCCATCTTTAGTTGCCAAATACATGGTATAAATTATAATTAAAAACTTAATTATACAACTGTCGTGTAAAATATGACAAAACATAATTTTGTCATCTAGACAATATCCACACTCAATGGAGTCCTCATTACATTTATTGTCGCACTATTTAACAGAATAGTAAGGACTACTAATGCTATCGTCTGGACCGTCACTTCGTTCCCTGACTAGTCCCGGCTATGTTCTCATTTCGTGAAGAGAACAATGAAAGCAAAAGGGTGAGCTCAACTAGCCCAGTAAGAAATATTATGACTAAGATAATGCAGAATAAATTATCATTAGCCTACAACAGTGTTAAACTGATACAATATAACAAAAATCAAGTTTAACTGTAGTGGAACAAATAATCCATTAGAAGAGTTAAGTAGAGAATACTATCTACTATCTTCAATGATTTAAAATGTTTTTCATCGCTTTTATCGCTGAGACTTAGCTTAATAAATAATCCACATAATCGAATCACCCCCACACTACGGCCAAGGATATTCTTTAGTATCACGACCACAATTTATCCATGCACTACGGGCCAAGGATATTTGTGTATTCATTAATGGTCATGATCATGCCAACAACTATCCATCAATGCACTACGGGCCAATGAGAACTTTTACCACATCATTTGTAATATTACGGTCATGATTATACTGAATGATCCCCGGTCATAATCATACCAAGTCTATCTATGCACTACAGGCCACATATGACTTTCAACATTATATAAACATGAGGATGATAACAATGATATAGGAATTCAATAAAACAAGTTCAAGAATAAATTTTTAAAGATTTTTAATCTAATTTATCCAGAAATCAATAATGTCCAAATTGTCAACATGATACTTCTTTGTAGAGTAAAATTCAAGAATGCTCAGAAAAATATTTCCATGATAAGATACTGGATGAAGCACAAATATCAAGGATATTCCACTAATTTTATGGAGTATAGAAGCCAAAACTTTAACAAACTGAGTATAATAAAGAATGGAATAATAAAAGAATTCACCAGGCATGCGATAGACCGCACAGACAAGTTATTCCAACAGAATAATAAATAATGGAACCAGGTCATGCGTAAACGTACAGACATGATATTCCAACAGAATAATAAATAATGGAACTAGGTCATGCGTAATCCTCACAGATAGGATATTCCAACAGAATAATAAAGAATGAAATAACGGAAGAATTGTAGTAGCCCCGAATCCGGGCTCCGAATCACCGCGGACTCGGTACACTAATTCTATCACTAAATGCGAATAATATAAACATAAATTGTTTATACAATATATTACACACTATTTCCCAAAATCGAGTAACTTTAACTTAATACACATTATCATAAACTTTCTATCATATAACAAATTTATTAAACTATACTATTACATACTAGCCGCACTTTATATCCCAAGCTGAACTTGGCTTTAATTGTTTCCTGTATCCGAAAGCATTCGCCTTATCTGCAATGTTTTATCATGATATAGCAAGGGTGAGCATGAAAGTTGCCCATCAAGTTTAAATACAACAATATAACTATATATCATGATTGGAGAGTATGAATAATAAGCTGGCTATAATTCATCAATATAATTGAGAATTATTACGAACAAACTTTGACTGAACAAGTTTTATACATGAACAATATTTCTGAACCAACTGGTAATGAAGGTGATCAGTCTTTCATACCTGACTTATACATGCAAGTTGTACAGAGTACAATTTTCATGGCAATCAAAAACGATTAACCATCATCTTGAATAAACTACTCTTATTAGAGTTAAGTAAAAGAAAACTTGCCTGAACCGTTGATTACCGCATGCAATTTAATAACGCTTTATCCGAAGAACTAATATTAATAATATAGATCTACAATATTAGAATAATATCATCACAGTATAATACTGCTATATTTATATCCACAAAATAACCTAAACACATTACCACATAAGCCTATCAGTCTATAACACAATTAAGACTATGTATCAAGTCAAACTATTGCAGTCTCAGTTGAACCCGACACAATTCTAACATTCCGACGGTCTAGTCGGACTTTTATCGAGTTTAAGTTCAATTAAACTCTGTCTAACCACTTATCCATTGTCACAGATAATTTTCTTAGCAGACAAAATTTTTTTCCTAGGCTCGTAATAATTTTCGGATAATTATTACCATTTATCAATATTTTTCAATCATTAGTACCATATTTAAATGAATTAAATACCACTTAATACCTTAATCATTAATATTTATTTAATATAAAATATTAATAAAAATCCTTACATAATATTATAATATAATTATAATATCACAAAGTATTTTTAATACTTTAAAATCATAATTATATGATTTTTAAAACATTAAATCCCTTATCTGATAATTAATATTAATATTAAAATATTAATATTTTCATGCCAAAATATCAAAAGTTATAATTTATAACTTCAAATATTTTTATAAAAATTAAATCATTTTTATATGATTTATAAAGCATTAATTCCATTTTTCCTTAATTTATTTAATATATCTATTAAATAAACTAATTATCATTAATATTGATTAATTAATGAATTTCATCACAAAATATTAAAAGTCATCAAAAATAACTTAAAATATTTTCTTATACCATAAAATAATTTTTCATGAATTAAAATCTTTTTTAAATAATTTATTTAATATTATAATTAAATAAATAAATACCATGTATATTCCAAAAATATTAAATATTTTCGAAATATACTTAAAATAATTAAAAACTATTTTCTAGACTTTAAAATAAGTTTTCATAATTTATTTTGTATTTTTAATAATTAAAAATCATTTTTTTCTAATTTTTAATCATTTTCTGGAAAATAATAAATAAACTGTTGCTATAGGCCTTTAGCGACACTTGTCTGTCGCTATTGGTGTTCTTCACTCAAGAACACTGACAAATCAGTGTGCGAGTGAGCTGGTTTGACTAGATTTATTTATCAATCCGTGCATGTTCTGGTTTAACTAAAACCTCAATCCTATAGATTACATGTAGCACTATCATTATCAACCATTAACTGAGTCATACCGTAACAGACTAGCAAGATCTGCTCCTTCAAAGTTATTGTCAGAGTGCTGCTGGGTTTTCTAGGTAACCCAGAAACCTAGACAGTTTCATGGTATCATTTTCCAGTCAATTTAATTCGGTTTTCTGGTCATGATTAATGTGATTTCATGGTTCATATCTATAGTCCACCTGTCAAGGAACATGTTTAAAGTAACATAACATTTTAAAAACATCTAAATCGCCAGAATCCATGCGGTCAAACTCTGTCAGGAATTTGGCTCATGAACTTTTCTGGGTTTTTCCATAAATTTAAAATCATTTTGGGTGGACTACTTTGACCACCTGTTACGTTTAATTAGTTGACTATTTAAGGCATTTAAAGGTATTTAGTTATAGTCCAGACAACAGGCTACACTTTTAATACAACAACAATAACAAATAAAATAATACCGGACAAATCAAGGCTGGACAAAACCTTGTCAGACGCTGATAACGTTCTTCTGGGTTGCCCAGATTTTGCTTGGTCAAGCCCGGTCAATGGACTTTGACCTTTAATAACGTACGATCTAGACCTGTTATGGATTTGGTTCCAACTCCAGATCAAAGACCACATAACAAGCTACCTATTTCAACTTTAAAACAACAAAACTCAACAACAGAAACGAATCAAGGCCACAGACCTTCGGTTGTCAGGCCATCTTTGGTGTTCTTGCTCAGATTTTAAAAACTTCAAAATCGAGCACTATGATGTTATGAGTTTGTGCTTTGACAACCCAGATCATCATTTGACACCTTATAACACATATTTAACCAATCAATTACAACATCAAACATCAGATCATAAAATTTTAAGATTTAGGGTTTTATACCTGTGACCACCCAAGAATTTGGAGAATTCATTAAAATCTTAAATGATTGATGTAAGGTCAAATAATAGACCTAGATAGAAAATAATTGTATACGTTTAATGTTATTGGGATTGAATTTTGAGGATTTCAAAATTCTGTAAAGGGAATAGGTGAATTATTCAGGATTAAGAATTTATGTGATTATGTTCTGTGTATATAGTTATGTTCTGTGTACAGAATGTGGTTAAGGGTCAAGGGTGGACCAGATAACCTATATCTGTACCAAACCCTAAGAATATTTTAAGAACGACATCGTTCGGTTAGAAAATCTTAACGTCTGATAAGAAACCCTAGAAATCGGTTCTGGAAACCCTAGTTTCAGTTCCGGGAATCCGAAACCCTAATTCGGTGCATGAAACCCTAAAGTGGGAACTTAATGGCATAAGTGTAAATAATTAAAAGATTATTTAGGGTTAATCTTAACCATTGATTACAAAACCCTAATTTCTAATTTATTGGAACCCTAATTGTTCCGACAAAAACCCTAATGTTCAGTGGTGAAATTAATTGCTAAAATTAGCAATGTTAATTAGGAAACCCTAATCCTAATTATTTCAATATTATGAGTAATTAGAAACCCTAATCTAATTACGATATTTAATTTCTAAATTAGAAATTAATTTTTCTATTAGAAACCCTAATTAGCGGTTTATAAACCCTAATGACCATTTTGACCCTAATTGCGTATTTAGCAATCGTAAGTAGGAAATACTAATCCTAATTAGCAAGAATGAAAGCATGATTTAGGAATTTTAAATATAATTAGTAAATTCTAATTATAATTTTTAAAGGTTAATATTCCAATTTTTATAACCGAAAATTCGGAAAAATGTTAGAAACTAAGTTGCTTAATTTTTAGGGTCAAACCCTAATCTCTCAATGATCCAAACCCTAACCCTAAGGGTGTGCAACTCATGCAAAATCTAGAATAATTGGGAAATGTCCAAAGTGCCCTTAATTCATATTCTTTAAATAAGGTAGCTTGCAATCTTGGCCAAATCCAAAGTTGTTGAGCAACCCTAGCCTAGCCTAGCAATAGCCTTTGACAAACTCTCCAGCAAATCAGCTCAAATCAGCAGCAACATTCATTGAATCAAGTTAATATAAAAGATTAAGAGAGAGAAAGGGGGTCACATTATTTCATTTCTCCCAAGCAATCCTCTCTCTAGAAATCCGAAAATTGAAGTGAGGGAGAGTGAAAAGATGATCCATGATCTTGAATCAGCAAACCAAAGTCAGAATCAAAAGTCAGATTTGGAAATTAAAGCTAGAAAGGTATAAATCCCTAAAATTTCGAAATCTTTGATCTTATGTTATTTGTTGTAATTGATTGGTTAATATAGTGTATTAAGGTGTCAATTAGAGATCTGGGTTGTTGGATAATGAATCCATAACACCTAGAGGCTCGGATTTAATGTTTATAGAAAACTGGAAAATGGGAAAAATATGGCCTGACAGTCATATGTCAGGGTCTCTAGATCTATGTGTGTTAATGATATCTTGTGTTTAATGTTATAGATCTGTTCTTTGTTGTGAGCTCTTGAATCTGAGACTTGAATCAAGTCCAGATCATGTCCAGATCGAAATATATAAGAGGTCAAAGGTAGTTGACCGTTCACAAAAAACTGGTTTCTGGAAAAACCCAGAATTTCCCAGACGTCTGACAAGTTTGTTCATGCATTTTATCTTGCTGTGTGTTAGCATTCAGACCAAGTTGTTGTTGATTAATGGTAGTCTGGTATGTAGACTACACATTAAAGTCTTTAGATCACTTAGATAATAACTGAAACGGAAGGAAATTGAGGTCAAACCACCATTGACCGGCTGTTCTTGAGGATTTCTGGAAAACCAAGAAATCTTCATATGCGAGTTTTGTATCATACTTTGACCGACCATTTAATGTTATATCTGATGTTGTTATGCTGAGATTAAGTGTTATACTTATAGACCTGCATGTTTTATACATACTGGAAGTGATAGATCGCACAAAAGTTGCTCGATAACTAAGTTATAAGGAATCAAAGAAGACACCTTGACTGTTCTTCATTTTCTGGGTAACCCAGAAAATGAAGAACACGTTTGTCAGAAAGTTTGGCTGCCCAGATCTTGATTCTCCGTTGTTGTATTGCCATGAAACTTGATAGTTAGTTGTAGTATTACATAAACACTACAATATGAAGTCAATAACAGTCCCAGAAATTAATCCGAACGTAGATTAAAATCCGGTCAAACAAGGACCCTCGTTGTCTGTCAAGAACACCAAGAACACTCAAGAACACCTAAGGCGACAGACAAGTGTCGCTATAGGCCTTTAGCGACAGATTATTTAATAAAATCCGGAAATTGATTAAAAATTAGAAAAAAAAATAGTTTTTATTTATTAAAAATACAAAATAAATTATGAAAAATTATTTTAAAGTCTGAAAAATAGTTTTTAACTATTTTGAGTATATTTTGAAAATATTTAATATTTTTGGAATATAAATGGTATTTATTTATTTAATTACAATATTAAATAAATTATTAAAAATAGTTTTTAATTCATGAAAAATCATGAAAAATAATATTATGATAAAAGAAAATATTTTAAGTTATTTTCCATAACTTTTGATATTTTGTGATGAAATTCATTAATATTTTAATATTAATGGTAATTAATTTATTTAATTAATATATTAAATAAATTAAGGAAAAATAGAATTTATGCTTTATAAATCATATAAAAATGATTTAAGTGTTATAAAAATATTTTAAGTTATAAAATATAACTTTTGATATTTTGGCATGAAAATATTAATATTTTAATATTAATATTAATTATTGGATAATAGATTTAAATGTTTAAAAATCATATAATTATGATTTTAAGGTATTAAAAATACTTTGATATATTATAATTATATTATAATGATATGTGATGATTTTCATTAATATTTTATATTAAATGAATATTAATGATTAAGGTATTAAGTGGTATTTAATTCATTTAAATACGGTACTAATGATAGAAAAATGTTGATAAATGGTAATAATTATCCGAAAATTATTACGAGCCTAGGAAAAATGTTTTGTCTGATAAGGAATTATCTGTGTCAAGGGTTAAGTGTTAAGTCAGAGTTTAATTGAACTTAAACTCGATAAAAGTCCGACTAGACCGTCGGGATGTTAGGATTGTGTCGGTTTCAACTCAGACTTAAATAGTTTGACCTGATACCAAGTCTTATGTGCGGTATAGACTAATAGGCTTATGTGGTAATGTGTTTAGGATATTCTGTGTATAATATAACAGTATATTACTGTGATGATATTATTCTAATTATTGGAGATCTATATTATTAATACTAGGTCTTCGAGTATTGCGTTATTAATTGCGTGCGGTAATCAACGGTTCAGGCAAGTTTTCTCATACTTAACTCTAATAAGAGTAGTTTCTTCAAGCTTATGGTTAATCTTTGCTGATTGCCATAAAAATTGTACTCTGTACATCTTGCATGTATAAGTCAGGTATGAAAGGCTGATCACCTTCATTACCAGTTGGTTCAGAAATGTTTGTTCATGTATAATACTTGTTCAGTCAAAAATTTGTTCGTGCTAGTTCTCAATTATATTGATGAATTATAGCAAGCCCTTTATTCATACTCTTCAATCATGATATATCGTTAAATTGTTGTAAATAAACTTGCTGGGCAACTTTCATGCTCACCCTTGCTATATCATGATAAAACATTGCAGGTAAAGCAAATGCGTCGTATACAGGAAACGATTAAAGCTAAGTACAGCTTGGGATATAAAGTGCGGCTAGTTTGTAAATAGCGTATTTGATAAATATTGTTGTGTAATAGATATTATAAGAAATGTGTATTAAGTTAAGGTTACTCGACCTTGGGGAATAGTGTGTAATGTAATGTATAAACAATTTATGTTTATATCTTCCGCAAATAGTGATAGAAATAGTATACCGGATCCGAGGCGATTCGGGGCCCGGATTCGGGGTTATCACAGTTGGTATCAGAGCTGTTGGTTATGAAGCTTAGGTAGGAATACCTGAGACCAATAACCGCAGTGATTAGGATAAAACTAACTCAAATAGAGTTAGTTGGTCAGTAAGATTCAAAGACGAATCTCGGTAAGTTGTTAAGCTACAGAGTTCCCTAACTCTGGTTATAGTGGTGAACAGTAACGGTGAATAGATCGAGTCTAAAAGACTGGAAAGTGCAGGGATAGGAGATCGTAAAATAAAACGATCATAGTGCATAGAAATTGAATCGTAATATATACGATAAGATCACCCCGTGATCTGATATACGGTTATGATATGGGAAATGAATTAATCAAATGATTGAAAAGTTTACAGCAAAATGCTGTGTGAAGGTTGTACTATAAAATGGTACTATGAAAATAAAAACTCATAAATGAGTTATGGATAATGAATACGAATTAAATTCGTATTGAAAAAGGGGGTTAAGGTTAGGTGGGGATTTCAATGAGTACTCGTGCCAGCAACAGAGTTGTATGATTCCTCGTATGGGAGGGGAATTGTACTTGGTGTAAAAACTACTTAGTTGGTGGCATTGGTAATAGTTGAAATGTTGTGTCACGCTAGTTATTATATATAGATAAATATGTTATAGGTAGAGAAAATAGGATTAAGTACGAGTTCTTAGAACTCATACTTATGTGACATTCTTGACGCATAGTTATATGAAATATTTATGAGCCCCTCAGCGAACGGTCGCTAAAAGGTCAGACTAGGGTCAGTTTGTAAACTCATATAATTATGGTCAGGTTATGAACTCATAAGTGTGGTTTTATGAACTTGGTATAGTTATGTGTGAATGGAGTATTGAGGATAATAGGAACAGATAGAATGTTTAAGCAAATGATCATTAGTGGAGAATTAGGTTTTCCTAAACCTCTATCTATGCTAAATTTCAAAATTTTGACATCAGCTAAATACGCACTATGTGCCTTTTAAAATAAAAATTGTTTTTATTTATCACTTATGTACCATGTGACCTGGTGCAGAGATGATAAAAATGATGGAGTCATCAATGCAGTATTACTTAGTGTGAATTTGACTTAAAGTCACTATTCCACTATGGTATGATGTAGCATGATAAAGTCATCAAATGACGAAGTCCTCAACGGACTGTTAAATACAGTACGGCATCATGACGTCAAATGACGGAATCCTCAACGGACTGTAAATACAGTACGGCATCATGACGTCATTCTCAAAAATGTTTTATTGAAAGAAATTTCTCAAACAAAATTGTTTTGCTGCGGAATCCAATAAGACTGAGGTAAAAGTTTATGCGCCCAAGGCGGATAAGAGGAACAAATTGTTCCGACCAACAGTACCTGATCAGTACAGGGCATATCGGGCTGATCACCCTTTGTGTCCGTAAGTAATGTCGGTTTGCGGATGAATTTCCATAAAACCTTTTCGAAAATGAAAAACAACCAGTCTATACGATTTCTCAGCACAATTTTAAAAATATTTACCCTTGTGAGAGGTGTATTGGGTAGCATGTGAAATATGTGTGTGAATGGTATATGTGTGAAAGGTGTATGGTATATGTGTGAATGGTGTAAGGTACACGGTGTAAGGTGTAAGGGGTAAGGTGAATTTCGGGGACGAAATTCTTATAAGGAGGGGTGAATGTGACAACCCAAGAATTTGGAGAATTCATTAAAATCTTTAATGATTGATGTAAGGTCAAATAATAGACCTAGATAGAAAATAAGTGTATACGTTTAATGTTATTGGGATTGAATTTTGAGGATTTCAAAATTCTGTAAAGGGAATAGGTGAATTATTCAGGATTAAGAATTTATGTGATTATGTTCTGTGTATATAGTTATGTTCTGTGTACAGAATGTGGTTAAGGGTCAAGGGTGGACCAGATAACTTATATCTGTACCAAACCCTAAGAATATTTTAAGAACGACATCGTTCGGTTAGAAAATCTTAACGTCTGATAAGAAACCCTAGAAATCGGTTCTGGAAACCCTAGTTTCAGTTCCGGGAATCCGAAACCCTAATTCGGTGCATGAAACCCTAAAGTGGGAACTTAATGGCATAAGTGTAAATAATTAAAAGATTATTTAGGGTTAATCTTAACCATTGATTACAAAACCCTAATTTCTAATTTATTGGAACCCTAATTGTTCCGACAAAAACCCTAATGTTCAGTGGTGAAATTAATTGCTAAAATTAGCAATGTTAATTAGGAAACCCTAATCCTAATTATTTCAATATTATGAGTAATTAGAAACCCTAATCTAATTACGATATTTAATTTCTAAATTAGAAATTAATTTTTCTATTAGAAACCCTAATTAGCGGTTTATAAACCCTAATGACCATTTTGACCCTAATTGCGTATTTAGCAATCGTAAGTAGGAAATACTAATCCTAATTAGCAAGAATGAAAGCATGATTTAGGAATTTTAAATATAATTAGTAAATTCTAATTATAATTTTTAAAGGTTAATATTCCAATTTTTATAACCGAAAATTCGGAAAAATGTTAGAAACTAAGTTGCTTAATTTTTAGGGTCAAACCCTAATCTCTCAATGATCCAAACCCTAACCCTAAGGGTGTGCAACTCATGCAAAATCTAGAATAATTGGGAAATGTCCAAAGTACCCTTAATTCATATTCTTTAAATAAGGTAGCTTGCAATCTTGGCCAAATCCAAAGTTGTTGAGCAACCCTAGCCTAGCCTAGCAATAGCCTTTGACAAACTCTCCAGCAAATCAGCTCAAATCAGCAGCAACATTCATTGAATCAAGTTAATATAAAAGATTAAGAGAGAGAAAGGGGGTCACATTATTTCATTTCTCCCAAGCAATCCTCTCTCTAGAAATCCGAAAATTGAAGTGAGGGAGAGTGAAAAGATGATCCATGATCTTGAATCAGCAAACCAAAGTCAGAATCAAAAGTCAGATTTGGAAATTAAAGCTAGAAAGGTATAAATCCCTAAAATTTCGAAATCTTTGATCTTATGTTATTTGTTGTAATTGATTGGTTAATATAGTGTATTAAGGTGTCAATTAGAGATCTGGGTTGTTGGATAATGAATCCATAACACCTAGAGGCTCGGATTTAATGTTTATAGAAAACTGGAAAATGGGAAAAATATGGCCTGACAGTCATATGTCAGGGCCTCTAGATCTATGTGTGTTAATGATATCTTGTGTTTAATGTTATAGATCTGTTCTTTGTTGTGAGCTCTTGAATCTGAGACTTGAATCAAGTCCAGATCATGTCCAGATCGAAAGATATAAGAGGTCAAAGGTAGTTGACCGTTCACGAAAAACTGGTTTCTGGAAAAACCCAGAATTTCCCAGACGTCTGACAAGTTTGTTCATGCATTTTATCTTGCTGTGTGTTAGCATTCAGACCAAGTTGTTGTTGATTAGTGGTAGTATGGTATGTAGACTACACATTAAAGTCTTTAGATCACTTAGATAATAACTGAAACGGAAGGAAATTGAGGTCAAACCACCATTGACCGGCTGTTCTTGAGGATTTCTGGAAAACCCAGAAATCTTCATATGCGAATTTTGTATCATACTTTGACCGACCATTTAATGTTAGATCTGATGTTGTTATACTGAGATTAAGTGTTATACTTATAGACCTGCATGTTTTATACATACTGGAAGTGATAGATCGCACAAAAGTTGCTCGATAACTAAGTTATAAGGAATCAAAGAAGACACCTTGACTGTTATTCATTTTCTGGGTAACCCAGAAAATGAAGAACACGTTTGTCAGAAAGTTTGGCTGCCCAGATCTTGATTCTCCGTTGTTGTATTGCCATGAAACTTAATAGTTAGTTGTAGTATTACATAAACACTACAATATGAAGTCAATAACAGTCCCAGAAATCAATCCGAACGTAGATTAAAATCCGGTCAAACAAGGACCCTCGTTGTCTGTCAAGAACACCAAGAACACTCAAGAACACCTAAGGCGACAGACAAGTGTCGCTATAGGCCTTTAGCGACAGATTATTTAATAAAATCCGGAAATTGATTAAAAATTAGAAAAAAAAAATAGTTTTTATTTATTAAAAATACAAAATAAATTATGAAAAATTATTTTAAAGTCTGAAAAATAGTTTTTAACTATTTTGAGTATATTTTGAAAATATTTAATATTTTTGGAATATAAATGGTATTTATTTATTTAATTACAATATTAAATAAATTATTAAAAATAGTTTTTAATTCATGAAAAATCATGAAAAATAATATTATGATAAAAGAAAATATTTTAAGTTATTTTCCATAACTTTTGATATTTTGTGATGAAATTCATTAATATTTTAATATTAATGGTAATTAATTTATTTAATTAATATATTAAATAAATTAAGGAAAAATAGAATTTATGCTTTATAAATCATATAAAAATGATTTAAGTGTTATAAAAATATTTTAAGTTATAAAATATAACTTTTGATATTTTGGCATGAAAATATTAATATTTTAATATTAATATTAATTATTGGATAATAGATTTAAATGTTTAAAAATCATATAATTATGATTTTAAGGTATTAAAAATACTTTGATATATTATAATTATATTATAATAATATGTGATGATTTTCATTAATATTTTATATTAAATGAATATTAATGATTAAGGTATTAAGTGGTATTTAATTCATTTAAATACGGTACTAATGATAGAAAAATGTTGATAAATGGTAATAATTATCCGAAAATTATTACGAGCCTAGGAAAAAATGTTTTGTCTGATAAGGAATTATCTGTGTCAAGGGTTAAGTGTTAAGTCAGAGTTTAATTGAACTTAAACTCGATAAAAGTCCGACTAGACCGTCGGGATGTTAGGATTGTGTCGGTTTCAACTCAGACTTAAATAGTTTGACCTGATACCAAGTCTTATGTGCGGTATAGACTAATAGGCTTATGTGGTAATGTGTTTAGGATATTATGTGTATAATATAACAGTATATTACTGTGATGATATTATTCTAATTTTTGGAGATCTATATTATTAATACTAGGTCTTCGAGTATTGCGTTATTAATTGCGTGCGGTAATCAACGGTTCAGGCAAGTTTTCTCATACTTAACTCTAATAAGAGTAGTTTCTTCAAGCTTATGGTTAATCTTTGCTGATTGCCATGAAAATTGTACTCTGTACATCTTGCATGTATAAGTCAGGTATGAAAGGCTGATCACCTTCATTACCAGTTGGTTCAGAAATGTTTGTTCATGTATAATACTTGTTCAGTCAAAAATTTGTTCGTGCTAGTTCTCAATTATATTGATGAATTATAGCAAGCCCTTTATTCATACTCTTCAATCATGATATATCGTTAAATTGTTGTAAATAAACTTGCTGGGCAACTTTCATGCTCACCCTTGCTATATCATGATAAAACATTGCAGGTAAAGCAAATGCGTCGTATACAGGAAACGATTAAAGCTAAGTACAGCTTGGGATATAAAGTGCGGCTAGTTTGTAAATAGCGTATTTGATAAATATTGTTGTGTAATAGATATTATAAGAAATGTGTATTAAGTTAAGGTTACTCGACCTTGAGGAATAGTGTGTAATGTAATGTATAAACAATTTATGTTTATATCTTCCGCAAACAGTTATAGAAATTATAGCGTACCGGATCCGCGGCGATTCGGGGCCCGGATTCGGGGTTATCACAATACCTCTTTGAGCTTTGATCCATAATTTCTGACCTCTGATCTTGTTCTTGATTTTCTAGGGTCTGATCATAACTCAAATTTTCACTCTCTCTCACTCTAAATTTCGAAATTTTTGGAGAGAGAAAGTCTTGGGAGAAAATGAGAACCAAATGGCTATTTTCTCTCTCTAAATCTTTAAATATAAATGCATGATGCATATGTGGAATGTATGTAGCTGATTTGCTGCCATCTTAAGTCAATGGAGTGGTTTGGGTGGTTCAACAACCCACATCTTGGCAAGATTTGCACTCTACTTAATAAAATACAAAAAGGGGCATTAAAGTCATTTTCCACATAAATTTTAATTCTAATATGGTTATTTCTTGTAACCCTTAGGGTTTAGGGTTTGGATCTTTAGGGTTTAGGGTTTAACCCTTTAAAATTTAGCAACTTGTAATTCTAAGATTTTCGGATTAAGGTTTTCGATATAGAAAATTAAAAATTTTAAAATCGTAATTAGAATTCTCTAATTACATTACAATTTCCTAATCATATATCAATCTTGCTAATTAGGACTAATTTATCCTAATTAAAATTGCTAATAAAGTAATTAGGGTCAAAATGGTCATTAGGGTTTATAAACCACTAATTAGGGGTTCTAATAGAAAAATTAATTTTCTAATGTAGAAATTAAATATTCGTAATTAGATTAGAGTTTCTAATTACTCATAAATTGAAATAATTAGGATTAAGGTTTCCTAATTAACATTGCTAATTTTAGCAATTAAAACCACAATTGAGCATTAGGGTTTCTGACAGAATAATTTGGGTTCCAAAAATTTTGAAATTAGGGTTTGCTAATTACTTAACCTTTACCCTCATTAATACTTAATTAATAGCACAAAAGCATTAAAATTATCCTTTCCATTCCCAGATTAGGGCTTTCATTTTATCAGAATCTGAAATTAGGGTTTTCAGATCTAGTATTAGGGTTTCTAATATCAACTAGAATTTCCAGTAATTCTTTAGGGTTTTCCCTAATTAATTGACATTATAGGCGTTTAACCTTGTATATATCTTGCATTCCCTATCTAGTGTTTTAAATACCGAAATTATGGTTTCGTACTCCCGGAACTGAAACTAGGGTTTCCAGAATCGATTTCTAGGGTTTCTTATTAGACGTTAGGGTTTTCTAACTGAACGTTGTCGTTCTTAATATAAACTTAGGGTTTGTCACAGATATAATTTATCTGATCAACCCATGACCCTTAACCACGTTTAGTACACATACATAACCATATTCACAGCACATAGTCACATAAATCCTTCACAAAATTTTGAAATCCTCAAAATTCCATCCTAATAAAAACAAACGCAAACACTTATTTTCTATCTAGGTCTATTATTTGACCTTAAATCAATCATTTAAGATTTTAATAAATTGCCTAAATTCTCGGGTTGTCACATTCACCCCTCCTTATAAGAATTTCGTCCCCGAAATTCACCTTACACCTTACACCTTACACCATTCACACATATCACATGCTACCCAATACACCACTCACAAGGGTAAAAATTTCAAAACTGTGCTGAGGAATCGTATAGACTGTTTATTTATTTTTTCATTTTCGCAAATGTTTTATGGAAATTCATCCGCAAACCATCATAACTTACGGACACAAAGGGTGATCAGCCTGATATGCCCTGTACTGGCCAAGTACTGATTTTATCTGTTTTCCCATCACTGCCAAAGGCACAAAAATTCTACCTCAGTCTTATTTGATTCTGCAGCAAAACAATTTGGTTTGGGAAAATTCTTTCAATAAACACTTGGAGTTTTTAAAAACATTTTTGAGAATGACGTCATGATGCCGCACTGTATTTACAGTCCGTTGAGGATTCCGTCATTTGGTGATTTTATCATGCTACATTATACCATAGTGGAATAGTGACTTTAAGTCAAATTCACACTAGGTAATACTGCATTGATGACTCCATCATTTTTATCATCTCTGCACCATGTCACATGGTACATAAGTGATAAATAAAAACAAAATTTTTTTTAAAAAAGGCACATAGTGCGTATTTAGCTTGATGTCAAAAATTTTGAAATCTAGCATAGATAGGGGTTTAGGAAAACCTAATTCTCCACTAATGATAATTTGCTTAAAAATTCTATCTATTCCTATTATCCTCAATACTCCATTCACATACAACTATACCCAGTTCATAAAACCACACTTATGAGTTCATAACCTGACCACAATTATATGAGTTTACGAACTTACCCTAGTCTGACCTTTGGCGTCCGTTCGCTGAGGGGCTCATAAACATTTCATATAACTATGCGTTAAGAATGTCACATAAGTATGAGTTCTAAGAACTCGTACTTAATCCTATATTCTCTACCTATGAACTATTTATCTATATATAATAACTAGCGTGACACAACATTTCAACTATTACCAATGCCACCAACTAAGTAGTTTTTACACCAAGTACAATTCCTCGCCCATACAAGGAATCATACAACTCAGTTGCTAACACGAGTCCTCATTGAAATTCCCACCCAATCTTAACCCTTTTTTTTCAATATGAATTCAATTCGTATTCATAATCCATAACTCTTTCACGAGTTTTCATAGTACCATTTCATAGTACAACTTACACACAGCATCTTGCTGTAAACTTTTCAATCATAAGATTGATTCTTTCTGACTGTCATAACCTTATCAGATCACGGGGTGATCTTATCGTATATATTACGATTTATTTCTACGCCTATTATCGTTTTCTTTTACGATCTCCTATCCCTGCACTTTCAGTCTTTTAGACTCGATCTATTCACCATTACTATTCAACTTTATTATCAGAGTTAGGGAACTCTGTGTCTTTACACTCTCCGAGATTCATCTTTGAATCTTACCAACCAACTAACTCTATGTGAGTTAGATCTTATCCTAATCACTGCGGTTATTGGTCTCAGGTATTCCTACCTAAGCTTCATAACCAACAACACTGATACCAACTGTAGTAGCCCCGAATCCGGGTCCCGAATCGCCGCGGACTCGGTACACTAATTCTATCACTAATTACGGAAAATATAAACATAAATTGTTTATACAATACTTTACACACTATTCCCCAAAATCGAGTAACCTTAACTTAATACACATTATCATAAACTTTCTATCATATAACACATTTATTAAACTATACTATTACATACTAGCCGCACTTTATATCCCAAGCTGAACTTGGCTTTAATCGTTTCCTGTATCCGAAAGCATTCGCCTTATCTGCAATGTTTTATCATGATATAGCAAGGGTGAGCATGAAAGTTGCCCAGCAAGTTTAAATACAACAATATAACGATATGTCATGATTGAAGAGTATGAATAATAAGCTGGCTATAATTCATCAATATAGTTGAGAATTATTACGAACAAACTTTGACTGAACAAGTTTTATACATGAACAACATTTCTGAACCAACTGGTAATGAAGGTGATTAGCCTTTCATACCCGACTTATACATGAAAGATGTACAGAGTACAATTTTCATGGCAATCAACAACGATAAACCATCAGCTTCAATAAACTACTCTTATTAGAGTTAAGTAAAAGAAAACTTGCCTGAACCGTTGATTATCGCACACAATTTAATAATGCTTTATCCGAAGACCTAATATTAATAATATAGATCTACAATATTAGAATAATATCATCACAGTATAATACTACTATATTTATATCCACAAAATAACCTAAACACATTACCACATAAGCCTATCAGTCTATAACACAAATAAGACTAGGCATCAAGTCAAACTATTGCAGTCTGAGTTGAATCCGACACAAATCTAACATCCCGACGGTCTAGTCGGACTTTTATCGAGTTTAAGTTCAATTAAACTCTGTCTAACCACTTATCCATTGTCACAGATAATTTTCTTAGCAGACAAAACATTTTTCCTAGGCTCGTAATAATTTTCGGATAATTATTACCATTTATCAACATTTTTCAATCATTAGTACCGTATTTAAATGAATTAAATACCACTTAATACCATAATCATTAATATTATTTAATATAAAATATTAATGAAAATCCTTACATAATATTATAACATAATTATAATATCACAAAGTATTTTTAATACTTTAAAATCATAATTATATGATTTTTAAACAATTAAATCCATTATCTGATAATTAATATTAATATTAAAATATTAATATTTTCATGCCAAAATATCAAAAGTTATAATTTATAACTTCAAATATTTTTATAAAAATTAAATCATTTTTATATGATTTATAAAGCATTAATTCCATTTTTCCTTAATTTATTTAATATATCTATTAAATAAACTAATTATCATTAATATTGATTAATTAATGAATTTCATCACAAAATATTAAAAGTCATCAAAAATAACTTAAAATATTTTCTTATACCATAAAATAATTTTTCATGATTTTTCATAAATTAAAATCATTTTTAAATAATTTATTTAATATTATAATTAAATAAATAAATACCATTTATATTCCAAAAATATTAAATATTTTCGAAATATACTTAAAATAATTAAAAACTATTTTCCAGACTTTAAAATAATTTTTCATAATTTATTTTGTATTTTTAATAATTAAAAACCATTTTTTCTAATTTTTAATCATTTTCCGGAAAATAATAAATAAACTGTCGCTATAGGCCTTTAGCGACACTTGTCAGGCGCTATTGGTGTTCTTCACTCAAGAACACTGACAAATCAGTGTGCGAGTGAGCTGGTTTGACCGGATTTATTTATCGATCCGTGCATGTTCTGGTTTAACTAAAACCTCAATCTTATAGATTACATGTAGCACTATCATTATCAACCATTAACTGAGTCATACCGTAACAGACTAGCAAGATCTGCTCCTTCAAAGTTATTGTCAGAGTGCTACTGGGTTTTCTGGGTAACCCAGAAACCCAGACAGTTTCATGGTCTCATTTTCCAGTCAATTTAATTCGGTTTTCTGGTCATGATTAATGTGATTTCATGGTTCATATCTATAGTCCACCTGTCAAGGAACATGTTTAAAGTAACATAACATTTTAAAAACATCTAAATTTCCAGAATCCGTGCGGTCAAACTCTGTCAGGAATTTGGCTCATGAACTTTTCATGGGTTTTTCCATAAAGTTAAAATCATTTTGGGTGGACTACTTTGACCACCTGTTACGTTTGATTAGTTGACTTTTTAAGGCATTTAGTTATAGTCCAGACAACAGGCTACACTTTTAATACAACAACAATAACAAACAACATAATACCGGACAAATCAAGGCTGGACAAAACCTTGTCAGACGGACTTTGACCATTAATAACGTATGATCTAGACCTGTTATGGCTTTGGTTCCAACTCCAGATCAAAGACCACATAACAAGCTACCTATTTCAAATTTAAAACAACAAAACTCAACAACAGAAACGAATCGAAGGCCACTGACATTCGGTTGTCAGGCCATCTTTGGTGTTCTTGCTCAGATTTTAAAAACTTCAAAATCGAGCACTATGATGTTATGAGTTTGTGCTTTGACAACCCAGATCATCATTTGACACCTTATAACACATATTTAACCAATCAATTACAACATCAAACATCAGATCATAAAATTTTAAGATTTAGGGTTTTATACCTCTTTGAGCTTTGATCCATAATTTCTGACCTCTGATCTTGTTCTTGATTTTCTAGGGTCTGATCATAACTCAAATTTTCACTCTCTCTCACTCTAAATTTTGAAATTTTTGGAGAAAGAAAGTCTTGGGAGAAAATGAGAACCAAATGGCTATTTTCTCTATCTAAATTTTTAAATATAAATGCATGATGCATATGTGTAATGTATGTAGCTGATTTGCTGCCATCTTAAGTCAATGGAGTGGTTTGGGTGGTTCAACAACCTACATCTTGGCAAGATTTGCACTCTATTTAATAAAATACAAAAAGGGGCATTAAAGTCATTTTCCACATAAATTTTAATTCTAATATGGTCATTTCTTGTAACCCTTAGGGTTTAGGGTTTGGATCTTTAGGGTTTTAGGGTTTAACCCTTTAAAATTTAGTAACTTGTAATTCTAAGATTTTCGGATTAAGGTTTTCGATATAGAAAATTAAAAATTTTAAAATCGTAATTAGAATTCTCTAATTACATTACAATTTCCTAATCATATATCAATCTTGTTAATTAGGACTAATTTATCCTAATTAAAATTGCTAATAAAGCAATTAGGGTCAAAATGGTCATTAGGGTTTATAAACCACTAATTAGGGTTTCTAATAGAAAAATTAATTTTCTAATGTAGAAATTAAATATTCGTAATTAGATTAGGGTTTCAATTACTCATAAATTGAAATAATTAGGATTAGGATTTCCTAATTAACATTGCTAATTTTAGCAATTAAAACCACAATTGAGCATTAGGGTTTCTGACGAAATAATTTGGGTTCCAAAAATTTTAAAATTAGGGTTTGCTAATTACTTAACCTTTACCCTCATTAATACTTAATTAATAGCACTAAAGCATTAAAATTATCCTTTTCATTCCCAGATTAGGGCTTTCATTTTATCAGAATCTGAAATTAGGGTTTTCAGATCTGGTATTAGGGTTTCTAATAATCAACTAGAATTTCCAATAATTCTTTAGGGTTTTCCCTAATTAATTGAAATTATAGGCGTTTAACCTTGTATATACCTTGCATTCCCTATCTAGGGTTTTCAATACCGAAATTAGGGTTTCGTACTCCCGGAACTGAAACTAGGGTTTCTAGAACCGATTTCTAGGGTTTCTTATTAGACGTTAGGGTTTTCTAACTGAACGTTGTCGTTCTTAATATAAACTTAGGGTTTGTCACAGATATAATTTATCTGATCAACCCATGACCCTTAACCACGTTTAGTACACATACATAACCATATTCACAGCACATAGTCACATAAATCCTTCACAAAATTTTGAAATCCTCAAAATTCCATCCTAATAACAACAAACACATACACTTATTTTCTATCTAGGTCTATTATTTGACCTTAAATCAATCATTTAAGATTTTAATAAATTGTCTAAATTCTCGGGTTGTCACAAGAATTCACCATGCATGCTATAGACGGCAAAGACAGGTTATTCCAACAGAATAATAAAGGATGGAACCAGGTCTAGCGTAATCCGCACAGACAGGATATTCTAACAGAATAATAAAGAATGGAATAACAGAAGAATTCACCATGCATGCGATAGACCGCACAGACAGGTTATTCCAATAGAATAATAAAGAATGGAACCTAGGTCTAGCGTAATCCGGACCGACAGGATATTCTAACAGGATAATAAAGAATGAAATAACAGAAAAAGTTCACCATATATCCGGTACTTCGTATAGACAGGTTATTCCAACATAATAATAAAGAATGGAATAATAGGAGCTCTCTTCGTGAACACGAAAGAAATAATACCCCTTACCTTAGAAAGAAACTTAATACTGGAGTAGAGAGGTAGTAGACTTCTCTTCTTCTTTCTCTCTATAATTTCTCTCTATAATAATTGCTCTATAGCTTGAGTGAATTGGTGAAGAATAATAAAGAAATGAGCTTCTATTTATATGAAAATATAGTTTCAATAATTACACATTTTGGGGCTCAGAATATTATAGTATAATACCATCCACTTTTTCTTTATTTTTAATTTAGTCCTGCAAGTATTATCAAACTTGCACCACCTCCCCTAATAGTAAATAATGTGATTCAATAGTAAATCATGTGAATCAATAGTTCTAGACATGTGAAAATATGAATTATAGTATAGTACCTCCATCTATACCTCTATTTTTAAATTAGTCATGCAAGTATTATCAAAACACTCATGTATCAATTGCAACATGATTATATGATCATATAACATCTATATAACCCATACCCAACCTCATTAACATCTAATTTCATGAAATCAAGAAATTGGAATTTAAATACTTATGAATTCTGTTTAACAGAAACTTAAAATAAGGAATGGAATTATACCTCTATGAAGCTTAGTCTACTTAATTACTCCTTTCTGAGATTGCTAAGCTCTTCTTTAAACCACAACTCACTTACTCCCAAGTTATCAGTGTTTTAGTAGCCAAGAACAACAACATAAACTTGAAATTTAGACTACTATTTATAATGAAAACTTGGACTGGACAATGAATTAGCACTGAGGTTGAATTCATGGTGTAGAAGGTAAACACACTGGTTATCTAAGAGTTGTTTAACTACCCAACATCAGCTATCCTTCTAGCCAATAATTTCAGAGGGTAGGTTACTGCTCATGTACTTTTTTAGTAACTGAACTTTTTTATATTGCAGCAATGTGCATAAATCTATGTAAGTTGGTTACTTTAATTCTCAAATATAATTTTAATGTACAATTGTTACCATATTAGGAACTTAGGGATTAAACATATACTCACACCATATAATCCAAGTACATTAATTATATGCAGTAAAATAACGTAGTTACATATTATTGTTCGGGTAGTTCCATAATTATCTATACCACTCACATATCAATACTATTACTTTATTTAATGTTAATGTTTATTGAATTCCTTTCTCAGTTCCTAAAATATTCATATAATTAATCTGTTATACAATACAACTTCATATGATACCATGATGCTACTAGGTACCTCATTTAATTCCAATATACTTCTATCATATGGTTTTATTAAATGTCACACATATAACATAATTGTTCCATTTAATTCCCAAAGTGGAAAAATTAGTTTTCTCCAACTGACCACTAGCGCAGCTGTGCCAGTTTGTACTGCTGGGACGGCGCAGCTGCGCCGTTCCCTGACAGTGCCAAGACTGGTTTAGCTTCAGCCCATGCCAATTTTCATCGCTAAATTCATTTTATATGACATGAATTGATATCCACAAAAGTGTTACTACAAGTCTAAGGGCGTATTGATTACATATGAAATCACATGATCAACACGATTAATCTTCTAGATTCTCTTTTTAATTCGCTTACTAAACTCCCTTGTTTCACAATATGCCACACAAGGCATTTAACAAATCTCATAGTCACTTTACATTTCTTGATATGCATCAATTGAATTAATTGACTCACAAAACAATAACACTTATATTCACATAAATATTATTCCCATTAATATATTCATTTAATAATATGTGGAAATTCTCGGGTATTATATTCTCCCCCCCTTATAAAAATTCCATCCCGGAATTGCTACAGGGTTACACAAATAGATGGGGATAATCCCTTATCATCCTATCTTCTAACTCTCACGTTGCCTCATCGAGATTGTGGTTATGCCAAAGTACTTTTACAGAAAAAATAACTTTATTCCTTAAAGTTTGCTCTTTCCTATATAGAATTTGGATAGGAATTTCTTCATATGCTAAGTTCTTCTCCACTTGAATGGGTTTATAAGAAATCACGTGTTTATAGTCAGGCTTGTACGGACGCAACACGGGTATGTGAAGCACGTTATGGATGTGTTCTAACTCAGGTGGTAGTGCAACTTTGTACGCTACTTTGCCCACTCGCTTTAGTATCTCGAACGGTCCTATAAATCTTGGACTCAATTTTCCTTTCTTACCGAAATAGATCTTTCCCTTCCACGGAGATACTTTCAAGAATACAAAACTGTCTACTTCAAAATCTCGGTCTTGCCAATGCAAATTTGTGTACTTTTTCTGGTGATCTTGAGTTGCTACTAGTCTGGCCTTTATCACTGCCACAACATATGCGGTTTGTTGTACTAACTCTGGTCTAAGTATTCGTCATTCTCCGATTTCGTCCAAACATAATTCCATTTTCACTTCTTTCCGTAAAGAGTTTCATATGGTGGCATGCTGATACTCGCATGGTAACTATTATTATACACAAATTCAACTAAGGGTAGGTGGTCTTCCCAATTTCCCTTGAAGTACATCACACAAGTTCTAAGCATGTCCTCTAGCGTTTGTATTGTTCGTTCACTTTGTCCATCTGTCTGAGGGTGATATGCGGTACTCAACCTCAACTGTGTTCCCAATCTCTCTTGCAAGCTTTTCAAAAATTTCGACAAGAAACACGGGTCTCGGTCAGAAACAATCGATACCTGCATTCCATGTCATGAAACGATTTCCTTTACATACAGACTCGCTAACTGATTTAAACTGTAGCAGATCTTGATTGGTAGAAAATGTGCGGTCTTCGTAAGTCGATCCACGATAACCCAAATGGCATCCAAACCTTTCTGCGTGACTGGAAGTCCTACCACTAAATCCATCGTAATATGCTCCCATTTCCACTCTAGTATTTCGAACGGTTATAGTAAACCACTTGGTCGCTGATTCTCTGCTTAGACTCGTTAACACGTAAGATATCTACTAACGTACTCCATAATTTTTTGTTTTAAATTTGGCCACCAAAAATGTTTCCTCACATCCCGGTACATCTTCGTGCCTCCCGGATGAACGGAATATGTCATTTTATGTGCTTCGTGCAAAATCTCCTCTCTTAATTCGTCTACCACTGGTACCCATACTCTACCTTCAAATCTTAAAATACCTTCTTTACCCATTCGAAATTTCTCTTCCTCATTTTCTGAAATCCTTTTCCTAATCATTCTCACACTCTCCATCTTTCTCCTGTGCTTCCTTTACTTTATCCAACAATGTCGGACAAGCTTTCATTACAAATAACTTATCTTTAGACCTCTCGGGTCCCTTCACCTCTATTTCCAACTTCTCCATATCTGTTATTAACTCCTCCTGAGTCGTCAGTCGAAATAATTTCTCCCTTCCTTTCCTGCTCAGAGCGTCGGGAACTACGTTTGCCTTCCCCAGGTGATAAAGAATCTCACAGTCATAATCTTTGATTAATTCTAACCACCTTCTCTGACGCATATTCAACTCCTTCTGTGTGAAGATATATTTCAGACTTTTGTGGTCCGTGTATATCTCACATTTCTCTCCGTAGAAATAATGTCTCTTTATCTTTAACGCAAACACTACTGCCGCAAACTCTAAGTCATGAGTAGGGTATCATTTTTCATAATCCTTCAATTATCTTGATGCTTACACAATGACTTTGCCGTGTCGCATTAGTATACAGCCCAGTCCTCTATGCGATGCATCACTATACACCTCAAATCCTCCCGTAACATCTGGTAATGATAATGTAGGCGCCTCGCTTAATCTCTTCTTTAACTCTTGAAAACTCAATTCGTATTTGTCGGTCCATATAAATTTTACAATTTTCCTCGTCAGATTAGTCAACGGGGTCGCTCTCTTAGAAAAATCTTGGATGAATCTTCGATAGTACCCATCAAACCCGAAGAAACTTCCCACCTCCATCGGGGTTCTCAGTTGTTCCCAATTACTTACTACCTTAACCTTCTCGGGGTCTACAGATATTCCATTTTTATCCACCATGTGGCCTAAGAATTGAGCCTTCTTCATCAAAAATTCACACTTAGAAAATTTTGCATACATCTTACTTCTTTCGTAGAGCCTCCAAAACATTTTTCAGATGTTCTGCGTGTTCTTCCTCTGTCTTCGAGTAGATCAAAATATATTCGATGAAAACTACTACAAATTTATCCAAGTATGGCTTGAAAACTCAGTTCATCAATTCCATGAATATTGCCGAAGCATTAGTTAAACTGAATGACATTACAAAAAATTCGTAATGTCCATAACGGGTTCGAAACGCAGTCTTTGATATGTCCTGATCCCGTACTTTTAGTTGGTGATATCCCGTCTGTAGGTTGATCTTCGAGAAACACTTCACTCATTTCAGTTGATCAAATAAGTCATCTATCCTCGGTTGTGGATATCTGTTCTTGATCGTTACTCTTTTTAATTCTCGATAATCGATACAGAGCCTCATCGATCCGTCCTTTTTCTTAACAAATAATACTGGTGCTCCCCAAGGAGATACACTCGGTTGAATGTAACCCTTATCCAATAACTCTTGAATTTGTGTCATTAATTTCTTCATTTTTACTGGCACCAAACGATATAGAGCTTTCGAAATCGGTGCCGTTCCCGGCGCTATGTCTATTACGAATTTGATTTCTCTGTCTGGCTGAAGACCAGGCAGATCATTCGGAAACACATCATGAAATTCACTCACTACGAGTATATCTTTAATCTCTACCCCCTTTTTCCTAGTATCCACGATGTAAGATAAATAACCTACACATCCTTTCTTTAACAATTTATTGGCCTGCATTATCGTAACGTAACACGATTGCTTAAGCGATGAGCTACCATAAAACACTACCTTAGACTTATCCGGAGTCTGAAGGTTCACACATTTGTTCTAACAATCAATTATTGCAGCATGGTTATATAACAAATCCATCCCTAGTATTACATCGAATTCTCCTTATCTAATAGGAATCAAGTCTATGCTCAGTTCACTGTTCCCTAATGTTTGTACGACAATTTTTATAGACGTATTCTACAGGGATTATTTCCTTATTCGTAATTTCTATGTTCAAAGGATTTTCTAATCGTTCTCGAGGTGTACTAAGTTTACTAGCAAATTCTTCAGACATAAATGAACAGGTGGCACCCGAATAAAATAATATAGACGCATTTATATTATTGATTGGATTATACCTAACACCACATCTCTTGCAGCTACTGCATCCTGGACGGTCATATTAATTGTTCTGGCAGTTGGACGGTTGGATGACATTGGTCCGCCAATCATCAGTTTGTTATTCCCCCCATGTTGGTTGCTCCTTCCGTTTCTTCCATTCTTCGGTCAATCCTCTATCTGGTGCTCTGTTGATCCATAAGTGAAACATCCTTTGATCTTCTTTGGCTTTGGTCAATCTGGAGCATAATGTCCTTCTTGGCCACAATTGTAACATACATTACGCCCTGGTGATTTCTCTCACACTTGTTACAAGCTTCAGTCCTTTTCTTGAAGTTTCTTGGATTACTCTCGCCTTGATTGTTGTTTTTATTGTTGTTGTTGTTGTTGTTTTTGTTATTTTCCCACTTCCTCTTTCCGGAGTTACTCCCTCCGCTGCTGCTTCCTCCACGATGCTCACTACCAGTGTTCTTGTTCCTCTTCTCCTTATGATATAGACTTAATGCCTCACTGCCATCTTTTGCAATGATTGCCTTCTCTAATAATATTGTAAAGGAATCAATCTGGAAGGCTGATACCTTATTATACAACCACGACTTCAACCCTTACTCAAAACGTCTCACCTTTCTCTCCTCATCCACAACTTGGTGCTCTGCAAATCGCGCTAGTTCATTGAACTTAGTTGGGTATTGCGCCACCGTCATATCACCTTGTTTTAACTCTAGGAACTTCACTTCCATCATACTCTTCATACTCTTCAGAAAATAGTTCTCGAAGAACAACGTTGTAAACCTCTCCCATGTTATCGTTCTATCTCCCGCTCTCTGCTGATTAGCTTCCCACCAATAGTTCGCTTCGCCTCTCATCATGTATATGGCTAATAGTGTCTTCTGGTCTTCACCCACTCGAGCTATAGTGAAGGCCTTCTCGATCTCCTTGATCCTAGTTTGCGCAACTATCGAGTCAATAGTTCCCATGAACTCTGGGGGTCCTACACTCGTAAAGTCTTTAAAGGATGTCATTGGGACAACTTGGGGAACGGGTGGTACGAGTTCATTTTGTGACAACCTAGAAATTCGGATTGTCCAAAAATTTAGATTTAAAGAATTAGTTATTAATAAAAAGGAATTTTTATTAATAATATTACGTGCTATATGTTTATTAATCGTTCTAGAACCTAGGATAATTATAAACCAGGAGGATTCTGGCTATGAGCTAGATTGAACGAGTAAGAATTTTCAAGACGAAAATAAAAATTTTAAGGAGACAAAAATATTTTTGGGGTAAAAGACAAAATAAGAACTATTCACCCGATGAAACCTAAGGGTTAGGTTTTGAATAACCTAAGCCTTTCTGAGAGTTCTGTATGTCAAAATGACATTTCATCAAAAGATTTGACGATAATATATCGTGAAAAGTTAAGTAAGCCGATAAAAGTTTTTCTCAAAAAACGTGCAGAAATCGGACAAAATAAAAACGATGAAAAGTACTGATGTGTACTTTTCATTCGTTTAGCTACGTTAGGGGAAAACGTGAAGGGGAACGCTTGACACCAAAAAGTGTTTTTTAGTTTTTCCAAAATCCGAAGAATTCATAAAAGTTAATCGGTAAAGGAAAGACAAAATATCCAAAAATATTTAGATTCCGAGAATCGCAGTTTTTGAACTGTCGGACGAATTCTAAAAGACGGAACCATGAAGCTTCCAAGGGAAGCTATGTGAATTGTAAGGAGGTGGGAATAGCAAGGAGGTGTGAATAGTAAGGAGTTTCAAGTGGCGAAATGACTAAAACTCCCCTAGCCTTGGTTTTCTATAAATAGGAAACTTAATCTCATTTGAATGGGATTTTGAAAATCCTATAACTTGAGAGAGAAAGAGAGAGAGTTCGGATGGGGGAAGAGAAGGAGAAGAAGAGGAAAAGCTTGCTCGTGAGCAAACTTTGCCTGACGGAAGGAGATCAAAGGAGAAAGGTAATCCGAAAACTAGTCTCTTAGAATTTTTCTTTAAGTTTTTATGTTCAAAAACATAGTTTAATGCGAATAAGAAGTAAAGGATGTTAAGAATGATTTCATATGGTTGAAATCGTAAGAAAATGAAGAAATAAGAATTAGAAGTTTATTTTATAAATTTCTTAAGGAAGTATAAGATTCGTAAGAATTTTAAACGATCCAAATGAATCTGATAAATGAGTAGGGCAAATAAGTATGGAATGATGTTCCATAACATCAAATTCTAAGAAAAAGTGAAGTTGTAATCCAAAATATCGATTAAAAATGAAGAACGAATGAAGAACACACGAAGAACACGAAGAGTGTTGTTGATGGACAAATTTAAAACCACGTAAGATAATTTTTGTTGATGGACAAGTTTAAAACCATCGCGTATAAGTTAGATGCTTATTTCTTTGTTAGGAACGTTAGAAACGTTAATGAATAACGGATTAAAATAAGCTATAACGAAGTTATGGCTAAAATTTTGTAAAAGAAGAATTAGAATTAGAAAGTTAGTAAATGAACCTGAACGTGTAGGGTTTCATAAGAATGTAAGAGAACATAAAAAATGTGAGTCATGGACTCAAGAACAAACGAATTCTGAGTTCGGATGACAAAATTACGGACAAATGAACGGAGAACGTTAAAAACGTAAAATGAACGAAGAACGAAGATTAAGCTAATTGAATGGCATGTTAACAGATTCAGAATGAAGTTTTGTCTAAGGGTAATCAAAGTACGTAAGATAAGGAAGATAATGGCTTTAGAACACCCTCGTTCCTAGTTATAACGAATAAGATATGAGATTTCGAAGTCAAC
Organism: Panax japonicus; assembly: GCA_020205505.1. Taxonomy (NCBI): domain Eukaryota; kingdom Viridiplantae; phylum Streptophyta; class Magnoliopsida; order Apiales; family Araliaceae; genus Panax; species Panax japonicus. Next base: position 35,865,884 of record CM035114.1, read on the forward strand.
ATCTCAAGCTTGTAAAAGACGAAATTTTTTCTAGGTTTCATGCATGGCGCCGCAGCGCGAGTCGTGCCTTGGGGGCCGGCGCCGCAGCACGAGCTCGGGGCATCAGCTACTGCTAAATGGTGCCGCAATGTGAAAGAAATTAAAGGGCACGGTGCCGCAACGCTAGTGCAGGGAAATGCCCAGAAATGAGATTTTTACTGCTCAATTACTGGGGGATGTGCAAGAAAGAAATAAGTACACTTAGTTCAAGTAATGTAACAATTAATCTAGTATATTAAACCTTTAATGAAGGTTGAACGGAAAGATTAAACGAGATTAAAAGAAGGTGAACGCGGGTGACGGAACCAATATCCAGGGACCGTAGTCGCGATAAACGAACGTGAAGGATTGCTATGATTGTGATTGCTTAGACGTTGAGTGACGAGGGTAATGAATAAAATTTTGATGTTATTTCATAGTAATGCGAAATGAATGTAAAGCGTATAGACACTGTGAACGCAACGTTGTTGCGATGAACGATCGGTCTTAGCATACAATGATCTGTACGGCTTTGACATTATGAAAGAATAATGAACATGGGGTTCATGGGATGGATAACAATCGAAAGTGATTAAAACCTCGAGTAAAGGTTGAATGAGAGATTAAGAGACGAGCAATGTGAACGTTTAATACGTAAACGATCCTTATAAATCGTATTCACGTTGGACGAACATTCTAAGTATTCCCTGGTTGTATGACGTAGATGTTGACGAAGGTAGTAAGTAAGATATGAATTATCGAGAAAGCCGTAACGAACGGTAATAAGAGTATTGAAAGCCAAATGTGAGTCGAATAAGAACGAATCTTTAGGTATGGCATTTAGTCGTCAGAAAGCCAAAAGGAATAAGAAATTGACTTAACGAACATTATAGTTAATAGTTCGTATAAGTTAAGATAAGTTTAGGTTGTGTTACAATCGTAACCTTTGATGGTTGAAATATGGGATCTGGGCTAAACAATTCCTTCAAAGAGCGAAGGTGTATACGAAACTGGCAACTGATCTAACTCACTGTGATGGCAGTGTAGATGAGATGGGAACTTGTTTGTTGGTTGTTTGTGGGAAACCATTCAGAGTACCATATGGACTACCAGCAGAGAAGCGATGTGTGCTGAGTCCTAGAGAAGTTATAAGAAGAAGATAAGAATGTATATCATCAAAGATGAAGAACATTTTGAGTAAGACATCTCTGTATGTCATGAAACGGTAAACCGGTAATGAAAGTTATTCGCGTAAAATAATATTGGAAGAACGTGAACCCTAAGAAGTTAAGTTAAGTAAACCAATGTGTAAGTCAAGTATATGACTAATTGGTGAATGTGTTATTTTCTTATGTGTTATATAGGAATTGGAATGAGCAGTTCAGCATAAGCTGTAGCTATGCGTAAGGCAAGTTTCCTAACTTTATTCTTATTTTAAATGAATACTAGTTTCTTAAACTTCTTAGATGTTAAACTTGAGAAGTTATGTCTATGTGCGATTGTGCGATATTTGTGCAACAATGTGAACACTTCAGTGTTTCTATGATATGAACTATTTTATGATTGAATTGTTCAATATGAGACTGTTCTGTTTATACATGAACTGTTATTGTTGAGTCTGTGCTACTGATTCTAGCTGGACAGAATGTGTATGAAAGAGAGTAGAGAATGAATGTATTTCAAAGTGAATGTGACTAATGTTTTAAAATGATAATAATCGAGATTATTCCTATTGTTCAAGATGCTTCATAACCTTTGTTTGGTTATCGAAGTTCCAAAGGAATGTTAAACTCTTGAAGTTGTATGTTCAACTGTTATGATTTGCTGGGCAATTGAATGCTCACACTTGCTTTAAATAAAAACATTTTCGGTGAATGATGTTAGAAGAACTTAAGGATCCCGTAAGGATTAAACTGATGGTATCCAGATGAAGTGCCATTCAGAATATGAATGAACGAGAAGATCAAGTGAAGACTTGTAATGTAGAAAGATGAAAATTAAACTATAGACTAGTTTAATAAACTGTTATGTATCCTTGGTGGCAGATAAAAGTCACTCTTGTAAGATTTAAGGAATAATGTAATTATCATTATTTGTAATGAGAAAGGTTATAAGGTTTTAGAACCTGGGAACTTAGAATGTATGTTCTTATATTTCAATATATAATGATGTATGTTTGGATGAATGATGTACTCGTGACGTATGAAATCCGGGTGTGAAGATAGACCGGATTTCGGGGCGTTAAAAGGTTCTTCCCCTGAGAGCTTCTCCTAAAAAATCTACCAACCTCTGAATAGGATCTACTTGCTCTCTCTCATTATTAACAAACTCTTCGAGTGCATCCCATCTACTTCTTGGTGCCATGATCTGCATCACAAAATTTTCATTTGATTATCTAATTATCAAACTTAGACATTTCCCAACTGAAAAGAACTACAGGTTTATAACACATTTCTGAAATAAGATCGTTTGTATTCATATGCCAAATGGTTACATCACATGTTCTTTTCTAGCATACTGCTATAAATGATAACACATATCCCCGAATATCACAAAAGTCAGGGACATACTAACTTACTACCCCTCTTACACTTTTTTAGAAGTTTGGGGGTTTACCACTATCTCACATCTTACACAAAAGACTGATATTACAACAACATATTAAACATAACTAAAAAATTACAACTACTAGTCTGCATCTTCTATACTTAATCTAACATTCCATGCTCCACGACACTCTTATATTACTTATATGTGATATGCATTACCATATCTCGACTTATGTTATACCGGGTCCGTCCTTGCTCAGCTGGGTAATGATTTACCCCATCAATCAATCTTTCTATGGCCGTGCGTAAAGCATAGCCTATCTTATTAATCTTCCTCCTCTTGCACCGCTCCTCATCCTCTAGATCATCTACCTTATCATTGGCCTCCTCCCACTTCTCCTCTAAGTGAATCCTATCCATCACCTCCATCTCTAACTGAGTTCGGAGAGCCTCCTTCTATGTCCTCTCACTCAAAACCTTCTACTCTAATTCCTCCAGCTTTCTTGCCATCTCAACATTTCTCGCCAACGCTCGGTGAAACAAAGCTCCCAACTAGATCCCTGCTTCCTTACGTTGAGCAATTTCAACCTCCATCTCCTGCATTGCCAATTTTCTCTTATGGTCCTCGTCCCTCAACTTTTGGAATGCAGACTCCCTCTCCCTAGACTGTGACACCCCCAAATCCGGGTTACCTGACTCCCGAGTTTGGTGTTCACGATCCAAAATATAAATAACATTTAACTACCCATAAAATATATAGATAGTATCTTACATAAATTTTTATCAGAGTTTCTCAATACATTACCCAGGTTCACTAACCTTAACTTTACAAACATGCCCTTTGGATATACAAAAAGGGTTTACAAATACAACATAATAAATATGTTTACACATAACTAATTTATTACAACTCCTTTTCCCTTGTCCTGCTTCACAGCACCTTCTGCAACTTCGCCCCTAGCTGAAAAATTTTATTTAGCAAGGGTGAGCAACTAATTTGCCCCGCAAGTTAATACATACAATAAATGTATAAGGATTCAAAACAAGATACTATCTATTTTGATAGAATGAAACCAAAGTTCGGGGAACTTTGAAATAGCTGAACAAATCGTTATTCAATAACAAGACTTCTCTTCTTCTGCGCAACACAATAAGTGAATAATGAAAGAGTACAACGCTTTCAAGTTTCTACGGTATTCTAGTGAATAATCTAGAATCAATTCTACAAATGAAATATTTCTCCAGATTTATACTGAGTGATCACACTAGATCTTTGAACATATTTTTCTCGGGTAGATATCAAAGATTTACTTTGATAAATACTCAGGTGTATCAGATAACCATAAAGATTAAATCATACCCCTCTGCAAGTACTCAGAGCCGGCCAACTCTTTGTACCCTATATTATGCATAATACTCAAAAAGCGCGCAAAGGTCGAATTTACGACCCAAAATGTTCCCTTTTATATAAAAAGGTTGTTCATCTCAGTTTTAGAATCAAGATTTTGATTTTTCAATGAAATACTGCGATTTCAAATTCTACTTACTTATTGATCTAGCCGAAATAATTGGCATTGATCTATCAAGTTCTAACAAATGTTTGTCTAGCAAGAATAATTAGCTAAGACATTTCTCAACACAATTTGACAATGAACAGGAATTATCTGTACTGTCAATTCTAACTTCTATAAATTTAAATATTCAACAACAGTAATTCTACGAATGTATATTTCTGAATCAGTAATTCAATTTGAATTATTAAGCATGCACTAACTGCGAATAATCAACAATAAATTCCCTGGATGTAGTGTAATTAGCAATAATTAACCACTATAATAATTGAAGGAAATATAACTCAAGATTGAGTTAGGAAACTTGCCTTCCACGTTGATTACAGCTACACAATATATTTATCTGCGTTTGAAAGACCTATAACCAATAATATCGGTCTAACAATTAGCACAGTCATTCATAACATATAACACTGTATTTTACAGTCAAACTTCTCCTAGGCACATTACCACATAGCCACATTAGTGTGTATAACCTATATAAACACTTATCACGTCTAACTATATCAGTCTGGCTGGACTTCGGTCCATTCTTGGTGTTCTGGTCACCCTATCCGACAATTAATATAATTATTGTCAATTAAACTTGGTCTCTAAGCTTCAATATCATTTTAGATAAGTCAAGTATCATTTATAATATTTTCCGGAAGCTTTTAATAATTTAAAAACAATTATTATAATTTATAATAATTTTCCAAACACTTAAACCATTTTTAAATGATTTAATTATCAAATAATCATATTATTATTAATATATAATAATATATCAAATTATTAATAACATACTTCTCAAAATATTAAAGTTATTATTAATAACTTAAAATATTTTTAAATCGACAATATTCCACTTAAATGATTTTTAAAGTAATTAAAATCATTTTTAAATCATCACCATTAATATATAAATATTAATGAAATTATTATCCAAATATTAAAAGTCATTAATTATAACTTATAATATTTTAAAAATATTTTTCTCATTTTTAAATGATTTTTAAATCAATAAAATCATTTTTAATTCATTTATTTAATAAAATAATTAAATAAATCAAATATCATTAATATTAATTTATTAATGAAAATTCTTCAAAAATATTGAAAATTATATTTTATAATTTAAAATATTTTTTAATACTTTATTCTCAATTAAAATGATTTTTAAATCATTTAAATCATTTTCATCTAATTTTTTTAATTTAATAATCAAATAAATATAATATAATTAATATTAAATGATTAATGAAAATTCTCCAAAAATATTAAAAGTTACATTTTATAACTCAAAATAATTTTAAATACATTTTCCTTATTTAAAAATGATTTTTTATAATATTAAATCATTTTTCTCTAATTTATTTAATACACTAATTAAATAAATTAAATACCTTTAATATTTAAATAATTATAAATATTAAAGAAAAATATTCCAATTGGTCAAAAATTATTTTTCATAATTTAAAATAATTTTTAAAACCATTTTTAGTAATTTTTAGAATTTATTTCTATTTTTTAATCAATTTCCTGAAAATCAGAAAATTAAAATAAATTAATCCGTCGCTAAAGGCCTATAGCGACACTATCCGTCGCTATAGGTGTTCTTGAGCAACCCAGATTTCTTTTCCGGCAGGCGAGGGTGCATGGTTTGACCGGCGATAACTGACGATCGGAGCATGATCTAAGCTATCTAAAAGTTTTGACGTGTAGCCAATATGTCACACTACAACATACAATCAACACGTTGGTTAAAAAACATCATAATGAGGAGATCAAAGCCTCCAAACTTTCTGACAAACTGTTTCTGGGCAGAAACAGATGCGAGTTGCCACTTTGAAGCTCGATTTAAGATATGTTCTGGTCATGTTTTACTTTATCTATCAACTCTAGATTGTAGACAAAATTTAGTACTACAACTAAAAAGCATAATAACAGAAACACATCAAACCATTAACTAGATATAATCGGTCAAACTTGAACACGGACAGTGGGCTCAAATTTTCAGGATTTGTGTTCTTGACAGATTCGGTCAACGGGGTTTTGACCGTGTATAACTTTTGATCTATAAACGATCTGGATTTAATTCTTTTTGCAGATTAAAGAACTCGTAACAGGCTACAATTTACAAGTCTTAAACATCAAAAACATGTAACACACACAGAGTTATAAGATCTGACATTTGACTGAAAATCACAGATTTTCAAATTCCCAGATTTTGGAAAACTTAAAATTCGTGCTCTTTGATGTTATAGGTTCGTGATTTATCAATCCAGAACTTCAATTGACACCTTATTACACATATTTTAACAATCAATTGCAAGAAATAACAAGGAATCGAAGGATTTCAAAAATTAGGGTTTATACCTCTTTTGCTTTGATTTTTGATTCTGCCCTTCCAATCTGTTATTAGCTGATATAGGAGCTGTTTCTAGGACTGATTTACTTGTATAATTCGTGGGTTTGGAGAGAGAGATAGTTTGTGAGAGCTTATAGCAAAAATGGCCAATTTTCTCAACTTTCTCTCTCTTGAATCTCTTAAATAATCTTTAGATGCATTGAATGGTTGGCATTTTCGGCTGGGCCTGATGATTTGTGTCACAAAGTCAAGGTAGTTGGTAAGGAGTGGGTTACCTAATAAAGCTTTGGAAAATTTGGCAAGTTAACAATTAAAAATCCCATAAAGGGCATTATGGTCTTTTCCCATTTCTTTTAGAATTTGAATTTTATGAAACCCTTAGGGTTTAGGGTTTGGACAATCTAGGATTTAGGTTTTGTACCCTTTAGGTCTAAAAATTCTAATTCCCATAATTTGCAAAATTTAGGGTTTAATTAGAAAAATAATTTTTTTTAAAAAAATACAATTAGGGTTTCTCAAATAGAATTCTAACTTACAAAAATATAATTAGTGATTTCTAATCATATTTATGTTTAATGAATACTTTAGGCATGCTAATAAAAATTAGGGTTGCCTAATTATGGTTTACAATTCCCGGTTTTAACATTTGGGTTTCTCGACGTATAATTAGGGTTTCTAACGGTACGTTAGGGTTTCTAATCCTGAGATTAGGGTTTCTAATCTCATATTTGTGTTTAATGAATCCATTAAGTCTATCAATTAGGATTAGGGTTCCTAACTTAAATTTTACAATCCCTGATTTTTAAAATTAGGGTTTTCTACAGCACATTAGGGTTTTCTACACCACATTAGGGTTTTCTACACCACATTAGGGTTTTCTACAACTGAGATTAGGGTTTCTAATTTCTTATCAGGGTTTAATAATATTAAAACCTATCCGATCAATTATTGATCATTAAGCTCATATAAAATAAACACATTCTTAGCAATATAATTATTTTAATTATATTTTCTACTGAATTCCTATTCGTAAATTAGGGTTAGGGTTTCTAAATTGTTAAGCACAACTCTACTCTATTTTCTCAGTCAATACACAAATTGACTAATTTTCAAAATTCGTATCACAGATACACAATACTTTATTAACAGTCAATGTTAATAATAAATAAAAAAAATTTATTCGTCAAATTTTAATTATTCGAAATCTCGGGTTATCACATAGACTCATCCTCTAGCTCCTCCAATTTACATCCTAACTCCAAAATTTGCTCCTCATACTCTCCCAACATCCGATCCTCAAAAGTAGCCTCGTCAGAGTCCACCATAGGCTTAGGCTCCTCCTCTATAGGCTCCTCCTCAGGGTTAGACTCCTCAGGTAATGGCTCCATCTCCTCTTCCTCATCATCATCATCAATAGGGGCCATTACTGAAATAGGCTCCGCTATAAATGGTGCCTCATAGACTATGTGGATATCACGCGGCTCTTCATCTACTACTCGGCTAAGTCTTCCCATGTCAGTCATCCTACAATCACCAACATAAGACAAGACAAACAACAACTTTGTTAGAATATTAAATAAACATAAGTTCATTGTATAGAATGAAGTTACATTTTATAACACACTAAATCCCTCAAGGAAAACTCTACATGAGTTTTATCTCCTTCCCAATCTCTAAGTTCTCCCGAGTTATAATCTAATGACTCTTGCTCCTAAGGTTTATAACTATAACTTTGATACCAATCTGTGACGCCCCCAAATTCTGACCTTTACTTGGTCACTCAAATTTGGTTCATCACGTTCTCACGGTAGAACCATAATAACTAAATTATTACATTCATAATGGAAAATCTAAATTAGAATAATATACAATGATTTATTATAATTATTTCCCCAAGTCTTGCAACCTACATTACTCAATAGATTACATAATAATATCGATTAGAGGCTTATTACATAATCCTACTAAGCTTAAACATAACCGGAAAACAGTCTTAATACAACATAATAATCTTAAACATAAAAGGGACAAACTAGTCGGTAGCCTTGCCCTTGGCCTTGTCCTGCCCGGATACACTTCCTTGTTCCACCTTAAGTGAAAGGTTTTTAAAAGCAAGGATGTGCACAAATTGCCCAGTAAGTAATATAGAAAAAGGGTATTCAATATAGTTCCAAATTTATCAAGAATAGATTAATAATGATAGCTCAATCAGGAAGTATCAATGATTAATAATGATAGTCATTATGGACAGAATATCAATAATATGCAAAAGTTTATCGTTTCAAGATTTTAAAGTAATGACTACTGAGCAGTCACTAAGGACTATGAACTTCTTCTAGAATTAACAGTAATATCACTAAAAATTCTTCAAAACGAGTACAACAGGTGATCAGCCTAAAGTACCCTATGTTATGCATAACATTTAGTCTCTCTCATGTGTGCACGTCGGTTCCCCGACAATATATAGTCCCCTACTAAGAGGGTTGTTCTTCTCAGTTATAAGAGTTCGCACCAAGTTAATTTGGTTTGGATAGCTTTTGATCAATTATAAATAGTCTAGCCGAATCAATTGGCTTTGACAACTCTTTCAACATATCCATGAACAATTATCAAAATTTGAATTTCATTTCAAATTAAGTTTCATTCATAATTCTATATATTCGACTAATAATTGCACAATTTCAATAAGACTCAAATAAAGAGTACGGTTCGAGTAATTGCTTACGATATGCGTCGAATAAAGTAATGCAAGGGTTTAGGATACTTGCACAATAAAAGTAGAGTTCAAGGAACTTACCTTAAGCGTAGTTTATCCACGTTACGAAAGTAACACTTTCGAATCCTATTTATAGCGTATTATATGTTCAGGATGTTCATTAGCTAACACAGTCTTTACTCAAGCTTGATATGATTCATGTATGCACATATGGTACAAAATCAGATTTTAGATTAAGAATGATCAAACACTTATGAGTAAATTAAGAATACTCAAAGTTAAATCCTTTTTACCATAGACCTTTCTATTACGAGGTAAACACCAATATATCATCTAAGCATCACTTGTAAACATGAATCAATAGATTTTTAAACCACTTCCAGTAATATAGGTACCATACAATCTAACTGTCAAAGATCAGAATGCAGAATCTCAGATTCTAGACTAGAGTAGCTGCGCCATGGCTAAGCCTAGGACCGACGCAGCTGTGTCGTCCTCTGGCTATGCCAAGACTCTGCTGCTGCCTTGTGGTTTCTGTTCGGCTTGCTTAAAATAATTATACATGATATATTTGTAATGTTAATGGTCTTTTTATTCTTCTCAAGTCAATCTAGGTTCCCTTTTATAATATATTTCTAAATTAAACATTTCAACAAGTTAAGGCCATTCAAGGTCGTAAAACCACAAAGTCTATCATGCTTACTCTCTAAACATACAAGATAGTTATAACAATCATATTAGACATGCTTGTGAGTATTCATAACATATGTGTGAAACTAACACCGCTTTAGTTGAAAATATGCTTTGTTCATGCTTTATTTGAAATAGGACACACAAGGATGGTATATCTATGGTTATACTACATGAGTGAGTCTAAGAGTTTCATCAAACATGATTACAAATGTCAGATTCCAGTCCTCAAGGTAGCTGGACAATATTCCCTTTCAAAGCTTACTAATAGGTTCAACATGCTCATGTTTCCTTACTAATCACATAAACACAAACAAATGGTTTATTCATGTATTTCTAAGTTATATTAACATGCTTGCAAAATCAGTATACATACAAGGCATACATACATATTAACTTTGTTTCTAAAGTCATAAATCCATTTTAAGCTACACACTTTCTTTAATCATGCTAAGCTGGTCTAACATGCTCACATTAGGTTCATATAGCTATATATACCCCTTACACATGCTTGCATGCTAGTATATGACATAATGAGTGTCTAACATTGATCAGATTTGAAAACAGAATTCCCAACTGAAAATAGGGACCAGCGCAGCTGCACTGCGCCTCAGTGTTAATCCGGTGCAACTGCGTCGTACCTGGTTCGAGTCAGGAACAGTAAACCTCTGCAACTGTTCAGCCCAAACATAGAAATTACTCACGAATTCTTTCCTAAACACTCATGTATCAATGACAACATGCTAATATGTTCATATAATATCTATATAAACCATACCCAACCTCATTAACATCTATTTTAATGAAATCAAGAAATTGGAATTTCAATCCTTATGAACTCTGTTTAACAGAAACTGAAAACAAGGAATGAAATTATACCTCTTTGAAGCTTAGTTTAATTAATTACTCCTTTATGAGATTGAAAAGTTCCTCTTTGAACCACAACTCACTTACTCTCAAGTTATCAGTGTTTTAGTATCCAAGAAGAACAATGCAAACTTGAAATTTAGACTGCTATTTATAATGAAAACTTGGACTGGACAATGACTTAGCACTGAGGTTGAATTCATGGTGTAGAAGGTAAACACACTAGTTATCTAAGAGTTGTTTAACTACCCAACATCAGCCATCCTTCTAGCCAATGATTTCAGCTTGGAAGTTACGTAATTAGAGGGTAGGTTACTATTCATGTGCTTTTCGAGAAACTGAACATTTTTATATTGCAGCAATGTGCTTAAATCTAGCTCAATTGGTTACGGTAATTCTCAAATATAATTTTAATGTACAATTGTTACCATATTAGGAACTTAGGGATTAAACGTATACTCACACCATATAATCCATGTACATTAATTATATGCAGTAAAATAGCGTAGTTACATATTATTATCCGGGTAGTTCTATATTTATCTCTACCACTCACATATCCATACTATTACTTTATTTAATATTAATTTTTATTGAATTCCTTTCTCAGTTCCTAAAATATTCAGATAATTAATCATTTATACAATACAACTTCACATGATACCATGATGCTACTAGGTACCTCATTTAATTCCAATATACTTCTATCATATGGTTTTATTAAATTTCACACATATAACATAATTGTTGCATTTAATTCCCAAGGTGGAAAAATTAGTTTTCTCCAACTAACCACTGGCTCAGCTACGACAGTTTGTACTGCTGGGACGGCGCTGCTACGCCATTCCCTAACAGTGCCAAGACTGGTTTAGCTTCAACCCGTGCCAATTTTCATCGCTAAATTCATTTTATACGACATGAATTGATGTCCACAAAAGTGGTACTACATGTCTAATGGCGTACTGATTACATATGAAATCACATGATCAACACCATTAATCTTCTAGATTCTCGTTTTAATTCACTTAGTAAACTCCCTCGTTTCACAATATGCCACACAAGGCATTTCACAAATCTCATAATCACTTTACATTTCTTGATACGCATCAATTGAATTAATTGACTCACAAAACAATAACACATATATTCACATAAATATTATTCCCATTAATATATTCATTTAATAATATGTGGAAATGGGTATTACACCAGGTTCATTCTTCTTTTTGATAAAATCAAACTCTTTTGATTGTCTCATCAAAATAAATGTTCCATATTTGAGAAGCTTGCTTCAATTCATTTCTCTGAGTGTCTACAACTCTTACCTTATTGTATGTAACTGGATCATCATCTTCTATGATGCGTACCTCATCATTATCCATGATGAATCCATAACTCCCAGGTATCTTCGGTACTATTCCAGATTTACGATTCGGTTGTGGTACAATAGGTCTATCTTCAAGTTCCTCTTATTTAAATTATAGTGTTTTATGATTCTTGAACTCTCAAGATTCTATTATCCTCCTATTAGCCCCTTCAATGATAAACACCTTTATCTTAAAAGGTAGCGTGTTTCGCAAAAAACACCTCTTACTAAGTAGGATTATAGAACATATACCCTAAACTTATTTTAGGATGTCCAACAAATATGTAATTATCAAATCTTGTCCCAAACTTATTCCTTTTAAACATTTTCACATAAGTTGGACAACCCCTTATTTAAATTACTTAAAATTATGAATCCTTCATGTCCATAACTTTTATGGAGTCTTGTGACCGGATTTTGAGGTTACCTTTTCGTAGATATGCAACCATTTCTAGGACATTATCTCTAAAGGATACTTGAATGTCGGTAAAATTATTATGGACCGCACCATGTCCAACAAGGTACAATTTTTCCTTTTAGATACATCAATCAATTATTGCGTATCAGAAGGTGTCCTTTGTGAGAAAACCATTGGAGATAATCTAGAAACTAATTGCACAAGTATTCCTTCCTTTATCAGATCAAAGAATCCTAATACTTAGCCAATTTGTTTCAGTTCTGAACTATTTGAACTTTTCAAATAATTCACACTTGTATTTCAGCAAATACACACATTCAACTCTTTGAATGATCATCTCCTTTTCTTATACTAGTTTGTTCAATTTGAAAAATATATTTTCACGTAATTCAAGTACACAAAATCCATCAAGTAATATTTCAGTTCTATACAAAATATTATTATTATAAATATAACAACAATTGTTCTTAATTAGAATACCAAAGATTTCATTTTCCAACAATAAAATGGAAATAATGTTTCCAATGAGAACTGGAATACGATAACAACTTGTTGACTTAATAGATTTGTCCGTAGGCATTGCTAAATATAAGTTTCTATGACTAATGTGGCAACCTTTGCTTCATTTCCCACGCATAGGAGTACTTATCTTTGTTCAGATTTCTACTTCTACTTGGTCCCTTCATAAATCTATATTTATGATAACCAAAGCTGGTATCCAATACACAAGTAGAACCTTAACTTAAAGAAAAATTTATTTCAATCATGAACAAAAACTATATTTGTAACCGAAGCTTCACTAAGCTTCTTTTGGTTAGCCTCTACAAGATACTTATCCCAGTTTCTTTTCAAGTGACCTGGTTTATTGTAGCGGAAGCAAACTTCTTTTCTATCCGTATCAGTTTTTGTTCTTATTATCCTTTGTTTTTGCCATTCTAATTTACCTTCTTTGAATCGTTCTTCTTTTCAGAAGATCCTTTAGCCCCTACCAGTAAGACTTGGTCTTTCATGGTTAGAAATTGACTCTCAACATTTTTCAACATGTTAAGTAAATCAGCGAGGCTGATATCTCGCTTATTCATATGATAAAATTCACAACGATTGTGAAAGGAGTCCGGGAGTGAGTGTAAGATCAAATCTTGGCACAACTCCTCATCCATGAAAAAATTTATTGTCCTAATTAATCAATCAAATTGATTATGTTAAGGACTTTTGTCTGTACTATAGTGTCATCAGTCATTAAAATAAACCTTTTTATTTTATGATTAAAATAAACTTTTTTTATTTTAATTATATATATATATTATATATATATATATTTATATAACTAATCATACATACTGATTCACGAAATCATTCTCCATGTACTGCAATATATATCTCGTTTATATGATTACTTGATTAGTTATATATTATATATAGATTTAGATATCAAGTAACTTTGCATGTACGGGACTAACGAAATAACAGGATAGCGAAATCATCACAGATTTTGCGTTTTTTTAAAAAATAAATTTTATACTACAAAATTATGCCTATTAAATTATTCTAAACACATCAATATACATATCAAATTTGAACAATTAATAATTCGCATAAAGGTTTTGCTCTGATGCCATTGTTAGGTTTGTAATATTCATGAACGCAATCAAATTGCACAAAATAAGCGGAAACATGAAAATCAGAGTTTTAAAATTTTACAAATCATATACCTGGATCATCCTTTATGCGCAATTATTAATTAAATGAAAAGATAAAGAACAAGAATAATACCCTTGAAGATTCGAGTTTCCTCAGGTATAAGTTCACCACCAATCTTTTTTGCGTTTAACTTGAATGCACCCGGTTTGGTTTCTTCCTTTGATTAATGTTAGCCACCCAAGTGTTTGGCCTCTAGAGGTGATCCACCAAGGAAGAAGAAAGATTCAAGAAGATGGGTGATTGGCTAAACCCTAGTTTTTCTATCTCTATAAAAAAAGAGCGTACTCTCCAACAATTGAAATCATATCTAATGATATCTGATATGAGACTCCTCTTATAAAGATATCAATTAACCCTTCTAATCTAATTAGAAAATAGGGTATTATTTAATTAATTAAATTCCTTTAATTAATCAAGCTCTCTAATCTTATTAGGGATAATTAACTAATCACTTTTAATTAATTTGCCTCCTAATCTTATTACGAATAATTAATTAAACTCTTTTAATTAATTAGCCTCCTAATCTTATTAAGATATATGAGAGTACTTTTATTAATTGATTCTCAAACTCCTTTAGGAATTAAATAATAATAATAATAGTAATAATAATAACAAAACTTCTCTTATTAATTTATATTTTATATTTCCAAAATATTAATTAATAAATATCAAGCTATTTAATTTATTCTATCATCATAGATTAAATTAAATATACTTAACTTATTATTACGATTATGCCATTAACTTCTTAAATAATTATTCTTCCTTTTATGGTGCGACCCTTTAGGTTCTCCGTATTAAACTCGTTGTGAATAAATCAATTAGAACAATTCTAATATTATTTAAATAAATAAATTAAACTACTAATTAATTTAAATAAATAATAGTTATGCTACAATAGAGATAAGCCTCCCTAGCGATCAACAACTTTTCAGATAATATAGATTTTAACATTAATTATAAAAGAACCTTTGAGTAAATAGTTACCGTACAATTCAATCATTCCACCATACAATGTCCCAATTAAATATAAGACATAGAATTACTGTCAAGTCTTATTTAATTTAATTATATATATATCGATTCTTAAATGCACAACTCCGAATAATGCAAATTAGAAACTTCTTTCTAATTTATTTATGCCTTGGCCAAGGACTACTAGGATGTCATTTATCGAATCACACAAGACATTTCTCTTCTTTTATTAAAAGCAGTAGATTCTTTATTGATCATACATTATCTCCATGTACAACTCATTATACCCAAGCATACCCAATGATATACCTTAATGGTCTGAAGGAATAAGTCAAAGTATAATTCATCATACACAAGATACTATGATGATCTCAAGTCCAAGGATCACTTGTGCTACTATCACTACACGAATTCTTATAGACAGGCAAGTAAAACTTCATTAGGTATTCCTTAGCAGGCCACGTTCAGTGAACTTATTCTCTAATAAGCACCTACATCCTTGCTTTAGTGTCTCCACATAAATGATCAAGAGATCAATCATCCTCATCCAATGAGCAAGCAACGTATGTACTAATCTATCCGGATTCACTAATCCCTAATGTGATAATCCAACTATTGTGAACTATTTTAGTTTTAAGCTTTCTAAGAATTTAGATCTCATTAGAATGATCATCATCATTATTCTAAAAACATTGCTTAAAACTATGAGTTTATCACATATTATAAAGCATCATCATGTAGATAATTAAAAGCCTTTAATAAATTAATACTTTTTATTAATAATTTTTATTAATATTGTTACAAAGTATATGTTTTATCATCAAACATGATTGGCTTGTGTGCATACTATGCTATAACTACGCAAATACCGGAGATAACCCCAGTGGGGGCAAAATCGTCATTTTGCCACCTCAAAGCCACATTCACGCCGTCTCAACACATTTCAATAAACATTGCATACAAAAGTGTCCCACAAGAACCATAACTCAAATCCCGAGTGACAACTACACAAGACAACACAACAGATAGACTTTGAAGACTTAGAGATTTGATCAAGGGCCCATCTTCCTGGCTTCGTACAACCTTTAATCCCATGTCATTATGTAGTTCTCGACTGATGAATGAGTTTTATACCTACGAATCAGCTTCTAATTTGGACTTAAATGGTGTTGAGTCTATATATTTATATTCATTTTTATTTGTTTTATATTTATTTTTTGTTTAGGAATACATTGTATGGCATGGTGGTATAATGGCAGCATTACAACAAGACTTGGCATACAAAAGGAAAGAATTGAGCTCTGCAGGAGTACCCCCCACCGGGGCGGGCACATTAGCATAGGAAACCCCCGTCGGGGCGGGCGTACATTGCCAGGAGCAGAATACCCCCCTCCCTCCCGCTAGGGCGGGCCTATATAGAGTAAATACCCCCCGCCGGGGCGGGGGTACGGGGAGAGAGAAAGTGTTCCACTTCAATTGAAACTCTGTATCTGTGGACGAGGAGCAATTTGTCATGGACTGGAACTTTGTTGGGTGTCGTTTATGAACTAAATACATGACTTATGATCAAATTTAACACACTAACAAATAAGGGACATTACAACAATCAATCAATTAGCAAGATTTGAGCCCTATTTTTAGAAGATCATTGGAGGAGTGGATTTGAAGGTCAAGATCATGAAGATTGCAAATTAGAGCAAGGATAAAGGTGGTTTTGTAACTATTCTTTTTTTTTCAATTCAATTATTATAATTATGATGATGAATTTCTCTATATTTTTAGTATTTAATTCGTTTATGATGAACTAAATTACATTCTAGGCTTGCAATAGATCTTTATTGTAGAGCAATTATTGTTATGCCTTGAATTCAGTTCAATTATCTATCAATTCAGTTTATCTATTGTATTTGCCCTTTAATTTATGAATTTCTTGATCACCAATTTTAGTGGATTTATATGGATTCGAGAGATGATGTATGAATCTATATCTAATCATTATAGCATATATTCTTGAATTCCGTGTTAATGGAATCTTGATGAATGTTTGGATATAGATATTCTTAACATCGCATGTAATCGGGTAAAGAACTTGTAATTTAAACTTTTTTTGATTTTAATTCACATAGAGATATAGTGAATTAGTTAATTAGAGGTGTTTGGCTTAGTTTTATCAAATTTGTGGATTTAAGTTAATACGATATTAGTGCATCGAGAGATGGCTAATTCTACTTAAGTGTTCTTGAATAATAAACAATGATAGTGAATTGAACTCGAATAAGGTGTGATAACCAGAGTGAGACGTAAAGTGAAGTTGTATGTCTAATTCTCCATTTATTGCTTGAAATTACGGTTATTAAGTTGTGTTGGTTGGTTAAGATTTTTTAGTTTCTTAGTTTTTATTAGTCATAATCATTAATTTGAATAATTTAATAAAATTGAGTTAATATAAAACTGGTAATTGTTAGGTTAAATTTCATACTAGTCTATGTGGGAACGATACTTTTTCTTACTATTATATTACTTGTTGACCACGTGCACTTGCGTGCTGAGTGTATATAGATTTTACCTAACAAGTTTTTGGCATCGTTGCCCGAGACTAGTATTGATTTTAATATTTTTTAATATTAGTTTAATTAGTTCAGTTTTACTTAAACATTTCTTTCTTTTGTTTTATTCTTTCTTTGTGTAGATTTTTGGACTTAGTGTATGCGAACTCGGTTTAAGAAGCCAGACTTACTTCCTTTTGAGAACGATATCGAGAAAAGGTTTTAAATGTTGAGTAAGTGGATTAAAGACAGTAAAGAGAATTTTGATAAGATAGAAATAATGGCTACAAAAGATCAGAAAGTGCTAAGGGATTATGCTACTCATAGGGTGACTGAGCTTCAGTCGAGTATCACCAGGCCTGCGATAGCTGCGAATAATTTTGAGATCAAGCCTGGGACTATACAGATTGTTAGTTCTCAGAGGCATAATAGTTTTCTAGAAGGGGGGGGGGGGTTGAATAAATATTTTAAATTTTCCTTTTTCAAAATACTTGTCAGATTTGTTAATGATTTAATCACAGCGAAATTTGAGATTTGTTTGTTTCCCTTTAAAATAAACCAAGTTAATAGGTGATAAGCTGTTATGACAGATATAATAGTTATAATAAGAATTTAAAAGACACAATGTTTTTAAGTGGTTCAGAGTACTCAAGGCTCATAGTTCACTCTTCTACTCCTTGAGTAGGAAATCTACTAAGGATGTCTTTACAATCTTCGAATCACTTAGATTCCTTCAAGACCAGCAGTCATGGAACTTCTTAGTTCACTTAGAACTCCTTAAGTCCAACAGACTTGGAACATCTTTCATCACTTAATGAGAGTTGAGTTCTTGAGTTGTGCTACTCAGTTGTAGTTAAGCATGTGTTCTAAAGAACTGAGTAGCTGAGAAAGCTTTCTTTACAGATAGTAGAGTTTCGTCTTTGAGTGTTCTTCAGCTTTTTGTTGTGTACTTGCTTGCTTTGTTGCATCTGCATCTAATTTGTATATATAAGGTGCCTTTTAAATGTGTTCGTTTGAAGGCATCTGTTGAAGCATTAATTGTATTTGACATTTCTGAGCACCGATGGTGACTTCCTGTAAATCTATTGTCCAGTTATCTGGCCCACTGACACAACAGACTACTATCTCACCTAACACCTAAAATGGTGTTCTCAGCTAACATGTATTACTTTCCTTAGCTTCTTTAATACATATTTTTGTTATATACTAAGGATGAGTGTTGAGTTATTGGAATTCTCGAGAGTCTCAACTTCTATAATCCATTCCACATTTGTTGTAATTTATTCTTCAACAAATGAATATATCTTAATGCTTTTGATGCAGACAGATGATGGACTATGATCATGATCATGGTGTCTTGTCACATTCGTGCTTAATCTGGACTGATAGAGGAGAACACTACAATTTCTCTTAAGCACCGGTAGACTACGATATCTGCTTGCTTTATTTTGCAGACTCTATGCTTCTAAGAACAGACTACTATTCTTAATTTGGCTCGAAAAATGTTTGGACCAACTCTACGATTCTGAGTGAGGCCCTCCAAAGTAGACTACGATGTTGTAGCAACTTTCTTGATACTCTACGATTCTACCTTAGCTTCTACAATCCCTTTGCTGGCTCGACAGATTACAAATCTGTTGATGCCTATCTATTACATCTCAAAATAGACCATTGTAATAGCCTTGATCTTTTCTTCTATACATTCATTTATAGAATGATAAACATAAAGCACAGATTAACCTAACAATTTTGATCTATCGTTTAAGTCCTTGTACATATGTTCTTTAAAGGACTTTACATATAAGCATGATTATTTACTTTCAACATCAAATTTGAATATGCAATACCCAACAATCTCCCCCTATTTGATGTTGACATAACTATTGAGATTTGTATCATAATCATCAATTACTAGATACAGTTGCTAAAAAGTAAATATGACTTAGTGTTTCAGTGATAAACTAAAATCTCTAGAGAATAATCATTAATGTATTAATGTTTTAAAAGACAGTTATTACAATAAAGCATAGTTACATCAATAAGAAATAAATTTCAACTTATCTCTTTTTCTTCTGCCTTTTGCTTCTAGGAGGATTTGAATTCTCTGTAGCTCCCCTTCTTCTGCTAGCTTCATCTCTCCATGTAATATCATCTATCTCATTTTGATACAGCCATTCTCCATGATCATGTCTATTCATAAATTCAGGATCTCTAACTGGCATGTTTAGGCCAGTAGTTGTTACTCCTTGTGAGCTAGGGGATGGCCCTCGACTCCTTAGCAGTTACGCCATTAAAATTGGTTGGCATTGCTGTTGTTTGAATCGCGGAGTATGATAGCTAGGATGTCTTGTGGGAAGATTCCTTGAGGATTGAGAAATTTGTTTTCCTCTTCCTTTGCCTTTCTCAACTTCCCCTTTATTTTCCCCCTTTATATCAGCATCAAGGGTTATAATGTCATCTAAAAGTCAATTCATGCCTTAGACAAGTTCATGGAGCTGATTCCTAGATTGAGCAACGTCTTCATGATTTTCTTTAACTAGCGAGTCAGTTTGAGAGTTGTGCTTTTGTAGAATGGCCAAGATAGTGTCTGTTTGTTGTATATGATTTATCGAGTAATCTTTGAATTCTTTAATTGAAGATCGTAGACTTGAGAGACTCTCCATAACAAGTTTGTTTTGAGTTTCCTTAGTCTTCTACATGAGGATAACTGCTTCCTTGTGCTTTCGGGTAGACTGAAAGTGAATTTGATCCCTTTCATTAATATTGTGGATCATTTCCTTGATGATCTCCCTAAGCTTATTTGTGATCATAGAACTCAGATTGTGAGGAAGAGTGTTGGCAGCATCGATCAAATGGTTCAGCCTTGTATGAAAAATAGAGACTGAGTTTCAAGATTTTCATGAATAACGTTAGTCACTTTCTGTGATGCACTTGTCAGCTCAGATTTGGTAGGAAGATCTGAGAGAAGCTCAAAAATTTGCTGAGTATTTTGAGGAGAGGCTCTTGTATTTTGATTTTACAGAATATTGTAGAGAGCAAGATCAAGATCAAAATAATTATTGGTTGAGGAGGAAGCAAAATCCAAAGGAGGTGCATGTATCGGGGTTTGGTTTCTGGGAGGAGAGGCTATTGGTGCTGGTTAAGTTGGTGACTTTATGATTTGAGTAGGATCGATATTCGTAGAGTGAGAAATGGTGAGAGATTGTATTAATATAATGTTAGGTATATTTGGTTCATTAGTAACAGAATGTTGGGATTTTGTAGTTGGAAATTGGTTTAGTGGGTGAAGAATCACTTCCAGCCATCTTGGCAATTCGTATATTTAGTTGAAATTTGATGGAGGACAGTGATTAACTCTGAAAGAGATGGGAATTTATTGTACCTCTCGCTCAGTTTCTGAAGAAGGATGGTTAGTGATTAGCTTCTGAGAAAACATGAGGTTGCTTGGGAATCCATGAGCTAGCACTAAGATTGCTGGATGGACTTTGAACGTCCAGAACATGTGATCCTAGGTGTTGAGAATTTGGGCTCTATGATAGGACATCATTGGTAAGTAGGAGAACAACTAATTGTAGTTTGCTTTCCTATATCCATCCCAGCCCACTGCTATAATCTCAACTTCATCATACTCTTCTTCTTCCCGATCTTCATTTTCTTTATTTGAAATTTTCACCACTTCAAACATCTCCTCATTTCTCGTCTGATCTTCAGCCCTTTCTCCCTCCATAGCTTTTACACCTTCGATTTTCATATCTTCTTATATCCCCCCTCAGTTGTAGAACTTTCTGGCATGGGGACTTCGAGAGTCTCCCCCTTAATCTGATCATTCATTTATTCTTTAGGTAGCTCCCCCTCAGCTAGATCACTTCACTAGTGCAGGAATTTCAGGAAGCTCCTTATCTGCAGCTATTTTTCTTTGTTCTTCCTTCAAGGCTTTCTCATTTTCAAGATCATATTTCTTGACAAGCTTTCTCCTTGTCTTTTTAGGCTGAGCTTCAACCTCGGTTCTCTCTTCAGCTTCTCTCTGACTGTGATACTGATGCAGTATCCACTTCTGGAGTGATGGTAAGTCTAGAATGTACGATCGATAATGACTCTACGATTAAAGAGATTGAAGACTTCTTTATTTTGTTGCTGCGTTTTCCCTTCTTAAGCAGCTGAGAGATGGTGGCTCTATCTTCTTCCTCTTCAGACTGATGCTCCTTCCTCTTCATTTCCTTTAGAATTTTAGTGCCCGAACTCTCTTGGGGCGCATCAGTGGTTAAGCCTTGAGGCTCTTTTGTTGCTTGAATTTTTATTTTCCTCTTACCTTTTCTTTTTTGATCAAAGCAATAGTTTCTTCTTGATTAATTTCTTCTTCTTCATCAGCTTCCTTCATATCCGACATGTTTTCTGGCAGTTCAGATACCTTTGCTTCACCAGTTCTTCCACTGGATTCAAACATCATTCTTATGTTTTCTACAGGGTTTCTTTTCCAGTTTTGAAACAGCTACTGGGTCATTTTTCTATTGGGGTTGATGGGTTCCCCTTCCTTGTCCCCAATTTTGTCACCCAAAGTAGATTACAAGATTATGCTTATGTACCTCCTATAGAGCATTTTCCCAGAGCTCTTTATTTTCTTTGAGCTGAGTATCCACTTCCCGATCCAATCTATGAGCAGAGCCCCATAGTTGAGTTAAATTCTGAAGCAGATTGTTGTCATGAGCTTTAGTTGAACATCATTTACATAGTCGTGGCCAGAGCTCTTACAACATATGCACTTCCCAATAATGTTAACCAGAAATTTATTCTTATGGGCAAACTCTTTTTTCTTGTACCCCTTGACGTTCTGAAACTTCGTGTGGTGCATCTTCTTCAGACCTTCATGGAAGTTGATGACATCCATACATATGAGTCCCTTTGATTTGAAACCTAGGGCTAGGTTTATATCTTCAGCTTTGAGTTTAATTTGTTCCCCCCTTGAACCTTGTAGTGATGATGTCGTCCTCAAAGACTCCATTACAGTAGAACTCTTTCACCAGCTTCAGGTAGATCTATATGCTGGTGCTCAGAGCTTCTTCAAGACCAACTTTCTTCAGAGGAGATAAAATCTTGTGGAACTGAGGGTCAGCTATCTTAAATTCAGTTGAAGTAGAGTTGGTAACCAGATATAACATTTGAAATAGGCATTAATTTTCTTGAATAGAGGTTAGTTGATCTTTCTGAAAGCTAGGTTTTCTTTTGAGAGAAGGAGAGAGAGAGAGACAGAGAAATGAGCTTTTAAAATTCTGAGGTGAATTTTCAAAAACATTTTCAATATGTATTTGTAACGATTTACATATGGGAAACGTGTCGAGTTCTGTCGGGCTCCATAATTTTAAATAATGTGGAAAATACTGATCTGACCTTAGCTCCCCTTAAGCTAGTGTATCCTTTGGGAAGACTAAAATCGTCGAGGTTGCTCTACGACTGCTGAGATCACTACTGATTATACTCTACGATCATTGTTTTTCTTTGTCCCTGTGATGAGTTCTGACTTAACATTTCATCTGGGTTAAGGTAGCTCAGGAAGGGCAACCTCTTAGACTGAACTAAGGGTCAGGTTTGTCCCTGAGGTGCTTATCAGAAGGGTTTCTTGGATTTGATAGGAATGTTTTCAGCATAGGATGCTTCTCTGTCACGTCGAGACTGCTCTACGATTGTGGTTTCTCTTTAGTCATCTCTACAATTTCAACATGGCCTTTTTATCAGCATGGTTGGCATAAACTAGAGCATAGAGTTTATGGTAGATTTAACATACCATATTCTCTTATTAATTTATTAAATCTGGATTAGTCTAAAGGTTTTGTAAAGACATCAACAAGTTAATTTTTAGTAGGGATGTATTGTAAAGATATAGTTCTATTTTGGACATGATCCCTTATAAAATGATATCTTATCTCTATATGCTTAGTCCTAGAATGCATGACACGATTATGTGTTATTGCTATGGCAATTGTGTTATCACAATGATATGTATAGATTTGAAATCAAACCCATAGTCTGCTAGGTAATTTTTCATCCATAAGATTTGAGCACAGTATCTTCCGGAAGCAATGTATTCAGCTTTTGTTGTTAAGGTAGATACTGAGTTTTGATTCTTGCTAAACTAGGACACAAGTCTATTTCCTAGCAACTGACAAGTGCCACTGGTACTTTTTCTATCAATCTTGCAGCCTGTAAAATCATCATATGTATATCATGTCAATTCAAATGAGGACTCTTTGGGATACCAAAGTCCCAAGTGAGGTGTGCCTTTGAGATACCTGAAAATTCTCTTTACAACAGTTAAGTGTGATTCCTTAGGATTAGCTTAAAATCTAGCAGATATGATGATACACATATTATTTTTGGTCTATTGGTAGTTAGATATAGAAGAGAGCCTATCATACCTCTGTATTGAGTAATGTCAATACTTTTACCTTTTTCATCGGAGAGGCTGATTCCATGTCATATTTCTTAAGTAAGTCTTTAATGTATTTGGCTTGGTTAATGAAGATACCTTCATCAGTTTGCTTTACTTATAGTCCAAGGAAGAAATTCAGTTCACCCATCATATTGATTTTGAACTTGCTCTGCATAAGCTTGACAAATCTCTTGCACAGTTTTTCATCAGTAGAACCAAAGATAATGTCATCTACATATATTTGAACTAAAAAGACATTATTTTTGTGCTTCCTGAAAAATAATGTGGTATCTACTCTACCTCTAATGAAGCCATTTTCAATAAGAAAGTTAGTTAGTGTTTCATACCATGCTCTAAGTGCTTGTTTAAGTCCATATAAGGCTTTGTCTAATATATAGACATAGTTTGAAAGAGTTGGATTGATGAAACCTGGAGGTTGCTCCCCATATACTTCTTCCAGAAGTTCACCATTCAGAAATGCACTTTTGACTTCCATTTGAAAGACTTTGAACTTCATGTAGGCAGCAAAAGCAAAGAATATCCTGATGGCTTCTAATCTGGCAACAGGTGCGAAGGTCTCATCGTAGTTGATGCCGTATTCTTGGGAATAACCTTTGGCTACTAATCTTATTTTGTTCCTTGTTATTATCCCATCTTCATCCATCTTATTTTTGAATACCCACTTGGTGCAAATAACTGGATGACTTCTTGGTCTTGGAACTAATCTCCATACTCAACATATTTCGAACTGA
The DNA here is from genome assembly GCA_020205505.1 of Panax japonicus. Classification (NCBI taxonomy): domain Eukaryota; kingdom Viridiplantae; phylum Streptophyta; class Magnoliopsida; order Apiales; family Araliaceae; genus Panax; species Panax japonicus. The sequence continues at coordinate 35,890,827 of CM035114.1, forward strand.
TTTACTTCCTTATGCATGGCTTCTATCCAACTTGAGTCTTCCATAGCATCTTCTATCTTCCTGGGTTCCATTTGTGACAGAAAGCTTGGATAGAAACCCTCAATCTGGGTGGCAGATCTTGTCTTAACTCTTGCATTTGGGTCTCCAATAATATGGTCTTGAGTGTCATCTCTTACCCATCTGTTCCCTGTTGGAACGTCAGTTCTAGTGCCTTCTTGTCTGAATTCTTTGAGATTAACCTCTGTCTCTTATTTTAGAGGTTCGTCATCTAGTGTATCTCTCTCTATGACTCTTCTTCAGGCTTGATGGTTTCATCTTCTAGGGCTACGATTGTGGTGCCAAGCTCGGCCACCTTATTCGTAATGTCTAAGTTGTCGATTGCAGTGTCCTGAGGCACAATTTTGTCTAAGTCTGTTTCATCGAAGATGATGTGAATTGAGACTTCAACACTTATCGTCTTCTTGTTGAATACTCTATAAGCTTTATTATTTGTGGCATATCCGAGAAAGATTCCTTCTTCTGACTTGGGTTGAAACTTAGTCAGATACTGTTTTCCATTGTTGAGAATATAGCATGCACAACCAAACACATGGAAGTAGCTGACATTTCGCTTTCTTCCTCTCCACAGCTTGTATGAAGTCTTCTTTAAAGTAGAGTACATAAGAGACATGTTATGGGTGTAGCACGTAGTGGTAACAGCTTCTGCACAGAAGTATTCAGGTAGACGAGCTGCTGCTAGTATAGTTCTTCCAGCTACAATCAATGTTCTGTTCTTTCTTTCAGCTACTCCGTTTTGTTGTGGAGTTCGTGGAGCTGAGAAGTTGTGACTGAGGCCATTGTCTGTGTAGAACTGATCCATCTCAGAGAAGTCAAATTCTCTACCATGATTACTCCTTATAGCCTTGATTTTATCTCCTTTTTCATTCATTACTAGTTTGAACATTTTGATGAGTTGGGAGCTTGTTTCATCTTTAGAATTCAGAAAGAACACCCATGTAAATCTGGTGTAGTAATCCACTACGACCAATGAGTATGTCTTCCCTCCAAGGCTTGTTATTGGAATTGGCCCCAAGAGATCTATGTAAAGTAACTGTAAGGGGTTATCAATTGAGTTGATCATCTTGACTTTGAAGGAGCTTCTATTCTGCTTTTCCAGTTGGCAGGCGTTGCATGGCCTTTCTTTGACAAAACTGAGCTTTGGTAATCCTGCTACTAAATCTTTGTAGGCTAGTTTTGATATACTCTTGAAGTTGAGATGAGATAACTTTCTATGCCATAGCAATCTCATTTCTTGAGAGGCTTTAGCCAGAAAGCATATTGTCTCATCAGAACTTAGTTGACCAAGATTAACAGTGTAGACAACTCCTTTTCTTATTCCTGTCAGCTTTATAGAAGAGGACTTCAGATCTCTGACTAGAAACTGATTTTTAGGTAGGTAACTTGACGAATGATAAGTGGGTTTTATACCTACTTATTGGATATAAATTTACGTGAATTGTGCCCATCTCAAGTACATTTTAGTCTGTTTTAGTTGCATTTCATATTATTTTGTATTGCATGTACTTAAAACTCCTTTTGGTGAATTAGTGCAGGAATCAGCCTAATTTGGTTGTATTAGAGGGCACGAAGCTAATGGACGCATGAGGCTAGGCAAAAGCTGGGATATGCATGGTTGAGGATTGAGTGGAATAGGGATGGACAAGCATGAATGGACAAGCATAGATGGACATAGGACACTTCAATAGCAGCAACAAAAATGTAGAACCAAACTCAGGAGCAGAACCATAATTCACCAACTGTAAGCCGCACGACAGGATGACCTTGGAGACGCGTGCTCGTGTGAGCACTCAGCCAGACAATGTTACCTACTGTAAGTAGACATTGGTTTATAATCTACAATCTATAATTGGGTTTGATCGTTCTATCTTTCATCTTTCAATTGTTTGATTGATAATCATGTTTAGCGTTGATCCCATAATGGCTTTTGGTTCAAGAATGAACTAAACTCCATTATAGGATTCTAACGAATTTTAATATGTAGTTTGGTTGCATGCTTGATTGCTAGGGTTGTTTTACATATCATATGGGAATTCTATAATGGTTGTTTTACACGTATGAATGCTTGATCACCATTCGTTTTAGTATTTGCATGGAATTGACAATGAACATGCGAGTATGGTTTGTAGTCATAATAGCATACGTATATGGGGCTATTGTATATGACTTGCGTATTTTGTGAATGAGATAGACATATACTTATTCACCGTATGAGTTAGAATAAGGGCTTGTGCTTCAATTCAGTATGATTGCAATTTCACATAGACATATACTGATTTTGGTTATATTGTTGATTACATAGAATTTATCATTTGTGGATGTTGTGTAAGTATGTCCTAGTGCATTAAAAAATGGCTATGACCCTATTAGTACTCTTGACTATTTTCCTGTGATATGTGAACAATTCTTGCATGATAGTGGTAGCTAGATGAAATATTAAATGAAGTTAGGATCCCATTATTTCCAGATTTAATTTATTCCATTCTTATTCTCATTTTAGTTCTTATTTGTAGATAGATTAATTCACATTTTTGTTCTTTAGTTTAAGCATATAGAAATAGTGATTTGATTGATGAATAGTAGTTTAAATTTAACAACTTTCTCTGTGGGATCGATACTTTACTTACTATGTATTACATGTTGATGCATGTATGCTTGCATGAGTTAGAGCTCTTTTGTCATAACTAAAAAAGAGGTAACAAGTTTTTGGTGCTTTTACCGGGGAAAAGCATTTATTTTAAATAATTATCATCAATTTGAAGCTGTTTTGTATGACTTAGACATAACTATTCTTATCTCATTTCTATTTTTGTTTTATTTGTGATTTCAGGTACTTGTAGATTTTTATGCACACGAGATCTTCCCATTCGGAATTAACACCAGTGTAGGATAACATTAACGAAAGAGGTTGGAAAGCGAGTGTGTGAAGAAATTTACAAGCTCAGTTAGAGAGTACTACAGTTAGTATGGAAAAAGAACAAAGAATTGTGCAAAGAGAAGAGCATTGGGCTCTACGAGAATATTCCATGCTGAATATAAATGGGCTACAGTCTAGCATAGTCAAACCGGTGATAGCAGCCAACACCTTTGAGATTAAACCGGGCACTATTCAGATGGTGCAGAACTCAGTTCAGTTTGCGGGGTGCTGCTATAGATGATCCGAATGAACACTTATTGAGCTTCATAGAGATTTGTGATACATTCTGATATAACGGTGTGGCGGAGGATGCTATCAGACTACGGTTGTTCCCATTCTCATTGAGGGATAAGGCGAGGAGTTGGCTTCATTCTTTGCCGTCAGGGTCAATCACTACATGGGAGGACTTAGTGCAAAAATTCTTAGCCATGTTCTTCCCAATGGCTAAGACTGCAAAGATGAGGACAACTATATGTCAGTTTGAGCAACAACAGGGAGAGTCCTTATATGAAGCATGGGAGAGATACAAAGAGATGCTAAGGAAGTGTTCGCATCATGGTATGCCAGATTGGATGGTAATCAATACTTTCTACAATGGATTGGGATGGCAGTCGAGACTGATTGTAGATGCAGCTGCAGGAGGGGAAATATGGGCAAAAAGCTATGACGAGGCTTATACACTTATTGAGACTATGGCAGCTAACGATTTCCAGGATCCTACATCACAGATGCCATAGCCCAAGGTTGTAGGTGTGTTGGAAGTAGATGCTATTACATAGTTGTCGGCACAGATGGCAGCAATGGCAAAGAAGATAGACTCAATAACAGAGAGCAAGACGAAAATAGTTGCCTGCGTTTGTGAAATTTGTGCGGGGTCACACTCCATGGATTAATGTGCTATCAGCTCAGAGTCAGTGCAGTATGTGAGCAACTACAGGAAAGACCAAGGTTAATTTCAGAACGCATACCACCCCAACAACTGAAATCATCCAAACTTTAGCTTGTCGAATAACCAATGAAATCAACAAAGTCAGTTTCAGCCGAATCATCAATTACAGTCAAACCCAGTTCAGCCACAGTATACACTGAAACCACCATTTCCACCGGGATTCTCTCAGCAACAACATCACACTCCAGCTGCACCACAGTCAGAAAAGAAATCATAAGTGGAGGAGATAATGTTGAAATACATGGCAAACACGGAAGTTATGATTAAAAGCCAAGACGTGGCTATTAAGAATTTAGAAACTCAAATGGGGCAGATGGTGAGCATGCTTAACAACATGCCCTAAGGTTCTTTGCCAAGTAACACAGAGACAAATTCTAGAAGAGACGGGAAGGAACAATGCCAAGCAATATCATTAAGATCTGGGAAAAATCTGGCAGAAACTGTGAGTCGTGCGCCCACACCTGAGAACTCTAACGAGGCCGCGCAGTCGCGCAAGGCAGAGCAGGTGATATTTGATGAAGAAAATATGGAAAAATCTGAGTCGCAACAGGGAGAAAAAGATAAAACCGGTTTAGAGGAAAAGCCTAAGAGTTTAGTGCCACCAATTCACCCTCAAGTACCGTATCCGCAAAGATTAACTAAACAGAGGGAGGATATACAGTTTAGCAAGTTCTTGGAGGTATCAAAAAGCTGCAGATCAACATACCGTTCGCCGAGGCATTGGAACAAATGCCAAGCTATGCAAAGTTTATGAAGGGTATATTGTCAAGGAATAGAAGACTAGATGAGTTTGAGAAGGTAGCCTTGACAGAGGAATGTAATGTCGTACTTTAGAAGAAATTACCTCCAAAGCTGAAGGATCTGGGCAGCTTCACAATTCCGTGCACAATTGGAAAGATGAACTTCAGTAAATGTTTATGTGATCTTGGGGCAAACATAAATTTGATGCCCTTATCAGTGCTTAACCAGTTGGGATTGCTGGCTCAAAAGCCGACAAACTTATCATTACAGCTAGCTGATAGATCCATCACGTATCCACGGGGAATTGTTGAAGATATGTTGGTTAAGGTGGACAAGTTTATATTTCTAGCTGAATTCATCATTTTAGACTACGAGGAGGACAAAAGCATACCAATAATAATGGGGAGACCATTCTTAGCTATAGGCAGGACTTCGATAGATGTGCAAAAAGGTGAACTCACTATGCATGTTCAGGATCAAGAGGTCACCTTCAACGTCTTTAAAGCAATAAAGTTACCAACGGATGAAGAGGAATGCTTCCTAGTTAACTTGGTGGATTTGGGCCTAAAGGATAACGCACAAAAATCGGGAGAATTATGGACCGTTGAGGTGTGTAACAGGTGAAAATTCAGAGTTGAAGGTAGAGCCATTGATGAAAGCTGAAGTCATCAAATTTTGGGGTGCGGTGGACAATAAGGAAGGTACCTCAATTCTTTATGTGACGTGAGATTCAGAGACAGTCAAGCTATTTGACTATAATTTAGCGCTGGATGGGAGGCAACCCATTATTTCTACCTCATTTGACTTTTTAGTTATTCATTTTAGATTATTTTAGTTAGTTATATCTAATTCATTTTTAATAGGATATCAGATTTTTATGCTTGAGTGTGTCGTAAGAATTCCTTTGAGAATATTTGCAAGATGTAAGCATTTTGTGGCCACTAATTCATGCCTTAACAATGTGCATTAATATCTATGCAGGAACCATCATTGGAAAGCATCAATGATAGGCAGAGTAGAATTGAACTTTAGCATTGCAGATATCAGGGTCGCACGGCCGCGCAGCCTATGCAGTACAAACTCGCGCGCCAGCGCATCAAGTTAATCAGGATAATAGTACATTATGCAAGTCTCGCGCCCGCGCGCCCAACCCATTAAAAACTCGCGCGGGCGCACGTGACACCAGTTTAAGACAGATCTAAAGATTTTAAAAATGAGTTGTGGACCATTTGGACTCTAATTTGAAATAACAATAGACACGAAATGTTCTCACTCTCCATAACTCACGTCTCTATCTCTCTATCAGTTACAAATTGAAGCCGTACATCTCTCAATCACATCTCCACAATTCTCTCCATGTTCAAATCTCAACCACCCACGATCTCATCCATTATATAAAGCTAGGGTTCTTGACTTGGGTTTGCAGAGTCAAGTTTGGGGGCTATCAATTCGTAAGCTTTTCTTCATTTCCAGTCGAACTCATTTGCACCATCTCTCTCAAAGCATATCTGTCCAAAAAGAGCTCGCGCAACTTCATCTTCTTCTTCATCCTCCTCTGTCAGTCAAGGAGAGGATGTGATTGATCACACTAAGTTACTTGATTTAGCAGCACAATAGGAGTATTACCAAATTGTGGTGAAGACGTACGTCAAGGAGCGCGGTTTCAAACCGGAGGAGCAAGATGGCCTGTTATGTGCCATGATTCGCGAAAGGGGATCGGTTGGATTCACTACCACTCCCATTCCCATTTCGATGAGCATAATTCGAGAGTTTTACGCCAATGCCAAAGTCACCATGGACGATATCGGTATGGTTCGAGGTGTGGAGGTAGATTATAGACCCGTCGCCATCTAAAACATTTTTAGACTCACTGAGAGACCACCAATGGGGGCTGCCAATTGGATCACAGGGGCACATCTGGAAATAGACTTGGAGCTTGTTATTGAGGAGTTGTGCGTGCCAGGCATGAAGTGGACTTACAAAGTCGGCACGACCCAACCTCGCATATTCCCAGTAGCCACACTGAATCGATATGTCCAGGCATGGAATTTGTTCATATGTGCCAAGCTATTGCCTTCGTCTCATTAGCATAAGATCACGGCGGAAAGGGTCATAATTTTGTGGGGTATAATCACGAGCAAGTATATTGACGTGGGTCATTTAATTCATCAAAATATTATAAAGTATCTGAATGGAAATACCACAGGGAGCATTCCACACGCATCAGTGGTAGCCATGTTATGTGCGCATCAGGGGTGAAACTGGGGCAACGAACAAATGCAATACCCGAGCCAGGATATAACTCATGCCACCATTGCAAAATTTGAGGACTGGGCAGGTGGTGAACCGCATCCGCGAGGGCTGGGTTTTAGTATCCAGTCCACATTTATAGAGTCGCCACCACATCCCCCTCAGACCGATGAGGATGGTCCCTCGACACGACCCCAAACACACACTGTTCCTAGCGATCGACAACTCCGAAGGTTGGAGCGAAAAGTCGATGGCATGCATGATAATTTTAGAACATTTTCTACGGGACTCACGAGGGCCTTGGCCGAGGCGTTTGCACAACAAGGAACAATGCTCGAGTGGCCTCAATTCGGTATAGCAGTGCCTTGTCCACCACCAGATTCACCACCCGAGGAGGGTGGTTTAGCCGATCATTAGGGGAGTTTTTTTGTACCCTTTACCTTCATTCAATGGGGCATTGAATATTATAATTTTGGGTGTATTGGGGAGTAGTATAGTAGCATGTAGTTAGTTTTTGCATGTTTAGTTTAATAATTTAGTTATTTTTGGTGTTATTGTTCTATTGATAGAAATTTTTTGTTTTAGTTAATTTGAATGTCTCACAAAATTCTTGCTTTATAGAAATTCTTGCCTAGCCAATTATGATAGTGAATTGTGAAGGATTTTAGAGTATATTGGATAACATGAACGTAGTTATAATGTTTTACATGATGGAATTCATGTTGCTGTTTAAATGCTTTCGATTTGCACGGATGTGTTCACAATCACTTGTAGGCATAAGAGTTATGTGTGCATTGCTTGTTAGAAAATGTAGTTTTAAAAAGAGAAATATGTGGAACATGGATGTAAACTTGACAAACATTGACATTCAAACTTTAGGAAAATATGGGTATGCTATATATATAAAAAATGAATAGCAATAACGTGGCTAGTCTTATTTCGGGGCGCCATGGCTACTTGAGTAAGTACGCCCGAGGGGATTGTCTCTACTCCTAGCGCCCTAAGGTCTTTCATGGTCTGGGAGTCGTTGGTTGAAAGCTCGCTAAGGGGTAGTAGTGTTGCCTAATGGAATAAGGCATTGCACAGTCATGTATATAAAAAAGAGAGAAAAAGAAAAAAAATTAGCAATAAATACCGCGGAAAAGAGCAAAAATTGCCCTCGTGAGTAGCAATAAAGCAATTAAGCCCATTGTTGAACTTTAGTTTGTTTGGATATGTTGAAACAGTTTTCGTTGTATAAATATACATGATTCTCAATTTAGGCTATAATTTTTTTTTCGAGCATGTTAGCATATATATTCTTTACTGGAATCAAGTTTTGGTGAACAATACACACACAAATAGCATCTCTATAGCATGTATGAATTATCTGAGTGTATGATGTTATGATCATCGTTTAGTTTGTACTTGTATTCCTGAATCTGAATAATTCACTGAGGCATTTTGGGATTAAATTATGTTTAAGTTGGAATGATGTGAGAATAGTTTGCATAGTAGTTTAGCTGCATCGTAGTGTTATTGCATTTTTCTTTGTTATTCAACATGCATTGCTTGAGGGCAAGCAATAGTTCAAGTTTGAGGGTATTTGATAAGTGAGTTTTATACCTACTTATTGTATATCAATTTACGCGAATTGTTCCTATCTCAAGTACATTTCAGTATGTTTTAGTTGCATTTCATGTTATTTTGCACTGCATATACTTAAAGCTCCTTTTAGTGAATAAGTGCAGGAATCGTCCTAATTTGGTGGTATTAGAGGGCACGAAGCTAATGGACGCATGAGGCTAGGCAAAAGCTAGGATATGCATGGTTGAGGATTGAGTAGAGCAGGGATGGACAAACATGGATGGACATAGAAAACTTCAGTAGTAGTAGCAACAATGCAGAAGCAAACTCAGGAGCAGAACCAGAATTCACCAACTCTAAGCCGCGCGACCGCGCGGCAGAATGAGCTTGGAGACTCGTGAGCACTCAGCCAGAAAATTTTACCTACTGCAAGTTATGCGGCCACGAGCATGACAATCTTAGAGGACGCGCGCCCATGGGAGAGGCCGACTGGACAGGTAGAACCTTCTGCAAGTCGCGCGCCCGCCCGACGAATACAATGGAGGGGCACGCGGCCACGCGCGATAGCTGGAGCTGCTAAGTTGTTTTATTTTAATTTTTAATTAAAATGATTGTAAGGGGTTTTTAACGATATTTGACTGGTGTCAAGCATAACTTTCGGTACACTGGGATAACTTTTGACGTATTTTCATCATAGTAACTAGGGTTTAAACGTGAGAGAGATTCCAACGAAGAACGAAGCCAAAACTCCATCTTCTCAAATTCATATTAGGATTCTCCATTATTTTGGATTTATAATATTGTTTTTTCTGGATTTATATAAGAATTTGAACGTAGACATTGGTTTACAATCTACAATTGGGTTTGATTGTTCTATCTTTCATCTTTCAATTGTTTGTTTGATAATCATTTTTAGCGTTGATCCCATAATGGCTTTTGGTTCAGTCATGAACTAAACTCCATTATGGGATTCTAACGAATTTTAATATGTAGTTCTGTTGCATGCTTGATTGCTAGGGTTGTTTTACATATCATATGGGAATTCTATTATGGTTGTTTTACACGTATGAATGCTTGATCACCATGGAATTGACAATGAACATGCTAGTATGGTTTTTAGTCATAATAGCATACGTATATGGTGCTGTTGTATATGGCTTACATATTTCGTGAATGAGATAGACATATACTTATTCACCGTATGAGTTAGAATAAGGGCTTGTGCTTCAATTCAGTATGATTGCAATTTCACATAGACATATAGTGATTTTGGTTATATTATTGATTACATAGAATCTATCATCTGCGGATGCTGTGTAAGTAGGTCCTAGTGCATTGAAAAATGGCTATGACTCTATTAGTGCTCTTTGTTATTTTCCTGTGATATGTGAACAATTCTTGCATAATAGTGGTAGCTAGATGAAATATTAAATGAAGTTAGGATCCCATTATTTCCAGATTTGATTTATTCCATTCTTATTCTCATTTTAGTTCTTATTTGCAGATAGATTAATACACATTTTTGATCTTTAGTTTAAGCATATAGAAATAGTCATTTGATTGATGAATAGTAGTTTAAATTAAAAAAACTTTCTCTATGGGATAGATACTTTACTTACTCTGTATTACTTGTTGACGCTTGTATGCTTGCATGAGTTAGATCTCTTTTGTCATAACTGAAAAAGCGGCGACAATGACCCTTGACACAGAGCTGGCTTATGCTCAGAAGAGTGTGCTTTAGTCCTTCCACATAGGCTACTTTGTTGAAGGACACTGCACCATTCCTAGCTGAGCCATAACCTCTTGTCTTGCCAGAGCCATTGTCTCCAAAGATGACTGTTGGACCCTCCTTCTCCACGATGTTGGATAGAAGGGCTTTGTTCCCGATTATGAGTCGTGAGCATCCACTATCCTGATACCAAGTTATGATCGTGGAGCTCTGTTCCTGCAGTGAGGTTTAAGCTCTCATTTTGGTACCCATACTTGCATGGGTCCTATCTTGTTAGTACCCTTGGGGACCCAAATCTATTTGATTTTAGGTTCAATGTGCAGAGTATTATTGTAACATATTGCAGCCTTATGACCAATTTTATCACATACAAAACATCTAGCATGATGCATGCTTGTGTGTGTGTATGGATTCTTTCTTATTTGGACTTAAGTGGGTTATTGGTAGTCCTTCCTTTATATTGATTCTTCTTTTTCCATGTATCCTTGTGATTCATGATTTGTGAAGAGTGAAACTTAACTCTAGTATTCTTACCTGGTTGGTTTGTGGAGTTAATTTTTCTTAACTCTACGATCCCTCGAGGTTGGAGAGTAGTGACTAAGTTACTCTTCTCTTTTCTGAACCCTAGGGCAACATGAGATCCATTATGCCTTGGAGCATAGATTGGATTAGATAAGCATGGATGGACTGGTTCTTCCTTCTGTGAGGAAGTCATAAATGCAATGCTTCTATTGAGGTTTGAAGCACTACTGATGGTAGTTTCCTATGACTTTTCCACATATGGTTCTGAGGTGGATTCCTCAAAACCTAAACCTATTCTGTCAGATGTACTTCTCTTATTGGAGATCAGGGAGTCCATGGATGAAGAGGATCTATTCCACATTGATATTATCTTTTCTAGTTCCTCAATCTTAGAGGTTATATTTGACTGTCTTTGTGCATTAAGTTCATTGTTTTGTTTTAAGAGTTTATTCTCAGCTTCAACTTTAGAGAGAGAGAGTTAGCACTTAGAAGGGTTGTTTTCAGTTTTTCTTAAACTTTCTCTTTCTCTTATTGAAGAAGAGAGTAATCTTTAAACAGAACTCTGAACCATTTCATGTATTGATGCAGATCAGATGTAATGCCATGTAGTGCAATTCTTAAATCATCAATATCTACAACAGGGGAGTTAAAGTCAAATCCCTCATCGATACTTACTTCATAATGGTCAGTGTTTTTATTATTCGTTGCATTTTTGGCCATTAGACACAGATTTGCTATTTGAGGATCTTCATCATCTCCAGACTCAGGAGTTGTGTCGTTGTCTGAGTTACTCCACGATCCTCCGGCCATAAGACCTTTGTCTTTCTTCTAGAGCCTCTTTTTGCCTTTAAACTCTTTATTTGGATTTGTTTTTCTCTTCAGTTCTTCTCTAAGAGGTTTATTGCAGTTTGCAATGAAGTGTCCAGGCTTCTTGCAGTTGTAGCATAAGTCGATGATTTTCTCCTGGCTGTTGTTGTTGTTGTTGTTGAATCTCTTATGTTTGCTGCTTCTGCCTTTATACATAAACCTCTTGAGTTTTTTCACCAGCATTGCAATGTCCTCGTCATCATCTTCCTCAGAGTCAGAGTCATTCTCAGTATGAGGTTTGGAGATGGCCTCTGTTGCTTTGAGAGCAACTCTTTTGTCCTTCTTTCTTCCTTTAGATAGAGTCTCTGCTCGTTGAGTCAGCTCCAATTTGTAGGTGAGAAGGTTTCCATAGAGTTTTTGAACAGTCATTTCATGGAGATTTTTTAATTCTCTTATGGCAGTGGTCTTGGCATCCCACTTGCTTGCTAAGGCTCTCATGAATTTTATGATCAGATCTTTGTTTAGATAGATCTTTCCAAAGGCTCGAAGAGATTTGAGCATAACATTAAATCTTTCATAAGTAGAAGTGATGTTTTCTCCTAGAACATGGGCGAACATTTCATATTGTTGAGTCAGAAGAGATTGTTTGTTTTCTCTGACTTCTTCAGTTCCTTCATGCATAATGAGCAATGCTTCCCAGACGTCCTTGGTAGTTTTTCTATTGACCACATTTTCGAACATATCATCTTCTAAGGACTGGAATAAAATGTTCTTGGCCTTTTTGTCGAGTTAGACAACTGTCTTCTTATTGTAAGTCCATTCTATTTTAACCTTGATTTGAATTCTATTTGGATCATCTGGAGTTGGTGAAAGCTTTGTTAGAATTTAGGGCCCATTCATAACAGTTTCACATAACTCTTCATCTATTGAGTCCATGTAGGCTTACATATAAATTTTCCAGTTTGTAAATTTATCTTTGTTTCACATTGGTTGCTTGCTGCCTCCTCCAATCTTGGATGTGCTTATCAGATGTGTCATTGGATCTACTCAAGCTTTATAGGCTGATTGAGAGAACCTGCTTTGATACCAATTGTTAGTTCCCAGAGGCACAATAATTATCTAAAAGGGGGGTTGAATAGATATTTTAAAATTTCCTTTTACAAAATACTTGCCAGATTTGTTAATGATTTAATCACAACAGAAATTGAGAATTGTTTGTTTCCCTTTAAGATAAACCACGTTAATAGATGATAAGTAGTTATGAAAAATATAACAGTTATAGTAAGAATATAAAAGACATAGTGTTTTTAAGTGGTTCAGAGCACTCAAGACTCCTAGTCCACTATTCTACTCCTTGTGTAGGAAATCCACTAAGGATGTCTTTGCAATCTTTGAATCACTTAGATTCCTTCAAGACCAACAGTCTTGGAACTTCTTAGTTCACTTAGAACTCTTCAAGTCCAACAGACATGGAACTTCTCTCTTCACTTAATGAGAGTTGAGATCTTGAGTTGTACTACTCAGTTGTCATTAAGCATGTGTTCTAAAGAACTGAGTAGCTGAGCAAGCTTTCTTTACAAATCGTAGAGTTCAGCGTTTGAGTGTTCTTCAGCTCTTTGTTGTGTACTTGCTTGCATTGTTGCATCTGCATCTAATTTTTATATATAAGGTGCCTTTGAAATATGTTCGTTTGAAGGCATCCATTGAAGCATTAATTGTATTTAACATTTTTGAACATTGATGGTTACTTCTTGGAAATCTTCTATCTAGCCGTCTGGCCCACTGACATAGCAAACTGCTATCTTACCTAACACCTAAAAATGTGTTTTCAGCTGACATGTAGTACTTTCCTTAGCTTCTTCAATACATTTCTTTGTTATATACTAAGGATGAGTGTTGAATCATTGGGATTCCCGAGAGTCTCAAAGTCTATAATCCATTCCACATTTGTTGTAATTTATTCTTCAACAAATGGATAAAGCTCGATGCTTCTGATACAGACAGATGATGCACTACGATCATGATAGTGGTGTCTTGCCACATTCGTGCTTGATCTGGACTGATAGAGGATAATACTACGATTTCTCTTAAGCACTGGTAGACTGCGATCTCTGCTTGCTTGATTTTATAGACTCTATGCGTTCGAGAACATATTACGATTCTTGATTTGGCTTGGCAGACGTTTGGACCAACTCTACGATTCTGAGTGAGGCCCTCCAAAGTAGACTATGATTTTGTAGAAACTTTCTTGATACTCTACGATTCTGCCTTGGATTCTATAATCCCTTGGCTAGCTCGACAAACTACGATTCTGTTGATGCTTATCTATTACATCTCAAAATAGATTATCCTAATAGCCTTGATCTTTTCTTCCATACATTCATTTACAGAATGATAAACATATAGAACATATCAACCTAACAATTTTGATCTATCATCTAAGTCCTTATACATATGTTCTTTGAAGGAATTTATATATTAGCATGATTATTTACTTTCAACATCAAATTTAAATATGCAATACCTAATACAGATGATTCAGAACTCAGTACAATTTGGGGGATTAGCCAACAAAGATCCGAATGAGCACTTGGTTAGTTTTGTGGAAATATGTGACACCTTGAAATATAATTGGGTGTCAGATGATGCAGTCAGACTTTGCTTGTTTTTGTTCACATTGCGGGATAAGACGAAAAGTTGGTTACACTCTCTGCAGCTAGGGTCAATTACTACATGGGATGACCTGGCTCAGAAGTTCTTGGCCAAGTTTTTCCCACCAGCAAAGAGTGCGAAGATGAGGAACGAGATTACCATGTTTGAGCAGCAGCATGGGGAGTCATTGTATGAGGCATGAGAAAGGTACAAAGAATCACTCAGAAAGTGACCCACATCATGGACTACCTAAATGGCTGCAGATGAACACATTCTATAATGGATTGAGTGGTAATCTCAAGACTAGCATAGATGCAGCTTCGGGTGAAGCATTTATGGCTAAGAGTTATGAGGAGACGTATGAGCTAAAAGAAACAATGGCGGCTAATAACTACTAGTGGCCTACATCGAGAATGATACATCCTAAGGTAGTTGGGGTAACATCATTGGCGGTACAAATTTTAGCGTTGTCGAAGAAAATGGATACTCTGACAGGTGCACAAACACAGCAGGTGCATATGTTGTTATGTGTGGAGAAAAATCTTACAGAATAATGTACCATTAACCCAATAACGGTACAGTTTGTGGGAAACTACAGTAGGATTCCGCAAAATATGTATCAAAATGCCTACAATCTAGAGAATAGGAACCATCCCAACTTCTCATGGAGTAACAACCAGAATCTTCAGGCTCCACAACCTTCTTATCCCCCGGGGTTTCAAAATCAGCATCAGCAAGCAGCTCCACATCAAGAGAAAATGATTGATTTCGAAGAGCTATTGTTGAAGTATATATCCGGAAACGAGGCGGGAATGAAAACACAAGAAGTGACCATCAAAAACTTAGAAAATCAGATGGGACAACTTGCCTTAACACTTAATAATAGGCCTCAAGGTACTCTACCTAGTGACACAAAAAAGAATCCGAAGGGAAATCATGAGTAGTGTCAAGCAATCACTTTGAGGAATGGAAAGCATCTTGAGGGGCAGAATGCAGAAAATTAAGCTAAGAAAGATGGCAATCAAGCTGAAGAAAAAGTGGTTGAAGAGAAAAAGGGTGAGGAAAAGAAAGATAACAAGAGCAAGACAGATGCAGAGCCAGTTGTGTATCCTCCACCACCGTTTCAGCAGAGGGTCCAAAAAACATAAATTAGACAAGCAATTCTAAAAAATTTTGGAAGTTTTCAAGAAACTTCAGATCAACATTCCCTTCGCAGAAGCCCTGGAGCAAATGCCGAGTTATGCTAAATTTATGAAGGGGATTCTGTCAAGGAAAAAGAAATTAGAGGATTACGAGACTGTAGCTTTAATGGAGGAATACAATGCAGTTCTACAGAGAAAGTTATCTCCAAAGTTGAAGGATCTGGGGAGTTTCACTATTCCTTGTACAATCAGAAATATGGCCTTCAACAAGTGTTTGTATGACTTGGGGGCGAGTGTAAACCTCACGCCGTTGTCAGTTTATACTAATTTGGGTTTTCCAGCCCCGAAGCCTACAAACATATCTCTATAGTTAGCGGATAGATCGGTAACTTATCCAAAAGGGATTGTAGAAGACATCTTGGTTAAGGTGGATAAATTTATTTTTCCAGTAGAGTTCATAATTCTGAATTATGAAGAGGACAAAAACATCTCAATCATCTTAGGGAGGCCATTTTTGGCTATGGGTAGGACTCTCATCGATGTTTAGAAAGGGGAATTAACCATGATGGTTCAAGACCAGGAAGTCAAATTTAATGTGTTTAAGGCCATGAGGTTCCCTACAGATGATGAGGATGAGTGTTTCCAGTTGGATGTGATCGATATGATAGCTAATACAGACCTTGTTAAAAGTTTGGTCAAAGATCCATTAGAAAATACTATATTGGGGGATGATGACTTAGATGATCCAGAGTTCGTAAACTACTTGCACATGCTGGATTTTTTGCCTCGAGTTAGTAGGTTTAAGGTTCTATTTAAGCCACTACACACAGAGGAAAAAGCTTCAACTCAGATGAAACCTTCACTTGAAGAGCCACCAACTTTTGAGCTCAAACCACTTCCTAAACACCTCAGGTGTGCTTATTTGGGTAATTCAAATACTTTTCCTGTTATTATTTCATCTGGGCTTAACGAATTCCAGGAAAGTAAATTGCTGAGAATATTGAGAGAATACAAGTCTGCGATAAGGTGGATAATTACGGACATAAAGGGGATCTGCCCCTCCTTTTGCATGCACAAGATTCTCATGAAAGAGGTAACAAAGCCAACCGTGGAATAATTAAAATGGCTAAATTTGATCATGAAAGAAGTGGTAAAGAAAGAAATACTAAAGTGGTTGGATGTAGGAATTATATACCCAAATTCAAACAGTGCATAGGTCAGGCCAGTTCAGTGTGTTCCGAAAAAGGGTGGAATGACAGTAGTGAAGAACGAAGATAATGAACTAATTTTAAAGAGGACAGTGACCAGATGGAGGGTTTGCATGGATTACAGGAAGCTAAACAAGGCAACCCGAAAGGATCACTTTCCTCTACCCTTTATCGATCAGATGTTGGACCGGTTAGCTGGGCATGAATTCTACTATTTATTGGATGGATATTCAGGGTACAACCAAATAGTCATAGCTCCCGAGGATCAAGAAAAGGCCACCTTTACATGCCCATACGACACCTTTACATTTAGAAGGATGTCTTTTGGGTTATGTAACGAATCGACGACTTTCCAAAGATCTATGATGGCTATTTTCTTAGACATAGTGGAGAAGAACGTGGAGGTTTTCATGGATGACTTCTCAGTCTACGGAAACACTTTTGATAAATGTCTAAAGAATCTGGCCATGGTCATGAAGCTATGTGTGGAAACTAACTTGGTGCTTAACTGGAAAAATTGCCACTTTATGGTGCTTGAAACTCGAACTTGAAACTCGGGTACTTGAAACTCGAACTCGGTGCTTCACAATACCATTTCTATGAGCAGAATAATACTAATAATAATAACAATAATATAAATATTTAAACTTAATTTACATAATTATCAGAGTCTATTCCCAAGTACGCAACCTCTAATACATTCATTACATGATAATAATATTATATATATCATCCTTATCATCATAAAGCAAACTATTACATAACATATCATAAAACTCATTCAGCAACCTTCTCTTTTCCTTTATTCTTAGTCGAACCTTCTGCTTGTTCACACTTAGCTGAAAACATTTAAATTAAGCAAGGATGAGCATTTGAGTGCCCAACAAGTAATAGCAATTATATATATAAGATGAAATAATTTAAATATTTTCTTTATACTACCCTTCTACAACAAATCAATAGTTGTGAAGTAATTCTGAACCAATAATAGTATCATAACAACCCTCTCTCAACTTTTTGAAATTACGTACTGACTATAAATAGGGTTAAGGTGACATAATATGAATATTGTTTTCAATTTTCAAATAGGTTTATCAGAACTTCATCTGCAAATCGTCATAGCTTACGAGCGCGAGGGTGTAAATCGCATGGACCCTGTATTGATCAATACTACATAACAAGAATGATATTATTGTTCACTCTGGCTGCCTTGGGCACATAAAAATTTTCCCGTGAACGAGATGTTCATACTTGTCGGGGTTCCAAACCAAAGGTTTTATCTTGTTCAACAATAATCTATAATTCAACACACACACACACACACACACACACACATATATATATATATATATATACGGTCAATTTACAAATGTGTATCAACATGTGGTTAAATACAATGATTATCCAAGTGGGGACACTTTAGTAACCATTTATAGAAATGAACGAACATAATATATATCTGAATTACCATATACTAACATGTTGATAATCAATGAGCGTATATAATATAAGGTTAATAATATTTACCGTAATAATATAATTTTGAAGCATTCTTACTCATGTCCATTGCATAAAGGAAATGCAAAGGTAGGATACTTGCCTGTTGCGCTGCTTACAATACACAACTTAGTTTTATCTTTTATATCACGACTTATTATTAATCAGATCATTCGTTCGATTAGAACAATATACTTTAACATATAGTACTACATTTCGTAGTCAACACATAACCTAATCACATTATCATACATGTTCAACAGTCATTGCATCACAAAAAAACATTAATACAATCAAAATATGTAAGTCCAGATCAATTCCTAGAATATGCCGGTGTACCGACAGCTTTATCGGATAATTATCGAGTCTAAGACTCTATTCTGTAACTCAATATCTTTATATTATTCTAAATGAGTCAATAAACATTTATTATAATTTATTATAAATTTTCAAATACCGGAATCATTATCAAATGATTTAAATATCAAACAATTCTTTTATCATTAATATTTAACTATTAATAAAACCATTGCCCAAATATTAAAGTTATTTATAATAACTTAGAATATTTTAAAAGTATTAATATTACCCTTAAATGATTTTTAAAATCATTTATAAATATTTACTATTAATATTTAAATATTAATGTACCATTTATCAAAATATTAGAAGTCGTTAAGTATAAATTAAAATATTTTTAATTCATTTATATCATTTTAAATGATTTTAAAATCAATAAAACTATTTTTAAACTATTTATTTAATATAATTATTAAATAAATTTAATATCATTAATATCAAATAAATATCATTAATATTAAATTATTAATGAAATTATCCTTTAAAATTGAAAGTTATATTTTATAACTTAAAATATCTTTTAACACTTTATTTTCATTTAAAATGATTTTTATAATATTAAAATTATTTTTAAACTAATGTATTTAATATAATTATTAAATAACCTTAATATCATTAATAATAATTAATTAATGAAATTCACCTTAAAATATTGAAAGTTATATTATATAACTTACAATATTCTTAAATACATTATTATTATTTAAAATTATGTTTAATATAATAAAATCATTTTAATCTATTTATTTAATTTATTTATTAAATAACTAAATTATATTTAATATTAATTAATTAATAAATTTCATCACAAAATATTAAAAGTCATAAAAAATAACTTAAAATATTTTTTCATACCATAATATAATTTTTAAATGATTTTTAAAGTAGTAAAACAATTTTTATATAATTTATTTAATATATAAGTAAATAAATTAAATACCTTTGATATTTCAAAAATATTAAATATTTATGAAATATATTAAAAATAATTAAAAACTATTTTTCAGACTCTAAAACAATTTTTAATAATTTATTATGTATTTTTAATAATTAAAAACTAATTTTCTGTAATTATGTAATGAAAATATAATTATTATAAATAAACTATCGCTAAAGACCACCTATAGCGACAGAACCGTCGCTGTAGGTGTTTTTCGCGTTCTTCATGCAAACCCAGAAAATCAAGGCAGATACCGAGTAGGCATGTTTGACCAAGAATCATTCTTCACACAAAATGTTTCTAGGCATTTTGTTGATCAGATCTTGTAGAGCTAATGTAAGACTACAAGATCCAGCAACAAACATGTTTATATCATTCATCAAATGAAAGATCTAAGCCATCAAAGTTGCTGTCAGAGGCTGTTCTTCATTTCTGGGTTGCCCAAAAATGAAAAACAGATCGTTGGACTCTCTTTGGACTCCCACTACAAGCTGATTGTGTATTGTTTTTATGATCTAACAACTTCAAAGTCTAGCCAACATGTAACTAAGTAGATCTATCACAAAACATTAGCAAAACATCAAAACAAACTCGAGATCTATACTGGTCAAACTATGTCAGAACACGAGGTCAAAGGTTTTCTGGGTTGCCTAGAAAATTAGATCCGTGATCAAGCTACCCACTTTGACCATCAATTAAATCAAATCAGTATGTTATTTACGTGATCTATAAGACTTAATCTGTAGTCCATATAACATAAAACAATCTTGTTACAACAAAAGAAACAAAACAATAAACAACCAACAAATCAAAGCCCATGAATTCGTTGTCAGACCGACTTGGGAGAAATCTGGGTTGCCAAGAAATCACCTGATCAATGCAGATGAACATGGTTTGACCACGAATAATATGATATCTGTTTATGTTCTGACCTTGCTACCAGTTCCAGTTTAAAGACCTCATATCATACAACAAGATCAAAACTTAAAACAACATAAACGCATAACATACAAGGATTAGGGTCTGCCATTCGTTGTCAGGCCTTAAAAAAAATTTCCATATTTTCTTAAAACTCAAATTTGAATTCTTAGATGATATGGATCTATATAATAACAACCTAAATCATCATAATAGACTATATCTAACATGCTTAACACAAAAACAACAACATCCAACAACAAATTATTGGACAGATTTCATGGCTAGGGTTTTATACCTTTAAGCTTTGATTTCTTGAATCTGATCTTGTGATTTGTTAATGGATTTTGCGGGGCTAGTTTTAAGGACCGAAATTCTTATAAATTTCAGAGATTATGAGTGGAGAGGAAGTTTTTGAGTGCTTGAACAAAAATAGTCTAGCAAATGACTTTTCTCTCTCTCTCTCACACTCTCTATATATATATATATATATATATATATAAATATATATAGAAGTCTTGCATTTGTGGGATTTAGCTATTATCCCCCATACATGTGTTATCCATTGGATAAAAGAATACACCTTATCTCTTTAATTAGCCTAATTATGTGATTAAGGGTGATTAATAGACTTGCAACCAATGGAAGCTTGACACCAATGTACTTGATGTAAGAGTTGCTATTTAAGGAAGCTTAATTAGCCTAATTTGTTGCTTTAAAAGGCCTATAGTGGCCAACCACTAATTCCTTTATTTAGCTATTATTTTAATGCATAATTAGATAAATCAAAGGTCTAAAATACCCTTGGTTATGTGGGCTAAGTTTGGGCTTGAATTGGATTTCTTTTTGGGCTTCTCCCATAATTGTTTTGGGCCATGTAATAATCATAGTCTAACAATTTTAATATATGTTTTTCCCAAATTGTTTATTTATGGTTTAAAATAAAGTATAATTAGTTTGCAAATTTATAATTACGGTTTTCTTAATTTGATTAGGGTTCTAATCATACATGAACATTAAGGTTTATTATATAATAATTATGATTATCCTTGCTAATTTAGCAATTAGGGTTTATAATTTTTGGTAATTAGGGTAATCAAATCACAATTAGGGTTCATACTTAATTATTAGGATTTCCAAAAATTAATATATCAAAATGCAAATTAGGGTTGACCTAGTTAATCGCAAAAATCATACAACATAGTTATATAATAGTCTTAAACTCATAATTGAGTTTCAAATTAGGGTTTGACATAACGCACCATAACTGGGCAATCATTGTCAGTCCACATACATACAGTATATAATTATAGCACTGAAAAATCAAAATATAAATAGTATTATATTATCATTCTCATTCCTTGATCAAAATCCAAAGTTTGGGTTTGGATTCCATATCTAATTTATCTGTCCTACATAACATTATTAATTTAAAATAATTAATTAATAATTTATACTAAAGTTCGTATAATAAAGTAATTATTATAATAATTCTAAAAATCATTTCATATATTATATAAATAATATATGATTATATTTTCATGGAAAATAATTAATTAAAACATTTCTGCTCTAAAATTAATTATTATAAGAATATAATTTATAATAATCAATAATTCTAAAATAAAATTATTTAAAATCATTTATGTAATAAATATATCACATAACCAAATACATACATTATCTTGGCACATATTCCCTATATTTAAAATAAAAAATAATAATTTTATACGCAAAATTTCTAATTTATTTGTATAGAAAATATCGGGTTTTTATATTCACCCTCCCTTATAAAGATTTCGTCCCCGGAATCACCGTTTCAAATCCTACATATATAAGTGTACGTAGCATATACAATCATTGCAAGTAGATCTTGATCATAAATTATCATACTAATCATTAACTTATTCACGTAAAGCTTGTTTATCTGATTAAACGGAAATTTGATTTCTAAAAGAACTCAAATTCCTTCTTCAAATTTTTTTTATAAAATAATTTATTATATATATACTAAAATCATATATAAGAAAATAAAATTTGATTAGAATAATACATGTAGTTGCATCCTTCGCTGCCACCGTATCTTGAACTGTCATACTGAAGACTCCTATGGTTGGTTCTATTGTTTTGTTTGTTGAAGTTGGTCCCGTTATTGCCAATTTTCCGCTGTGACGCCCCCAAAAAAGGTATACATCACCCATTCTGAGTTGTCAGTACATGGTACAAAAATAACTATAACTTTATTATTACAACAGTAAAACTGTGAGTTTGAATATAAACATTATCTTCTAGACAATATCTATACTCAAATAAATCCTCATCACATTTATTGATACATTATTTTACAAAAATGGTGATGACTACTAAACAATTCTCTCTAGAACCTTCATTCCATACCCCGACTCGTACTCGCTATATTTTCGCCTCCTGAGAAGAAAAATGGAACAAAAAGGAAAATGGTGAGCTCGACTAGCCCAGTAAAAAATATCATAACTAAGATAATATACAACAAATTATCATTAGTCTTCAACAGGGAAAAAATATAATAGAATACAATAGACAACAAGTTTTAAATCAATATTTATAGCAAAAATAATAATTCATTAGAAGAGTTAAGTAGAGAATGCAA
Organism: Panax japonicus; assembly: GCA_020205505.1. Taxonomy (NCBI): domain Eukaryota; kingdom Viridiplantae; phylum Streptophyta; class Magnoliopsida; order Apiales; family Araliaceae; genus Panax; species Panax japonicus. The sequence continues at coordinate 35,913,711 of CM035114.1, forward strand.
ACTACTATCTTCTATGTATGAATTTAAAAGTTCACCGTCTATCTTTTATCCCTGTAACATCAATCAATATATATATCTGGAATCAAATATTCATCTTTGCACTACAGGCCAAAGATATTCATCAGTTGGTCATGTTCATCTAAACACCTGTTCTTCTTTGCACTACGGGCCAAAGATATTCATCAGAAATCATTCATCTTTGCAATACATGCCAAAGATATTCAATAATATCATCATTTAAGACTGAGGATGATGAAAAATATTTTTAAAGAAACGAATCCAGTGAAACAAAATGACAAGGATTAAGGATTAAGGATTCGTACTTTGTTTTAACCAGTCCAAAAAAACCTCAAAAATAATCATAGTGGTGTAAAATTCAAGAATGATCAATACATGGATATAATCAAAGCTAGTATCCACAATAGATATTTTAGACGAAAATGAAAATTTTCATTTTTCGATGAATAGTGTTGTATTCGTGAATAGTGCCGTATACGTGAATAGTAACTCTGACACAAAAAGTTTCAAATTTGATTAAAAGTTCAGATCAATACTTCGGCATAATGATATTAGAAGAAATAATATCATTTAAAAAAATAATATCCCTTACCTTGAAAGACAATACTTCTAGTTGAAACACTGGATATAGGCTATGACTTGAACTTGCACCGTATAGTAATACTCAAAGTATACTCAAAATACTCACAAGAATACGCTCGATAATATAGAGAGAGAAAACTTCAGTTTCTGGTGTGATTTTCAATTCTAACCTAAGCACCCTATTTATAGGAAAATGCTTAGAACACCGAAGCAGAAAATTTAATAAAATATTAATTTATTAATTTTTATTCCTACGTCCACATTTAGAGATCTGAATTCAGCCACTTCTAACACATGCAAGACCCACAATAATGACAAAAAATGTTTTTGTCATTTTAAATATTTTATACTTCCAAAAATCAATTATTTCGGAGCTTCAGAACTTTAATAATTCATAATAAATAGCCTTTTATCAGAAAAATCAAATTTCACGACATTTTATAGGAAATTCAATTCTCTACAACTTTGCAGAAGGAAGTTTTTCGAAATTCCAAATAGAAATTAACTGAAATCCACAAACGGGTGATTTTATAGTTTATAATCAAATTTCAATCAAGAAATGGGTCTACCGACACACAAAATCTGTTTTTAATATTTTTGGTAACAAAAATACTCCTCCTCCATTTGTGAGGCCCCAGAATCCGGATACTTGAAACCCGAATTCGGTACTTCACGATACCATTTCTATGAGAGGAATAATACTAATAATAATAACAATAATATAGGTTATCAAATTTAATTTACATATTATCAGAGTTTCCCAAATCCCAAGTACGAAACCTTTAACATTCATTACATGATATTAAATATTCAATTATCAGTCTTCATAATCTAAAACTATTACAAACAGTACCACAAATCTTATTTGGTTAGCTTTCCTTTTCCCTTGTTTCGGCATGAGCCTTCTGGTTCTTCACACTTAGCTGAAAAACATTTAAATTAAGCAATGATGAGCATTTGAGTGCCCAACAAGTATTTATATATATATAAGCTGAAAGAATTTAAATATTTTCTTTATAATACCCTTCTACAACCAGTCAATAGTTGTGAAGTAATCTGTACAAATAATAGTATCATAACAACCCTCTTTTAAATTATTGAAACTACGTATTGACTATACATGGGTTTCTGTGACATACTATGAACATTGTTTTCATTTTCGAAAAGGTTTGAACAGAAATTCATCTGTAAATCATCATGACTTACGGGCACGGAGGGTGATCAGCCCCATTGTACCCTGTATTGATCAATACTACATGTACAAGAACGAAGTTATCGTTCACTCTGTCCGCCTTGGGCGCATAAAAATTTTCCCATTATCGGGATGTTCATACCTGTCGGGTTTTCATAACAAAGGTCTTATATTATTCAACAATAATATAATTAAACATATATGTATATCAAAGGTGTATCAACATGTGAATAAATACAATGATTATCCAAGTGGGGACACTTATATAATCATTTCTAGAAATTAACGAACAGAATATATAACTAAATTATCATATACTAACATGTTGATAATCAATGGGTTTATATAATATAGGTTTAACAATCTGTACATAATAATAATTCTGAACTTCTCACTTCTGTCCATTGCATAAAGAAAATGCAAAGTTAGGATACTTGTCTGATGCGCTGCTTAGACTTACGCAACTTAGATTTATCTTTTCTATCTCTACCTATCATTAATCAGATCATTTTACTGATTAGTACAACATAACGTACATATAACACTGCCTATTGCAGTCAGCACATTCCCTATTCACATTATCACACATGTTCAACAATCGTTGACGCATAAGAAAATATCAACACATTCCTAATCACATTGTCACACAACCTTAATAACCATTGATTTACAAATAAACACATATCCAATAAATTATCTAAGTCCAGATCAATTTCTGAAACATGTCGGTCTACCGACAGCTTTTTCGGGTAAATATCGAGTCTAAGACTCTAAACCGTAGTTTAATATCCATTTGGATAACTTAAACATCAGTTGCACTATTTTTCATGGCCTTATAATAATTATTAAATAATTATTATCATTTATCATATTTTTGAAATATCAGAATCATTATTAAATGATTTAAATATCAAACAATTCTATTATCATTAATATTTAATTAATATTAAACTATTAATGAAACCATTGCCAAAATATTAAAGTTATGTATAATAACTCAAAATATTTTTAAAACATTTATATTACCCTTAAATGATTTTTTAAAACATTTAAAATCAGTATTAAATAATTACCATTAATATTTAAATATTAATGAGCTATTTATTCAAATATTAAAAGTCATAATTATAACTTAAAATATTTTTAAATCGTTAACATCCTTTTTAAATGATTTTTAAATAAATAAAACCATTTTTAAACTATTTATTTAATATAATTATTAAATAAATTTAATATCATTAATCATTAAATATCATTAATATTAAATTATTAATGAAAATATTCCTTAAATATTAAAAGTTATATTTTATAACTTAAAATATTTTTAAACACTTTATTCTTATTTAAAATGATTATTATAATAGTAAAATCATTTTTAAACTAAATTATTTAATAAAAATATTAAATAACTTTAATATCATTAATAATCAGTAATTAATGAAATTTACCTTTAAATATTAAAAGTTATATTTTATAACTTCAAATATTTTTAAATACCTTATTATTATTTAAAATGATTTTTAATATAATAAAATCATTTTTAATTCATTTATTTAATTCATTTATTAAATAACTTAATTATCATTAATATTAATTTATTAATGAAAATTATGAAATAATATTAAAAGTTATTAAAAATAACTTAAAATATTTTTTTATATCATAATATAATTTTAAATGATTTTTCAAATATTAAAATCATTTTTAAATAATTTATTTAATATTATAATTAAATAAATTAAATACGTTTAATATTCCAAAAATATTAAATATTTATGAAATATATTTAAAATAATTAAAAACTAATTTTTAGAATTTAAAATAATTTTTAATAATTTATTTTGTATTTTTAATAATTAAAAACTATTTTTTTCTATTTTTATTTATTTTCAAAAAATATATAAATATCTGTCGCTAAAGACCACCTATAGCGACAGAACCGTCGCTATAGGTGTTCTTCATGTTCTTGAACATTCATAAGCAGTCACCGAGTAGGCTAGTTTGACCATCAATAATTCCGTGTGTGTTGTGTTTCTGGGTCTGTTGTTCGTCAGATCATGTAGTACAAATACAAGACTACACGATCCAACAACAAACATGATCGTAACACATAATACAAGAGAGATTTGAGCCTCCAAAAATGTTGTCAGGACTGTTCTTCATTTTCTGGCTTACCCAGAAATGAAGAACAGATCATAGGTCATACTTTGAACCTTTACTACACGCAATCCTTGTAATTGTTTTTTGATCTATAAGCTGCAGTGTATAGCCAACATGCAAGGGTAAAGATCTATTACATAAAAACAACCTAACAACCACTGAATTAGCAAAACTATGCTGGTCAACCCATGTCAGACGACACGGTCAAGCGTTTTCTGGGTTACCCAGAAAACGGCTTTCATGCTCGTCTAGCTTGGTTTGACCGTCGACTACGCTTCACCTGATAACTCTTTAGATGATACTAAGGCACAACATTGAAGTATACAATACATACAACAACTTAGATTCAAGATCAATAACATATCATCAAAGTACTGTCAGATATAGGAGCTTGAAATCTTGTCAGACGGTGGAATAATTTTCTGGGTTACCCAGATTTCTGTGCAGTCAACGTCGGTCAATGGTGTTTGACCTTAAATAACTTTAATTCTGGATATCAAATAGCTATTCTACCACTTCCAGCTTAAAGACAACATATAAGGCTATACATTAACACTTTAAAACAACAAAAATACTAAACACACAACGATCTACAGCCTCTGACATTCGATGTCAGAGAACAAAAAAATAATTTTCCAGATTCGACAAATCTTCAAATCCGAGCCTCTAGATGTTATGGATCTAACATCTAGCAACCCAGATCATCTCTAGACAACATAAACAATATATTCTAACACTTAAACACAACATCTAACAACAAATTTTGGACAGAAATTCAAGGAAGGGTTTATACCTTAAATGAGCAATTTCAGATTTTGTGTTGTTTTGTTGTTGGATTTCGTGGGGCTGTGTTTGTGATTGATATTATCAACAAATTTCGGAGGTGTGGTGTTTGAGAGAAAAGGTTTGAGTGTTGGACAAAAATGATTGAACAAATGACACTTTCTCTCTCTTAATTCTATATATAGGCCATCATGGTGCATGAATGAGCTGAGTTGTTGCTTGTTGCTGTCAAATAAAGAGCATGTTGAGTTTTTGGTTTGGTGAACCACCTCCCCTAATGTCAAAACCTATAAGCTAGCCTCTTTAATGCTAAAATGGGTATTTTGGTCTTTTAATTTTCCAATTAATGGTAAAATTGTAATCATGCAAACCCTTAGGTTTTAACCCTTAGGGTTTAACCCTAAGGTTTAGCACAAATTGTAAGATTTTTCAACTAGGGTTTGCACAATAAATTAAATTAAATAAAATAAAATAACTAAATTTTAGTTTCTAAAATTTTTAAAATAATAACTTTGTTAATTAAAATAAGTTTGTAATTATCTAACAAATGGACATTAAGGTTTATTAATAATAATCATAATTGACTTTGCTAATAAAGCAATTAGGGTTTATTCTTTCGGTAATTAGGGTTACCAAATTACTGTTAGGATTTTTGATTACTAAATTAGGGTTCTAGTTTAGTAATTAGGGTTTAACAATTTAGGGTTTCTAAATTTAATAATTATAATCATAATACTTGCTAATTAATCACATTATCAATACTTACCAACAATCTCAAACTATAATTTCAAATTAGGGTTACTAATTATAGCAATTAGAGTTTCCAGAATTTTAATTAGGGTTTACCCAATTAATACATTAATACACGATATAATTAATATTATACACTTATAAAATAATCTTGTACTCTAATTTGGATCTCAAATTAGTGTTTAACATTATTCTAGGGTTTGGTCAAAATACACCGTAATTGACCAATCATTATCAATACGGTCATGCCGTACATATTCATACCACTGAAAAATCAAAATATAATTAATATTATATTATTATTCTAATACCTTGACAATAATCCAAAATTAGGGTTTGGATTCCATATCTAATTATTCTTTCATATTTAACCTTAACAATTAGGGTAAAATATTTAACTTAATAATCTGTACAAAAATTCATATAATAAAATAATTATAAAATTTATTCTAAAAAAAATCACTTCATATATTATTTAAATAATATATGATTATATATTTATGGAAAATAATTAATAAAAACATTTCTATCATAAAATTAATTATTATAAAAATATACTTTATAATAATCAATAATTCTACAATAAATTTACTTGTAAATTTTCATGTAATAAATATATTTTTATTTACCACATAAATACATATACACATAATCTTGTACAATTCCTCATCCTTAAAATAAAAAAAAATTTATACGCAAAATTTCTTATTTATTTATATAAAAAATATCGGGTTGTCACATTCACCCTCCCTTATAAGGATTCCGTCCCCGGAATCACCACTTTAAAACCTATACATAACTGGGTACATAGCATACATAATCTTCGCAAGTAGATCTCGATCAACTTTGATCGAACTGATCTTTAACTAATCACATTAAGCTTGTCTTTCTGATTAAACGGAAATTTGATTCCTAAAAGAACTCAAATTCCTCCCTCAAATTTCTTTATAAAATAATTTACTATAAATAAAAAAAAATCTAATTACGCAAATAAAAATTATTCGAATATTACCTGGAACTGCATTGCCAGCTGCCACCGTGTCTTGAACCGTCATGTTGAAAGCCCTTGATGTTGACTTTGTTGGTTTGTTCGATGATGTCGGTCCTGCGATTGTTAAAATCCCACTATCCTTACCAGTATTCACACTACCTGCCTCTACCCTCCTGTTTGGACAATCCTTCACCCTGTGCTCCATTGATCCGCAAATAAAACAACCATTATTCATTCTAGGATTGGGGCAGTTGGGAGAGATATGGCCCTCTTGCCCGCATTTATAACACACAAATTTTCCTTTTAAACATTCTCTAGAGTGGTTCTTTCCACAGTTTACACACTGCACCGCTGGCTTCTTAACACCTTCCTGTTTAACCCGGACATTGCCAAAATAGTTCCCCTTCTTTTTTCCATCAACACTCCTGCTTCCACTATTAATTCTCACCTTCTCAGCTCCCTCGACCTTGCTCTTGTTTTTCCTTTCCTTGTTGTAGAGGCTCATAGCCTCACTTCCCTCCTCCGCAATTATCGCCTTCTCCAAGAGTGCTGCAAATGTTGGAATCTGCAACACTACCACCTTATTATAGAGCCAGGGTTTTAATCCCATCTCAAATCTCCTCGCCTTCCTAGCCTCCGTATCGACTTGATGCGGAGCAAACCTAGCTAACTCATTGAATTTTGCGGCATATTCTGCCACTGACATATCTCCTTGCTTCAACTCCAAAAATTTTACATCCATTCTAGACTGCATACTGGCTGAAAAATAATTCTCAAAAAATAAAGTCTTAAATCTATCCCACGCTACCACACCTGCTCATGCCCTCACCTGATTCGCTTCCCATAAGAAATTGGCCTCACCCTTCATCATGTAGGTGGCAAAAGAGGTCTTTTGCCCCTCAGCTACCCTAACTATTACAAACGCCTTCTCAATTTCCTTAACCCAAGTTTGGGCTTCTACAGGGTTAGTCGTACCTTTGAATTCTGGCGGTCCTACAGCCTTAAAATCTTTAAAATTCGCCAAGTGATTATCCGGCTGGTTTCCTTATTGCATAGCCTGAGCTACCATATTTGCGAACTGCTGCATTGGGTCCGCTTGTTGTTGTCCTTCAACATTGTTGACAGACTCTTCTGCCCTTTGATTTTGAGTTTGGCGTCTTGGCGGCATTATCTGGTTAAGTAAAAACCATAAATTAACTTATATTTTAAACCTTATCACATAAGTTTAAACTTATTAAACTTGTTTCATAACTCAAACTTTGATTCATATTCATTCATTGCTTTCAAAATATCTTACATAACACAGCACATAGTGCTTTAAACATCAGTTATCCCATTGTGACTACAAAAGTCGGGATTTACTTTACCATTTTTACAAAAGTGTTAGCATAATGCATTACACAGACACACTAAACACACATATTATATTAAACATGCTTACATAACATAACCTATAATACCTATTTACTAAGTCTCCTTTCTTGGACAGCTCCTTGCCTGATGATCTTCGTTTCCACAGACAAAACATGCTCCTGGTTTATAGTCAGGACAGTACAGAATAGTGTGTCCCTCATATCCACAAAGATAACAAATTCTTTTCCCTTTCTTCTTATTAGGTTTTCCTAAATCATAGTTTTCTACCTTTCTTTTTCCCTTATCTCTCGGAGCTGCACACGAGATGTTGCTTGAGGCTCCTATCTGATCAATTTGGATTTTAAGATTATCCTGTTCTTCCATTATTTCTATTAATGCCTGACGCAGTTGACTATTTAATAGCTTTTCTATCTCTCATAGCCTTTCCAAGAGAAGAAACCTTGTTCCTCAAATTCTGTACCTCCGTTGATGCTTGTTCGGCTTCAACATTAGTGTCTGAATCACTATCTGTCAGCTCCACCATTTCCGGATCTGGTACTATATTTTCTATGATGAGCACCTCATCCAAGTCGTTTTCATTGTGAGCTTCTATTTCAGCTATTGGCTTCGATATCAGCTCAGGTGTATGGGTTTGATTCTTCTTCATGTTATAAGCATATAGCAAGCCTTTTCCACCCGACATCTACACACATAAATTATTTTGATTAGCATATATTATATACACATAGTCAAATAATAGTTTTGTATAAATTATCTTTTATTTTTTTTGACGAAGAATTTATTCAATTCATCTCTTTTTAAACTCTATATAAGTTATTTATATTTTCAACGTTTCCCTTTGTTCTAAGGTTATAGCCTAAGGTCTAACCCACCTAAAGTTTTTAACCTTATAGCTCTGATACCAACTTGTGAGGCCCCAGAATCCGGATACTTGAAACCCGAATTCGTTACTTCACGATACCATTTCTATGAGCGGAATAATACTAATAATAATAACAATAATATAGATTTATCAAATTTAACTTACATATTATCAGAGTTTCCCAAATCCCAAGTACGAAACCTTTAACATTCATTACATGATATTAAATATTTAATTATCAGTCTTCATAATCTAAAACTATTATAAACAATACCACAAATCTTATTTGGTTAGCTTTCCTTTTCCCTTGTTTCGGCATGAGCCTTCTGGTTCTTCACACTTAGCTGAAAAACATTTAAATTAAGCAAGGATGAGCATTTGAGTGCCCAGCAAGTATTTATATATAAATAAGCTGAAAGAATTTAAATGTTTTCTTTATAATACCCTTCTACAACCAGTCAATAGTTGTGAAGTAATCTATAACAATAATAGTATCATAACAACCATCTTTTAAATTTTTGAAACTACGTATTGACTATACATGGGTTTCTGTGACATACTATGAACATTGTTTTCATTTTCGAAAAGGTTTGAACAGAAATTCATCTGTAAACCGTCATGACTTACGGGCACGGAGGGTGATCAGCCCATTGTACCCTGTATTGATCAATACTACATGTACAAGAACGAAGTTATCGTTCACTCTGTCCGCCTTGGGCGCATAAAAATTTTCCCATTATCGGGATGTTCATACCTGTCGGGTTTTCGTAACAAAGGTCTTATCTTATTCAACAATAATATAATTCAACATATATGTATATCAAAGGTGTATCAACATGTGATTAAATACAATGATTATCCAAGTGGGGACACTTATATAATCATTTCTAGAAATTAACGAATAGAATATATAACTGAATTATCATATACTAACATGTTGATAATCAATGGGTTTATATAATATAGGTTTAACAATCTGTACATAATAATAATTCTGAACTTCTCACTTCTGTCCATTGCATAAAGAAAATGTAAAGTTAGGATACTTGCCTGATGCGCTGCTTACACTTACGCAACTTAGATTTATCTTTTCTATCTCGACCAATCATTAATCAGATCATTTTTCTGATTAGTACAACATAACGTACATATAACACTGCCTATCGCAGTCAGCACATTCCCTATTCACATTATCACACATGTTCAAAAATCGTTGACTCATAAGAAAACATCAACACATTCCTAATCACATTGTCACACAACCTTAATAACCATTGATTTACAAATAAACACATATCCAATAAATTATCTAAGTCTAGATCAATTTCTGAAACATGTCAGTCTACCGACAGCTTTTTCGGGTAAATATCGAGTCTAAGACTCTAAACCGTAGTTTAATATCCATTTGGATAACTTAAACATCAGTCGCACTATTTTTCATGACCTTATAATAATTATTAAATACTTATTATCATTTATCATATTTTTGAAATATCAGAATCATTATTAAATGATTTAAATATCAAACAATTTTATTATCATTAATATTTAATTAATATTAAACTATTAATGAAACCATTGCCAAAATATTAAAGTTATGTATAATAACTCAAAATATTTTTAAAACATTTATATTACCCTTAAATGATTTTTTAAAATATTTAAAATCATTATTAAATAATTACCATTAATATTTAAATATTAATGAGCTATTTATTCAAATATTAAAGGTCATAATTATAACTTAAAATAATTTTAAATCATTAACATCCTTTTTAAATGATTTTTAAATAAATAAAACCATTTTTAAACTATTTATTTAATATAATTATTAAATAAATTTAATATCATTAATCATTAAATATCATTAATATTAAATTATTAATGAAAATATCCCTTAAATATTAAAAGTTATATTTTATAACTTAAAATATTTTTAAACACTTTATTCTCATTTAAAATGATTATTATAATATTAAAATCATTTTTAAACTAAATTATTTAATATAAATATTAAATAACTTTAATATCCTTAATAATCATTAATTAATGAAATTTACCTTTAAATATTAAAAGTTATATTTTATAACTTAAAATATTTTTAAATACCTTATTATTATTTAAAATGATTTTTAATATAATAAAATCATTTTTAATTCATTTATTTAATCCATTTAATAAATAACTTAATTATCATTAATATTAATTTATTAATGAAAATTATCAAATAATATTAAAAGTTATTAAAAATAACTTAAAATATTTTCTTATATCATAATATAATTTTAAATGATTTTTCAAATATTAAAATCATTTTTAAATAATTTATTTAATATTATAATTAAATAAATTAAATACTTTTAATATTCAAAAAAATATTAAATATTTATGAAATATATTTAAAATAATTAAAAACTAATTTTTAGAATTTAAAATAATTTTTAATAATTTATTTTGTATTTTTAATAATTAAAAACTATTTTTTTCTAATTTTTTATTAATTTCTGGAAAATATATAAATATCTGTCGCTAATGACCACCTATAGCGACAGAACCGTCGCTATAGGTGTTCTTCATGTTCTTGAACATTCATAAGCAGTCACCGAGTAGGCTAGTTTGACCATCAATAATTCCGTGTGTGTTGTGTTTCTGGGTCTGTTGTTCGTCAGATCATGTAGTACAAATACAAGACTACACGATCCAACAACAAACATGATCATAACACATAATACAAGAGAGATCTGAGCCTCCAAAAATGTTGTCAGGACTGTTCTTCATTTTCTGGCTTACCCAGAAATGAAGAACAGATCATAGGTCATACTTTGAACCTTTACTACATGCAATCCTTGTAATTGTTTTGTGATCTATAAGCTGCAGTGTATAGCCAACATGCAAGGGTAAAGATCTATTACATAAAAACAACCTAACAACCACTGAATTAGCAAATCTATGTTGGTCAACCCATGTCAGACGACACGGTCAAGCGTTTTCTGGGTTACCCAGAAAACGGCTTTCATGCTCGTCTGGCTTGGTTTGACCGTCGACTACGCTTCACCTGATAACTCTTTAGATGATACTAAGGCACAACAATGAAGTATACCATACATACTACAACTTAGATTCAAGATCAATAACATATCATCAAAGTACTGTCAGATATAGGAGCTTGAAATCTTGTCAGACGCTAGAAAAATTTTCTGGGTTACCCAGATTTTTGTGCAATCAACGTCGGTCAATGGTGTTTGACCTTAAATAACTTTAAGTCCGGATATCAAATAGCTATTCTACCACTTCCAGCTTAAAGACAACATATCAGGCTATATATTAACACTTTAAAACAACAAAAATACTAAACACACAACGATCTACAGCCTCTGACATTCGATGTCAGAGAACAAAAAAATAATTTTCCAGATTCAACAAATCTTCAAATCCGAGCCTCTAGATGTTATGGATCTAACATCTAGCAACCCAGATCATCTCTAGACAACATAAACAATATATTCTAACACTTAAACACAACATCTAACAACAAATTTTGGACAGAAATTCAAGGTAGGGCTTATACCTTAAATGAGCAATTTCGGATTTTGTGTTGTTGTTTTGTTGTTGGATTTCGTGGGACTGTGTTTGTGATTGATATTATCAACAAATTTCGGAGGTGTGGTGTTTGAGAGAAAAGGTTTGAGTGTTAGACAAAAATGATTGAACAAATGACACTTTCTCTCTCTTAATTCTATATATAGGCCATCATGGTGCATGAATGAGCTGAGTTGTTGCTTGTTGCTGTCAAATAAAGAGCATGTGGAGTTGTTGGTTTGGTGAACCACCTCTCCTAATGTCAAAACCTATAAGCTAGCCTCTTTAATGCTAAAATGGGTATTTTGGTCTTTTAATTTTCCAATTAATGGCAAAATTGTAATCATGCAAACCCTTAGGGTTTAACCCTTAGGGTTTAACCCTAAGGTTTAGCACAAATTGTAGGATTTTTCAATTAGGGTTTGCACAATAAATTAAATTAAATAAAATAAAATAACTAAATTTTAATTTCTAAAATTTTTAAAATAATAACTTTGTTAATTAAAATATGTTTGTAATTATCTAACAAATGGACATTAGGGTTTATTAATCATAATCATAATTGACTTTGCTAATAAAGCAATTAGGGTTTATTCTTTCGGTAATTAGGGTTACCAAATTAATGTTAGGGTTTTCGATTACTAAATTAGGGTTCTAGTTTAGTAATTAGGGTTTAACAATTTAGGGTTTCTAAATTTAATAATTATAATCATAATACTTGCTAATTAATCACATTATCAATACTTACCAACAATCTCAAACTCTAAATTCAAATTAGGGTTACTAATTATAGCAATTAGGGTTTCTAGAATTTTAATTAGGGTTTACCTAATTAATACATTAATAGACGATATAATTGATATTATACACTTATAAAATAATCTTGTACTCTAATTTGGATCTCAAATTAGGGTTTAACATTATTCTAGGGTTTGGTCAAAATACACCGTAATTGACCAATCATTATCAATACGGTCATACCGTATATATTCATAGCACAGAAAAATCAAAATATAATTAATATTATATTATTATTCTAATACCTTGACAATAATCCAAAATTAGGGTTTGGATTCCATATCTGATTATTCTTTCATATTTAACCTTAACAATTAGGGTAAAATATTTAATTTAATAATCTGTACAAAAATTTATATAATAAAATAATTATTATATTTATTCTAAAAAAAATCACTTCATATATTATTTAAATAATATATGATTATATATTTATGGAAAATAATTAATAAAAACATTTCTATCTTAAAATTAATTATTATAAAAATATACTTTATAATAATCAGTAATTCCACAATAAATTTACTTTTAAATATTCATGTAATAAATATATTTTTATTTACCACATAAATACATATACACATAATCTTGTACAAATCCTCATCCTTAAAATAAAAAAAAATTATACATAAAATTTCTTATTTATTTATATAAAAAAATATCATCATTATTATATTATTAAAATATAATAATATATTTAAATGAATTATTTTATCAGAAAAAGATAAAATTTCAATTTTCAACAATTGTCACATTAAAAATTTTCTCCATCTGTACCCACATAAAATCAATATTTTCCTTATCATATGAATCAATAATTAATTATTCACAAATAATATTACAGAATCACAATATTTGACAGCCAGGCAGTTCCTAGGAAAGAAGGGGTTTTCCAATAAGAATTTCTCCTTACTGGCGCGCAATTAGGTGACCAAACCTCTAATTAGACAGAACTTTTTAGACATTGCCAATAATGTTATCTAATAATATTATTCAGATAATATGAAGTATTGCTTCGATAATGAAAAATACTGTATAGTGACAATTATTGAAACAATAGCAATATAAAATATCAACGTAGCAATTATTAAATCAATAAAATAAAATACTGAACAGTAATTACTGTAACCATTATTAAGTAGTGCCTTTTTACGTAAAAATCAATAATTGGTGCAATACCGTGTGCTACTGTGTTTTAACCACCGAGTATTTTAACAGTATTAACGGTAACAACTACGCTGTTATTTTTAAACAACTTATATTTGTCGTTTTCTTCATCCAATCGCTTTTCGTTATGGAACCCACACATGGCTTCGCCGTCGTACGAATATTCCCCGACAGTACGAATATTCCACGACCAAACGAATATTTCCCGACAACAATGAATATTTTATAACCACTTGCTTATTTTGAAATATTTGCGTATTTTACCCATAACTATCCACATTAATCAAATCAACCCTTACTATTTCAAAATAATAAATAGAGAAAATTAAATTTCATTAATAATAAGTTGGGGTCTTACAACCTCCCCTCCTTATGAAATCTCGTCCTCGAAATTGACGTACGTACCTAGTGTTTCGAAAAGGTGAGGATACCTCGCTTTCATTTTCGTTTCCAATTCCCAGGTCATTTCCTTTATAGCATGATTCATCCACAGAACTTTAACTTGTGGTATGACCTTTGTGCGTAGGACATGCTCCTTCCTATCCAAAATCTTAACAGGTACCTCTTCGTATGTTAAGTCTTCAGCTATCTCGTCCGGTTCTAACTCTATAACGTGGTTCGGGTCTTTCACATATTTACGAAGTACATATATGTGAAACACATTATTAACACGAGATATACTCGGAGGTAACGCGAGTCTATAGGCTATATTTCCTACTCGGTCAAGATTTTTAAATGGACCAATAAATCGTGGATTGAGCTTTCCTCTCTTCCCAAATCTTGTAACTCCCTTCCATGGAGCAACTCACAACAATACATGATCCCCTATACTAAATTCCACGTCTTTTCGATGAAGATCAGCATAACTCTTTTCTTGATCATGTGCCATTTGTATACGTTGTCGAATCATTTGGATCTTTTCGGTAGTCATACGTACTAACTCGGAGCCCAACAATGTTGCTTCACCCACCTCATCCCAACATATTGGAGAGCGACACTTTCGTCCATAAAATGCTTCAAATGGAGCCACACCTATACTTGCCTGATAACTGTTGTTGTAGGAGAATTCCACCAATGGTAAATACTTATCCCAACTGCCCTTGAAATATAGGACACAGAATCTTAATAAATCTTTAAGAGTTTAAATAGTCCTCTCTGATTGTCCGTCCGTTTGAGGGTGGTATGCCGAACTGAATCGTAAATCCGTGCCCATAGCTTTTTGCAAGCTAACCCAAAATCTTGAAGTGAATCTAGGGTCACGATCCGAAACATTGGATACTGGCATGCCATGCAACCTCACAATCTCATTTACATATATATTAGCAAGACGTTCAAGGGAATAAGTATCCCGTATCAGCAAGAAATGAGCAGACTTGGTTAATCTATCAACAATAACCCAAATAACATTGATGCCTTGAGAAACTGTAGGAAGACCCATAACAAAATCCATGGAAATGTGTTCCCACTTCCATTTCAGAATCTCAAGTGGTTGCAACGGACCCTTAGGTACTAGATGCCCCGCCTTTACACGTTGACAAGTTAAACACATCCAGATAAACTTTGCAATCTCTCTCTTCATATTATTCCACCAAAATGTATGTCGAAGATCATGATACATTTTAGTACTTCCAAGATGGTTTGCAAATGGTGTATTGTGTTCCTCCATCATAATCTTGTACTTCAAATCAAAGTCGTTAGGAACACAAAGTCTAGAGTGGACTCGAAGTATTCCTTCTTCATCAATTCTCGCTTCCGGAAGAGCTCCTTCTTGTACTTTCTTCTTCATACGCATCAGCTCCGGGTCGGTGGCTTAAGCAACCTTAACTTTTTCTATTAAAGTTGGCTCTATGCGTATACTTGACATCATCGCACTCGTTCATGCATATGATCTTCTACTCAATGCGTCAGCTACCACGTTCGTTTTTCCAGGATGGTATTGAATAGTGTGGTCGTAGTCTTTCAATAGCTCGAGCCAACGTCGCTGCCGCATGTTGAGTTCTTTTTGAATGAAGAAGTATTTAAGGCTTTTGTGGTCTGAATATATCTCCACTTTCTCCCCATATAGATAGTGCCTCCAGATCTTTAGCGTGAAAACGACTGCTGCCAACTCTAGATCATGAGTAGGATAATTCCTCTCAAACTCTTTAAGTTGTCGCAAGGCATAGGCTATGACTTTCCCACGTTTCATGAGAAAACATCCTAATGCTTTTCCTGAAGCATCGTTGTAGATAACAAATCCATCTTTACATGATGGTATTGTTAGAACATGTGCTGAAATGAGTCTCCTCTTGAGCTCTTGGAAACTCTTCTCACATTCTTTGCTCCAAACGAATTTTGTATCCTTCTAAGTTAGCTGGGTTAATGGAGTAGCGATTCGAGAAAACCCTTCAACGAATCTCCAATAATAACCAGCTAAGCCCAAAAAGCTACGTACTTCAGTCACCGACTTCGGTTGCTCCCAACTTTGTATTGTTTCAATCTTCGCTGGATCAACAGATACTCCATGTTTCGACACCAGGTGCCCAAGGAATGCTACTTCCTCAAGCCAGAACTCACATTTCTTCAATTTGGCATATAGTTTGTTTTCACGAAGACTTTGGAGTACCAGCTTTAAATGGTGCTCATGATCTTCACGACTTTTGGAATATATGAGGATGTCATCAATAAAAACAACAACGAACTGATCCAAATATTCTTTGAATACTCGGTTCATCATATCCATGAAAGACGCAGGAGCATTAGTCAATCCGAAAGACATGACTAATAATTCATAATGCCCGTACCGAGTTCTGAAGGCAGTCTTTGGAATATCCTCAGTTCTAATCTTCAGCTGATGATATCCAGAACGAAGATCGATCTTTGAAAAGAATTGTGCTCCTTGCAACTGGTCAAACAGGTCATCAATACGAGGTAGAGGATACCTATTCTTGATGGTGACATGGTTCAATTCCCGATAGTCAATAGAAAGTCGCATACTCCCGTCTTTCTTCTTTACGAATAAAACAGGAGCACCCCAAGGAGATGTACTAGGATGAATGAAACCGATGTCCAACAATTCTTGTAGTTGGACCTTTAACTCCTGAAGTTCAATAGGAGCCATTCGATATGGGGTTTTAGAAATGGGCTTTGTACCAGGTTCAAGATCAATAATGAATTCAACTTCACGTTCTGGGGGTAGACCGGGAAGTTCTTCAGGAAATAAGTCAGGAAAGTCAATAACAACAGGAATATTATTCAACTTTGACGTGTCTTTATTCAAATCCATAACATGGGCTAAGAAAGCTTGACATCCGTTTTTCAATAAACGAATAGCTTTATGATTAGATATGACAGTAATTGATTTTAATGGTTTAGTTGCTTGAATTCGTACAACGGGTTGGTTAGGAATATGAAAACTAACAACCTTACAAAAACAATCAATTTTGGTATGATGAGTAGTTAACCAATCAGTCCCTAAAATAACATCGAAAGCAAGTATCTTTAAACAGATAAGGTCAACAGGTAAGGTGATGTTGCCAACTTGAATCAAACAAGATTTATAAACAGTGGATGTGATGAAAGTTTCTCCTAATGGAGTTTCCACAGATAGGTCAAAGTTTAATTTCTCCGGAGTCAAGTTTAAACGTTGAGCACAAGCAGGAGAGATAAATGAATGGGTAGCACCGGTATCAAGTAAGGTATAAACTTCGCAAAAATTTGTAAATAGCTTACCCGTGATCACCTCGTTTGGGTTACTCGTATTTTGACCAGTCACAACAAACGCCCTTCCAGGAACCGTTGACTTTGACTTTTCTGGGACAGTCTTTTGAGTCACCGTCCTCGCTGAACTAGGTTTAGCTACCGTACAATCTCGAGCAATATGTCCTTCCTTTCCACAATTATAGCATACCTTGAACTGTTGTGGGCAAGTTAGGACTGATATGTCCCTTTTTCCCGCATTTGTAACATATGATCGATGGTCTTTCTGCTCCCTTAGAACCAGTTGCAGTCGGTTTAGTCGTCTCACATGGTCGTTGTTAAATCTCCTCTTTTTAAAATCTCCTCCTGACTCGCTTCTTCTATTTTCATGGCCATGATTACCACAAGAGTGGTTACCATTTTTATCCGTCTTTTTCTTTCTCCATTGGTTATCGTTGTTTTGATGACTGCTATATCCGGTATGATCCTGATTGTGGTCCCTCGGTTGACCGTACTCGTTATCTCGCTCTAGTAATTGAGCCATGTTTACAACATCTGAATAGAGAGAAAATTTATGAGAAATGAGATATTGTCGTATACCTGGTTTCAAATCTCTTAAAAAAATCCGTGTCATACGTTCCTCATTCTCCACCAAATGAGGTGCAAACCTGGATAACTCCGCGAACTTTGCCTCGTACTGAGACATCTTCATGTTATTTTGTTCTAATCTGATTAACTCCACTTCCTTCATATGACGAACTTTTTCAGGAAAGTATTTGTCATTAAATAGTTTCTGAAACGTCTCCCAAGACATACTGAGTGCGGCTAGATGGGTACGCTTCAAAGACTCCCACCAGTAGTCTGCCTCGCCACGGAACATAAAGGTGGCGAATGGAACCTTCTGTTCCTCCGTGCATCCCAAGACATCGAATATCTTGGTAATTTTCTTCAACCATGTTTCCGCCATGATTGGATCTGACTTTCCCTTAAATTCTGGTTGTCACAACTCTTTGAACTGCTTGGCTGTTACAACCCGTGAATTGCTATCATTTCCTCCTGTATTTTGAACACGAGTCTCCCTCGTCTGATTTTGCATTAACTGCAAAAAGCTTCTAAACATCCCCTCGTTCATCATCTGCTCAATGGTGTTGTTCACGGGAGGAACATTGCCAACCTGTTGCACGTTCTCCTAGTTGGTGAGTACAGGCGTCTCCACACTCTCATATACTCCATTGTTAATATTCTCAGTCGACATTCTAAAATACTGTCATAAAATAAGGGTTAATTAAGGAAATCAATATATCACATAATATCCCTATATACTGACCAACTAACAAATAAGCTTAGGTAGGACACACTAGCGAAGGATTGACTCGTCTCTCCCCTCCTAGTTCTATTCCCCGATCTTCGCCAGAGATCATATCCCTAAGCTCTAATACCAACTGTGATGCCCCTAAAATAGGTATACATCACCCATTCTGAGTTGTCAATACATGGTACAGAAATAACTACAACTTTATTATTACAACAGTAAAACTGTGAGTTTGAATACAAACATTATCTTCTAGACAATATGTATACTCAAATAAATCCTCATCACATTTATTGATACATTATTTTACAAAAACGGTGAGGACTACTAAAAAACTCTCTCTAGAACCTTCATTCCATACCCCGACTCGTACTCGCTATATTTTTGCCTCCTGAGAAGAAATATGGAACAAAAAGGAAAAGGGTGAGCTCAACTAGCCCAGTAAAGAATATTATGACTAAGATAATATACAACAAATTATCATTAGTCTTCAACTGGGAAAAAATCTAATAGAATACAATAGACAACAAGTTTTAAATCAATATTTGCAGCGAAAATAATAATTCATTAGAAGAGTAAAGTAGAGAATGCAAACTACTATCTTCTATGTATGAATTTAAAAGTTCACCGTCTATCTTTTATCCCTGTAACATCAATCAATATATATTTAGAATCAAATATTCATCTTTGCACTACAGGCCAAAGATATTCATTAGTTGGTCATGTTTATCTAAACACCTGTTCATCTTTGCACTACGGGCCAAAGATATTCATCAGAAATCATTCATCTTTGCAATACAGGCCAAAGATATTCAATAATATCATCATTTAAGACTGAGAATGATAAAAAATATTTTTAAAGAAACGAATCCAGTGAAACAAAATGACAAGGAATAAGGATTAAGGATTCGTACTTTATTTTAACCATGTCCAAAAATACCTCAAAAATAATCATAGTGGTGTAAAATTCAAGAATGATCAATACATGGATACAATCAAAGCTAGTATCCACAATAAATATTTTAGATGAAAAGGAAAATTTTCATTTTTCGATGAATAGTGTCGTATTCGTGAATAGTGTCGTATACGTGAATAGTAACTCCGACACAAAAAGTACCAAATTTGATTAAAAGTTTAGATCAATACTTCGGCATAATGATATTAGAATAAATAATATCATTTTAAAAAAAAAATATCCCTTACCTTGAAAGACAATACTTCTAGTTGAAACACCGGATATAGGCTATGACGTGAACTTGCACCGTATAGCAATACTCAAAGTATAATCAAAATAATCACAAGAATACGTTTGATAATATAGAGAGAGAAAACTTCAGTTTCTGGTGTGATTTTCAATTCTAACCTAAGCACCCTATTTATAGGAAAATGCTTAGAACACCAAAGCAGAAAATTTAATAAAATATTAATTTATTAATTTTTATTCCTACGCCCACATTTAGAGATCTGAATTCAGCCACTTCTAACACATGCAAGACCCACAATAATGAAAAAAAATGTTTTTGGCATTTTAAATATTTTATACTTCCAAAAATCAATTATTTCGGAGCTTCGGAACTTAAATAATTCATAATAAATTGCTTTTTAATCAGAAAAATCGAATTTCACGACTTTGTATAGGAAATTCAATTCTCTACAACTTTACAGAAGGAAGTTTTTCCAAATTCCAAACAGAAATTAATCGAAATCCACAAACGGGCGATTTTACAGTTTATAATCAAATTTCAGTCAAGAAATAGGTCTACCGACACACAAAATCTGTTTTTAATATTTTTGGTAACAAAAATACTCCTCCTCCACATATACTCATATATCCCACATTTATCGTAAAAATATCATCATTATTATATTATTAAAATATAATAATATATTAAAATAAATTATTTTATCAGAAAAAAGATAAAATTTCAATTTTCAACAATTTTCACATTAAAAATTTTCTCCATCTATATCCACATAAAATCAATATTTTCCTCATCATATGAATCAATAATTAATTATTCACAAATAATATTATATAGTCACAATATTGACAACCAGGCAGTTCCTAGGAAAGAGGGGTTTTCCAATAAGAATTTCTCCTTACTGGCGCGCAATTAGGTGACCAAACCTTTCCTTAGACAGAACTTTCTAGACATTACCAATAATGTTATCTAATAATATTATTCAGATAATATGAATTATTGCTTCGATAATGAAAAATACTGTGTTATGACAATTATTGAAACAACAGCAATATAAAATATCAACGCCACAATTATTAAATCAATAAAATAAAATACTGAACAGTAATTACTGTAACCATTATTGAGTAGTGCCTTCTTACGTAAGAATCAATAATTGGTGCAATACCGTGTGCTACTGTGTTTTAACCACTGAGTATTTTAACAGTATTAACGGTAACAACTACGCCGTTTTTTTTAAATAACTTATATTTGTCGTTTTCTTCTTCCGATCGCTTTCCGTTACGTGTCCCAAACATGGCTGCACCATCGTACGAATATTCCTCGACAGTACGAATATTGCACGACCAAATAAATATTCTCTGACAACAATGAATATTTTATAACCACTTGTTTATTTTGAAATATTTGCGTATTTTACCCATAACTATCCACATTAATCAAATCAGCCCTTACTATTTCAAAATAATTAATAGAGAAAATTAAATTTTATTAATAATAAGTTGGGGTCTTACACCCGCTACCTTTTCCCTTATTCATATTTCTTCCTTCCCTTATCCTTCTTGGACAGTCTTTCACATTATGCTCCATTGATTCACAAATAAGACATCCACTATACATTCTCGGATTGGGGCAGTCGGGAGAGATATGTCCCTTCTGCCCACACTTATAACACGCAAAGTTACCTTTAATACACTCTTCCGAGTGCTTCTGTAAGACCCAAAATAATTAATAAATGAAATTTATTTTCCTCTAATTATTATTTTGAATAGTAAGGGTTGATTTGATTAATGTGGATAGTTATGGGTAAAATACGCGAATATTTCAAAAAAGCAGGTGATTATAAAATATTCATTTGGTCGTGGAATATTCTTGCTGTCGGGGAATATTCGTAGGACGGCGCATCCTTGTGTGAGCCCCATAACGGAAAGCGATTGGATGAAGAAAATGACAAAAATAAGTTGTTTATAAATAACTGCGTAGTTGTTACCGTTAATACTGTTAAAATACTCAGTGGTTAAAACACAGTAGGACACGATATTGCACCAATTATTGACTCTTACGTAAGAAGACACTACTCAATAATGGTTACAGTAATTACTGTTCAGTATTTTATTTTATTGATTCAATAATTACTGCATTGATATTTTATATTGTTGTTATTTCAATAATTGTCATTACACAGTATTTTTCATTATCGAAGCAATAATTCATATTATCTGAATAATATTATTGGATAACATTATTGGCAATGTCTAGAAAGTTCTGTCTAAGGAAAGGTTTGGTCACCTAATTGCGCGCCATTAAGGAGAAATCATTATTGGAAAGCCCCCTCTATCCTGGGAACGGCCTGGTTGTCAGTATTGTGATTCTGTAATATTATTTGTGAATAATTAAATTATTGATTTATATGATGAGGAAAATATTGATTTTATGTGGATATAGATTGAGAAAATTTTTAATGTGACAATTGTTGAAAATTAATATTTTATCTTTTTATGATAAAATAATTCATTTGAATATATTATTATATTTTAATAATATAATAATGATGATATTTTTACGATGAATGTGGGATATATGATTATATATGGAGGAGGAGTATTTTTGTTACCAAAAATATTTAAAACATGTTAAACATGTCGGTGGACCCCATTTCTTGACTGAAATTTGATTATAGCCTGTAAAATAGCTCGTTTGTGGATTTTGGTCAATTTCTGTTTGGAATTTTGAAAAACTTTTTCTGCAAAGTTGTAGAGAATTGAATTTCCTATAAAAACTGGCAAGATTCGATTTTTTTGACAAAAGGGCTATTTATTATGAATTATTGAAGTTCCGAAGCTCCGAAATAATTGATTTTTGGAAATTAAAAATATGTTAAATTAGAAAAACGTTTTTTTTGTTGGTCTTGGGATGTGGGCTAAAGAGTTGGCTGAAGTTTGGGGCAAGATATGCGTGCATTGGAAATATATATATATATATATATATATATATATATATATATATATATATATATATATTATTAATTTATTAAATTTTCTGCTTTGGTGTTCTAAGCATTTTCCTATAAATAGGGTGCTTAGGTTAGAATTGAAAATCACCCCAGAAACTGAAGTTTTCTCTCTCTATATTATCGAGCGTATTCTTGTGAGTATTTTGAGTATACTGAGTATTGCTATACGGTGAAAGTTCAAGTTATAACCTATATCCAGTATTCCAGTTAGAAGTACTATCTTTCCGAGGTAAGGGATTTTTTTTTTTCGTAATGATATTATTTCTTCAATATCATTATGCTAAAATATTGATCTTAAGTTTTTATCAAATTTGGAACTTTTGGTGTCAGAATTACTATTCACGTATACGGCACTATTCACGTATATGATACTATTCACGAATACGACACTATTCATCGAATTTTTTTTTCCCTTTTCGTCTAAAATATCTATTGTGGATATTAGCTTTGATTGTATCCATGTTTTGATCATTCTTGAATTTTACACCACTATGATGATTTTTGAGGTATTTTTGGACGTGGATAAAATAAAGTACGAATCCTTAATCCTTAATCATTGTCATTTTGTTTCACTGGATTCGTTTCTTTAAAAATATTTTTCATCATCCTCAGTCTTAAATGATGATACTATTGAATATCTTTGGTCTGTAGTACAAAGATGAAAGATTTCTGATGAATATCTTTGGCCCGTAGTGCAAAGATGAACAGGTGTTTAGATGAACATGACCAACAGATGATTATCCTTGGCCTGTAGTGCAAGGATGAATATATGATTCAAGATGTGCATTGATTGATGTTACAGGGATAAAAATACTGTTGATGGACTGTTAAATTCATAGACATTAGTAGATTTCATCCTCTACGTAACTCTTCTATGAATTAATATTTTCTGCTGCGAATATTGATTTAAAACTTGTTGTCTATTGTATTCTATTAGATTTTTCCCTGTTGAAGACTAACGATAATTTGTTGTATATTATCTTAGTCATAATATCCTTTACTGGGCTAGTTGAGCTCACCCTTTTCCCTTTTTATTCCATTTCTCTTCTCAGGAGGCGAGAATATAGCGAGTACGATTCGGGGTATGGAATGCAGGTTCTAGGGAGAGTTGTTTAGTAGTCCTCACAATTTTTGTAAAATAATGTATCAATAATTATGATGGGGATTTATTTGTATGTGGATATTGTCTAGATGGCAATATCTGTATTTAAACTCATAGTTTACATGTTGTAATAATAAAGTTGTAGTTATTTCTGAACCATGTATTGACAACTCAAAATGGGTGATGTATACCTATTTTGGGGGTGTCACAGTTGGTATCAGAGCTTAGGGATATAATCTCTGGTGGAGATCGGGGAATAGAACTAGGAGGGGAGAGACGAGTAAATCCTTCGCTAGTGTATCCTACCTAAGTTTATTTGTTAGTTGGTCAGTATATAGGGATATTATGTGATATATTGATTTACTTAATTAACCCTTGTTTTATGGCAGTATTTAAGAATGGCAACCGAGAATGTTAACAGTGGAGTTAATGGGACCGTGGAGATGCTTGTACTTACCAATGAGGAGAACGTGCAACAGGCTGGCAATGTTCCTCCTATGAACAACACCACTGATCAGTCGATGAACGATGCAATGTTTAGAAGATTTTTGCAGTTCATGAAAAATCGGACGAGGGAGACTCGTGTTCAAAATACAGGAGGAAATGATAACAATTCACGGGTTGTCACAGCCAAGCAGTTCAAAGAGTTGGGACCACCAGAATTTAAGGGAAAGCAAGATCCGATCATGGCGGAGACATGGGTTAAGCAAATTACCAAGAAATTCGATATCTTGGGATGCACGGAGGAACAGAAGGTTTCATTCGCCACCTTTATGTTCCGTGGCGAGGCAGACTACTGGTGGGAGTCTGTGAAGCGTACCCATCCAGCCGCACTCAGCATGTCTTGGGAGACGTTTCAGAAACTATTTAATGACAAATAATTTCCTGAAAGTGTTCGTCATATGAAGGAAGTGGAGTTCATCATATTAGAACAAAATAACATGACGGTGTCTTAGTACGAGGCAAAGTTTGCAGAGTTATCCAGGTTTGTACCTCATTTGGTGGAGAATGAGGAACGTATGACGCGGATGTTTCTGAGAGGTTTGAAACCCGGCATACGACAATATCTCATCTCTCATAAATTTTCTCTCTATTCAGATGTTGTTAACAGGGCTCAATTGTTGGAGCGAGATAACGAGTACGGTCAACCAAGGTACCACAATCAGGATCATACTGGTGATAGCAGTCAGCAAAACAACAATAACCAGTGGAGAAAGAAAAAGACGGACAAAAATGGTAATCACTCTGGTGGTAATCATAGCTATGAAAATAGAAGAAGCGAGTCGGGAGGAGATTTCAAGAAGAGGAGATTCAACAATGACCATGTGAAGATGACAGTGCCAACAACAAATGGTTCCAAGGGAGGAGAAAGACCACCGGTCATATGCTATAAATGCAGGAAAGAGGGACATATCAGTCCAAACTGCCCACAACAGTTCAAGGTATGTTATAATTATGGGAAAGAAGGATATATCGCTCGAGACTGTACGGTAGCGAAACCAATTCCAACAGGGACGGTGATTCAGAAGGCTATCCCAGAAAAGTCAAAGTCAACGGTTCCTGGAAGAGCGTTTGTTGTAACTGGTCAAAATACAAGGAACCTAAACGAGGTGATCACGGGTAAGCTATTTATAAATTCTTACGAAGTTTATACCTTACTTGATACCGGTGCTACCCATTCATTTATCTCTCCTGCTTGTGCTCAACGTTTAAACTTTACTTCGGAGGAATTAGACTTTGACCTATCTATGGAGACTCCGTTAAGAGAAACTTTCAGCACATCCACTATTTATAAATCTTGTTTGATTCAAGTTGGCACCATCACCTTACATGTTGACCTTATCTCTTTAAAGATACTTGCTTTTGATGTGATTTTAGGGATTGATTGGTTAACTACTCATCATGCCAAAATTGATTGTTTTCGTAAGGTTGTTAGTTTTCATATTCCTAATCAACCTGTTGTTCGAATTCAGGCAACTAAACCATTAAAATCAATCACTGTCATATCTAATCATAAAGCTATTCGTTTATTGAAAAATGGATGTCAAACTTTCTTAGCCCATGTTATGGATTTAAATAAAGACACGTCAAAATTGAATAATATTCCTGTTGTTATTGACTTTCCTGATATATTTTCTGAAGAACTTCCCGGTCTACCCCT
This sequence comes from Panax japonicus, assembly GCA_020205505.1. NCBI lineage: Eukaryota > Viridiplantae > Streptophyta > Magnoliopsida > Apiales > Araliaceae > Panax > Panax japonicus. The sequence goes on from CM035114.1 coordinate 35,940,435, forward strand.
AGAACGTAAAGCTGAATTCTTTATTGATCTTGAACCTGGTACAAAGCCCATTTCTAAAACCCCATATCGAATGGCTTCTATTGAACTTCAGGAGTTAAAAGTCCAACTACAGGAGTTATTGGACATCGGTTTCATTCGTCCTAGTACATCTCCTTGGGGTGCTCCTGTTTTATTCGTAAAGAAGAAAGACGGGAGTATGCGACTTTGTATTGACTATCGGGAATTAAACCATGTCACCATGAAGAATAGGTATCCTCTACCTCGTATTGATGACTTGTTTGACCAGTTACAAGGAGTACAATTCTTTTCAAAAATCGATCTTCGTTCTGGATATCATCAGCTGAAAATTAGAACTAAGGATATTCCAAAGACTACCTTCAGAACTCGGTTTGGGCATTGTGAATTCTTAGTCATGTCTTTCGGATTGACTAATGCTCCTGCGGCTTTCATGGATATGATGAACAGAGTATTCAAGGATTATTTGGATCAATTCGTTGTTGTCTTTATTGATAACATCCTCATATATTCCAAAAGCCGTGAAGATCATGAGCACCATTTGAAGCTAGTACTCCAAAGGCTTCGTGAAAATAAGCTTTATGCCAACTTGAAGAAATGTGAATTCTGGCTTGAGGAAGTAGCATTTCTTGGGCACGTGGTGTCTAAACATGGAGTATATGTTGACCCGACGAAGATTGAAGCAATACAAAGTTTGGAGCAACCGAAGTCGGTCACTGAAGTACGTAGCTTTTTAGGCTTAGCTGGTTATTATCGGAGATTTGTGGAAGGGTTTTCTCTAATCGCTACTCCGTTAACTCATCTAACTCGGAAGGATATAATATTCATTTGGAGCGAAGAATGCGAGAAGAGTTTCCAAGAGCTTAAGAGGAGACTTATTTCGGCACCTGTTCTAACAATACCATCTGGTACGGATGGATTTGTTATCTACATCGATGTTCAGGCAAAGGGTTAGGATGTGTTCTCATGCAACGTGGGAAAGTCATAGCCTATGCCTCGCGACAACTTAAAGAATATGAGAGGAATTATCCTACTCATGATCTAGAGTTGGCAGCAGTCGTTTTCACGCTAAAGATCTGGAGGCACTATCTATATAGGGGAGAAAGTGGAGATATATTCAGACCATAAAAGCCTTAAATATTTCTTCACTCAAAAAGAACTCAACATGCGGCAACGACGTTGGCTCGAACTATTAAAAGACTACGACCACACTATTCAATACCATCCTGAAAAAGTAAACGTGGTAGCTGACGCGTTGAGTAGAAGATCATATGCAGGAACAAGTACGATGATGTAAAGTATACGCATAGAGCCAACTTTAATAGAAAAAGTTAAGGTTTCTCAAGCCACCGATCTGGAGTTGATGCATATGAAGAAGAAAGTACAAGAAGGTGCTATTCCAGAAGCGAGAATCGATGAAGAGGGAATACTTCGAGTTCACTCCAGACTTTGTGTTCCTAATGACTCTGATTTAAAGTATAAGATCATGATGGAGGCACACAATACACCATTTGCAATCCATCCTGGAAGTACCAAAATGTATCATGATCTTCGACATACATTTTGGTGGAACAATATGAAGAGAGAGATTGCAAAGTTTATCTCGACGTGTTTAACTTGTCAACGTGTAAAGGCGGAGCATCAAGTGCCAAAAGGTCCATTGCAACCACTTTAGATTCCGAAATGGAAGTGGGAACATATTACTATGGATTTCGTTACGGGTCTTCCTACGGTTTCTCAAGGCATCAATGCTATTTGGGTTATTGTTGATAGATTAACCAAGTCTGTTCATTTCTTGCCGATACGGGAGACTTATTCCCTTGAACGTCTTGTTGAAATGTATGTAAAAGCGATTATGAGGTTGCATGGCATGCCAGTATCTATAGTTTCAGATCGTGACCCAAGATTCACTTCAAGATTTTGGGTTAGCTTGCAAAAAGCTATGAGTACGGATTTACGATTCAGTTTGGCATACCATCCTCAAACGGACGGACGATCAGAGAGGACTATTCAAACTCTTGAAGATCTATTAAGACTCTGTGTCCTAGACTTAAAGGGTAGTTGGGATAAATATTTACCATTGGTGGAATTCTCTTACAACAACAGTTATCAGGCAAGTATAGGTGTGGCTCCATTTGAAGCATTGTATGGAAGAAAGTGTCGCTCTCCAGTATGTTGGGACGAGGTGGGTGAAGTAACATTGTTGGGACCCAAGTTGGTACGTATGACTACCGAGAAGATCCAAATGATTCGACAACGTATACAAACGGCACAAGATCGACAAAAGAGTTATGCGGATCTTCATCGAAACGACGTGGAATTTAGTATAGGGGATCATGTATTGTTGCGTGTTGCTCCATGGAAGGGAGTTACAAGATTCGGGAAGAGAGGAAAGCTCAATCCACGATTTATTGGTCCATTTCAAATTCTTGACCGAGTAGGTAATGTAGCCTATAGACTCGCGTTACCTCCAAGTATGTCTCGTGTTCATAATGTTTTTCATATATCTGTGCTTCGTAAATATATGAAAGACCCGAACCACGTTATTGAGTTAGAACCGGACGAGATAGCCGAAGATTTAACGTATGAGGAGGTACCTGTCAAGATCTTGGATAGGAAGGAGCATGTCCTACGCACAAAGGTTATCCCACAAGTTAAAGTTTTGTAGAGAAATCATGCTATATAGGAAATGACCTGGGAATTGGAAACGGAAATGAAAGCGAGGTATCCTCACCTTTTCGAAACACCAGGTACGTACGTCAATTTTGAGGACGAAATTTCATAAGGAGGGGAGGTTGTAAGACCCCAAATAATTAATAAATGAAATTTAATTTCCTCTAATTATTATTTTGAATAGTAAGGGTTGATTTGATTAATGTGGATATTTATGGGTAAAATACGTGAATATTTCAAAAAAGCAAGTGATTATAAAATATTCATTTGGTCGTGGAATATTCTTGCTGTCGGGGAATATTTGTACGACGGCGCAGCCTTGTGTGGGCCCCATAACGGAAAGCGATTGGATGAAGAAAACGACAAAAATAAGTTGTTTATAAATAACGACGTTGTTGTTACCGTTAATACTGTTAAAATACTCGTTGGTTAAAACACAGTAGCACACGGTATTGCACCAATTATCGATTCTTAGGTAAAAGACACTACTCAATAATGGTTACAGTAATTACTGTTCAGTATTTTATTTTATTGATTCAATAATTACTGCATTGATATTTTATATTGTTGTTATTTCAATAATTGTCATTACACAGTATTTTTCATTATCGAAGCAATAATTCATATTATCTGAATAATATTATTGGATAAAATTATTGGCAATGTCTAGAAAGTTCTGTCTAAGGAGAGGTTTGGTCACCTAATTGCGCTCCAGTAAGGAGAAATCATTATTGGAAAGCCCCTTCTATCCTGGGAACGTCCTGGTTGTCAGTATTGTGATTTTGTAATATTATTTGTGAATAATTAAATTATTAATTTATATGATGAGGAAAATATTGATTTTATGTGGATAAAGATGGAGAAAATTTTTAATGTGACAATTGTTGAAAATTAATATTTTACCTTTTTATGATAAAATAATCCATTTAAATATATTATTATATTTTAATAATATAATAATGATGATATTTTTACGATGAATGTGGGATATATGAGTATATGTGGAGGAGGAGTATTTTTGTTACCAAAAATATTTAAAACATGTTAAACATGTCGGTGGACCCCATTTCTTAACAGAAATTTGATTATAGCTTGTAAAATCGCTCGTTTGTAGATTTTGGTGAATTTCTGTTTGAAATTTTGAAAAACTTTCTTTTGCAAAGTTGTAGAGAATTGAATTTCCTATAAAAACTGGCGAGATTCAATTTTTTTGACAAAAGGGCTATTTATTACGAATTATTGAAGTTCCGAAGCTCCGAAATAATTATTTTTGGAAGTTTAAAATATGTTAAATTAGAAAAACGTTTTTTTGTTGGTCTTGGGATGTGGGCTAAAGAGTTGGCTGATGTCTGGGGCAAGTTATGCGTGCATTGGAAATATATATATATATATATATATATATTATTAATTTATTAAATTTTTTGCTTTGGTGTTCTAAGCATTTTCCTATAAATAGGGTGCTTAGGTTAAAATTAAAAATCACACCAGAAATTGAAGTTTTCTCTCTCTATATTATCGAGCGTATTCTTGTGAGTATTTTGAGTATACTTTGAGTATTGCTATACGGTGAAAGTTCAAGTTATAACCTATATCCAGTATTCCAGTTAGAAGTACTATCTTTCCGAGGTAAGGGATATTTTTTTTTCCGTAATGATATTATTTCTTCAATATCATTTTGCTGAAATATTGATCTTAAGTTTTTATCAAATTTAGGAACTTTTGGTGTCGAAATTACTATTCACGTATACGACACTATTTACGTATACGATACTATTCACGAATACGACACTATTCATCAAAAATTAAAATTTTCCCTTTTCGTCTAAAATATATATTGTGGATACTAGCTTTGATTGTATCCATGTTTTGATCATTCTTGAATTTTACACCACTATGATGATTTTTGAGGTATTTTTGGACGTGGATAAAATAAAGTACGAATCCTTAATCCTTGTCATTTTGTTTCACTGGATTCGTTTCTTTAAAAATATTTTTCATCATCCTCAGTCTTAAATGATGATACTATTGAATATCTTTGGCCTGTAGTGCAAAGATGAACGATTTCTGATGAATATCTTTGGCCCGTAGTTCAAAGATGAACAGGTTTTTAGATGAACATGACCAACAGATGAATATCCTTGGCCTGTAGTGCAAGGATGAATATATGATTCAAGATGTGCATTGATTGATGTTACAGGGATAAAAATACTGTTGATAGACTGTTAAATTCATAGACATTAGTAGATTTCATCCTCTACGTAACTCTTCTATGAATTAATATTTTTTGCTGCGAATATTGATTTAAAACTTGTTGTCTATTGTATTCTATTAGATTTTTTCCTGTTGAAGACTAACGATAATTTGTTGTATATTATCTTAGTCATAATATCATTTACTGAGCTAGTTGTGCTCACCCTTTTTCCTTTTTGTTCCATTTTTCTTCTCAAGAGGCGAGAATATAGCGAGTACGAGTCGGGGTATGGAATGAAGGTTATAGGGAGAGTTGTTTAGTAGTCCTCACCATTTTTGTAAAATAATGTATCAATAATTTTGATGGGGATTTATTTGTATGTGGATATTGTCTTGATGGCAATATATGTATTTAAACTCATAGTTTACATGTTGTAATAATAAAGTTGTAGTTGTTTCTGAACCATGTATTGACAACTCAGGAATGGGTGATGTATACCTATTTTGGGGGTGTCACAGTTTCTTTCCAAAATTTCTACACTGCATAACCTGTTACTTTCCACCTCCTAGCCTAATCTCGGTATTGCCAAAATTATCTACTTTCCTTTTTTCCAGTCCTAATACCACTATTCCCTTTTTTTGCTCTAGTTTTATTTGTCTCCCACCAAAAATTCATCCTCCTTTTCAAAGTATAGGTGACAAAAGATGTCTTTTGCTTCTCTGTTATCCTAGCTATCACAAATGCTTTTACGGGGTCAGTTGATCTTCTAAATCCTGGTGATTCAATTGTCTTAAAGTCTTTGACGTTTGCCGAGCAATTATTTGTCTAATTTCCCACGGTTGATATTCCATTCTTCATAGCTTAATTGTCCATCTTTCACAAAATTCTGTATCGATCTGGTTGTCTTCCATCTTTGTTGACAAGTTCTTCTAGCCGTTAATTTTTGCTTTCATCTTGGCAGCATTATCATAAATTATTCCTTATTAACTTACATTCTAAGCCTTATTGTATACGTTTAACATATCACGCAAAACTTTCTATTCAAACAGTCATGTATTCAAAATATTAGATTTTAAAAACTTTGGTTTACCGTATTTACCAATATTTAGATAAAATTACTATCTTCATACCAACTTATTTCATTAATTCATCATAGATTCATATTCATAACACTTGATATTCTATAACACATACTGCTTTAAACATCCATTATCCCTTTGTGACTTAAAAGTTAGGATTTACAGCCTTGACTAATACCAAAAGTTAGGATCATTACATTACACAGACATATTTAACATTAAATAGACCTACATAACAGAAACTATACTACCTATTCACTACGCCTTTTTCTTGGACAACCTTTCGCTTGATGACCTTCTATCCCACAGATAAAACATGCCCCTGATTTATAGTCGGGACAATACAGAGTGGTATGTCCCTCATAGCCACAAAGTTAACATATTCTTTTCCCTTTCTTCTTATCGGATTTTCCTAAGTCATGGTCTTTTATCTTCCTTTTCCCCTTCTTGCTCGGAGCTGCACACGATGTGTTGTTTGAGGCTCCCCTCTGATAAATTTGGATTTTAAGCTTATCTTGTTCTTCCATTGTTTCTATTAACGCCTGACGCAGTTGACTATTTAAAAGCTTTTCTATTTCCCATAACGTTTCCAAAGAAGAAACCTTGTTCCTCAGATCCTACACCTCTGTTGATGCTTGTCCAGCTTCAACTTTAGTGTCCGAATCACTATCTGCCAGCTCCACCATCTCCGGTTCTAGTACTACATTTTCTAAAATAACCACCTCGTCTGAGTTGTTTTCATTATGAGCCTCTATTTCAGCTACGGGCTTTGATATTAGCTCGGGGGTATGGATTTGATCCTTCTTCACGCTATAAGCATATAACAAGCCTTTTCCATCAGATATCTACACACATAAATTATCCTGATTAGAGTATAGTATATACACACAACAAATAATAGTTTTATATAAGTTATCTTTTATTTTGTTTGACGATGAACTTATTCAATTCATCTCTTTTTAAACTCTATATGAGTTATTTACATTTTCAATGTTTCCCTCTGTTCTAAGGTTATAGCCTAAGGTCTATCCCACCTAAGGTTTCTAATCCCTAAAGGTCTGATACCAACATGTAAAGCCCCCAAACTCGGTTACTTGAAACCCGAACTCGGTGCTTCACGATAACATTTCTATGAGTAGAATAATACTAATAATAATAACAATAATATAAATATTTAAACTTAATTTACATAATTATCAGAGTTTATTCCCAAGTACGCAACCTCTAATACATTCATTACATGATAATATATATATATATATATATATATATATATATATATATATATATATATATATATATATATATATATATATATCATCCTTATCATCATAAAGCAAACTATTACATAACATATCATAAAACTAATTCAGCAACCTTCTCTTTTCCTTTATTCTTAGCCGGACCTTCTGCTTGTTCACACTTAGCTGAAAACATTTAAATTATGCAAGGATGAGCATTTGAGTGCCCAACAAGTAATAGCAATTATATATATATAAGTTGAAAGAATTTAAATATTTTCTTTATACTACCCTTCTACAACAAATCAATAGTTGTGAAGTAATTCTGAACCAATAATAATATCATAACAACCCTCTCTCAACTTTTTGAAACTACGTACTGACTATAAATAGGGTTAAGGTGACATACTATGAATATTATTTTCAAATTTCGAATAGGTTTAACAGAACTTCATCCGCAAACCGTCATAGCTTACGGGCACGAGGGTGTACATCCCATGGACCCTATATTGATCAATACTACATAACAAGAATGATACTATCGTTCACTCTGATTGCTCTGGGCACATAAAAATTTTCACATGAACGGGATGTCTATACTTGTCGGGGTTCCAAACCAAAGGTTTTATCTTGTTCAACAATAATCTATAATTCAACATATATATATATATATATATATATATATATATATACGAGCAATTAACAAAGGTGTATCAACATGTGGTTAAATGCAATGATTATCCAAGTGGGGACCCTTGAGTAACCATTTATAGAAATGAACGAACAAAATATATATCTGAATTATCATATACTAACATGTTGATAATCAATGAACGTATATAATATAGGGTTAATAATTTGTACAGTAATAATATAATTATGAAACATTCTTACTCATGTCCATTGCATAAAGGAAATGCAAAGGTAGGATACTTGCCTGATGCGCTGCTTACAATACACAACTTAGTTTTATCTTTTATATCACGACCTATCATTAATCAGATCATTCGTTTGATTAGAAGAATATAGCATAACATATAGTATTAGATTTCGTAGTCAGCACATAACTTAATCACATTATCACACATGTTCAACATTTATTGCATCACAAACAAACATTAATACAGTCAAAATATCTAAGTCCAGATCAATTCCTAAAATATGTCGGTGTACCAACAACTTTATCGGGTAATTATCGAGTCTAAGACTCTATTCTGTAACTTAATATCTTAAAATATCAGTCATATTATTCTAAATGACTCAATAAACATTTATTATAATTTATCATAAATTTTCAAATACCGGAATCATTATCAAATGATTTAAATATCAAACAATTCTATTATCATTAATATTTAACTATTAATAAAACCATTGTCCAAATATTAAAGTTATTTATAATAACTTAGAATATTTTTAAAGTATTAATATTACCCTTAAATAATTTTTAAAACATTTTAAAATCATATATAAATATTTACCATTAATATTTAAATATTAATATACCATTTATCAAAATATTAAAAGTCGTTATGTATAACTTAAAATATTTTTAATTCATTTGTATCCTTTTTAAATGATTTTAAAATCAATAAAACCATTTTTAAACTATTTATTTAATATAATTATTAAACAAATTTAATATCATTAATATCAAATAAATATCATTAATATTAAATTATTAATGAAATTATCCTTTAAAAATTGAAAGTTATATTTTATAACTTAAAATATCTTTTAACACTTTATTTTTATTTAAAATGTTTTTTATAATATTAAATTTTTTTAAAACTAATGTATTTAATATAATTATTAAATAACCTTAATATCATTAATAAAAATTAATTAATGAAATTCACCTTTAAATATTGAAATTTATATTTTATAACTTCAAATATTCTTAAATACCTTATTATTATTTAAAATGATTTTTAATATAATAAAATCATTTTTAATCTATTTATTTAATTCATCTATTAAATAACTAAATTATCATTAATATTAATTAATTAATAAATTTCATCACAAAATATTAAAAGTCATAAAAAATAACTTAAAATATTTTCTCATTCCATAATATAATTTTTAAAGTAGTAAAACAATTTTTATATAATTTATTTAATATATAATTAAATAAATTAAATACCTTTGATATTTCAAAAATATTAAATATTTATGAAATATATTAAAAATAATTAAAAACTATTTTTCAGACTCTAAAATAATTTTTAATAATTTATTATGTATTTTTAATAATTAAAAACTAATTTTCTGTAATTATTTAATGAAAATATAATTTTTATAGATAAACTGTCGCTAAAGACCACCTATAGCGACAGAACCGTCGCTGTAGGTGTTCTTCGCGTTCTTCATGCAAACCCAGAAAATCAAGGCAGATACCGAGTCGGCATGTTTGACAAGAATCATTCTTCACAAAAAATGTTTCTAGGCATTTTGTTGATCAGATCTTGTAGAGCTAATGTAAGACTACAAGATCCAGTAACAAACATGTTTATATCATGCATCAAATGAAAAATCTAAGCCATAAAAGTGGCTGTCAAAGGCTGTTCTTCATTTCTGGGTTGCCCAGAAATGAAAAACAGATCGTGGGACTCACTTTGGACTCCCACTACAAGCTGATCGTATATTGTTTTTGTGATCTAACAACTTCAAAGTCTAGCCAACATTTAACTAAGTAGATCTATCACAAAACATTACCAAAACATCAAAAAAAACGCGAGATCTATACTGGTCAAACTATGTCAGAACACATGGCCAAAGGTTTTTTGGGTTGCCCAGAAAACCGGATCCGTGATCAAGCTACCCGCTTTGACCATCAATTAAATCAAATCAGTATGTTATTTACGTTATCTATAAGCCTTAATTTGTAGTCCATATACCATAAAACAATCTTGTTACAACAAAAGAAACAAAACAATAAACAACCAATAGATCAAAGCCCATGAATTCGTTGTCAAACCGACCTGGGAGAAATCTGGGTTGCCTAGAAATCACCCGGTCAATGCCGGTCAACAGGGTTTGACCACGAATAATATGATATCTGTTAATGTTCTGACCTTGCTACCAGTTCCAGTTTAAAGACCTCACATCATACAACAAGATCAAAGCTTAAAACAACAGAAACACATAACATACATGGATTTATAGGGTCTGACAATCGTTGTCAGACCTTAAAAAAATTCCAGATTTTCTTAAAACTCAAATTTGAAGACTTAGATGATATGGATCTATATAATACCAACCCAGATCATCATAATAGACTATGTCTAACATTCTTAACAGAAAAATAACAACATCCAACAACAGATTATTGGACAGATTTCATGGCTAGTGTTTTATACCTTTAAGCTTTGATTTCTTGAATCTGATCTTGTGATTTGTTAATGGATTTTGTGGGGCTAGTTTTAGGGATTGAAATGCTTATAAATTTCAATGGTTTTGAGTGGAGAGGAAGTTTTTAAGTGCTTGAACAAAAATAGTCTAGCAAATGACTTTTTATATATATATATATATATATATATATATATATATATATATATATATATATATATATATATATATATATATAGAAGTCTTTCATTTGTGGGATTTAGCTATTATCCCCCATACATGTGTTATCCCTTGGATAAAAAAATACACCTTATCTCTTTAATTAGCCTAATCATGTGATTAAGGGTGATTAATAGACTTGCAACCAATGGAAACTTGACACCTATGTACTTGATGTAAGAGTTGCTATTTAAGGAAGCTTGATTAGCCTAATTTGTTTCTTTAAAGGCCTATTGTGGCCAGCAACTAATTCCTTTATTTAGCTGTTATTTTAATATAATTAGTTTCCAAATTTATAATTAGGTTTTTCTTAATTTAATTAGGGTTCTAATCATACATGAACATTATGGTTTATTATATAATAATTATGATTATCCTTGCTAATTTAGTCATTAGGGTTTATAATTTTTGGTAATTAGGGATACCAAATCATAATTAGGGTTTATACTTAGTTATTAGGATTTCCAAAAATTAATATATCAAAATGCAAATTAGGGTTGACCTAGTTAATCGCAAAAATCATACAACAAAGTTATATAATAGTCATAAACTCACAATTGAGTTTCAACTTAGGGTTTGACATAACACACCATAACTGACTAATCATTGTTAGTCCACATACATACAATATATAATTATAGCACTGGAAAATCAAAATATAAATAGTATTATATTATCATTCTCATTCCTTGATCAAAATCTAAAATTAGGGTTTGGATTCCATATCTGATTTATCTGTCCTACTTAACATTATTAATTTAAAATAATTAATTAATAAATTGTACTAAAGTTCATATAATAAAGTAATTATTATAATAATTCTAAAAATCATTTCATATATTATATAAATAATATATGTTATATATTTCATGGAAAATAATTTATAAAAACATTTCTGCTATAAAATTAATTATTATAAGAATATAATTTATAATAATCAATAATTCTAAAATAAAATTATTTAAAATCATTCATGTCATAAATATATCACATAACCACAAACACACATTATCTTGACACATATTCCCCATATTTAAAATAAAAAAATAAAAATTTTATACGCAAAATTTCTAATTTATTTGTACAGAAAATATCAGGTTGTTACAGATGAAGTGTTCAGTTTTGATGAAGAGTGTAAAATAGCATTTGAAAAGTTGAAAAAGAAATTAACTACAACTCCAGTGATCGTAGCACCGGATTGGACGATGCCTTTTGAATTAATATGTGATGCTAATGACTAAGCGGTAGGGGTTGTTTTGGGTCAACGCCGAGAGAAGATATACCACGCCATCTACTAAGCAAGTAAAACTCTCACGGATGCCCAATTGAACTACACAACCACCGAGAAAGAGTTACTTGCAGTAGTATACGCCTTTGACAAATTCAGAGCTTACTTGATTGGAACAAAGGTGGTGGTATACACGGATCACTCAGTGATTCGTTATTTGATCTCAAAGAAGGATGCTAAGCCTAGACTAATCGGATGGATCTTTCTCCTTCAGGAATTTGACTTAGAAATAAAGGATAGGAAGGGAACAGAAAACCAAGTGGCAGATCATCTTTCGAGATTGGAAAATCCGGATAAGGATGAGCCAGATAAGTGTGTAATTAATGAATCGTTCCCGGATGAGCAGCTTTTTGGAGTAAATTCTGAGTTTCCTTGGTATGCGGATTTTGCCAATTACTTGGTAAGAAAAATCCTTACCCCTGTTCTGACACATCAGTAAAAGAGAAAGTTCCTACATGATGTCAAGTGGTACATGTGGGACGAGCCCTATTTATTCAGACACTATGCAGACACAATGATTCGAAGATGTGTGCTATACAACGAAGTGAAGAATATTTTTCATGAATGTCATTCATCTGCATATGGGTGACATTATGGTAGTGAGCGGACAGCGGCCAAGATACTTCAAGCATGATTTTACTGGCCTAATGTGTTTAAGGATGCCCACCAGTTTATAAAAAACTATGACAGATGCCAAATGGTGGGAAATATATCGAAGAGGAATGAGATGCCGCTCAATACTATCATGAAAGTTGAGATTTTTGATGTATGGGGGATGGACTTCATGGGATCGTTTTGTCCTTCATTCAACAACTTGTATATTTTTCTAGTTGTGGACTACGTGTCAAAATGGGTGGAAGCTGTAGCACTCCCTACAAACGATGCCAAGGTCATTCTCAAATTCCAATATAAGAATATCTTTACGAGGTTTGGCACGCCAAGAGCAATTATAAGTGTAACGACCCCAAAATAGGTCCATTCCATCCAACCCATTCCGAGTCGCCAAATACATGGTACAGAAAACAACTACAACTTTATTACAACAATTGCCGTGCAAAATACAACAACACATATGCTGTGAGTTTGTATACAAATATATATCAACTGTGACTCATGTCCAAACTGTGGACAACACCTCATAATGACACCTTACATAAAGGTATAGTCAAAAATTGTTTTAGAAATTAGAATCTTTGAGAAGTGCTCAAGGAAACCTTCGTACATGGGAGGCCATGCGTCTAGGTTATTATATATATCATTTGGCCACAGAATTATCCTTGGTTAACCCAATAGACCCCCCAAAAAAATAAGAAGATTACTATCATATTCTTCCCAATGGCAAGTCTTCTCTTGACATATCATTATCTCCAGTGTCTCTAATTGAGAGTTATATTTCAAATAGACTCCAAGATTATATAGATAGTGCTGGTAGATATACTCAGCAAGTGGATGAGCACATCCATGTCTTATGATGACATGAGGTGGTATGTCATTAGACATCTTGTATGACAGTGGCAAACACCCTTCCAATGTTGGGTTTGCTTCACCCTAGTTGATTCGCCAAATATAACTACTAAATGATGACCACCATTCTATTCCCCTATTATCCCCCGCTCGACCCAGCTACACTCGTATTACCTGAAAAGAATTGTGAAGCAAAAGGGTGAACACAACTAGCTCAGTAAAGAATGTCATGACTAAAGATAAATAAATTATCAATAGCCTTCAACAGAACAATCCACTAGAAGAATCAAATAGACTATAAAGTCTATTACCTTCTCCATGTTAAAATTCCACCAACAATGTTTTATCCCTATAACATCAATCAAAAATTCCTGTCCACAATCACATATATAACTCATAATTGTAATTGTTGTTCTAAATTCCTTTTCTCATCCAGGACAAAGATAATTTTTATCACCTGAAACATCAAAGATCATGGTTATACCAAATCACAGTTCATGTTCATAATCATACTAATAAATTCATCTTTGCACTACGGCCAAAGATATACATCAATAAGTCATCTTTGCACTACAGGCCAAAGATATTCATCAACAAGTCATCTTTGCACTACAGGCCAAAGATATACATCAACAAGTTATCTTTGCACTACAGGCCAAAGATATTCATCAATTGGTAATGTTTATTTAAACACCAGTTCATCTTTGCATTACGGGCCAAAAATATTCATCAGAAATCATTCATCTTTGCACTACAAGCCAAAGATATTCAATTATATCATCATTTAAGACTGCGGATGATGAAAAAATATTTTTAAAGAAACGAATCAAGTGAAACAAAATGACAAGGATTAAGGATTCGTACTTTATTTTATCCAAGTCCAAAAACACCTCAAAATAATCATAGTGGTGTAAAATTCAAGAATGATCAAAACATGGATACAATCAAAGCTAATATCTACAATAGATATTTTAGACAAAAAGAAGAAATTTCACTTTTCGGTGAATAGTGACGTATTCGTGAATAGTGTCGTATACGTGAATAGTGCCGTATACGTGAATAGTAACTCTGACACCAAAAGATAGAAATTTCACAAAAAAACATCTTCACGCTTCGTGAATAGTACTCATGAATAGTAACTCGTGATTAGTAACTAATGAATAGTAACTCGTGAATAGTAACTCGTGAATAGTAATCCCGACATGAAAAAGTTCCAAATTTGATAAAAAGTTCCAACCAATATTTCGGCATATTGATATTGAAGAAATAATATCATTTTAGAAGAAAATAACCTCCCTTACGATCCCTTACCTCGAAAGACGGTACTTCTAGTTGAAACACCGGGTATAGGCTATGACTTGAACTTGCACCGTATAACAATACTCAAAGCATACTCAAAATACTCATAAGAATACGCACAATATTATAGAGAGAGAAAACTTCAGTTTCTGGTGTGATTTTCAATTCTAACCTACACACCCTATTTATAGGAAAATGCTTAGAACACCAAAGCAGAAAATTTAATAAATTAATATTATTAATTTTCCAAATCATCATACGCACTCCATCAGCTGAAATCAGACACTAACACATGTTAAATGAGAGAAACAAAATTTAAAAAATGTTTTTGTAAATAAAAATAATTAAAACTTTCAAAAATCAATTATTTCGGAGCTTTGGAACTTTAATAATTCATAATAAATAGTTCTTTTGTCAGAAAAATTCGAAACTCGCGTCTTTCCATAGGAAATTCAATTCTCTACAACTTTGCAGAAGGAAATTTTTCCAAATTCCAAACAGGAATTTACCGAAATCTATAAACGGACGATTTTATTGGCTATAATCAAATTTCAATCAAGAAATGGGGTTCACCGACACATAAAACATGCTTTAAATATTTTTGGTAACAAAAATACTCCTCTTCCACATATACTTATATATCCCACATTCATCGTAAAAATATCATCATTATTATATTATTAAAATATAATAACATATTTAAATAAATTATTTTCTCAGAAAAAGATAAAATATTAATTTTCAACAATTATCACATTAAAAATTTTCTCCATCTATATCCACATAAAATCAATATTTTCCTCATCATATAAATTAATAATTAATTATTCATTAATAATATTACAGAATCACAGTACTGGCAAACAGGTCATTCCCAGGAAAGAAGGGGCTTTACAATAAGAATTTCTCATTACTGGCGTGCAATTAGGTGACCAAACCTCTCCTTAGACAGAATTTTCTAGACATTGCCAATAATGTTATCTAATAATATTATTCAGATAATATGAATTAATGCTTCGATAATGAAAAATATTGTGTAATGACAATTATTGAAACAACAACAATATAAAATATCAACGCAGCAATTATTAAATTAATAAAATAAAATACTGAACAGTAATTACAGTAACAATTATTGAGTAGTGCCTTCTTACGTAAGAATTAATAATTCAAAAAATACTGTGCAATACCGTGTACTACTGTGCAATAACGCGTATTACTTTACTTTACCCACCGGGTATTCCAACAGTGTTAACAGTAACGATTACGCTGTTATTTATAAAAACTTTAATTTGTCGTTTTCTTCATCCAACAGTTATTGTGACGCCCCCAAAATTAGGTATACGTCACCCATCTTGGGTCGCCACTTACATGGTACAGAATTCAAATACAACTTACTAATACAACTGTCTTGTACAATACGACAAAATATAACTGTGAGTTTGAATACAATTATTGTCTACTAGAGATCATACAAACTCAAAAGGATTCCTCATTACAATTATTATCACACTATTTCACAGAATAGTGAGGACTACTAATGTTATCCTCTGGACCATTACTCCGTTTCCCGACTCGTCCTAGCTATATTCTCATTTCCTGAAGAGAACAGTGAAAGAAAGGGTGAGCTCAACTAGCCCAGTAAGAAATATTATGACTAAGATAATGCAGAATAAATTATCATTAGCCTTCAACAGTGTTAAACTGATAAAATATAATAAACATAAAGTTTAACTGCAGCGGAACTAGCAATCCATTAAAAGAGTCAAGTAGAAAATAAAATCTACTATCTTTTATGATTTAAAAAGTTTTTCATCACTGTTATAGCTGAGACTCAGCTTAATAAATATTCCACATCATCGAATCACCCCTGCACTACGGCCAAGGATATTCTTTAGTATCACGACCACAATTATTCAGGCACTACGGCCAAGAATATTTGTGTATTCATTAATGGTCAAGATCATGCCAACAACTGTCCATCAATGCACTACGGCAAATAAGACTTTTACCACATCATTTGTAACATTACGGTCATGATTACACCGAATAATCCCTTGTCATAATCAAACCAAGTCCATCCATGCTCTACAGGC
The DNA here is from genome assembly GCA_020205505.1 of Panax japonicus. Lineage (NCBI taxonomy): Eukaryota > Viridiplantae > Streptophyta > Magnoliopsida > Apiales > Araliaceae > Panax > Panax japonicus. Next base: position 35,957,351 of record CM035114.1, read on the forward strand.
CACAGATGAATTTCAAAAAATATAAACATGAGGATGATGACAATGATATAAGAATTCAATAAAACAAGTTCAAAATTATTTTATCCAGGAATTATTAACGTTCAAATTGTCAACACGATACTGTTTTGTGGTGTAAAATTCAAGAATGATCAGAAGAATATTTTCATGAAAGGATACTGGATGAAGCGCAAATATCAAGGATATTCCACTAATTTTATGGAGTATAGAAGTTAGAATTCGAACACAATAACAAAAGATATCACCATGCATGCGATAGAGACCGCACAAACAGGTTATTCCAGCAGAATAATAATAACGGAACCAGGTCAGGTGAAATTCACACCGACAGGATGTTCCAACAGAATAATAAATGCGGAATAGTAAATGATGGAACCAGGTCCGGCGTATAGCACAGACAGGATATTCTGACTGAAATGTAAAGACGGAATAGTAAATGGAACCAGGTCCGGCGTATAGCACAGACAAGATATTCTGACAGAAATACAAAGGCAGAATAGTAAATGGATGTCACCAAGTATAGGGTATTCCGTGTATACAGGTTATTCCAACAGAATAATAATGAATGGAATAACATAAGTTCTCTTCAAGAAGAAAGAAGTACAACAAATAATATTCCCTACCTTAGAAGAACTGGATATAAGTGAAGTAGCAGAAAACTCTTATTTCTCCCTATAGTTTCTCTCTCTATAGTTTCAGTGAATTCGTAAGAAATAATGAAGGAATGAGCTTTCTATTTATAGAAAAACTGAGGGTGGCTCTTTGTCTTAACGAAGGGTCAAAATAACCCTTGGTAACATTGAAGAGACAACTACTATTTGTGAAGGGGTAATTAACCCTTGGAACACCGATGAGGCAGTTAACTCTTGGTAATATTGAAGAGACAACTACTATTGACGAAGGTAATTACTATTGACGAAGGTAATTACTATTGACGAAGGTAAATACTATTGACGAAGGTAAATACTATTGACGAAGGTAATTACTATTGACAAAGGTAATTACTATTGACGAAGGTAAATACTATTGACGAAGGTAAATACTATTGACGAAGGTAATTACTATTGACGAAGGTAATTACTATTGACGAAGGTAATTACTATTTACGAAAGTAATTACTATTTACGAAAGAGGCTCTTAGATGACGACATATGGCCTCCCATAAATAATTAAACTTATCACCAACGTCTAATAATAGAATCTTTATATACATCAAGAATTGAATAAAAATTACCAAAAATCATTTTATTTTAATCAACACATATTTAATCTTTCAACAATTATTAATCATTTATAACTTGTCGTCTCAATTATTGTTTAAATAATATAACATATTATACAGATGATACTGTGACAATAATTGAATCAATAATATAAGAGATATGATGCAGTAATTACTGTAGCAATAATTGAGTATAGCTGAGTGACTTCTCACGTAAGCATCAATAATCAATACCGTGTGCTACTATGCAACCACGCGTATTACTGTACTTTTACTACCGAGTAGTTCAACAGTTTTAACGGTAACACCTCCGCCGTTATTTTCATAAAGTATTTTTGTCGTTTTCTCAATCCGACAATAATTCTGTTGTGGGGTCCACCAATGATTGTGTCGTCGTACGAATATTCCCCGACAAAAAGAATATTCCCCGACCAAACGAATATTTTATAACAACTTGCGTACTTTGCAATATTTATAAATATTACCCACAACTATAACATTATATCAAATCCACACCATAATTTTCAAAAATATAATTCGAAAAAATTAAATATTTATTCATAAAATCTGGGGTCTCACAATATCCCCTCCTTATGAAATTTCGCCCTCGAAATTTACGTACGTACCTGGTATGCCGAACATGTGAGGATACCTTGACTTCACTTCAAATTCTAACTCTTGAGGTATAACCTTTGAGCGTCGAAATGATCCTTCTTATCCAAGATGTTAACACATATCTCCTCATACGTTAAATCTTCTACTATCTCGTCCGATTTTAAATTAATAATGTGGTTCGGCTCGTCCACATATTTATGTAACATCGATACGAAAAAAAAATGTTCTGAACACGCAACATACTTGGCGGTAAAATGAGTCTATAAGCCACAATTCCTACTTGATCAAGGATTTCAAATGGGCCAATAAAATCGAGCTTTTAGACTTCCTCTATTCGTCAATTCTTGCTTCTAGAATAACGCCCTCTTGAACCTTCTTAATTCTTCACATTCATCGCTCCGAGTGTGTAGCTTGAGCGGCTTTAACTTTATCGATTAAAGTCGATTCTACTTGTATATTTGTTATCTTCACGTGAGTTCGTATATTAGCACTTGTAAACGCATACGATCTTCTACTCACACGTCAGCTACCATGTTCACTTTCCACGATAGTTTTAAATGATATGATCGTAATCTTCAACAGCTCGAGCCAACGTCTTTGGCACGTTATACGTTCGTTTTAGGTGAAGAAAATATTTGAGGGTTTAAGAAATGGGTTTTGTACTGGGGTCAATACAAAATTCAATTTCACGCTCCAGGGTAGGCTAAGAAGTCTTCAAGAATACGTCAGAAAATTTATTAACAATAGAAATATCATTCAAAATTGTGACCCTCATCCAAGACTTGGATAACACTTCACATTGATACCTATCAACTTGTCATCGTCATTCACGACGTCTCCTACGGAAAGTCTGTCTTCGGTGCATTCCACATAAGGAAGTCAACAATGAAAGGACTGGGGCTCTTTATTTATGGCTTGGAATGACAATGATTGACTTTAGTGGTTTGGTTGCTTGAATTCGCATAACAGGTTTGTTAGGAATATGAAAGCTAACAACCTTACGAAAAGCATGATGAGTAGTTAACCAATCGATTTCTAAAATCGCATCAAAGGCAAGTATTTTCAAAGAGATAAGATTGATAGGTAACGTGAAAGTGTCGATTTGAATCAAACAAGATTTATAAATAGTGGAGGTAACGAAAGTTTCTCGGAGTTAACTTCAAATATTGAACACAACTAGGTGAAATAAAAGAGTGATTAAAACCGGTATCTAACACGGTATAAACTTCGCAAGAGTTTATGACTAACATACCCGTGATAATTTCGTTCGGGTTTCGCAACAAATGCTCTTATTTAAACTATCGGATTTGGTTTTGCTATAGAGTATATTCCACCTTTAGTTGCTTCGTCACATTCCTGATCCATGATTAGAATCAGTATTCTCCGATCCATATCGAATTGGGGTTGACCGTTATGTACAGGATAATTCTGAATTCAATGTTGGATTCTCCCAATTGTTGTCCAAAAAGCAAAATCCATTTCATCTATTTTGGCTTTATTAGATCGGACGTCTTTTTCTACATTAACAACGCGTCGTGCGGCTGTTACCCACGCATCATCTATTCTTCTTCGTTCAGTTGTTTCTGCTTTCATCAGAACTTTGATCAGTGCATTCTCAGATTCCAGCTCTAATATCTTATACTCTGCCAAAGAGTCCTTCTGTTCAAGCATCGCACATCGGGTGACACAATTTTGAATTGTTGTATCTCTTTGTTCCACGACCGCCTGCCGTTCTTCAGCCTGCTCTTCTAACTCATAAACACGATTTTGTAATTCTAAGTTTCGATTATAAAATTCGTCTAACCAATTCTCTTCAGGTTCCTCTTCTTCGTCTTCTTCCTCTTCCCCCTCACTCTCAGCTGCTACCTCTGCAACTAGCTCGGGTGCAACTATTAGTTCTTCATTCACCACATAAATATCTCTAATTTGTCCTTCGTCTAACACCGCATTATCCTGATTAGTGATTAAAGGTGTCTCGACGGTCTCATTCATTCCATTGTGAACATTTTCAGCTGCCATTTCCAAACACTGCCACAAAACAAGGATTAGATAACATATCACATATTATCCCTATACTATGACCGACCAATTAAATAACAAATAAACTTAGGTAGGTCATATTAGCGAAGGAATTCCCCGTCTCTCCCCTCCTAGTTCTAGTCTCACATCTTAGCCAGGGATCATATCCCTAAGCTCTGATACCAACTGTGACGCCCCCAAAATTAGGTATACGTCACCCATCTTGGGTCGCCACTTACATGGTACAGAATTCAAATACAACTTACTAATACAACTGTCGTGTACAATACGACAAAATATAACTGTGAGTTTGAATACAATTATTGTCTACTAGAGATCATACAAACTCAAAAGGATTCCTCATTACAATTATTATTACACTATTTAACAGAATAGTGAGGACTACTAATGCTATCCTCTGGACCATTACTCCGTTCCCCGACTCGTCCCAGCTATATTCTCATTTTCTGAAGAGAACAGTGAAAGAAAGGGTGAGCTCAACTAGCCCAGTAAGAAATATTATGACTAAGATAATGCAGAATAAATTATCATTAGCCTTCAACAGTGTTAAACTGATAAAATATAATAAACATAAAGTTTAACTGCAGCGGAACCAGCAATCCATTAAAAGAGTCAAGTAGAAAATAAAATCTACTATCTTTTATGATTTAAAAAGTTTTTCATCACTATTATAGCTGAGACTCAGCTTAATAAATATTTCACATCATCGAATCAACTCTGCACTACGGCCAAGGATATTCTTTAGTATCACGACCACAATTATTCAGGCACTACGGCCAAGAATATTTGTGAATTCATTAATGGTCATGATCATGCCAACAACTGTCCATCAATGCACTACGAGAAATAAGACTTTTACAACATCATTTGTAACATTACGGTCATGATTACACCGAATAATCCCTAGTCATAATCATACCAAGTCCATCCATGCTCTACAGGACACAGATGACTTTCAAAAAATATAAACATGAGGATGATGACAATGATATAAGAATTCAATAAAACAAGTTCAAGAATTATTTTATCCAGGAATTATTAACGTTCAAATTGTCAACACGATACTATTTTGTGGTGTAAAATTCAAGAATGATCAGAAGAATATTTTCATGAAAGGATACTGGATGAAGCGCAAATATCAAGGATATTCCACTAATTTCATGGAGTATAGAAGTCAGAATTCGAACACAATAACAAAAGATATCACCATGCATGCGATAGAGACCGCACAAACAGGTTATTCTAGTAGAATAATAATAACGGAACCAGGTCAGGTGAAATTCACACCGACAGGATGTTCCAACAGAATAATAAATGCGGAATAGTAAATGATGGAACCAGGTCCGACGTATAGCACAGACAGGATATTCCGACTGAAATGTAAAGACGGAATAGTAAATGGAACCAGGTCCGGCGTATAGCACAGACAGGATATTCCGATAGAAATACAAAGGCAGAATAGTAAATGGATGTCACCAAGTATAGGGTATTCCGCGTATACAGGTTATTCCAACAGAATAATAATGAATGGAATAACATAAGTTCTCTTCAAGAAGAAAGAAGTACAACAAATAATATTCCCTACCTTAGAAGAACTGGATATAAGTGAAGTAGCAGAAAACTTTTCTTTCTCCCTATAGTTTCTCTCTCTAGAGTTTTAGTGAATTCGTAAGAAATAATGAAGGAATGAGCTTTCTATTTATAGAAAAACTGAGGGTGGCTCTTTGTCTTAACGAAGGGTCAAAATAACTCTTGGTAATATTGAAGAGACAACTACTATTTGTGAAGGGGTAATTAACCCTTGGAACACCGAAGAGGCAGTTAACTCTTGGTAATATTGAAGAGACAACTACTATTGACGAAGGTAATTACTATTGACGAAGGTAATTACTATTGACGAAGGTAAATACTATTGACGAAGGTAAATACTATTGACGAAGGTAATTACTATTGACGAAGGTAAATACTATTGACGAAGGTAAATACTATTGACGAAGGTAATTACTATTGACGAAGGTAATTACTATTGACGAAGGTAATTACTATTGACGAAGGTAATTACTATTGACGAAGGTAATTACTATTGACGAAGGTAATTACTATTTATGAAAGTAATTACTATTTACGAAAGAGACTCTTAGATGACGACATATGGCCTCCCATAAATAATTAAACTTATCACCAACGTCTAATAATAGACTCTTTATATACATCAAGGATTGAATAAAAATTACCAAAAATCATTTTATTTTAATCAACACATATTTAATCTTTCAACAATTATTAATCATTTATAACTTGTCGTCTCAATTATTGTTTAAATAATATAACATATTATAAAGATGATACTGTGACAATAATTGAATCAATAATATAAGAGATATGATGCAACAATTACTGTAGCAATAATTGAGTATAGCTGAGTGACTTCTCACGTAAGCATCAATAATCAATACCGTGTGCTACTATGCAACCACGCGTATTACTGTACTTTTACTTCCGAGTAGTTCAACAGTTTTAACGGTAACACCTCTGCCGTTATTTTCATAAAGTATTTTTGTCGTTTTCTAAATCCGACAATAATTCTGTTGTGGGGTCCACCAATGATTGTGCCGTCGTACGAATATTCCCCGACAAAAAGAACATTCCCCGACCAAATGAATATTTTATAACAACTTGCGTACTTTGAAATATTTATAAATATTAACCACAACTATAACATTATATCAAATCCACACCATAATTTTCAAAAATATAATTCGAAAAAATTAAATATTTATTCATAAAATCTGGGGTCTCACAGTTATTCTGTTACGGGGCCCACAAAAGGTTGTGCCGTCGTACGAATATTCCCCGACAGAAAGAATATTCCACGACCAAACAAATATTCCCCGACAACAATGAGTATTTTATAACCACTTGTTTATTTTGAAAAAAAAATCATATATCTCCCTTAACTTTAACCTTCTATCAATTTAACCACTTACTGAATTGTAATTATAAGAAAAATTGAATACTTTTATTTCATAAAATTTGGTGTCTTACAATCTCCCCTCCTTATGAAATTTCGTCCCCGAAATTTACGTACCTGATATTTCGAAAAGTTGAGAATACCTTGCTTTCATTTCAGATTCTATCTCCCGGGTCATTATGATTTCTCCATTGCTCATCTCCCGTGATAACTTCATTGGTGTTCCTCATTTGTTGGGAAGTCATGACAACCGCTATCCCTCGAACTACTCGATTTTGACTTGTCTGGGGCAGCATTTGGCGTCATCACTACCGTTGGAATATACTTTTCTATAGGATATATTCCTCCCTCAACGGCCTCTTCGTACTCCTGATTCATGATCTGAATCATCAATCTTCGATCCATATCAAATTCAGGTTGACCGCTCTGTACAGGGTAATTCAAAACTCGATGTTGAGTTCTCCCAATTGCTTTCCAAAAAGAGAAATTCATATCATCTATTTTAGCCTTCTTAGATCGGACATTTCTTTCCACAATATCCACGTGTCGTGTGGATTTTACCCATGCATCACTCATTCTTACTCGTTCAGTTTTTTCTTCTTTCAGCTCAGATTCCATCTTTATCATCTTATACTCTGCCAAAGAATACTTCTGTTCAAGCATTACATATCGGGTAACACAAGCTTTAATTATTGCATCCTTTTGCTCCACGACCGCCTGTCGTTCTTCAGCCTGCTCTTCTAACTCATGAATACAATTTTGAAATTCTACATTTTGATCATATAATACCTCTAATAAACTCTCCTCAGGTACCTCTTATTCCTCTTCTGCCTCACTCTCAGTTGTTACCTCTGCAACTATCTCGGGTGCAACTATCAATTCTTCACTCACCACATGGATATCTCTAATTCCTTCTTCGTCTAACATCACATTATCATGGTTAATGATTAGAGGTATCCCCACAGTCTCATTCACTCCATTGTTAGCATTCTCAGCTGCCATTCTCAAATACTGCCATAAAACAAGGGTTAATTAAGCAAATTAACATATCACATAATATCCGTATATTATGATCGACCAATAATTAAGCTTAGGTAGGACATACTAGCGAAGGATTTACTCATCTCTCCCCTCCTAGTTCTAATCCCGATCTCCGCCAGAGATCATATCCCTAATCTCTGATACCAAATGTAACAACCCCAAAATAGGCCCATTCCATCCAACCCATTCTGAGTCGCCAAATACATGGTACATAAAACAACTACAACTTTATTACAACAATTGTCGTGCAAAATACAATAACACATATGCTGTGAGTTTGTATACAAATATATATCAACTGTGACTCATTTCCAAACCGCGGACAGCACCTCATAATGACACCTTACATAAAGGTATAGTCGAAAACTGTTTTAGAAATTAGAATCTTTGGGAAGTGCTCAAGGAAACCTTCGTACATGGGAGGCCATGCGTTTAGGTTATTATAGATATCATATGGCCACATAATTATCTTTGGTTGACCCAATAGACCCCAAAAAAAATAAGAAGATTACTATCATATTCTTCCCAATGGCAAGTCTTCTCCTGACATATCATTATCTCCACTATCTCTATTTGAGAGTTATATTTCAAATAGACTCCAAGATCATATAGATAGTGCTGGTAGATATACTCAGCAAGTGGATGAGCACATCCATGTCTTATGATGACATGAGGTGGTATGTCATTAGACATCTTGTATGACAGTGGCAAAACACCCTTCCAATGTTGGGTTCGCTTCACCCTAGTTGATTCGCCAAATATAACTACTAAATGATGACCACCATTCTATTCCCCTGTTATCCCCCGCTCGACCCAGCTACACTCATATTACCTGAAATGAATTGTGAAGCAAAATGGTGAGCACAACTAGCTCATTAAAGAATGTCATGACTAAAGATAAATAAATTATCAATAGCCTTCAACAGTAATAAATCAGAGATTTAGAACATATGGTATATGATAAAAAAAATTCAACCATAGTTGCAGCGGAACGAGCAATCCATTAGAAGAATCAAATAGACTATAAAGTCTATTATCTTCTCCATGTTAAAAGTCCACCAACAATATTTTATCCCTATAACATCAATCAACAATTCCTGTCCACAATCACATATATAACTCATAATTATAATTGTTGTTCGAAATTCCTTTTCTCATCTAGGACAAAGATAATTTTTATCACCTGAAACATCAAAGATCATAGTTATACCAAATCACAGTTCATGTTCATAATCATACTAATAGATTCATCTTTGCACTACGGCCAAAGATATACATCAATAAGTCATCTTTGCACTACAGGCCAAAGATATTCATCAACAAATCATCTTTACACTACAGGCCAAAGATATACATCAACAAGTTATCTTTGTACTACAGTCCAAAAATATTCATCAGTTGGTCATGTTTATCTAAACACCTGTTCATCTTTGCATTACGGGCCAAAAATATTCATCAGAAATCATTCATCTTTGCACTACAAGCCAAAGATATTCAATTATATCATCATTTAACACTGAGGATGATGAAAAAATATTTCTAAAGAAACGAATCCAGTGAAACAAAATGACAAGGATTAAGGATTCGTACTTTATTTTATCCATGTCCAAAAATACCTCAAAATAATCATAGTGGTGTAAAATTCAAGAATGATCAAAACATGGATACAATTAAAGCTAGTATCCACAATAGATATTTTAGACAAAAAGAAGAAATTTCATTTTTCGATGAATAGTGCCGTATTCGTGAATAGTGTCGTATACGTGAATAGTGTCGTATACGTGAATAGTAACTCCGACACCAAAAGATAGAAATTTCACAAAAAAAACATCTTCACGCTTCGTGAATAGTACTCGTGAATAGTAACTCGTGATTAGTAACTCATGAATAGTAACTCATGAATAGTAACCCCAACATGAAAAAGTTTCAAATTTGATAAAAAGTTCCAACGAATATTTCGGCATAATGATATTGAAGAAATAATATCATTTTAGAAGAAAATAACTTCCCTTACTATCCCTTACCTCGAAAGACAGTACTTCTAGTTGAAACACCAGATATAGGCTATGACTTGAACTTGCACCGTATAGCAATACCCAAAGTATACTCAAAATACTCACAAGAATATGCTCAATATTATAGAGAGAGAAAACTTCAGTTTCTGGTGTGATTTTCAATTCTAACCTAAGCACCCTATTTATAGGAAAATGCTTAGAACAGCAAAGCAGAAAATTTAATAAATTAATATTATTAATTTTCCAAATCATCATACGCACTCCATCAGCTGAAATCAGCCACTAACACATGTTAAATGAGGGAAACAAAATGTAAAAAACGTTTTTGTAAATAAAAATAATTAAAACTTTCAAAAATCAATTATTTCGGAGCTTCGGAACTTCAATAATTCATAATAAATAGTTCTTTTGTCAGAATAATTCGAAACACGCGACTTTCCATAGGAAATTCAATTCTCTACAACTTTGCAGAAGGAAGTTTTTCCAAATTCCAAACATAAATTGACCGAAATCTATAAACGGGCGATTTTATTGGCTATAATCAAATTTCAATCAAGAAATAGGGTCCACCGACACATAAAACATGCTTTAAATATTTTTGGTAACAAAAATACTCCTCTTCCACATATACTTATATATCCCTCATTCATTGTAAAAATATCATCATTATTATATTATTAAAATATAATAACATATTTAAATGAATTATTTTATCAGAAAAAGATAAAATATTAATTTTCAACAATTATCACATTAAAAATTTTCTCCATCTATATCCACATAAAATTAATATTTTCCTCATCATATAAATTAATAATTAATTATTCACAAATAATATTACAGAATCACAGTACTGGCAACCACGTCGTTCCCAGGAAAGATGGGGCTTTCCAATAAGAATTTCTCATTATTGGCGCGCAATTAGGTGACTAAACCTCTCCTTAGACAGAATTTTCTAGACATTGTCAATAATGTTATCTAATAATATTATTCAGATAATATGAATTATTGCTTCAATATTGAAAAATACTGTGTAATGACAATTATGGAAACAACAGCAATATAAAATATCAACGCAGTAATTATTAAATCAATAAAATAAAATACTGAACAGTAATTACTATAACAATTATTGAGTAGTGCCTTCTTACGTAAGAATCAATAATTCAAAAAATAATGTGCAATACCGTGTGCTACTGTGCAACAACACGTATTACTTTACTTTACCCACCGGGTATTCCAACAGTGTTAACAGTAACGATTACGCCGTTATTTATAAAAACTTTAATTTGTCGTTTTCTTCATCCAACAGTTATTCTGTTACGGGGCCCACAAAAGGTTGCGCCGTCGTACGAATATTCCCCAACAGAAAGAATATTCCACGACCAAATGAATATTTCCCGACAACAATGAGTATTTTATAACCACTTGCTTATTTTAAAAAAAAAATTCATATATCACCCTTAACTTTAACCTTCTATCAATTTAACCATTTACTGAATTGTAATTATAAGAAAAATTGAATACTTTTATTTCATAAAATTCGGGGTCTTAGAATAAGTGACGAGGTAAGTCACTTCTGCAATAGGTCATTTAAAGTTCTTTAGGCGAAGTACGGGGTCAATCATAAGGTTGCAACAACGTATCACTCCCAAACGAGTGGTTAATCTTAGGTTTCGAACAGAGATGTGAAGAAATTTTTAGAGAAGGTAGTAAATCTGAGCAGAAAAGATTGGTCTCTAAAGTTGGATGACGCACTATGGGCTTACAGGACAACATACAAGACACAAATTGGGATATCTCAGTACCATTTGGTTTATAAGAAAGCGTGTCACCTCCCAATTGAATTACAACATAAGGCTTACTGGGCCATTCAGAATCTCAACTTTGATCAAACAACTGCAAGAGAAAAGAGGTTACTCTAATTGAATGAACTTGATGAATTTCGATTGCAAGCGTATGAGAACTCAAAGCTGTTTAAAGAAAAAGTCAAGAAGTGGAAAAACCAGAAAATTTTGCATAGAAATTTCAAACTGGGACAATCAGTATTATTATTCAACTCATGATAAGATTGTTTCTAGGAAAGCTCAAATCCTGATGGTCAGGGCCATTAACGATCAAGACGATTTTTCCACATGGCGTCGTTGAACTATATAGTAGAAATTCACTCGAGACTTTCAAAGTTAATGGTTAATGGTTAAAGCATTACTGGGGTGGCAACATTGTTGGTTATTTTACCGATTAATATTTACGTGCAAGTATACACGATCAACAAGTAATAAAGAGTAAGTAAAGTATCATTCTCACGAAAAATTAACTAATAAAGTTCACCAAGCACTAGCCCATAACCATTTCAGTCTTATTTAAACGATTAATTTGTTCTATATAAATAAAAACTGTGAAATTAAATAAACCTAATTATTCTTAGAGTGAGATTATATAACGAAGACCTGAGATCACAATTTCATCTATTGACTCATTTAAATCAACACACTTCCTGTTAAGCCAAATTAATTGTACCGAATTGTAAGTCAAGAACACGAAAGAAAGGTATAGCCATCTCTCAATGTACCATACCCATATCATATATAATCCATAGTTGATAGAATACACATGAACACCCACATTACCAAAACCACTATATGTCTATGTGATTTACAAATAATTAGAGTTTAAGCCCAAGTTCTCAATTGACTACGAGTGTTGCTTTGGTATATGCCTATCCTAAGCACAAATCATACATTATATCACAATGTAGAACATACAATCACAAGCTAATAAGATCAGATTTAAATCCATACTTCGTCTCTCAAGTCCATATGGATTATCACAGTAATTGATGGCCAATCAACTAAGCAAATAAGCATGAATCTTATTAGACAATCCCATAGAAATCAATAAAGCTAACAATGAAATATATCAGAATAAACTACTCCACATAATCCATTGAAATCTTAGAATAAAGTTTAAATCATAACTGAATCAAATCTATCATCCACATATTGAATAAACATCATAAGATACAATTAGGAATCAAAGAGAGACTATGAGAAGAGAATTGAAGTGCAAATCTGTTCTCCTGATTCAAGATGGAATCTTAAAGGCTTTCCAATTTCTTCAAGTCTTCAGATCTAATCAATCTAGAAATTAACTACCCTAATCTACTCTAATCTATTATTGAAATTGAAGAAAGAAAATAAAATTAACTAATTGATCCCCTAAGGTGTGGAATCCTTTACATAATAAAAATACGTCTAATTTTATAGTAGTCTAAATCGTAAGCCCGTTATCCTAGTATAAGTTCGATTGGACAACTTAAATTCAAGTCAACAACAAAACAGAGACTCGGGCAACTGCGCCGTGATAGACTTTGTAAAGGGCGCAGCTGCGTTGTGTTGTATCTGGGTAAGTTACCTGGCGCAGCTACGCCGTGTTATAGGCCAAGCTGGGTGTAGCTGCGCCGTGCACCAGCTGGCCCTGACTTGTTCTGCTACAATTTTCTGCTGTATTGTAGGCTCAATGTACTTCACTCTAAATCTTCATTCCATCATCTAGCAATACGCTCAGCTCCATTTTACTTTCAATCATCAATCTATCATAGCCATGAGCATAACTTAGTTCCAATAACACCAAGAGAGTTCCCAATATGGAAACTACAAAATAAGGCACAAATTCATAAAAAGCTATACAATAAAATGATTTTAAGCAACAAATTAAGTCAGTTAATATCTAAATAAGTGGTTATAAAACCACTTATCAGACATCAACAATGAAGCCATCGCGATCACACTTGCCGATGCGCCATGAAGAGAGAGTAATCAGGATGAAAGACTAAAAAATAAGCACTCATTGGGAGGCAACCCAATTTTCTTTTAATTTACAGTATTTTTATGTCATGTTATTCATGTCATAGCTTATTTCATAATTCTAGTAGTGCGTAGATCATCCATGTATAATTCTTCATAGTTAGTCTCTAGTTTTTAGTAAATTCGATCATTCTTGCTCAACCTTCATGATATTATATCATGTTAGTGTTCTATCCGATTTAAGGTGTTTAGGATGTTATTGGATATGCGTATGAGGAGATGAAGTAAAAAAATAAAAGGCACCTACAGAATACCCCACGCTAGGGCGGGCCTTTTGTGAAGAAAACCCCCCCGCCGGGGCGGGGGTACAAAGATAAGAACAAAATACCCCCCCTTGGCCGGGGCTGGCATTTGTAGTGTAAAAAACCCCCGCCGGGGCAGGCCTCTGCAGTGTAAAAACCCCCCGCCGGGGTGGGGGTACGGGAACCAGTTAAATTTCTTGCAAGACCTCAACTTATTATAAATAAAATTGGATTTTCTCTATTCATTATTCTAAATTAATAAGTTTTTAATTTGATATAATGCTTTGGTTATGGGTGAAATGTGCAAATTTTACAAAATAAGCAAGTGGTTATAAAATATTTATTTTGTCGAGGAATATTCTTTTTGTCAGGGAATATTCGTACGACGGCGCAACCATTCATGGGGCTTATAACAGAATAATTGTTGGATGAAGAAAATGACAAAGTATGAGTTTTAATAAATAACGGCGTAATTGTTACCGTTAACACTGTTGGGTTACCTGATGGTTAAAATACAGTAATACGCATGGTTGCACAGTAGCACACGGTATTGCACAGTATTGTTGAATTATTGATTTGTACGTAAGAAGGCACTACTCAATAATTGTTACAGTAGTTACTGTTCAATATTTTATTTTATTTATTCAATAATTGATGCGTTGATATTTTATATTATTGTTGTTTCAATAATTGTCACTGCACAGTATTTCCCATTATCAGATCTAATTCATATTATTTGAATAATATTATTAGATAGCATTAACAAAAATTTCTAGAAAGTTCTTTCAAGGAGAGGTTTTGTCACCTAATTGCGCGCCAGTAAGGAGAAATCCTTATTGAAAAGCCCCATCTTTCTTGGGAACGGCCTGGTTGTCATAATTGTGATTCTGTAATATTATTTGTGCATAATTAATTATTGATTTATATGATAATTAAATATTTATTTAATATAAATGATGGATTTATTTATTTTATATGGATATAATTGAAGGAATTAATGCTGAGGTGTTTTATCAGTATTTTGTCAAAACGAAAGTATTAAAAATCACCTGTTTATGGATTTCGGATATTTTCTGTTTGGAATTTGGAAAAACTCAAAGCTACAAAGTTGTAGAGAATTCGATTTCATGCGAAATGGACATAAAATTCGTATTTTTCTGATAAACGGGCTATTTTCTATGAATTGTTGAAGTTTCGGAAAATAAAATAATTTTTATTAAATTTATGGGTGGGACCCAGTTTTGGTTGGTGTTAATAACATGTGGGCTGCTGAAATTTCAAAAATGAGGGGCTGATGGCTTTCAAAGCATGCGTAGAAAAAATGAGAATAAATAATATTAATTTATTATTTTAGTCTCCTATGGCGTTCTAGTATTTTCCTACAAATAGACGCTTAGGTTAGAATTGAAAATCACACCAGAAATAAGTTTTCTTTCTCTCTAGATTCTAGAGCGTATTTTTGTGAGTATTTTGATACTTTGAGAGTTGCTGTTCGATACAAGTTTCCTTCGACTTTCTATCCGATATTCTGATCAGAAGTACCGTTATTTTGAGGTAAGAGATGCTATTTTCTTCTTAAATGATATTATTTTCTTCAATATCAGTATGTCAAAATATTGGTGAACTTTTTAATCAAATTTGGAACTTTTTGTGTCGGGGTTACTATTCATGTATACGGCACTATTCACGTATACGACACTATTCACGAATACGACACTATTCTCTGAAAAATAAAAAATTTCCTTTTTGTCCAAGATGTCTATTTTGGCTATTATCTTTGCTTGTATCTATGTTTTGATCGTTATTTTTGAATTCTGCTTCACAATTAATTATTATAAAGTATTATTAATCTTGGATAAACTGTTATACGAATCCCAAATATTTGTCCTTCTGTCTCACTGGATTCGTTTTCTTTAAAGTATTTTTCATCATCCTCAGTCTTAAATGATGATATTGTAGAATATCTTTGGCTTATAGTACAAAGATGAATGATTAACTGATGACTATCTTTGGCCCGTAGTGCAAAGATGAACAGGTGTTGAGATGAATATGACCAACTTGTGACACAAATGAATATCTTTGGCCTTTAGTGCAAAGATGAATATTTGATTAAAGATGTATATTGATTGTTGTTATAGGGATAAAATATTGATGATTGACTTTTAAATCTTAGAAGATAGAAGAATTCATTCTCTACATGACTCTTCTAATGGATTGTTGTTTTCGCTGCAGTTGTTGATCTAAAATTTGTTGTCTATTGTATTCTATCAGATTTTCCCCTGTTGAAGACTAACGATAATTTGTTTTATATTATCTTAGTCATAATATTCTTTATTGGGCTAGTTGTGCTCACCCTTCTCCTTTTTATTCCATTTTTCTTCTCAGGAGGTGAGAACATAACAAGATCGAGTCAGGGTATGGAGTGATGGTTCTAGAATGATGTTTTAGAAATCCTCACTATTTTTGTAAAATAGTGTATGAATAATTATAATGAGGACTTATTTGGGCGTGGATATTGTCTAAAAGACAATATTTGTATTTAAACTCATAGTATGTGTTGTCGTATTTTGTACGATAATTGTATTATTTGAAGTTGTAGTTTGCTTTCTGTACCATGTATTTGGCGACTCAGAATAGGTGTTGTATACTTATTTTGGGGGTGTCACAGACTTAGTATTACTCCACTTCTTCACCTCCTTTCTCCAAAACCAAAATCCCCCACTCTCTCACCCACAAAATACCCACGAACTACCAACTTCTCATCCATTAATTCACTAATCTTCAAACAACATCCTTATCTATTTAAACCTAAACCCTAACTCCATCACTTCCATAATAATTTTCAAATTTCAAGCCACAGAAAGCTAGGGTTTGCTAATTTCAATTTTGATAGAAACAAGGAAGGGGACAAACAACAAATTATAACCACCTACTGCAAATACATACTTCAATCGAGTTATACACCGTAGGTAAGCATTTACTAGCAAGTTTTCATCAATTTGGAACCATAGTGAATTCAGTTATCATATTTGGGGGTATTACGAGTAGTGCACACCAAATGTTCAACAAATTGCCTAACACAAGTTTGGGGGAATTTGGTGATTGAAATTGACTAAAATGGCTCCTAAGAAACCATCAAAGCGATAAAGAGGTGAGGTTTCACGATTTACACCACCGACGCGAGCCTTTAATATACAAAAATTCACAAGTGCCAGTGCCACCAACAAGTACGACTATTTAGTTCTTAAAGCACTAACTCTTGAGAGGGGCTTGGCAGTAGACAATGTTGATGGGCAGATGAGGAGGCAAATATATGACCAGAGATGGGACTTGCTCACTGATGTTCCTGACTCAAAGATAGTAAACGCGGTGAAGGAGTTCTGTGCGAACGTTGAGGATAGGGCACCGTTTAGTGCATTTGTGCGGGGTAAACAGGTGCCATTCAGTACAGATGCCATCAACGAATACTATAGCCTGCAAGCCTATGCTATATGCCAATATACTCAGCTGCGTGACAGCAATCCCGACTATAACCAGATTTTGGATGAGATAACTAAGTCGTGCACTACTTGTATCAAAAGAAGGAAGGGTGGCACTATTATAACACCCCCAAAATAGGTCCACACAACCCATTCTGAGTCACCATATATTATACTATAAAAATCAAATACAAACTTCATTTAACTGTTGAACTGTAGTGCAGAATACGACTACAGTTAAACTGTGAGTTTTAATACAAATGTATGTAACTCTTATGGTTCCTCGACCACAACCTTAAAATTTTACTTTACATAAAAGTACAGTCAAAAACTATTTTAGAAATTAAAATCTTTGGGAAGTGCTGAAGGAAACCTTCGTACATTGGAGGCTATGCGTCCAGGTTATGATAGATATCATATGTCTATAGAATTATCCTTGGTTGACCCAAAAGTCCCCAAAGAAAAAAAAAGATTACTATCATCTTCTTTCCGATGGTGAGTCTTCTCTTGACATATAATTATCTCCGCTGTCTCCAAGTGAAAATTATATTTCAAATAAGCTCCAAGATTATATAGGTAGTGCTCATAGATATACTCAGCAAGTGGATGTTCAGAACCCTGTCTTACGAGAACACAAAGTTGGCTGTCATTAGACATCTTGTATGATAGTGGCAAAAATTCCCTTCTAATGTTGGGTTCACTTCACCCTATTTGGTTCACCAAAATTAAATATAAAATGACGTATACAATACGACACACTTATCTAAAGTTCTCAAAAAAATTATTTCCATACTATTTAGGGAGAACCTCAACAGCTATAGACCACCGTTCTACTCCCCTGTTATCCCCGCTTAACTCGACAACACTCTTATTACCTGAAAGGAATTGTGAAGCCAAAAGGGTGAGCACAACTAGCCTAGTAAAGAATATCATGACTAAAGATAATTAAATTATCAATAGCCTACGTCAATAATAAATCAGAGATTTAGAACATATGGTAGATGATAAAACTTTTCAACCATAGTTTCAGTGGAACGAGCAATCCATTAGAAGAGTCAAATAGACCATAAGTTCTATTGTCTACTCCATGTTAAAAATTCACCAACCATGTTTTATCCCTGTAACATCAATCAACAATTCCTATCCACAATCATATGAATAACTCATAATCATAATTGTGATTCTAAATTCTTCTTCGCACCCAGGATGAAGATAATTCTCATATCCTATCTTCACTTGAAACATAAAAAATCATGGTTATGCCAAATCACAATTCTTGTTCATAATCATACTAATAAATTCATCTTTGCAGTACGGCCAAAGATATTCATTAACAATTCATCTTTGCACTACAAGCCAATGACACACAACTGTATTTTAGAATAGCAAAGTAGAGCATGATATCTACTATCTTCCACATCATCGAATCTTCCCTGCACTACGACCAATGATATTCATGTAATCATCAATGGTCACGATTATACTGAATAATACCTGGTTATAATCATACCAATAACTTCCCATCAATGCACTACGGGCCAATGAGGACATTTACCACATTATCTATAATATTACGGGTCATGATTATACCGAATGATCCATGGTCATAATCATACCAATAATAGTTCATCTATGCACATATGCTAAAGATACTCATTAATCAATAGTTCATCTTTGCACATAAGCCAAAGATATACAACTGTAAAACCGATAATCAAAAGTCCATATTTACATGTAAGCTAAAGATATACAACTGTAAAACCAATAATCAACAGCCCATCTTTGCACGTAAGCCAAAGATAACTTTCATCATAATATAAGCATGAGGATGATGACATTGATATAAGCATTAATCAAACGAAATCAAGGATAAATATTAAAGACTTTAAATTTATCCAGAGTTTAAAAATATCCAAATTTGTCAACATCATACTGCTTTGTAGAGTAAAATTCAAGAATAATATTCATGTACCAAAAATAATTTGGACAGAAAAGAAATATATTTTTCTGGTAAATAGTACCCCGTGAATAATATCCTATGAATAGTACTTCGAGAATAGTACCTCGTGAATAATACTCCGACATGAAAAGTACCCCAAATACCCGAGTGAATAATATTTGGGGTGAATAGTAATTTAGGTGAATAGTAACCCGTAAATAATAACTCGTGAATAGTACTCTGACAAGAAAAGTGTCCCAAATACCCGAGTGAATAATACTAGAATGAATAGTAATCGGATGAATAGTAACCTGTGAATAGTAACTTGTTAAAAAAATACGATGACGAGTACAAAAAAAATGATATCTCATATGAGTATAAATAGAATATACGAAACTGCAAATGGATTTTCACCCGCCATGCGATAATTCACGTAGACAGATCATTTACACAATTTAATAAAGAATGAATACAAAGGACCATTTACCATGCATGCGGTAATCCACATAGACAGGTTTTTCCAACAAAATAATAAATAATGGAACCAGGTCATGTGTAATCCGTACAGACAGGTTATTCCAACAAAATAATAAAGAATGGAACCAGGTCATGCGTAATCCGTACAGACAGGATATTCCAAAAGAATAATAAAGATTGAAACCAGGTCATGCATAATCCGCACAGACAGGATATTCTAATAGAATAATAAAGAAGGGAATAACAGAAGAATTCACCAGGCATGCGATAGACCGCACAGACAAGTTATTCTAACAGAATAATAAATAATATAATAACAGAAGAATTTCACAATGTATACAGTAGTCCGCGTATACAGGTTATTCCAACAGAATAATAAGGAATGGAATAAAAATCGCTCTCTTCATGAATACGAAAGAAATAATACCCCTTACTATAATAATGATATACCTTACCTTAGAAGAAAACTGGATACTGTAATAGTGAGGTAGCATACATCTCTTCTTCTTTCTCTTTATAATTTCTCTCTATAATAATTGCTCTATAGCTTTAGTGAATTGGTAAAAAATAATGAAGGAATGAGCTTCTATTTATAGGAAAATATAGTTTCAATAATTGCACGTTTTGGGGCTTAAAATATTACAGTATAATACCTTCCTCTTTTTCTTCATTTTTAATTTAGTCCTACAAGTATTATCAAACTTGAACCACCTCCCCTAATAAAAAATAATGTGAATCAATAGTTATAATCATGTGAAAATATGAATTACAGTATAGTACCTCTATCTATACCTCCATTTTTAACTTAGTCATGCATGTATTATCAATCTTGCACCAACTCCCCTAATAATAAATGAATGTGAATCAATAGTACATATATGTGAACAAATAGTTATAATAATGTGAATCAATAGAAATTAATTGCTCATTTATCTGGTTAATTACCCGATTGGTTAATATAACCTCTGGACATCAATTATTATCAACATAAATGTCTATTTCACTAACACTATTAGATCCAACACAAAGGAACTATCAATTTCATCTTTAATCAACAAGAACTTATTCATCATTACTATTATAATTAACAATATTTAACAACCAGGTCATTCTCAGGAAAGAGGGGGCTTTCTGATAAGGATTTCTCCTTATTGGCGCGTAATCAGGTGACCAAACCTCTCATTGACAGAACTTCTAGACATTGTCAATATTGCAAATAATAATATGAATAACTTTGTCGTCTCAATTATTGATTTAATAATATAACATATTATGCAAATGATACCCTGACAATAATTGAATCAATAATATGAGAGATATGATGTAATAATTACTGTAGCAATAATTGGTATAACTGAGTGACTTATTACGTAAGCATCAATAATCAATACTGTGTGCTACTATACAACCACGCGTATAACTGTACTTTTACTATTGGGTAGTTCAACAGTTTTAACGGTAACACTTCCGCCTTTATTTTTATAAAAAGATAATTCTGTCGTTTTCTAACAACGATAATACTTTTATTGTGGGGTCCACCAATGATTGTGCCATCATACGAATATTCCCTGTGAAAACGAATATTCCCCGACCAATCGAATATTCCCCAACACAATGAATAACAACTTGCTTACTTTGAAAAATTTTCAAATATCACCCTTAATTTTAACCCTTTCTCAATTTAACCATTTACTAAATAGAATAATTATAAGAAAATTGAATAGTTTTATTTCATAAATTTTGGGGTCTCACAACTATCTTCCTCAACAAGGACTTGAGCCGCTATGGAAAGATTTGGTGTGTGTTTCTATACATAAAATTGTTTCCGTCCACGCATACCGGTGAGGTGACAAGGGACAAAGTGTTGTTGCTGTATGCAATCGTGAAGGATTTTGACATTGATATAGGTTCCATTATCATCTTCTCTATACGACGATGCCTGTGAGGGCCATTCTCTAGCTGTCTACCACACCCATCCCTCATCTGTGGGTTGTGCAAGCAGGCGGGCGTTCGATGGTCCGAAGATGAGCCTTCACAAAAGCCTCTCTAGCTGTTAAACTCCCGAATGATTGCATGATACGCTTTCTGGACTGGAGGGGAGTCTCATCCAAGAGGTGTCAGTATCCTATTCCCTGTGGCTTCTGAGCAGGAAGAAGACACTGAGGAAACCTCAAAGGATGATGAGTTCCAAGCTGATGAGATTACTGAGGAGCAGGAGACTGAGGAGAGTCGAAGGACCGGTAGATACATATTCAGTTCTCAGTTTTGCAGCCTTCAGAGACAAATTGATGGGCAGAACAAAGATAATAATAGGAAGACGACCGGATTGATAGCTAGGTAGTACCATATATTCAATGCTATGAACACATCATTTGCCTCATTTAACGCGTCCTTACAAAGTTTAAATCTAGTTGCTCAGTTTCAATACCAGATGCCAAAGCCAATCCACAATACCCACCACCTGATTCAGACACGGATGAGCGCCGAGTCTTTGTGCCACGACAACCATCACCACCATCACCTCAACCTTAGCTGATTTTAGGGAAGTCCTCTTGTGCCTAGTGTTATTTTTTTAAAATAAGGACATTATATTTGCTAAGTTTGGGGGAGTTTAGTTTAGTTTAGTTATTTGTTGCATGTTAGTTATGTTACTTATTTGTTTAGTTTGCATATGTTGTCATGTTTAGTTCATGTTCATTATGTTGCATCCATGTAGTATAACTGCATAGTAATATAACATCTATTATTCTTATTCCGATATTATTTAAAAAAAATTAAAAATTATAACAATAGTAGTTAGTTTACTATTTTTATGTAGCATTTAGTTCATCTAGCATGTTTCCAATTGTTTGATAGTTACTATCTATTTTAGCTAATGATGAGACTGGAATTTAGTAGACAAGTGTAGTATTGACTACTAGAGTTTTGATGTGATTTTTTGTATGAATTGAATCTTTTTCTATTTGGAACTGGTATAAAAAGGTTAACACCGTAAAAACAACTTTGTTAATTGATTGAGTCTAAATTGACACATAATGGACCTCTAAAGGAGAATGCTAGTTTGAATAAAAGAATGACAAGAATAGGCAGTGATGGCTAAAGTTAGGCAAGAACCTAAGTTTAAGGGAAAATCTGGGGTATATAAGCTATAGAAAGAAAAATAAAAAATTAAAAAATATGAATAAACACCGTGGCTAGTCTATTTTTGTGGCCTCTGTTATTTGAGTAAGTAAGCCCAATGGGATTGCCTTTACACCTAGCGCCCTAAGGCCTTAAATGGTTTGGGAGTCGTTGGTGGAAAGCTCGCTAAGATAGCATTAAAAAGCCTAAGGGAATTAGAAATTGCACAACCATGAGAATAAAAAAAAAGTGAATGAAATGGGAAATAAGAGAAAAAAGCCCCCGTGAATGAAAAATAAAGCATAAGTACCCTATTTTTACCATTGATATTGGTAACTGTTTGATGTTAGTCAGATCTAGCTCATTTTTGGATTTCTTGAGTTTACACTGTATGATGCCTTCAAAGAGACCTATTATATGTTAAATTTAATCTTTCATCAGTAAGCATGGTTGTTGAGAACACATGCACTATATCAGTGATAACAGTTTAAGATTTGATGATTTATTGGGAAATTACTGATTTGTTTTTATATGATGTATTATCATGTGTTTTTGATCTGAGGCAGGTTGAATAGAATTGTCTCTGTCATTGCTGTTGGATTCGTAGGCATGTAGATTAGCTGCATTACATTCCATTTCATTGCATTTTGTTTCGTTTTGTGCTCGAGGACTAGCACGGGTTTAAGTTTAGGGGAGTTTGATGAGTGGGTTTCATACCTACGAATCGGCTTCTAATTCGGACTTAAATGGTGTTGAGTTTGTATATTTTTATTCAATTTTAATTGTTTTATGTTTATTTTATGTTTAGGATTGCATTATATGGCATGGTGGTATAATAGCGACATTATGGCAAGATTTGGCATCAAAAAGGCAAGAATTGAGCTCTGCAGGAATACCCCCTGTTGGTGCGGGTACATTAACAAAGGAAACACCCGCTGGGGTTGGGGTACATGGCCAAGAACAGAATACCCCCCCCCATAGCTGGGGTGGGCCTATATACAGTAAATACCCCCTGCCGGGGTGGGGGTACAGGGGGAGAGAAAGTGTTTCTCTTCTGCAACTGTGGACGAGGAGCAATTTGGCATGGACCGAAACTTTGTTGGGTGTTGTTTATGAACTAAATACATGACTTATGAACAGATTTAACACACTAATAACAAGGGACATTACAACAATCAATCAATTAGCAAGATTTGAGCCCTATTTTCAGAAGATAATTGGAGGAGCGGTTATGAAGATCAATATCACAAAGATTGCAAATTGGAGTGAGGATAAGGGTGGTTTTGTAACTATTCTTTGTTTTTCAGTTTAATTATTATAATTGGGATGATGAATTTCTCTATCTTTTCATTATTTAATTCGTTTATGATGAACTAAATTACTTTTTAGGCTTGCAATGGAACTTTATTGTTGAACAATGATTGTCATGCCTTGAATTCAGTTCAATAATCTATCAATTCAGTTTATATATTGTGATTTGCCCTTTAATTTATGAATTGCTCGATCACCAATTCTAGTGAATTTATATGGATTCGAGAGATGATGTATGAATATAGACCTAATCATTATAGCATGTGTTCTTGAATTCTCTATTTAATGGAATCTTGATGAATGTTAGGATAGAGATATGCTTAATATCGCATGTAATAGGGTAAAGAACTTGTAATTTAAACCTTCTTCGATTTTAATTCACATAGAGATATAATGAATTAGTTAATTAGGGTGTTTGGCTTAGTTCTATCAAATTTGTGGATCTAAGTTAATATGGTATTAGTGCATCGAGAGATGGCTAATTCTACTAAGGTGTTTTTGATTAATAAACAATGATAGTGAATTGAACTGGAATAAGGTGTGATAATCGGAGTGAGACGTAAAGTGAAGTTGTAAGTATAATTCTCTATTTATTTCTTGAAATTACGATTATTAAGTTGTGTTGGTTGGTTGGGATTTTTTAGTTTCTTAGTTTTTATTAGTCATAATCTTTAATTTGAATAGTTTAATAAAATTGAGTTAATATAAAACTAGTAATTGTTAGGTTTAATTTAATACTAGTCTCCGTGGGAACGATACTTTTTCTTTCTATTATATTACTTGTTGACCACGTGCACTTGCGTGCTGAGCGTATATAGATTTTACCCAACATCGACAACAGCTTCCTGGAAAGGTACATCATTCCTTTGTTGGAAGCCCGGATTGAAAATTATGAAGGTTTGAGGGGATAATGTGTAACTAAAGTGCACGTACTTCAAGATGACGGGACCCGCATAGCCTGGGGAACCCCAGGCAGCCGCTGGTAGACCCGTGGCTTCCGCGGGTAGACTCGCGACCATCTGGTCTTTAAATATGAGCTCTTGGACACTCATTTGAAGAAAAAAAAGAGATAATAAGAGAAAACTCTGTCTATTTCAGCTTGTAACCCCTGCTAGAGTGCTCTAAACTTAGTGATCATTCTTTTTAAACACTTGAAAGCACGTGTTTTGTAACATACTGAAGTTTAACAGGTGGAAACCGAGTTTTCAAGTGTCAAAAGCTATCTGAAGTCTTTTGGGCAGCCCATTGTAAGATTTTTCAGGTTTTTAAGCTTTTTACTACTTCTGTTTATATATATATATATATATATATATACGGTTCGGAACTTAAGCTTACCCTTATCTAGCTCACCTTGCGCACCCCATTTAGCGACGGACCGGGCGACAATTCGGTCCGTCGCTATATATAGAACCGTTGTCTTAGCTTTTAGCGACGGACAACATATACCGATGGAACGAACATATAGCGGCAGACCGAATCGTTGCCTGGTCCATCGCTAAAGGGGGTGAGCAAGGTGAGCTAGATAAAGGGTGAGCTTAAGATCCGAACCGTATATATAAATATATATATATATATATATACATACTACTTTTATTTAAATATCTACTTTAATCATTTTTATAATATAGATATTTAATCTTTCATCCTACAGAATAGATTTGCCTCAATCTGGCTAATTCTAACTTTAACCGGTTCATAGTCACTAAACAGGAACCGTCAAAGATAGAATGGTTTAGATTTACTTAAATCTAGTTCTTTTTTTCTAGCTTTTGTACATATTGCTTTTTCATGTGAGCCTAGGAATCATGCGATCACAGATTCAGTTCCTGAATCTAGATTCTGTTCCCGTGATGGACATTTTGCAGCTGCAACCAGCTTGTAAATTATCTACGGTGTCTGAATATCCTTAGATGGCTCTCATGCCCACAAGGAGATCGGCACTACTATGCATCTTATTTTCTCGAGGATGCTTCACATCTCAAAAATAAAAGCAATCAAGTCGAACACATAATAAAATGGAAGTATCAAAGGCCTCAATTACTATTGAGCACAAGGGTTTGAAAAACCTATTTTACAAAACATCACTGCTATATCATGTTAAAATTGATCTTTTATACAAAAGTCAAACCCTTTGTATATAGGTGCAAACGAGGCATAACACTACTTCCAAACAAATGCACATAGACCTAACTCACTCACACACACACACACACACACATAGATAAAGGTTTAAAGAAAAGTGGTGGTAACCATGTTGTCACGGAAGTCGGGGGAAGCCTAACACATTCTCTCCACTTAATCAAGCCCCTATACCCTAACTAATTTCGGTTTCTTAGACCAGTTAATGTTAGGTTTGTAAGATTCATGGACGCAATCAAATTGCACAAAGTAAGCGGAAGCATGGAAAAACAGAGTTTTAAAATTATACAAACCATATACCCGGATCATGCTTTATGCACAATTATTAATTAAACGAAAAGATAAAGACCAAGAATTATACCCATGAATATTCGAGCTTCCTCAGGTACAAGTTCACCTCCAATCCTTTTTACATTCAACTTAAATCCACCGGGTTTGGTTCCTTCCTTTTATCAATGTTAGCCACCCAAGTGTTTGGCCTCTAGAGGTGATCCACCAAGGAAGATGAAAGATTCAAGAAGGAGGGTGGTTGGTTAAACCTAGTTTTCTATCTTTGTACAAAAAACGTACTCTCCAATAATTGGAATCACGTCTACTTGATATCTAATATAAGACTCATTTTATAAAGATATAAGTTAACCTTTCTAATCTAATTAAAAAATAGGGTATTATTTAATTAATTAAATTCCTTTAATTAATTAAGGTCCCTAATCTTATTAGGGATAATTAATTAAACTCTTTTAATTAATTTAACCTCCTAATCTTATTAGAAATATATGAAAGTACTTTTATTAATTAATTCCCAAACTCTTTTAGGAATTAAATAATATTAATAGTAATAACAATTGTAAGACCCCAAATAATTAATAAATGAAATTTAATTTCCTTTAATTATTATTTTGAATAGTAAGGGTTGATTTGATTAATGAGGATAGTTATGGGTAAAATACGCAAATATTTCAAAATAAGCAAGTGGTTATAAAATATTCATTGTCGTCGGGGAATATTCGTTTGGTCGTGGAATATTCGTACTGTCGGGGAATATTCGTACGACGGCGCAGCCATGTGTGGGCCCCATAACGGAAAGCGATTGGAGGAAGAAAACGACAAATATAAGTTGTTTAAAAATAACGTCGTAGTTGTTACCGTTTACACTGTTGGAATACCCGGTGGTTAAAATACAGTAATACGCGTTGTTGCACAGTAGCACACGGTATTGCACAGTATTTTGAATTATTGATCCTTACGTAAGAAGGCACTACCCAATAATTGCTACAGGAGTTACTGTTCATTACTTTATTGATTCAATAATTGCTGCGTTGATATTTATATTATTATTGTTTCAATAATTGTCATTGCATAGTATTTTTCATTATCAGATCAATAATTCATGTTATTTGAATAATATTATCAGATAACATTATTGGCAATGTCTAGAAAGTTCTGTCAAGGAGAGGTTTGGTCATCTAATTGCGCGCCAGTAAGGAGAAATCCTTATTGGAAAGCCCCCTCTATCCTAGGAACGGCCTGGTTGTCAGTACTGTGATTCTGTAATATTATTTTTAATAATTAATTATTGATTATTATGATAAAGAAAATATTTATTTTATGTGGATATAGATGGAAAAAATTTTTAATGTGACAATTGTTGAAAATTAATATTTTATCTTTTTTTTGATAAAATAATTCATTTAAATATATTATTTTAATAATATATTAACGATGATATTTTTACAATGAATGTGGGATATATGAGTATATGAGGAGGTAGAGTATTTTTGTGGCATTAAATGTTTAACACATGTGTTTGTGTGTCGGTGGACATAATTTTTGACCGAAAATTGAGTATAGACTGTAAAATCACCCGTTTATGGATTTCGGTCAATTTCTATTTGGAATTTGGAAAAATTTTCTTCTGCAAAGTTGTAGAGAATGGAATTTCCCATGGAAAGTCGCGAGTTTTGAATTTTTCTGATAAACGAGCTATTTTCTATGAATTATTGAGTTTTTGGAAAATAAAATAATTTTTATTAAATTGCGGGACCCACTTTTTGGTTGGTGGATACAACTTGTGGGCTGCTGGAAATATTTCAAAGGTGGTGGCTGGTTTTGTTCATTAAAAGCATGCGTAGAAGAATTGGTGAGAAATATTATTATTTTAATATTTTAGTCTCCTTTGGCGTTCTAGCATTTTCCTATAAATAGAGGGCTAAGTTAGAATTAAAAATCACACCAGAAACAAAGTTTTCTCTCTTTCTCTCTCTATATTATCGAGCGTATTCTTGTGAGTATACTTTGAGTGTTGCTATACGGTGCGAGTTTCTGTCAGCACTATACCGAAATTCAGTCAGAAGTACGGCTATTTTGAGGTAAGGGATGTTATTTTCTTCTTAAATGATATTATTTTCTTCAATATCATTATGCCGAAATATTGGTGAACGTTTTTATCAAATTTGGAACTTTTGTGCTGGAGTTACTATTCACGTATACGGTACTATTCACGTATACGGCACTATTCACGAATACGGCACTATTCACAGAAAAATTATTTTTTTTCTTTTCGTCCAAAATATCTATTGTGGATACTAGCTTTGATTGTATCCATGTTTTGATCATTCTTGAATTTTACACCACTATGATTATTTTTGAGGTATTTTTGGACATGGATAAAACAAAGTACGAATCCTTAATCCTTAATCCTTGTCATTTTGTTTCACTGGATTCGCTTCTTTAAAAATATTTTTTATCATCTTCAGTCTTAAAGGATGTTATTATTGAATATCTTTGGCCTGTAGTGCAAAGATGAATGATTTCTGATGAATATCTTTGGCCCGTAATGCAAAGATGAACAGGTGTTTAGATGAACATGACCAACAGATGAATATCCTTGGCCTGTAGTGCAAGGATGAATATATGATTCAAGATGTGCATTGATTGATGTTACAGGGATAAAAATATTGTTGATGGACTGTTAAATTCATAGACATTAGTAGATTTCATCCTCTACGTAACTCTTCTATGAAATAATATTTTCCGCTGCGAATATTGATTTAAAACTTGTTGTCTATTGTATTCTATTAGATTTTTTCCCTATTGAAGGCTAACGATAATTTGTTGTATATTATCTTAGTCATAATATTCTTTACTGAGCTAGTTGAGCTCACCCTTTTCCTTTTTGTTCCATTTTTCTTCTCAGGAGACGAGAATATAGTGAGTACGAGTCGGGGTATGAATTGATGGTCCTTGAAAGAGTTGTTTAGTAGTCCTCACCATTTTTGTAAAATAATTTATCAATAATTGTATTGAGGACATAGTTGGGTATGTATATTGTCTAGATGACAATGTTTGTATTCAAACTCACAGTTTATGGGTCGTAAAAGTTGTAGTTGTTTCTGTACCATGTATTTGGCGACTCGAAATGGGTTGGATGGAATGGACCTATTTTGGGGACGTCACAGTTGGTATCAGAGCTTAGGGATATGATCTCTGACGGAGATCGGGGAATAGAACTAGGAGGGGAGAGACGAGTAAATCCTTCGCTAGTGTGTCCTACTTAAGCTTATTTGTTAGTTGGTCAGTATATAGGGATATTATGT
Source organism: Panax japonicus (assembly GCA_020205505.1). NCBI lineage: Eukaryota > Viridiplantae > Streptophyta > Magnoliopsida > Apiales > Araliaceae > Panax > Panax japonicus. Next base: position 35,987,442 of record CM035114.1, read on the forward strand.
GATATATTGATTTCCTTAATTAACCCTTGTTTTATGACAGCATTTGAGAATGTCGACTGAGAATATTAACAGTGGAAATGAGACCGTGGAGACGCCTGTACTCACCAACGAGGAGAACGTGCAACAGGTTGACAATGTTCCTCCTGTAAACAACACCACTGATCAGACGATGAACGACACAATGTTTAGAAGCTTTTTGCAGTTCATGCAAAATCAGACGAGGGAGACTCGTGTTCAAAATACAGGAGGAAATGATAACAATTCACGGGTTGTCACAGCCAAGCAGTTCAAAGAGTTGGGACCACCAGAATTTAAGGGAAAAGCCAGATCCGATCATGGCGGAGACATGGGTCAAACAAATTACCAAGATATTCGATGTCTTGGGATGCACGGAGGAACATAAGGTTCCATTCGCCACCTTTATGTTCCGTGGCGAGGCAGACTACTGGTGGGAGTCTGTGAAGCGTACCCATCCAGCCTCACTCAACATGTCTTGGGAGACGTTTCTGAAACTATTTAATGACAAATACTTTCTTGAAAGTGTTCATCATATGAAGGAAGTGGAGTTCATCAGATTAGAACAAAAAAACATGACGGTGTCTCAGTACGAGGCAAAGTTTGCAGAGTTATCCAGGTTTGCACCTCACTTGGTGGAGAATGAGGAACGTATGACGCGGATGTTTCTGAGAGGTTTGAAACCCGACATACGACAATATCTCATCTCTCATAAATTTTCTCTCTATTCAGATGTTGTTAACAGGGCTCAATTGTTGGAGCGAGATAACGAGTACGGTCAACCGAGGTACCACAATCAGGATCATACTGGAGATAGCAGTCAGCAAAACAATAATAACCAGTGGAGAAAGAAAAAGACGGAAAAAAATGGTAACCACTCTGGTGGTAATCATAGCTATGAAAATAGAAGAAGCGAGTCAGGAGGAGATTTTAAAAAGAGGAGATTTAACAACGACCATGTGAAGACGACAGTTTCGGCAGCAACTGGTTCTAAGGGAGGAGAAAGACCACCGGTCATATGCTACAAATGCGGGAAAGAGGGACATATCAGTCCAAACTGCCCACAACAGTTCAAGGTATGTTATAATTGTGGAAAGGAAGGACATATCGCTCGAAATTATACGGTAGCGAAACTAATTCCAGCGGGGATGGTGATTCAGAAGGCTGTCCCAGAAAAGTCAAAGTCAACAGTTCCTGGAAGAGCGTTTGTTGTGACTGGTCAAAATATGAAGAACCCAAACGAGGTGATCACGGGTAAGCTATTTATAAATTCTTGTGAAGTTTATACCTTACTTGATACCGGTTCTACCCATTCATTTATCTCTCCTGCTTGCGCTCAACGTTTAAACTTGACTCCGGAGAAATTAGACTTTGACCTATCTGTGGAAACTTTGTTAGGAGAAACTTTTATCATATCCACTGTTTATAAATCTTATTTCATTCAAGTTGGCACCATCACCTTACCTGTTGACCTGATCTCTTTAAAGATACTTGCTTTTGATGTGATTTTAGGGATTGATTGGTTAACTACTCATCATGCCAAAATTGATTGTTTTCGTAAGGTTGTTAGTTTTCATATTCCTAATCAACCTGTTGTTCAAATTCAGGCAACTAAACCATTAAAATCAATCACTGTCATATCTAATCATAAAGCTATTCGTTTATTGAAAAACGGATGTCAAGCTTTCTTAGCCCATGTTATGGATTTGAATAAAGACACGTCAAAATTGAATAATATTCCTGTTGTTATTGACTTTCCTGACGTATTTCCTGAAGAACTTCCCGGTCTACCCCCAGAACGTGAAGTTGAATTCTTTATTGATCTTGAACCTGGTACAAAGCCCATTTCTAAAACCCCATATCGAATGGCTCCTATTGAACTTCAGGAGTTAAAAGTCCAACTACAGGAGTTATTGGACATCGGTTTCATTCGTCCTAGTACATCTCCTTGGGGTGCTCATGTTTTATTCGTAAAGAAGAAAGACGGGAGTATGCGACTTTGTATTGACTATCGGGAATTGAACCATGTCACCATAAAGAATAGGTACCCTCTACCTCGTATTGATGACTTGTTTGACCAGTTGCAAGGAGCACAATTCTTTTCAAAAATCGATCTTCGTTCTGGATATCATCAGCTAAAAATTAGAACTGAGGATATTCCAAAGACTGCCTTCAGAACTCGGTATGGGCATTATGAATTCTTAGTCATGTCTTTTGGATTGACTAATGCTCCTGCTGCTTTCATGGATATGATGAACCGAGTATTCAAGGATTATTTGGATCAATTCGTTGTTGTCTTTATTGATGACATCCTCATATATTCCAAAAGCCGTGAAGATCATGAGCACCATTTGAAGCTGGTACTCCAAAGGCTTCGTGAAAACAAGTTATATGCTAAGTTGAAGAAATGCGAGTTCTGGCTTGAGGAAGTAGCATTCCTTGGGCACGTGGTGTCAAAAAATGGAGTATCTGTTGACCCGACGAAGATTGAAGCAATACAAAGTTGGGAGCAACCGAAGTCGGTCACTGAAGTACGTAGCTTTTTGGGCTTAGCTGGTTATTATCGGAGATTCGTGGAAGGGTTTTCTCGAATTGCTACTCCATTAACTCAGCTAACTCGGAAGGATACAAAATTCGTATGGAGCGAGGAATGCGAGAAGAGTTTCCAAGAGCTTAAGAGGAGACTTATTTCGGCACCTGTTCTAACAATACCATCTGGTTCGGATGGATTTGTTATCTACAGCGATGCTTCAGGCAAAGGGTTAGGATGTGTTCTCATGCAACGTGGGAAAGTCATAGCCTATGCCTCGCGACAACTTAAAGAGTATGAGGGGAATTATCCTACTCATGATCTAGAGTTGGCAGCAGTCGTTTTCGCGCTAAAGATCTGGAGGCACTATCTATACGGGGAGAAAGTGGAGATATATTCAGATCATAAAAGCCTCAAATATTTCTTCACTTAAAAAGAACTCAACATGCGGCAACGACGTTGGCTCGAGTTGTTGAAAGATTACGACCACACTATTCAATACCATCCTGGAAAAGTGAACGTGGTAGCTGATGCATTGAGTAGAAGATAATATGCAGGAATGAGTGCAATGATGTCAAGTATACGCATAGAGCCAACTTTAATAGAAAAATTTAATGTTGCTCAAGCCACCGATCAAGAGCTGATGCATATGAAGACGAAAGTACAAGAGGGTGCCATTCCAGAAGCGAGAATTGATGAAGAAGGAATACTTCGAGTCCACTCCAGACTTTGTGTTCCTAACGATTCTGATTTGAAGTAAAAGATCATGATGGAGGTACACAATACACCGTTTGCAATTCATCCTGAAAGTACCAAAATGTATCGTGATCTTCGACATACATTTTGGTGGAACAATATGAAGAGAGAGATTGCAAAGTTTATTTCAACGTGTTTAACTTGACAACGTGTAAAGGCGGAGCATCAAGTGCCAAAGGGTCCATTGCAACCACTTGAGATTCTGAAATGGAAGTGGGAACACATTACTATGGATTTCGTTACGGGTCTTCCTACGGTTTCTCAAGGCATCAATGCTATTTGGGTTATTGTTGATAGATTAACCAAGTCTTCTCATTTCTTGCCGATACGGGAGACTTATCCCCTTGAACGTCTTGCTCAAATGTACATAAATGAGATTGTAAGATTGCATGGCATGCCAGTATCCATAGTTTCAGATCGTGACCCAAGATTTACTTCAAGATTTTGGGTTAGCTTGCAAAAAGCTATGGGTACGGAGTTACGATTCAGTTCGGAATACCATCCTCAAACGGACGGACAATCAGAGAGGACTATTCAAACTCTTGAAGATTTATTAAGACTCTGTGTCCTAGACTTCAAGGGCAGTTGGGATAAATATTTACCATTGGTGGAATTCTCCTACAACAACAATTATCAGGCAAGCATTGGTGTGGCCCCATTTAAAGCATTGTATGGACGAAAGTGTCGCTCTCGAGTATGTTGGGACGAGGTGGGTGAAGCAACATTGTTGGGACCCGAGTTAGTACGTATGACTACGGAGAAGATCCAAATGATTCGACAACGTATACAAACGGCACAAGATCGACAAAAGAGTTATGCAGATCTTCATCGAAAGGACGTAGAATTTAGTGTTGGGGATCATGTATTATTGCGTGTTGCCCCATGGAAGGGAGTTACAAGATTCGGGAAGAGAGGAAAGCTTAATCCACGATTTATTGGTCCGTTTCAAATTCTTGATCGAGTAGGTAATGTAGCCTATAGACTCGCGTTACCTCCAAGTATGTCTCGTGTTCATAATATTTTTCATATATCTGTGCTTCGTAAATATGTGAAAGACCCGAACCACGTCATTGAGTTAGAACCGGACGAGATAGCCGAAGATTTAACGTATGAGGAAGTACCTGTCAAGATCTTGGATAGGAAGGAGCATGTCCTACGCACGAAGGTAATACCACAAGTTAAAGTTTTGTGGAGGAATCATGCTATAGAGGAAATGACCTGGGAGTTGGAAACGGAAATGAAAGCGAGGTATCCTCACCTTTTCGAAACACCACGTACGTATGTCAATTTCGAGGATGAAATTTCATGAGGAGTGGAGGTTGTAAGACCCCAAATAATTAATAAATGAAATTTAATTTCCTTTAATTATTATTTTGAATAGTAAGGGTTGATTTGATTAATGAGGATAGTTATGGGTAAAATACACAAATATTTCAAAATAAGGAAGTGGTTATAAAATATTCATTGTTGTCGGGGAATATTCCTTTGGTCGTGGAATATTCGTACGACGGCGCAGCCATGTGTGGGCCCCATAACGAAAAGCGATTGGAGGAAGAAAATGACAAATATAAGTTGTTTAAAAATAACGGCGTAGTTGTTACCGTTTACACTGTTGGAATACCCGGTGGTTAAAATACAGTAATACGCGTTGTTGAACAGTAGCACACGGTATTGCACAATATTTTGAATTATTGATCCTTACATAAGAAGGCACTACTCAATAATTGCTACAGGAGTTACTGTTCATTACTTTATTGATTCAATAATTGCTGCGTTGATATTTATATTATTATTGTTTCAATAATTGTCATTGCACAGTATTTTTCATTATCAGATCAATAATTCATATTATTTGAATAATATTATCAGATAACATTATTGGCAATGTCTAGAAAGTTCTGTCAAGGAGAGGTTTGGTCATCTAATTGCGCGCCAGTAAGGAGAAATCCTTATTGGAAAGCCCCCTCTATCCTGGGAACGGCCTGGTTGTCAGTACTGTGATTCTGTAATATTATTTTTAATAATTAATTATTGATTATTATGATAAAGAAAATATTAATTTTATGTGGATATAGATGGAGAAAACTTTTAATGTGACAATTGTTAAAAATTAATATTTTATCTTTTTCTGATAAAATAATTCATTTAAATATATTATTTTAAAAATTATTAACGATGATATTTTTACAATGAATGTGGGATATATGAGTATATGAGGAGGTAGAGTATTTTTATGGCATTAAATGTTTAACACATGTTTTGTGTGTCGGTGGACATAATTTTTGACCGAAAATTGAGTATAGACTGTAAAATCACCCGTTTGTGGATTTCGATCAATTTCTATTTGGAATGTAGAGAATGGAATTTCCCATGGAAAGTCGCGAGTTTCGAATTTTTCTGATAAACGAGCTATTTTCTATGAATTATTGAGGTTTTGGAAAATAAAATGATTTTTATTAAATTGCGGGACCCACTTTTTGGTTGGTGGATACAACATGTGGGCTGCTGGAAATATTTCAAAGGTGGTGGCTGGTTTTGTTCATTAAAAGCATGCGTAGAAGAATTGGTGAGAAATATTATTATTTTAATATTTTAGTCTCCTTTGGCGTTCTAGCATTTTCCTATAAATAGAGGGCTAAGTTAGAATTAAAAATCACACCAGAAACAAAGTTTTCTCTCTTTCTCTCTCTATATTATCGAGCGTATTCTTGTGAGTATACTTTGAGTGTTGCTATACGGTGCGAGTTTCTGTCAGCACTATACCGAAATTCAGTCAGAAGTACGGCTATTTTGAGGTAAGGGATGTTATTTTCTTCTTAAATGATATTATTTTCTTCAATATCATTATGCCGAAATATTGGTGAACGTTTTTATCAAATTTGGAATTTTTGTGCTGGAGTTACTATTCACGTAAACGGTACTATTCACGTATACGGCACTATTCATGAATACGGCACTATTCACAGAAAAATTATTTTTTTTCTTTTCGTCCAAAATATCTATTGTGGATACTAGCTTTGATTGTATCCATGTTTTGATCATTCTTGAATTTTACACCACTATGATTATTTTTGAGGTATTTTTGGACATGGATAAAACAAAGTACGAATCCTTAATCCTTAATCCTTGTCATTTTGTTTCACTGGATTCGCTTCTTTAAAAATATTTTTTATCATCTTCAGTCTTAAAGGATGTTATTATTGAATATCTTTGGCCAGTAGTGCAAAGATGAATGATTTATGATGAATATCTTTGGCCCGTAGTGCAAAGATGAACAGGTGTTTAGATGAACATGACCAACAGATGAATATCCTTGGCCTGTAGTGCAAGGATGAATATATGATTCAAGATGTGCATTGATTGATGTTACAGGGATAAAAATACTGTTGATGGACTGTTAAATTCATAGACATTAGTAGATTTCATCCTCTACGTAACTCTTCTATGAATTAATATTTTCCGCTGCGAATATTGATTTAAAACTTGTTGTCTATTGTATTTTATTAGATTTTTTCCCTGTTGAAGGCTAACGATAATTTGTTGTATATTATCTTAGTCATAATATTCTTTACTGAGCTAGTTGAGCTCACCCTTTTCCTTTTTGTTCCATTTTTCTTCTCAGGAGACGAGAATATAGCGAGTACGAGTCGGGGTATGAATTGATGGTCCTTGAAAGAGTTGTTTAGTAGTCCTCACCATTTTTGTAAAATAATATATCAATAATTGTATTGAGGACATAGTTGGGTATGTATATTATCTAGATGACAATGTTTGTATTCAAACTCACAGTTTATGGGTTGTAAAAGTTGTAGTTGTTTCTGTACCATGTATTTGGCGACTCAAAATGGGTTGGATAGAATAGACCTATTTTGGGGGCGTCACAACAATAGTAAGACTCCTCTTATTAATTTATATTTAATATTTCTAAAATATTAAATAATAAATATTAAGATATTTAATTTATTCCATCACCATGGATTAAAGCTATATATACTTAACTTACTATAACGATTATGCCATTAACTTCTTTCATAATTATTCTTACTTTTATGGTGTGACCCTTTAGGTTCTCCATATTAAACCGGTTGTGAATAAATCAATTAGAATAATTCTAATCTTATTTAAATAAATAATATTTATTCTACAATATGGATAAGCCTCCCTAGCTATTAACGAATTTCTAGATAATATAGATTTCAACATTAATCATAAAAGAACTTTTGAGTAAATAGTTATCGTACAATTAATCATTCCACCATATATGTCTCAATTAAATATAAGACATAAAATTACTGTTAATTCTTATTTTATTTAATTATATGTATTTTGATTCTTAAATTCACAACATCAACACCAAATAATACAAATTAGAAACTCCTTTCAAATTTCATTTTGCTTTTGCCAAGGACTACTGGGTTGTCATTTATCAAATCACATAAGACATTTCTCTTCTTTTACTAGAAGCGGTAGATTCATTGTTGATCATACATTATCTCCATGTACAACTTATTATACCCAATCATACCCTTTGATATACCCTAAGGGTCTTAAGGTATAAGTTAAAGTATAACTCATCATACACAAGATACTATGAGGATCTCAAGTACAAGGATCACATGTACTACTATCACTATAGGAATTCCTATTGACAGGTAAGTAAAACTCCATTAGGTATTCCTTAGCGAGTCACGTTCAGTAAACTTATTCTCCAATAAGCACCTACATACTTTCTTTAGTGTCTCCACACAAATGATCATGAGATCAATCATCCTCATCCAATGAGTAAACAACGTATGTACCAATCTATCTGGATTCTCTAATTCTCAATTTAGTAATCCAACGACTGGGAACTATTTTAGTTTTAAGCTTTCTAAGAATTTAGATCTCATTAGAATGATCATCATCATTATTCTAAAAGCATTGCTTAAAACTATGGGTTTATCACATGTTATTAAAATATCATCATGTAGATAAAGTAAAGCCTTTAATAAATGAATACTTATTTTAATAAACGAATAATATTGTTACAAAGTATATGCTTTATCATCAACATGATTGGCTTGTGTACATACTACTTTTAGTTAAACGGTGTCAAACCATCAGGTCTTTGTGTAAAAATTTTCTTGGTTGAGTTGGTGCAACCATTTAAAAATACCAACTGGCGACTCTAAAAAGTAAAATCGTCGACATATACATATCGGACCTTTTCAAACTTGTTTTTTCAAACAAATCTCACCTAAAATGAGAACAACAAAAGACAAGAACAAAAAGTGATAAATAAAAATCCCAACATCGATATCGAAGAAACCCTAGCATTTTCTCTCTCTAGAATTTTAGTATGCTCTGAACTTCACCATTTTCTCTTTGTAAACTTCTCAAATTATCAGTCTAAAATTCAGGATCTCTCTTCTCTCTCCTTTTCTATATATCTTTCTCTCTATATAAATCTCTATATATGAGCTTACTCCCCGTGCTGTAAGTAGCTAGCTAATTAGTTTTCACTTTTCATTGAATTGGAAGAGGGAAATGCAAGATGAACCCACGTTTGGCTAACAAACGAGTTTCCGAAGCTAATACCGAGCCTACTTTGAATGTCACCCAAAAGGCCATAAATATTCTGAGCTTAAATGGATCTAGTGTTGTGCAAAATTTTTGGTTTTTCATGTTGTCCAGACCGGACTGAATCGGCCAGTTTAGTACAAAAAGAACCGGTCCATTTTCGGTACAAAAAATTTGGTATATATCGGTTTTTTGGTACCTGTTTCGGTACGACGTGTTTATGGTTCGGTATTATCGAACCGGACCGGTATATACTGATTTTCCAATTTTATTATTATTATTATTATTATTATTATTATTATTAATTAATAATAATAAAAATAAAAATAAAAATAAAAATAATAAAATAATGATAATAATAATATTAATAATAATTATAATAAATTAATAATAATAATAAAAATAATAAAATAATAAAATAATAATTATATTAATTTTCGGTAAAAATTGGTACTGAACCGGTAAATACCGATCCAACCAGTAGTGACATCAGTATCAAAATTTGGCTGATTTCGGTACCAGTTCGGTTCGGTACCGGTACCATTTCGGGCAGGTATTTACCGGGTGCACACCCCTAAATAGATTCGACTTCTGAGATGGTTAGCCAACTTATAAGTTGTTTTAAACTTTGCATGTGATTTATTTATTTTTAACTTAAAATTTGACTTATAAATAAGTTTTGAGGAATAATAATTTCTTACTTCAATTACATAAAAGTTGGTTATGTTATTTTTTACTGTTTAGTGTTCATATGTGATGTGATTTAATTTTTTTTCTAATAATTTAACTTATAAATTTTAAGAAGTAATAATTTCTTACACCTCAAAAAATAGTTATAAATTATTTTAAAATAAATAGGTTTAACAAAATATAAAGTCATTGCGTGGCAGTTCCGTTTATCACTTTATTGTAAAAGACTAGAACCCTCTGTTATGCCATAAGCAGATACATATTATGCTGAGTCTGTTATGTGACGCCCCCAAAATAGGTCAATTCCATCACCCATTCTGAGTCGCCAAATACATGGTACAGAAATAATTACAACTTTATTATTTCAACATATAAACTGTGAGTTTAAATACAGATATTGTCGTCTAGACAATATCCACATGCAAATAAATCCCCATCATAATTATTGATACATTATTTTACAAAAATGGTGAGGACTACTAAACAACTCTCTCTAGAACCTTCATTTCATATCCCGACTAATACTCGCTACATTCTCGCCTCCTGAGAAGAAAATGTAACAAAAAGGAAAAGGGTGAGCTCAACTAGCCCAGTAAAGTATATTATGACTAAGATAATATACAACAAATTATCGTTAGTCTTCAACAGGAAAAAATCTAGTAGAATACAATAGACAACCAGTTTTAAATCAACAACTGCAGCGGATTCAACAATTCATTAGAAGAGTGAAGTAGAGAATGCAAACTACTATCTTTATATATGAATTTAAAAGTTCATCGTCGATATTTATCCCTGTAACATCAATCATTATATATCTGGAATCAAATATTCATCTTTGCACTACAGGCCAAAGATATTCATCAGTTGGTCATGTTCATCTAAACAACTGTTCATCTTTGCACTACGGGCCAAAGATATTAATCAGTCGGTCATGTTCATCTCAACACCTGTTCATCTTTTCACTACGGGCCAAAGATATTCATTAAGAAATCAATCATCTTTGCACTACAGGCCAAAGATATTCAGTTATATCATCATTTAGGACTGATGATGATGAAAAATATTTTTAAGAAAACGAATCTAGTGAAACAAAAGAACAAATATTAAGGATTCGTATTTACACAATCCAAGTTCAAAAATACTTCATAAGTAATCAGAGTGGAGTAAAATTCATAATAGATATCAAAGCCAGTATCCATAATAGATATTTTGGACAAAAAGAAGAAATTTTATTTTTCGGTGAATAGTGTCGTATTCGTGAATAGTGTCGTATACGTGAATAATAACTCCGACACCAAAAGATAGAAATTTCACAAAAAAAACATCATCATGCTTCGTGAATAGTACTCATGAATAGTAACTCATGAATAGTAACTAATGAATAGTAACTCGTGAATAGTAACTAATGAATAATAACTCATGAATAGTAACCCCGACATGAAAAAGTTCCAAATTTGATAAAAAGTTCCAACCAATATTTCAGCATAATGATATTGAAGAAATAATATCATTTGAGAAGAAAATAACCTCCCTTACCTCGAAAGACAGTATTTCTAGTTGAAACACCAGATATAGGCTATGACTTGAACTTGCACCGTATAGGAATACTCAAAGTATACTCAAAATACTCACAAGAATACGCTCGATAATATAGAGAGAAAAAACTTCAGTTTCTGGTGTGATTTTCAATTCTAGCCTAAGCACCCTATTTGTAGGAAAATGCTTAGAACACCAAAGTAGAAAATTTAATAAATTAATATTAATTATTTTCCACATCTTCCTACACATTTATGAATCTGAACTCAGCCATCCTAACACATGTTAAATGAGTCCCAAATATGTAAAAATCGGTTTTCTTAAAAAAACATAATTAAAACATCCAAAAATTAATTATTTCGGAGCTTTAGAACTTCAATAATTCACAATAAATAGCCCTTTTGTCAGAAAATTCGAATCTCGCGATTTTTTATAGGAAATTCAATTCTCTACAACTTTGCAGAAGAAAGATTTTCCAAATTCCAAACAAAAATTAACCGAAATCCACAGACGGACAATTTTACATGCTATAATCAAATTTAAGTCAAGAAATGGGGTTCACCGACACATAAAACATGCTTTAAATATTTTTGATAACAAAAATACTCCTCCTCTACATATACTCATATATTTCACATTTATCATAAAAATATCATCATTATTGTGACAACCCGAGAAATTAGACAATTTATGAAAATCTTAAATGATTGATTTAAGGTTAAATAATAGACCTAGACAGAAAATAAGTGTATGCGTTTGATGTTATTGAGATTGAATTTTGAGAATTTCAAAATTTGGTGAAGGATATAGGTGAATTATTCAGGATTAAGGATTTATGTAAATATGCTCTGTGTATATGGTTAATGATGTGTTCAGAATGTGGTTAAGGGTTATGGGTTGATCAGATAAATTATATCTGTGACAAACCCTAAGTTTATATTAAGAACGTCAATGTTCAGTTAGAAAACCATAACGTCTAATAAGAAACCCTAGAAATCGGTTCAGGAAATCCTAGTTTCAGTTCCGGGAGTCAGAAACCTTAAATCGGATATTGAAAACCCTAGATTGGGAATGCAATGTATGTACAAGGTTAAACGCCAATAATTTTAATTAATTAGGGAAAACCCTAATGAATTATGTAAAATCTTAATTGATTATTAGAAAACCCTAATACCAGATCTGAAAATCCTAATTTCAGATTCTGATAAACGGAAGCCCTAATATGGGAATATAATGGAGAATTTTAATGCTTTAGTGCTATTAATTAAGTACTAATTAGAGTAAAAGTTAATTAATTAACAAACCCTAATTTTAATTTTTGGAACCCAAATTGTTCCGTCAGAAACCCTAATGCTCAATTGTGAATTTAATTGCTAAAATTAGCAATGCTAATTAGGAAACCCTAATCCTAATTATTTTAATTTATGAGTAATTAGAAAACCCTAATCTAATTACGAATATTTAATTTTTATTTTCAAAAATTATTTTCTATTAGAAACCCTAAATTGTGTGATTGAAAACCCTAATTTCTAATTTTTGAACCCTAATTATTCAGTAGGTGGATTTAATTGCTATATTAGCAATGATTAATTAGGAAATATATATCCTAATTGTCAAGTTATTAGAAACCCTAATCTAATTAGGAAATCTAGTTTCTAAAACTGATATATTATTTTTCGATTTAAAAACCCTAAAATGTGGTTTTAAAACCTAATGTACAATTTTGACCCTAAGTGCTTAATTAGCAATTTTAATTAGGATAAATTAGTCCTAATTAGCAAGATTGATACATGATTAGGAAATTATGATATAATTAGGAAGTCCTAATTATAATTTAGAAATCAAAAATTTTCTAATTTTAAATTCTAATTAGAAAATTATTAAAATCCAAGTTGCTAAGTATTTAAGGGTCAAATCCTAAACTCTCAATGATCCAAACCCTAACCCCAAGGGTTTGCAACACATGGAAAATCTAGAAATAAAATGGAAATAACCATTATACCCTTTGGTCTCATTCTTTAAATTAGTTGCTTGAAGATCTTGCCAAATCAAGAGTTGGTGACCAACTCAAGTGACTTTATAGGGCCTCTATATCCAACAAATAAGCCTATGATAGTAGCTAGCAAGCTAAATGCAATGAATCAAACAATATAAAAGATTTTGAGAGAGAGAAAGTGTATTGATCTTGCTTATTTTTCTCTCTTACTATTAACAACTCTCTCTCTCTCTCACCAAACCCACGAAATTCCAATATTATTTCAGTCTCAATTCAAGCCCCACGTGTACCAGAAACAGATCAAAGGATCAAAATCAAAAATCAAAGCTAAAAGGTATAAAAAAATCCTAATCTAGAAATCCTTTGATTTTATGTTATTTGTTGTAATTGATTTATCAAAGTTGTGTAATAGGGTGTCAATTGATGGTCTGGGTTGATAATCATGAACCCATAACATCAAAGTACACGATTTTGAATTTTTAGCAAATCTGTAAATGGAAAAATTTTAGTCTGACAGCTATATGTCAGACACAATAGATCCATATGTATTAAGTGTTTTTGATGTTTAAAGCTTGTAACATGTAGTCTGTTATGTGGTCTTTAAGATGCAAAAAGAATCAAGTCGATATCTGTTGTAGATCGAGAGTTATTATGGGTCAAACCTCGTTGACCGAAAATGGTTTCTGGAATCTGGGCATCCCAGATTTGCCCAGATGGTCTGACAAGCGACTTTAGAGCCTTTGATCTTCCTACTGACCAAGTGTTTTGGAAACGTTTGTGTTATGGACATGTCGTATGGTACAAGGACTATAACATCAATCCTTTAGAACACCTAGATCTTGCATATAAATAAAATTGTAATCAGTCAAACAAGCGTTGACCGACTGACTGGGTAAAATTCTGGGAAACGCAGAATTCGCCCAGAACAGTTTCTGGTCTCTACTTTGACCGGCTAGATCTTATACATGTGATGTTAATTTGATGATCTAATGATATAGAATTGTATTCTGACATTTATTCTACAATGTTGAACCCCTAGATCACATAAATCGGACTTAGAATGAAAGTTATAAGGACCCAAAGTGGGTACCTTCGATTCTGGTAAACCAAGAAAAACGAAGAACAAATCTGACAGAAAATTTAGGAGCCTTGATCTCTCGGTTATGGTGTTGTTTACCCACGAAACTTGTTATGTAGTTGTAGTATTACATAAATACTACAACATGAAATCAATAGCAAGCCCAGAAACACATTATCCTAAGAGATAAATCCGGTCAAACCTACCACCTTGGTCACTTCCTTGAAGATCTGGGTTGTGCTGAAGAACACCTATAGCGACGATTCTGTCGCTATAGGGTCCCTTTAGCGACGCTTAATTTCGGAAATTGCAGAAAATTATTTAATAAATAGAAATAAATGATTTTTAAATATTAAAAATACATAATAAATTATGAAAAATTATTTTAAAGTTTGAAAAAAAGTTTTTAACTATTTTTGAGTATATTTCGAAAATATTTAATATTTTTGGAATATAAATGGTATTTATTTATTTAATTATAATATTAAATAAATGATTTAAAAATAATTTTAATTCATGAAAAATCATGAAAAATTATTTTTATGATAAAAGAAAATATTTTAAGTTATTTTTGATAACTTTTGATATTTTGTGATGAAACTCATTAATTAATCAATATTAAGGATAATTAGTTTATTTAATAACTATATTAAATAAATTAAGGAAAAATGGAATTAATGCTTTATAAATTATATAAAAATGATTTAAGTGATCTAAAAATATTTTAAGTTATAAATTATAACTTTTGATATTTATTCATGAAAATATTAATATTTTAATATTAATATTAATTAACGGATAATGGATTTAAGTGTTTAAAAATCATATAATTATGATTTTAAGGTATTAAAAATATTTTGAAATATTATAATTATATTATAATATTATGTAATGATTTTCATTAATATTTTATATTAAATAAATATTAATGATTAAAGTATTATGTGGTATTTAATTCATTTAAATACGGTTTTAAGGATTGAAAAATGTTGATAAATGGTAATAATTATCCGAAAATTATTACGAGCCTAGCAAAAATGTTTTGTCTGATTAGAAATTATCTGTGATAATTGTTAAGTGGTTAGACAGAGTTTAATTGAACTTACACTCGATAAAAGTCCGACTAGACCGTCGGGATGTTAGAATTGTGTCGGGTTCAACTCAGACTGCAATAGTTTGATTTGATACCTAGTCTTATGTGTGATATAGACTGATAGGCTTATGTGTTATGTGTTTAGGTTATTCTGTGGATATAATTATAACAGTATTATACTGTGATGATATTATTCTAATATTGGAGATCTATATTACTAATATTAGGTCTTCGGGGTAAAGTGTTATTAAATTGCATTGCGGTAATCAACGGTTCAGGCAAGTTTTCTTTTACTTAACTCTAATAAGAGTAGTTTCTTCAAGCTTATGGTTAATCATTGCTGATTTCCATGAAATTTGTACTCTGTACATCTTGCATGTATAAGTCAGGTATGAAAGGTTGATCACCTTCATTACCAGTTGGTTCAGAAATGTTTGTTCATGTATAATACTTGTTCAATCAAAAATTTGTTCGTGCTAGTTCTCAATTATATTGATGAATTATAGCAAGCCCATTATTCATACTCTTCAATCATGATATATCGTTATATTATTGTATATAAACTTGTTGGGCAACTTTCATGCTCACCCTTGCTATATCATGATAAAACATTGCAGATAAGGCGAATGCGTTCGGATACAGGAAACGGTTAAAGCCAAGTTCATCTTGGGATATAAAGTGCGGCTAGTTTGTAATAGCATATTTTGATAAATGTGTTGTATGATAGAAAGTTTATGATTTGTGTATAAGTTAAAGTTACTCGACCTTGGGGAATAGTGTGTAATGTATTGTATAAACAATTTATGTTTATATCTTCCGCAATTAGTTATAGAAATAGTATACTGGATCTGCGGCGATTTGGGCCCGGATTCGGGGCTGCTACAGTTGGTATCAAAGCTGTTGGTTATGAAGTTTAGGTAGGAATACCTGAGACCAATAACCGCAATGATTAGGATAAGATCTAACTCAAATAGAGTTAGTTAGTCGGTAAGATTCAAAGATGAATCTCGGCGAGTGTAAAGACACAGAGTTCCCTAACTCTGATAATAAAGTTGAACAGTAATGGTGAATAGATCGAGTCTAAAAGACTGAAAGTGCAGGAATAGAAGATCGTAAAATAAAACGATCATAGTGCATGGAATTGAATCGTAATATATACGATAAGATCACCCCGTGATCTGATAAAGGTTATGATATGGGAAAAAAATCAATCTGATGATTGAAAAGTTTACAGCAAGATGCCGTGTGTAAGTTGTACTATGAAATTGTACTATGAAAACTAATAAAAGAGTTATGGATTATGAATACGGATTAAATGAAATTCGTATGGAAAAGGGGGTTAAAATTAGATGGGGATTTCAATGAGGACTCGTGTCAGCAACTGAGTTGTATGATTCCTTGTATGGGCGGGGAATTGTGCTTGGTGTAAAAAATACTTAGTTGGTGGCATTGGTAACAATTGAAATGTTGTGTCACTCTAGTTGTTGTATACAGATAAATAGGTCATAGGTAGAGAATATAGGATTAAGTATGAGTTCTTAGAACTCATACTTATGTGACATTCTTGACTTATAGTTATATGAAATGTTTATGAGCCCCACATCGAACGGACGCCAAAGGTCAGACTAGGGTAAGTTCGTAAACTCATATAATTATGGCCAGGTTATGAACTCATAAGTGTGGTTTTATGAACTGGGTATAGTTGTGTGTGAATGGAGTGTTAAGGATTATAGGAACAGATAGATTGTTAAGCATATGATCATTAGTGGAGATTTAGGGTTTCCTAAACCCCTAGCTTTGCTAAACCTCAATTTTTGACATCAAGCTAAATACGCACTGTGTGCCTTTTAAAAAAAATATTTTTATTTATCACTTATGTACCATGTAACCTGGTGCAGAGATGATAAAAAATGATGGAGTTATCAATGCAGAATTACTTGGTGTTGGATGGGATCTAAGGATCGTCAGCCCACTACAGTATGATGTAGTATGACAAAATCATCAAATGACGAAATCCTCAACGGACTGTAAATACAGTGCGGCATCATGACATCATTCTCAAAAATGTTTTATTGAAAGAAATTTCCATAACCAAATTGTTTTGCTGTGTAATCAAATAAGACTGAGATAAAATTTTTGTGCCTTTGGCAGTGATGAAAAACAGATAAAATCAGTACTTGGCCAGTACAGGGCATATCGGGCTAATCACCCTTTGTGTCCGTAAGTAATGAAGGTTTGCGGATGAATTTCCATAAAACCTTTGCGAAAATGAAAAACAAACAGTCTATACGATTCCTCAGCACAGTTTTAAAATTTTTACCCTTGTGAGTGGTGTATTGGGTAGCATTTGAAATATGTGTGAATGGTGTAAGGTGCACGGTGTAAGGTGTAAGGTGAATTTCGGGGACGAAATTCTTAGAAGGAGGGGTGAATGTGACAACCCGAGAAATTAGACAATTTATGAAAATCTTAAATGATTGATTTAAGGTTAAATAATAGACCTAGACAGAAAATAAGTGTATGCGTTTGATGTTATTGAAATTTAATTTTGAGGATTTCAAAATTCGGTCAAGGATATAGGTGAATTATTCAGGATTAAAGATTTATGTAAATATTCTCTGTGTATATGGTTAATGATGTGTTCAGAATGTGGTTAAAGGTCATGGGTTGATCAGATAAATTATATCTGTGACAAACCCTAAGTTTATATTAAGAACGTCAACGTTCAGTTAGAAAACCATAAAGTCTAATAAGAAACCCTAGAAATTGGTTCTGAAAACCCTAGTTTCAGTTCCGGGAGTCCGAAACCTTAAATCGGATATTGAAAACCCTAGATTGGGAATGCAATGTATGTACAAGGTTAAACGCCAATAATTTTAATTAATTAGGGAAAACCCTAATGAATTATCTAAAATCTTTATTGATTATTAGAAAACCCTAATACTAGATCTGAAAACCCTAGTTTCAGATTCTGATAAACGGAAGCCCTAATCTGGGAATATAACGGAGAATTTTAATGTTTAGTGCTATTAATTAAGTACTAATTAGAGTAAAGGTTAATTAATTAGCAAATCCTAATTCTAATTTTTGGAACCCAAATTGTTCCGTCAGAAACCCTAATGCTCAATTATGAATTTAATTGCTAAAATTAGCAATGCTAATTAGGAAACCCTAATCCTAATTATTTTAATTTATGAGTAATTAGAAAACCCTAATCTAATTACGAATATTTAAGTTTTATTTTAGAAAATTATTTTCTATTAGAAACCCTAAATTGTTGGATTGAAAACCCTAATTTCTAATTTTTGAACCCTAATTGTTCAGTGGTGGATTTAATTGCTATATTAGCAATGATTAATTAGGAAATATAAATATATATCCTAATTGTCAAGTTATTAGAAACCCTAATCTAATTAGGAAATCTAGTTTCTAAAACTGATATATTATTTTTCTATTTAAAACCCCTAAAATGTGGTTTTAAAACCTAATGTACAATTTTGACCCTAAGTGCTTAACTAGCAATTTTAATTAGGATAAATTAGCCCTAATTAGCAAGATTGATACATGATTAGGAAATTATGATATAATTAGGAAGTCCTAATTATAATTTAGAAATCAAAAATTTTCTATTTTAAATTCTATTTATAAAATTTTTAAAATCCACGTAGCTAAATATTTAAGGGTCAAATCCTAAACTCTCAATGATCCAAACCCTAACCGTAAGGGTTTACAACACATGGAAAATCTAGAAATAAAATGGAAATAGCCATTATACCCTTTGGTCACATTCTTTAAATTAGTTACTTGAAGATCTTGCCAAATCAAGAGTTGGTGACCAACTCAAGTGACTTTATAGGGCCTCTATATCCAACAATTCAGCCTATGATAGTAGCTAGCAAGCTAAATGCAATGAATCAAACAATATAAAAGATTTTGAGAGAGAGAAAGTTTATTGATCTTGCTTATTTTTCTCTCTTACTATTAACAACTCTCTCTCTCTCACCAAACCCTCAAAATTCCTATATTATTTCAGTCTCAATTCAAGCCCCACGTGTACCAGAAACAGATCAAAGGATCAAAATCAAAAATCAAAGCTAAAAGGTATAAAAAAATCCTAATCTAGAAATCCTTTGATTTTATGTTATTTGTTGTAATTGATTTGTCAAAGTTGTGTAATAGGGTGTCAATTGATGGTCTGGGTTGATAAATCATGAACCCATAACATCAAAGTACACGATTTTGAATTTTTAGCAAATTTGTAAATGGAAAAATTTTAGTCTGACAGCTATATGTCAGACACTATAGATCCGTGTGTATTAAGTGTTTTTGATGTTTAAAGCTTGTAACATGTAGTATGTTATGTGGTCTTTAAGATGCAAAAAGAATCAAGTCGATATCTGTTGTAGATCGAGAGTTATTATGGGTCAAACCTCGTTGACCGAAAATGGTTTCTGGAATCTGGGCATCCCAGATTTTCCCAGATGGTCTGACAATCGACTTTAGAGCCTTTGATCTTCCTACTGACAAGTGTTTTGGAAACGTTTGTGTTATGGACATGTCGTATGGTACAAGGACTACAACATCAATCATTTAGAACACCTAGATCTTGCATATAAATAAAATTGTAATCAGTCAAACAAGCGTTGACCGACTGACTGGGTAAAATTCTGGGAAACGCAGAATTCGCCCAGAACAGTTTCTGGTCTCTACTTTGACCGGCTAGATCTTATACATGTGATGTTAATTTGATGATCTAATGATATAGAATTGTATTCTGACATTTATTCTACAATATTGAACCCCTAGATCACATAAATCGGACTTAGAATGAAAGTTATAAGGACCCAAAGTGGGTACCTTCGATTCTGGTAAACCCAGAAAAACGAAGAACAAATCTGACAGAATTTTTTGGAGCCTTGATCTCTCGGTTATGGTGTTGTTTAGCTACGAAACTTGTTATGTAGTTGTAGTATTAAATAAATACTACAACATGAAATCAATTGCAAGCCCAAAAACACATTATCTTAAGAGATAAATCTGGTCAAACCTACCACCTTGGTCACTGCCTTGAAAATCTGGGTTGTGCTGAAGAACACCTATAGCGACGGTTCTGTCGCTATAGGTTCCCTTTAGCGACGCTTAATTTCGGAAATTGCAGAAAATTATTTAATAAATAGAAATAAATAATTTTTAAATATTAAAAATACATAATAAATTATTAAAAATTATTTTAAAGTTTGAAAAATAGTTTTTAACTATTTTGAGTATATTTCGAAAATATTTAATATTTTTGGAATATAAATGGTATTTATTTATTTAATTATAATATTAAATAAATGATTTAAAAATAGTTTTAATTCATGAAAAATCATGAAAAATTATTTTTATAATAAAAGAAAATATTTTAAGTTATTTTTGATAACTTTTGATATTTTGTGATGAAATTCATTAATTAATCAATATTAAGGATAATTAGTTTATTTAATAACTATATTAAATAAATTAAGGAAAAATGGAATTAATGCTTTATAAATTATATAAAAATGATTTAAGTGATCTAAAAATATTTTAAGTTATAAATTATAACTTTTGATATTTAGTCATGAAAATATTAATATTTTAATATTAATATTAATTAACGGATAATGGATTTAAGTGTTTAAAAATCATATAATTATGATTTTAAGGTATTAAAAATATTTTGAAATATTATAATTATATTATAATATTATGTAATGATTTTCATTAATATTTTATATTAAATAAATATTAATGATTAAAGTATTATGTGGTATTTAATTCATTTAAATACGGTTTTAAGGATTGAAAACTGTTGATAAGTGGTAATAATTATCCAAAAATTATTACGAACCTAGGAAAAATGTTTTGTCCGATTAGAAATTATCTGTGATAATTGTTAAGTGGTTAGACAGAGTTTAATTGAACTTAAACTCGATAAAAGTCCGACTAGACCGTCGGGATGTTAGAATTGTGTCGGGTTCAACTCAGACTGCAATAGTTTGACTTGATACCTAGTCTTATGTGTGTTATAGACTGATAGGCTTATGTGTTATGTGTTTAGGTTATTCTGTGGATATAAATATAACAGTATTATACTGTGATGATATTATTCTAATATTGGAGATCTATATTACTAATATTAGGTCTTCGGGGTAAAGCGTTATTAAATTACATTGCGGTAATCAACGGTTCAGTCAAGTTTTCTTTTACTTAACTCTAATAAGAGTAGTTTCTTCAAGCTTATGGTTAATCATTGCTGATTGCCATGAAATTTGTACTCAGTACATCTTGCATGTATAAGTCAGGTATGAAAGGCTGATCACCTTCATTACTAGTTGGTTCAGAAATGTTTGTTCATGTATAATACTTGTTCAGTCAAAAATTTGTTCATGCTAGTTCTCAATTATATTGATGAATTATAGCAAGCCCATTATTCATACTCTTCAATCATGATATATCGTTATATTATTGTATATAAACTTGCTGGGCAACTTTCATGCTCAACCTTGCTATATCATGATAAAACATTGCAGATAAGGCGAATGCGTTCGGATACAGGAAACGGTTAAAGCCAAGTTCAGCTTGGGATATAAAGTGCGGCTAGTTTGTAATAGCGTATTTTGATAAATGTGTTGTATGATAGAAAGTTTATGATTTGTGTATAAGTTAAGGTTACTCGACCATTGGGGAATAGTGTGTAATGTATTGTATAAATAATTTATGTTTATATCTTCCGCCATTAGTTATAGAAATAGTATACCGGATCTGCGTCAATTTGGGCCCGGATTCAGGGCTGCTACAATTATTATATTATTAAAATATAATAATATATTTAAATGAATTATTTTATCAGAAAAAGATAAAATATTAATTTTCAACAATTGTCACTTTAAAAATTTTCTCCATCTATATCCACATAAAATCAATATTTTTCTTATCTTATAAATCAATAATTAATTATTCACAAATAATATTACAAAATCACAATATTGACAACCAGACAGTTCCCAGGAAAGAGGGGGCTTTCCAATAAGAATTTCTCCTTATTGGCGCGCAATTAGGTGACCAAACCTCTCCTTAGACAGAACTTTCTAGACATTGCCAATAATGTTATCTAATAATATTATTCAGATAATATGAATTATTGCTTCGATAATAAAAAATATTGTATAATGACAATTATTGAAACAACAGTAATATACAATATTAATGCAGCAATTATTGAATCAATAAAATAAAATACTAAACAGTAATTACTGTAACCATTATTGAGTAATGCCTTCTTACGTAAGAATCAATAATTGGTGCAATACCGTGTGCTACTGTGTTTTAACCACCGAGTATTTTAACAGTATTAACAGTAACAACTACACCGTTATTTTTAAAAAACTTATATTTGTCGTTTTCTTTATCCAATCGCTTTCCGTTATGGGGCCCACAAAAGACTGTTCCGTCGTACGAATATTCCCCAACAGCAAGAATATTCCACGACCAAACGAATATTCCCCGACAACAATGAATATTTTATAACTACCTACTTATTCGAAATATTTGCGTATTTTACCCATAACTATCCACATTAAACAAATCAACCCTTACTATTTCAAAATAATAAATAGAGAAAATTAAATTTCATTATTTATAAAAAGTTGGGGTCTTACAACCTCCCCTCCTTATGAAATTTCGTCCTCAAAATTGACGTATATATCTGGTGTTTCGAAAAGATGAGAATACCTCGCTTTCATTTCCTGTTTCCAACTCCCAGGTCATTTCCTCAATAGCATGGTTTCTCCATAAAACTTTAACTTGTGGTATAACCTCGGTATATAGGGCATGTTCTTTCCTATCCAAGATCTTGACAGGTACCTCCTCGTACATTATGTCTTCGGCTATCTCATCCGGTTCTAACTCAATGATGTGGTTCGGGTCGTCCACATATTTACGTAACATCGATACGTGAAAAACATTATGAAACACGCGTCATACTTGGCGGTAAAACGAGTCTATAGGCCACAGTTCCTATTCGATCGAGAATTTCAAATGGATTAATAAATCGAAGGTTTGAGCTTTCCTCACCTCACCGATTCTCGCTTTTGAAATAACAACTTCTTGCACCTCTTTCTTCAAATTCATCAGCTCCGGTGTGTAGCTTGAACAACCTTAACTTTATCGATAAAAGTCAGTTCTACTTGTATATCATCACGTGAGCCCCTAGAGTCTTTAACTCTATATCTATCATTTGTAAGTTATATGAAGTGGGTCTTTGACAATATCGTACTCGTACTTGTATACGATCTTCTACTCAACACGTCATCTACCACATTCTCTTTTCCAGGATGGCATGGTCAGAACATGTGCTGAAATAAGTCTCCTCTTGAGTTCTTCGAAGCTCTTCTCATATTCCTTGCTCCATTCAAACTTTGTATCTCTATGAGTCAGCTGCGTTAATGGAATAGCGATTCGAGAATATCCTTCAACGAATCTCCGATAATAACCAACTAAGCCTAGAAAGCTACGTATTTCGATTACCGACTTAGGTTGTTCTCAACTGTGACTAATATCCCAACCATGGATAGCACATTATAATGACACCTATCAGTTTACTATCGCACGAATATTGTCCCCTACGGAGAGTCTGGCATCGGTACATTCCACAAAGGAAGTCACCAGATAAAGGCTCAGGTACCAAATTCTATAGTTGAATTTTTAACTCCTGAAGTTCAATAGGAGCCATTCGATATGAGATTTTAGAAATGAGTTTTGTACCAGGTTCAAAAACAACAGGACCATGATACGTCAAGAAAAATCAATAACAATAGGAATATTATTCAAATCTGATGTGTCTTTATTTAAATCCATAACTTGGACTAAGAAAACTTGACATCCGTAATAAACGAATGACCTCATGGCTTGATATGAAAATGTTTGACTACAATGGTTTGATCGCTTGAATTCGAATAACAGGTTGCTTAGGAATATGAAAACTAACAACCTTACGAAAGTAATCAATTTCGGCATGATGAGTAGTTAACCATAAAATCACATCATAAGCAAATATCTCTATAGAAATAAGGTTAACAGGTAATGTGATAGTGCCAACCTGAATCAAGCAAGATTTCTAAAACAACGGATGTAATGAAAGTTTCTCCTAACGGAGTCTCCATAAATAGGTCAAAGTTTAATTTTTCCGTAGTCAAGTTCAAACGTTGAGCGCAAGCAAGAGAGATAAAAGAATGGGAAGAACCGGTATCTAATAAGGTATAAACTTCGTAAGAATTTATAATTTACTAACCCATGCTAACTTCGTTCGGGTTCCTCGCATTTTGACCGGTCACGACAAACGCTCTTCCAGGAATCGCTGACTTTGACTTTTTTGGGACATCCTTTTGAGTCACCATTCCTGCTGAACTAGGTTTCGATACCGTACAATCTCGAGCGATATGTCCTTCTTTTCCACAATTATAACATACCTTAAACTGTTGTGGGTAGTTTGGGCTGATATGTCCCTCTTTCTCGCATTTGTAACATACGACCGGTGGTTTTTCTCCTCCCTTGGAACTAGTTGCTACTGGTGCTGACGTCTTCACATGGTCGTTATTGAATCTCCTCTTTTTAAAATCTCCTCCCGACTCGCTTCTTCTATTTTCATGGCCACGATTACCACCAGAGTGGTTACTGCCTTTGTCCGTATTCTTATTTCTCCGCTGATTATCGTTATTCTGATGACTGCTATCTTCGGTATCCTGGTTATAGTCCCTCGGTTGAACGTACTCATTATCTCGCTCTAACAACTGAGCCCTGTTGACAACATCTGAATAGAGAGAAAATTTATGAGAAATGAGATACTGACGTATGTCGGGTTTTAAACCTCTCAGAAACATCCGCGTCATACGTTCCTCATTCTCCACCAAATGAGGTACAAACCTGGATAACTCCGCGAACTTCGCCTCGTACCGGGACACCGTCATGTTATTCTACTCCACTCTAATAAACGCCACTTCCTTCATATGACGAATACTTTCAGGGAAGTACTTGTCATTGAACTGTTTCTGAAATGTCTCCAATGACATGCTGAGTGCAGCTGGATGGGTACGCTTCACAGATTCCCACCAGTAATATGCCTCGTTACGGAACATAAAAGTAGCGAATGGAACTTTCTGTTCCTCCGTGTATCCCAAGACATCAAATATCTTGGTAATTTGTTTGACCCACGTCTCTTCCTTAATCGGATCCTGCTTTCCCCAGAATTCTGGTGGTCCCAACTCTTTGAACTGCTTGGCTGTGACCACCCATGAATTGATATCATTTCCTTCCGTATTCTGTACATGAGTCTCCCTCGTCTGGTTTTGTATGAACTGCAAAAAGCTCCTAAACATCCCGTCGTTCATCGTCTGCTCAGTGGTGTTGTTAACAGGAGGAACATTGTCAACCTGTTGCACGTTCTCCTCATTGGTGAGTACAGGCATCTCCACGGTCTCATTTACTCCATTGTTAACATTCTCAGTCGACATTCTCAAATACTGCCATAAAACAAGGGTTAAGAAATCAACATATCACATACTATCCCTATATAATGACCAACCAACAAATAAGCTTAGGTAGGACACACTAACGAAGGATTTACTCATCTCTCCCCTCCTAGTTCTATTCCC
Organism: Panax japonicus; assembly: GCA_020205505.1. Classification (NCBI taxonomy): domain Eukaryota; kingdom Viridiplantae; phylum Streptophyta; class Magnoliopsida; order Apiales; family Araliaceae; genus Panax; species Panax japonicus. Next base: position 36,013,368 of record CM035114.1, read on the forward strand.
CGATCTCCGCCAGAGATCATATCCCTAAGCTCTGATACCAACTGTGACGCCCCCAAAATAGGTCCATTCCATCACCCATTCTGAGTCGCCAAATACATGGTACAGAAATAACTACAACTTTATTATTACAACATATAAACTGTGAGTTTAAATACAGATATTGCCATCTAGACAATATCCACATGCAAATAAATCCCCATCATAATTATTGATACATTATTTTACAAAAATGGTGAGGACTACTAAACAACTCTCTCTAGAACCTTCATTCCATACCCCGACTAGTACTCGCTACATTCTCACCTCCTGAGAAGAAAATGGAACAAAAAGGAAAAGGGTGAGCTCAACTAGCCCAGTAAAGAATATTATGACTAAGATAATATACAACAAATTATCGTTAGTCTTCAACAGGGAAAAATCTAATAGAATACAATAGACAACCAGTTTTAAATCAACAACTGCAGTGGAAAATAAAATTTATTAGAAGAGTTAAGTAGAGAATGCAAACTACTATTTTCTATATATGAATTTAAAAGTTCATCGTCGATATTTATCCCTGTAACATCAATCAATATATATCTGGAATCAAATATTCATCTTTGCACTACAGGCCAAAGATATTCATTAGTTAGTCATGTTCATCTAAACACCTGTTCATCTTTGCACTACGGGCCAAAGATATTAATCAGTCGGTCATGTTCATCTCAACACCTGTTCATCTTTGCACTATGGGCCAAAGATATTCATCAAGAAATCATTCATCTTTGCACTACAGGTCAAAGATATTCAGTTATATCATCATTTAGGACTGAGGATGATGAAAAATATTTTAAAGAAAACGAATCCAGTGAAACAAAAGAACAAATATTAAGGATTCGTACTTTACACAATCCAAGTTCAAAAATACTTTATAAGTAATCAGAGTGGAGTAAAATTCAAGATTGATCAAAACATGGATACAATCAAAGCTAGTATCCATAATAGATATTTTGGACAAAAAAAAGAAATTTCATTTTTCGGTGAATAGTGTCGTATTCGTGAATAGTGCCGTATACATGAATAGTAACTCCGACACCAAAAGATAGAAATTTCACAAAAAATTATCATAATGCTTCGTGAATAGTACTCGTGAATAGTAATTTATGAATAGTAACTCGTGAATTACTACTCATGAATAGTAACTCATGAATAGTAACCCCAACATGAAAAAGTTCTAAATTTGATAAAAAGTTCCAACCAATATTTCAGCATAATGATATTGAAGAAATAATATCATTTGAGAAGAAAATAACATCCCTTACCTCGAAAGACAATACTTCTAGTTGAAACACCGGATATAGGCTATGACTTGAACTTGCACCGTATAACAATACTCAAAGTATACTCAAAATACTCACAAGAATACGCTCGATAATATATAGAGAGAAAACTTTAGTTTTTGGTGTGATTTTTAATTCAAACCTAAGCACCCTATTTATAGGAAAATGCTTAGAACACCAAAGTAGAAAATTTAATAAATTAATATTAATTATTTTCCACATCTTCCTACGCATTCATGTATCTGAACTCAGCCAACCTAACACATGTTAAATGAGTCCCAAGCATGTAAAAAATGTTTTTCTTAAAAAACATAATTAAAACTTCCAAAAATTAATTATTTCGGAGCTTCAGAACTTCAATAATTCACAATAAATAGCCCTTTTGTCAGAAAATTCAAATCTCGTGATATTTTATAGGAAATTCAATTCTCTACAACTTTGTAGAAGAAAGTTTTTCCAAATTCCAAATAGAAATTAACCGAAATCCACAGACGGACAATTTTACAGGCTATAATCAAATTTCAGTCAAGAAATGGGGTTCACCGACACATAAAACATGCTTTAAATATTTTTGATAACAAAAATACTCCTCCTCCACATATACTCATATATTCCACATTTATCATAAAAATATCATCATTATTATATTATTAAAATATAATAATATATTTAAATGAATTATTTTATCAGAAAAAGATAAAATATTAATTTTCAACAATTGTCACTTTAAAAATTTTCTCCATCTATATCCACATAAAATCAATATTTTCCTTATCATATAAATCAATAATTAATTATTCACAAATAATATTACAGACTCACAATATTGACAACTAGGCAGTTCCTAGGAAAGAGGGGGCTTTCCAATAAGAATTTCTCCTTATTAGCGCACAATTAGGTGACCAAACCTCTCCTTAGACAGAACTTTCTAGACATTGCCAATAATGTTATCTAATAATATTATTCAGATAATATGAATTATTTCTTCGATAATGAAAAATATTGTATACTGACAATTATTGAAACAACAGTAATATAAAATATCAATGCAGCAATTATTGAATCAATAAAATAAAATACTGAACAGTAATTACTGTAACCATTATTAAGTAGTGCCTTCTTACGTAAGAATCAATAATTGGTGCAATACCGTGTGCTACTGTGTTTTAACCACCGAGTATTTTAACAGTATTAACAGTAACAACTACGCCGTTATTTTTAAACAACTTATATATGTCATTTTCTTTATCCAATCGCTTTCCGTTATGGGACCCACAAAAGACTGCGTCGTTGTACGAATATTCCCCAACAACAAGAATATTCCTACGACCAAAGGAATATTCCCCGACAACAGTGAATATTTTATAACTACCTGCTTATTCGAAATATTTGCGTATTTTACCCATAACTATACACATTAAACAAATCAACCCTTACTATTTCAAAATAATAAATAGAGAAAATTAAATTTCATTATTTATAAAAAGTTGGGGTCTTACAAGTTACTTAAACGGATAAAAGTGACTCTAGAAGCTGATCTTTCCCAAGAGCTCGATCACAAGTGGCATTTCTTCTTCTATATTTATTTCCTTGACAACCTTATTTTTATTGGAATAAAAATAAAATAAATTATGTATTTTTACATGACTTACATCGAGGTAATATATTGATGTTTGTAACGACCCCAAAATCTGGACAAATCCATTCCATACTTTGGTCGTAACCATACATCATTAATTGATAATATAATCATTAAAATGCGAATAAATTTAAAACTTTTCTATCTTCTTTCTTTAATTCCCCGAATCACAACCTTTACGATAACATATCTTAGAATCATATTTATTTTATAATTTATTTTATCAGATTTATTATATAAGTTTACACGTTTCAATAAAATATCCTTTATATATCAGATAGTTCAATAATTACAACCTGACATTTAATACACATCATAAACTACCAACTACAAACATTGAAAATCCTTAGCATGGTTCAAAACAATTTCTAGATAAAGAATATTTATTTTCTTGTATGTCTTCTGATACTTACCATCCATATAGCATATAATATCACATTGTATCCTTAACCTACAAAAGGTTATTTTTGCAAGATTAAGATCGACAACTCAATAAATCAAATAGTTTTTATACATCACATAACACATAATTCCATGCTCAGTTCATATATCATAACCCTTTTACTATACATTTAATACATGTTGCATTTCACATATCATGTAAAGATTGAGTGCAATAACTCAATCAACTTAGTCATAAATTGACTTTCACAAATATATCGAGCATCATACATAATTCAACACACTTCTTGTAGTAAGTTTACAATTAAATAATAACAAGTTCAAATAACACATATGAACTAAAAGACTTGCCTGATTTATTGATTACCAGCGACAACTTAACTGCTTTGCATTTATCCTACATCAGTTTAAAAGTTTATATACACATGCATCAGTTACACATACATAATGAAATCAATTAGATTACATCGACTCTTAGTCCTATTCTTTTTATAACTTGTACTTCTTTTAAAAACCTATAACCTATTTTTATGTTTTAACTCCTCTTTACCCATAGCTTACTAGTTTGACATTTAACATGTTTATATGCCTAAATCAAGACATTACTTAAAACTTCATATTTTCTTGACATTGATCTTTATAGATTAGTTTACTAACCTTATCTTTTACAACATTAGATTTACTTTGAAAACATTTAGCAAACCTTGCTTGATGAGGTCATTTTATATCTGATCAAGCTAGACACTACACCCTCCATGTTTTACAACATCAGGGACTTATACATCCAAGGTTCAGAACTTTAAATAATCTATCTTGTAGACTATGTAGCACGGCGTGGTCGCGCTGCTATTAATCCTGGGAGTAGCATGACCGCGCTACTCCTTTTAAGGCTTAGGGTTGAAATTCTCTTACCCTCTTCACCTCTTAATGTGACATACCCAAATCTGGACACTTCAATTCCACGGATCTGGTGCTCACTGTCCATCACATTCATTATCTAACTACCCATACATAAGAATAATAAACTTCATAAATAATAATAATCCCATTAAATGATTACATAATCTAAAATAAAATCCCAGGTTAACTAACCTTAAATTATTACATCATAATTGTGAAATAATAATAAAAACACAAACATTCATAAGTCTTATTACGTAAGCTCATAATAAAAGAGTTTAAAACTCCATCTAAATAACTTCATCTATTTATGCATCTTGCCCTTGCCCTAGCTTGTGGATGTCTCTTCGGACTTAACTGAAATGTTTTTATGTAAGAGTGAACAAAACAATTGCTCTGAAGGATAATAATAAACAATAAACAACATATAGATAATCAATGGATAAGCCTTAACTTAATAATTTAACCATTTTTGAAATCAGTCAATAATGATCAATTAAAAATGGTAAGCTCAATGGAATGATCGACTATTGAACCAATAATAGAAATCAAAATCAAAAGTATAACTGAGGGTCAGAAGACCACGAACTATGTCCCAGGTTATCAAGTATCTTTACTTAAACCTTTAACAGTCGTAAGACTATATAGACCATCCATCTCGTACTCTAGGGGATCAACCCTTCGTACAATGTATTGTGCACAAACATTTTAACGTTATTATGTAATATAATCCCTTATTCTAGGGTTGTTCATCTCAGATTTGACATTAGAATCCATACCAAAGGATGTTTTGTTTGGAACAACTTCAAAAGGATTATAGAATTTTAGAACGCTCATCAACTATGGACTAGTCAAATGAAAAAGGTTCACTAGCCACTTAAAGGTTTGATAACAAAATAAGCTTTTACAATGATATATAATCAAGGATAGAATAACCATGATTCACAATTAGATAAACATCATAAGTTAAAGTAATACTTTTAAAAGAATTAGAAAGCTTAATTAGGAATCATAGACTTGAACAATTTAAGAAACCTCACTTTGAACAATAAGAAGCAAAGGTTAGGAAACTTGCTTCATGCACTCGTTATAAACTTACTATTCACGTTTTACAAATATCCTACATATATCATTAGGATAACAATACCAATTAGGAAAAATAAAACTCACCTTATATGTTTAGTTTCCATCTTACTTTACTTTATCATCTTATCTTAAATTCTGAATATCCTTGTTACACGTATATTATGAACATGATCTCTATATTAGGTTACCATGCAAGACATAACATTTCAATGACCTTCAATTTCTCACAAACACTAAACCAATGACTTTTTATAACTTCTAAATTCTTAACATAAAATATCAACTTTGTTGTCGACGTCGGGATTTTTATTTATCCCTTTCGTTCTTGTCTTTTGGTATTCTCATATTAGGTGAGATTTATTTGAAAAAACAAGTTTGAAAAGGTTCAACATGTATATGTTGACGATTGGACTGTAAGAGTCGCCAGTAGATATTTTTAAATGGTTTCACCAACTCAACCGAGAAAAGGTTTGCACATTGACCTAGTGATGTAACACTACTTTAACTGGTCTGTGAAATTGAGATACATTAGGGTTTGGGGTTTGATTATACGGAGGAAAGGTGTTAGGCACCCCCGACATCCGTGTTACCACGGTGACTGCCACTTTTTAATTTAAACTTCTATTTGAATGTGTGTGTGGGTTAATGTGCAATTATCAAGAAGTAGTGTTATGCCTCCTTTGCACCTATATACAAAGGGTTTAAATTTTGTATAAAAGTTCAATTTTAACAAGATATAGCAATGATGTTTTGTAAAACAGGTTTTTTCAAACCCTTATGCTCAATAGTAATTGAGGCATTTAATACTTCCATTTTATTATCTGTTCAGTTGGATTGCTTTTATTTTTGAGATGCTAAGCATCTTCGAGAAAATAAGATTCATAGTAGTGCTGAACTCCTTGTGGGCATGTAAGCCGTCTAAGGAAATTTTAACACCATGAATAATTTACAAGCTAGTTACAGCTGAAAATGTCCATCACGGGAACCGAATCTAAATTCAGGGACTGAATCTATGATCAAATGATTCTTAGGCTCACATGATGATGAAGTATGTATGAAAGCTATAGACATTTATATATATATATAAGTTGTAAATATATATATATATATGAACGATCAATCGTCACGAAGTAAACTCTAGGCAGGATGGGAAATATATATATATATATATATATATATATATATATATATATATATATATATTATCGACGTCAGGATTTTTATTGTCCCTTTTCTGTTCTCGTCTTTTGGTGTTCTCATGTTAGGTGAGATTTTTTTGAAAAAATAAGTTGTGAAAAGGTCCGACATTTATATGTCGCCGATTGGACTACAAGAGTCGCAAATTGGTATTTGTAAATGGTTGCACCAAATCAATCGAGAAAAGGTTTATACATTGACCACGTGATGTAACGCTGTTAAACTGGTCTGTGAAATCGAGATTCGTTAGGGTTTGACGACTTTCTTATGCGGAAGGAAGGTTTTATGCACCCCCCGACATCTATGGTACCACGGTGACCGCCACTTTTCAATTAAACTGTTATATGAATGTGTGTGTATGGGTCAATGTGCATTTATTTGGAAGTAGTTCTATGCCTCGTTCGCACCTATATACAAAGAGTTTGAATTTATGTAAAAATTTACTTTTAACAAGATATAGCAATTATGTTCTGTAAAAGAGGTTTTTGAAACCCTTATGCTCAATAGTAATTGAGGCCTTTGATACTTCCATTTTATTAAGTGTTTGGCTAAATTGCTTTTTTTTCGAGATGTGAACATCTTCGAGAAAAATAAAATACATAGCAGTACCGAACACCTTGTGGGCATGAGAGCCGTCTAAGGAAATTTAAACACCGTGAATAATGTATAAGTTGTTTACAGCTGAAAATGTCCATCACGGGAACCGAATCTAGATTCAGGAGACTGAATCTGTGATCACATGATTCCTAAGCCCACATGATGTAGCAGTTTATATGAAAGCTGTAAGCAGTTATATATATAAAAGCTGTAAATATATATATACAGACTGTCAACCACCATGAAGTGAACTTCATGGGGGACTGGAAATGTAAATATATAAAAGCGATATATATATAAGGACAAGATCAACAACTACGAAACACCTTCATGGGGGATCAAAAATGTAAATAAAGTAGTAAATATGATCAACCGCCATGAAATAAACTCTAGGCAGGATGAAATGTAAATAAAGCATTAAAAACGATCGACCACCATGAAGTAAACTCTAGGCGGGACGAAATGTAAATAAAGCAGTAAAAGGCCACAAAGTAAACTCTAGGCTTGACAGAAATGTAAATATATATATATATATAAGCGATAAATGCACCAGATGTTATATCCAGGCTCAATCAAACAGAGTTTGATGGGTATAATATATATAAGTATTTATATATATATATATATATAAGCAGTAAATGCTCTGGATATAAAATCTAAGCTCATCGAACAGAGTCCGACAATAGTTTTTATATATGTATATATACATAAAAGCAATAAACGTTTCGGATATAAATCTAGGCTCATCGAACAAAGTTTGACCACAGTTTATATATAAGTATATATATAAAAACAATAAATGCTCCGAACGTGAGTCCAGGCTCAATCAAGGATTAACTCAATAATGTTAGTCCATATATATAAATATATATATACAAAATGAAATAAAAAGCCACGGACCGAAGTCCGAGCATACACACGCAATACCACTCTCAACGTGAAGAACAATGTGTGCAAAATATGGAGAAAAGGCTTAAAAAGATGTAAGAAGGCTTAAAATGGACTACCAAATAAGACTTCTATAACTTTAAATTGATGAACACTCAGTTCCCACCGGTAAAAATATAGCAATATATGAGCTCACAAGTGTTTAAAATGAGAAAGCACTCAGTTTATAGTTTGTACAGAGCAAATTAAAAAGGGCTTCCTCGCCGTTTTGTCTTACAAAATGGCCACCCTAAGCCCTCTATTTATAGAGGGGGGAACTGCAGGTGCACTTGCGGCTACCCGGGGTGCCCCATGCTATGCGAGTCCTGCCGTCTCAAAGTACTTGCATGCATGCAATATGTTGTCCGCTCAAACTTTTAGAACTTCAATCTTGGCATACGATTGAGGTGTATAAGACCTTTTTTGGAGTTCTGTTGTCAGGAGCTACAGAAATGACATGTGATTAGAGGTTGTAAGAAGTCAGGAAGATGGGACCATGCCCTTGGTCTTCAAGCTTCAAATGTTATCCGGTGTCGTGTTCTGTGTAGTAGTCACTCGGGATTGTAGCTATTTGGTTCTTGTGGGACACTGTTGTGAGGAATATATGTAGAAATGTGTTGAGACGACGCGCATGTGGGATCAAGGTGGCAAAATGATGATTTTCCCCTCACCGGGGTTATCTCTAGTTTGGGCTAACAAAGCAGTCGTTGCTTAGGGTTATCTCTGAGATTGGGCTACTGCAAGTACTGGATGTCCTCAGGGTTGTCTCTGAGGTGTGCTTGACCTCCCGGGGTTATCTCCGGGTTTGGGACTAAGTGCCTCGGGGTTATCTCTGAAGTTAAAGTTGATTGCTGGGTGTTAAAACGAGCTTTTCCGGGGTTATCTTCAGAACTGTAACTGCACTCTTCGGTGTTATTTTTGATGTTAAGGATAAAACTCCTGGTGTTGTTTTCGGGATTAGAATTGAATATCTTAGGGTTGTCTCCGAGATGGAATGGGCTTCTCTAGTGTTATTTCCAGAACTAGAACTATATTCCTCAGGGTTATCTCCGAGGTTGAAACTGAAACTCTTGGTGTCGTTTCTCGGACTGGAGCTGGATATCTCGGATCGTCTCCGAGATGGAAAACTGAGAATTTCGGGGTTGTCTCCAAAATTGAGTTAATTTATCTTCCAGGGTTATCTTTGGAAGACGATTTTGATCTCCTGCCAGGTTAGTAACAGAAAATCAAAATTTTGAGTGTCTACAGATGCCCCTCTTTATCATATTCATGTAGTGCAATGGCATGGATAAGATAAAGAATACTAGACACTTGAAGTATGACAAGATAATCATAATGCAATGTACAACAACATGATGCAAATATATGATGCAATGCGATTTGTTGGACTGTGAGGTGACGGTGACGCTGATAGATTGGTGGTTTATCACCAGTATAGAGTTTGGAGGGGCGCTAGTGCCATGTTTGACAAATATTACCCTGACTGCCGTCAGATCCTTTCTAGGAGTCCTGGCTAAGGCGCTCAAGGGCAAGATTGTTCGTATAGGTCCTTTGAGCGTAGATGCTATGAGTGGGTTGTTGAGTGATCCCATACCCAATGATGTGAGAGTTAGGGTCATTAGGGGCTGCTTCATAGCTGATATCTCTTTCATGGTGTTATTCACATAGGTCAGTGCTACACGAGATTTAGACTGTATTGGAAAGTAGGATTGGGGTTCCTATACCTTCACCTATTTCCTTAAGGGCATGCGTATGCATTCACATGGCTTGAAGGAACATTGCCTAGGATTTACCCATTTATGCTGGTGAGTATTTCTCTTTTGATTTCCCATATATAGGTTAAGAGTGTTGATTGACATCAAATGTTTGCCTTTGTATTGGCAGTTATGGGCCTATGAGAGGCTCCTATGTTTACATCCTGTGAGTGTGTTAGGCTTGGAGACCTATCCACAAGGACAACGATGGCATCACTCCATACTGGTGGAGGTCCATGTAGCAGAGGGTTTCACCCATTATCACCTACAGTTGGAGTTATTGACAGTTGATGCTATCATATAGATTCCCTATTCTGGGGAACACTTGGCGATTGGATTTGAGGATGGGTACCCGACTGGTGTAGAGTACATGATGTCCACCCGTAGGATTCCTCTCTTCACACATGGAGGATTGGAGATCTATTTAGGAGAGCATCCTATTAGGAACACTACAGGAGAGATTCGTGTACCGATCTTGCCTCCTACCAGGAATTATTGGCTTGTATCAGAGTCGCCTGTCAGAAATATCCCATTGATGGGTGTTGATGGCTTTACACTGTCAGAGAGTCCGTATACTCAGGATATGTTCTATCTCTGGTGGTCCTCTCGTACCATTGGAGCCCAGATCCACGCCACTCAGTTTATGGGGGATATGGTTCCTGGATCCGTGATGATGATGGATTGGTTAGCCTGTGTCTGAGATCCAATTCATTTAACACAGATTGACAGCTTGACCGGACAGTTGGACCGGGCACATTTTTTCATCCGGCACTTGGGTAGAGATCCTTTAGAGGCAGATACGTTTGATCCTTTCAGCTCAGGTGTTGGACCCTCAGGTGACCCATGTGGCTTTGTCGGTGCAAATCCTCCATTGTATAGGCCTGACATCCTCATTGATGGAGTTCCAGTGACTCAGGAGGAGTTACATCAGGTGGACAGGATTGATGACGTAGACATTAACACTATTATCTTCTTCTGATGTGTATCCTCGTTATATGTTTTGATAGGCCTTTGTTAGATACTGGGTGGCTGTGCATCATTCTCGCTATATCTTTTGATAGGCAAGAGTTAATTGTTGGGTGTCTGTGCCCATTTCTGTGTATTTGTAGCTGTATAGAGATGTATTAGGTGATGATGTACTTAGGAATGTATATACTATTATTGCCTACATCATATTGCCATCTATTATTTATAATGAATATATTATGTTATGCATATGTATGTATGTCCAGAGATATTTAGCATTGACCCCTGAATGGTCTTATGATACGGCACACACAGATGTCTTCCTCGACAGTTAGCCGCATTGATCACACCCCACCAGTGTTTGTAGCCTCCCGTCTGAGGTCGTGGTATGATAGTTTGTCACCTCCAGACAAGGTGACAGTAGATTAGTTATTACAGCATTCTTTGACCCTCCTGATGTTTCAGGTTCCCGCATGCTTTGTAGAGGGTATGTGGGAGCATTGGATACCGGAGACGCATATTTTCCGTTTTGGGATCCAGGAGTTGACTCCCACCTTAGATGAGTATGCATGGTTGATGACGCTTCTATTAGACAGAACTTGCATGGAGGATGGCTATCGAAGACATGAGCCGGTAGTTTATGACCCTCATCGGGCTGAGGCGCAGAGTAGTACATGATGAGATTAAATCTGGCCATGTTATATCCCAACATTTTTTGATAGACAAATTTTGCTCAGAGGACAGTTATACACGGTACTCTGAGGATTTTACCATACCGGAGGATCAGTGGAGTCTAGCCAGAGTAGACATATTTTTGATATGTGTATTGTCATACGTGTATATGCCATGGTATATGGATGAGCTGGACATTGGCATCATTATGGCAGTGAGAGCTCTCAGGGAAGGTTATACCATTGTGCCTATGATCATAGCAGAGATGTTGAGATCTGCCACATATTGCAGCACCTACCCTGCAGGGGTATTTACATGTAGCTCAGTCATGTTGTACATGTGGTTTATGTCACACCTTAAACCGATTGGCACGTTCCGACAGCATGGATACTGTTTTAGCTATGAGATAGCCATGTCTTACTCCTTTCAGCCATCGGAGTGTACATTTGCTATGTCTTGGTCGGTATTCTTAGCAGAGGTCGAAGATCCATTTGACATCTTACTATGTACAGGGCTCAGTTCACCCTATAGCTTTATTACTCATGCTCCTGGCATGGATTATATCCCTCTGGCTGGTTTGAGGGGAATTATTACTTACCATTCACTGGCTGTGATGTCGTAGTTCGACCAGTTTTAGGACTTCCATCCTTTTGAGGGAGCATTGAGTCAGCGTTTGGCTTTCTGCCACTTGTCAACAGAGGATAGATCCAGGATGTATGCCTGTTTGGATCAGAGTGAGCTAGCTGAGTTTTTTGTTAGCCATCGGGCTGTTCGACAGAGTATTCTGCATGGATGGAGACAGAGACAAAGGCCCCAAAACAAGACTAGTCACGATATATATACTTTTTGTTTTTTATATAAAACCTATATACCCCGCATATCATCCACCAAACTTAGGTGCTTGCGTAATTTTTTTCTTTACTGTCTATCCTTGTCATTTTCTCATTTACTCTAGCATTATCCTTTAGAAACTATTTATGTATCAATTTGAACTGACCAGTCAATAAAGATGTTATTAATCGTGCTAACCTTTTCTATACAAGTTTCAAACGAGCTCAAGATTTGATTTATAACAGAAATTGCATCAAAATTTTAGTACTCAATGCTGTATTAGTTGACTTATTATCAATCTCATCATTGACCCACAAATAATATGAACTACAACATTGTTGGACTTATGCAAACACAATATTTCACTAACTAATTTTTTATATATATATATATAAATGCACTATTTACAAAAATAATTACTATGCAATGACAACAATAGCCTAAACTACTATGTATGCACCTAAGTTATCATGTGATACCAAACTTAATATGCAATACTTAAATTAAAATGATAACTTAATATGAAATACTGAAATTAAAATGACAAAATGCAAACCTATAAGTACTACATATGCATGCAAACATGTATATAAATCCCCCAAACTTAAGTAATACAATGTACTCATACGATGAATAATCAAAACTAAGTACGTGAGGACTTCCCTACTATCGCTTAAGTCTGAGGAGGTGGTTGTTTCTCTTCTTCGTCAAAATCACTTGGTCGAAATCTCAGTATTGGTCTAGGCTGCTGATAAGGAAATTGAGCCGCCGGGTTGAAGCTTTGAAGATTTGTGTTTAGTGAGGCGAAAGATGCATTCATAGCATCAAACATGTGATCTTGCCTCATTGCCAATCACTGCATTTCCCGACGTGGTATGCATTCATTTGATTTTGGAAATTAAGGAACTGAAGACTGGATATTACCTCGGTATGTGGTACCTACTCAGCCCCTTGATCTCCCACATCTTCATCATCATCCTTCGATCCCTATGTAGCATCAACTTCATCTTTCGAAGCTGACGGAAAAATAAAGCCCAGTCCACGCGGATGTGACTCACCTCCTACCCATATAGAATACCACGCTATCATTCTAGAATCAAGTAACACAAGCGGAATTTGTGTGGGCTTATCGTCGGACCATCTAACCCCTGCATTGCAATATAACCCACATATGAGTGATGGGTGTGGCAAGCCACCCAAAAAATTCCCACGTAAACACCAGCGGATGGAGAAACAGATAATGGCCCCGACGTCAATAATGAAATCTTGCACAATTGCATACAACAGTAACGCCTTCTCTTTGGTCATGTTCAAAGTGTGTTGGGATAGAAGAAATTTAGCGCATAAGAATGTGTACCATATTTTTCCATATCGGCTAAGGTCCTTAATATGGAACACTGTACCTCCCTTCGGACCATTCATCCAAGATGTTCCCGGCTTTGTCGTCTCCGTGATTATTGCATCATAGTATGGATCAGAACTTCATAGGTGAGCATAATGGCAATGGCGAGGTACCCACAGTTGATAGTAGGTGTTGATTGCATCAGCACTGAATAGAACCAACCGACCTCGCACAAACGCGTGGAATGGTTCTTCGTCCTCAGCGTTTGCATAGAATTCCTTGACAATGTTGACACAAGCGAGTTCCGGCTCTTCTGTGAATTTTGTCAACCCCTTTTGATAAATTTGAGGCATCATCTCCCTATCGTTAAGATCTAGTGCCAACCCACTCTCCGGTGTAAGGGCTTTGGTGAGCATGTAATCAAACTGTTCAACGGCGGCGGCACTCGCGAATTTCCGGTGATCAAAAGTTCGGGTTGGTTGAGATGGCCTTGAACTCTCTCCCCTTTGGCGTTTTGATGTTGAATGTGAAGCCATGATCTCTCTCTATTTCTTAACTTTCCTTAGCTCTCCCCCAAACTTAGTTGAAACACAGTGATGAACACTTGGTGTGCACAAATGGTTATCCCCCACACTTGTGAAATTGGTCGTCCAATATGGTGAATGAAGCTTAGTAATTTTTGAATAATGATATAATTGCCTCTCAAATGGTCACAACTATCCTCTACGAAGGTCCTAATTCAAAATTTGATGAGTGTATTTGAAGAGTGGTGTGTGGAATATGCGATGAGATGTGGTAATATATAGAGGTGGTGTGAGGGTGTTTATTGGTGGATTGAAGAGGTGGGTAGAGGTAGTGGACCATTAGAGATCGTGGGTGTAGTGTGTGGTGGTTATAAGGATTCTTAATTGAAGGGGAAGTTATGGAAGTTATGGAGTCTAGCATATGTAACTGCCAAAAAATTCAGTTGAAATCCTGGAACCCCGCCCGGCGTGGGTGTTACACTTGAAAAACCGCCCCGGCAGGCATGGCTACTGCTGTCTGACTTTGGGGACCCTCGCCACGATGGAGATTATAGTGCTAGAGGGGCCCGCTTCGGAGGGCATGCTTACTGCCAAAAAAATCGGGGATACCCCCGCCCCGGCGGGGGTTGTAGTGCAAAAGGGGCCTGACCCGACGGGAATGGTTACTGACAAGCTCTCCTGTTTTCTCACTTTTGCTTCATACTGACCCACTCACTATCCTTTGTTTCCACCCTGCAAGACATTCAACATATGAATTAGTGTATTGTTAATAACATAGAGCATTATGGAGAGATTAACAAGACTTATATTATAAAATACTACCTAACAACTTAATAAAACTATATTCTAACAATTATGAATGAAAATACGGAAAATAAACAAAATATTGGGTTGCCGCCCAATTAGCGCTTGATTTTAAGTAATTCAGCCTGACTACTTCCTGTTTCATCCCGGATCGGTTGGGTTAATTGTGGCCTGATGATTATTTATCGCACAACACAAATATTCTTGTATTGTATACCCGTTCACTTGCAACTTGGATAATGGATTAGACTTTCTATCCTCAATTAATGCCTTAAGACCACTATCCTCTTTGTAATCCCTGAACTTGACACGTGTAGATTTCTCGAGCAGTTCACATTCTTCCTTGTCAGTCGGGATTGGGATTTCCTTGAACAACTTTACCTTAACTACCTGATCAAACACTTTCATAATCAGTTCTCCATTAGGCACATCAATCAGTGTTCGTCCAGTCACCAGGAATGGTCGTCCCAAGATGATAGGGATGTTTTTATCTTCTCCAAAATCTAGTACCACAAAACCGGCTGGAAAGATTAGTGAATCAACTTTGACCAATACTTCTTCAACTATTCCTAAAGGGTATGTTATTGATCTATCAGCTAGTTATAGACTAATATTGGTTGGTTTTGTGTCCTTTAACCCCAGCTTTCGGTAAATGGACAGTGGCAGAAGATTTATACTCGTTCCTAAATCGCATAAAGCTCTTCCCACATCTTGATTGCCAATTGCACAAGGAATTATAAAACTTCATGAATCTTTTAATTTAGGAGGGAGCTTTTTTTGTAGTATTGCACTGCATTCCTCGGTTAATGCCACTGTTTCGAAATCCTGGAGCTTACATTTTTTCGAAAGTATGTCCTTCATGAACTTCATGTAACGCAACATCTGCTCAAGTGCTTCGGCAAATGTAATATTAATGTGTAACTGTTTGAATATATCCATAAACCTCGAAAATTGGTTCTTTAACTTGTTATTTTCTAACCTTGAAGGAAAGGGTGCAGGTGGTGTAGCTTTAAGTTGTTTCTCTTCTTTTGCTTTTTGCACTACCTTTGCTGTACATTTCTTCTCTAATTCCTTCCATTCATCCTCACATTCATCTCCCGCACTAGCTTTCTTATCCCAGTTAGAAACCAACTCCTTACTACTTCTAAGCGTAATAGCATTACACTGCTCGTGTGTTCCCTTTAGATTTCTTCTGGTGTCTCTTGGTAGGGTCCCTTGTGACATGTTATTTAATGCTAAAGCAATTTTCCCTATCTGATTTTCCAAGTTCTTGATGGCCATTGCTTGATTTTTCATTGCTACCTCATTGCTGGTTATGTACTTCGACACCATCTCCTCGAAATCTTATTTACTTTCCTGATGTTGAACTGGTTGTTGGTGATTCTGAAAACCTGGGGGATATGACGGTCGTGGAGCTTGATGTTGCTGGTTGTTGCTCCATGAAAAATTCAGATTATTCCTATTCCCTTGATTGTATGTATTCTGGTATGTAGTCTATGGAGTTATGTTATAGTGTCCCACAAACTGCACAGATTCTGGATTAATCACGCATTGATCCGTTGGGTGCTCTCCCACTCCCAATTCACATATAACTGCCACTTGTTGTGCTTGTTATGTATGTGCCCATGTCAGAGAATCCAACTTCTTTAAAAGTGCAGAAATATGTGCTTGTATAGCTGTCACCCCATCCACTTCTAACACCTCAGCTGCCTTTGCCTATGTCATTCTAGTTGTGGGCCACTAATAGTTATTCGTCGCCATGGTTTCAATCAAATCGTAATCTTCCTCGTAACTCCTTGCCATGAATGTTCCGCCTGACACTGCATCAATACTTGTTCTGAGATTCCCATGTAGTCCGTTGTAAAAGGTGTTCATTTGCAGCCACTTGGGCAATCCATGATGTGTGCATTTTCTGAGTAATTTTTTGTATCTCTCCCATGCCTCATATAATGACTCCCCATGTTGATGCTCAAACATCATTATCTCGTTCCTCATCTTTGCAGTTTTTGCCGGTGGGAAGAATTTGGCTAGGAATTTCTGAGCTAAATCTTCCCACGTAGTAATTGATCCCGGTGGTAGAGAGTGTAACCAATTCTTCGCCTTGTCCCGTAGAGTGAATGGGAACAAGCGACGTCTCACCGCATAATCTGACACCCCATTATACCTAAAGGTTTCGCAAATCTCCAGAAAGCTGACTAAATGTTCATTCAGATTGTCATTTGTCAATCCACCAAACTGAACTGAATTCTAAATTATTTGAATTGTCCAAGGCTTGATTTCAAATGTGTTAGCAGCTATTACGGGCCTGGTGATGCTTGACTGCAGTTCAGTCACCTTGGGTGTGGCGAAGTCCTTTAATGCTTTCTGATCTTCGGTTGCCATTTCCTCTTCTTTCTCAGATGTTGTAAATTCTTGCCTCATTTCCTTAATCCACTTACTTAACCTCTGAAACCTTTTCTCGATGTCATCCTAAAAAGGCAGCAAGTCTAGATTTTTGGACCGAGTTTGCATAAACTGCTTCAAACACCTGAAATAGAAGGAACAAAAAAAATAAAAATGTTTAAGTAAATCTTGATTAATTAAACTGATATTGTAAGAATATTAAGATCTATACTAAATTGGTCCCCGACAACGGCACCAAAAACTTATTGGGTAAAATCTATATATGCAATACACGTAAGTATGCGTGGTCAACAAGTTATAAAGTGATGAGTAGAGTATCGTTCCCACAGAGATTAACTAGAAATAATCTTAACTTGAAATTACCAATTTTCAATTAATCCCAATTTTATTAAACTATTCAACTCAATGATTATAATTAAAAATTCTAAATTAAAGAATAATTGAACTACTACAAAACAATCACAAATATCAAAATCTAGAATTTTAAACAATTAGTGGAGAATTAGACTTATGGTTTCACTTTAAGCTTCACTCTGATTTTAACACCTTTATTCCAATTTAAATCACTATTCCAGGTTATTAATCAAGAACACGAACGTAGTATTAACCACCTCTCGATGCACTAATACCATATTAACTTAAATCCACAATTAAGATAGAAAAAAGTTAAACACCTTAATCAACTAACTCACTATATCTCTATGTGAATTATAATTAAAGAAGGTTTAAGAATAAGTTCTCTATCCAATTACATGCGATGTCAAGTATATCTCTACCTTAACATTCATCAAGATTTTTCTACTCACAAAATTCATGAACACAAGCTATATTAACTAAGTCTAGATTTGAATATCCTCTCTCAATTCTGTGACACCCCCAAATCCGAGTTACCTGACTCCTGAGTTTGGTGTTCACGATCCACAATATAAATAACATTTAACTACCCATAATATATAGATAGTAACTTACATAATACTTTATCAGAGTTTAATAATACATACCAAGGTTCTCTAACCTTAACTTTACAAACATACCCTTTATATATACAAAAAGGGTTTACAATACAACATAATAAATATGTTAATCAATTTAGTTATTAACTATGCCTTTCCCTTTATCCTTCGCAGCACCTCCTGCAACTTCGCCCCTAGCTGAAAAATTTTATTTAGCAAGGGAGAGCAACTAATTTGCCCCGCAAGTTAAGACATACAATAAATGTATAAGAATTCTAACAGCAGACTATCTAGTTTGATAGAATGAATACCAAAGTTCGGGGAACTTTGAAATAGCTGAACAAATTGTTATTCAATAACAAGTCTTCTCGTATTCTATACAATACAATGATTCAATAATGAAAGAGTACAACGCTTTCAAAGTTTCTATGATATTCTAATGAATAATCAAGAATTAATTCTACGAAATAACAAAGTGAAATGTTATTCCAAATTTATACTGAGCGATCACACAAGATCTTGAACTTATTTCCACGAGTAACTATCAAAGATTTACTTTGATATACCCAGGTATATCAAATAACCATAAAGATTAAATCATACCCCTCTGCAAGTATAACAAGTGATCAGCTTATTATACCCTATATTATGCATAATACTTAAAACACGCGCAAAGGTCGAATTCACGACCAATAAAATGTTCCTTTTATATAAAAGGTTGTTCTTCTCAGTCTTGGAATCAATATTTTGATTTAACAACGAAATATTGTGATTTCAAATTCTATTTGCTTCTCGATCTAGCCGAAATAATTGGCATCAACCTGTCAATAATAATTGAATTCTCTTTTCGAAACTATCAAGTTCAAACAAATTTTCTTCTAGCTAGAATAATTAGCTAAGAAATTTCTCATTATAATTTTACAATAAACAGAAATTATTTGTATTGTCAATTCTAACTTCTACAGATATGAATATCCAATAACAATTATTCTATGAATATATATATATATATATATATATATATATATATATATATTCTGAATCAGTAATTCAATTTGAATTATTAAACATTGCACTAACTGCGAAATATCAACAATAAATCCCTGGACGTGGCTTAATCAATAATAATTAACCACCATAACAATTGAATAATATAACTCAAGGTTGAGTTAGGGAACTTGCATCTTCTGCTGATTACAGCTACACAAAATACTTATCTGCTTTCGAAAGACCTATAACCAATGATATTGGTCTAACCATTAGCACAATCATATATAACACACAACACTGTAATCTATAGTCCAACATCTCATAAACACATTAGCACATAACCACATTAGTGTTTATAACCTATATAAACATTTAACAAGTCAAACTAGTTCAATCTGGTTGAACTTCAGTCCATTCTCGATATTATGGTCACCCTATCCGACAATTAACACAGTTATTGTCAATTAAATTTAGCTTCAAAGCTTCAATATTAGTTAAGTTAAATATCTTTAGCATCTAATAAGTCAAGTATGAATCCTGCAACCTGGATTCTATGTCTAGCAACTAAATTGTCAATTCAGCAACCTGAATTCCAAATCCAACAACCTAAACTACAATCCAGCAAACTGGATTCAACAAATTTTCAATTCAATAAACTGTTTTCCAATCCAGCAAACTGGAATCACAATTTACCTAATCCAGCAAGCTGTATTCTATATCCTTAACACAAAAATACCAAATCAGTTTATTATTCTTCTATCCTTTGGTCAAACACGTATACATGTATTTCATGCATAAAAAGTATTTTTCCATAATTTTCCAACATCATTTGGTATTTTTCAAAAATTAATTTCTAGTGCGTAGCTTAAGAAATTAGCTATCTCGTCCTTAACTCCAATAATTCCCATCTTTTGACACGATCTTATACGTGTTAACGTGATGTTCCATTTTAAATTTCGTGGCAATCGGAGTTGTAGAACTCCGTTTATAGCGATTTCTGTCAGAAAATCACAAAAATTGTAATGGGCATAACTTAGTCATTTTAACTCAGAATCAGCTCATTTTTGGACACGAGCTACATAATACCATATATTTTCATTTTCCGAAAGCCTGGAATTTATTTCACACTTTAAGTTGCCAAAATAGCCCTCAGGAAAAATATGGGCAGCAACTTTTTGTCGTTTGGCAGTTTTGGAGTCCTTTACCAAAACTTTAATAAAATGAAATATATAACTCTGATTAATGATCTGTCAATTTTGTTGGATTCATATTTTTCCGATCTTCAATTTTCATCTATTACAATCCATAATTGGACATGTTAAGCTCCCGGAAATTAGCCCGGAAGTGGCTGTTACCAACTGTTACTCTAACAGTTTTTTCTTAACTTTGTGTAGTTTGAGAGAAATCCCATAACTTGCTCATTTTTCAACCTAATTGAGTGATTCCAAAGGTATTTTACCCTTAACACATATATCTAGCATCCCAAAAACATAAATCACAAATATCCATCATTGATTTCAAAAAAAATCAAAACCTAGCTCATACTTTAAAAGTTTAAATTTTCCCAGAAAAATTCCAATTTTCTACTCCTTTGATTCCAACCAAAATCAACACCCTATATGGGTATTACCAAACACAAAACACTCATTAACATGTATATCCTTAGTTTTTGAGTTTAGAAACAAAATTTCTTATTTCATCAAACAAGCATCAAACACAATCAAAGCTAAGAAAAATTTAGGTTTTCTATCTTTTGAAAAACCTATCCTCCATTTCATACTATAGGTCTAACTTTTGATCTTCAAAAAGGTTATATCTAAACATGTAACACTTATATACACATAGATATAAGGTTTTAAACCTCAAGATCACAACTTCAAATTGTCAAAAATCAATTCAAAACACCAAGGAAATTTAGCCTACACAAGTAGAAATTTTTGTTATACCTTAGCTTGATTTCCTTTCTCCTTCTAAGATATGGAATGGATCTTGGTTTTATGAAAGTCAAAATCCCCTCTCCCTCTTCTCTTGAAGTGGCCGAACTCCTCTCTCTCTCTCTCCCTCTCTATCTTTTCTTCTTAGCAACTTGGAAGGATAAAAGAGATGAAAGAAAGAAAGAAAAAAAAATAAGATAGACTTTTATTATGAAGTGTAGATTTTTAATTTTTCCAAACCCACTCTCTTTCTCTCCTTATGTCATCCGGCCATGTGCCTTATTAATTCCCTATTTCTCTCACCCAAATGCCAAGGATTACTTGCATGAAAAGACATAAGTGTTGGACAAAATAAAAAATGACACGTAAGAGGAGTGGTTAGTAGTTGATCACCAACTAAAGTGAACCATTATTACATTCTTCCCCCCTTTTCCTAGCTTCTAATGTCCGGCCACTTGGCCTTAGAATGCTCCAAGTTTGGCTTATTTACTAAATGTTTATTTGATTTAACAATTGTCCAAACAGTCCTCTCCCACTTGGGTTAAAAGTTGGGTCATTCCCTTAATGTTTTACTTGAGCCTCTAACCAATTTCATTGGCCAACATTTGGGCTATACATATACATAGTCCAATTCCTTTAATTCTTATCCAACCCAATTCATTTAATTTGGGTTTCACTTCTCCATTATAACACCAATCCTTGCTCATTCACATCTATTTCCTTAACCCAATTAGACTTGCTATAATTAGGTTATAAAATTAATTAATCGAGATGTATAAAATAAATCCCTTAGAATTAGTATATATCTTATATACTAATATTCTCCAGTACCATAACCCTTAGGTTATTCAAATTTTTATTCCTAATTTATAATTAGGTTACCTTAGCTTCTACTATTGCAATAAATTGCAATTTCTATCGAATCCCTATCCGGACTTAGGGTTAGGGTTTCTAAAGCTGTTAAGCACAACTCTACTCTAATTTCTCTGTCAATACACAAATTGACTAATTCTCAATACTCTTATCACATATACACAATACAATATTAACATTCAATGTCAGTATTAAATTAAAAAAAATTATTCGTAAATTTTGGATTATTCAAAATCCCGGGTTATCACAGATTCCATACAAATCCACAAAGAATTATTGATTAGGCAATTCATAAATTCAAGCTCAAATCAATATAGATAAACTGGAAATAGATTATTGAAATGGAAATCAAAGTTACAAAATCATCGATTCACTCAAAGATCCATCATAAGACTAAAAAATGAATTAGTTCATTATAAACGAAATAACCACTGAATAAATCATAGAAAACATTCTTTCAATTACTAATAATAGCCTAAGAAGAAGAATATTGAAAAACACCCTTCACATAGCCTAAAATTACAAACGTCTCGAAAATCTCCACAAAGTACTCCTCCTATGCTTGTTGAGAAAAACTGAGATTAATCTTCGTAATGTGTCTTGTGTGTTGTTGAATTCATTGTTAATTGAGTAGTAGATGTCCAACACACAAGTCCCAGCCGAAATTCCATCTCTCTAGAGTTCTATTTCCATGCAATAAGCTAGAATCCATGCACAGAAAGAGTTTCAAGCTTAACAAAAGACTGCAAAATTTGACACCCCCCCCCCCCGCCCCGGCGGGGGTTCTTAAGTAAAACAAGCCCGCCCCGGTGGGCTACCTTTTTGCTAACTTGTTGATGAAGACCCCCCGCCCCGGCGGAGGTATATAACACAAACAAGCCCGCCCCGGCGGGACTCTATTCTGCTAATTGATTTGCTGCACTTCATGATTTCTTCCAAACTTGCACCAATTGACTCCATATCATACCGAATAACTCCAAATACACGTTAAACACCACAACAACCATCCTACATATAAAATAACATAAAAAAAGTGAAAAAGAACATGAAAACAAGAAATGAGCAACAAATAAGCATGAAATGGACATTGATTCGCGTATATGAAATCCACTTATCAATACCCAACAAAGCAATCAGCAAAGGAGTACATGTCATATTGAGAAGTATTGTCAATGAGTATGTGGATAAATGGCACGGGAAAGATATCTTTAAGGCAAGCGTTATTCAGATCCCGGTAATCCACACAAACTTGCACCTTTCATCCCGATTTAGGCACGGGGACTATGTTGGATAGCCATTCAGGGTATGCGGACACCATGATGATACATGCTTAAAATTGTTTCACAATTTCTTCTTTAACCTTTAAACTCCACTCAGGTTTTAATCGCCTGAACTTTTGCCTGACTGGCTTGAATCCCTCTTTAATGGGAACACGATGGATGAAGATGTCAGTGCACAAACCCACCATGTATTAGTGAGACCATGCAAACACATCATGGAATTGGGTTAATAGTACAACCATGTCATTCCTTTGGTTTAGAGTGAGATCCGTACCAATCTGGATTAGCTTAGGATTTTCTAAGGTTCTGAGGTTGAATGAGGTGGTTTGATCAAGATTTGGTTTGGGTTTATCCTCGAACCATTCCTTGATCTCCTGAGGTATCTCAGTGTCCTCTTGTATTTCCATCAAGTCTGAGTTTAACTTTTCATCCAAGTTACAATACTTGTGGAGAAAAGGCACCTCATCAGCAAGTATAGGCGCATCTAAATTTAGAGTCCTGAAACAAAATATGCTTGAACTTAATATATGCAACTGTTCAATTATACAAAATATTAGCATGTACAGACAAAATAACTGCTAATAATGAGCAGAAAAGTAAGCAGTTAAAGCTATCTACAGGGCAGAGGGAGTTTCTGCCATTTTACCCTTGTCGACAAATGCAAGGAGTGATGTTCTAATTGTCAAGGGTGAAATCCCTTCTCCTAAATAATGACTATAATGCCGGGACAATCATTTTCTGGAGTGTATCTATTTGTGTGCTCATCATAGAAAATGATGCGTAGGTGAGACAATCTCTTGGCGATGTCTTGTTTACGTCTCCGTTCCCTTTCTTCCACTTCTGGATCAGGAATCAAGACCTTTTTTGCTTGAACCAGTATCGGTTTGGGAAATAGCATAGCCATTACGTGGGCAGGAACCTTTACTGGAGACTGTACAGGCTCAGGATCTATAGGGTGAGATAATCGTCTTGTGGCAGAAGATGAAGGAATTTATTTGTGCTTGTGAGGATTCCTGTGACTGGAGCTAGCAGAATAGCCTAATCCAACTATCCCTGTTTGACTGAGAACTTGAATTGGGCACTGAATTCCCTGACGATCTTTTCCCAACCCTTGTCCAGGTTGATAAACCAATGATATAATCTCTTGAGTGGTTGTCATTACTTCTGCAGAAATTTTGGGTATGAGAGGTGACGCCTCAATAGGATGGTAGTGACTGTTGCTCACCTCCAAGGCATGGAAACTTTCCAGCTTACCTTCTGAATTGAAGCTGATGAGTGGCATTTCACCTTTTTTAGGACATTCTGGCTCAGCATTGACAGTGATTAGGCTATTGTTGATAATGTACTTGAGTTACTGATGAAGGGTGGAAGGGACGACTCTAGACATATGAATCCATGGTCTTCCCAAAAGCAGGTTCTATCCTATGGCGATTTTGAGCACATGAAAGGATACACTGAATGTATGTGGACCAATATCCACAGGTAATTCAATCTCCCCAACAGCATTTCTTTGGGATCCATCAAAAGCTTTGATAACTGTATGGCTACTTTTGATCCTATTGGGATTGATATTTATCTTCTCCAAAGTGGCATAAGGACAGATATTCAAAGATGACCCACCATCTATCAGAACTCCTCCAACTATGTATCTAGAGGACAGAACCGCTATGTGCAACGACTTGCAATGTCCAGTCCCCTCGGGAGGTATATCTTTATTAGTGAAAGATATCACACTGTTGTTAAAAATGTGATCAACCAAATTTTGGAATTTTTCCACATCCACTGATTTTGGTAAATGGGCTTCTTCCAAGACCCTTAGCAAGATCTTCTTGTGATCGTTAGAAAAGAAAACTAAGTCCACTATAAAAATTTTTTGTGGAGCTTCTCTCAAGCTTAAAACCACATTGGCTTCATTATGTCCCATAGTACGGAGGAATTCTTCAATGTTCTCCATGGGAACTTTCCCCTTTGATTTGATGGTAGGCTTCATCACCCGTTAGGGAAGATACTTTCAACACTATAGCAGTTAGGTGTGATGTAGATCCATCAGCCTGTCCATAATTCCATGGTACTTTTTGTAGGCTGACAACAAGATATTATGTTCTATATGGCAAGAGAATTGGCTTTGGTCCATCTACTTTGAAAGGATTATCAACACCCTTGAGTTGAGTTGCTTGTATTATAAGTTTTCTGGTAGCTAAATCTTCCTCAATGGATATAACTGCTACAACGTCCTTCCATTTTGTAGGAAATGTGTTCCCACTATTGCGTAACAAAGTGTCGTCATATGCCATCTGCAGTACACCGCTGTCAATTAAATTCTGAATGAGTTGGCGTAGTGCCAAGCATTTTTCTGTGTTGTGACCGAGAGAATGGGATTGATACTGACATACTCTATTAGAATTGAACTGTCTTGAACGGGGATTGATTGGAGGTAGAAGGGATGTAATTCTTCCTTCATTGATCAGCATCTGAAATATATCCTCCATAGGTTGGCCCAGGTATGTAAATTCCCTCTTATTGGAAAAATCCCGACGGGCTTTAGCACTAGCTCTTTTTGCAACTTTATCCTCCAGTGTTTCACTTTTTGAAGGCAAATGATGGAGTATTCATAACAAAAGAGACTAGCATGCTCCTGACTTACTAATTGGCGTTGGACTTGGTACCAATGGATCACCAGTTCTGCCAATTGCTCTACTTGCTTACAAAGAGCTTTCATCTTTCAATCCATCATAAACTGGAACTGTGCGTAATCCCATTTGTCGGCACCATCCTTGCGGGTATGGGAAGATTCAATAATTTAATTGGAACTCTGTCCACTGCTCTAATTAATCATATTAACATCCTCTTCTTTGTGTTGAGGAAGAGGGTTATCTTGCACATGAGGTTGGTCGGGTTTAGTCACCACGATCTCCCCCTTGTCGGTTAAATCTTGGATCTTGTGTTTAAAGGACCAACAATCCTGAGTATCATGTCCTGGAGCTCCAGCATTATAGGCACATTTCTAGGTAGCATTAAAACCCTTCCCATTCAGATTGGCTGGTGGAAGAAGACGCGTAATTTTCTTATAAGTTGTTAGAAGATTGAGAATATTCTCGAGCGAGTCCGCTAACGGTGTGAACACTTGGCTTGCATCGGACTTCTCCACTCTTAGGCAATGGAGGGATTGAAGACTGTGCTTGAACGAGGGAGTAATTTCTCCTCTGGATAAGCAAGTTATGACTGCCTTTTTGACCTTGTATTATCAAGGAAATATCCTTATCTTTCTTCTTATGGACCCTCCGGGGGTTGTGACCATAAGTTCCAGACTAGATGTGTTCAACAACAGCTTTTAGAGCGACTAGGTCTTGGATCTTTTGTGACACCCCCAAATTAAGGTAATTGAAAGACAAATTTTGTGTTTCATGGTACCATTTTTAAGCGGAATAATAATAATATTGTCATAAATATCAACTTAATTTACATATCAGAGTTGTCTAAATCCCAGGTACGTGACCTTAAAACATTTCATTACATGATAGATACTAAATATTATCATCTTATATAAGTCTAGCTATTACATAAGATAACACAAACTTATACTGTCAGCTTCCCTTTCCCTTTTTCTGGGCATAGCCCTTTGGCTGATCATACTTAACTGAAAACGTTTAAATTAAGCAAGAATGAGCATTTGAGTGCCTAGCAGGTAATAGTAAACAATAAACATTCGCTGAAAGGATTAAATATTTTCTTTGAGTGACACTTCTACAACGAAGTGATATCTGAAACAATTCTAATCAACATAACAATTCTATTTCAAAATTTTTAAACTACGTACTGACTATAACCCCCGCCGGGGCGGGCCCTTTTAGCTTTATAATCCCCGCCGGGGCGGGGGTACGCGCAGAAAAGTCATTTTTTGTCCGAATTTGAGTTGGAGAAGGATAGTTTCGATCTGATTGACTCAAGGACTTCCAAGAGGACTTAAAGACATATAAAGAGACATATAAAAGGAGGAGAATCACATAGATTAGAGAGGGAGAAAAGGATTCTATTAGATTAGATTAGAGTAGAATAGGAGAAAACACTAGTTCTTATGAGATTTGGAGATTGAAGCGACTTGGAGACCATTGAAGATTCAAAGTAGGAGTAAGGAGAGAGCATCGAAATCTACAGACAATAGATTCTATCTTCTCATCTTCTTCTATCTTTGTCTTTTATTGTTTATTCAATTGTGGATTCTTAGTTTTAATTCAATGAACTAATTCTTTGTTTAAGATTACAATGGATCTTATTGTGTAGTTTATTTTAATATGCTTCGTTATCAATTATTATGTTCTATTGTGAGGATTGTCTATTGTGATTTAGACTTAATTGTTTAATTGATTGGCCATCAATTACCTTGATAATCTATATAAACTCGAGAGATGAAGGTTAGATTTAGATCTGATTATGATAACATGTGTTTATGATTACTGCATATATGGAATTTATGATTCGTGTTTAGGATAGAGATATGCCTTTGTGCCATATGTAATCTTATAGAGAACTTGTGCTTTAAATTCTTTTTAATTGTAATTCATATAGATATATAGTGGATTAGTTAATTAGGGTGTCTTGCTTAATTCTATCATCTGTGGATTTAAGTGAGTATGGGTATTATGCATCGAGAGGTGGTTTTATCTACTTTAGTGTTTTTGATTAACAATTTAGAATAGAGAATAATTGATGAGAAGTGTGTTAACTTAAATGAAGCAATAAGTGAAGTTGTGATCTTAAATCTCTATAATCTTAATTTAACTAGTTGAATTTAATAGTAGTTTAATTATATAATTTGAAATTAATTTGTTTAAATAAGATTGAGTTGGTTACGGGTTAATACTTGGTGATTTTTATTAAATAATTCCTCGTGGAAATGATACTATACTTTCACTTTATTACTTGTTGACTATGTATACTTGCGTGTTGTGCGTAATTAGATTTTACCAAACAGCTAACACATGATCTTGGCTTTGTTTCTCACTCACTATCACTCAAAAATTTTAGATGGGAGAAGGAGAGAAGACTTGGATAGTTTGAAAGTAAAGTGTGTTACTTTTCTAGACTAGTATGCTTTCAATCCATGATGCAATGTATAAGGCTAATATAATGGCTTATTATAGTTGAATACTTGACCTTGTGGCTAGCTAGAGTTGGTCACCAACCACAAGTAGGGCTAGATCTACACTACACCTCATTAATATTCAAAAGGATAGTTTGGTCATTTGACTTATAAAGTGAATGGCAACTTGATAACTTCTCACAACCATTAGGTTTTAACCCTTAGGGTTTAACCCTAAGGTTTCATAATCTTAATTTCTAGGATTATGTAATTAGGGCTAAAATGTATATCTTAGTTTCTAAAAATGTGAATTAGGGTTCCCTAATTAAATTAGGTTTCCTAATTACTTAGGACTTGTCAATTAGGCTTTATAATATACTAATTACCATTAAGCTTGCTAAATTAATAGTTAGGGTTTATAACTTAGCAATTAGGGTTCTAATTTAGTAAATAAGGTTTTTAAATATTAATTAGGGTTTACCTAATTAACAGTAAATATAATAATGGTCATTAATTACATAACACATAACTTAACAAATCTTATAGTCACAGTTGACTTCTGTACTATAGTTTATCAGTAATGCTAGGGTTTGGTACTGTTTTACTATAACTGATCTACAGATTAACATTACACACATACCACACAATTTTATTATTGAAATATAACTAATATTATATTATTATTCTCATTCCTTATTCAAAATCTAGAATTAGGGTTTGAATCGATATCTGATATATCCCTCATATATACCATTATTAATTAGGTTAACATAATTAACTTAACTAATATAATAAAATACATATCATAATAATCCTAATAATCATATCATGTATACCATAATCATATTTTCATTGAAAATAAATAATAAATATTTTATTACAAAATTAATTTATTATAAGAATATAATCTATAATGATCAATAATTCTTAAAAAGAATTTATTTACAATTATTCATGTAATAAATAATGTTATTTATGACATATATACATATATTTTACCTTGCACATATTCCCACCCTTATATATATATAACATTTATTCGCAAAATTTCTTATTAAAAATATTGGGTTATTACAGCTTTCTTGATTTCAATCCCATCTCTGCCATTTCTCCATGTTTGGTCATTCAGAAAATGGCTTGCCAATTCCAGCTAAGACTCTCTCATAGAAGGGAACGTCTTGTATGTCTATGAAGGTCATCACCATTTCTGAATCAGTCATAGAAGGAGTAACTTGAGCAGCATGGCGCCTCAACCTTTGAGCATACTCTCAGAAAGACTCGTTGGCTTGTTTCTTGACCTTGGTAATTTAGTACCGGTCTGGATTCATCTGAGACTAGAAACTGTACTGACTGAGGAAAGCATGAGCTAGCTCCTCCCAGCTATGGATCTTAGAATTGTCTAATCTGGTGTACCACGATCTGGCTTCTCCAGTTAGACTCTTTTGAAACAGCTGCATTCTGAGCCTCTCATCCTCGGCATAAGATCTGAGTTCTCCAATGAATACCTTCAAGTGTGTGTAAGGATCTCCCAACCCATCATACTTTTAAAAATCAGGAGTCTTGAACTTCTCTGGATAATGAACACCGGGGAATATACAGAGGTCGGCATATGAGACACTCTTGTGTACTCCAATCCCTTTTATAGATCGAATGCTCTCTTCCATTTGAAGGACTTTTTTCCTAATATCATCGTCGTCTGGATCTTCTTTGAGATGGGTGTTTTCAGGAATTTTGTTGGACTTATCCAACCGAAGCTCAAGTATTGGATTTACTTGATCCACGCCTTGTGTTCCTCAATGTACAGAGGATTCTGTATGTATGGGTATTCGTAGACCCTAAGTAGACTAGTGTAGTTCTTTAAGCAGAACAACCAAATTATTTATTTTTTTAATTAATTCGTCAAACCCTTCACGAGATACAAGAGCAGGATTAGTTTGAGCAGATGAAGATATAATTGGTTGCCTTTTGGGACTTTGAACGGGTAACATGCCCAATTATTTCCCTATAAAAACTTATGTAGTTTAGTCTTAAGGAATGTATAACTATTTACATGCTATCATAATGTGTCCGTTTTAGGAGTATTATCCTGTAAAATGGATGTCAGTTGTTTGTAATACACGATATCTTGTCATGCTTTAATATGCATGTACACATATTCTTCATATTTTACATTATATAGAGATTGACATGGAATGAAATTAAAGTATTTTGGATTTACAAGTAATTGAAATGGGAAAGTATGAAGAAACTTCCCTCTGCGTTTGGTTTATCAGAGGCTGACCTATCTTACGTTACTCTCACGGCTTTTTGGCATGAAGGTTACCAGATCATCGCATTTTACTTGACGGGAAGTTAATCCAATCTTTCAACTGGTGCTAATCTGGGTGGTGCCTTTCCTGAGCCTCATTGGAATTAGTCTCCCTATGAGTCCAGTAATCAAACACCGGCGGGATAGCCTCCTGAAGGAGGGACCACACAACATACATTCAAATGCAACGTGTCTCACCGTTATGGGAATGATGACATGTGCAAAACACTAATATCCTATGCAGATATAGTGTAAATCTTTAAGTGCAGTAAGTAAATGCATTCATACATATTCATCAAAATGTAAATGCAACATCCATACACAAGCATATAACAGTTTTGAAAAGTTTTTAGTAGCGGCTTAAGTCCTATTACTGGATGTCCCCAGCGGAGTTGCCACCTATCGATGTCAAGCTTTTTATTGTCCCTTTTATATTCTTGTCTTTTGGTGTTCTCATGTTAGGTGAGATTTGTTTGAAAAAACAAGTTGTGAAAAGGTCCGACATTTATATGTCGACTATTGGACTGTAAGAGTCGCCAGTTGGTATTTTTAAATGGTTGCACCAACTTAACCGAGTAAAGGTTTACACATTAACCATATGATGTAACACTATTTAACTTTTCTATGAAACCGAGATTTGTTAGGGTCCGGGGATTTGCTTATGCAGAAGGAAGGAGTTAGGCACCCCCGACATCCGTGTTACCGCGGTGACCGCTACTTTTCGATTAAACTGTTATATGAATGTGTGTGTGTGTGGGTCAATGTGAAATTATTTGAAAGCAGTGTTATGCCTCGTTCGCACCTATATACAAAGGGTTTGAATTTATGTAAAAATTCAGTTTTAACAAGATATAGCAATGATATTTTGTAAAAGAGGTTTTTTAAACCCTTATGCTCAATAGTAATTGAGGCCTTTGATACTTCCATTTTATTAAGTGTTCGACTTAATTTCTTTTATTTTCGAGATGCGAAGCATCTTCGAGAAAAATAATATACATAGCAGTGCCGAACTCCTTATGGGCATGAGAAACGCTAAGGAAATTCAAATAGCGTGAATAATGTACAAGCTATTTACAGTCGAAAATGTCCATCACGGGAACCGAATCTAGATTCAGGAGACTGAATCTGCGATCACATGAACCCTAGGCTCACATGATGTAGCTGTTTATATTAAAGTTGTAAGCAGTTATATATATAAAAGCTATAAATATATAAAAGCGATATATATATATAGGGACAAGATCAACCACCACGAAGCACCTCCATGGGGGATCAAAAATGTAAATAAAGAAGTAAATACAATCAACCACCACATAATAAACTCCAGGCGGGAGGAAATGTAAATAAAGCAGTAAAAATGATCAACCGCCACGAAGTAAACTCCAGGCGGGACAAAATGTAAATAAAACAGTAAAAGGCTACGCAGTAAACTCCATGCCTAACAGAAATATAATTATATATATATATATAAGCGATAAATGCACCAGATATTATATCCAGGCTCAATCAAACAGAGTTTGATGGGTATAATATATATATATATATATATATATATAAGTATTTATATATATATAAGCAGTAAATGCTCCAAATATAAAATCCAGACTCATCGAACAGAGTTCGACCACAGTTTATATATAAGTGTATATATATAAATATAGGATTCCATCCACAGCAATCGGTTGTTGGGGAGCAACCCATTTTGGCCCAGCTACTACAACCTGTATCGGCTTGTTACTTACTTATTTATTTTTTTATCATCCGTTACAGGTTGTAACGGCTAGGCCAAAATGGGTTGCTCCCAACAACCGGTTGCCGTGGATGGATACCCTATATATATATATATATATATATATATATATATATATAATAATGTTAGTTCATATATATAAATATATATATATATATATATATATAAATATATATATATATAATGAAATAAAAAGCCACGGACCGAAGTCCGGGCATACACAAGCAATATAACTCTCAACGTGAAGAACAGTGTGTGCAAAATGTGGAGAAAAGGCTTGAAAATATGTAAGAAGGCTTATAGTGGACTGCCAAAGAAGACTTTTATAGCTTTAAATGAATGAAGACATGGTTCCCACAGTTAAAAATATAACAATATATGAGCTCACAAATGTTTAAAATGAGAAAGCACTCAGTTTATAGTGTGTATAGAGCAAATTGGACAAGGCTTCCTAGCCATTTTCTCTTACAAAAATGGTCACCCCAATCTCTTTATTTATAGAGGGGGGGAGCCGCAAGTGCACCTGCGGCTGCCCGGGGTGTCCTGGGCTCCGCGAGTCCCGCTATCTCGAATTACGTACACGCATGCAACGTGTTATCCGCTCGAACTCTCAGAATTTCAATCTGGGCATCCGATTGAGGTGTATAAGGCATTTTTCGGAGTGATGTTGTTGAGAGATACACAAATGACATGGGATTAGAGGTTATAAGAAATCAGGAAGATTGGACCATTGATAAGTGGATTTTATATTCATGAATCAATGTCTATTTCAAGTGTAATCGTTGTAAATTTCTTGTTTTCATGTTCGTTTTTACTCGTTTCGTGTTATTTTATGTGCAGGGTGGTTGATGTGGCTAGTAGCAAAGAAAGGGAGTCATTTGAAGCAATATTGGATCAAGTATGAAGCTAAGTAAAGTCAGGAAACAGAACCCATGCCCGCCGGGGCGGACCTAATTAAGCTTTACATCCCCGCCGGGGCGGGGGTTCTTCAAATCAGTTGACAGTAGCCTAGCCCGCTGGGGCGGGCATTTCCATTGTGTATACGCCCACCGGGGCGGGGGAGGGGGGTGTCGGATCTTGACAGTTCTAACTTGATTGAAACATTGCTGGAACATGAACTTTATTACGTGGATAGCATTTGGACTCCTATTGACATGGGATTTCGACAAAAACTGGTTTGTTTGTTAAATATTG
Organism: Panax japonicus; assembly: GCA_020205505.1. Lineage (NCBI taxonomy): Eukaryota > Viridiplantae > Streptophyta > Magnoliopsida > Apiales > Araliaceae > Panax > Panax japonicus. The sequence goes on from CM035114.1 coordinate 36,047,093, forward strand.
AAAAAAAAACATCGTAATCATTATCATACAGAGCAATTATCAGAGATTAATTACAGAATTTCATAGTGATCATTGAAGTGAAGATTTTGAAGAACTTTTGTATCAATTGCGGATTAAGGCTAACGTGAAGGGTGTTCTGCATTATTCTTCTTCTCAGTCTTATTTTTGTAATTGAAAGGATGTTATCTTTAATTTATTCAATATTTAATTCATTTATTATGAACTAATTTACTTTTTAGGCTTATGATAGATCCCTAAGTGAAACGATGGTTTTGTAACTTTGATTTCCAGTTAATAAGCTATTATCCAGTTTATCTATATTAATTTGAGCTTGAATTTATGAATTGCTTGATAAACAGTTCTTTGTGGATTTGTATGAATTCGAGAGAGGAAGTACGAGTCTAGACTTAGTTAATATAGCATGTGTTCTTGAATTTTGTTAATGAACAAAAACTTGATGAATGTTAAGGTAGTGATATGCTTCACATAGAGATATAGTGAGTTAGTTGATTAAGGTGCTTAACTTGTTTCTATCTAATTTATGGATTTAAGTTAATACGGTATTAGTGCATCGAGAGGTTGCTAGTGCTACATTCGTGTTCCTGATTAATAAACTGTAATAGTTAATTGAATTGGAATAAAGGAATAAAAATCAGAGTGAAACTTAGGGTGAAATCATAAGCCTAATTATCAAATAATTGTTTGAAATTTCAGTTTTTAATATTTGTGATTGTTTTGAGATCATATATTTATTAATAATTTAGTTTTTATAATTTTAATCATTAATTTGGATAGTTTAATAAAATTAAGATTAATAGGAAACTGATAATTGTGAGGTTAAATTCTTACTTAATTGTCTCTATGGGAACGATACTCTACTTACTAGTATATTACTTGTTAACCATGTATACTTTCAAGTTGTGCGTAATTAGATTTTACCCAACAAGTTTTTGGTGTCGTTGTCGGGGATAAATTTAGTATAGATTTTAATATTTTACGATATCAGTTTAATTAGTCCAGTTTTACTTAAACATTTTTATTTTTGTTTTTGTTCGTCTTATTTCAGGTTTTTGAAATGGTTTATACAAACTCGGTCCAAAAATCCAGACTTGCTTCCTTTTGAGGGCGATATTGAGAAACGGTTTCAGAGGTTAAATAAGTGGATCAAAGAAACAAGAGAAGAATTCAAAACTCTGAAAAAGACAAAGCAATGGCGGCCGAAGATCAGAAAGCGTTGAGGGATTTTGCCAAGGTGACTGAGCTATAGTCGAGTATCACCAGGCATGCTATAGCTGCAAAAACATTTGAAATCAAGCCTGGGATAATTCAAATAATTCAAAATTTAATTCAGTTTGGGAGATTAGCAAATGATGATCAGAATGAACACTTAGTCAGTTTTCTGGAAATTTGTGGCACCTTCAGGTATAATGGGGTGTCAGATGACGCGGTGAGACTTTGGTTGTTCCCATACACTCTACGGGACAAGGTGAAGAGTTGGTTATAATCTCTACCGCCAATATCACTAACTACTTGGGAAGACCTCGCTTAGAAATTTCTTACAAAATTCTTCCCACCAGCGAAAACTGCAAAAATGAGGAATGAGATAACGATGTTTGAATAGCAACACGGGGAGTCACTGTTTGAGGCATGGGAAAGATACAAGGAATTGCTTAAAAAGTTCCCGCATCATGAATTGCCTAAGTGGTTGCAGATGAACACATTTTACAACGGATTGAACAGAAATCTCAGAACCAGTATTGATGCTGCTTCGGGTGGAGCGTTTATGGCTAAAAGTTATGAGGAGGCTTGCAAATTGATAGAGACTATGGCAGCTAACAACAACCAGTGGCCCATGACAAGAATGACACAAGCAAAGGTAGCTGGAGTGCTAGAAGTAGATGGTGTAACAGCAATACAATCGCAAACTTCAGCAATCTCAAAGAAGTTGGATGCTTTGTCAGGGGCACAGGCACAACAAGTTGCTGTTATTTATGAATTGTGCGCGGGAGAGCATCCTACAGATCAATGTGCAATTAATCCAGCATCAGTGCAATTTGTGGGTAGCTACAACAGAATTCCATAGAATACATACTAGAATGCTTATAATTAAGGGAATAAGAATCATCCTAACTTGAGTAATAATCAGTATCAACAAGCTCCAAGACCATCATAACCCCTAGGATTCCAAAATCATCAGTAACTAGCTCAACATCAATAGAGAAAATCAGATTTAAAGGAGTTGTTGACAAAGTACATAACAAGGAATGAGGCGACTATAAAAAATCAAGCCATGGCAATGAAATCGCAAGAGATAGCCATCAAGAATCTAGAGAATTAGATGGGACAAATTGCCTTAGCATTGAACAACATACCTCATGGGACTCTACCAAGTGACACCGAAAGAAATCCAAAGGGAAATCATGAGCAGTGCCAGGAAATCACCATGAGAAGTGGAAAACATGTAGATGGGAAAGGTGCAGAAAATTCAGCTATATCACATGAAAAAATTGATGACAACAAAGTGGTTAAAGAAAAATAGGGTGAGAATAAGCAAATTGAGAAAATAAAGTTAGATGATAAGCCAGTTGTGTATCCTCCACTGCCGTTTCAGCAGAGAGTTCAAAAATAGAAACTAGATAAGCAGTTTGAAAAAATTTTGGAAGTTTTTTAAAAACTTCAGATTAATATCCCGTTCATAGAAGCCGTGGAGTAAATGCCAAGTTATGCAAAATTCAGGAAAGGAATTTTGTCTAGGAAAAAAAAGTTGGAAGATTTCGAGATAGTGACATTAACAGAGGAGTGTAGCGCGGTGTTACAGCGAAAGTTGCCACGAAAGTTGAAAGATCCATGGAGTTTCACTATTCTGTGGACGATTGAGAAAATGGCGTTCAACAAATGTTTGTGTGATTTGGGGTCAAGTGTGAGCCTTATGCTGTTATAAGTTTATACAGAATTTGGTTTGCCCGCTCCAAAGCCCATGAACATCTCATTGCAGTTGGCAGATAGGTAAGTCACGTACCCGAAAGGCATTGTGGAGGACATAATAGTAATGGTTGACAAGTTTATATTCCCTGCGGATTTCATTATTCTAGATTTTGAGGAAGATAAGAACATCTCAATCATCCTAGGGACACCTTTCTTGGCTATGGGTATGACACTCATTGATGTACAAAAAGGCGAACTAACTACGAGGGTTCAAGATCAATAAAATTTAATGTGTTTAAGGCTATGAAATTCCCTGTGGATGAAGAAGAGTAATTCAGAATGAATATCATTGACCAGATAATCAACGAAGATATGGGTAAAAGTTTGGGGAATGATCCATTGGAAACGACACTATTGGGAGATGATGAGTTAGATGATCCAGAATTCGTGGACTACTTGCCGATGCTAGACTCCTTGCCATGAGTTAGCAGATTTAAAATACCATTTGATCCATTGCACACGGAGGATAATGCCACAAAAAGGATGAAACCATCATTGGAGGAGCCACCGAATCTTGAACTTAAGCCACTCCCTAAACACCTCAAGTATGCGTATTTAGGCAATTCTAATTCTTTACATGTTATTATTTCTGCTGCACTTAACGAATTACAAGAAGAAAAGTTGCTGAGAATGCTGAAGGACCCTAAATCGGCTATAGGATGGACAATCGTAGATATCAACGGAATCAGCCCATCCTTTTGCATGCATAAAATTCTGATGGAAGACGATGCAAAACCTATAGTGAGGCAATAGAGACGGCTCAATCCAATCATGAAAGAAGTAGTGAAAAAGGAAATACTGAAATGGTTGGACGCGAGTATCATCTACCCGATTTCAGACAGTAAATGGGTTAGTTCGGTGCAATGTGTGCCGAAAAAGGGAGGAATGACCATGGTACAAAATGAAGACAACAAGCTAATTCCGATAAGGACAGTGAGTGGTTGGAGGGTTTTCATAGATTACAGGAAGTTGAATAAGGCGACCCACAAAGATCACTTTCCTTTGACCTTTATCGATCAGATGTTGGACATATTAACGGGACATAAGTACTACTGCTTATTGGATGGATATTCGGGTTATAATCAGATCATCATCACTCCTGAAGATCAATAGAAGACCACATTTACATGCCCATACGTCACATTCGCATTCAGGAGAATGTCATTCGGTTTGTGTATTGCACCCGATACCTTCTAGCGGTGCATGGTGGCCATCTTCTCGGACATGGTGGAGAAAAATGTGGGAGTCTTCATAGATGACTTCTATGTCTATGGGGATGATTTTGATGCGTGTTTGGAAAATTCGGTAATGGTCCTACAAAGATGCATAGACACGAATTTGGTCCTGAACTGGGAAAAGTGCCACTTTATGGTTGAAGAAGGTAAAATTTTTGGGCACAAGGTTTCGGCTCACAGACTAGAGGTGGATAAGGTAAAGCTGGAAACGATTGAAAAACTTCCTCCACCAAGGTCAGTTAAGGGAATTCGGAGTTTCTTCGGACATGCCGGGTTTTACAGAATATTCATTAAAGACTTCTCTAAAATTGCAAAACCTTTATGCAGTCTTTTGGAGAAGGATTCAGTTTTCAAGTTTGATGAGGAGTGTAAAGTGGCATTCAAGCTATTGAAGAAGAAATTGATTACAACTCCCATAATCATCGCACCAGATTGGAATATGCCCTTCGAGTTAATGTGTGATGCAAACAACTATGCAGTTGGGGTTGTTTTGGGTCAACGTCGAGATAAGGTATTTCATGCCATATACTATGCAAGTAAAACACTTACAAAAACTCAAATAAATTACATAACTACGGAAAAAGAATTACCTGCAGTAGTATACGCCTTCAATAAATTATGTGCTTATTTGATTGGAACTAAGGTAATAATCTACACAGATCACTCGGCTATTCGGTACTTAATTTCAAAAAAAGATGATAAGCCATGCGTCATCAGATGGATTCTCCTTTTATAAGAATTTTATTTGGAAATAAAGGATAGAAAGGGGATAGAGAATTAAGTTGCTGATCATTTGTCTAGGCTAGAAAATCAGGTTACAAAGGAGAAGGATAAGTGTGTAATAAAGGAGACATTCTAGGATGAGCAATTGTTTTGGATAAATACAGAATTTCCATGGTACGCAGACTTCGCAAATTATCTAATGAGTAACATTCTTCCTCTTAATCTTACCCGATATCAGAAAAAGAAATTTCTCTATAACGTCAAGTTGTATATGTGGGATGAGCCTTACCTATTCAAACAGTGCACTGACAAGATAATTAGAAGGTATGTGCCCCACAGTGAAGTAAAGAACATACTACATGAATGTGACTCATCTACGTATGGGGGGCATTATGGTAGTTAAAGAACAGCGACAAAGGTGCTTCAAGCCGGCTTTTATTGGCCTAAATTGTTCAAGGATGCCCATTAGTTTGTTAAGTGTTGTGATAGATGTCAACGGGTGGGCAACATATCAAAAAGGAATGAGATGCCACTACAAACAATTTTAGAAGTTAAAATTTTTTATGTTTGGGGCATAGACTTTATGGGGCCATTTCCATCATCATTCGGTAATCAGTACATTTTTATTGCGGTGGACTATGTCTCAAAGTTGGTTGAAACAGCAGCACTCCCGACTAACGATGCCAAAGTGGCTCTCAAATTCTTGCAGAAGAACATTTTTATGAGGTTTGGAATGCCGAGAGCTATTATAAGTGATGAAGGTAGTCACTTCTGCAACAAATCATTTACAACTCTATTGGCATAGTATGTGGTCAACCATAAGGTAGCTATAGCATATCATCCCCAAACCAGTGGGCAAGCTGAGGTTTTGAACAGGAAAGTAAAGAGAATCTTGTAAAAGGTGGTAAATCCAACTAGAAAGGATTGGTCTCTCAGGCTGGACGATGCACTATGGGCTTACCGAACAGCGTATAAAACACCAATTGGTAAGTCACCATATCAATTGGTCTATGGTAAAGCATGCCACCTACCGGTCGAGTTACAACACAAGGCCTACTAGGCGATTCAAAAACATAACATCGATCAAGCAGCCGTCGGGGAAAAGCGACTACTTCAATTAAACGAGCTCGACGAATTCCGACTTCAAGCCTACGAGAACTCTAAGCTATATAAAGAAAAGGTCAAGAAATGGCACGACCATAAAATCATGCACAGAACATTCAAGCCGGGGAAATCAGTCCTATTGTTTAACTCAAGGTTAAGGTTGTTCCCAGGCAAGTTTAAGTCATGATGGTCGGGACCATTCACCATCAAAAGAGTCTTCTCTCATGGCGTCGTGGAACTCTACAGTCAGAACCCAATGGAGACTTTCAAGGTTAACGGTCAATGACTAAAGCATTATTCGGGTGGAGAATCCAACACAGATGTCATCGCGATCACATTATTTGACGTACCATAAATAGGGAGTAGTAAGGCTGAATGACTTAAAATTAAGCGCTAATTGGGAGGCAACCTAATCGTACTATTATTTTTTATATTTTTAATCATAACTGTCAGATTATAGTTTAGCATAATTAGTAATATATAATAAGTTCATTAAATTGTTACTATATTATATGAGTCTTGTTAAACTCTCAACCATGCTTAAATTTATCAACAATCTACTCACGTATATGTTTAATGGCTTACAGGATGTTAAAATATTCATTAAGTGGAGTAGCACTGATGAGTAGGTTTTATACCTATGAATCCGATATTATTAAACTTAATTATTGCTATCTTTAATTGTTTTTAGTATCTTTTTATTTGTTTTGTGTTTATTTCTTGTAGGTTGGAGCTGGAGGGACAAATTAGTCATTTCAGAGAAGAAAATGGTCAAAAAATCATTAAAATTAGAGCGGAGTGGCATTTTTGTAATTACGTGGTCCTGGTCAAGCGCCTAGGCGCTTGGAAATGGCTTGTGTTGAGCGCCTAGGCGCTCATGTGCGGCAAAAAGGAGGATTTTCTACTGCCAAGTTGGTTTTTGAAGCCAAAAATGAATCTGAATGAGGTGAGAGACTAATACAAATAGGAGGAGACTTTAGAAAGGACGAATAAATTAATTTTTCAAGAGATTTTTGCTGAGAGAACAAGGAAGGAAAACACGAAGGAAAATTGCAAGGGTTGAAGATCAAAGAGAGAGTATTGGAGCAAATTCAGAGTTTCTTCTTCTCTTCTCTAATTTTATCTTTTGTAATTATCTGGGATGTTTGGATTATTAATCTGGATGATGTTTTTCTTTATTATTATCATGAACTAAATTTTCATTAAGATTGCAACGGAACTTGGTATGTAGTTTAAATTGGACCTTCCCATTGAATGAAAGTTGGTTTTTATTGAGTTGTTTATTATATCTTTTACATATTGATTAATTGTTTGGCCAACAATTATTGTGATAATGTATATAAAATTGGAAGATGGAGTATACATTGAGATCTGGATATGATAACATTTGTTCCATTAATCTGAATAGAGTTAATATGATTAGCATGTAGGATAGGAATATACCTATGTGTCTTTTATATCCTTTGAAAGAATTTGTGCGTAAACCCTAATTAACTTGATTCGCATAGGAATATAGTGAATTGATTAAGTAGGGTGTTCCTTGTAATTTTGTGTCTTAAGGATCAGAGTTAGGAGGATTTGTTCACGTATTTATGAAAAAGTGCGTGAATTTTATAAATCATTCTTGGACAATGATTCATATTAATTAATTTCTTTAAATGGGAAGTGAATTGATTTAAATGAAATACCAAGGGAAGTTTTAATCTTAACCTATTAAATCTACAGTTATTCTTGTGAAATATTGATTTTAATCATTAGTTTTGTTAAGTTTAATTTTCAAATCATAAACAAAATTTTCGTAGTTTAAAATAGGATTAATTGCATTTGAGTTAGTAATTGATAAATATTAGTCTATATCTCGTGGGAACGATATCATTGCTTGCTGAATATTACAATTGAACGCGTATACTTGCGTGGTAAAGTGCTATTAAAAATTAGGCAACAAGTTTTTGGCGCCGTTGCCGGGGAAATTAGTTTAATATTTTGTCATTAATGATTTTTATAGCGTTAATCTTAATTTAAACTTTTTTTTCTGTTCTATTCAGTTGTTCTTGACTAGTGTATGCAAATGCGATCGAAGAAGCTAGATTTATTGCCTTACGAGGACGACATCGACAAAAGGTTTCAGCGGTTGCGTAAGTGGATTAAAGAAACCAAAGATGCACTTGATAAGAAAGATACTATGGCTGAAGAAGAGCAAAAAGCACTGCAGGATTATGCTACACCGCGGGTTACTGAAATTCAGTCGAGTATTACGAGGCCTGCCATTATTGCTACAAGTTTTGAGATAAAACCGGGGACAATACAGATGATTCAAAATTCATGTCAGTTTAGAGGGTTACGAAATGATGATCCGAACGATCACATAGTCAGCTTTATAGAAATCTGCGATACTTTCAAGTACAATAATATGTCAGAGGATGCAATAAGGCTAAGGCTATTTCCATTTACTCTCAGAGATAGTGCTAAGAGTTGGCTCCATTCACTACCACCAGGCACGATTACTACATGGAACGACCTGGCCCAAAAAATTCTTGCAAAGTTTTTTCGGCCTGCAAAAACAGCAAAGTTACGGAACGATATCTTCTCTTTCGTTCAGCACGATTCAGAATCACTATAGGAAGCATGGGAGAGATTTAAAGACTCATTGCGAAAATGTCCACGCCATGGGATTCCTAAATGGCTTCAGGTGCAAACTTTTTATAACGGTTTATTCAGCACAGTGAGATCAAGTATAGATGCTGCAGCGGGAGGAGCTATTATGGCCAAGAATTGTGATGAGGGGTATCAGTTGCTTGAAACCATGGGAGCTAATAATTATCAGTGGCCAACAGCAAGAACGTCTCAGCCAAGGACAGTAAGGGTTTATGAAGTGGATGCGATGACAGCATTATCAGCTCAAATGACAGCTCAGATTTCTGCTCTTACAAAGAAGATAGATGCACCTGGGGTACAACTAGTTCTGAAAATGGAAACTATTTGTGAAATATGTGCGGGTAGCCACTCAAGTGATCAATGTGCAATAAATCCTGAGTCAGTCCAGTTTGTTTCCAGTTATAACAGGCAGCAGGGCAGTTATCCAAACAGTTATAATCCAGGAGTGAGAAACAACTCAAATTTTTCTTGGAGTAATAATCAGTCACATGCTTAAGCCCAAGCTCCAAGGCAATCATATCCACCTGGATTTCAGCCACATCAACAATCTCAACAACACCCACAACCTCATTAACTTAATAAGCTATCACAAATGGAAGAATTGGTGGCAAGATTGGCAACTCAGTTTGAAGCCACAACGAAAAACCAATCAGCTGCAATAAAGAATCTTGAGAACCAAATTGGGCAGATAGTTAGTGCTTTGAATACTAGAACTCCAGGTTCTTTACCTAGTGATACGGAGAACAATCCAAAGAATGATGGAAATGAACATTGTAAGGCAGTTACACTCAGAAGTGGGAAGGAGTTGACTACAGATTTAAATGGACAAAAGAAAATAATTTATGCCGAGGATGGTGAAAAAGAGGGTGGAAATTCAGAAAGTAAATCTGGGAAAAATGTTGTGAAAAAATAACAAGAAGATAAGCAAACAACAGTCGTACCACCTGTGCCGTTTCCTCAAAGATTTCAAAAGCAAAAATTAGATAGACAATTTTCAAAATTTTTAGAAGTGTTCAAAAAGCTGCAAATCAACATTCCATTCGCAGATGCCTTTGAACAAATGCCTAGCTATACAAAATTCATGAAAGATATTTTAGCAAGAAAGAGGAAGCTAGGGGAGTTCGAGACTGTAGCGTTGACAGAAGAATGTAGCGCAATTCTGCAAAGAAAGTTACCACCGAAGTTGAAGGATCTGGGTAGCTTCACCATACCGTGCACGATTGGGTCCTAGTTCTTTAACAGATGTTTGTGTGATTTGGGTGCTAGTATTAACTTGATGCCGCTTTCGATCTACACTCAGTTGGGATTACCAGCACCAAAGCCAACAAATATCTCTTTACATCTCGCAGATAGATCAATGACATACCCTAGGGGCATTGTGGAAGACATATTAGTGAAGGTGGACAAATTAATATTTTCAGCCGACTTCATTGTGTTGGACTACGAAGAGGATAAAGACATACCCATTATCCTTGGAAGACCATTTCTAGCCACTGGAAAGACATTAATTGATGTACAAAAGGGAGAGTTAATGATGAGAGTCCAAGATGAAGAAGTAACTTTTAATGCTTTCAAGGCTATGAAATTCCCGAAGGGAGATGAAGAGTGCTTTAGAGTTGATCTGATTGAAAAACCAACTAGAGATGTATTTAGTGAATTTTTGAATGAAGACCCTCTTGAAACTGCAATGGTCAGTGAAAATTTATTTGATGATTCAACTGTGCTAGAATGGGTTCAAATGTTTGATTCAGCACCGAAGTTCACACGATGTTTGCAAAAATTTGAACCTCTAGAATTTTGGGGAAAGCCAGATGAAAAGGTGAAATCATCTTTAGAAGAACCGCCCACCTTGGAACTTAAGCCATTGCCTAACCATCTACGGTATGACTACCTTGGTTTTTCTTCTTCCTTTCCAGTTATTATTTCTGCATCACTTGATAAGGTTCAAGAAGAAAAGCTACTAAGGGTACTTCGGCAATTCAAGACTGCTCTTGGGTGGACTCTTGCGGATATCAAGGGAATAAGCCCATCAATTTGCATGCATAAGATTCTATTAGAAGATGAAGCGAAACCGATTATTGAACAACAACGAAGACTCAATCCCATCATAAAGGAAGTTGTAAAAAGGAAATCATTAAATGGTTAGATGCGGGAATTATCTACCATATCTCAGATAGCTCATGGGTAAGTCCAGTTCATTGTGTGCCAAAGAAAGGGGGAATGACAATAGTTACAAATGAGCATAATGAATTGATCCCGACTCGAACAGTTACGGGTTGGCGGGTGTGTATGGATTATAGAAAGTTGAACAATGCCACTTGTAAGGACCATTTTCCTCTACCATTCATAGATCAGATGTTGGACAGGCTTGCAGGGCATGAGTATTATTGTGTTTTGGATGGATACTCAGGTTATAACCAAATTGCCATTGCACCTGAGGATCAGGAGAAGACGACAGTTCACATGCCCATATTGTACCTTTGCTTTTCGCAGAATGTCTTTTGGATTATGTAATGCGCCGGCAACATTCCAACGGTGTATGATGGCTATTTTCTCCGATATGGTCGAACAAAATCTCGAGGTATTTATGGATGATTTTTCAGTTTTTGGGGATTCATTTGATTATTGTTTAGAAAATCTCACTCTCGTGCTCAAACGGTGTATGGAAACGAATTTGGTTTTAAACTAGGAGAAATGTCATTTTATGGTGCAAGAGGGGATAATCTTGGGTCATCAAGTGTCATCAAAAGGAATTGAAGTTGATAGAGCTAAGATCAAAACCATCGAGAGCCTGCCACCAGCTATTTCAGTAAAGGGTATTCGAAGTTTTTTGGGACACGCTGGTTTCTATAGACGATTTATAAAAGACTTCTCCAAAATCACGAAACCACTTTGCAATCTTTTGGAGAAGGATGTCTCATTCAATTTTGATCAAGCATGCCTGGAAGCTTTTGATGTGTTGAAGAAGAAACTTGTTACCGCACCTGTAATCATAATGCCAGATTGGAGTATCCCGTTCGAATTAATGTGTGATGCTAGCGACTTTACGATTGGCGTAATTCTTGGCCAACGAAAGGATAAAATTTTCATGCTATATACTATGCTAGTAAGACATTAACGGATGCCATACTGAATTATACCACTACCGAGAAGGAGCTATTAGCAGTTTTTTATGCATTTGATAAATTCTGATCATATTTGATTTGGACAAAAGTGATCGTGTTTACAGATCATTCGGCAATTAAGTACTTAATAGCAAAGAAGGATACGAAGCCGAGATTAATTAGATGGGTATTATTGCTACAAGAGTTTGACTTAGAGATCCGAGACTGAAAAGGAACAGACAATCAGGTTGCTGATCATTTATCATGATTAGGGAATGCAGAACTAAAAAAAGATGACACAACAGTGATCAATGAATTTTTCCCAGATGAACAACTGCTCACGGTAAGGTTGGATACTCCATGGTATGCAGATTATGTAAATTTCATTGTGAGTAAGGTGTTTTCGCCAGATTTAACAAGTCAACAGAAGAAGAAATTTCTCCATGATGTGAAACAATATTTATGGGATGAACCATTTTTATTTAAAATGTGTGGAGATCAAGTAATAAAATGGTGTGTTTCGGAAGTTGAAATTGAAAATATTCTCTACCAATGTCATGCATCTGACTATGGTGGACATTTTGCGAGAGAAAGAACGGCAGCTAAGGTGCTTCAATGTGGATTCTTCTGGCCAACACTCTTTAAGGATGCCCGTGTGTTTTCATTGAAATGTAACAGATGCCAAAGAGTGGGTAATATAACAAAGCGACAAGAGATGCCACTAAACATGATCTTAGAAGTCGAATTGTTTGATGTTTGGGGAATCGACTTTATGGGACCATTTCCATCATCTTTTAGCAACTCCTATATACTTTTAGCGGTACACTACGTTTCAAAGTGGGTAGAAGCTATAGCATCGCCCACCAATGATGCTAAGGTTGTGGTTAAGTTCATTCGGAAGAATATTTTCTCTAGATTCGGCACTCCTCGTGCAATCATTAGTGATGAAGGCACACACTTCTGTAATAAGTAGTTCTCAGCTATTCTCGCTAATTACGGAGTCACTCATAAGATAGTTACTGCTTATCATCCACAAACAAGTGGTCAAGCCGAGGTCTCTAACCGAGAAGTGAAACGAATCCTCGAGAAGGTAGTGAACCCTAGTCGAAAAGACTGGGCTAGTAAGTTGGATGATGCTTTATGGGTATATCGTACAGCTTACAAAACTCCGATAGGGATGTCTCCGTATATGTTAGTATATGGGAAGGCATGCCATCTTCCAGTTGAACTAGAACACAGTGCTTATTGGGCAATTCGGATGTTAAACTTTGATATGTCTACTGCGAGAAAGAAGCGCCTCTTACAATTGAACCAAATGGATGAATTCAGACTCCAATCATACAAGAACGTGAAGTTATATAAAGAAAAGGTTAAGAGGTGGCATGATGAGAAAATTCTGGAAAGAAAGTTTGAAGTAGGGCAAACAGTGCTATTATACAAGTCAAGGCTTAAACTGTTTCCAGGGAAGTTGAAATCTCGTTGGTCAGGGCCATTTATTATTACAAAAGTTTATCCTCACGGAGCTGTGGAGGTGGAACACCCGGATTCTAAACGTAATTTCAAAGTCAACGGTCAGAGATTGAAGCACTACTATGGGGGTTGTGTTGATCGTAAAAAGGCATCGGTCAACCTTGATGATTAGAACAGAGAAGAAAGTCAGGCTGAAGACTTTAAAACAAGCGCTAACTGGGAGGCAACCTAGGAATTTTTATTGTTATTTATTATTTTTATTTTCTATTAGTGTTATTGTTAGTTTATTTAGTGATTAAACTTTTATAGTTTAGAATTTGTACACCCCTTATATTCTCTAGCACGATCTTCAATTGATTTCAGGATAGGAAACAAGATTTCATATTTGGCGGGTTCGACTAATGGCCACTACGACTACCCAGCTGGCGGGGGTTGCAAGGGGGCAACGCCCCCTGGAAGCCAAGCACTTATGAGCTTAATAGATGAATGTCCATTTGTCAAAATCTGAAATTTCTAATCATTTCCTCCATTTTTAGTGTTATTGAATTGCTTAATGGTGAAGGGTATCTTGTTTTTGTTTTTGTTGCTCAATATGTTAGTTTAGTTAATTAAGTAGTTGTCTTAGTTAGGGTTTTTAAAATAAGTCTTAATCTCCTTGCTAAGATAAAACTAACAGTTGAAGTTTTGCAGGTTGGGAAATTTTTTTCAAAGCATCTTGCAATGCATAGGCGCTCCAAGTCAGTAGCATAAACGCAGCACAAGTGCCTAAGCGCCCCCACCTAGGCCAAACCAAGGGCCTAGGCGCTACAAGCGTTCAAAGCATTCTGCAGTCAACCGCCTAGGCGGTCCAACCAGTGTAATCCCAAGCGCTTAGGCACTCTGGCTGTAACTTAAAAAAAAACCCTAATCGGGTAAGACTACTCCAAACCCAAATCAAACATATTCTTGCTCTCCTACTCCAACTCAAACTTACTCAACTCGCATCCCTCCTCTAATCTAGCCACGATAATCATCTTTTTCTTGTAGAAGCATAATCGAACACTCAATCTCCTACCAATTAGACTCCATCTGGGCAAGCTTCATCAATAATTCTGGCACGAATTATCATTCACAACACATCTATTCGAAGTAAGTGTTCAAAACTCAAACAAAATGCTCCTGCAACTTATTGGAACATCAATTCTGGCTATAACAAACTTGTATTACATTGGACGACTAGTATGCTTAGTTATTGAAAAATTTGGTGAAAATTAAGTTTGGGGGAGTGCCTACCAATAGTGTTCAAAATTTGTGCACACCAAGTGTTCGATATAGTGTCACAAAGAGGATTGGCCCATACTAAGCCTCTGAACATCGTCTATTGGGCAAGAAATTCACACACAAGACTCATGGCTACTAAAAGGCAAAGAGACGAGACTTCGGGCACTTTGACTAAGTATGACAAAAAGAGATTTATAAGTGCTAGTGCGTCCGAAAGATATTACAATGTGCTTTCTAGTAAATCGCTAATTCCTGAGCATGAATTATTGCCAGAGGCAGAAGATGGGGAGTTATTATAAATGATTGGAAGTAGAAGATGGGTGAACTTTACATCCAAAACGAATTCATCGGTCATTAAAATTGTTAAGGAATTCTATGCTAATACAAAAGAAGTTGTTGGTAACATAATTTGGGTTCGCGTAAAATCAGTGAAGGCCAGTTTTAGGACAATAAATGCTTACTACGGCTTGAACATAATACCCAATACTGGCTACATGCAATATTTAGAGCACGAGCTAGACTACAGTGAGATCATTCAAGCTTTGTGTGTACTTGGAACAACATGGAAATTAACAGATCAACAAGAAGCTGTTTTGTTCCCTGCATCCGCACTAAGCAGTTATGGGAAGGCATGGCATGCCTTTATTTGTGCCAAGTTGATGCTGTGTAGGCATATGAGTGATGTTATAAATCAACGGGCAGCGTTGCTTTTCTGAATTGCACAAGGAAAAACTATAGATGTGGGTCATGTTATACATGATTCAATTGACAAAGCAATTCGAGGATGGACCTCAGGTGGATTACCTCACCCATCTTTGATCACTGGACTATGTCGACAAACTGGAGTAAAATGGGATGCCGAAGAAGCTACACAACCTCCTTTAGCTGCAATTGACCACTTGCTTATTAAGAAGTACAAGGTATGGGGTGGGGGTAAACCACACCCGAGAGGATTAGGGTTCATTATTGTGCCTCCCGAGCCTGCAGACGAGCCTAATCAACAGTCCCACGACAATCCTTCTGCAACTGGAAGTACTGGGCCACCACCAAATTTTTTTTGAAGATATTTGTCGAGATTTAAGCAATCAAACTAGAAGGATTGACATGTTGGCTACTCGAGTTCAGCAGGGTTTTGACCGAATGAAAAGAAATCAGGATAGCCTAGCTCAACGACAAACGGAGGTGTATCAGAACTGTAGTGCAGCATTCCTAGAGATGTTTGCCCGCATGAATCCAGCTGCCGCTCCCTACCAATTTCCACCATTGTCTGCATACCCCCCGGCTGATGAAGAAGAAAAAGAAGAAGAGGATACTGACGATAAATAAAGCTTCAATCTTCCAGGGAAGTCCTCAGTGCCTAATTTCTTATGTTTTGTTTGTTATATACAATGAGGACATTGCATAGGTGAAGTTTTGCGGTGCATTAATCCAGTTCCAGTTGCATTTATGTATTATTCATTTAGTAGTTTCTCATGTAGTTTTCATTCTAATTTCTTAAAAAAAATCAAGTATTTGCATGTTTCCAGCTGTTAGATAGTTTAAGTCTGTTTTGGCCAATGATGATATTGGAATTGAGTAGACAAGTATAGTATTGTCTGTTAAGACTTTGATGTGATTTCTTTGCATGATTTGAATCTTTACCTGTTTGAAACTGATATAATAAGGAAAGCACAGTAAAAATAACTATGTTAACTGATTGAGTCTAAATTGACACATAATGGATTTCTTGAGGATAATACTAGTTTGAAAGAATGAAAGACATGAATAGGCGGAGATGACTGAATTTAGACAAAAACTTAAGTTTGGGGGAAAATTTTGGGATATATAAGCTTCAAAAAAAATATTGATGAAAAAGATTCCGTGGCTAGTCGTGTTTCGGGGCCTTTGTTACTTGAGCAAGTACACCCGAGGGGATTGTGTTTACACCTAGCGCCCTAAGGTCTTATATGGTCTGGGAGTCGTTGGTCGAAAGCTCGCTAATGGGTAGCACTGTTAGCCTAATGGAATGAGACATTGCACAGTCATGGTTAAAAAAAAGATAAACAAAAAACTGGGAAAAAGCGCAAAAAGCCCCCGTAAAGATAAGTGAAGCATAAGTATCCCGGGTTGGACTCTTGAATTTGGTGGATGTTTGACTTTAGTTGGATCTAGCTTGTTCGTGAATTTTGTGAGTTGACACTATATGAGACCTTTAAAGAGATCTATTATGTTTTTGTATTTACCATTATATTAGTTAGCATTGTTGTTCAGCACACACGCACTATATCAGTAATAACAGGGTAAGATTTGATGATTGACTATGAAATTATTGATCTATCTTGATATGATGTACTAGCATGTTTAATTTGATTTCTCTGAGGCTTGATGAATAGATTTTGTTCTGTTTGACTGCTAAAATTTTAGGCACGTAGATAGTTGTATTGCATATTTAGTTATTGCATTGTGTTTTATTGCTTGGGGACAAGCAATTGGTTAAGTTTGGGGGTATTTGATGAGTAGGTTTTATACCTATGAATCCGATATTATTAAACTTAATTATTGCTATCTTTAATTGTTTTTAGTATCTTTTTATCTGTTTTGTGTTTATTTCTTGTAGGTTGGAGTTAGAGGGATAAATTAGTCATTTCGGAGAAGAAAAAGGTCAAAAAATCATTAAAATTAGAGCTGAGTGGCATTTTTGTAATTACGTGGTCCTGGTCAAGCGCCTAGGCGCTTGGAAATGGCTTGTGTTGAGCGCCTAGGCGCTCATGTGTGGCAAAAAGGAGGATTTTCTACTGCCAAGTGGGTTTTTGAAGCCAAAAAGGAATCTGAATGAGGTGGGAGACTAATACAAATAGGAGGAGACTTTAGAAATGACGGATGACTTAATTTTTCAAGAGATTTTGGCATAGAGAACAAGGAAAGAAAACACGAAGGAAAATTGCAAGGGCTGAAGATCAAAGAGAGAGTATTGGAGCAAATTCAGAGTTTCTTCTTCTCTTCTCTAGTTTTATCTTTTGTAATTATCTGGGATATTTGGATTATTAATCTGGATGATGTTTTTCTTTATTAGTATCATGAACTAAATTTTCATTAAGATTGCAATGAAACTTAGTATGTAGTTTAAATTGGACCTTCCCATTGAATGAAAGTTGGTTTTTATTGAATTGTTTATTATATCTTTTACTTATTGATTAATTGTTTGACCAACAATTATTGTGATAATCTATATAAAATTGGAAGATGGGGTATAGATTGAGATCTGGATATGATAACATCTGTTCATATAATTTGAATAGAGTAAATATGATTAGCATGTAGGATAGGAATATACCTATGTGTCTTTTGTATCCTTTAAAAGAATTTGTGCATAAACCCTAATTAACTTGATTCACATAGGAATATAGTGAATTGATTAAGTAGGGTGTTCCTTGTAATTTTATGTCTTAAGGATCGGAGTTAGGAGGATTTGTTCACGTGTTTTGGATAAAGTGTGTGAATTTTATAAATCATTCTTGGATAATGATTCTTATTAATTAATTGCTTTAAATGGGAAGTGAATTGATTTAAATGAAATACCAAGGGAAGTTGTAATCTTAATCTATTAAATCTGCAGTTATTCTTGTGAAATTTTGATTTTAATCATTAGTTTTGTTAAGTTTAATTTTCAAATCATACACAAAATTTTCGTTGTTTAAAGTAGGATTAATTGCATTAGAGTTAGTAATTGATAAATATTAGTCTATTTCTTCGTGGGAACGATATCCTTGCTTGCTGAATATTACAATTGAACGCGTATACTTGCGTGGTAAAGTGCTATTAAAAATTAGGCAACAAACATGAAGAAAAGAAGAGCAAAGAGTTCAGTTTGTAGAGTGCATGCCCATCGGGGCAGGCTCCAAAAGCACTAACCCCCCCCCCCCCCGGTCGGGACGGGGGTCCCCCATGTCCAATAACAGATTGCATGCCCATTGGGGCGGGCTTCCTAAGCTTGTTACCCCCCGCCGGGGCAGGGGTCCTGGAGCTCAGTAGAAAGTTTTCGGCAGTTACTCCAAACCCACTTCACATCTCTACTATTTCTAAATCCCCCACAACTCTCAATCCATTACACCCTCTCTCTCTCTCTTGAATTTGGCAATTATAACTTCATTACTGCATTACATTAACCACTCCCCCACTACTGTACTCCACTACTTCACATCTTATATCTTCATAACTATAAAATGAGTTAGTCTTATTGCTAATTTTTCATCTTTTATGACCACAATTACCACAAAGATCATAAAGTTTTGGGGGGTTAAATCACTGTGCACACCAAGTTTTAGACAGTTTGTTCGAACCAAGTTTGGGGGGGGGGGATATTGTTGTCTAGGCTTCAGGAAATCAGTGGTTTCTAAATTGACTTCAAAGAGGCAATGGGGAGAGAGTTCTGGTACCGCACAACCAACACGAACCTTTGATCACCGTAAATTCGTAAGTGCCACCGCCGCCGACCGATACGACTATATGGTGACAAAAGCTCTTACACCGGAGCGGGGGTTGGCACCAGATCCTATCGACGGTGAAATGATGCAACAAATTTATCAAAAAGGGTGGAACAAGTTCACTGAGGAACTTGAGCCTGTCATTGTCAACGTAGTCAAAGAATTTTATGATAACGCCGAGGACAAAGCCCCATTCAATGCTTTTGTGCGAGGTCGATTAGTCTCATTCAGTGCCGATGCCATCAACACCTATTATCAGTTACGAGTACCTCGACAGTGCCAATATGCCCATCTACGTGATTTCGATCCAGACTACGAGGTAATACTCAAAGAAATGACTAAACCGGGAACAACATCGATTAAGGGTCGGAAAGGAGGCACGGTTTTTCATAGCAAGGATCTCAATTGGTATGGTAAGATATGGTATGCTTTCTTATGTGCAAAATTGTTTTCGCCCCAACACACATAGGATAAGACCAAAGAGAAGGCACTCCTTTTATATTCGATTGTGCAAGATTTCATCATTGATGTCGGGGCCATAATCTATTTTTCCATTCATCGATGCTTACGAGGAAATGTTTCAGGCGGCTTGCCACACCCATCACTCATATGTGGGTTGTGTTGCCAAGTGGGTGTTAGATGGTCTGATGATGAACCCACTCAGATGCCACTTCAACTACTAGATTCTAGAATGATAACTCGGTATTCGGTGTGGGCAGGAGGTGATTCCCATCCTTGAGGTTTGGGTTTTATTTTTCTATTGGCTTCGGAGGACGAAGTTGACGCTGTAGACACCTCAGAGGATGAGGATGCGACTATGGGAGAGCAAGGAGCAGAGGCGGAACCACAATCTGACGCCATATCTAGCCATTAATTTCTTGAATTTCAACGTCAAATGGATTAGAACAACAAGGCA
This sequence comes from Panax japonicus, assembly GCA_020205505.1. Lineage (NCBI taxonomy): Eukaryota > Viridiplantae > Streptophyta > Magnoliopsida > Apiales > Araliaceae > Panax > Panax japonicus. Next base: position 36,067,008 of record CM035114.1, read on the forward strand.
GCACGACGGGAGATGCAGTGACTCGCATTGAGGCAAGACCACATATTTGAAGCTATGAACACGTCTTTCGCTTCACTGAATGCAACACTTCAAAGCTTCAATCCAACTATCCAATTCCAATACCAAGGTTTCCACCGAGTGACTCCGAGGAAGAAGATCAACCACCACCCCAGGCTTAACGTGCTTACAGGGAAGTCCTCATACTTTTTATTGAGTTATCCATAGGAGAATGGATGAAAACTATTTGAATGCAAAGTAAGGAAAAAAAATCATGGATGTGCAGTAAGGAATCGGTTGAAAATTTTGATAATCACATGATTTACTATGCAAACAATATGCGTAATAAAATATAATATATTCTATTTTTCATAAAAACAAAACTTATAAAATATATATTAATATATATATATAGCCTCCATTCTCTGGCATTCCAAATCCCGTGAACCATCCCACTTATTTCACTCGTGGGCCCCATCTCATATAATATATATATATATACTTCATAAAAATCCCCTCAATATTTTTAACGTCATGGTTAAGGGTGTCATCTATTTGACACTCTTACACAACATTTTTAAAACGTTGTAATTAAGCACATTAAACAACGTTTTTTAAGAAAAAAATGTTGTAGATTTGTTTTTCATAAATTAGCATATGCTTAAAAATGTTGTAGAAGGTATGATTCCACAACGTTTTCTGAAAAAAAATGTTGTAGTTTAATATATCAGACAACGTTTAGGCATATTTACACAACGTTTTTAAAATGTTGTAAATTAAAAAAAAAATTATGATTCACCTACATTACCAATGCACCTACAATATGCTAATGCCTAAAAGATTAGCATATTGATGCCTGAAAGATTAAAAAACTTATCAAAAATTATTATTGATCAAATACAGTTTCATAATTATCTTATTGTACCAGGAACAGAAAAGTTTGCAACCAAAAGACCTAAAATTATTATTGATCAAGAATTACAATGGTATTCAGGTGTGCTCAAACGTATAATTACAAATATTTGTCCACTTTTCTTCTATAGGACTACAAAATAATTACTCTTGCAGAAGAATATAAATCATGGGGGCTCTTATAATTCCCCTTGCAAACAAACAAACAAATAAACTGGTTGTGCATGTGTAAACCTTTACCCAGTTCCAGATCCAGAGAGACAAGACCTCGCCAATGATAAGCACTTGTACAAGTGTGAAGCTAGCATGTAACAATTTGTCTCAATACATATAGCTTCCAGATCTTTGTCAGATACCTGTTTGTTAGAAACAGTTTAATTCTATATATGGCATAGCTCTATAAAAATGTACAGGAAGCTGAAGAAAGAATTCTAGCTTTTATTTGATAAGGTAATTGGTGTTGGTGCAAAGGAGATGGTGCAAGCACCAGGTTAATTTCTACTGACTACTACCATGATCCACTTTAATTTGTCAATTCAGTACCAAAATTGGTATACCCAAAAAATCAGCTTGTGTACGAGGTAAAGCAAAGACAACGTGGAAGAAAATTAAAAAATTATTATTGATCAAATAAGATAATGTTTTGGTGCATTATCTTATTGTACTGTCAAGTACTGTCTAGCGTATATCCACCCTTTCCTATTTGTAATCAGGTGTAATTTTATTATTGATGAACTATTTAGAGGTAACCAGGTGATAGCACAGCTATCCAACAATATAATGAAACCATAATGTGAGTTCTAAACACACAACCTCATAAATATCTTCTGTCAACCGTGTACAAGACAAATTTACAGCCCCAAGAACAACATGTGGTTGATGGTCTGTAATGAACTTTAATATCAATAGCCACATTCCCATCAAATGTAAGACTTGTTGACACTATAGCATTATCCATAAAGATGCTACGAACGTGTTTCTGAACACAAAGTTCACAGCTAATCTCAACTGCTACCTGGAACAAGCAAAAACTTGCAAGCCTAATTAACTATGTATTCGACTCTTTAGATAAAATTTAATATGGAAGTATGGTGCAACTCTGCAGACATAGCTCGAGCCAACGTCGTTGCCGCATGTTGAGTTCTTTTTGAGTGAAGAAATATTTGAGACTTTTATGATCTGAATATATCTCCACTTTCTCCCCGTATAGATAGTGCCTCCAGATCTTTAACGCGAAAACGACTGCAGCCAATTCAAGATCATGAGTAGGATAATTCCTCTCATATTCTTTAAGTTGTCGCGAGGCATATGCTATAACTTTCCCATGTTGCATGAGAACACATCCTAACCCTTTGTCCGAAGCATCGCTGTAGATAACAAATCCATCCGAACCAGATGGTATTGTTAGAACAGGTGCCAAAATAAGTCTCCTTTTAAGCTCTTGGAAACTCTTCTCGTATTCCTCGCTCCAAATGAATTTTGTATCCTTCCGAGTTAGGTGAGTTAACGGAGTAGCGATTCGAGAAAACCCTTCCAGGAATCTCCGATAATAACCAGCTAAGCCCAAAAAACTACGTACTTCAGTCACCGTCTTAGGTTGCTCCCAACTTTGTATTGCTTCAATCTTCGCCGGGTCCACAGATACTCCATGTTTTGACACCACGTGCCCAAGGAATGCTACTTCCTCAAGCCAGAACTCGCATTTCTTCAACTTAGCATATAACTTGTTTTCACGAAGCCTTTGGAGTACCAGCTTCAAATGGTGCTCATGATCTTCACGGCTTTTGGAATATATAAGGATGTCATCAATAAAGACAACAACGAACTGATCCAAATAATCCTTGAATACTCGGTTCATCATATCCATGAAAGGCGCATGAGCATTAGTCAATCCAAAAGACATGACTAAGAACTCATAATGCCCATACCGAGTTCTAAAGGCAGTCTTTGGAATATCCTCAGTTCTAATTTTCAGCTGATGATATCCAGAACGAAGATCAATTTTTGAAAAGAATTGTGCTCCTTGCAACTGGTCAAACAGGTCATCAATACGAGGTAGAGGATACCTATTCTTGATGGTGACATGGTTCAATTCCCGATAGTCAATACAAAGTCGCATACTCCCGTCTTTCTTCTTTACAAATAAAATAGGAGCACCCCAAGGAGATGTACTAGGACGAATGAAACCGATGTCCAACAATTCCTGTAGTTGGACCTTTAACTCCTGAAGTTCAATAGGAGCCATTCGATATGGGGTTTTAGAAATGGGCTTTGTACCAGGTTCAAGATCAATAAAGAATTTAACTTCACGTTCTGGGGGTATACCGGGAAGTTCTTCAGGAAATACATCAGGAAAGTCAATAACAATAGGAATATTATTCAAATTTGACGTGTCTTTATTCAAATCCATAACATGGGCTAAGAAAGCTTGACATCCGTTTTTCAATAAACGAATAGCTTTATGATTAGATATGACAGTGATTGATTTTAATGGTTTAGTTGCTTGAATTCATACAACAGGTTGTTTAGGAATATGAAAGCTAACAACCTTACGAAAACAATCAATTTTGGCATGATGAGCAGTTAACCAATCAATCCCTAAAATCACATCAAAAGAAAGTATCTTTAAAGAGATAAGGTCAATAGGTAAGGTGATGGTGCCAACTTGAATCAAACAAGATTTATAAACAGTGGACGTGATGAAAGTTTCTCCTAACGGAGTTTCCACAGATAGGTCAAAGTCTAATTTCTCCAGAGTCAAGTTTAAACGTTGAGCACAAGCAGGAGAGATAAATGAATGGGTAGCACCGGTATCTAGTAAAGTATAAACTTCACAAGAATTTATAAATAGCTTACCCATGATCACCTCGTTTGGGTTCCTCGCATTTTGACCAGTCACAACAAACGCTCTTCTAGGAACTGTTGACTTTGACTTTTCTGGAACAGTCTTTTGAGTCATCGTCCCCGCTGGAATTGGTTTCGCTACCGTACAATCTCGAGCGATATGTCCTTCCTTCCCACAATTATAACATACCTTGAAGAACTGTTGTGGGCAGTTTGGACTGATATGTCCCTCTTTCCCGCACTTATAGCATATGACCGGTGGTCGTTCTCCTCCCTTAGAACCAGTTACTGCTGGCGCTAATGTCTTCACATGGTCATTGTTGAATTTCCTCTTTTTAAAATCTCCTCCCGACTCGCTTCTTCTAATTTTTCATGGCCATAATTACCACCAGAGTAGTTACCATTTTTGTCCGTCTTTTTCTTTCTCCACTGGTTGTCGTTGTTTTGTTGACTGCTATCTCTAGTATGATCCTGATTGTGGTACCTCGATTGACCGTACTCGTTATCTCGCTCCAACAATTGAGCCCTATTAACAACATCTGAATAGAGAGAAAATTTATGAGAAATGAGATATTGCCATATGCCGGGTATTAAACCTCTCAGAAACATCCGCGTTATACGTTCCTCATTCTCCACCAAATGAGGTGCAAACCTGGATAACTCTGCAAACTTCGCCTCGTACTGAGACACCGTCATGTTGTTCTGCTCCAGTCTAATAAACTCCACTTCCTTCATATAACGAGCACTTTCAGGGAAGTATTTGTCATTAAATAATTTCTGAAACGTCTCCCAAGACATGCTGAGTGCGGCTGGATGGGTACGCTTCACAGACTCCCACCATTAGTCTGCCTCGCCACAAAACATAAAGGTGGCGAACGGAACCTTCTGTTCCTCCGTGCATCCCAAGACATCGAATATCTTGGTAATTTGCTTGACCCATGTTTCTGCAATGATCGGATCTGGCTTTCCCTTAAATTCTGGTGGTCCCAACTCTTTGAACTACTTGGCTGTGACAACTCGTGAATTGCTATCATTTCCTCCTGTATTTTGAACACGAGTCTCCCTCGTCTGATTCTGCATGAACTACAAAAAGCTTCTAAACATTGCGTCGTTCATCGTCTGATCAGTGGTGTTGTTCACAGGAGGAACATTGCCAGCCTGTTGCACGTTCTCCTCGTTAGTAAGTACAAGCATCTCCACGGTCGCATTAACTCCACTGTTAACATTCTCGGTTACCATTCTTAAATACTGCCATAAAACAAGGGTTAATTAAGCAAATCACATATCACATAATATCCCTATATACTGACCAACTAACAAATAAGCTTAGGTAAGACACACTAGCAAAGGAATTACTCGTCTCTCCCCTCCTAGTTCTATTCCCCGATCTCCACCAAAGATCATATCCCTAAGCTCTGATACCAACTGTGACACCCCCAAAATAGGTATACATCACCCATTCTGAGTTGTCAATACATGGTTCAGAAACAACTACAACTTTATTATTACAACATGTAAACTATGAGTTTAAATACAGATATTGCCATCTAGACAATATCCACATACAAATAAATCCCCATCATAATTATTGATACATTATTTTACAAAAATGGTGAGGACTACTAAACCACTTTCTCTAGAACCTTCATTCCATACCCCGACTTGTACTCGCTATATTCTCACCTCCTGAGAAGAAAAATGGAACAAAAAGGAAAAGGGTGAGCTCAACTAGCCCAGTAAAGAATATTATGACTAAGATAATATACAACAAATTATCATCAGTCTTCAACAGGGAAAAATATAATAGAATACAATAGACAACAAATTTTAAATCAATATTCGCAGCGAAAAATATTAATCCATAGAAGAGTTACGTAGAGGATGAAATCTACTAATGTCTATGAATTAAACAGTCCATCAATAGTATTTGTTTTTATCCCTGTAACATCAATCAACGAACCTCTTGATTCATATATTCATCCTTGCACTACAGGCCAAGGATATTCATCAGTTGGTCATGTTCATCTAAACACCTGTTCATCTTTGCACTACGGGCCAAAGATATTCATCAGAAATCATTCATCTTTGCACTACAGGCCAAAGATATTCAATAACATCATCATTTAAGACTGAGGATGATGAAAAATATTTTTAAAGAAATGAATCCAGTGAAACAAATGAAAAGGATTAAGGATTAAGGATTCATACTTTGTTTTATCCATGTCCAAAAATTCCTCAAAAATAATCATAGTGGTGTAAAATTCAAAAATGATCAAAACATGGATACAATCAAAGCTAGTATCTATAATAGATATTTTAGACGAAAAGAAAATTTTTCATTTTTCGATGAATAGTGTCGTATTCGTGAATAGTGTCGTATACGTGAATAGTGCCGTATACGTGAATAGTAACTTTGACACCAAAAAGTTCCAAATTTGATTAAAAGTTCAGATCAATACTTCGGCATAATGATATTAGAAGAAATAATTTCATTTTAAAAAAAATAATATCCCTTACCTCGGAAGATCAGTACTTCTAGTTGAAACACCGGATATAGGCTATGACTTGAACTTACTCCGTATAGCAATACTCAAAGTATACTCAAAATACTCACAAGAATACGCTCGATATTATAGAGAGAGAAAACTTCAGTTTCTAGTGTGATTTTTAATTCTAACCTAAGCACCTATTTATAGGAAATTACTTAGAACACCAAAGCAGAAAATTTATTATAATAATAATATATATAAAAATTTTCTACGCCCATCCTTAGAATCTGAAAATCTAAATAAAAACCACATGCTCCCTTCTAGAAGAAGTAAAAAAAAACGTTTTTTATAAAATAAATAATTAAAACTTCCAAAAATCAATTATTTCGGAGCTTCGGAACTTCAATAATTTATAATAAATAGCCCTTTTGTCAGAAAATTCAAATCTCGCGAGTTTTTATAGGAAATTCAATTCTCTACAACTTTGCAGAAGAAAGGTTTTCCAAATTCCAAACAGAAATTGGCTGAAATCCATAAACGGGCGATTTTTCAAGCTATAACCAAATTTTAGTCCATAAATGGGTCCACAGACATGTTTAACATGTTTTAAATATTTATTGCAACAAAAATACTCTTTCTCCTCGTATACTAGTATATCACACATTCATTGTAAAAATATCACCATTATTATATTATTAAAATATAATAATATATTAAATGAATTATTTTATCAGAAAAAGATAAAATTTTAATTTTCAACAATTGTCACATTAAAAATTTCCTCCATCTATATCCACATAAAATCAATATTTTTCTCATCATATGAATCAATAATTAATTATTCACAAATAATATTACAGAATCACAATATTGACAACCAGGCAGTTCCCAGGGAAGAGGGGGCTTTCCAATAAGAATTTCTCCTTACTGGCGCGCAATTAGGTTACCAAAGCTCTCCTTAGACAGAACTTTATAGACATTGCCCAATAATGTTATCTAATAATATTATTCAGATAATATGAGTTATTGCTTCGATAATGAAGAATACTGTGTAATGACAATTATTGAAACAGCAGCAATATAAAATATCAACACAGCAATTATTGAATCAATAAAATAAAATACTGAACAGTAATTACTGTAACCATTATTGAGTAGTGCCTTCTTACGTAAGAATCAATAATTAGTGCAATACCGTGTACTACTGTGTTTTAACCACCGAGTATTTTAACAGTATTAACGGTAACAGCTACGCCGTTATTTTTAAACAACTTATATTTGTCGTTTTCTTCCTCCAATCGCTTTCCGTTTTGGGGCCTACACATGGCTGCGCCGTCGTACGAATATTCCCCGACAGTACGAATATTCCACAACCAAACGAATATTCCCCGACAACAATGAATATTTTATAACCGCTTGCTTTTTTTGAAATATTTGCGTATTTTACCCATAACTATCCACATTAATCACATCAACCCTTACTATTTCAAAATAATAATTAGTGGAAATTAAATTTCATTTATTAATTATTTGGGGTCTTACAAATATGATTAGGAAAACCTTATTTAATTAGGAAAACCTTATTTTAGTTTTAAACTTTTAATTTCCTATTTTCAAAACCCTAAATTGAAAATCTTGGAAATTAATATTTTAAATCCTAAGGGTTAGAACCTTAGGGTTAAACCTTAAGAGTTTGGAGAAATGTCAAGTATGCCATTAAAAATATGTGGAGAATGACCAAAATGCCCATTTAGTATATTTTTAATAGCTAGCTTGCAAATCTAGCAAATATTTGAGCTGGTAACCAACTCATTTGACTTAGTGACTCATTAAACTCCCGCAAATCATTCTATAACATCAGCTAGGCAAGAAAAAATCATTGCATCATATTATATAAGTGTTAAAGAGCAAGAAAGTCCATAGAATTTATTCATTTGCTATCTGGCTCCCAACAACTCCCTTTCTCTCCTAACATCTGAATTCCTTAAGTGAATCAGTCTCAGTATAACCCTCTAACACACCTCAAAACAGATTGGAGATCAAAGATCAAAACTTGGAACAAAAAGGTATAAAAACCCTAACCCTATTTGATCTTGTATGCTTAAGTCAAATTTGTGTTTTTGTTTTTATATAAGTGTTATAAGGTGTTTTATGATGATCTATGATGATATACCATAGATCCATTATATCAAAGTGGGTAAAAACCATGTTTTTCAAAAACTGTTCTTGAGCATTCATGGTGGTCTGACAAGAAATGTCAGTCGCTCTAGATCTTTCTGAGTTTAAAATTTTTTTTTGTTTTAAATTTGTAATTTGTAGCTTGTCATGTTGTCTTTAACCTGCAAGTGAAATCATAGTCATTAGATGTCTAGATTTGAAGTTATTCTTGGTCATAACCCATTGACCGGGCATGACCAGTCAATTTCTAGGTAACCGAGAAAGTAAGAAACAATGTCTGATAATGTTTTAGAAAGCTTTGATCTGTTAGATTTTATGTGGTATGTTGATGTTATGATAACTAGTGTGTAGTATGATATATGGACTTGAGATCTATACCTTTAGATCTCTTAAATAACAAATATGTGAGATGTAATTGATGGTCAAACTTGACCATTTAATCACGACTGCAGTTTCTGGAAAACCCAGAAACTATATGAACAAGCTTTCTGACAGCATTTGATCGTCCCATAAATTGTGATTCTATTGTTGTTTAACTGATCTGTTGATTACTATGTGTTCCTTGTCATGAACATTCCATGTTTGGACCAAAACCAAACCATTTGATGACTAGAACATAAAGGAAATTGAGCTTGAAAATGTCAAATCGACACTGTCTGGGTTTCTAGGTTACCCAGAAAACCCAGATGTGATCTGACAGTGACTTTGAGAGGCTGAATCTACTTGTTGGTTTGTTGTATGATCATGATGCTGGTTTGATATTGTAGAGTTACATTTCCACTACATGATCATTGTTTAAGTTAGCTTAGGACATGAATGTACAGAGAAGTACAACCGATCAAACCATGACCCTTTAAACCTGTGTGACAGTGTTCTTGAAGCTCAATAACACCTAAGACGACAGATAAGTATCGCTATAGGCTTTAGCGACGATTTCTATTTATTTTATTTTCTGATTTTCCGAAAAATACTTAAAAATAGAAATTAAATTATAAAAATTATTTAAAATGGTTTTAAAAATTATTTTAAATTATGAAAAATAATTTTTGATCAATTGGAATTTTTTTCAGTAATATTTATAATTATTTAAATATTAAAGGTATTTAAATTATTTAATTAGTGTATTAAATATATTAGAGAAAACTGATTTAATATTATAAAAAATCATTTTAAATAAGAATAATGTATTTAAAGATATTTTGAGTTATAAAATATAACTTTTAATATTTTTAGTGAATTTTCATTAATAATTTAATATTAATGATATTAGGTTTATTTAATTATTGTATTAAATAAATAAGATAAAAATGATTTTATTGATCTAAAAATCATTTTAAATGAGAATAAAGTGTTAGAAAATATTTTGAATTGTAAAATATAATTTTCAATATTTTTGGAGAATTCTCATTAATAAATTAATATTAATGATGTAAGATTTATTTAATTATTATATTAAATAAATAAATTAAAAATAATTTTATTGATTTAAAAATCATTTAAAAATGAGAAAAATGATTTGAAAATATTTTAAGTTATAATTAATGACTTTTAATATTTGAATAATAATTTCATTAATATTTAGATATTAATGATAATGATTGAAAAATGATTTTAATTATTTTAAAAATGATTTAAGGAGAATATTGATGATTAAAAATATTTTAAGTTATTAAAAATAACTTTAATATTTTGACAAGTATGTCATTAATATTTTAATATTATTAAATATTCATGATGATAAGATTATTTGATAATTAAATCATTTAAAAATGATTTTAAGTGTTTAAAAAATTATTATAAATTATAATAATTGTTTATAAATTATTAAAAGCTTCTGAAAATATTATATATGATACTTGACTTATCTAAAATAATATTGAAGCTTTGAAACTGAGTTTAATTGACAATCAATGTGTTAATTATCGGATAGGGTGACCATAACATCGAGAATAAACTGAAGTCCAACCAGACTGAACTAGTTAGATTTGATAAGTGTTTATATAGGTTATGAACACAGATGTGACTATGCAGTAATGTGTCTACGAGAAATATTGACTATAAATTACAGTATTGTGTGTTGTGAATTATTGTGCTAATTGTGAGACCGATATAGTTAATTATAGGTCTTACGAATGCAAATAAGTTTAATTGAGTAGCAGTACTCAACGTGAAAGGCAAGTTTTCTTAACTCTACCTTGAGTTAATATTGTTCAATAGTTATGGTGGCTAATTATTGTTAATTAGACTACGTCCAATGATTTATTGTTGATTATTCGCAGTTAGTGTATGCTTATTAATTCAAATTGAATTATTGATTCTGAGAATATACTTGTAGAATAACTATTGCTGGATATTCACATTCGTAGAAGCTATTATTGATTTCAAATAGTACAGTTAAATTATGTCTATTGTTTAATCGTATTGAAACATGTCTTAGCTAATTGTTTTGGCTAGACAAATATTTGTTAGAACTTGATAGGTTCGAGAAGAGAAGAGAAGAGAGTTCAATTATTATTGATAGATCAATGCCAGTTCTTTTGGCTGGATCAAAAAAGAAAACTTGATAGGTTTGAGAAGAGAAGAGAAGTGATTAGATATTAAAATTATAGAATTTCGTTGTTAAATCAAATCTTGATTCTAAGACTTAGAAGAACAACCTTTTATATAAAGGGAACATATTATTGGTCGTAAATTCGATCATTGCGCGCGACTTAAGTATTATGCATAATATAGGGTACAAGGAGTTGGCCGACTCTAAGTACTTGAAGAGGGATATGATTTAATCTTTATGTTTATCTGATACACATGAGTATATGTCAAAATAAATCTTTGATAGATACTGGAGAAGAGAAGTTCAAGATCCAATGGATCGCTCAGCATAAATCTGGAAAACATTCCACTTTGTTATTTTGTAGAATTAATTCTTGATTATTCATTTGAATATCGTAGAAAACCTTGAAAGCATTGTACACTTTCATTATCAGATTATTGTTGCATAGAAGGCGAGAATACTTGTTATTGTTTCTTATAAATTTACTCTATGACTTAACTTGCGAGACAAACTTGTTGCTCACCCTTACAATAAATAAAACTTTCCAGCTAGGGACAAAGTTGTAGAAGGTGTTGTAAAGAAGAATAAAGGCAAAGGCATAGTGATAAATTAGATATGATTAGCATATTTATTATATTATATTGTAAACACTTTTTGTATATCTAAGGGGTATGTTTGTAATGTTAAGGTTAGAGAACCAGGGTCTTATGTATTAACAATATATGTTAATGTGATATGTATTACTATTTCTATATAAATGGGTAGTTAGATGTTATTATATTATGGATCGTGAACACCAAACTGGGGAGTCAAGTAACCCGGATTTGGGGGTGTCACAGGTTGATATCAAAGCTGTAGGTTATAAACCTTAAAAGAGGTGGGGAAAACCCTAGTAATATAATTATAAACAAGATAGATAATACTCATTTAGAGTACTAAGTGAGAGACTGCCAATGTGTATCGATAGTGAGATATGTGGACACACATTGCGATAAATTTGTACTGGTGAAGTACTAATCAAGTTGTTTAAACTGATTGTAGGATATCGGGAGAAGATGAGATGAGTACGGGGATGCCAGCGGTTGTTACACCAGTGCCAGTAGCCTAGGTGCTAGCACAGAGCGAGTCAGTAGAGGAGGTGGGAAAAGATGAACCTATGATCAATCTCATGAGTGATCATGATGATTATCCCAAGATGTAACTAAGTGGTGATGAGGAGGATGAGTCTAAAGAAGTTAAGGTGGAGTTAAAGAATAAGACTAAAGCTGAAGAACAAGATCAACTATCTATAGAAGTCCAGGAACTCCGGAGTAAGGTATTTCTCTTGGAGGAGTTATAGAAGACAGAGCGAGCATTACGCAAAATGACTGAAGAATGGAATGAGCTGAAGGCACAGGTGGAGAGGTTGAAGACTGAAGGCGGTGGATCGTTTGAAGGAACCAGCAAGAAGGGCAAGAATAAGAGAAAGAGGGAAAAAGACAGCTATAACTCTGAAAATTCAAACCCGAAGAAGAAGCTAGTCTGTAGCAAGTATGGAAAGACTCATGCGGGGCAATACATGATGTGGAAGAACGTTTGCTTCAACTGTAAATATGAAGGACACATTTCTCTTCATTTTCCTATGCCGAATATTAGGAAGTGTTTCTCATGTGGTAGAATGGGTCACGGATTCAACAAGTGTCCCAACAAGAAGAAGACTGGTGAAGGGAGTGGTCGGTAGACAACTTAGATATATATGATAGTATCTTTTGGTAGAAGTTTATGATATTAAGTGTTGTAATATCGAGAATGATATGTAAACATATGTAAATATATATGTCTGTATGAATGAAATATTTATTTTCTATATGAATATAAGATTAAAATAAATTTATGAGTTCTTAAAACTCATACTTATGGTAAGTTCATGACTCATAATTATATGAAATGTTTCTGAACCCCTAAGCAAATGGATGCCAAAGGTCTTACTAGGATAAGTTTATGCACTCATATAATTGTGGCAAGTTACTAAACTCATAAGTGTAGTAAGTATGATGAACTGGTAATAGCTATGTGAGAATAGTAAACTGGAAATTTTTGTGTAAAGTTGGAGAATTACAACTTTTTATAAAGTTGTGTATGTTAATCCTAAAATTATTTTAAAAGGATAGTAAAATATGTTAAGTACTATATGTACTATGTGCTATTTGAATAAATATGCGATTATATGAGAAATATGTGTTGAATTCTTATTTTGTTAAGAATCTGTGTAGAGAAAGAGAATTAATATAATATTTTTATTTAAATCAGATCATGTCGCCTAGACGACAGAATCGCAATCAAAGAGAAGAGCAGTCGATAAATAATTAAGGAACTCAAGCTGACCCGATGCTAAACTTTGCAAATATGATAGCCATAGCTATGAAAAATAGAGCTCCAGCTACAAGAGGAAGAGTGAGAAATCAGCCAGCCGATAAATTGGAAAATTTCAAGGACTTTAAAGTGGTGGGACAGCCTAAATTCAAAGGGACCACGAATCCAATTGAAGCCCAAACTTGGGTAAAAGAGATGAAGAAAGCATTAATTATTGCGTGTGTGGAAGAAGAGAAAAAGATGGCATTTGCAACATATCTGATGAAGGGAGAAGCCAATTACTGGTGGAAGACTAATCAAACGAGAGCTGGAACAGCTATAGTGACTGGGACCAGATTCAAGTAGTTTTTTTTGAGAACTACTTCTCATCGAGTATACAAGCTCGGATGGAAGTTAAGTTCTTAGAACTAAAGCAGGAAAACATGTCGATTTCGGAATACGCTTCTAAATTCAACGAATTAGCGATATTTGCACCTCATCAGGTTGACACAGAAGCAAGAAAGGCGAGAAGATTTGAGAATGGATTGAAGCCGGGGGTATACAACAAGGTAGCTGTATTGCAGATTAATACGTTCACGGCTTTATTGAAGAAAGTGTTAATTGCTGAAGGAGAGAGCGAAGTTGCATCTCGATTTCATCATCATCATCAGAAGAAGACCAATGATGGAGGAGGCAGTAGTGGTAGTAACCCGAACAAAAGGAAGTGGAGTGAGAATACCCAATCAGGTAGTAAGACTAAATGTAATAAGAAAGTAGGAGAGCCTTGTGCGACATGTGGAAAGAACCATCCAGGAGTATGTCTGAAGAAGAAGGGAGTCTTCTATAACTGCGGGCAAGAAGGGAGTGTGGATTGACTGATCATTTGGTTAGGACCTGTCTGAAGAAGAATGCAGAAAAGGAAAGTGTCAACAAGGGACCCGGTAGCGAAACCTTGGCGATTCAAGGACCTGCACAGCCAGGAAGATCAATGGACCGCATATTCAACATGATGGCGCAAGATACAGTGGCTACTCAGGAGGTGACAAAAGGTAACAATTTCATTTAAAAATTTAATTACGCGAGTAATTTTGGTTAGATATTGCGGTGAATTGTTTTCTTTTATAGATTCAAGTCACAAGTTAGAATTTGAAACATAAATTAATATTGTGTGGATAAAAATGAATTGATGCTACAACTTTAAAAGATTGTAGAGGCTAAGAGAGCGGTGATTCCGATGACAGAATCATTTTAAGGAGAGGTGAATGTAATAACCCAGGATTTTGAATAATCAGAATTTTTTGAATAATTTTTTTATTATTATTTAATATTGACATTGGCTGTTAATATTTTATTGTGTATCTATGATACGAGTCTCAAGGTATGGTCAATTGGTGTATTGAATGAGAAAATAGAGTAGAGTTGTGCTTAACAGCTTTAGAAATCATAACCCTAATTTCTAGATAGGGATTCAATAGAAAACACAATTAAAATAATTATACTGATGAGTACGTGTTTGTATTGTATAGAAATTTTGATCAAATGATTGATCGGATAAGGTTTAAAATTTATAAACCCTAATAAGAGATTAGAAACCCTAATCTCAGGATTTGAAACCCTAACGCACAGTTGGAAACCCTAATTATTTGTCGGGAAACCCTAATTTCATATCTGAGAATCCTAAACCCTAAATTAGGAAACTATAATCCTAATTGGCGAGCATAATGTGTTTATTAAACACTAATATGATTAGGAAAACCTAATTTAATTAGGAAACCCTAATTTTAGTTTTAAACTTTTAATTTCTTACACCAGTACAAAGTACCTAATTGACAACACTTAAACCACAACGTTTTTTTTAAAAACATTGTGGTATTTTTTTTAGAATGTTTTTAAAAAAAACTTTGTAGATATATATGCAAAAACGTTATCTATTTATAAGGACATTTTTTTGTTTTAAATAGATAACATTTTTTTTAAAAAAATATTGTTTAGGTTAAAAACACGAAGTAAACTTAAAATTAAAATTAAAACACGGAGAGAAAAACGCGCAAGTAAATCAAGCCTAGGGTTTGTTTCTTCCTCTGTGTTTTAGAGAGAGTAAGAGTTAGGGAGAGAAGATACATTAATCGGACAAATCCCTCGTTCGGGCCTTCAGAATGAAGGGTACTATCCATCTCACTACCTACCTGAGGACCTACCACATAGGCGATGCTTACGAAAGAACAAGGGATTCTTTCGAAGATGTTTATGAGAGATGTCGTACTACCCCCATGGAAGGTATGTTTCTCATGAGATCTACTGATCTGAGTTTTTTCTTCTTATACATATAAATAAAACATCTATTCACTTTGAAGTGAGCTTTTTCACCTCATACAAATTCAATACAGTCGCATCTCCCTCAAGTCTTACCTAACTTTATTCACTAATAAGTAAAAGTTCTCCTACTAATCGATTGAAATTATTTTATTTATTTATAACTGTTTTGATTCCTCGAATTGAACTCTGAAATTCAATTAGCAGATAACCTTGGAGAAGTTTCTGTAAAGGCACAAGTTGTATTCCTTTTCTTAATCAAGTCCCTTGTTGTGTCGTTGATGATTATTTAATGGAAACTAACTTTTGGTTTGGGTTTCAGATCTAATCAGCGTTATTCGACAACTTTGGCTTGCAAATAGAATTTTGTTCGTTTTTTTGAGCCTGACAATAATATCTATTTCTTACATAACTAATTTTGAGTCAGTGAAGCTTAAATTGCAACATAGAAATGTTTCCACTTCGTAGGCAAGAATTTTGTTGACAGTGCATAGTGTTCTTTCCAAGAAAGCTTAATTTACCATTGTGGAGAAAATATAAATGTTATGGCATGGTATTTACAAGGAAGGGAGTCATTTCAAGATTTTTTTGTCACTGACATTAGAAAGATGTGTGTTTTGATATCTGCCTTATTTTCAAGAAGGACACTTTTTCATCTGAGAGAATGTCTAATAAAATTTAAAAAATTTTCCATAGGAAAAGTTTCTTGTGACTTGCTTGCGATAAAGTATAGAAATATTTCTTGATAATATATATTGAATCATATGACCATTTGCTATTATATTCTAGAATGTTAAACTTAGGAGTTCTCTCAAATAGCTCCATATGATATTTATTATGGGGTTTTCTTGATTCCATTTACTGTTATTTGACAATACTGGTGGTTCTATATAACTTATATAAGCTAGTCAGTTATATAGATATAGACCAATATTACTTACCTGTTTGATGAATGTATTCTGTTTCGATTTATTCAGCAAGCAATGGCTTCACTTTCATCTCTAATTGGTTCACAGTCACTGCAGTCACCTCTATAAGTCTTGGCATTCTACTGTCGATTCCCAGTATACTTTAATTTTATATAAAAGAATATATCAGGCATTTAGTCATGTGATCATGTCACCTGTTGATTGTTGATAATTCTTACGGTATTAAATTCTTGACTGGCTGCTCTTGATGTCACCTGTTGATTGTTGATAATTATTACTATATTAAATTCTTGACTGGCTGCTCTTGATCTTAATTGCCTTTTACATGTTTTGTCTGTAGCGGAACTGGTTAGATTGGGAGGGGATCAGGTATGTTTGACAATTCTTTGTTCTATCTCCCTAATGGGTTTCTCAGATGATGGTTATAGTTCTGAGGCATCTATCTGTATTGAGGAATTCCTTTTTCTCTGTCCATCTTTGATAGTCTTCATACTAGTTTATTTTTAATATACTTCAGCTTGTAAGTGGTTTTACACAGTCTTTTGTTTGTGCATTTCCTTTGACTGCTATGATTAAATTTATGTCGAGGAGTGAGGAACATGCTATTACTCTCGTTCAAATGAATTTACCATTTTTTTAATAAACAAAATAGTTTTGAAGTACATACTTGTTAACATAAGATTCATAAGCTATTTATTTTCCTTGCAACATATATTTTTATTAGTTGGATTTTCACAATGAGTAAGGCCCTGTTAATATGGGTTTAGGGTGGTTGATGAAAACTCTTGGCGCATTTGGATCTGACGGGATAATTTTTTATCCTTTTATTTTAGCTTCACCCAATACCTAGTTTTTATGCTCTGCAAACTATATACTTGATAATTTACTCGAGATTTGGACGAGATTTAATAGGTTTTTTTCTTACAATTCATTGTAGTGCCACCTGAAGAACTTTATAGGCAATATGTGCACACTTTATTCCCACATGACAATTTTAAAGGAATTTTCTCGTGTCTGAATATCCAAGACACTAATGAAAGAAGTTATGATTTATAATTCATAGAATTTATGTAGTTCCACTTCCTGACTTGGACTACTACTTGTTTATTATGGCAGAACCAACTGGCAGCCAGACATGATTCTCATTGAGAAGGATTCATGGTTATATGGTGAGGATGGCTGCTTGATTCTAAGAACATTAGAATGAAAACGAAATGGTCACATGTATAACATGCCCAAGATGATCCTTCTTCCAACCAATATTACCAGTGCTATGTTTGACAATGCAAAAGTAGCAGGTTTCCTACTTTAGAGAGTCCAAGTAGCCAACCCTCTATCGGTGGTCCATTATCGCAACCTGGATATGCTTCTGAGGGTAATATTGTGTCGACATAAGTGTATAATTATTTTGATTTCTCAATGCAAAGTTGTTTTGTCTTCTAAAAATTTGATTTTTTTTTAATTTTTACATTGACATAAATGTTTCTTTTCATGATCAGATTCATTTCTAGTTGGTTTATGTACCTCGCAAATTATTTATAAGCAGGTAAGAAGTTGGTCTATGTACCTCGCAAACATAGCTACAATGCATGCTTTTTTGAGTTTCAATTTTGTTTTAACTTCTTTATTGTAATTTTTTTTTTGATAATACTAGTTTTAAGTTACAAGTTTCGCGTGGATTGACACAAGGTTCTTTAATTATAATAATTGGCATTCAGGGTGGACTTCTTGGTACTTGATTATGTTTTGGCTGAAACAGGTAAATGCTGGTTTCTTGACTCCAAGATTTATGTAGCTCTATATTGTAAGACCTCAACTTTTATGAATAAAGATGAATTTTATATAATTATCATTTTTAAATATTATGGAATGAATTTGATATAATGTTATAGTTGTGGGTAATATTTAGAAATTTTGCAAAGTATGCAAGTTGTTTATAATATTCGATTGGTCGGGAAATATTCGTACGATGGCACAATTATTGGTGGACCCCACAACGGAATTATTGTCGGATTTGAGAAAATGACAAAAAAAAATTATGAAAATAACGGCGAAAGTTTTACCGTTAACTGTTGAAACACCCGGTGTTAAAAGTACAGGAATACGCGTGGTTGCATAGCAGCATACGGTATTGATTATTGATGCTTACGTGATAAGTCACTCAGTTTTGTTCAATTATTGCTTCAGTAATTGTTGCATAGTATCTCACGTTAATTGATTCAATTATTGTTGATATTTTATAATTGAGATGACAAAGTTATTAATATTATTATTTGCAATATTAATGATGTCTAGAAGTTCTTCCAAGGAGAGGTTTGGTCACCTAATTGCGCGCCAATAGGGAGAAATCCTTATTGGAAAGTCCCCTCTTTCTTGGGAACGACATGGTCGCTTAATAGTGTGAATAATAATAATGATGATGAAGTTTTGTTTTATTAGTATTATTAATTTAATAAAACAGAAAAGTTTTTATATAAAACAAAATACTTTTATAAAGTTATTTATTTTATTAGGCTAATATTAAAATCCTTTTATATAAAATAGAATACTTTTATAAAGTTATTCGTTTTATTAGACAATAATTAGAATATATTATATTTTATTATGCATTGTGTTTGCATAGTTCCTGCACAGTGTTTGCATAGTAAAATCTTTTTAAAAGTTATTCGTTTTATTAGATTATAAATAAAATATATTATATTTTATTGTAAACCAATCTGGACCGTCTGTTTAAAGTAAATCGATCTGGATCGTTCATTGATTAGTTACTATTCAGTCCATTCTTCTAGAAATAGAAGCTCATTCCTTCATTATTTCTTACGAATTCACTGAAACTCTAGAGAGAGAAACTGTAGAGAGAATTATTCTTATATCTTAAGCGTATTTCATTAGTGTTTTAAGAAAGCTTTGAGTGTAGTACAAGTTTTTTCAAGTATATCCTCGCCCTACCGTCGGAGTACTCTTCTTTATAAAGTAAGGGGTATTTTTTTTTCATATTCATGAGGAGAACTTATGTTATTCCATTCTTTATTATTCTGTTGGAATAACCTGTATACGCGGTCTACCCTATACTTGGTGAAATTCTTCTGTTATTCCATTATTTATTATTTTGTTGGAATATCCTATCTGTGCGTTTTACACCGGACCTGGTTCCGTCTTTATTATTCTGTTGGAATATCCTGTCTGTGCATTTTACGCGGGACCTGGTTCCGTTATTTATTATTCTGTTGGAATAACTTGTCTATGCGAAGTACTGCATGCACGGTGATTTCTATTGTTATTCCATTCTTTATTATTATGTTGGAATATCCTGTCGGTGCGTGTTATGCCTGACCTGGTTCCGTTATTTATTATTCTGTTGGAATAACCTGTCTATACGAAGTACCTCATGCCTGGTGATTTCTTTTGTTATTCCATTCTTTATTATACTTTGTTTTTTAAAGTTTTGACTTCTATACTCCATGAAATTAGTGGAATATCCTTGATATTTGCGCTTCATCCAGTATCTTTTTGTGGAAATATTCTTCTGAGCATTCTTGAATTTTGCTCTACAAAGAAGTATCATGTTGACAATTTGGACGTTATTAGTTCCTGAATAAATTAATTCTTGAACTTGTTTTAATGAATTCTTATATCATTGTCATCGTCCTCATATTTATATTTTGTTTAAAGTCATCTGTTGCCGTAGTGCATAGATGGACTTGGTATGATTATGACTATGGATTATTCGATGTAATCATGACCGTAATGTTATAAATGATGTGGTAAAAGTCCTCATTGGCCCGTAGTGCATTGATGGACAGTTGTTCGCATGATCATGACCATTGATGAATACACAAATATACTTGGCCCGTAGTGCATGGATAATTTGTGGTTGTGATACTAATGAATATTTTTGGCCGTAGTGCAGGGATAATATGGATTATTTATTAAGCTGAGTCCTAGCGATAAAAGTGATGAAAAACCTTTTAAATCATAAAAGGTAGTAGATTTTATTCTCTACTTGACAATTTTAATGGATTGCATGTTCTGCTGCAGTTAAACTTGATGTCTATTGTATTTTATCAGTTTAACACTGTTGAAGACTAATGATAATTTATTCTGCATTATCTTAGTCATAATATTTCCTACTGGGCTAGTTGAGCTAACCCTTTCTTTTACGGTTCTCTTTAGGAAATGAGAACGTAGCCAGGACTAGTCGGGGAATGAAGTGACGGTCCAGATGATAGTATTAGTAGTCCTCACTATTCTGTTAAATAGTGTGACAATAAATATAATGAGGACTTATTCTGAGAGTGGATATTGTCTAGAAGACAATATTTGTCTTAAAACTAACAGCTCTCTTGTTGTATATTAAAGATTGTATTTGTATTTTGTACCATGTATTTGGCGACTCAGAATAGGTGATGTATACCTATTTTGGGGCCATCACAGTTGGTATCAACGCTTAGGGATATGATCCCTGGCTGAGATGTGAGACAAGAACTAGGAGGGGAGAGACGGGAAATTCATTCGCTAGTATGACCTACCTAAGTTTATTTGATATTTAATTGGTTGGTCAGAGTATAGGGATTATATGTGATATGTTAATTAACCCTTGTTTTGTGGCAGTATTTGAAAATGGCATCCGAGAATGTTGAGAACATCAATGGAACATAGGAGACCATTGAGTCTCCACAGATCAATAACCAGGATAATGTACATCAGGAAGACGACAATCCTAATGCAAATAACAACACTGACCAAATGATAAACGATGGAATGTTTCGAGGCTTCATACAATTTATGCAACATCAGGCGAGAGCGGCTCTTGTTCAAAATGCAGGTTGTAACACTGGCAACTCTAGGACGGTCACCGCCAAACAGTTCAAGGAGCTGGGACAACCAGAGTTTTTTGGAGAGCCAAAACCACTTAAGGCAGAGACGTGGATAAAGCAGATCAACAAGACATTTGATGTCTTGGGATGCTCTGAAGAGTAAAAGGTTCCCTTTGCCACTTTTATGTTGCAAGCAGAGGCAGATTACTGGTGGAAATCTGTAAAGCGTACTCTACCTGCCACACTAAAAATGTCTTGGGAGAAGTTCCAAGAACTGTTCAACGACAAGTACTTTCCCAAAAGTATTCGTCACATGAAAGAGGTAGAGTACATTAAACTGGAATAAAACAACATGACCGTGTCACAGTACAAAGCCAAGTTTACCGAGTTTTCCCGGTTTGCGTCCCATTTGGTTGATAATGAGGAGAGAATGACGCGAATGTTTCTAAGAGGTTTGAAACCTGAGATACGTGAATATCTTATCTCTCATAAACTGTGTTTGTATTCAGATGTTGTTAATAGGGCTCAGTTATTGGAGCGCGATAATGAGCCAACCTAACCAAAAGAGAGCAGCAGGCAAAATGATAATACCAGTGATAATAGTCATCGAAGCGGTGACAATAAGCGTGGAGGGAATCAACATGCCAGAAATGGTAACCACTTCAGTGGTAATCATGGCCAAAGCAATAAGAATAGACATTTCAAGAAGAGGATATTCAACAATGAAGGAAAGACGTCAGCACCTGCACCTATTGTTAAGGAATAAGAACGACCACCTATCATATGCTTCAAATGCGGAGGGGAGGGACACATCAGTCCAAACTGCGCGATGCCGTCCAAAGCATATTATAATTTTGGAAGAGAGGGTCACCTAGCCCAATTTTGTCGTTCATCGTAGACAAGTTCAGCTAGGATGGAGGCACCAAAGGACGCCCCAGAAAAGTTAAAGCTAGTAGTGCAAGGGAGAGCGTTTGTCGTGACCTCCCATAAAGAAAGGAACCCGAATGAGGTCATCACAAGTAAACTGATCATAAACTCTAGTGAAGTATATACCTTATTTGATACCGATTCTACCCATTCCTTTATTTCTCCTACTTGCGCTCAACGTTTAAATTTGACTCCGGAGAAATTAGACTTTGACTTATTTGTTGAAACTCCGTTGGTAGAAACCTTCATTACATCCACTATTTATAAGTCTTGTTTGGTTCAAATTGGTACCCTCACATTACCTGTTGCTCTTATTTCATTGAAAATACTTGCATTTGACGTAATTCTAGTGATTGATTGGTTAACTACTCATCATATAAAAATTGATTGTTTTCGTAAGGTTGTTAGCTTTCATATTCCTAATAAACCTATTATGCGAATTCAAGCAACTAAACCATTAAAATCAATCACTGTCATCTCAAGCCATAAACCTATTCGTTTATTAAAAAATGGATGTCAAGCTTTATTAGCTCATGTCACGGATCTAAACAAAAATACGTCAGTTTTGAATGATATTTCTATTGTTAATGAATTTCCTGACGTATTCCCTGAAGAACTTCCTGGCCTACCCCAGAACGTGAAATTGAATTTTGTATCGACCTTGAACCCGGTACAGTACCCATTTCCAAAGCCCCATATCGAATGGCTCCTATTGAACTTCAGGACTTAAAGACCCAACTATAGGAATTGTTATACATTGGCTTTATTTGACCTAGTACTTCTCCTTGGGGTGCTCCTATTCTATTAGCGAAGAAGAAAGATGGGAGTATGCGACTTTGTATTGATTATCGGGAGTTGAATCATGTCACCATCAAAAATAGGTACCCATTGCCACGTATTAATCACCTGTTTGACCAGTTGCAAGGCGCCAAATTCTTTTCAAAAGTTGAACTTCGTTCGGTATATCACCAATTGAAGATTAGAACCGATGACATTCCAAAGACGTCTTTCAGAACTCAGTACGGGCATTATGAATTCCTAGTCATATCTTTTGGACTGACTAATGCTCCTGCTGCCTTCATGGATATGATGAACCGAGTATTCAAGGAATATTTGGATCACTTTGTGGCCGTTTTTATTGATGACATCCTTATTTATTCCAAAAGCTGTGAAGATCATGAGCAACACTTGAGGCTGATACTCTAAAAGCTTTGTGAATATAAGCTTTATGCCATGTTGAAGAAATGCGAGTTCTGGATTGAGGAAGTAGCATTCCTTGGGCACGTGGTATCAAGTCATGGAATATCTGTTGACCCAGCAAAGATTGAAGCCATTCAAAGCTGGGAACAACCTAAATCAGTAACCGAAGTACGTAGCTTTCTCGGCTTAGCTTGTTATTATCGGAGATTCGTAGAAGGGTTTTCTCGAATCGCTACTCCATTAACTCAGCTGACTCGAAAAGATACAAAATTTGGTTGGAGTGAGGAATGTGAGAAGAGTTTTCAAGAACTCAAGAGAAGACTCATTTCAGTACATGTTTGACAATACCATCTGGCTCGGAGTGATTTGTCATCTACAGTTATGCTTCAGGCAAAGGGTTAGGATGTGTTCTCATACAACATGGGAAAGTCATAGCCTATGCCTCTCGAAAATTCAAAGAATATGATAGGAATTATCCTACTCATGATCTAGAGTTGGAAGTTGTTATCTTCGCACTTAAAATTTGGAGGCATTACTTGTATGGGGAGAAAATGGATATCTTTACAGATCATAAAAGCCTCAAATATTTCTTCACTCAAAAGGAACTCAACATGCAACAGCGACGTTGGCTTGAACTGTTGAAAGATTATGATCATACCATCCAATATCATCATGGAAAAGCAAACGTCGTAGCTGACGCATTGAGTAGAAGATCATATGCTGGTACGAGTGCGATATTGTCAACGCAAAGGCCCATTTTGTATGACTTGCAAATGATGGAGATAAAGTTAAAGACTCCAAGGACCCATGTGATGCTGGCGAATATAAGAGTAGAACCGACTTTGATCGATAAAGTTAAAGCTGCTTAAGATATAGACCTGGAGCTGATGCATATGAGGAAGAAAGTATAAGAAGGTGTTATGCCGGAAGCAAGAATCGATGAAGAAGGATTACTTCAAGTTAACTCCAGACTTTGTGTTCCTAACGACCTTGATTTAAAGTATAAAATCATGATGGAGGCGCACAACACACCATTTGCAATCCATCTTGGGAGTACTAAAATATATCATGATCTTCGACATACATTTTGGTGGGGCAATATGAAGAGGGAGATAGCGCTGTTTATCTCAAGGTGTTTAACCTATCAACGAGTCAAGGTGAAACATCAAGTACCAAAAGGTCCATTGCAACCACTTAAAGTTCCTGAATGGAAGTGGGAGCACATTACCATGGATTTCGTTATTGGTCTTCCCCAGGTTTCTCAAGGTATAGATGCAATTTGGGTCATTGTTGATAGATTGACCAAGTCTGCTCATTTCTTACCTATACGAGAAACTTATAAACTTGAATGTCTTGCTCGTATGTACATAAACGAGGTTTTAAGATTGCATGGTATGCCAGTATCCATAGTTTCTGATTGAGACCTAAGATTCCCTTCACGATTTTGGGTTAGTTTGCAAAAAGCTATGGGCACGGATTTACGATTTAGTTCGACATATCATCCTCAAATGGACGGACAATCAAAGAGGACTATTCAAACTCTTGAAGATTTATTAAGACTCTGTGTCCTTTACTTCAAGGGAAGTTAGGACAAGTTCTTACCATTGGTGGAGTTTTCCTACAACAACAGTTATCAAGCAAGTATTGGCATTTCTCCATTCGAAGCGTTGTATGGAAGAAAGTGTCGTTCTCCAGTATGCTGGGATTAGGTGGGTGAAGAACATTGTTGGGACCAAAGTTAGTATGTATGACTACGAAATAGATACAAACGATCCGACAACGTATATAAACCTCCCAAGATCGACAAAAGAGTTATGTTGATCTTCATCGAAAGGACGTGGAATTCGATATTAGAGATCATGTGTTGTTACGTGTTGCTCCATGTAAAGGAGTTACGAAATTTGGAAAGAGAGGAAAGCTCAATACACAATTCATTGGCCCATTTTTAATCCTCGATCGAGTAGGGACTGTAGCCTATAGACTCGCTTTACCGCCAAGTTTGTCTTATGTTTATAACGTTTTTCATATATCCATGTTACGTAAATATGTGAAAGACCCGAACCACATTATTGAGTTAGAACCGGACGAAATAGCAGAAGATTTAATGTATCAAGAGGTTCATGCTCAAATCTTGGATAAGAAAAAACATATTCTACGCTCCAAGGTTATACCTCAAGTCAAAGTTTTATGGAGGAACCATGATATTGAGGAAATGACCTGAGAGTTAGAATCTGAAATGAAATCAAGGTATCCTTACCTCTTCGACATACCAGGTACGTAACCTAATTTCGAGGGCAAAATTTCATAAGAATGGGAGATTGTAAGACCCCAACTTTTATTAATAAAGCTTAATTTTCTATAATTAACATTTTTAAATATTATGGAATGAATTTGATATAATGTTATAGTTGTGGGTAATATTTAGAAATTTTGCAAAGTACGCAAGTTGTTTATAATAGTCGATTGGTCGGGGATTATTCGTACGACGGCACAATCATTGGTGGACCCCACAACGGAATTATTATCGGATTGAGAAAATGACAAAAATATTTTTATGAAAATAACGGCGAAAGTTTTACCGTTAACTGTTGAAACACCCGGTGTTAAAAGTACAAGAATACGCGTGATTGCATAGTAGCACACGGTATTGATTATTGATGCTTACATGAGAAGTCATTCAGTTTTGTTCAATTATTGCTTCAGTAATTGGTGCATAGTATCTCACGTTAATTGATTCAATTATTGTTGATATTTTATAATTGAGATGACAAAGTAATTAATATTATTATTTGTAATATTAATGATGTCTAGAAGTTCTTCCATGGAGATGTTTGGTCACCTAATTGTGCGTCAATAGGGAGAAATCCTTATTGGAAAGCACCCTCTTTCCTGGGAATGACCTGGTCGATTAATAGTGTGAATAATAATAATGATGACGAAGTTTTGTTTTATTAGTATTATTAATGTAATAAAATAGAAAAGCTTTTTATATAAAATAGAATACTTCTATAAAGTTATTCGTATTATTAGGCTAATAGTAAAATCTTTTTATATAAAACAAAATACTTTTATAAAGTTATTCATTTTATTAGACAATAATTAGAATATATTATATTTTATTATGTATAGTGTTTGTATAGTAAAATCTTTTTAAAAGATATTCGTTTTATTAGATTATAAATTGAATATATTATATTTTATTGTAAACCAATCTGGACCGTCCATTTAAAGTAAATTGATCTGGACCGTTCATGGATTGGTTACTATTCAGTCCATTCTTCTATAAATAGAAGCTCATTCCTTCATTATTTCTTACGAATTCACTGAAACTCTAGAGAGAGAAACTGTAGAGAGAATTATTCTTATATCTTGAGCGTATTTCTTTAGCGTTTAAGAAAGCTTTGAGCGTAGTGCAAGTTTCTTCAAGTTCAATACGAAATTCGGATCTTATGTAAAAATGATTTTATTAAATTAAATAATAATAAAATTATATTATGTGGATATCCTGATGGTTTTCGTTCTATAACCTATTGATGTTGGAATGTCGTAGTATTTGAACTACGTGAAAGATTTAAAGTGTTTGAATTTCCAAGACGAAAATAAAAGTTTTCCGAGAAATTTTCTGAAAAACACTATTCATCGGTATTTGCTCGGGATTTATTTTTGAATTTCCGAGAAATACGTAATGGTAGAATATTAAAGTAAGACGGATTATGTAATAATAATCTAGTTATGGAAAATATAATATTTCGCTTGCGGACTTAATTTAAGAATATTAAGGAAAGCGAAGTATTAATAAGAAAGTATTAACCGTATGATACGCGAGCATTATACGAGGAAAGAAAACGAGTATAATATGAAGTATTATACGAGTTTGTAAGCAGAATGAAACATCGTATATACCAAAGTTATATACGAATTGTAATACGAGAATAATACATAAATATTATGTATATGTATTAAGTAATGTTAATGGACTTGGAAGATTGGTTAACAATTGGTACAAGCCCAAGTAAATTAAATGTTAAGGCCCAATGATGATTAATAAACAAGTTAATGTTTATTAATGCAAAGCCCAAAGGTTAAGATAACTAAGTCCAAGCTAGAAGCCCAATAGTTGTATGATCCATGGAACAAAACCATATTAATATGGTTAATGTGTGGTAACCAAGTATTAAAAGTGGTGACCAAGTTAAGTGGTAACCAAGTTAAAAGAGTAATGACCAAGCAAAAGATAGATTTTTGTGTTAGCCAAGTAATGAATAGTAAGGAGGTGCATAAGGAGGTGGGATTGGTTTATTGTCCAATTTGCCCTAACCTTGGGAATTCTATAAATAGAGAATGAAGGTTGGTCAATTGTTAGTTGTTCAAACAATCCACACTCTCTCAAAGTGCTTAATTGTTAGGAAGATTAAGTTGCAAATAAGCTACTTCCATAAGTCAAGAAGAAGATTACTTATCAAGAACTTCTAAAGTAAGACTTCTTCTCCAATTATCTTCTATCTCTATTCATGATAGGTTGATAAGCAAAGATAAATTAATGAATATGAATGTTAAGAAGAAGAATGTGTAAGTAATGAACTTAAGCCAAATAAGTTGGTAATAAGTCATTTAAGCTAGCACAAGTTATAAACTTATGTGAAGGTATTAAGAACTTGAAATGAGTTTATTAATGGAAGTAAAAGAAATTGTATGATTATATGTATCTATTCTACATGAGCAAAGTTATATGCTAATAACATATATGGATGATAAAGGAGAAACTTTGATGATCATAAGGTCTAAAATGATAAGTTTATAAGTAGTTTATAAATTGACAAGTTATAAGCTTATGAAAGAAATAAGGTAAAATCCAACTTGAACTATAAGTTGTTGGAATTAGCATGTTAAGATGTTAACATTATGAATGAAATTCATTTGTAATATTGAACATATCATAAGAAGGAAGATTTGCCGGAAATTGTACGATTAGACGATAATCGTCGAATTCGTAAATTCCCGGAATGGAAGTCAAATTTTGAGCTTAAGTTTGGAAATGTTATTTTCCCATGGAGATAAGTCATGTTTGTCATTTAAGAGTTGCGGACTCGAAAATGGACGAATTCTGACTTAGAACGAAGAAACGAGCGTTTAACGTTCACGAACGTTTATCGTTTTCGTTAAAAATGAACCAATAGGTGAATTTTTAGCAAACGAAGTCAAATAGATAAAATTCTTGCATGAAAGCGTAGATTACGTAATTTGTGAACCGTAGGCTTTTGAACGAGCCAATTCGGACTTAAAACGAAGAAGTTATGCGTCCGGGAAGTTCACACAAATTAAAAGTTAGAAAAATTTTCTGGTGCACAGAGTTGGCGCCGCGGCGCCAACCCTAAGCCATTTTGTCGCGCCGCAGCGCCACATCTGGGGCTCAGTTACTGCTAACTCGCGCCGCAGCGCGAGATGTAAGTGTAATTCCCGCGCCGCGGCGCCAGACACAGAGTTTGGACAGTAAAGAATAAAAATGAAGAGAAAGGATGGGGATGGTAGGAGATTGAACTAAACCTACCTCAACCAACTTAAAGTAACAATGTTGGGACATTGTTAAGACTTAAAAGTAATGAAGAATGGTTAATATACCAAGTCAAATGAATGTAAAGCGAACGATAAATCGGAACGCATAAGAATGAAATCTAATCTATAATTAGATTGAAATGAAAGGTAAGATATATTCAGATACATACTTGATTATATGTGACCTAATTTAAGGCATTATGTGATCATGTATTGTAGAGACTTGAAAGACTTGAACGTAAAGTAAAATACACAGTAGCAGACGCTAAAGGCAAGTATTCTAACTCTTGTTTCAGTTCAATCTGAACAAGTTTATGATGTTCATGTATCCTTTCGCATGAATTAAAGTATAATGAAGTTAAAGCCAGTTTCTTTGGCTAGACTTAACATATTGAGTGGATTATTGATAATCTGTTCATCTGTTATCGAATGCTAGTATCTTTTGTCAACTACTTATAGTTTTCAAAAGAAGACTGAATTGTTAAACAAATGTTTTGTCGGTAAAACGACAGGCACGCGAGGTTGCCAAATGGTTAAACGTACATACGTTTAATGGATGTAGTATTGATCAATACAGAGTACAATAGGCTGATCACCTAGAAGTGCTCGTAAGTAATATCGGGCTTACGGACTTAGGTCCGGGTTGTCCTTTTCAAAGAAAGAATGAATGCTCAAGGTCTTTGACCGGGGTGAATGTTTTACTGAATTTATTCATTGTGAAACATTTTGAAAGTAAAGATGAATTGCTATTTTTGAATCATCAATAGTACTTCATAGCTATTGTTCAGTTATCGAAGATATATGATTCATATGTAACAAGCATGTTGTTATTGAAATTGTTATACTTGCTGAGCTAGTCATGCTCACTCTTGCTTGAATCATATGAATGCAGCTAAGACTGAACGTCCTGAAAGATCGAATAAGGATAAAGGAAAAGCTAAGGCAGATTATTAAGCTGTCATGTAATAGTATAGGTCTATTGTTGTAATGTAATGAATATTATGACAAGAGAACCTTTGTAATGGGTTTAGAACTTGGGAAATGTAAATATTGAATTAAATATATATAAGTTACTTTCATTCTTTGAGACTTTCAATTGAAGGAATGTATGAATGTTTGTACAGTATAGCACCATCTGTCGGGTGGTAAGATACCCGGATTTGGGGGCGCTACAAGTTGGTATCAGAGCCTAGGTTATAAAACTTAAAGGGAATTAGAACCTTAAGTCATAACCTTAATAAAGAAGTAAAAGAGGAAAGATAACCTTATAAAAATGCATTATAGTATGTTATGTGTTTTTATTTATGTTACTGACATATACTAATCAAACTGTATTGTTTTATTGTAGATGTCAGGAGAAAATGATATGTATAGAAATATACATGTAGTAAGTGAGGATTCGGTTAATCGGGTGGGGATATTACCAAATCCCGTTGAGATAGAGCCAGAAGTGGTAGTAATAGAGTCTGGAGACTCGGACAATTTAGACTATATGTCTATTTTCGATGGCATGCTAGAGGAGGAGGTGGACGTTATGTCCTTTGACCAAGTTCCACCTGCAGAGGAGGTGTCTACGGGGGATTCGATGAAAACATTGTTTATGGCGGTATTGGATAGGAATGTCCATTATTGCCAGGAGGTAAAGGAGTTGAAAGAGGAACTCCAAGCTGTTCGTGAAGATAAGCTTAGCATGGAGGGAATGTGGGAGGAGGAACACGATGATCGTGTTTTAGCTAAGGACAAGGTCCGAGAGCTGAAATGTGAAGTCTTTGAGCTCAAGCAAGAGCTAAAGACTAAACATAGGAGATTGGAGAGGATGTCCTATATACATAGGAGTTCTTATGTGGATTTCCAGCAGCAAGTGGCTGGGTATCCGGTAGAGGCGGGACAGACACGACATACCATTAGTCGGGATGTTATTGCCGGACTGGCCAGCAAAGATTTTGAGAATGCCTTACGGCAGATGTAATCTAGCAATAGCTAGAGTAGAATAGATATGTAAATATTGTGTATCTAGTAGTGACGTAAAACCCTCTTTTGTATAAACAAGGGTAGTCCTTTGTAAATCCCAATTTTTGGAAAGTAATTGCGGGATGGTAATGTAATCAGCTAAGGCTGAATGATGTAAAAATGTAGTGTTATACTACAAGTTATTAATCAATATAAACCTCTTTTATGGAACATATTGGGTAATGAGTATTAGTTATTGTTTTATCACAAATAATAACTAACTCACAAGAAGAAAGTAATAATGATGTGTTGTTTTCTTAACAGCGAAATGCCGCCAAGAAGGGGACAACAAAATCAAGAAGCTAATGTTAACCAACCGGAAGGTGGTCCAGTTAATCCAATGCAAGAGTTCGTTAATCTTTTAACGGCTGCATTTAATAGAACAGGGGCTAATGTACCTGTAATTCCTGGAGTAGTACGAGCTACTACTTTTAAGGACTTTAAAAGTGTAGGTCCGCCGGAGTTCAAGGGAACTACGGACCCTATAGAAGCCCAAACTTGGGTGAAAGAAATCGAGAAAGCATTTGTAATTACAAATGTGGAGGAGGGTCAAAAGGTTGCCTTTGCAACCTATTTGATGAAAGGAGAGGCCAACTTCTGGTGGGAGGCAAACCAGGCTAGGGCCGATATAGGAAACCTAACGTGGGAAAGGTTTAAGGAGATTTTCTTCGAGAATTATTTTCCCACGAGTATGCAAGGGAGAATGGAAATGAGGTTTCTGGAATTGAAACAAGGGGATATGACAGTTCCCCAGTATGCTGCCAAGTTTAATGAACTGGCACGATTTGCTCCACATCAAGTGGACACTGAAGTGAGAAAGGCTAGAAGATTCGAGCAGGGCTTAAAACCCTGGCTCTATAGCCGAATCTCTGTGTTCCAAAGTACTTCCTTTGGAACCATATTAGAAAAGGCAATAATAGCCGAAGGTGGGAATGAGGCTTTAAGCCAGTACCACAAAGATAAGAAAAATAAAGGAAGAGTTGATGGGGGAATTAAGACCGAAGGAGCCAGTGGTAGTGGCAACGGTCAGAAAAGAAAGAGTTTTAACTCTGGGAATACCGGAGTGAAACAAGGCGATTCAAAAAGGAGGATGGAGGCCTGTAAAACCTGTGGGAAGACTCACTTGGGAGTCTGTCTCAAAGGAAAGGCCGTATGTTATAATTGTGGACAAGACGGGCACATTTCGCCTAACTGTCCAAATCCGAAGAAAAATCACGGATGTTTTGTATGTGGATCAACTGACCACATAGCAAAGAATTGCCCGAAGAAGGGTATGGAAGGAAATAAGGGCACTAATAGTGGAAAGTTAGCTATTAGTGGTCCAGCTCAGCCGGGTAGACCAATGGCCCGCACTTTTAATATGACAGTCCAAGATGCGGTGGCATCCGGGGACGTAGTTGCAGGTATTATCCCAATCAATAACATTAATGCATATGTGCTATTTGATTCGGGTGCTACTTGTTCTTTTGTAGCATGCGATTTTGCTAGACGATTAGAATTATTTCCCGAAAAATTGCCTATACCTGTGATCATTAAGGTAGCAAATGAAGAGATAATTTCTGTGGATAGTATTCATAGGAGTTGTTGCGTAGATATACGTGGATGTAAGTTATCGGTAGATTTAATACCGATAAGGTTGGGAGAATTTGATGTAATTCTCGGAATGGATTGGTTGATTAACCATGGAGCAATTATAGATTGCCAAAAGAAACGTGTGAGTATCAGGACGTTGAAGCAACCTCCTGTAGTATTTTACGGTAATAAATCACTGGGGAGATCATGTTGTCTTACGATGACACAAACTAGAAAACTTTTAAGAAAAGGATGTGTAGGTTACTTGTGCCATGTTGTTGATACCCAGCGAGTGGGAACAACCATGGAACAAATACCTATAGTAAGTGAATTCTTGGATGTATTTCCAAGTGAGTTACCGGGTTTACCACCGGATAGAGAGATCGAATTTGTAATAGACATTGTGCCAGGAACGGCACCAGTGTCAAGGGCACCGTACCGTATGGCGCCGGTGGAAATGAAAGAGCTAATGGTTCAATTACAGGAACTGTTGGATAGGAAGTACATTCAACCAAGTGTTTCCCCGTGGGGTGCACCAGTGTTGTTTGTCAAGAAGAAAGATGGATCGTTAAGACTTTGTATCGACTATCGAGAGTTGAACAAATTAACGATAAAGAATAAATACCCATTGCCCAGGATTGATGATCTCTTTGATCAGTTAAAAGGGGCAAAGTATTTTTCTAAAATAGATTTACGGACGGGGTATCACCAGTTGAAAGTGAGGAAGGAGGATATACCAAAGACGGCATTCAGGACTCGCTATGGTCATTACGAGTTTCTGGTAATGTCATTTGGGTTGACGAATGCACCAGCTGCATTTATGGACATGATGAACAGAGTGTTCAAATCATATTTGGACAAGTTCGTGGTGGTGTTTATTGATGATATTCTAGTCTATTCAAAGACGCCAGAAGATCATGCTGAACACTTAAGATTAGTGTTGGAAACACTAAGAAAGGAGAAGTTATATGCGAAATTCACTAAGTGTGAATTTTGGCTGGAGAAAGTACAGTTTTTAGGTCATGTCATTGATCAGGAAGGGATTTCAGTGGATCCAGCAAAGGTAGAAGCAGTGATGAACTGGGAACAACCGAAAACACCGACTGAGGTGAGGAGTTTCCTAGGGTTAGCGGGTTACTATCGAAGATTTATCCAAGATTTTTCGAAGATAGCTACCCCGTTGACTAATTTAACAAGGAAGACGGTGAAATACGTATGGACGGATAAATGTGAAGACAGTTTTCAAGAACTGAAGAAAAGATTAAGTAAAGCACCTGTTTTGTCATTGCCAGATGACACAGGAAATTTTGTAGTATATAGTGATGCTTCGCATAGAGGGCTTGGTTGCGTGCTCATGCAGCATGGCAAAGTCATTGCGTATGCATCACGGCAGTTGAAGGATTATGAGAAAGTTTACCCTACTCATGATCTGGAACTGGCCGCGGTAGTATTTGCCCTAAAGATATGGAGGCATTATCTTTATGGGGAGAAATGTGAGATATATACAGACCATAAGAGTCTAAAGTATATCTTCACTCAGAAGGAGTTGAATATGAGACAAAGGAGATGGCTGGAGTTGATAAACGATTATGACTGTGAAATCCTGTATCACCCTGGGAAAGCCAATGTAGTTGCCGACGCCTTAAGTAGGAAGGGTCGGGAAAAGTTGTTTATGTTAACGGCTCAAAATGAGTTAATAACAGAAATGACTAGGTTGGAAATAGAAGTGAAGATGCCGAGTGAATCGGGGCAGATACTTTTTACCACGGAGAGTCAATCTACCATTTTAGAGAGGGTCAAGGAGGTACAACTCAAGACTGATGAGTGTAACCAAATGAAGAAGCGGTTATCCAATAAAGGAGATGATAAATATAGTCTTGATAATGAAGGATTATTAAGATTTGAAGGAAGAATTTGGATTCCGAATGAGACGGAATTAAAGGAGCAAGTATTACAAGAAGCTCATAGTTCAAGGTACTCGATACATCCTGGTAGCACTAAGATGTATCAAGACCTTCGACAGAGTTTTTGGTGGCTAAACATGAAAAGGGAAATAGCAGAGTATGTAAGTAGGTGTTTGACTTGTCAAAAAGTTAAGGCTGAACATCAACGACCCAGTGGCTTGCTACAACCATTGGAGATTCCAGAATGGAAATGGGAGCATATCTCGATGGATTTCGTGGTAGGACTTCCAACAACGTCAAAAGGGTACGATTCTATTTGGGTAATAGTCGACCGATTGACAAAATCGGCTCACTTCTTACCAATTAGGGTCAAGTATAACTTAGACCAGTTAGCTAAACTTTATGTCAAGGAAGTTATTTCCAGACATGGAGTACCGATATCGATTGTGTCAGATCGTGATCCGCGATTCACATCGAACTTCTGGAGAAGTTTGCAAGAACAGCTGGGAACACAGTTAAAGTTAAGCACAGCTTATCATCCACAAACTGATGGGCAGAGCGAGAGAACAATTCAGACGTTAGAAGACATGCTGAGGTCTTGCGTCATGGATTTTAAGGGTAGTTGGGATGATCACCTACCATTGGTAGAATTTGCTTATAACAACAGTTATCATGCAAGCATAGGTATGCCGCCTTATGAAGCTCTGTATGGAAGAAGATGCAGAACACCATTGTGTTGGGATGAGGTGGGAGAACGCCGTATGCTAGGACCAGAATTGGTGCAGCAAACAGCGGATATAGTAAGGTTAATTCGGATGCATCTCGTCACGGCTCAAGACAGACAGAAGAAGTATGCGGACTCACATCGATTAATTCGAGAGTTTGAAGTAGGTTCGTATGTGTTTCTGAAGGTATCTCCCTGGAAAGGAAAGATACGCTTTGGAAAGAAAGGAAAGTTAAGTCCAAGGTTTATAGGACCTTTTGAAATATTAAACCGGGTGGGAGAGGTAACTTATAAAATAGCATTACCTCCAGACCTGGAAAGAATACATAACGTGTTTCACGTATCTGTATTACGTCCGTATAAGCCGGACTATAAGCACGTAATCAAGTATGAGCCGATTCATATCGAAAATGATTTAACATATGAAGAATCGCCGATTCAAATCATCGATAGAAAGGAACAAGTTCTGAGGAACAAAGTAATACCATCAGTAAAGGTATTATGGAAGAACCACGATGCCGAAGAAGCAACGTGGGAGTTAGAAGAAAAGATGAAGAAAAATTTTCCTCATTTATTTGAGTAAAGAAAGATGAGATTCTGGGGACAGAATCTTTATAAGGGGGGAAGAATGTAACGACCGAGAAATTCGGATCTTATGTAAAAATGATTTTATTAAATTAAATAATAATAAAATTATATTATGTGGATATCCTGATGGTTTTCGTTCTATAACCTATTGATGTTGGAATGTCGTAGTATTTGAACTACGTGAAAGATTTAAAGTGTTTGAATTTCCAAGACGAAAATAAAAGTTTTCCGAGAAATTTTCCGAAAAACACTATTCATCGGTATTTGCTCGGGATTTATTTTTGAATTTCCGAGAAATACGTAATGGTAGAATATTAAAGTAAGACGGATTATGTAATAATAATCTAGTTATGGAAAATGTAATATTTCGCTTGCGGACTTAATTTAAGAATATTAAGGAAAGCGAAGTATTAATAAGAAAGTATTAACCGCATGATACGCGAGCATTATACGAGGAAAGAAAACGAGTATAATATGAAGTATTATACGAGTTTGTAAGCAGAATGAAACATCGTATATACCAAAGTTATATACGAATTGTAATACGAGAATAATACATAAATATTATGTATATGTATTAAGTAATGTTAATGGACTTGGAAGATTGGTTAACAATTGGTACAAGCCCAAGTAAATTAAATGTTAAGGCCCAATGATGATTAATAAACAAGTTAATGTTTATTAATGCAAAGCCCAAAGGTTAAGATAACTAAGTCCAAGCTAGAAGCCCAATAGTTGTATGATCCATGGAACAAAACCATATTAATATGGTTAATGTGTGGTAACCAAGTATTAAAAGTGGTGACCAAGTTAAGTGGTAACCAAGTTAAAAGAGTAATGACCAAGCAAAAGATAGATTTTTGTGTTAGCCAAGTAATGAATAGTAAGGAGGTGCATAAGGAGGTGGGATTGGTTTATTGTCCAATTTGCCCTAACCTTGGGAATTCTATAAATAGAGAATGAAGGTTGGTCAATTGTTAGTTGTTCAAACAATCCACACTCTCTCAAAGTGCTTAATTGTTAGGAAGATTAAGTTGCAAATAAGCTACTTCCATAAGTCAAGAAGAAGATTACTTATCAAGAACTTCTAAAGTAAGACTTCTTCTCCAATTATCTTCTATCTCTATTCATGATAGGTTGATAAGCAAAGATAAATTAATGAATATGAATGTTAAGAAGAAGAATGTGTAAGTAATGAACTTAAGCCAAATAAGTTGGTAATAAGTCATTTAAGCTAGCACAAGTTATAAACTTATGTGAAGGTATTAAGAACTTGAAATGAGTTTATTAATGGAAGTAAAAGAAATTGTATGATTATATGTATCTATTCTACATGAGCAAAGTTATATGCTAATAACATATATGG
Organism: Panax japonicus; assembly: GCA_020205505.1. Lineage (NCBI taxonomy): Eukaryota > Viridiplantae > Streptophyta > Magnoliopsida > Apiales > Araliaceae > Panax > Panax japonicus. The sequence goes on from CM035114.1 coordinate 36,104,213, forward strand.
ATGATAAAGGAGAAACTTTGATGATCATAAGGTCTAAAATGATAAGTTTATAAGTAGTTTATAAATTGACAAGTTATAAGCTTATGAAAGAAATAAGGTAAAATCCAACTTGAACTATAAGTTGTTGGAATTAGCATGTTAAGATGTTAACATTATGAATGAAATTCATTTGTAATATTGAACATATCATAAGAAGGAAGATTTGCCGGAAATTGTACGATTAGACGATAATCGTCGAATTCGTAAATTCCCGGAATGGAAGTCAAATTTTGAGCTTAAGTTTGGAAATGTTATTTTCCCATGGAGATAAGTCATGTTTGTCATTTAAGAGTTGCGGACTCGAAAATGGACGAATTCTGACTTAGAACGAAGAAACGAGCGTTTAACGTTCACGAACGTTTATCGTTTTCGTTAAAAATGAACCAATAGGTGAATTTTTAGCAAACGAAGTCAAATAGATAAAATTCTTGCATGAAAGCGTAGATTACGTAATTTGTGAACCGTAGGCTTTTGAACGAGCCAATTCGGACTTAAAACGAAGAAGTTATGCGTCCGGGAAGTTCACACAAATTAAAAGTTAGAAAAATTTTCTGGTGCACAGAGTTGGCGCCGCGGCGCCAACCCTAAGCCATTTTGTCGCGCCGCAGCGCCACATCTGGGGCTCAGTTACTGCTAACTCGCGCCGCAGCGCGAGATGTAAGTGTAATTCCCGCGCCGCGGCGCCAGACACAGAGTTTGGACAGTAAAGAATAAAAATGAAGAGAAAGGATGGGGATGGTAGGAGATTGAACTAAACCTACCTCAACCAACTTAAAGTAACAATGTTGGGACATTGTTAAGACTTAAAAGTAATGAAGAATGGTTAATATACCAAGTCAAATGAATGTAAAGCGAACGATAAATCGGAACGCATAAGAATGAAATCTAATCTATAATTAGATTGAAATGAAAGGTAAGATATATTCAGATACATACTTGATTATATGTGACCTAATTTAAGGCATTATGTGATCATTTATTGTAGAGACTTGAAAGACTTGAACGTAAAGTAAAATACACAGTAGCAGACGCTAAAGGCAAGTATTCTAACTCTTGTTTCAGTTCAATCTGAACAAGTTTATGATGTTCATGTATCCTTTCGCATGAATTAAAGTATAATGAAGTTAAAGCCAGTTTCTTTGGCTAGACTTAACATATTGAGTGGATTATTGATAATCTGTTCATCTGTTATCGAATGCTAGTATCTTTTGTCAACTACTTATAGTTTTCAAAAGAAGACTGAATTGTTAAACAAATGTTTTGTCGGTAAAACGACAGGCACGCGAGGTTGCCAAATGGTTAAACGTACATACGTTTAATGGATGTAGTATTGATCAATACAGAGTACAATAGGCTGATCACCTAGAAGTGCTCGTAAGTAATATCGGGCTTACGGACTTAGGTCCGGGTTATCCTTTTCAAAGAAAGAATGAATGCTCAAGGTCTTTGACCGGGGTGAATGTTTTACTGAATTTATTCATTGTGAAACATTTTGAAAGTAAAGATGAATTGCTATTTTTGAATCATCAATAGTACTTCATAGCTATTGTTCAGTTATCGAAGATATATGATTCATATGTAACAAGCATGTTGTTATTGAAATTGTTATACTTGCTGAGCTAGTCATGCTCACTCTTGCTTGAATCATATGAATGCAGCTAAGACTGAACGTCCTGAAAGATCGAATAAGGATAAAGGAAAAGCTAAGGCAGATTATTAAGCTGTCATGTAATAGTATAGGTCTATTGTTGTAATGTAATGAATATTATGACAAGAGAACCTTTGTAATGGGTTTAGAACTTGGGAAATGTAAATATTGAATTAAATATATATAAGTTACTTTCATTCTTTGAGACTTTCAATTGAAGGAATGTATGAATGTTTGTACAGTATAGCACCATCTGTCGGGTGGTAAGATACCCGGATTTGGGGGCGCTACAGTCTACCTTATACTTGGTGAAATTCTTCTGTTATTTCATTATTTATTATTCTGTTGGAATATCCTGTCTGTGCGTTTTACGCCGGACCTGGTTCCGTCTTTATTATTCCTTTGGAATATCCTATCTATGCGTTTCATGCCGGACCTGGTTCCGTTATTTATTATTCTGTTGGAATAACATGTCTATGCGAAGTACCGCGTGCATGGTGATTTCTGTTGTTATTCCATTCTTTATTATTCTGTTGGAATATCCTGTCGGTGCGTGTTACGCCTGACCTGGTTCCATTATTTATTATTCTGTTGGAATAACCTGTCTATGCGAAGTACCTCATGCCCGGTGATTTCTTTTGTTATTCCATTCTTTATTATACTCAGTTGGTTAAAGTTTTGACTTCTATATTCCATGAAATTAGTGGGATATCCTTAATATTTGCGCTTCATCTAGTATCTTTTCGTGGAAATATTCTTCTGAGCATTTTTGAATTTTAATATATAAAGAAGTATCATGTTGACAATTTGGACGTTATTAGTTCCTGAATAAATTAATTCTTGAACTTGTTTTATTGAATTCTTATATCATTGTCATCGTCCTCATATTTATATTTTGTTTAAAGTCATCTGTGGCCGTAGTTCATATATTGACTTCGTATGATTATGACCAGGGATTATTCGGTGTAATCATGACCGTAATGTTATAAATGATGTGGTAAAAGTCCTCATTGGCCCATAGTGCATTGATGGACAGTTTTTGGCATGATCATGGCCATTGATGAATACACAAATATCCTTGGCCCGTAGTGCATGTATAATTTTTGGTTGTGATACTTATGAATATCCTTGGCCGTAGTACAGGGATAATGTGGATTATTTATTAAGCTGAGTCCCAGCGATAAAAGTTATTTAAAACCTTTTAAATCATAAAAGATAGTAGATTATTATTCTCTACTTGACTCTTTTAAAGGATTGCATGTTCTGCTGCAGTTAAATTTGATGTCTATAATATTTTATCAGTTTAACACTGTTGAAGACTAATTATAATTTATTCTGCATTATCTTAGTCATAATATTTCTTACTGGGCTAGTTAAGCTCACCCTTTCTTTCATTGTTCTCTTCAGGAAATGAGAACGTAGCCGGGATTAGTCGGGGAACGGAGTGACAGTTCAGATGATAGTATTAGTAGTCCTCACTATCCTGATAAATAGTGTGACAAAAAATGTAATGAGGACTTATTCTGAGAGTGGATATTGTCTAGAAGACAATATTAGTATTAAAACTCATAGCTCTCTTGTTGTATATTAAAGATTGTATTTGTATTCTGTATCATGTATTTGGCGACTCAGAATAGGTGATGTATACCTATTTTGGGGTCGTCACATATGCGGTGTTCGTCTGTTGGTCTGCAGTTAGAAGGCATGGTTTGTAAGGGTGTCAAATAGACAACACCCTTAACCACGACATTTTTCTGACTGAAACCACAATGTTTTTTATGCGTTGTCTATTTATTGTTTTATAGTAGTGTTATTTTTAAAACCCTAAATTGAAAATCTTGGAAACTAATATTTTAAAACCTACGGGTTAGAACCTTAGTGTTAAACCCTAAGGGTTTGGAGAAATGTCAATTATGCCATTAAATATATAAGGAGAATGACCAAAATGCCCTTTTAGTATATTTTTAATACCTAGCTTGTAAATTTAGCAAATATTGGGGTTGGTAACCAACTCATTAAACTTAGTGACTCATTAAACTCCAGTAAATCAGTTAATAACATCAGCTAAGCAAGCAAAATTCATTGCATCATATTATATAAGTGTTAAAGTTAAAGAGAGAGAAAGTCCATAGAATTTATTCATTTGCTATCTGGCTCCCAACAACTCCTTCTCTCTCCTAACATCTGAATTCTTTAAGTTAATCAGTCTCAGTATAGGCCTCTAACACACCCAAGAACAGATTGGAGACCAAAGATCAAAACCTGGAATAAAAAGGTATAAAAACCCTTACCCTATTTGATCTTGTATGCTTAAGTCAAATTTGTGTCTTTTTGTTTATATAATTGTTATAAGGTGTTTTATGATGATCTATGGTGATATACCATAGATCCATTGTATCAAAGAGGGTAAAAACCATGTTTTTCAAAAACTGTTCTTGAGCATTCATTGTGGTCTGACAAGAAATGTCAGTCGCTCTTAGATCTTTCTGAGTTTATAATTTTTTTTGTTTTAAAGTTGTAATTTGTAGCTTATCATGTTGTCTTTGACCTGCAAGTGAAATCATAGTCATTGGATGTCTAGATTTGAAGTTATTATAGGCCAAAACCCGTTTACCGGGCATGACCAGTCAATTTATGGGTAACCCAGAAAGTAAGAAACAGTGTCTGACAATGTTTTTGAAAGCTTTGATCAGTCAGGTTTTATGTGGAATGTTGACGTTATGATAACCAGTGTGTAGTATGATATATGGACTTGAGATCAATACCTTTAGATCGCTTAAATAACAAACATGTAAGATGTAATTGATGGTCAAACTTGGCCATTTAATCACGACTGCAGTTTCTGGAAAACCCGGAAACTGTATGAGCAATGTAAGACCCCAAATAATTAATAAATGAAATTTAATTTCCTCTAATTATTATTTTGAAATAGTAAGGGTTGATGTGATTAATGTGGATAGTTATGGGTAAAATACGCTAATATTTCAAAATAAGCAAGTGGTTATAAAATATTCATTGTTGTCGGGGAATATTCGTTTGGTCGTGGAATATTCGTACTTTCGGGGAATATTCGTACGACGGCGCAGCCATGTGTGGGCCCCAAAACAGAAAGCGATTGGAGGAAGAAAACGACAAATATAAGTTGTTTAAAAATAACGGCGTAGTTGTTATCGTTAATAATGTTAAAATACTCGGTGGTTAAAACACAGTAGTACACGGTATTGCACTAATTATTGATTCTTACATAAGAAGGCACAACTCAATAATGGTTACAGTAATTACTGTTCAGTATTTTATTTTATTGATTCAATAATTGTTGTGTTGATATTTTATATTGCTGATGTTTCAATAATTGTCATTACATAGTATTCTTCATTATAGAAACAATAATTCATATTATCTGAATAATATTATTAGATAACATTATTGGCAATGTCTAGAAAGTTCTGTCTAAGGAGAGGTTTGGTCACCTAATTGCGCGCCAGTAAGGAGAAATTCTTATTGGAAAGCCCCCTCTTTCCTGGGAACTGCCTGGTTGTCAATATTGTGATTCTGTAATATTATTTGTGAATAATTAATTATTGATTCATATGATGAGAAAAATATTGATTTTATGTGGATATAGATTGAGGAAATTTTTAATGTGACAATTGTTGAAAATTAAAATTTTATCTTTTTCTGATAAAATAATTCATTTAATATATTATAATATTTTAATAATATAATAATAGTGATATTTTTACAATGAATGTGTGATATATGAGTATACGAGGAGAAAAAGTATTTTTGTTGCAATAAATGTTTAAAACATGTTAAACATGTATGTGGACCCATTTATTGACTAAAATTTGGTTATAGCCTGAAAAATCGTCCGTTTGTGGATTTCGGCCAATTTCTGTTTGTAATTTGGAAAAACTTTCTTCTGTAAAGTTGTAGAGAATTGAATTTTCTATAAAAACTCGCGCGATTTGAATTTTCTGACAAAAGGGCTATTTATGATGAATTATTGAAGTTCCGAAGCTCCGAAATAATTGATTTTTGGAAGTTTTAATTATTTATTTTATAAAAAATGTTTTTTTTACTTCTTCTAGAAGGGAGCATGTGGTTTGTATTCAGATTTTCAGATTCTAAGGATGGGCGTAGAAAATTTATATATATATTATTATTATAATAAATTTTCTGATTTGGTGTTCTAAGTAATTTCCTATAAATAGGTGCTTAGGTTAGAATTGAAAATCACACGAGAAACTGAAGTTTTCTCTCTCTATAATATCGAGCGTATTCTTGTGAGTATTTTGAGTATACTTTGAGTATTGCTATACGGAGTAAGTTCAAGTCATAGCCTATATCCGGTGTTTCAACTAGAAGTACTGATCTTCCGAGGTAAGGGATATTATTTTTTGAAAAATGATATTATTTCTTCTAATATCATTATGCCGAAGTATTGATCTGAACTTTTAATCAAATTTGGAACTTTTTGGTGTCAAAGTTACTATTCAAGTATACGGCACTATTCACGTATACGACACTATTCATGAATACGGCACTATTCATCGAAAAATGAAAAATTTTCTTTTCGTCTAAAATATCTATTATGGATACTAGTTTTGATTGTAACCATGTTTTGATCATTCTTGAATTTTACACCACTATAATTATTTTTGAGGAATTTTTGGATATGAATAAAACAAAGTACGAATCCTTAATCCTTAATCCTTAATCCTTGTCATTTGTTTCACTGGATTCGTTTTTTTAAAAATATTTTTCATCATCCTCAGTCTTAAATGATGATATTATTGAATATCTTTGGCCTGTAGTGCAAAGATGAATGATTTCTGATGAATATCTTTGGCCCGTAGTGCAAAGATGAACAGGTGTTTAGATGAACATGACCAACTGATGAATATCCTTGGCCTGTAGTGCAAGGATGAATATATGAATCAAGAGGTTCATTGATTGATGTTACAGGGATAAAAACAAATACAATTGATGGACTGTTAAATTCATAGACATTAGTAGATTTCATCCTCTACGTAACTCTTCTATGGATTAATATTTTCCGCTGCGAATATTGATTTAAAATTTGTTGTCTATTGTATTCTATTATATTTTTCCCTGTTGAAGACTAATGATAATTTGTTGTATATTATCTTAGTTATAATATTCTTTACTGGGCTAGTTGAGCTCACCCTTTTCCTTTTTGTTCCATTTTTCTTCTCAGGAGGTGAGAATATAGCGAGTACAAGTCGGGGTATGGAATGAAGGTTCTAGAGAAAGTTGTTTAGTAGTCCTCACCATTTTTGTAAAATAATGTATCAATAATTATGATGGGGATTTATTTGTATGTGGTTATTGTCTAGATGGCAATAATTGTATTTAAACTCATAGTTTACATGTTGTAATAATAAAGTTGTAGTTGTTTCTGAACCATGTATTGACAACTCAGAATAGGTGATGTATACCTATTTTGGGGGTGTCACAAGCAAGCTTTCTGATAGCATTTGACAGTCCCATAAATTGTGATTCTATTATTATTTAACAGATCTGTTGATTACTATGTGTTCCTTGTCATGAGCACTGCATGTTTGGACTAAAAATCAAAACATTTGATGACCAGAACATAAAGGAAATTGAGCTTGAAAGTGTCAACTCGACACTGTCTGGGTTTCTGGGTTACCCGGAAAACCCAGATGTGATCTGACAGTGACTTTGAGAGGTTGAATCTACTTGTTGGGTTGTTGTATGATCATGATGCTAGTTGGATATTGTAGAGCTACATTTCCACTACATGATCAGTGTTTAAGTTAGCTCAGAACATGAATGTACAGAGAATTACAACCGGTCAAACCATGACCCTTGAAAACCTGTCTGACAGTGTTCTTGAAGCTCAAGAACATCTAAGACGACAGATAAGTGTCGCTATAGACTTTAGCAATGATTTCTATTTATTTTATTTTCTGATTTTCTAAAAATTACACAAAAATAGAAAATTAATTTTAAAATTATTAAAAATGTTTTTAAAAATTATTTTAAATTATGGAAAATAATTTTTGACCAATTGAAATATTTTTCTTTAATATTTATAATTATTTAAGTATTAAAGGTATTTAAATTAATTAATTAGTGTATTAAATAAATTAGAGAAAAAATTATTTAATATTATGAAAAATCATTTTAAATAAGAATAATGTATTTAAAGATATTTTGAGTTATAAAATATAACTTTAAATATTTTTAGAGAATTTTAATTAATAATTTAATATTAATGATATTAGGTTTATTTAATTATTGTATTAAATAAATAAGATAAAAATGATTTTATTGATTTAAAAATCATTTTAAATAAGAATAAAATGTTAAAAATATTTTGAATTATAAAATATAATTTTTAATATTTTTGAAGAAGTCTCATTAATAAATTAATATTAATGATGTTAGATTTATTTAATTATTATATTAAATAAATAAATTAAAAATAATTTTATTGATTTAAAAATAATTTAAAAATGAGAAAAATGATTTAAAAATATTTGAAGTTATAATTAACGACTTTTAATATTTGAATAATAATTTCATTAATATTTAGATATTAATGATAATGATTTAAAATTGATTTTACTTATTTTAAAAATTATTTAAGTAGAATATTGATGATTTAAAGATATTTGAAGTTATTAAAAATAACTTTAATATTTTGACAAATATGTCATTAATATTTTAATATTATTAAATATTAATGATGATAAGATTATTTGATAATTAAATCATTTAAAAATGATTTAAGTGTTTGATTTTTTTTTATAAATTATAATAATTGTTTATAAATTATTAAAAGCTTCCGAAAAAATATAATATATGATACATGACTTATCTAAAATAATATTGAAGCTTTGAAACTGAGTTTAATTGACGATCAATGTAACGACCCCAAAATAGGTTCATTCAATCCAACCCATTCTGAGTCGCCAAATACATGGTACAGAAAAAAACTATAACTTTATTACAACAATTGTCGTGCAAAATACAACAACACATATACTGTGAGTTTGGATACAAATATATTCCAAATGTGACACATGTCCCAATCGTGGACAACACCTCACAGTGACACCTTACATAAAAGTATAGTCAAAAACTGTTTTAGAAACTAAAATCTTTAGGAAGTGCTCAAGGAAACCTTCGTACATGGGAGGCCATGCTTTTAGGTTATGATAGATATCATATGGCCACAGAATTATCCTTGATTGACCCAATATACCCCAAAGAATAACGAGAAGATTACTATCATATTCTTCCCAATGGTGAGTCTTCTCTTGATTTATCATTATCTCCACTGTCTCAAATTGAGAATTATACTTCAAACAAACACCAAGATTATATAGGTAGTGCTCGTTAATATACTCAGCAAGTGGATGAGCACAACCCTGTCTTATAATGACACGAGGTTGTATGTCATTAGACATCTTGTATGAAAGTGGCAAAACACCCTTCCAACGTTGGGTTCGCCTATCCCTATATGACTCACCAAATATAACTACTAAAAGATGTATACAACACACTTGTCTATACTGTTTAGGGAGAACTCCACAGCTAGAGACCACCGTTTTATTCCCCTGTTACCCCCGCTCGACCCAGCTACACTCTTATTACATGAAAGGAATTGTAAAGCAAAAGGGTGAGCACAACTAGCTCAGTAAAGAATATCATGACTAAAGATAATTAAATTATCAATAGCCTTCATCAATAATAAATCAGAGATTTAGAACATATGGTTGATGATAAAAATTTCAACCATAGTTGCAGCGGAACAAGCAATCCATTAGAAGAGTCAAATAGACTATAAAGTCTATTATCTTCTCTTTGTTAAAAATCCACCAACAATATTTTATCTCTTTAACATCAATTAACAATTCAAGTCCACAATCCTATGAATAACTCATAATCATAATTGTAGTTCTAAATTCCTCTTCTCATCCAGGACGAAGATAATTTTCATCACCTATCTTTACTTGAAACATCAAAGATCATGGTTACACCAAATCACATTTCCTGTTCATAATCATACTAATAATTTCATCTTTGCATTACGACCAAAGATATTCATTTGTATCACCAGTTGGTCATGTTCATCTCAACACATGTTCATCTTTGCACTACTGGCCAAAGATATTCAACAACATGTCATCTTTGCACTACGGGCCAAAGATATTCATCAACAGTTCATCTTTGCACTACAGGCCAAAGATATTCCTCAACAGTTCATATTTGCACTACAGGCCAAATATATTCATCAACAGTTCATATTTGCACTACAAGCCAAATATATTATTATCTCAAAGAAATATATAATCATTTCAGAATTTATATAAACAATAATTATAACCATGTTGATCAATTCACCTTTGTACTTAAGCTCAAGATATTCAGTTATAAATTCAATGGCCATGATCATACTAGTCAACAATTCAACTTTGCACTATTGGCCAAAGAGAACCCATAGTCATGATCATACCAAAAATCTACCCATCTTTACACTCAAGTCAAAGAGAAATATCATCATTAGGGTTATAGAAATGTTATATATGATAATAAAAATAATATGATCAACATATAGTTTTAATCTCAAGAGTAATATTTATAAATCAAATATAATTTGGTTTGAAAAAGAAACCAATTTTGTCGTGAATAGTACCCGTGAATAGTAACTCGTAAATAGTAACTCATGATTAGTAACTCGTGAATAGTAACTCATGAATAGTAAACCCGACACAAAAAGGTAGAAATTCTACAATAAAATCCATACCAATATTTCGGTATAATGATATTGAAAGAATAATATTTGTTAAGCTTATAAATAATTTTTTTTAATTGTTTACACTTTACTAAATAATGAATTTAATCATTCTAAAATGCTAAACTCATAAGATTTCATCACCAATAATCAAAACCCTCATCAAAAATCTGCATATACCTCGTATAGGATTCTCAAGCCATAAAATCCTATTTTCCAATTTTCTTCCTTCATATAACATATTTAACTCATTTATTCATAACTACTCCATTTTCATAAAAAATACCAAATAAGTTCCAAAAATATTTCTTTTCTGTGATTTAGCAGAATATAGTCCCATATTGAACATATATTTTTCTTAGAATTTTTAAAATTCATTTACTATTTTTCATATGGCCAAAACCTCCGAATATTTAGACATTTATCATAAATTGTACTTTTATCCAAAAATTCTACAATTCACAGAGTACACTGATATTATATAGATGTACTCCCAATAAAATTTTCATCAATTTTGAAGTTAACCACAAGGAGTTATAAGCGGTTACTTTTAAAATAGTCTTTTCCCGTAAAATTCATAACTCTTAATCTATACATCCAAAAATCGCCATTTTTGGACACAATCAATAAAACACATCAAAATATCATTTCAAATTTTTCTAGAATTTTGTAAAAGACGGAAGAAGTACGAACTAAAAAATATAATAACCCTTAAAATCCCTTACGTCAAAAGAGCAGTACTTCTAACTGGAATAACGTTGAACGAACTTGCACCGTATAACAACACTCAAGATATCAAAATACTCACAAGAATACACTCTATAATATAGAGAGAGAAATAGAGAGAAAACTTCAGTTTCTGGTGTGATTTTCAATTCTAACTTAACCCTCTATTTTTAGGAAAATGTTAGAACGCCAAAGGAGACTAAAATAATAAAATATTATTATTATTTATCTTCTTTCTATGCACCAACCATGACCAGCCTCCATGCTTGAACCAAAAATTCTAGCACATGCTTTCTTACACCAACCAAAAAGTGGGGCCCGCCTTTTAGAATTTTCCACTCAAAAAATTTATAAAAACAATTTCTGAATCAGTCACATCTTAAAATTCATAACTAATCATACGTTAATTTTTAACGGTTCAAAATTTGTGGACATATACTCAACTCATATATGTATAATATATCCAAAAATTACAACGATCCAACGGTCGGATCAAAAATTATAACTCATGTAATATATCTCAAGAACATTGATTATCGGATTATAAATCCTTCGGACCAGTTTCATTCAAAAATTCACCACGAAATATCCACAAAGAATTTTTGGGTGATTCCAAATTCTACGGTTAGCTTACTTCTAGGGCTTTCTTTTTATATATGGCTCATCTCCTAACTCATTATACACAAAGAGTTATGGATTTTACAAAATCAAGTAATAAACTAATTTTTCTGAAAATCCCATATTTTGTTCTCCATTTCGATAAAATACTGATAAAACACCTCATCATTAATTCCTTCATTTATAATCACATAAATTAATCCATCATTTTATATCCACATAAAATAAATATTTCCTTATCATATGAATCAATAATTAATTATTCACAAATAATATTACAGAATCACATTTATGACAACTAGACCGTTCCCAGGAAAGAGGGGGCTTTCCAATAAGAACTTCTCCTTACCGGCGCGCAATTAGTGACCAAACCTCTCCTTGACAGAACTTTCTAGACATTACCAATAATGCTATCTAATAATATTATTCAAATAATACGATTTATTGATCTGATAATGAGAAATATTGTGCAGTGATAATTATTTAAACAACAATAATATAAAATATCAACGCAACAATTATTGAATCAATAAAATAAAATATTGAAGAGTAATTACTGTAACAATTATTGAGTAGTGCCTTCTTACGTAAGAATCAATAATTCAAAAATACTGTTTAAAACCGTGTGCTACTGTGCAACAACGCGCATTACTTTATTTTACCAACCGGGTATTCCAATAATGTTAACGGTAACGATTACGCCGTTATTTATAAAAACTTAATTTTGCCGTTTTCTTCATCCGACAGTTATTCTGTTATGGGGCCCACAAATGGCTGCACCGGTCGTACGAATATTCCCCGACAACAATGAATATTTATAACCACTTGTGTATTTTGAAAAAAAAATTCATATATCACCCTTAACTTCACTTTTATCAATTTAACCATTTACTTAATAGTAATTATAAAAAAAATTGAATACTTTTATTTCATAAAATTCGGGGTCTTACAATCTCCCCTCCTTATGAAATTTTGTACCCGAAATTTACGTACCTGGTATTTCAAAAAGTTGAGAATACCTTACTTCCATTTCAGATTCTATCTCGCCGGTCGTCATGATTTCTCCATTGCTCTTCTCCAATGATAACTTCATTTGGTTTCCTCATTTGTTGGGAAGTCATGACAACCGCAATCCCTCGAACTACCCGGCTTTGACTTGTCTGTGGCAGCATTTGGCGTTATCACTACCGTTGGAATATATTTTTCTATAGGACATATTTCTCCCTCAACTGCCTCGTCGTACTCCTGTTTCATGATCTGAATCATCAATCTTCGATCCATATCGAATTCAGGTTGACCGCTATGTACAGGGTAATTCAAAACTCGATGTTGGGTTCTCCCAATTGCTTTCCAAAAAGAGAAATTCATGTCATCTATTTTAGCCTTCTTAGATTGGACATATCTTTCCACAATATCCACGTGTCGTGTGGCTTTTACCCATGCATCACTCATTCTTACTCGTTCAGTTCTTTCTTCTTCCAGCTCAGATTCCATCTTTATCATCTTATACCCTGCCAAAGAATGCTTCTGTTCAAGCATCACATATCGGGTAACACAAGCTTGAATTGTTGCATCCTTTTGTTCCACGACCGCCTGTCATTCTTCATCATGCTCTTCTAACTCATGAATACGATTTTGAAATTCTACATTTTGATCATATAATACCTCTAATAAACACTCCTCAGGTACCTCTTCTTTCTCTTCTTCCTCACTCTCAACTGTCACCTCTGTGACTATCTCGGGTGCAACTATCAATTCTTCACTCACCACATGGATATCTCTAATTCCTTCTTCGTCTGACATCACATTATCATGGTTAATGATTAGAGGTATCCCCGTAGTCTCATTCACTCCATTGTTAGCATTTACAGCTGCCATTCTCAAATACTGCCATAAAATAAGGGTTAATTAAGCAAATTAACGTATCACATAATATCCATATATTTTGACCAACCAACAATTTAAGCTTAGGTAGGACACACTAGCGAATGATTTACTCATCTCTCCCCTCCTAGTCCTATTCCCCGATCTCCACCAGAGATCATATCCCTAAGCTCTGATACCAAATATAACAAATGTCTCATCAGTGGACAACACCTCACATTGGTACCTATCAGTTTGCCACCGCAGAACGGCGTCCCCTACGGAGAGTGTGGCTTCGGTGCATCCCCCATCAACAGGAAGTCACCAGCGAGAGGCTCGAGGCTCTTTACTTATAACTCTGATACCAAATGTAACGACCCCAAAATAGGTCCATTCAATCCAACACATTCTGAGTCACCAAATACATGGTACAGAAAACAACTACAACTTTATTACAACAATTGTCGTGAAAATACAACAACACATATACTGTGAGTTTGGATACAAATATATACCAAATGTGACACATGTCCCAACCGTGGACAACACCTCACAGTGACAACTTACATAAAGGTATAGTCAAAAACTGTTTTAGAAACTAAAATCTTTGGGAAGTGCTCAAGGAAACCTTCGTACATGGGAGGCCATGCTTTTAGGTTATGATAGATATCATATGTCCACAGAATTATCCTTGGTTGACCCAATATACCCCAAAGAAAAACGAGAAGATTACTATCATATTCTTCCCAATGGTGAGTCTTCTCTTGATTTATCATTATCTCCACTGTCTCAAATTGAGAATTATACTTCAAACAAACACCAAGATTATATAGGTAGTTCTCGTAAATATACTCAGCAAGTGGATGAGCACAACCCTGTCTTATAATGACACGAGGTTGTATGTCATTAGACATCTTGTATGAAAGTGGCAAAACACCCTTCCAACGTTGGGTTCGCCTATCCCTATATGATTCACCAAATATAACTACTAAAAGATGTATACAACACACTTGTCTATACTGTTTAGAGAGAACTCCACAGCTAGAGACCACCGTTCTATACCCCTGTTACCCCCGTTCGACCCAGCTACACTCTTATTACCTGAAAGGAATTGTAAAGCAAAAGGTTGAGCACAACTAGCTCAGTAATGAATATCATGACTAAAGATAATTAAATTATCAATAGCCTTCATCAATAATAAATTAGAGATTTAGAACATATGTTAGATGATAAAAATTTCAACCATAGTTGCAGCGGAATGAGCAATCCATTAGAAGAGTCAAATAGACTATAAAGTCTATTATCTTCTCCACGTAAAAAATCCACCAACAATGTTTTATCCCTGTAACATCAATCAACAATTCTGGTCCATAATCATATGAATAACTCATAATCATAATTGTAGTTATAAATTTCTCCTCTCATCCAGGACGAAGATAATTTTCATCACCTATCTTTACCTGAAACATCACAGATCATGGTTACACCAAATCATATTTCCTGTTCATAATCATACTAATAATTTCATCTTTGCACTACGGCCAAAGATATTCATTTGTATCACCAGTTTGTTATGTTCATCTCAACACATGTTCATCTTTGCACTACTGGCCAAAGATATTCAATATGTCATCTTTGCACTACGGGCCAAAGATATTCATCAACAATTCATCTTTGCACTACAGGCCAAAGATATTCCTCAATAGTTCATATTTGCACTACAGGCCAAATATATTCATCAACAATTCATATTTGCACTACAGGCCAAATATATTATTATCTCAAAGAAATATATAATCATTTCGGAATTTATATAAACAATAATTATAACCATGTTGATCAATTCACCTTTGCACTTAAGCTAAAGATATTCAATTATAAATTCAATGGCCATGATCATACCAGTCAACAATTCAACTTTGCACTATTGTCCAAAGAGAACCCATAGTCATGATCATACCAAAAATCTACCCATCTTTACACTCAAGTCAAAGAGAAATATCATCATTAGGGTTATAGAAATGTTATATATGATAATAAAAATAATATGATCAACATATAGTTTTAATCTCAAGAGTAATATTTATAAATCAATTATAATTTGGTTAGAAAAAAAAACCAATTTTGTCGTGAATAGTACCTGTGAATAGTAACTCGTGAATAGTAACTCATGAATAGTAACTCGTGAATAGTAACTCATAAATAGTAAACCCGACACAAAAAGATAGAAATTCCACAATAAAATCCATACCAATATTTCGGTATAATGATATTGAAAGAATAATATTTCTTAAGCTTATAAACAATTTATTTTAATTGTTTACACTTTACTAAATAATGCATTTAATCATTCTAAAATGCCAAACTCATAAGATTTAATCACCAATAATCAAAACCCTCATCAAAAATCTGCATATACCTCGTATAGGATTCTCAAGCCATAAAATCCTATTTTCCAATTTTCTTCCTTCACATAACATATTTAACTCATTTATTCATAACTACTCCATTTTCATAAAAAATACCAAATCAGTTCCAAAAATATTTCTTTTCTGTGATTTAGCAGAATATAGTCCCATATTGAACATATATTTTTCTTAGAATTTTTAAAATTCATTTAATATTTTTCATATGGCCAAAACCGCCGAATATTTAGACATTTATCATAAATTATACTTTTATCCAAAAATTTTGAAATTCACAGAGTACACTAATATTATATAGATGTACTCCCAATAAAAATTTCATCAATTTTGAAGTTAACCACAAGGAGTTATAAGTGGTTACTTTTAAAATAGTCGTTTCCCGTAAAATTCATAACTCTTAATCTATACATCCAAAAATCGCCATTTTTGGATACAATCAATAAAACTCATCAAAATATCATTTCAAATTTTTCCATAATTATCTAAAGGATGAAATAAGTACGACCTGAAAAACATAATAACCCTTAAAATCCCTTACCTCAAAAGAGCAGTACATCTGAATGGAATAACGTTGAACGAACTTGCACCGTATAGCAACACTCAAGATATCAAAATACTCACAAGAATATACTCGATAATATATAGAGAGAAATAGAGAGAAAACTTCAGTTTCTGGTGTGATTTTCAATTCTAACTCAACCCTCTATTTATAGGAAAATGTTAGAACGCCAAAGGAGACTAGAATAATAAAATATTATTATTATTTATCTTCTTTCTACGCACCAACCATGACCAGCCTCCATGCTTGAACCAAGAATTCTAGCACATGCTCTCTTACACCAACCAAAAAGTGGGGCCCGCCTTCTAGAATTTTCCACTCAAAACATTTATAAAAACAATTTCGTAATCAGTCACATCTTAAAATTCATAACAAATCATACGTTAATTTTTAACGGTTCAAATTTTGTGGACATATACTCAACTCATATATGCATAACATAACCAAAAATTACAACGATCCAACGGTCGGATAAAAAATTATAACTCATGCAATATATCTCAAGAACACTGATTATCAGATTATAAATCCTTCGGAACAGTTTCATTCAAAACTTCACAACGAAATATCCACAAAGAATTTTTGGGTGATTCTAAATTCTACGGTTAGCTTACTTCCAGGGCTTTTTTTTATATATGACTCATATCCTAACTCATTATACACAAAGAGTTATAGATTTTACAAAATCAAGTAATAAACTAATTTTTCTGAAAATCCCATATTTTGTTCTCCATTTCGATAAAATACTGATAAAACACCCCATCATTAATTCCTTCATTTATAACCACATAAATAAATCCATCATTTATATCCACATAAAATAAATATTTCATTATCATATAAATCAATAATTAATTATTCACAAATAATATTACAGAATCACATTTATGACAACTAGACCGTTCCCAGGAAAGAGAGGGGGCTTTCCATCAAGAATTTCTCCTTACTGGCGCGCAATTAGTGACCAAACCTCTCCTTGACAGAATTTTATAGACATTGCCAATAATGCTATTTAATAATATTATTCAAATAATACGAATTATTGATCAGATAATGAGAAATATTGTGCAGTGATAATTATTGAAACTACAATAATATAAAATATCAACGCAACAATTATTGAATCAATAAAATAAAATATTGAACAGTAATTATTGTAACAATTATTGAATAGTGCCTTCTTACGTAAGAATCAATAATTCAAAAATACTGTTTAATACCGCGTGCTACTGTGCAGCAACGCATATTACTTTATTTTACCAACCGAGTATTCCAACAGTGTTAACGGTAACGATTACGCCGTTATTTATAAAAACTTAATTTTGTCTTTTTCTTCATCCGACAGTTATTCTGTTATGGGGCCCACAAATGCTGCACCGGTCGTACGTATATTCTCCGATAGAAAGAATAATTCACGACCAAACGAATATTCCCTGACAACAATGAATATTTATAACCACTTGTGTATTTTGAAAAAGAATTCATATATCACCCTTAACTTAACTTTTATCAATTTAACCATTTACTGAATAGTAATTATAAGAAAAAATGAAAACTTTTATTTCATAAAATTCAGGGTCTTACAATCAATGTGTTAATTGTTGGATAGGGTGACCAGAACATCGAGAATAGACTGAAGTCCAACTAGACTAAACTAGTTAGATTTGATAAGTGTTTATATAGGTTATGAACACTGATGTGACTATGTGGTAATATGTCTAGGAGAAGTATTGACTGTAAATTACAGTATTATGTGTTCTGAATTATTGTGCTAATTGTGAAACCGATATTGTTAATTATAGGTCTTACGAACGCAGATAAGTTTATTTGAGTAGCAGTAATCAATGCGAAAGGCAAGTTTCCTTAACTCAAGCTTGAGTTAATATTGTTCAATTGTTACGGTGGTTAATTATTGTTAATTAGACCACGTCTAATGATTTATTATTAATTATTCGCAATTAGTGCATGCTTATTAATTCAAATTAAATTAGTGATTCTGAGAATATATTTGTAGAAGAACTATTACTGGATATTCACATCCATAGAAGCTATTATTGATTTCAAATAGTACAGTTAAATTATGTCTATTGTTTAATCGTATTAAAACATGTCTTAGCTAATTGTTTTGGCTAGACGAATATTTGTTAGAACTTGATAGGTTTGAGAAGAGAAGAGATAAGAGTTCAATTATTATTGATAGATCAATGACAGTTGTTTCAGCTAGATTGAAAAAAATTGATAGGTTTGTGAAGAGAAGAGAAGTGATTAGATATTGAAATCATTGAATTTCGTTGTTAAATCAAATCTTTATTTTGAGACTGAGAAGAACAACCTTTTATATAAAGGGAACATTTTATTAGTCGCAAATTCGATCATTGCGTGCGACTTAAGTTTTATGCATAATATAGGGTACAAAGAGTTGGCCGGCTCTAAGTACTTGCAGAGGGGTATGATTTAATCTTTATGGTTATCTGATACACCTTAGTATATATCAAAGTAAATCTTTGATAGATACCCGAGAAGAGAAGTTTAAGATCCAATGGATCGCTCAGCATAAATCTAGAAAACATTCCACTTTGCTATTTCGTAGAATTAATTCTTGATTATTCATTTGAATATCGTAGAAAACCTTGAAAGCGTTGTACTATTTCATTATCATATTATTGTTGCATAGAAGGTGAGAAGACTTGTTATTGATTCTTATACATTTATTATATGACTTAACTTGCGGGGAAAACATGTTGCTCACCCTTGCTATAAATAAAACTTTTTAGCTAGGGACGAAGTTGCAGAAGGTGTTGTGAAGAAGAATAAAGGCAAAGGCATAGTGATAAATTAGATATAATTAGCATATTTATTATGTTGTATTATAAACCCTTTTTGTATATCTAAGGGGTATGTTTGTAATGTTAAGGTTAGAAAACCTGAGACTTATGTATTAACAATATATGTTAATGTGATATGTATTACTATTTCTATATGAATGGGTAGTTAGATGTTATTATATTGTGGATCGTGAACACCAAACACAGGGGTTAGGTAACCCGGAGGGTGTCACAAATAATATGAATAACTTGTCATCTCAATTATCGATTTAATAATATAAAGTATTGTACAGATAATACTGTGATAATAATATAATCAATAATGTGAGATACTATGCAGCAATTACTGTAGCAATAATTGAGTATAACTAAGTGACTTCTCATGTAAGCATTAATAATCAATATCGTTTGCTAATATGCAACCACGTGTATTACTGTACTTTTAACACTGGGTATTTCAACAGTTAACGGTAAAACTTTCGTCGTTAAAAAGATATTTCTGTCATTTTCTAATCCAACAATAATTCCGTTATGGGGTCCACCAATGATTATGCCGTCGTACGAATTTCCCTGTTAAAACGAATATTCCCCGACCAATCGAATATTTTATAACGACTTGCTTACTTTGCAAAATTTGTAAATATTACCCACAACTATAACATTATATCAAATCCACACCATAATATTCAAAAATATATTTTGAGAAAATTAATCTTTATTCACGAAAGTTGGGGTCTTATAGTCGACTCTAAGTTGAAGTATAAAATCATGGTAGAGGCACACAAGACATTGTTTCCAATCCATCCTGGAAGTATCAAAATGTATCTTGATCTTCGACAATCATTTTGGTGGAGCAATATGAAGAAAGAGATCGGAGAGTTATCTCAAGGTGTTTAACTTGTCAACATGTCAATACAGAACATCAAGTGTCAAAAGTTCCATTGCAACCACTTGAAATTACAGAATGGAAGTGGGAGGACATTACCATAGATTTCTTTATTGGTCTTCCCAGGGTTTCTCAAGGAATGGATGTTATTTGGGTCATTATCGATAGATTAACAAAATCTACTCATTTCTTACATATACGAGAAACTTATTCACTTGAACGTCTTGCTCATATGTACATAAATGAAATTATAATACTGCATGGTATACCAGTATCCATAGTTTCTGATCGAGACCCAAGATTTACTTCACGATTTTGGATTAATTTATAAATATCTATGGGCACAGATTTATAATTTAGTTCGGCATATCATCCTCAAATGGACAGGCAGTCGGAGAGGACTATTCAAACTCCTAAAGATCTATTCCGACTCTGTGTCCTTGACTTCGAAGGAAGTAGAGACAAGTTCTTGCCATTAGTGGAATTCTCCTATAATAACAGTGATCAAGCTATTATAGGCATAGCTCCATTCGAAGCGTTGTATGTACGAAAGTGTCATTCTCAGGTATGTTCGGATGAGGTGGGTGAAGCAATGTTGGTGGGACCGAAATTGGTACGCATGACTACGAAAAATATTCAAATGATCTGGCAATGTATAAAAACCTTACAAGATCAACAAAAGAGTTATGTTGATCTTCATCGAAGGGACATGGATTTCAATGTTGGAGATCATGTGTTATTACATGTTGCTCTATGGAAAGGAGTTACAAGATTTGGAAAGAGAGGAAAGCTCAATCCTTGATTCATTGGGCTATTTAAAATCCTCGATCGAGTAGGAACTGTGGCCTATAGACTCGCCTTACCCCTAAGTATGTCTCGTGTTCATAACATTTTTCATATATCTATGTTATGTAAATATGTGGAAGACCCAAACCACATTATTAAATTAGAACCAGACAAGATAGCGGAAGATTTAACGTATGAAGATGTACGTGTTAAAATCTTGGATAAGAAGGAACATATTCTACGATCCAAGGTTATACCTCAAGTCAAAGTTTTGTGGAGACACCACGAAGTTGAGGAAATGAACTGGGAGTTAGAATTTGAAATGAAATAAAGGTATCTTCATCTCTGCGACATACCAGGTACGTACACCAATTTTGAGGATGAAATTTCATAAGAAGGGGAGGTTGTAAGACCCCAAATTTTATGAATAAAGATTAAGTTTGTCTAAATGTCATTGTTAGGAGATTGCATATTAAAAAGTTGATTTCGAAAGTTAATAGTCATGATTATATATAAAGTCCTTCAAAGGAACACATATACAAGGACTTAGTATAGATCAAATTTGTTAGGTTGATCTGGACTTTAATGTTTATCATTTTGTAAATGAATGTATAGAAGAAAAGATCAAAGTTGTTAGGTTGATCTATATCTTAATGTAATAGATAGTCTTTAACTGAATCATAGTCTATCAAGATGATCAAGAGATTGTAGAAGATAACGTAGAATCATAGAGCATCGAGGATCGTAGTCTATCTGCTTTGAAGGGCCTCTTCGAAGTTGTATAGTGGTCCAAACGCCTGCCGAGCCAACTCAAAAATCGTAGTGCGCTCTCAGAAGCATAGCGTTTGCAAGTTAAACAAGTGAAGATTGTAGTGTACCAGTACTTAAGAGAAATCATAGTGTTCTCATCTATCAGTACCAGATCAAGTATTAAGGTGGCAAGACACCATGATCAGAATCATAGTGCTTCATCAATATGTGTAAGAAGCATCGAGCCTCATATATTTGTTTAAAGATAAATCGCAACAAATATGGAATGAGCTATAGACGTTGAAGACCTTGGGAGTCCCAATGACACAACAATCATCCTTAGTATATAACATAGAAACATATTGAAGAAGCCAAGGAAAGTACTATTGGTCAGCAGAAAACACCTTTTCAGGTGTTCGGTAGGATAGCAATCTATTGCATCAGTGGTCCAGACTGCTAATAATAAGTTATACAAAAAGTCTCCATCAAAGCTCAAAAATCTTAACTACAATTAATGCTTCAACGGATACATTTCAAAGAAATAATATATATAAAGCTTCAGCAGATGAAAGTTTTTAAGCTAGCACTGAACAAAAAGCTAAAGAACACTCAATGCTCAAACTCTATGATTTGAAAAGCAAAGCTTGCTCAGCTACTCAATTCTTTTGAACACAAGCTTAATGGCAACTGAGTAGCACTTTTCAAGAACTCAACTATTATCAAGTGAAGGAAGAAGTTCCAAGTCAGAAAGACTTGAAGAGTTCTAAGGGAACTGAGAAGTACAAAGTCTGTTGGACATTAAGAGTTCAATAGTGAACAAAGAAGTTCCCTGACTGTTGGTCTTGAACGAATCTATGAGATTCAGAAGTTGTAAAGATATCCTTAGTGGATTTCCTACTCGAGGAGTAAAAGAATGGACTAGGAGCTTTGAATGCTCTGAACCACATAAAATCACCCATCATTCATGAAGGAACAGAAGTAGTCCGAGAAAACAAGTAATCTCTCTTGACTCAGCAATATGAAATGTTTTCACACGTTCAAGGAGAAAATGTCACTTCCACCTACGAAAGATTCAATGTACTGCTCAACTCTCTCTAAGCCTATGGAAAGATCTATCGAAATAAAGATGTAATCATAAAGTTCATGAGAGCTTTACTTAGCAAGTGGGATGCCAAAACTACTGCAATCAGAGAGTCAAAGAATCTCCATGAAATGACTGTTCAACAGTTATATGACAACCTTCTCACATATAAACTAGAGCTGACTCAACGAGCATAAACTCTATCTAAAGGAATAAAGAAAGTAAAAGGAGTTGCTCTAAAAGCAACAGACAACACTTCCAAAGTTAACACTAAGAATGACTATGATTATGATGAAGATGATGGTGAGGACTTTGCAAAGTTGGTGAAAAGACTCAGAAGGTTAATGCATCAAGGCAAAAGCAGCAAACCTAAGAAGTTCAACAACTACAAGAACCAGGAACAAATAAATGACTTATGCTACAACTACAAAAAGCCTGACCATTTCATTGCAAACTGCAACAAGCTTCTCAGAGAAGAACTCAAGAAAAGCTAAAATTTAAAGAAAGAATTCGAAGGTAATAAGAGGCTCCTGAAGAAAGTTAAAGGTATTGTGGCTGGAGGATCGTGGAGTGACTCAGACAATGACCCAACTCCCGAATCTGGAGATAATGAAGATCCTCAAATGGCAAATCTTTCTCTGATGGCCAAACATGCAAGGGATAAGAAGAGCTCTAACATACTTGAAGTAAGTATAGATGAGGTATTTGACTTTAACTCTCCTGATTTAGACATTGATGACTTAAGAACTGCTCTACATGGCATAACATCTAATCTGTATCAATACATGAAATGGTTTAGAGTTCTATCCAAAGATTATTCTCTTCTTCAAAAATAGAAAGAGAAAGTTTAGGAAGAACTGGAAATAGCTCTTCTAAGTACTAACTATCTCTCCAAATTTGAAGTTGAGAATAAGTTCTTAAAATAGACCAATGAACCTAATGAACAATGATAGTCAAGGTTGACCTCTAAAATTGAGGAACTAGAAAGGACAATCTCTATATATAATAAATCCTCTTCTTCCATGGACTCCCTGATCTCGAGTTAGAGAAGTGCATCTGACAGAACATGTTCAGGTTTTGGGGAACCCACCTCAGAACCAAATATGGAAAAGATAAATGAAACTAGCTCTAGTAATATTTCAAGTTTTAGTAGAAACATTACATTTATGAAACCTCACAGAAGGAAGAATCAGTCCAATCCTCCTCTTCAGATCCAACCTATGTTCCAAGGAATAAAGGATCTCATGTTGGCCTAGGTTTCAGAAGAGAGAAGAGTAACTCAGTCTCTACTCTTAAACCTCGAAGGGTCGTAGAGTTGAGTAAAATTGACTCCATGAACCAACTGGGAAGGAAAAGTATAGTTAAGGCTCACTCTTCAGGAATCATGAAACATAAGGACACATGGAAAAAGGAAAATAAGTATAGATCGATTGCTGAAAAACCACATAAGTCCAAATGGAGGAAGAATCCACACACACACACAAGCATGCATCATATTAGATGCTTTGTATGTAATAAGACTTGTCATAAGGCTGCAATATGCTACTATAATCCTATGCATGTGAAACCCAAAATTAAGCAAATTTGGGTTCCCAAGGGTACTAACAAAGTAGAACCCATGCAAGTATAGGTACCAAAATTAGAGTTCTATATTACTACAGGAACCGAGATCCACGATCACAACCTGGTATATGGACAGTGGACGCTCAAGGAACATGACAGGGAACAAAGCGCTTCTGTCTAACTTCATAGAAAAGGAGGGTCCAACAGTCATCTTCAGAGATAATGGCTTTGGCAAGACAAGAGGATATGGCTCAGCTAGGAATGGAGCAGTGTCCTACAGAAAAGTGGCCTACGTTGAAGGTTTACAACACAATCTTCTGAGCGTAAGCCAACCCTGCGATAAGGGTCATCAAGTCACTTTCCTCGACGATCAATGTAAAGTCAAAGAT
This sequence comes from Panax japonicus, assembly GCA_020205505.1. NCBI lineage: Eukaryota > Viridiplantae > Streptophyta > Magnoliopsida > Apiales > Araliaceae > Panax > Panax japonicus. The sequence goes on from CM035114.1 coordinate 36,129,163, forward strand.
CTGAAGACATCCTCTATAAGGCTTACTGGAACAAGAGAAGGAAACATATATACTGTCAATATTGATCAACTAAGCTCGGACGAGACGATATGCTTCTGGCTAAAGCATTTGAAAAAAAATGGGATGGTTATGGCATAGAAGATTGTCTCATCTCAACTTCAAAAGCATGTCTAAACTGGCCTCCAAGGATCTCGTAGCAGGCTTACCCAAGTTTAGCTTTTTCAAAGAAAGGCCATGCAATGCCTGTCATCTTGGAAAGCAGACTAGAAACTCATTTAAGAGCAAAACTGTCAACTCAATTGACAAACCTCTAAAGGTACTTAACATGGATCTTTTTGGGCCTATTCCAATAACAAGCCTTGGAGGGAAGAGATACTCACTGGTTTTAGTAGATGACTACACCAGATTCACTTGGGTGTTCTTTCTAAACTCAAAAGATGAAACTAGCTCCCTACTAATCAAAATGTTCAGACTAGTGATGAACGAGAAAGGGGAGAAAATCAAGGCTATAAGAAGTGATCATGGAAGAGAATTCGACTTCTCTGAGATGGACCAGTTCTGCACAGACAATGGCATCAGTCACAACTTCTCAGCTCCATGAACCCCTCAGCAAAACGGAGTAGCTGAGAGAAACAACATAACATTGATAGAGGCTGGAAGAAGTCTACTAGCAGCAACCCATCTGACTGAATACTTATGGGCAGAAGCTGTCAACACTGCATGCTACACTCAGAATAGATCTCTTGTACACTCTACATTAAAGAAGACTCTCTACGAACTATGGAGAAGAAGAAAGCCAAGTGTCAGCTAGTTTTGTAAGAACCCGAATTTTCAAAAAATATTAAAATAAGAATTTAGTGAATAAAATTCTTAAACCATGAGATGGGTTCAAACAAAAATATATAATTTGATACGAGGTATGTAGTATTGTGTTACATAGGGTAATATGCGTTCTGTAATAAGTTGGGTTGTGTTTTATATACATATATATATATATATATATATATATATATATATATATCTTTATTATATATTTGTTATAAATTGTAGACATGAATTAATATGAAAATGGATAAGATTTATCTATCGACATAAAATAATTTATAGAATTATTTTATAATATTAAGTTGGTGACATTATATATCTTTGATAATCACCAATTTCTTGAGTATTTGTACGAGTACGTATCAAGTCTAAGATAGTGCAACCGTACTCTTTAATGGTGGATGTATAGGAGCTGGGCTAAATGATTCCTTTAGAGAGCGGAGGTATATACGAATTAGTAACCGATCTAACTCATTGTGAAAATAGTGTAGATGAGACCGAAACTAATTTGTTGGTTGTTTGTGGGAAACCACTCAGTGTACTATATTGAATACTATTAAAGTCTCGATGTGTGCTAGGTTTAGATTTGTATGCGTGTACGTTGTCGAAGAGAGAAGAAAATCGATATACCTTTAAAGTGGTTAGAGAATTATTAAGTAATTTGATACACGTCGAGAAGTGAAGATTAAATGAATGCAAGTATGTGTTATATTCGAGTTTTGTGTTATTGGTGGTAAGAAACCGTAAAGGAGATGTTATAGTTGGTTATGTTAATAAGGGAAATAGAGTTTAAAACTCGAAGTGTGATACTTAAATTATTAAGCAAAATAGTAACCGATGATGTGAAATCAAAGAAGGGATTGATGTTAGACGAGTTAACACTTAAGGAGGATGTCTAAAGTATTTAAAAGTGTAGGTTTCATTTTTACTAATGCAGAACTTGTCTGCCTGGGAATTTGGTATGGCGCAGCTGCTCCATTTCCAAGCCTATGACCAGCGCAGCTGCGCCGATCTTTAGGATCAGTTTGTGAAATTAAAATTCAAGAAATGGGTTTTAAGGACTCATAGGGATAATAAAAATCTTAAATGATGATTAAGTTATCCATAAATGGATTTTAATAAGGTTTAATTAATTAAGCCAGATTAATTAATGGAATATTATATTCTATTAATTAATGGAATGCATAATAATTATTGCAAAGAAAATAAATGATTAATATTAATTAATTAATGTGATATTAAAATGGGATAACGGGTTGAAAATACCCAACTGAATGATATTTAGCTTAATTAAAATATTAATAGTATTACTATATGTATTATGGAAAAATAAATTTGGACAGTAGTAATAGATAATACTTATGGCCTAAGAATACATAAAGTGTGACATTTAGTTGATACTAATGATATTGATATGGTAAAAGTGATTAAATCATAAAGTTGATTTAAATAAGTTTTGTTATCTCATCCTAGGTGATAAGACATTTATATGTGTACCCTAAAAGATGAGAGTAAATAAATATGTGTTATTAAAATATTTATTTCAATACCAATGTGTAAGTAAATAGTAAAAAGAGATATTAAGTTATTAGTGAACAATTAAATTAAGTCCACACATGTTTTAAAGATTAAAATATGTGGACTAATGTACATGGATTATGTGATGTGGGTACATAAATAATCCTTAAATTCCTAATATGGTAACAATTGTACATTAAAATTTTATTTTGGGAATTAAAGAAACCAAACTAAGCTTTAGTTGCTGAGATTTAGCCTTGTCCCAAAATCTTTGTCACAAGTTTTATAACTGTCATAAGATAGGCCATTGGACTATCCTAACCGTTCATTATTAAGAAGTAGAGCTGATGATGAAGTAAGGAAAGGAAGGAGATGGAAGTTGGTTACCAAATCTTCAACACCCACTTGTCTCTTCTTCTTCCTCTTGGTTTAAATTATTGGGCAAAGATATTGCTTGGATAACAAATTCTCTATAAATAGAGCCTTCTTATTCTCCTTCACGTTGTTTTGAAATGTCTAAGTCTTGCTATTGGAAGTCAGTAGAATTGAAGAGTCAGTAGAATGGGAGGATTAAGGAGCTTTAGTTAGTCAATTTCAAGCATTCAAGAGGTAATCTTTCTAAAATATATGTTCTTGAATTCAAGGTCTTCAGTTCCTAGAAAAGTGTAATGAAAAAATAGCTTTTGAGTCACAAAATTTGATGCATAAGGATTTTTATAATCCATGAATTTTTGCTAGCTACTGATAATATAGTCAAATGCGAAAACAACAGAAGTTAAACGAACCAAATTGGTTGAGAAACGAATTCGTGGTGAATGAATTCAAAAAACTTTTCAAAACATGAAAATTAGTATGAACATAAGTTTTAAATTCATATTTGGGTTAGTTAATTAATGTTTATGTTAATTGTTGGGTATTTGGTATGTTGTATTTTTATGAGTTACAACCCCATATAATTGAAAATGAACTAATTTGGATGAGTATAACTCATGTTATGGTGATTGGAAGGAGTTTTGGTCTGTGAAATCGCGAGGAGCAGAGCCTGAGAGGCTGTTCTACGACCTGGGACGCAGCTGCACTGCCCCCAAGGTTATTTAGGGTGCAGCTGTGCCGGACATCAGTGTTTGGTGCACTATTGTGACCTGCTGTAGTAAATTAGGCATAACATTTTCATATGAACTTCGATTGAGGTGATTCAAGATGATACTGAATGAGGACAAATAGACCTACATCTTTTTTTATTTAAGGTTTTCAATTTGAGGTCGTTAGGAAGGGTCAAAAAAGTCATCATTCAGACTGTTACATATTCTGAGGCGATCAGAGGGCGTTGAGTGAGCACATCCGCAAGTATATTGCTCATGACAATGGAATATGTTATTCTAAGTGATGTAACATGAACATGCATGATATTATACATGACATATAAGATTTCCTTTCTAATAATAGAAAGCATTAGCATGACTTAGTATGTGTTTTGAAAAGAAACTTAAAGATTTTGAAAACAAACCTTGTGGAAACTTATGTTCTATAAGTTCAGAACTTAGTGGTTTATAAACATGATTGAGTTCAAATATAAATGAGCATGATATGGTGTTTGTAGTGTCTTTGTTTATGATTAAACTTGTTAGACCTTGTGATTAGAGAAAATTCAAGAAAAGCTTAGTATAATAAGCTAATGGACATGAATGCTATAAGATATAGTTTCTAAACTTGAAAAGATGTCAACATGACTTAGTTACTTATGGTAAGAGTTTCAAATTTGATTTATATGTGCTATATTGCATCATTCAAGATAAATGATTTCAAAGGCAAACTCCATTATCTTTTGTAAACTAAGTCGTAGAGAGAAAATGTATGAATATGACATATAATTCGAAGTTGCCTTGCATGATTAGATTGTCATGTCATGGATTTGAAGAAAAGAAACTAAGATGTTTTGAAAACATTATTCATGAGCATTGTGTTGTCTAAACTTCTGAACTTGAAGGATGACATAATGGTAACTTTTTGGTCTTTAAACATGGCCTATATGTGCAAGTATGATAGGACTTTTATGCCTCTAGGCATGATGGGTATGTGCACCCTACTAGATAGACATACTATAACCTATACATGTCTTAAAGTAAGATTTCAAGTCATAAACCATGCAAGTCATATGATTACATGTAAGCATGTATATTGAAAGTTGTTTAACCTCGTTGGTGATCAAATAGTTAGACCCTTGTTGCATAAGCTTACTTAGCCGTGAAATAAATGACAATAAAGCTATAAAGTGTAAAACAACTTAAGGTAAATACAAGAGGCACTAAACTTGTGCTAAGACCTCATAACATGTGGGTAAGATATATGTCAACAGTTATGCATGCTAAGAACCAAGATGAAACCAGAAAATACTCAGCTTTGGTCTGGCCAGGGGACAGCACAGCTGCGTCCATCCCAGGCCAAATTGCAGTGCAACTGCGCCACAGGGCAGTGATGCCTGACTACTTTAACCTTGATCTGAACTTTAAAGCATATGTGTAATGAATGTCTAAAGCTATAATACTTGACATAAATGATGTTTTAATCATATGAGCATGTAATGGTTATATAAAACCCAAATTTGCAAAATTTTATTAAAGTTTGCAAAATGTAAGAACGAAGTGGATCGCGTATCTATAAACTTTAATATGTGTCGAATACATAGCGAGTCAAGTGTGTGATAAAGATTTTTGGATGTTGATGTCAAGTATGAGTTGTTAAGTTATACCTAGACATACCTAGCTATTCTAAGAGTATGATGAGAAAGTGAAATGTAGGTTTTACGAACCTAGTTAGGAAACAATGTAACATTATTATTACATTAAGAATGTATAAAATATAAGACTAATGGATATGAATCCGTGATTATATAACTTTGTAGGAATACACGAAGTGCAGATAAGCTTTAGGCAGTTAAGTCGTAGTTGATAAACTACGAATCAGGCAAGTCTTTCCGTTCCTATTTGTTAAATGAACTCGATAACTGTTAGTGGATCTATATTATGCCATGAGAATGTTGATGTGTATATATGAAATGAATATGAGATATGTATGAAATTTGAAAGTTGATCTTTGATGATATGCCTATTTTAGTAAATCTTTATGCCTGTTATGTATGAAGTAACATGCGTAGTAAATATTAATTGATTATGAAAACATAAACTGAGTATGTTATTATATGCTATATGCTGCATGAAAACTGTTAGAATTGTTGGGATGTCGAGCTCACCCTTGCAAATAACCACTTTTGCAGGTTAAGGACTCACGATAAAGATTATGTGCTACTTGATTGATAGACTTCAATAGTATCAAAGGAGATTGATTTATTATTTAACTAGATGCTCTTGAACCATGTTTAGGTTATATTAGATGTAAATGATAGTAGTTTATAATGTGTAATACATGTTAAGTTGTACTATGTCATACATAGAGAAATTTGAATCGAGATGTAAAGATTTATACGAAAATTAAATAAAGTTAATTATAGAATAATTTGATTCAGGGATTTATAATTGATTCGATTTAAGATATCAATAAAAGATTTATTTTTTAAAAGAGAATGAAAAAGTTTAAATTATTCTGCATATTTATATAACATCAAATGTGATGTAAAACATGAATAATAAATGACCAAGATTAGAAACTTATAAAAGTTTGGGGTCATTACATAGATCCTGGAATTGGAAAGAATTTATATTCTAAATTGTAATAAGCAAGGTTATATTCATTAAGTTATGAATAAAAGATATAATAGTTTGACGATAGTAGTATCATTGCGGACCGAATTCGAGGTTCGAAGGGACCCAGATTTTGGGGCGTCACACGTTGGTATCAAAGATGTAGGTTATAAACTTTAGGTAAGAGTACCTTAGGCTATATCCTAAGAAAGAGAAAGATAAAGATTAAAATATATATAAGTTAAGATTCAGAGAAGAATCTTAAAATATCTAGAGAATGATAATTCAGGAGTTTCCTAACTCCGATAATAAAGATGTTAAGATGATGTCTATATGATAAAAATGACAAAGATAATTAGAATGAACTCGAGTGGAGTTTAGTTGATAATGGGAAAGAACCCTAAGGTAAATCGATGATCACAACTAAGTGTGTATAGCTTGATGCTATAAGTGAATGTACTATGAAATGGTACGAGATAAACTCACGAGGAGTTGTATGTGATGAGATACGAAGAATTTGTATCAAGCAAAAGCAAGTTAAGTGTAAGATAGAGTTAGGTGGAATTTCAATTGAGAATTCATGTCAGTAGTCGAGTTATATGATTCTTTGTTATGGGCGGGGAATTGTACTTGGTGTAAAAACCACTTAGTTTCTGGCACTAATAATCATTGAAATGTATGTGTCACGCTATTTGCTATATACTTGTTGAGAAGGTGATTCTTTTCTCATGTTTATAATAAATAGATAGGTTATAGTTAGAGAATATAAGGTTAAGTTGTGAGTTCTTAAAACTTATACTTATGGTATGTTCGTGACTCATAATTATATGAAATATTTTTGAACCCCTAAGTGAATAGACGCCTATAGTTTGACTAGTGTAAGTTCTTAAACTCATATAATTATGGCAAGTTACTGGATTTCCAAACTGTGATAAGTTTGATGAACTATATCAGGTATATATATGTTATGAAGTTAGAAATTTTGGTATAGTAAGCATTGATGGTGTTAAAGATTGATTGAATGAAACAATGGAGTAAAGATTGAAGTTGATGGAGAAACATGAATTTTCTAAATCTTCTAGCTCTGCGAGATTTTCAAAATTTATTGACTTCTTGCTGATGTTTGCACTTCTGTTTTCTTGAAAAACATTAGATCATGTGATTTAACCAATGATGTTTAAAAAAAATACTATTATTCTTATGTCTATGCTAACTGTTTCGGCTAAGACAAAAATTATTTGAAAATTTTTAAAATGTATTTCTGACCATTTACATCATTTGATATGATGTAGAAATGGTAAATGATGGAGTCATAAATGCAGTTGAACCTAGTGTTGGTTGTGATCGAGAGATCGTCTGCCCACTATGGTATAATGTAGTATGATAAAGTCAAATAATAATGGAATTCTCAGCATACTACTAATCTGGTACGGTATCATGACATCATAAAAGAATTTTTGGTTTTCTTATAAATTATGAAGAAGGCCAATTAAGTTGGCTAAATTATTTCAATTGATGTCCGAGTTATTGATAAAAGTCAAAGCTATTTAATTCGGCTAGACGCCTGTTGAAAATCATTTATTGAATTCAAGCATTCTTGAGTATTTGTATAATATCGAATGTGATGTAAAACAAGAATAGTAAATGATCAAGATTAGAAACTTATAAAAGTTTGGGGTAATTACACTGATCCTGGAATTAGAAAGAATTTATATTCTAAATTGTAATAGAAAAGGTTATAATCATTAAGTTATGAATAAAAGATATAATAGTTTGACGATAGTAGTATCATGGTGGACCATATTCGAGGTTCGAAGGGACCCGAATTTGGGGAAGTCACAACTTTCATGTGTTTTGATTTGCATGCTATATACTCAACAATGGAAAATAGTATCTGACAAAGTTCCAACCCAAGTCTGATGATGGAATTTTTCTCAGATATGCCACGGACAGTAAAGCTTATACAGTGTTCAACAAGAAAACACTAAGTGTTAAAGTCTCAATTAACATCATCTTTGATGAAACAAACTTGGACAAAATAATGTCTCAAGACACTACGAATGATAATTCAAACACTACGAACGAGGTCGTCGAGCTCAACACCACGATCGTAGTTCTAGAAAATGAAATCATTGAGCAAGAAGAGGAGATCATAGAGAGAACTACGCAAGACAACGAACCTCCGCATTAAGAAGCTAAAATTGATCTTGAAGGTCTTAGACAAAAAGGCATCAGGACAGATGTTCCAACAGGAAATAGATGGGCAAAAGATCACACTCAATACTTAATAATTGGAGACCCAAATACAAGAGTCAAAGAAAGAGCTGCCACCCAAAATGAGTGTTTCTATTTGAGCTTTCTGTAACAAATGGAACACAAGAAGATAGAAAATGCAATGGAAGACTCCAGCTGGATAGATGCCATGCAGGAAGAACTAAATTAGTTTGAAAGAAGCAAAATATGGATGTGACGCCACCAAAATAGGTCCAATCAATCCAACCTATTCTAAGTCGCCAAATACATGGTACCAAAAACAACTACAACTTTATTACTACAATTGTCGTGCAAAATACATTAACACATATACTGTGAGTTTTAATACCAACTGTGACTCATGTCCCAACTATGGACAACACTTCACATTTATAGATTTCATAAAGGTATAGTTAATAACTATTTTAGAAATTAAAATGTTTGGGGAGTGCTCAAGGAAACCTTCGTACATGGGGGGCCATGTGTCTAGGTTATGATAGATATCATATGACTGGAGAATTATCCTTGGTTGAACCAATAGACCCCAAAGAAAAATGGGAAGATTACTATCATGTTCCTTCCAATGGCAAGTCTTCTTTTAACATATAAATATCTCCACTGTTTGCTATTGAGAATTACATTTCAACCAAACTCCCAGATCATATAGGTAGTGCTCGTAGATATACTCAGCAAGTGGATGTGCACAACCCTGTCTTATGATAACACGAGGTTGTATGTCATTAGACATCTTGTATGATAGTGACAAAATACATTTCCAAAGTTAGGTTCGCCTCACCCTATTCGGTTCACCAAAATTAAATAACAAATGACGTATACAATACGACACACTTATCTAAAGTTCTAAATAAAATTATTTCCATACTATTTAGGGAGAACCTCAACAGCTATAGACCACTGTTCTATTTCCCTATTATCCCCGCTCGACCCAGCTACACTCTTATTACCTGAAAGAAATTATGAAGCAAAAGGGTGAGCACAACTAACCCAGTAAAGGATATCATGACCAAAGATAATTAAATTATCAATAGCCTTCGTTAGTAATAAATAAAGATTTAGAACATATGGTAGATGATAAAACTTTTCAACCATAGTTGTAGCGGAACGAGCAATCCATTAGAAGAGTCAAATAGACCATAAAGTCTATTATTTTCTCCATGTTAAAAGTCCACTAACAATGTTTTAACCTTGTAACGTTAATCAACATATCATGTTCACAGTCATGTGAATAACTCATAATCATAATTCTAATTCTAATTTCTTCATCTCATCCAAGACGAAGATAATTTTCATCACATGTCTTTAACTCAAAAGAGCAGTATTTCTGACTGGAATATCAGATGTAAAGCCGAAGGAAACATTTACTGATTAGAAACTCTCAAAGTTTCTTAATACTCACAAAAATACGCTCAATAATATAGAGAGAGAAAACTTATGTTTCTGGTATAATTTTTAATTCCAACATAAGCACCTATTTATAGGAAAATGCTAGAACGCCAAAGGAGACTAAATTAATAAAATATTATTTTTTTTCTTCAATTCTACGCCCCAACCATTTGAATCAAAGCATGCCGGCCATCTTGGAACAAGAAAATAGCAGCCCACATGTTTTAAACAACAAAAGTAAGTCCCACCCAATTTAAATAAAAATTATTTTATTTTCAGAAACTTTAATAATTCATAGAAAATAGCCTGTTTATCAAAAAAATATGAATTTTATGTCCATTCCACACGAAATCAAATTCTCTACAACTTTTAGCTTTATGTTTTTCCAAATTCTAGATAGAAAATATCCAAAATTCACAAACGGACGATTTTCAACACCTTTTAAAATTCATAACAAATCATACACTATTTTTTAACGGTTCAAAATTTGTAGATATATACTCAACTTATATATGTATAACATATCTAAAAATCACAAAGATCCAACAATCGGATTAAAATTATAACTCACGCAATAGAGCTTTAAGAACACCGATTTGATCTTTTAATACCACCAATCCGATAAAATACTGATAAAACACCTCAACATTAATTCCTTCATTTATAACCACATAAATAAATCCATCATTTATATCCGCATCAAATAAATATTTCCTTATCATATAAATCAATAATTAATTATTCACAAATAATATTATAGAATCACAATAATTACAAGCAGGTGGTTCCTAGGAAAGAGGGTGCTTTTCGATAAGTATTTCTCCTTATTGGCGCACAATTAGATGACCAAACCTCTCCTTGACAGAACTTTTTAGACATTTCCAATAATGCTATATAATAATATTATTCAAATAATATGAATTATTGATCTTATAATGGAAAATACTGTGCCATGACAATTATTGAAATAAAAATAATATAAAAAATCAACGCAACAATTATTGAACCAATAAAATAAAATATTGAACAGTAATTACTGTAACAATTATTGAGTAGAGCCTTCTTACGTAAGAATTAATAATTCAAAAATACTGTGCAATACCGTGTGCTACTGTGATACCACGCGTATTACTGTATTTTAACCACCATGTATTCCAACAGTGTTAACGTTACCAACTACGCCGTTATTTATAAAAACTCAAACTTCTCGTTTTCTTCATCTGACATTTATTCTACTATGAGGCCCACAAATAGACGAATATTCCCCGATAACAAGAATTTTCCACAGCCAAACAAATATTTCCCGATAATAATGAGTATTTTATAACCACTTGCATATTTAAATATTTACATATATCACCCTTAACTGTAACCTTTTATCAATTTAACCATTTACCGAATAATAATTATAAGAAAAATTGAATAATGTTATTTCATAAAATTCGAGGTCTTACAATCTTCCCTCCTTATGAAATTTCGTCCACGAAATTTACGTACCTGGTATTTCAAAGAGTTGAGAATACCTTGCTTTTATTTCAAATTCTATATCCCAGATCAGCTCTTCTGTATCACGATTTCTCCATTTCTCATTTTCTGTATTTCAGATATCATTCTAGAATACAGCTTCAAAACAAAGGTTAATTGACATATCAAAATTTGTCAACTTATGAAAGAAAATTCATCTTAAGTAGGACACACACTAGCGAATGATAATACTCATTTCTCACTTCCTAGTTCTAATCCCGGATCTCCACAAGAGATCATATCCCTAAGCTGTGATACCAACTGTGACGCCCCCAAAATAGGTCCAATCTGTAAGACCCAAACTTTTATGAATAAAGATGATTTTTCTATAATTATCATTTTTGAATATTACGGAATGAATTTGTTATAATGTTATAGTTGTGGGTAGTATTTATAAATTCTGCAAAGTATGCAAGTTGTTATATTATATTCGATTAGTCGAAGAATATTCGTTTTAGTTGGGAATATTCATACAACGACGAAATCATTGGTGGACCCCACAATAGAATTATTGTCGGATTGAGAAAACGACAAAAATATATTTATGAAAATAACGGCGGAAGTTTTACCGTTAATATTGTTGAACTACTTGGTAGTAAAAGTACAGTAATACGCGTGGTTACATAGTAGCACACGGTATTGATTATTAATGCTTACGTGAGAAGTCACTCAGTTATACTCAATTATTGCTACAGTACTTGCTGCATAATATCTCTCATATTATTGATTCGATTATTGTCACAATATCATCTGCATAATATGTTATTTTATTAAATCAATAATTGAGATGGCAAAGTTATTCATATTATTAAATTGCAATATTTATAATGTCTAGAAGTTCTATCAAGAAGAGGTTTGGTTACCTAATTGCGCGCCAATAGGGAGAAATCATTATTGGAAAGCCCCCTCTTTCCTGAGAACGACCTGGTTGATAAATATTGTGAGTTGTAATATTAATGATGAATGTTATTAAAATAGAAGTTGTGCTCAGAGTTGAATTTGGAGACGTGGACGTGATATTTGAGTGCGGAATGATGAAATTAGTAAAAATAGACTATAAACACAAAATTTCCGGGTTTTACTATTTGGTTAAAAAGTTAACAGTTGACTTTTTTAAGAAAAGTCAAACTTCTAAATTTCAAAATTTATATTTTGGATAAAAATAGTTTCATTGTGTTGGAATTATTTGTGTGAGTGAAAATCGACGTTTATTTCGATAATAATTGATGTCTGGAGGTTATATTGACCAATCAGATATTTAACCAGATAAATGAGCAATTGATTGCTATTATTTCACATGATTATAACTATTTCTTCACATATGTATACTATTATTTCACATTCTTGTTACTATTAGGGGAGGTGGTGCAAGTTTGATAATACTTGCATGACTAAATTAAAAATAAAGAAAAAGTTGGAGGTATTGTACTATAATTTTACGAGCTCAAAAACGTGCAATTATTGAAATTATATTTTTTCTATAAATAGAAGCTCATTCTTCCTTCACTTCTCACCAATTCACTTAAGCTATAGAGCAATTATTATAGAGAGAAATTGTAGAGAGAAAATCTGTAGAAGAAGAGAAGCCTGCTACCTCACTACTCCTATATCCAGTTTCTTTCAAAGGTAAGGGGTATTATTTCTTTCTTTAGTCTTCATGAAGAGAACTTCTGTTATTCCATTATTTATTATTATGTTGGAATAACCTGGTTATGTGAAGTTGTGACAACCCGAGAATTTGGGCAAATTATTAAAATCTTATATGATTGATTTAAGGTCAGATATTAGACCTAGACAGAAAATAAGTGTATGCGTTTAATGTTTTTGGGATTGAATTTTGAGGATTTCAAAATTTGGTGAAGGATATAGGTGAATTATTCACAATTAAGGATTTATGTGATTAAATTCTGTGATTATGGTTATGTATGTGTTCAGAATATGGTTAAGGGTCATGGTTTGACCAGATAAATTACATATATGATAAACCCTAGGTATATATTAAGAACGACAGCGTTCGGATAGAAAACCCTAACGTCTGACAAGAAACCCTAGAAATCGGTTCTGGAAACCCTAGTTTCAGTTCCGGGAGTCCGAAACTCTAATTCGAATATTGAAAACCCTAGATTGGGAATCCAATGTTATGAACGAGGTTAAACGTCATGAATATTAAATTAATTAGGGAAAACCCTAATGAATTATTTAAAATCTTATTGATTATTAGAAAACCCTAATACCAGATCTGAAAACCCTAATTTCAGATTCTGATAAAATGAAACCCTAATCGGGGAATATAACGGAGAATTTTAATGCTTTAGTGCTATGAATTAAGTATTAATTAGGGTAAAGGTTAATTAATTAATAAACCCTAATTTCTAATTTTTGGAACCCTAATTGTTCCGTCAGAAACCCTAATGCTAAATTATGGAATTAATTGCTAAAATTAGCAATGCTAATTAGAAAACCCTAATCCTAATTATTTCAATTTATGAGTAATTAGAAAACACTAATCTAATTACGAATATTTAATTTCTAAATTAGAAAATTAAATTTTCTATTAAAAACCTAATTATTGGGTTATAAACCCTAATCTGTGATATTGACCCTAATTGCTTAATTAGCGATTTTAATTAGGAAATACTAATACTAATTAGTAAAATTTAAAGTATGATTAGGGAATTTTAAATATAATTAGTAAATCCTAATTATAATTTTGGAATGTTAATTTTCTTATTTGAAAACCGAAATTCGGAAATGTTATAAAGTAAATTACAAGTTAAGGGTTAAAACTTAAACCCTAAAATGTCCAAACCCTAAAACCCTAAGGGTTTATATCAAATGACCATTCTAGAATTAAAATGATATGTAAAATACCATTAATGTTATTTTTTTTATTTAATGGATAGCTTGCATATCTTGCTATGATCTTGGTTGTTCAACAACCCTAAAGTCTAAACTCAGCTAGCATGTGACTAAATTGACCAGAAATCTCAGCAACTCAGTTTCTTTTGACGGCAAATATCAATCATTCATGCATCTAAGCAAATTATAAATGGTTTTGGAGAGAGAAAATGCACAAAAATATGACCAATCTCATTTTTTCTCTCACCAACTCCCATTCTTTCCCAAACCCACGAAATTCCAAAGTTATTTCAGTCTCAATTCAAGCCCCACGTGTACCAGAAACAGATCAAAGAATCAGATTCAAGAATTAAAGCATAAAAGGTATAAAAACCCTAAATTTCGAAATCCTTGAATTTGATGTTTAATGTTGTTGTTTGTTGGTTAAACATGTGTATTTAGGTGTCATTTAGTGATTTGGGATTGTTAAATCCCAGATCCATAACATCAAGATACTCGAATCAAGCATTTTAAGAAATCTGGAAATGATGAACAAAGTGGCCTGACAGTCGAATGTCAGAGCCCTTAGATCTTTACGTGTTAAAGGATTTGTGTGTTTTATGTTTTAAATGTGTTCTATGTCGTGAGTACTTTGATCCAAAACTGGAATAAGGGTCAGATCTAGTCTAGATCATCAATTATGCTCGGTCAAACCACGTTGACCGTTCACAGAAACTGAAAATCTGGGCAGCCCACAATTCTAGTAACTTTTGACAAGTTTGTTCATGCGTCTGATCTTGCGTCTGACATATGTTTTAGCCAAGTTGTTGATTGTTTAGTGTAGTCTGGTATATAGACTATATGTTAAAGTAATTAGAACACCTAGATCATAACTGGAATGGCAGGAAATTGTGGTCAAAGTACCATTGACCAACTGTTCTTGACGAAATCTGGAAAACCCAGAAATCGTGAAGAACAGTTCTTGATCAATACTTTGATCGGCTTGAATTTGGTTCATCTTTTGTTGTTAAGATGATCTGGTGAATTGTTGTTGTACCTTGGCATAACTACAATAGAATTAGACCTTAACATTACCTGAAACACTACTGGAACCTAGATTTAATCGAGCCATAAGATGGCCACTCGAACCTGTCTAGAAATCTGGGAAACCCAAAAATCTTTGTAGGTCTCTGACATCGACTTTGCAGGCTTGGATCTTGCGATTATGTTGCTTAATGACTCATATGGTGATATATAATTGTAGTACTACATAAATACTACAAGGCTAACATCCTAACAAACCCAGAAATCATCAAGAACACAGTTTAAATTCCGGTCAAACCTACCTACTCGGTATCTGTCAAGAACACTCAAGAACACCAATGGCGACAGAAAAGTGTCGCTAAAGACCTATAGCGACATATTATTATTTATTTTTCCAGAAATTAATTAAAAATTAGAAAAAAATGGTTTTTAATTATTAAAAATACAAAATAAATTATAAAAAAATATTTTAAAGTCTGAAAAATAGTTTTTAACTATTTTGAGTATATTTTGAAAATATTTAATATTTTTGGAATATAAATGGTCCGAAAATTATTACGAGCCTAGGAAAAATGTTTTGACTGATAAGGAAATTATCTGTGATATGGTTAAGTGTTTAGGAAGAGTTTAATTGAACTTAAACTCGATAAAAGTCCGACTAGACCGTCGGGATGTTAGAATTGTGTCGGTTTCAACTCAGACTGCAATAGTTTGACTTGATACCTAGTATTATGAGCTGTAAAGACTGGTAGGGTTATGTGGTAATGTGTTTAGGATATTCTGTGGATATAAATATAACAGTATTATACCGTGATGATATTGTTCTAATATTGGAGATCTATATTATTAATATTAGGTCTTCGGATAAAGCGTTGTTAAATTGCGTGCGGTAATCAACGGTTCAGGCAAGTTTTTCTTATACTTAACACTAATAAGAGTGTTTTATTCAAGCTAATGGTTAATCGTTGTTGATTGCCATGAAAATTGTACTCTGTACATCTTGCATGTATAAGTCAGGTATGAAAGGCTGATCACTTCATTACCAGTTGGTTCAGAAATGTTTGTCCATGTTTAAAACTTGTTCAGTCAAAAGTTTGTTTGTAATAATTCTCAACTATATTGATGAATTATAGTCAGCTTATTATTCATACTCTTCAATCATGATATACTGTTATATTGTTGTATATAAACTTGCTGGGTAACTTTTATGCTCACCCTTGCTATATCATGATAAAACATTGCAGATAAGGCGAACGTGTTCGGATACAGGAAAAGGTTAAGGCCAAGTTCAGCTTGGGATATAAAGTGCGGCTTGTTTGTAATAATATATTGTGATAAATATTGTTGTATAATAAATATTATCTAAATGGTGTTTAAGTTAAGGTTACTCGACCTTGGGTAATAGTGTGTAATGTATTGTATAAACAACTTATGTTTATATCTTCCGCAAATAAGGAAAGAATTAGTGTGCCGAGTCCGCGGCGATTCGGGGCCCGGATTAGGGGCTGCTACTGTTGGTATCAAAGCTGTTGGTTATGAAGCTTAGGTAGGAATACCTGAGACCAATAACCGCAGTGATTAGGATAAGATCTAACTCAAATAGAGTTAGTTGGTCAGTAAGATTCAAAGATGAATCTCGGCATGTGTAAAGACACAGAGTTCCCTAACTCTGGTTATAGTGGTGAACAGTAGTGGTGAACAGTAGTGCAAGGATAGAAGATCGTAAAACAAAACGATCATAGTGCATGGAATTGAATCGTAATATATACGATAAGATCACCCCGTGATCTGATAAAGGTTATGTTATGGGAAATGAATCAATTTACTGATTGAAAAGTTTAAAGCAAGATGTTGTGTGAAAGTTGTACTATGAAATGGTATTATGAAAACTCATAAAAGAGTTATGGATTATGAATACGAATTGAATTCGTATTGAAAAAGGGGGTTAAGATTAGGTGGGGATTTCAATGAGAACTCGTGCCTGCAACAGAGTTGTATGATTCCTTGTATGGGCGGGGAATTGTACTTGGTGTAAAAACTACTCAGTTGGTGGCATTGGTAATAATTGAAATGTTGTGTCACGCTAGTTATTATATAGAGATAAATAGGTCATAGGTAGAGAATATAGGATTAAGTACGAGTTCTTAGAACTCATACTTATGTGACATTCTTGACGCATAGTTATATGAAATGTTTATGAGCCCTTAGGGAACGGACGCCAAAGGTCAGACTAGGGTAAGTTCGTAAACTCATATAATTGTGGTCAAGTTATGAACTCATAAGTGTGATTTTATGAATTGGGCATAGTTGTGTGTGAATGGAGTGTTAAGGATTATAGGAACAGATAGATTATTAAACAAATGATCATTAGTGGAGATTTAGGTTTTCCTAAACTACTAGCTATGCTAAACTTCGAAATTCTTGACATCAAGCTAAATACGCACTTTGTGCCTTTAAAAAAATGTAGACTCGTAACCATTTTTGAAACGGTTTAAAGTACAGTCTATGCTACTTATTTCGGCTAGACGCAAATGTTTTGAAATATCAAAAATTGTTTTTATTTATCACTTATGTACCATGTAACCTGGTGCAGAGATGATAAAAATGATGGAGTCATCAATGCATTATTACTTAGTGTGAATTTGACCTGAAGTCACTATTCTACTATGGTATGATGTAGTATGATAAAATCACCAATGACGGAATCCTCAACAGACTGTTAATACAGTGCGGCATCATGACGTCATTCTCAAAAATGTTTTCAAAAATTTTTTTAATTTGCCAACGGGGTTTGGCTACACCTAAATAATTCGATTGAATTGAATTATTGATATGGGTCTATGCTATTTGATTCATCTAGACTAATGTTATAAAAACTCCAAGTGTTTATTGAAAGAATTTCCCGAACCAAATTGTTTTGGTGTGGAATCTAATGAGAAGACTGAGGTGAACGATAATGTTTGGATAAATAATCCAATCTAGTAGCGTAAATATTCGCTACTAATGACTAATACGTTATGCATGACGTAACTGTACGATGGGATGATCACCCAAAGTACTAATAATGGTAGTTTACCTTTTTTGTGATTGTAAACAGACCAAGTAATGTATTATTTTGCAGTATGATCACTACCGTTAAAACTAAATGTGTTCATGGTCTATATGACCCCTCAGCACAATTTCAAAACTTTTACTTTGGTGAGAGGTATATTGGGTGGCATGAAATAATGTGTGTGAATGGTATATGTGTGAATGGTGTAAGGTGCACGGTGTAAGGTGTAAGGTGAATTTCGGGGACGAAATTCTTATAAGGAGGGGTGAATGTGACAACCCGAGAATTTGGGAAAATTATTAAAATCTTAAATGATTGATTTAAGGTCAGATATTAGACCTAGACAGAAAATAAGTGTATGCGTTTAATGTTTTTGGGATTGAATTTTGAGGATTTCAAAATTCGGTGAAGGATATAGGTGAATTATTCAGGATTAAGGATTTATGTGATTAAATTCTGTGATTATGGTTATGTATGTGTTCAGAATGTGGTTAAGGGTCATGGTTTGACCAGATAAATTACATCTGTGATAAACCCTAGGTATATATTAAGAACGACATCGTTCAGATAGAAAACCCTAACATCTGACAAGAAACTCTAGAAATCGGTTCTGGAAACCCTAGTTTCAGTTCTGGGAGTCCGAAACCCTAATTCGGATATTAAAAACCCTAGATTGGGAATGCAATGTTATGAACGAGGTTAAACGTCATGAATATTAAATTAATTAGGGAAAACCCTAATGAATTATTTAAAATCTTAATTGATTATTAGAAAACCCTAATACCAGATCTGAAAACCCTAATTTCAGATTATGATAAAATAAAACCCTAATCGGGGAATATAACGGAGAATTTTAATGCTTTAGTGCTATGAATTAAGTATTAATTAGGGTAAAGGTTAATTAATTAATAAACCCTAATTTCCAATTTTTGGAACCCTAATTGTCCGTCAGAAACCCTAATGCTAAATTATGGAATTAATTGCTAAAATTAGCAATGCTAATTAGAAAACCCTAATCCTAATTATTTCAATTTATGAGTAATTAGAAAATACTAATCTAAGTACGAATATTTAATTTCTAAATTAGAAAATTAAATTTTCTATTAGAAACCCTAATTATTGGGTTATAAACCCTAATCTGTGATATTGACCCTAATTGCTTAATTAACGATTTTAATTAGGAAATACTAATCCTAATTAGTAAGATTTAAAGTATGATTAGGGAATTTTAAATATAATTAGTAAATCCTAATTATAATTTTGGAATGTTAATTTTCTTATTTGAAAACCGAAATTCGGAAATGTTATAAAGTAAATTACAAGTTAAGGGTTAAAACTTAAACCCTAAAATGTCCAAACCCTAAAACCCTAAGGGTTTATATCAAATGAACATTCTAAAATTAAAATGATATGTAAAATACCATTAATGTTATTTTTTTTTATTTAATGGATAGCTTGCATATCTTACTATGATCTTGGTTGTTCAACAACCCTAAAGTCTAAACCTAGCTAGCATGTGACTAAATTGACCAGAAATCTCAGCAACTCAGTTTCTTTTGACAGCAAATATCAATCATTCATGCATCTAAGCAAATTATAAATGGTTTTGGAGAGAGAAAATGCACAAAAATATGACCAATCTCATTTTTGCTCTCACCAACTCCCATTATTTCCCAAACCCACGAAATTCCAAAGTTATTTTAGTCTCAATTCAAGCCCCACGTGTACCAGAAACAGATCAAAGAATCAGATTCAAGAATTAAAGCGTAAAAGGTATAAAAACCCTAAATTTCGAAATCCTTGAATTTGATGTTTAATGTTGTTGTTTGTTGGTTAAACATGTGTATTTAGGTGTCATTTAGTAATCCCAGATCCATAACATCAAGATACTCGAATCAAGCATTTTAAGAAATCTAGAAATGATGAACAAAGTGGCCTGACAGTCGAATGTCAGAGCCCTTAGATCTTTACGTGTTAAAGGATTTGTGTGTTTTATGTTTTAAATGTGTTCTATGTCGTGAGTACTTTGATCCAAAACTGGAATAAGGGTCAGATCTAGTCTAGATCATCAATTATGCTCGGTCAAACCACGTTGACCGTTCACAGAAACTGAAAATCTGGGCAGCCCACAATTCTAGTAACTTCTGACAAGTTTGTTCATGCGTCTGATCTTGCGTCTGACATGTGTTTTAGCCAAGTTGTTGATTTTTTAGTGTAGTCTGGTATATAGACTATATGTTAAAGTAATTAGAACACCTAGATCATAACTGAAATGGTAGGAAATTGTGGTCAAAGTACCATTGACCAACTGTTCTTGACGAAATCTGGAAAACCCAGAAATCGTGAAGAACAGTTCTTGATCAATACTTTGACCGGCTTGAATTTGGTTCATCTTTTGTTGTTAAAATGATCTAGTGAATTGTTGTTGTACCTTGGCATAACTACTATAGAATTAGACCTTAACATTACCTGGAACACTACTGGAACCTAGATTTAATCGAGCCATAAGATGGCCGCTCGAACCTGTCTGGAAATCTGGGAAACCCAGAAATCTTTGCAGGTCTCTAACATCGACTTTGCAGGCTTGGATCTTGCGATTATGTTGCTTAATGACACATATGGTGATATATAATTGTAGTACTACATAAATACTACAAGGCTAACATCTTAACAAACCCAGAAATCATCAAGAACACAGTTTAAATTCCGGTCAAACCTACCTACTCTGTATCTGTCAAGAACACTCAAGAACACTCAAGAACACCAATGGCGACAGACAAGTGTCGCTAAAGACCTATAGCGACAGATTATTATTTATTTTTCCAGAAATTAATTAAAAATTAGAAAAAAAATGGTTTTTAATTATTAAAAATACAAAATAAATTATAAAAAATTATTTTAAAGTCTAAAAAATAGTTTTTAACTATTTTGAGTATATTTTGAAAATATTTAATATTTTTGGAATATAAATGGTATTTATTTATTTAATTATAATATTAAATAAATGATTTAAAAATAGTTTTAATTCATGAAAAATAATGAAAAATAATATTATGGTATAAGAAAATATTTTAAGTTATTTTTGATGACTTTTAATATTTTGGGATGAATTTCATTAATTAATCAATATTAATGATAATTAGTTTATTTAATAGATATATTAAATAAATTAAGGAAAAATGGAATTAATGCTTTATAAATCATATAAAAATGATTTAAGTATATTTTAAGTTATAAATTATAACTTTTGATATTTTGGTATGAAAATATTAATATTTTAATATTAATAGTAATTATCGGATAATGAATTAAAGTGTTGAAAAATCATATAATTATGATTTTAAAGTATTAAAGATACTTTGTGATATTATAATTATATTATAATATTATGTAAGGATTTTCATTAATATTTTATATTAAATAAATATTAATGATTAAGGTATTAAGTGGTATTTAATTTATTTAAATACAGTTTTAAGGATTGAAAAATGTTGATAAATGGTAATAATTATCCAAAAATTATTACGAGCCTAGGAAAATTGTTTTGAATGATAAGGAAATTATCTGTGATATAGTTAAGTGTTTAGGAAGAGTTTAATTGAACTTAAACTCGATAAAAGTCCGACTAGACCGTCGGGATGTTAGAATTGTGTCGGTTTCAACTCAGACTGCAATAGTTTGACTTGATACCTAGTATTATGTGCTGTAAAGACTGGTAGGGTTATGTGGTAATGTGTTTAGGATATTCTGTGGATATAAATATAACAATATTATACTGTGATGATATTATTCTAATATTGGAGATCTATATTATTAATATTAGGTCTTCGGATAAAGCGTTATTAAATTGCGTGCGGTAATCAACGGTTCAGGCAAGTTTTTCTTATACTTAACTCTAATAAGAGTGTTTTATTCAAGCTAATAGTTAATCGTTGTTGATTGCCATGAAAATTGTACTCTGTACATCTTGCATGTATAAGTCAGGTATGAAAGGCTGATCACCTTCATGTTTAAAACCTGTTCAGTCAAAAGTTTGTTCGTAATAATTCTCAACTATATTGATGAATTATAGTCAGCTTATTATTCATACTCTTCAATCATGATATACTGTTATATTGTTGTATATAAACTTGCTGGGCAACTTTTATGCTCATCCTTGCTATATCATGATAAAACATTGCAGATAAGGCGAACGTGTTCGGATACATGAAAAGGTTAAGGCCAAGTTCAGCTTGGGATATAAAGTGCGGCTTGTTTGTAATAATATATTGTGATAAATATTGTTGTATAATAAATATTATCTAAATGGTGTTTAAGTTAAGGTTACTCGACCTTGGGTAATGGTGTGTAATGTATTGTATAAACAACTTATGTTTATATCTTCTGCAAATAAGGAAAGAATTAGTGTGCCGAGTCTGCAGCGATTCGGGGCCCGGATTCGAGGCTGCTACAGAAGTACCACATACATGGTGAAATTCTTCTGTTATTCCATTCTTTATTATTCTGTTGGAACATCCAGTCTGTGCTTTATGCCGGACCTGGTTCCGTCTTTATAAGTTTGTTGGAACATCCTGTCTGTGCTTTACGTTGGACCTGGTTCCGTCTTTTTGAAAGTCATCTGTGGCCTGTAGTGCATAGATGGACTTGGTATGATTATGACCAGGGATTATTCGGTATAATAATGACCGTAATGTTATAAATGATGTGATAAAAGTCCTCATTGGCCCGTAGTGCATTGATGGCAGTTGTTGGCATGATCATGACCATTGATGAATACATGAATGTCCTTGGCCCGTAGTGCATTGATAATTATGGTCGTGATACTAAAAAATATCCTTGGACATAGTGCAGGGGTGATTCGATGATGTGGATTATTTATTAAGTTGAGACCCAGCGATAAAAGTGATGAAAAACCATTTAAATCATAAAACATAGTAGATTTTATTCTCTACTTGACTCTTTTAATGGATTGATTGTTCCGCTGCAGTTAAACTTGATGTCTATTATATTTTATCAGTTTAACATTGTTAAATACTAATGATAATTTATTCTGCATTATCTTAGTCATAATATTTCTTACTGGGCTAATTGAGCTCACACTTTTTCTTTCATTGTTCTCTTCAAGAAATGAGAACGTAGCGGGGACTAGTCGGGGAACGGAGTGACGGTCTAGAGGATAGCATTAGTAGTCCTCACTATTCTGTTAAATAGTGTGACAATAAATGAAATGAGGACTTATTCTGAGAGTGGATATTGTCTAGAAGACAATATTTGCATTAAAACTCACAGCTCTTTTGTTGTATATTAAAGATTGTATATGTATTCTGTACCATATATTTGGCGACTCTGGATAGGAGATGTATACCAAATTTGGGGGCGTCACACAATCCATCCAACCTATTCTGAGTCACCAAATACATGGTACAAAAAACAACTACAACTTTATTACTACAATTATCGTGCAAAATACAATAACACGTATACTATGAGTTTTAATACCAACTGTGACTCATGTCCAAACAATGGACATCAGCTCGCATTTATACATTACATAAAGGTACAGTCAATGACTTTTTTAGAAATTAAAATCTTAGGGAAGTGCTCAAGGAAACCTTCGTACATGGGAGGCCATGCGTCTAGGTTATAGTAGATATCATATGACTGGAGAATTATCCTTGGTTGAACCAATAGACCCCAAAGAAAAATGAGAAGATTACTATCATATTCCTTCCAATGGTGAGTCTTCTCTTAACATATAACTATCTCCACTGTCTGCAATTGAGAATTACATTTCAATCAAACTTCAAGATCATATAGGCAGTGCTCGTAGATATACTCAGCAAGTGGATGTGCACAACCCTGTCTTATGATAACACGAGGTTGTATGTCATTAGACATCTTGTATGATAGTGACAAAACACCTTTCCATAGTTAGGTTCACCTCACCCTATTCGGTTCACAAAAATTAAATATCAAATGACGTATACAATACGACACACTTATCTAAAGTTCTCAATAAAATTATTTCCATACTATTTAGGGAGAACCTCAACAGCTATAGACCACCGTTCTATTTCTCTGTTATCCCCGCTCGACCCAGCTACACTCTTATTACCTGAAAGGAATTGTGAAGCAAAAGGGTGAGCACAACTAGCCCAGTAAAGGATATCATGACCAAAGATAATTAAATTATCAATAGCCTTCATTAGTAATAAATAAAGATTTAGAACATATGGTATATGATAAAACTTTTCAACCATAGTTGCAGCGGAACGAGCAATCCATTAGAAGAGTCAAATAGGACATAAAGTCTATTATCTTCTCCATGTTAAAAGTCCACCAACAAAGTTTTAACCTTGTAACGTTAATCAACAGATCCTGTTCACAGTCATGTGAATAACTCATAATCATAATTCTAATTCTAATTTCCTCTTCTCATCCAAGACGAAGATAATTTTCATCACATGTCTTTAACTCAAAAGAGCAGTATTTCTGACTGGAATATCAGATGTAAAGCCGAAGAAAACTTGCACTGATTAGAAACTCTCACAGTTTCTTAATACTCACAAAAATATGCTCAATAATATATAGAGAGAAAACTTATGTTTCTGGTATGATTTTAAATTCTAACATAACCACCTATTTATAGGAAAATGGTAGAACGCCAAATGAGACTAAATAAATAAAATATTAATTTTTTTTTCTTCAATTCTACGCACCAACCATTTGAATCAAAGCATGCCAGCTATCTTGGAACAAAAAAATAGCAGCCAACATGTTTTAAACAACAAAAGTGGGTCCCACCCAATTTAAATAAAAATCATTTTATTTTCTAAAACTTTAATAATTCATAGAAAATAGCCTATTTATCAAAAAAATACTAATTTTATGTCCATTCCACACGAAATCAAATTCTCTACAACTTTGTATCTTTAAGTTTTTCCAAATTCCAGACAAAAAATATCTGAAATTCACAAACA
The DNA here is from genome assembly GCA_020205505.1 of Panax japonicus. Lineage (NCBI taxonomy): Eukaryota > Viridiplantae > Streptophyta > Magnoliopsida > Apiales > Araliaceae > Panax > Panax japonicus. The sequence continues at coordinate 36,154,299 of CM035114.1, forward strand.
GATGATTTTCAACACCTTTTAAAATTCATAACAAATCATACGCTAATTTTTAACAGTTCAAAATTTGTAGATATATACTCAAATTATATATGTATAACATATCTAAAACTCACAATGATCCAACAATCGGATTAAAATTATAACTCACGCAATAGAGCTTTAAGAACACCAATTTGATCTTTTAATACCTCCAATTCGACAAAATACTGATAATACACCTCAATATTAATTCCTTCATTTATAACCAAATAAATAAATCCATCATTTATATCCGTATCAAATAAATATTTCCTTATCATATAAATTAATAAATAATTATTCACAAATAATATTACAGAATCACAATAATGACAACCAGGTGATTCTCAGGAAAGAGGGGGCTTTCCGATAAGGATTTGTCCTTATTGACGCGCAATTAGATGACCAAACCTCTCCTTGACAGAACTTTCTAGACATTGCCAATAATGCTATCTAATAATATTATTCATATAATATGAATTATTGATCTGATAATGGAAAATACCGTGCCGTGACAATTATTGAAATACCATTAATATAAAAAATCAACGCAACAATTATTGAACCAATAAAATAAAATATTGAACAGTAATTACTGTAACAATTATTGAGTAGAGCCATCTTACGTAAGAATTAATAATTCAAAAATACTGTGCAATATCGTGTGCCACTGTGAAACAACGCGTATTACTGTATTTTAACCACCAGGTATTCCAACAGTGTTAACGGTACCAACTTCGCCATTATTTATAAGAACTTAAACTTGTCATTTTCATCATCTGGCAGTTATTCTATTATGGGGGCCACAAGTAGCTGCGCTGTCGTACGAATATTCCCCGATAACAAGAATTTTCCATGACCAAACGAATATTTCCTGACAATAATGAGTATTTTATAACCAATTGCATATTTACATATTTACATATATCACCCTTAACTTTAACCTTTTATCAATTTAACCATTTAACGAATAATAATTATAAGAAAAATTGAATAATTTTATATCATAAAATTCGAGGTCTTACAATCTTCCCTCCTTATGAAATTTCGTCCCCGAAATTTACGTACCTGATATTTCTAAGAGTTGAAAATATCTTGCTTTCATTTCAGATTCTATCTCCCAGATTAGCTATTTTGTATCATGATTTCTCCATTTGTCATTTCCTGTATTTCAGATATCATTCTAGAATACAGTTTCAAAACAAAGGTTAATTGACATATAAAAATTTGTCAACTTATGAAAGAAAATTCAGCTTAGGTAGGACACACACTAGCGAATGATATTACTCGTTTCTCCCTTCCTAGTTCTAATCCCGGATCTCCACCAAAGATCATATCCCTAAGCTATGATACCAACTGTGATGCCCCCAAAATAGGTCTAACCTGTAAGACCCCAACTTTTATGAATAAAGATGATTTTTCTATAATTATCATTTTTGAATATTATGGAATGAATTTGATATAATGTTATAGTTGTGGGTAGTATTTATAAATTCGGCAAAGTATGCAAGTTGTTATATTATATTCGATTGGTCGGAGAATATTCGTTTTAGCAGGGAATATTCATACAACGGAGCAATCATTGGTGGACCCCACAACAGAATTATTGTTGGATTGAGAAAACGAAAAAAATATATTTATGAAAATAACGGCGGAAGTTTTACCGTTAATATTGTTGAACTACTTGGTAGTAAAAGTACAGTAATACGCGTGGTTGCATAGTAGCACACGGTATTGATTATTGATGCTTACGTGAGAAGTCACTCATTTATACTCAATTATTGTTACAGTACTTGCTGCATATAATCTCTTATATTATTGATTCGATTATTGTCACAATATCATCTGCATAATATGTTATTTTATTAAATCAATAATTGAGATGGCAAAGTTATTCATATTATTAAATTGCAATATTTACAATGTCTAGAAGTTCTATCAAGGAGAGGTTTGGTCACCTAATTGCACGCCAATATGGAGAAATCATTATTGAAAAGCCCCCTCTTTCCTAGGAACGACCTGGTTGATAAATATTGTGAGTTGTAATATTGAAGATGAATGTTATTAAAATTGAAGGTGTGCTCAGAGTTAAATTTGGAGACGCGGACATGATATTTGAGTCCGGAATGATGAAATTAGTAAAAATAGAGTATAAACACAAAATTTTCCGGGTTTTACTATTTGGTCAAAAAGTCAACAGTTGACTTTTTCGGAAAAAGTGAAACTTAGAAATTTCAAAATTTATATTTTGGATAAAAATAGTTTCATTGTGTTGGAATTATTTGTGTTAGTGAAAATCGACGTTTATTTCGATAATAATTGTTTGGAGGTTATATTGACCAATCGGGTATTTAACCAGATAAATGAGCAATTGATTGCTATTATTTCACATGATTATAACTATTTTTTCACATGTGTATACTATTGTTTCACATTCTTGTTAGTATTTGGGGAGGTGGTGCAAGTTTGATAATACTTGCATGACTAAATTAAAAATAAAGAAAAAGTTGGAGGTATTGTACTGTAATTTTTGCAGTCCCAAAACGTGTAATTATTGAAATTATATTTTTCTATAAATAGAATCTCACTCTTCCTTCATTTCTCACCAATTCACTTAAGCTATTGAGCAATTATTATAGAGAGAAATTGTAGAGAGAAAATTTGTAGAAAAAGAGAAGTCTGCTACCTCACTAATCCTATATCCAGTTTCTTTCAAAGATAAGGGGTATTATTTCTTTCTTTCGTCTTCATGAAGAGAAATTTTGTTATTCCATTTTTTATTATTATGTTGGAATAACCTGGTTATGTGAAGTACCGCATACATGGTGAAATTCTTCTGTTATTCCATTCTTTATTATTCTGTTGGAACATCCTGTCTGTGCTTTATGCCAGACCTGGTTCCATCTTTATAATTTTGTTGGAACATCCTATCTGTTCTTTACGTCGGACCTGGTTCCGTCTTTATTATTCTGTTGGAACATTCTGTCTGTGCTTTACGCCGGACCTGGTTCCGTCTTTATTATTCTTTTGGAATATCATGTCTGTGCGTTTTACGCTGGACCTGGTTCCGTCTTTATTATTCTATTGGAATAACCTACCTGTGCGGTCTACCACATGCTTGGGGATTTCTTTTGTTATTCATTCATTATTATACTAAGTTGGTTAAAGTTTTGACTTCTATACTCAATGAAATTAGTAGAATATCCTTGATATTTGCGAATCATCCAGTATCTTTTCAGGGAAATATTCTTCTGAACATTCTTGAATTTTACTCTACAAAGAAGTATCATGTTGACAATTTAGACGTTATTAGTTCTTGGATAAATTAATTTGTGAACTTGTTTTAGAGAATTCTTATATCATTGTCATCATCCTCATGTTTATATTTTTTTTGAAAGTCATCTGTGGCCTGTAGTGCATAGATGGACTTGGTATGATTATGACCAGGGATTATTCGGTATAATCATGATCGTAATGTTATAAATGATGTGATAAAAGTCCTCATTGGCCCGTAGTACATTGATGGCAGTTGTTGGCATGATCATGACCATTGATGAATACACAAATATCCTTGGCCCGTAGTGCATGGATAATTGTGGTCGTGATACTAAATAATATCCTTGGCCATAGTGCAGGGGTGATTCGATGATGAGGATTATTTATTAAGTTGAGACCCAGCGATAAAAGTGATGAAAAACCTTTTAAATCATAAAAGATAGTAGATTTTATTCTCTACTTGACTCTTTTAATGGATTGCTTGTTCCGCTGCAGTTAAACTTGATGTCTATTATATTTTATCAGTTTAATATTGTTAAAGACTAATGATAATTTATTATGCATTATCTTAGTCATAATATTTCTTACTGGGCTAGTTGAGTTCACCCTTTTGCTTTCATTGTTCTCTTCAGGAAATGAGAACGTAGCGGGGACTAGTCGGGGAACGGAGTGACGGTCCAGAGGATAGCAGTAGTAGTCCTCACTATTCTGTTAAATAGTGTGGCAATAAATGTAATGAGGACTTATTCTGAGAGTGGATATTTTTTAGAAGACAATATTTGTATTAAAACTCACAGCTCTTTTGTTGTATATTAACGATTGTATTTGTATTCTGTACCATGTATTTGGCGACTCGGGATAGGTGATGTATACCTATTTTGGGGCGTCACACAATCCATCCAACCTATTCTGAGTCACCAAATAAATGGTACAGAAAAGAACTACAACTTTATTACTACAATTATCGTGCAAAATACAATAACACATATACTGTGAGTTTTAATGCCAACTGTGACTCATGTCCCAACTATGGACATCACCTCGCATTGATACATTACATAAAGGTATAGTCAATAACTTTTTTAGAAATTAAAATCTTAGGGAAGTGCTCAAGGAAATCTTCGTACATGGGAGGCCACGCGTCTAGGTTATGTTAGATATCATATGAATGGAGAATTATCCTTGGTTGACCCAATAGACCCCAAAGAAAAATGATAAGATTACTATCATATTCCTTCCAATGGTGAGTCTTCTCTTAACATATAACTATCTCCACTGTCTGCAATTGAGAATTACATTTCAACCAAACTCCAAGATCATATATGTAGTGCTCGTAGATATACTCAGCAAGTGGATGTGCACAACCCTGTCTTATGATAACACGAGGTTGTATGTCATTAGACATCTTGTATGATAGTGACAAAATACCTTTCCAAAGTTAGGTTCGCCTCACCCTATTCGGTTCACCAAAATTAAATATCAAATGACGTATACAATACGACACACTTATCTAAAGTTCTCAATAAAATTATTTCCATACTATTTAGGGAGAACCTCAACAGCTATAGACCACTGTTCTATTTCCCTGTTATCCCCGCTCGACCCAGCTACACTCTTATTACCTTAAAGGAATTGTGAAGCAAAAGGGTTAGCAAAACTAGCCCAATAAAGGATATCATGGCCAAAGATAATTAAATTATCAATAGCCTTCGTCAGTAATAAATCAGAGATTTAGAATATATGGTAGATGATAAAACTTTTCAACCATAGTTGCAGCGGAACGAGCAATTCATTAGAAGATTTAAATAGACCATAAAGTCTATTATCTTCTCCATGTTAAAAGTCCACCAACAATGTTTTAACCCTGTAACATTAATCAACAGATCCTGTTCACAATCATGTGAATAACTCATAATCATAATTATAGTTTTAATTTCCTCTTCTCATCTAAGACGAAGATAATTTTCATCATATGTCTTTACATCAAAAGAGCAGTATTTCTAACTAGAATATCAGATGTAAAGCCAAAGGAAACTTACATTGATTAGAAACTATCAAAGTTTCTAAATACTCAGAAAAATACGCTCGATAATATAGAGAGAGTAAACTTATGTTTTTGGTATGATTTTCAATTCTAACATAAGCACCTATTTATAGGAAAATGCTAGAACGCCAAAGGAGACTAAATTAATAAGATATTAATTTTTCTTTTCTTCAATTCTACGCACCAACCATTTGAATCAAAGCATGCCAGCCATCTTGGAACAAGAAATTAGCAGCAAACATGTTTTAAACAACAAAAGTGGGATCCCACCCAATTATAATAAAAAATATTTTATTTTCTGAAACTTTAATAATTCATAGAAAATAGCTCATTTATCAGAAAAATATGAATTCTATATCCATTCCACACGAAATCAAATTCTCTAAAACTTTTTAGCTTTAAGTTTTTCTAAATTCTAGACAAAAAATATCCGAAATTCACAAACGTACGATTTTCAACACCTTTTAAAATTCATAACAAATCATACGTTAATTTTTAACGGTTCCAAATTTGTGGATATATACTCAACTTATATATGTATAACATATCCAAAAATCATAACGATCCAACGGTCGGATTAAAATTATAACTAACGCAATAGAGCTTTAAGAACACCGATTTGTTCTTTTAATACCTCCAATCCAAAAAAAAAATACTAATTAAACACCTCAACATTAATTCCTTCATTTATAACCACATAAATAAATCCATCATTTATATCCGCATCAAATAAATATTTCCTTATAATATAAATCAATAATTAATTATTCACAAATAATATTACAGAATCACAATAATGATAACCAGGTGTTTCTCATGAAAGAGGGGGCTTTCCGATAAGGATTTGTCCTTATTCGCGCGCAATTAGATGACCAAATCTCTCATTGACAGAACTTTCTAGATATTGCCAATAATGCTATCTAATAATATTATTCCAATAATATTAATTATTGATCTGATAATGGAAAATACCGTGCTGTGTCAATTATTGAAGCAATAATAATATAAAATATCAATGCAACAATTGTTTAACCAATAAAATAAAATATTGAATAGTAATTACTGTAACAATTATTGAGTAGAGCCTTCTTACGTAAGAATCAATAATTTAAAAATAATGTGCAATACCGTGTGCTACTGTGCAACCACGCGTATTACTGTATTTTAACTACCAGGTAAATATTCCAGCAGTGTTAACGGTAACAACTACGCCGTTATTTATAAAAACTCAAACTTGTCGTTTTCTTCATCCGACAGTTATTCTATTATGGGGCCCACAAATGGCTGCGCCGTTGTACGAATATTCCCTGATAACAAGAATATTCCACGACTAAACAAATATTCCCCGACAACAATTAGTATTTTATAACCACTTGCGTATTTAAATATTTACATATATCACCCTTAACTTTAACCTTTTATCAATTTAACCATTTACTGAATAATAATTTTAAGAAAAATTGAATAATTTTATTTCATAAAATTCGGGGTCTTACAATGGAGATTAGTTCCAAGACCAAAGAGTCATCCTGTCATTGGCACCAAGTGGGTCTTCAGGAACAAGATGGATAAAGATGGAGTAATAACATGGAATAAGGCAAGACTAGTGGCCAAAGGGTACTCTTAGGAATAAGGCATTGACTACGATGAGACCTTTGCACCTGTTTCCAGATTAGAAGCCATTAGAATATTCATTTCCTTTGCTACTCACATGTAATTCATAGTTTTTCAGATGGATGTCAAAAGTGCATTCCTGAATTTTGAACTCCAAGAAGAAGTATACGTAGAGCAACACCCGGATTTCATCAATCCATCTCTCTCTAATTACATCTATAGGTTAGACGAAGCCCTATATAGTCTTAAACAAGCACCTAGAGCATGGTATAAAACATTAACAAACTTTCTTATTGAAAATGGGTTCACTGAAGGTATAGTAGACACCACATTATTTCATAGAAAGCATAAAGACAAAATTTTATTAGTTCAAATATATGTTGATGACATTATCTTTTGCTCTACTGATGAAAAATTATGTAAGAGATTTGCCAAGCTTATGCAGAGAAAAGTTTGGAATGAGCATGATGGGAGAGTTGAACTTCTTCCTTGGACTGCAAGTATAGCAGACTGATGAAGGAATGTTCATAAACCGAGCCAAGTATATTAAAGACTTACTTAAAAAGTATGGCATGGAATCAGCCTCTCCCATGAAAACCCCAATTGCTTCAGCAACCAAGCTTGACAAAGATGAAAAGGGTAAAAGTATTAATATACTCAATACAGAGGTATGATATGCTCTCTTCTATATCTAGTTGCCAGTAGACCAGACATAATGTTTACAACTTGCATATGTGCTAGATTTCAAGCTAATCCTAAGGAGTCACGCTTAATTGCAGTAAAAAGGATTTTTAGGTATCTCAAAGGTAAACCTCACTTGGGACTTTGGTATCCCAAGGAGTCATCTTTCAAACTAACAGGATATACAGATGCTGACTTTACAGGTTAAAAAATAGACAGAAAAAGTACAGTGGCACCTGTCAATTACTAGGAAACAGACTTGTGTCATGGTTTACCAAAATCAAAACTCAGTATCTACATCAACATTAGAAGCTGAATATATTGTTGCTGGCGGCTGTTGTGCTCAAATCTTATCGATGAAAAATCAACTACCAGATTATGGGTTTGATTTCAAATCTATACATGTTCATTATGATAACACATAATCCTTTCATTCATTCTTGGACTAAGCATATAGAAATAAGATATCATTTTATTAGGGATCATGTTCAAAATGGAACCATATCTTTACAATATATCCCTACTAAAAATTAACTTGCTGATGTCTTTACAAAGCCTCTAGATGAATCCAAATTTAATAAATTAATAAGTGAGCTAGGCATGCTAAATCTTCAACCATAAAATCTATGCTCTAGTTTGTGCTAATCATGCAGATATAAAGGCTATGTTAAAAATCGTAGAAAGGACCAAAGAAAGTCCACGATCGTAGAGTTGCAATGACATGAAAGACCATGATCGTAGAACCTCCTCAACATGACAAAGAAGCATCTTATGATGACAAAAGTTCCAATAAATCCAAGCAATTTCTCTGTTAAGCGCCTCAGGGACAAACCTAATCCTTAGTTCATTCTAAGAGGTTGGCCCATTCTTGAGCTACCTTAACTCGAAAGAAATGCTAAGTCAAAAGTTTATCAAAAGGAACAGAGTGGATAATGTTCATAGAGCAGATTCAGTAGTAGACTCAACGATCACAATGATAACCTCAACGATCATAGTCTACCTCGACGATCGTAGTCCTCCCAAAGACTACACTAACTCAAGAAGAGCGAAGGGCAAATCAGTATTTTCCACACAAGTTAAAACCGTGGATCCAAGCAGAACTCGACACATGTCCCACAACGCATATCAAGTAGAGGGAAGTTACAAGTATACACCAAAGAAAAATGAGAAGATTACTATCGTATTCTTCCCAATGGTGAGTCTTCTCTTGATTTATCATTATCTCCACTGTCTCAAATTGAGAATTATACTTCAAACAAATACCAAGATTATATAGGTAGTGCTCGTAAATATACTCAGCAAGTGGATGAGCACAACCCTGTCTTATGATGACACAAGATTGTATGTCATTAGACATCTTGTATGAAAGTGGCAAAACACCCTTCCAACGTTGGGTTCGCCTCTCCCTATATGATTCACCAAATATAACTACTAAAAGATGTATACAACAAACTTGTCTATACTGTTTAGGGAGAACTCCACTGCTAGAGACCACCATTCTATTCCCCTGTTACCCCCGCTAGACCTAGCTACACTCTTATTACCTGAAAGGAATTGTAAAGCAAAAGGGTGAACACACCTAGCTCAATAAAGAATATTTTGACTAAAGATAATTAAATTATCAATAGCCTTCATCAATAATAGATCAGAGATTTAGAACATATGGTAGATGATAAAAATTTCAACCATAGTTGCAGCGGAACGAGCAATCCATTAGAAGAGTCAAATAGATTATAAAGTCTATTATCTTCTCAATATTAAAAATCCACCAACAATGTTTTATCCCTATAACATCAATCAACAATTCTGGTCCACAATCATATGAATAACTCATAATCATAATTTTAGTTCTAAATTCCTCTTCTCATCCAGGATGAAGATAATTTTCATCACCTATCTTTACCTGAAATATCAAAGATCATGGTTACAACAAATCACATTTCCTGTTCATAATCATACTAATAATTTCATCTTTGCACAACGGCCAAAGATATTCATTTGTATCACCAATTGGTCATGTTCATCTCAACACATGTTCATCTTTGCACTACTTGCCAAAGATATTCAACATGTCATCTTTGCACTACGGGCCAAAGATATTCATCAACAATTCATCTTTGCACTACAGGCCAAAGATATTCCTCAACAGTTCATATTTGCACTACAGGCCAAATATATTCATCAACAGTTCATATTTGCACTACAGGCCAAATATATTATTATCTCAAAGAAATATATAATCATTTCAGAATTTATATAAACAATAATTATAACCATGTTGATCAATTCACCTTTGCACTTAAGCTAAAGATATTCAATTATAAATTCAATGGCCATGATCATACAAGTCAACAATTCAACTTTGCACTATTGGCCAAAGAGAACCCATAGTCATGATCATACCAAAAATCTACCCATCTTTACACTCAAGTCAAAGAGAAATATCATCATTAGGGTTATAGAAATGTTATATATGATAATAAAAATAATATGATCAACATATAGTTTTAATCTCAAGAGTAATATTTATAAATTAACTATAATTTAGTTAGAAAAAGAAGCCAATTTTGTCGTGAATAGTACTCATGAATAGTAACTCGTAAATAGTAATTCATGAATAGTAACTCGTGAATAGTAACTCATGAATAGTAAACTCGACACAAAAAGGTAGAAATTCCACAATAAACTCCATACCAATATTTCGGTATAATGATATTGAAAGAATAATATTTCTTAAGCTTATAAACAATTTATTTTAATTGTTTACACTTTACTAAATAATGCATTTAATCATTCTAAAATGCAAAACTCATAAGATTTCATCACCAATAATCAAAACCCTCATCAAAAATATACATATACCTCGTATAGGATTCTCAAGCCATAAAATCCTATTTTCCAATTTTCTTCCTTCACATAACATATTTAACTCATTTATTCATAACTACTCCATTTTCATGAAAAATACCAAATTAGTTCCAAAAATATTTCTTTTCTAGGATTTAGCAGAATATAGTCCCATATTGAACATATATTTTTCTTAGAATTTTTAAAATTCATTTACTATTTTTCATATGGCCAAAACCGCCGAATATTTAGACATTTATAATAAATTGTACTTTTATCCAAAATTCTGAAATTCACAGAGTACGTTGATATTATATAGATGTACTCCCAATAAAAATTTTATCAATTTTGAAGTTAACCACAAGGAGTTATAAGCGGTTACTTTTAAAATAGTCTTTTCCCGTAAAATTCATAACTCTTAATCTATACATCTAAAAATCGCCATTTTTGGACACAATCAATAAAACTCATCAAAATATCATTTCAAATTTTTCCAGAATTTTCTAAAGGACGGAAGAAGTACGAACTGAAAAACATAATAACCCTTAAAATTCCTTACCTCAAAAGAGCAGTACATCTGACTGGAATAACGTCGAACGAAATTGCACCGTATAGCAACACTTAAGATATCAAAATACTCACAAGAATATACTCGATAATATAGAGAGAGAAATAGAGAGAAAACTTCAGTTTCTGGTGTGATTTTCAATTGTAACTTAACCCTCTATTTATAGGAAAATGTTTGAACGCCAAAGTAGACTAAAATAATAAAATATTATTATTATTTATCTTCTTTCTACGCACCAACCATGACCAGCCTCCATGTTTGAACCAAGAATTCTAGCACATGCTCTCTTACACCAACGAAAAAGTGGGGCCCGCCTTCTAGAATTCTCCACTCAAAACATTTATAAAAATAATTTCTGAATCAGTCACATCTTAAAATTTATAACAAGTCATACGTTAATTTTTAACGGTTCAAAATTTGTGGACATATACTCAACTCATATATGCATAACATATCCAAAAATTACAACGATCCAACGATCGGATCAAAAATTATAACTCATGTAATATATCTCAAGAACACTTATTATTGGATTATAAATCCTTCGGACCAGTTTCATTCAAAAATTCACCACGAAATATCCACAAAGAATTTTTGGGTGATTCCAAATTCTACGGTTAGCTTACTTCCAGGGCTTTCTTTTGATATATGGCTCATCTCATAACTCATTATACACAAAGAGTTATGAATTTTACAAAATCAAGTAATAAACTAATTTTTCTGAAAATCCCATATTTTGTTCTCCATTTCGATAAAATACTGATAAAATACCTAATCATTAATTCCATCATTTATAACCACATAAATAAATCCATCATTTATATCAACATAAAATAAATATTTTCTTATCATATGAAACAATAATTAATTATTCACAAATAATATTACAGAATCACATTTATGACAATCAGGCCGTTCCCAGGAAAGATGGGGCTTTCCAATAAGAATTTCTCCTTACCGGCGCGCAATTAGTTACCAAACCTCTCCTTGACAGAACTTTCTAGAAATTACCAATAATGCTATCTAATAATATTATTCAAATAATACGAATTATTGATCTGATAATGAGAAATATTGTGCAGTGATAATTATTGAAACAACAATAATATAAAATATCAACGGAACAATTATTGAATCAATAAAATAAAATATTGAACAATAATTACAGTAACAATTATTGAGTAGTGTCTTCTTACGTAAGAATCAATAATTCAAAAATACTGTTTAATACCGTGTGCTACTGTGCAACAACACATATTACTTTATTTTACCAACCGGGTATTCCAACAGTGTTAACGGTAACGATTACGCCGTTATTTATAAAAACTTAATTTTGTCGTTTTCTTCATCCGACAGTTATTCTGTTATTGGGCCCACAAATGGTTGCGCCAGTCGTACGAATATTTCCCGACAGAAAGAATATTCCACGACCAAACGAATATTCCCCGCCAACAATGAATATTTATAACCACTTGTGTATTTTAAAAAAAAATTCATATATCACCCTTAACTTAACTTTTATCAATTTAACCATTTACTGAATAGTAATTATAAGAAAAAATGAATACTTTTATTTCATAAAATTCGGGGTCTTACAATCAATGTATTAATTGTCGGATATGGTGACCAGAACATCGAGAATAAACTGAAGTCCAACTAGACTAAACTAGTTAGATTTGATAAGTGTTTATATAGGTTATGAACACTGATGTGACTATGTGGTAATATGTCTAGGAGAAGTATTGACTGTAAATTACAGTATTGTGTGTTGTGAATTGTTGTGCTAATTGTGAGACAGATATTATTAATTATAGGTCTTACGAACGCAGATAAGTTTATTTGAGTAGCAGTAATCAACGCGAAAGGTAAGTTTCGTTAACTCAAGCTTGAGTTAATATTATTCAATTGTTACGGTGGTTAATTATTGTTAATATTCAAAAATATATTTTGAGAAAATTAATCTTTATTAACGAAAGTTGGGGTCTTATAGTCGACTCTAAGTTGAAGTATAAAATCATGGTAGAGGCAGACAAGACACCGTTTCCAATCCATCCTGGAAGTACCAAAATGTATCTTGATCTTCGACAAACATTTTGGTGGAGCAATATGAAGAGAGAGATCATGGAGATTATCTCAAGGTGTTTAACTTGTCAACATGTTAATGCAGAGCATCAAGTGTCAAAAGGTCTATTGCAACCACTTGAAATTACAGAATGGAAGTGGGAGGACATTACCATGGATTTCTTTATTGGTCTTCCCAAGGTTTCTCAAGGCATGGATGTTATTTGGGTTATTATCGATAGATTAACAAAATCTACTCATTTCTTACCTATAGGAGAAACTTATTCACTTGAACGTCTTGCTCGTATGTACATAAATGAAATTATAAGACTGCATGGTATACCAGTATCCATAGTTTCTGATCGAGACCCAAGATTTACTTCATGATTTTGGATTAATTTGCAAAAATCTATGGGCACAAATTTACAATTTAGTTCGGCATATTATCATCAAATGGACAGGCAGTCGGAGAGGACTATTCAAACTCCTAAAGATCTATTACGACTCTGTGTCCTTGACTTCAAAGGAAGTTGAGACAAGTTCTTGCCATTTGTGGAATTCTCCTATAATAACAGTGATCAAGCAATTATAGGCATAGCACCATTCGAAGCGTTGTATGTACGAAATTGTCATTCTCCGGTAAGTTCGGATGAGGTGGGTGAAGCAACGTTGGTGGGACCAAAATTGGTACGCATGACTACGAAAAATATTCAAATGATCTGGCAACGTATAAAAACCTTACAAGATCAACAAAAGCGTTATGTTGATATTTATCGAAGGGACATGGAATTCAATGTTAGAGATCACGTGTTATTACATGTTGCTCCATGGAAAGGAGTTACAAGATTTGGAAAGAGAGGAAAGCTCAATCCTTGATTCATTGGGCTATTTGAAATCCTTGATCGAGTAGGAACTGTGGCCTATAGACTCGCCTTACCCCTAAGTATGAAGATGTACGTGTTAAAATCTTGGATAAGAAGGAACATATTCTACGATCCAATGTTATACCTCAAGTTAAAGTTTTGTGGAGACACCACGAAGTTGAGGAAATGACCTGGGAGTTAGAATTTGAAATGAAATAAAGGTATCTTCATCTCTTCGACATATCAGGTACGTACACCAATTTTGAGGACGAAATTTCATAAGAAGGAGAGGTTGTAAGACCCCAACTTTAAAAGTAAATGGTTAAATTGTTGGGAGATTACATATTTAAAAGTTGATTTCGAAAGTTAATAGTCATGATTATATGTAAAGTCATTCAAAGGAACACATGTACAAGGACTTAGTGATAGATCAAATTTGTTTGGTTGATCTGGACTTTAATGTTTATCATTTTGTAAATGAATGTATAGAAGAAAAGATCAAAGTTGTTAGGTTGATCTATATCTTGATATAATAGATAGGCTTTGACTGAATCATAGTCTATCAAGATGATCAAGAGATTGTAGAAGACAGGGCAGAATCATAGAGCATCGAGGATTGTAGTCTATCTGCTTTGAAGGGCCTCTTCAAAGTCGTATAGTGGTCCAAACGCCTGCCGAGCCAAATCAAAAATCGTAGTGCGCTCTTAGAAGCATAGAGTTTGCAAGTCAAGCAAGTGAAGATTGTAGTGTACCAGTACTTAAGAGAAATCATAGTGTTCACATCTATCAGTACCAGATCAAGTACTAAGGTGGAAAGACACCATGATCAGAATCATAGAGCTTCATCTATATGTGTCAGAAGCATCGAGCCTCATCTATTCTAAGTCGCCAAATACATGGTACAAAAAACAACTACAACTTTATTACTACAATTGTCGTGCAAAATACAATAACACATATACTGTGAGTTTTAATACCAACTGTGACTCATGTCCCAACTATGTTAACACTTCATATTGATAGATTGCATAAAGGTCGGAGAATATTCGTTTTAGCTGGGAATATTCATACAACGGCACAATCATTGGTGGACCCCACAAAAAAATTATTGTCGGATTGAGAAAAAGATAAAAATATATTTATGAAAATAACGGCGGAAGTTTTACCGTTAATATTGTTGAACTACTTGGTAGTAAAAGTACAGTAATACGCGTGGTTATATAGTAGCACACGATATTGATTATTGATGCTTAAGTTAGAAGTCACTCAGTTATACTCAATTATTGCTACAGTACTTGCTGCATCATATCTCTCATATTATTAATTCGATTATTGTCACAATATCATCTGCATAATATGTTATTTTATTAAATCAATAATTGAGATGACAAAGTTATTCATATTATTAAATTGCAATATTTACAATGTCTAGAAGTTCTATCAAAGAGAGGTTTGGTCACCTAATTGCGCGCCAATAGGGAGAAATCATTATTGAAAAACCCTCTCTTTCCTGGGAATGACCTGGTTGATAAATATTATGAGTTGTAATATTAATGATGAATTTATTAAAATTGAAGTTGTGTTCAGAGTTGAATTTGGAGACGCGAATGTGATATTTGAGTCCGGAATGATTAAATTAGTAGAAATAGACTATAAACACAAAATTTTTCGGGTTTTACTATTTGGTCAAAAAGTCAATAGTTGACTTTTTCGGGAAAAGAGAAACTTCGAAATTTCAAAAAGTTATATTTTGGATAAAAATAGTTTCATTGTGTTGGAATTATTTGTATTAGTGAAAATCGACGTTTATTTCGATAATAATTGATGTATAGAGGTTATATTGACCAATCGGTTATTTAACCGGATAAATGAGCAATTGATTGCTATTATTTCACATGATTATAACTATTTCTTCACATGTGTATACTATTGTTTCACATTCTTGTTACTATTAGGGGAGGTGGTGCAAGTTTGATAATACTTGCTTGACTAAATTAAAAATAAAGAAAAAGTTGGAGGTATTGTACTGTAATTTTTGGAGCCCCAAAACGTGTAATTATTGAAATTATATTTTTCTATAAATAGAAGCTCATTCTTCCTTCATTTCTCACCAATTCACTTAAGCTATAGAGCAATTATTATAGAGAGAAATTGTAGAGAGAAAATCTGTAGAAGAAGAGAAGCCTGCTACCTCACTACCCCTATATCCACTTTCTTTCAAAGGTAAGGGTATTATTTCTTTCTTTCGTCTTCATGAAAAGAACTTCTGTTGTGACAACCCGAGAAATTAGACAATTTATGAAAATCTTAAATGATTGATTTAAGGTTAAATAATAAACCTAGACAGAAAATAACTGTATGCGTTTAATGTTATTGGGATTGAATTTTGAGGGTTTCAAAATTCTTTAAAGGATATAGGTGAATTATTCAGGATTAAGGATTTACGTAAATATGCTTTTTGAAAATGGTTATGTATGTGTTCAGAATGTGGTTAAGGGTCATGGGTTGATCAGATAAATTACATCTGTGATAAACCCTAAGTGTATATATTAAGAACGACAACGTTCAGTTCGAAAACCCTAACGTCTAACAAGAAACACTAGAAATTGATTCTGGAAACCCTAGTTTCAGTTCCAGGTGTCCGAAACCCTAATTCGGATATTGAAAACCCTAGATTGGGAATGCAATGTTATGAACGAGGTTAAACGTCAATAATTATAATTAATTAGGGAAAACCCTAATGAATTATCTAAAATCTTAATTGATTATTAGAAAACCCTAATACCAGATCTGAAAACCCTAATTTCAGATTCTGATAAAGTGAAACCCTAATCTGGGATTATAACGGAGAATTTTAAAGCTTTAGTGCTATTAATTAAATACTAATTAGGGTAAATGTTAATTAATTTACAAACCCTAATTTCAGATTGTGGAACCCTAATTGTTCCGTCAAAAACCCTAATGTTCAATTATGGAATTAATTGCTAAAATTAGCAATGCTAATTAGGAAACCCTAATCCTAATTATATCAATTTTTGAGTAATTAGAAAACTCTAATTTAATTACGAATATTTAATTTGTATTTTAGAAAATTAATTTTTCTAGTAGAAACCCTAATTCAAAGGTTTTGAACCCTAATGACCAGTTTGAACCCTAATTGTGCAGTGGTGGATTTAATTACTTGATTAGCAATGTTAATTAGGAGATATAAATCCTAATTGTCAAGTTATTAGAAACCCTAATCTAATTAGGAAATCTAATTTTTAAAATTTAAATATTATTTTATTATTTAAAATCCTAAAATATGGTTTTGAGACCTAATGTACAATTTTGACCTTAAGTGCTTAATTAGCAATTTTAATTAGGATAAATTAGTCCTAATTGGCAAAGATTGATACATGATTAGAAAATTATGATATAATTAGGAGGCCCTAATTATAAGTTAGAAATTTAAAGTTTTCTATTTTAAAATTTAATTAGAGAATTTTTTTAAATCCAAGTTGTTAAATAGTTAATGGTTAAAACCTAAACCCTAAATTTTTCCAAACCTTAAATCTTAGTATGCTCAAACCCTAAACCCTAAGGGTTTCATCAAATGCAAAATCTAGAAATTTAAGGAAAGGACAAATATGCCCTTTTGTGTATTAATTGAGGTAGCTTGCAATCTTGCCAAATCTTGGAGTGGTTTAACCAACTTTTGACTTTGTATGGCCTATAAATCAACACATCAGCCTACATTGCTAGCAAATCAGCAGCCCTATGCATGAATCAAGGATTATAAATAGATTTGGAGAGAGAAAATGCACAAAAACTTTGCTAAATTCATTTTTGGTCTCACCAACTCTCTCTCTTTGCTAAACCTTTGAAATTGGTTAGTAGATCAGTCCCTTAATCAACTTCTATATCACCAAGAACAGAATCCAAGGATCAAAATCAAGAGATCAAAGCACAAAGGTATAAGAACCCTAAATTTCGAAATCTTTGATCTTATATTATTTGTTGTAATTGATTGGTTAATGTTGTGTATTTAGGTGTCAATTGAGGATCTGGGTTGTTAAATCCCAGATCCATAACATCAAAATACTCGAATCTTGCATTTTTGAAATCTGGAATAAATTGCTAAAGCATCATCTGACAAGGAAATGTCAGACCATTTATATTGGTTTCTGTTGATTGTTTTTTTGTTTTAAATGTTGTAACATTTAGTCTGTTATGTGGTCTTTTATATGCAAAAAGAATCAAAGCCAGATCGATTCTAGATCAAAAGTTATGAACTGTCAAACCTAGTTGACCGATCACAGAAACTGATTTCTGGGCAGCCCAGAAATCTCAGTAACCTCTGACAACGTTTTTGCAGGCGCTAGATCTTGTAGTCAGTTTGTGTTTATGCCATGTTTTAGGTTGGGTGCTGTAGCCTGCCATGTATGTTATGTTCTGAAGACTTTAGTTCATCCAGATCATTAACATAATCGTGTAGAATCATGGTCAAACGTAGTTGACCGAACTGCTTCAAGAACAATCTGGAAAACCCAGATTTTGTTCAAGAACAGTACTTGAGTCATAGTTTGACTGGCTTGAATCTTGTCCATCCGTTGTTGTTTAGATGATTTGGTAATTGTTTATTGTACCCTGTCATGTGTATTACATGTTGGATCTTTTGGATCTCAGAAACAATGCTTAGAATCGAAAATTAAAGAGCACCAAATTAGGTACCCCGATTCTGGTAAACCTGGAATTTGAAGAAAACGGTCTGACAAGGTTTTCTGTTGCTCTGATCTTGCTGATTG
The DNA here is from genome assembly GCA_020205505.1 of Panax japonicus. Taxonomy (NCBI): domain Eukaryota; kingdom Viridiplantae; phylum Streptophyta; class Magnoliopsida; order Apiales; family Araliaceae; genus Panax; species Panax japonicus. Next base: position 36,173,058 of record CM035114.1, read on the forward strand.
TTCAAGTATTGATCTTGTAAATTGTTTAGGGTTGTAGTACTACATTAGTACTACAATATTATCAAATTATATAACACAGAACACATCAAGAACACTGTTTTTAATCTGGTCAAACCAAGCCACCCGATCACTGTCAAGAACACTCAAGAACACCTATCGCGACAGAAAGTGTCGCTATAGGCCTTTAGCGACGTTTTATTTATTATATTCCGGAAATTAATTTAAAATTAGAAAAAAATGGTTTTTAATTATTAAAAATACATAATAAATTATGAAAAATTATTTTAAAGTCTGATAAATTGTTTTTAACTATTTTGAGTATATTTTGAAAATATTTAATATTTTTGGAATATAAGTGGTATTTATTTAGTTAATTATAATATTAAATAAATGATTTAAAAATAGTTTTAATTCATTAAAATCATGAAAAATAATATTATGGTATAAGAAAATATTTTAAGTTATTTTTGATGACTTTTAATATTTTGGGATGAAATTCATTAATTAATCAATATTAATGATAATTAGTTTATTTAATAACTATATTAAATAAATTAAGAAAAAATGGAATTAATGCTTTATAAATCATATAAAAATGATTTAAGTGTTATAAAAATATTTTAAGTTATAAAATATAATTTTTGATATTTTGGCATGAAAATATTAATATTTTAATATTAATAGCAAATATCGGATAGTGGATTTAATGGTTTAAAAATCATATAATTATGATTTTAAAGTATTAAAAATACTTTGTGGTATTATAATTATATTATAATATTATGTAATGATTTTCATTAATATTTTATATTAAATTAATATTAATGATTAAGGAATTTTGTGGTATTTAATTCATTTAAATACGGTTTTAATGATTGAAAATGGTGATAAATGGTAATAATTATCCGAAAATTATTACGAGCCTAGGAAAAATATTTTGTCTGATTAGGAATTTTCTGTGATAATAGTTAAGTGGTTAGACAGAGTTTAATTGAACTTAAACTCGATAAAAGTCCGACTAGACCGTCGGGATGTTAGAATTGTGTCGGGTTCAACTCAGACTGCAATAGTTTGACTTGATACCTAGTCTTATGTGTGTTGTATAGACTGATAGGATTATGTGGTAATGTGTTTAGGTTATTCTGTGTAAAAATATAACAGTATTATACTGTGATGATATTATTCTAATATTGGAGATCTATATTACTAATATTAGGTCTTCGGGGTAAAGCGTTATTAAATTGCGTGCGGTAATCAACGATACAGGCAAGTTTCTTTGTACCTAACTCTAATAAGAGTGTTTTATTCAAGCTTATGGTTAATCATTGCTGATTGCCACGAAAATTATATTCTGTACATCTTGCATGTATAAGTCAGGTATGAAAGGCTGATCACCTTCATTACCAGTTGGTTAAGAAATGTTTGTTCATGTATAATACTTGTTCAGTCAAAAATTTGTCCGTGCTAGTTCTCAATTATATTGATGAATTATAGCAAGCCCATTATTCATACTCTTCAATCATGATATATCGTTATATTATTGTATATAAACTTGCTGGGTAACTTTCATGCTCACCCTTGCTATATCATGATAAAACATTGCAGATAAGGCGAATGCGTTCGAATACAGGAACCGATTAAAGTCAAGTTCAGGTTGGGATATAAAGTGCGGCTAGTATGTAATAGTATAGTTTAATAAATGTGTTATATATTAGAAAATTTATGAATTGTGTATAAGTTAAGGTTACTCGACCTTGGGGAATAGTGTGTAATTGTAATGTATAAACAATTTATGTTTATATCTTCCGCAAATAGTTATAGAAATAGTATACCGGATCCGAGGTGATTTATGGCCTGGATTCGGGGCTACTACAGTTGGTATCAGAGCTGTTGGTTATGAAGCTTAGGTAGGAAAACCTGAGACCAATAACCACAGTGATTAGGATAAGACTAACTCAAATAGAGTTAGTTGGTCGGTAAGATTCAAAGATGAATCTCGGTGAGTGTAAAGACACAGAGTTCCCTAACTCTGATAATAAAGTTGGACAGTAACGGTGAATAGATCGAGTCTAAAAGACTGAAAGTGCAGGGATAGGAGATCGTAAAACAAAACGATCATAGGCATAGAAATAAATCGTAATATATACGATAAGATCACCCCGTGATCTGATAAGGTTATGGCAGTCAGAAAGAATCAATCTTATGATTGAAAAGTTTACAGCAAGATGTTGTGCGTAAGTTGTACTATGAAATGGTACTATGAAAACTCATGAAAAAGTTATGGATTATGAATACGAATTGAATCTGTATTGAAAAAGAGAGTTAAGATTAGGTGGGGATTTCAATGAGGACTAGTGCCAGCAACAGAGTTGTATGATTCCTTGTATGGGCGGGGAATTGTACTTGGTGTAAAAACTACTTGGTTGGTGGCATTGGTAATAATTGAAATGTTGTGTCACGCTAGTTGTTTTATATAGATAACTAGGTCATAGGTAGAGAATATAGGATTAAGTACGAGTTCTTAGAACTCATACTTATGTGACATTTTTGACGCATAGTTATATGAAATGTTTATGAGCCCCTCAGCGAACGGACGCCAAAGGTCAGACTAGGGTCAGTTTGTAAACTCATATAATTGTGGTCAAGTTATGAACTCATAAGTGTGGTTTTACGAATTTGGTATAGTTGTGTGTGAATGGAGTGTTAAGGATTATAGGAACAGATAGATTATTAAGCAAATGATCATTAGTGGAGACTTAGGTTTTCCTAAACCCCTATCTATGCTAGATTTCAAAATTTTGACAACAAGCTAAATACGCACTATGTGCCTTTAAAAAAAAATTGGTTTTTATTTATCACTTATGTACCATGTGACCTGGTGCAGAGATGATAAAACAAATGATAGAGTTATCAATGCAGAATTACTTGGTGTTGGATGTGATCTAAGGATCGTCAGCCCACTACAGTATGATGTAATATAACAAAGTCACAAAATGACGAAATCCTCAACGGACTGTTAAATACAGTGCGGCATCATGACGTCATTCTCAAAAATGTTTTATTAAAAGAAATTTTCCAAACCAAATTGTTTTACTGTGGAATCAAATAAGACTGAGGTAAAATTTTTGTGCCTTTGGGCAGTGATGGAAAACAGATAAAATGAGTACTTGGCCAGTACAGGGCATATTGGGCTAATTACCCTTCGTGTCCGTAAGTAATGACGGTTTGCGGATGAATTTCCATAAAACCTTTGCGAAAATGAAAAACAAACAGTCTATACGATTCCTCAGCACAGTTTTAAAATTTTTACCCTTGTGAGTGGTGTATTGGGTAGCATGTGATATGTGTGAATGGTGTAAGGTGCACGGTGTAAGGTGTAAGGTGTAAGGTGAATTTCGGGGACGAAATTCTTAGAAGGAGGAGTGAATGTGACAACCCGAGAAATTAGACAATTTATGAAAATCTTAAATGATTGATTTAAGGTTAAATAATAGACCTAGACAGAAAATAAGTGTATGCGTTTAATGTTATTGGGATGGAATTTTGAGGGTTTCAAAATTCTGTAAAGGATATAGGTGAATTATTCAGGATTAAGGATTTTCGTAAATATGCTCTGTGAAAATGGTTATGTATGTGTTCAGAATGTGGTTAAGGGTCATGGGTTGATCAGATAAATTACATCTGTGATAAACCCTAAGTGTATATATTAAGAACGACAACGTACAGTTCGAAAACCCTAATGTCTAACAAGAAACCCTAGAAACCGGTTCTGGAAACCCTAGTTTCAGTTTCGGGAGTTCGAAACCCTAATTCGGATATTGAAAACCCTAGATTGGGAATGCAATGTTATGAACAAGGTTAAACGTCAATAATTATAATTAATTAGGGAAAACCCTAATGAATTATCTAAAATCTTAATTGATTATTAGAAAACCGTAATACCAGATCTGAAAACCCTAATTTCAGATTCTGATAAAGTGAAACCCTAGTCTGGGATTATAATGGAGAATTTTAAGGCTTTAGTGCTATTAATTAAATACTAATTAGGGTAAATGTTAATTACTTTAAAAACCCTAATTTCCAATTGCGGAACCCTAATTGTTCCGTCAGAAACCCTAATGTTCAATTATGGAATTAATTGCTAAAATTAGCAATGCGAATTAGGAAACCCTAATCCTAATTATATCAATTTTTGAGTAATTAGAAAACTCTAATTTAATTATGAATATTTAATTTGTATTTTAGAAAATTAATTTTTCTAGTAGAAACCCTAATTCAAGGGTTTTGAACCCTAATGACCAGTTTGAACCCTAATTGTGCAGTGGTGGATTTAATTGCTTGATTAGCAATGTTAATTAGGAGATATAAATCCTAATTGTCAAGTTATTAGAAACCCTAATCTAATTAGGAAATCTAATTTTTAAAATTTAAATATTATTTTATTATTTAAAACCCTAAAATGTGGTTTTGAAACCTAATGTACAATTTTGACCTTAAGTGCTTAATTAGCGATTTTAATTAGGATAAATTAGTCCTAATTGGCAAAGATTGATACATGATTAGAAAATTATGATATAATTAGGAGGCCCTAATTATAAGTTAGAAATTTAAAGTTTTCTATTTTAAAATTTAATTAGAGAATTTTTTTAAATCCAAGTTGTTAAATAATTAAGGGTTAAAACCTAAAACCTAAATTTTTCCAAACCTTAAATCTTAGTATGCTCAAACCCTAAACCCTAAGGGTTTCATCAAATAGAAAATCTAGAAATGTAAGGAAAGGACAAATATGCCCTTTTGTGTATTAATTGAGGTAGCTTGCAATCTTGCCAAATCTTGGAGTGGTTAACCAACTTTTGACTTTGTATGGCCTATAAATCAACACATCAGCCTACATTGCTAGCAAATCAGCAGCCCTATGCATGAATCTAGGATTATAAATAGATTTGGAGAGAGAAAATGCACAAAAACTTTGCTAAATTCATTTTTGGTCTCACCAACTCTCTCTCTTTGCTAAACCTCCGAAATTGGTTAGTAGATCAGCCCCTTAATCAACTTCTATATCACCAAGAACAGAATCCAATGATCAGAATCAAGAGATCAAAGCCCAAAGGTATAAGAACCCTAAATTTCGAAATCTTTGATCTTATATTGTTTGTTGTAATTGATTGGTTAATGTTGTGTATTTAGGTGTCAATTGAGGATCTGGGTTGTTAAATATCAGATCCATAACATCAAAATACTCGAATCTTGCATTTTTGAAATCTGGAAAAATTTGCTAAAATATCATCTGACAAGCAAATGTTAGACCATTTATATTGGTTTCTGTTGATTGTTTTTGTGTTTTAAATATTGTAACATGTAGTCTGTTATGTGGTCTTTTATATGCAAAAAGAATCAAAGCCAGATCGGTTCTAGATCAAAAGTTATAAACGGTCAAACCTAGTTGATCGATCACAGAAACTGATTTTTGGGCAGCCCAAAAATCTCAGTAACCTCTGACAACGTTTTTGCAGGCGCTAGATCTTGTAGTCTGTTTGTGTTTATGCCATGTTTTAGGTTGGTTGCTGTAGCCTGCCATGTATATTACGTTCTGAAGACTTTAGTTCATCCAGATCATTAACATAATCGTGTAGAATCATGGTCAAACGTAGTTGACCGAACTGCTTCAAGAACAATCTGGAAAACCCAGATTTTGTTCAAGAACATTACTTGAATGATAGTTTAACCGGCTTGAATCTTGTCCATCCGTTGTTGTTTAGATGATCTGGTAATTGTTTATTGTACCCTGTCATGTGTATTACATGTTGGATCTTTTGGATCTCAGAAACAATGCTTAGAATCGAAAATTAAAGAGCACCAGATTAGGTACCCCGATTCTGGTAAACCTAGAATTTGAAGAAAACGGTCTGACAAGGTTTTCTGTTGCTCTGATCTTGCTGATTGTTCAAGTATTGATCTTGTAAATTGTTTAGGGTTGTAGTACTACATTAGTACTACAATATTATCAAATTATATAACACAGAACACATCAAGAACACTATTTTTAATCCGGTCAAACCAAGCCACCCGATCACTGTCAAGAACACTCAAGAACACCTATCGCGACAGAAAGTGTCGCTATAGGCCTTTAGCGACGGTTTATTTATTATTTTCTGGAAATTAATTTAAAATTAGAAAAAAATGGTTTTAATTATTAAAAATACATAATAAATTAAGAAAAATTATTTTAAAGTCTGAAAAATAGTTTTTAACTATTTTGAGTATATTTTGAAAATATTTAATATTTTTGGAATATAAATGGTATTTATTTATTTAGTTATAATATTAAATAAATGATTTAAAAATAGTTTTAATTCATGAAAAATCATGAAAAATAATATTATGGTATAAGAAAATATTTTAAGTTATTTTTGATGACTTTTAATATTTTGGGATGAAATTCATTAATTAATCAATATTAATGATAATTAGTTTATTTAATAACTATATTAAATAAATTAAGGAAAAATGGAATTAATGCTTTATAAATCATATAAAAATGATTTAAGTGTTATAAAAATATTTTAAGTTATAAAATATAACTTTTGATATTTTGGCATGAAAATATTAATATTTTAATATTAATAGCAATTATCGGATAGTGGATTTAATGGTTTAAAAATCATATAATTATGATTTTAAAGTATTAAAAATACTTTGTGGTATTATAATTATATTATAATATTATGTAATGATTTTCATTAATATTTTATATTAAATTAATATTAATGATTAAGGAATTTTATGGTATTTAATTCATTTAAATACGGTTTTAATGATTGAAAATGGTGATAAATGGTAATAATTATCCGAAAATTATTACGAGCCTAGGAAAAATGTTCTGTCTGATTAGGAATTTTCTGTGATATTGGTTAAGTGGTTAGACAGAGTTTAATTGAACTTAAACTCGATAAAAGTCCGACTAGACCGTCGGGATGTTAGAATTGTGTCGGGTTCAACTCAGACTGCAATAGTTTGACTTGATACCTAGTCTTATGTGTGCTGTATAGACTGATAGGATTATGTGGTAATGTGTTTAGGTTATTCTGTGTAAAAATATAATAGTATTATACTGTGATGATATTATTCTAATATTGGAGATCTATATTACTAATATTAGGTCTTCGGGGTAAAGCGTTATTAAATTGCGTTCGGTAATCAACGGTTCAGGCAAGTTTCTTTGTACTTAACTCTAATAAGAGTGTTTTATTCAAGCTTATGGTTAATCATTGCTGATTGCCACGAAAATTGTATTTTGTACATCTTGCATGTATAAGTCAGGTATGAAAGGATGATCACCTTCATTACCAGTTGGTTAAGAAATGTTTGTTCATGTATAAAACTTGTTCAGTCAAAAATTTGTTCGTGCTAGTTCTCAATTATATTGATGAATTATAGCACGCTCATTATTCATACTCTTCAATCATGATATATCGTTATATTATTGTATATAAACTTGTTGGGCAACTTTCATGCTCACCCTTGATATATCATGATAAAACATTGCAGATAAGGCGAATGCGTTCGAATACAGGAACCGATTAAAGTCAAGTTCAGCTTGGGATATAAAGTGCGGCTAGTATGTAATAGTATAGTTTAATAAATGTGTTATATATTAGAAAATTTATGAATTGTGTATAAGTTAAGGTTACTCGACCTTGGGGAATATTGTGTAATTATAATGTATAAACAATTTATGTTTATATCTTTCGCAAATAGTTATAGAAATAGTATACCGGATCCGAGGTGATTTAGGGCCTGGATTCGGGGCTACTACATCTGTTATTCCATTTTTTATTATTATGTTGGAATAACTTGGTTATGTGAAGTACCGCATACATGGTGAAATTCATCTGTTATTCCATTCTTTATTATTCTGTTGGAACATTCTGTCTGTACTTTATGCCGGACCTGGTTCCGTCTTTATAATTTTGTTGGAACATCCTGTCTGTGTTTTATGTCGGACCTGGTTCCGTCTTTATTATTCTGTTGGAACATCTTGTCTGTGCTTTACGTCGGACCTTGTTCCGTCTTTATTATTCTGTTGGAATAACCTGCTTGTGCGGTCTACCGCATGTTTGGTGATTTCTTTTGTTATTCCATTCCTTACTATACTCAGTTGGTTAAGGTTTTGACTTCTATATTCCGTGAAATTAGTAGAATATCCTTAATTTTTGCGCTTCATCTAGTATCTTTTCATGGAAATATTCTTCTGAGCATTTTTGAATTTTACTCTATAAAGAAGTATCATGTTGAAAATTTAGGCGTTATTAGTTCCTAGATAAATTAATTCGTGAACTTGTTTTAGAGAATTCTTATATCATTTTCATCATCCTCATGTTTATTTTTTTTTGAAAGTCATCTGTGGCCTGTAGTGCATAGATGGACTTGGTATGATTATGACCAGGGATTATTCGGTATAATCATGACCGTAATGTTATAAATGATGTGATAAAAGTCCTCATTGGCCCGTAGTGGATTGATGGCAGTTGTTGGCATGATCATGACCATTGATGAATACACGAATGTCCTTGGCCCGTAGTGCATGGATAATTGTGGTCGTGATACTAAAAAATATCCTTGGCCATAGTGCAGCGGTGATTCGATGATGTGGATTATTTATTAAGTTGAGACCCAACGATAAAAGTGATGAGAAACCTTTTAAATATTAAAAGATAGTAGATTTTATTCTCTACTTGACTCTTTTAATGGATTGCTTGTTCTACTGCAGTTAAACTTGATTTCTATTATATTTTATCAGTTTAACATTGTTAAAGACTAATGATAATTTATTCTGCATTATCTTAGTCATAATATTTCTTACTGGGCTAGTTAAGCTCACCCTTTTCCTTTCATTGTTCTCTTCAGGAAATGAGAATGTAGCGGGGACTAGTCGGGGAACGGAGTGATGGTCCAAAGGATAGCATTAGTAGTCCTCACTATTCTATTAAATAGTGTGACAATAAATGTAATGAGGACTTATTCTGAGAGTGGATATTGTCTAGAAGACAATATTTGTATTAAAACTCACAGCTCTTTTGTTGTATATTAAAGATTGTATTTATATTTTGTACCATGTATTTGGCGACTCGGGATAGGTGATGTATACCTATTTTGGGGGCGTCACACAATCCATCCAACCTATTCTGAGTCACCAAATATATGGTTCAGAAAACAACTAAAACTATATTACTACAATTATCGTGCAAAATACAATAACACATATACTGTGAGTTTTAATACCAACTGTGATCCATGTCCCAACTATGGACAGCACCTCGCATTGATACATTACATAAAGGTACAGTCAATAACTTTTTTAGAAATTAAAATCTTTGGGAAGTGCTCAAGGAAACCTTCGTACATGGGAGGCCATGCGTCTAGGTTATGTTAGATATCATATGACTGGAGAATTATCCTTGGTTGACCCAATAGACCCCAAAGAAAAATGAGAAGATTACTATCATATTCCTTCCAGTGGTGAGTCTTCTCTTAAAATATAACTATCTCCACTGTCTGCAATTGAGAATTACATTTCAACCAAACTCTAAAATCATATAGACATTGCTCGTAGATATATTCAGCAAGTGGATGTGCACAACCCTATCTTATGATAACACGAGGTTGTATGTCATTAGACATCTTGTATGATAATGACAAAACACCTTTCCAAAGTTAGGTTCGCCTCACCCTATTCGGTTCACCAAAATTAAATATCAAATGACGTATACAATACGACACACTTATCTAAAGTTCTCAACAAAATTATTTCGATACTATCTAGGGAGAACCTAAACAGCTATAGACCACCGTTCTATTTCCCTGTTATCCCCGCTCGACCCAGCTACACTCTTATTACCTGAAAGGAATTATGAAGCAAAATGGTGAGCATAACTAGCCCAGTAAAGGATATCATGACCAAAGATAATTAAATTATCAATAGCCTTCGTTGGTAATAAATAAAGATTTAGAACATATGGTAGATGATAAAACTTTTCAACCATAGTTGCAGCGGAACGAGCAATCCATTAGAGGAGTCAAATAGACCATAAAGTCTATTATCTTCTCCATGTTAAAAGTCCACCAACAATGTTTTAACCCTGTAACGTTAATCAACAGATCCTGTTCATAGTCATGTGAATAACTCATAATCATAATTCTAATTCAAATTTCCTCTTCTCATCCAAGACAAAGATAATTTTCATCACATGTCTTTAACTCAAAAGAGCAGTATTTCTGAGTGGAATATCATATGTAAAGCCGAAGGAAACTTGCACTGATTAGAAACTCTCAAAGTTTCTTAATACTCACAAAAATACGCTCAATAATATAGAGAGAGAAAACTTATATTTCTGGTATGATTTTCAATTCTAACATAAGCACCTATTTATAGAAAAATGCTAGAACACCAAATGAGACTAAATTAATAAAATATTAATTTTTCTTTTCTTCAATTCTATGCACCAACCATTTGAATCAAAGCATGCCAGCCATCTTGGAACAAGAAAATAGCAGCCAACAAGTTTTAAACAACAAAAGTGGGTCCAACCCAATTTAAATAAAAATCATTTTATTGTTTGAAACTTTAATAATTCATATAAAATAGCCCGTTTATCAAAATAGAATACAAATTTTATGTCCATTCCACACGAAATTAAATTCTCTACAACTTTGTAGCTTTAAGTTTTTCCAAATTCCGGACAGAAAATATCCGAAATTCACAAACGGACGATTTTCAACACCTTTTAAAATTCATAACAAATCATATGCTAATTTTTAACGGTTCAAAATTTGTAGATATATACTCAACTTATATATGTATAACATATCTAAAAATCACAATGATCCAACAATAGGATTAAAATTATAACTCACGCAATAGAGCTTTAGGAACACCGATTTGATCTTTTAATACCTCCAATTTGACAAAATACTGATAAAACACCTCAACATTAATTACTTCATTTATAACCACATAAATAAATCCATCATTTATATCCGCATCAAATAAATACTTCCTTATCATATAAATCAATAATTAATTATTCACAAATAATATTACAGAATCACAATAATGACAACCAGGTGGTTCTCAGGAAAGAGGGGGCTTTCCGATAAGGATTTGTCCTTATTGGCGCGCAATTAGATGACCAAACCTCTCATTGACAAAACTTTCTAGACATTGTCAAGAATGTTATCTAATAATATTATTCAAATAATATGAATTATTAATCTGATAATGGAAAATACTGTGTCGTGACAATTATTGAAATAACAATAATATAAAAAATCAATTCAAGAATTATTGAACCAATAAAATAAAATATTGAACAGTAATTACTGTGACAATTATTGAGTAGAGCCTTCTTAAGTAATAATTAATAATTCAAAAATATTGTGCAATACCGTGTGCTACTGTGAAATCACGCATATTACTTTATTTTAACCGCCATGTATTTCGACAGTGTTAACGGTACCAACTACGTCGTTATTTATAAAAACTCAAACTTGTCATTTTCTTCATCTGACAGTTATTCTATTATGGGGCCCATAAATAGCTGCATTGTCGTACGAATATTCCCCAATAACAAGAATTTTCCCCGACCAAACGAATATTTCCCGACAATAATGAGTATTTCATAACCACATTGCATATTTAAATATTTACATATATCACCCTTAACTTTAACCTTTTATCAATTTAACCATTTACCGAATAATAATTATAAGAAAAATTGATTAATTTTATTTCATAAAATTCGAGGTCTTACAATCTTCCCTCCTTATGAAATTTCGTCCCCGAAATTTACGTACCTAGTATTTCAAAGAGTTGAGAATACCTTGCTTTCATTTCTAATTCTATCTCCCAGATCAGCTCTTCTGTATCATGATATCTCCATTTCTCATTTCCTGTATTTCAGATATCATTCTAGAATACAGATTCAAAACAAAGGTTAATTGACATATCAAAATTTGTCAACTTATGAAAGAAAATTCAGCTTAGGTAGGACACACACTAGTAAATGATATTACTCATTTCTCCCTTCCTAGTTCTAGTCCCGGATCTCCACCAAAGATTGTATCCCTAAGCTGTAATACCAACTGTGACGCCCCCAAAATAGGTCCAATCTGTAAGATACCAACTTTTATGAATAAAGATGATTTTTCTATAATTATTATTTTTGAATATTATGGAATGAATTTGATATAATGTTATAGTTGTGGGTAGTATTTATAAATTCTGCAAAGTATGCAAGTTGTTATATTATATTTCATTGGTCGGAGAATATTCGTTTTAGCAGGGAATATTCATACAACGGAGCAATCATTGGTGGACCCCACAACAGAATTATTGTCGGATTGAGAAAACAAAAAAAATATATTTATGAAAATAACGGCGGAAGTTTTACCATTAATATTGTTGAACTACTTGGTAGTAAAAGTACAGTAATACGCGGGGTTGCATAGTAGCACACGGTATTGATTATTGATGCTTACGTGAGAAGTCACTCAGTTATACTCAATTATTGCTACAGTACTTGCTGCATCATATCTCTCATATTATTGATTCGATTATTGTCACAATATCATCTGCATAATATGTTATTTTATTAAATCAATAATTGAGATGGCAAAGTTATTCATATTATTAAATTGCAATATTTACAATGTCTAGAAGTTCTATCAAGGAGAGGTTTGGTTACCTAATTGCGCGCCAATAGGGAGAAATCATTATTGGAAAGCCCCCTCTTTCCTGGGAACGACCTGGTTGATAAATATTGTGAGTTGTAATATTAATGATGAATGTTATTAAAATTGAAGTTGTGCTCAGAGTTGAATTTAGAGAGGTGGACGTGATATTTGAGTCTGAAATGATGAAATTATTAAGAATAGACTATAAACACAAAATTTTCCGGGTTTTACTATTTTGTCAAAAAGTCAACAGTTGACTTTTTCGGGAAAAGTGATACTTCAAAATTTCAAAATTTATATTTTGGATAAAAATAGTTTCATTGTGTTGGAATTATTTGTGTTAGTGAAAATTGACGTTTATTTCGATAATAATTGATGTCTAGAGGTTATATTGACCAATCGATTATTTAACCGAATAAATGAGCAATTGATTGCTATTATTTCACATGATTATAACTATTTCTTCACATGTGTATACTATTGTTTCACATTCTTATTACTATTAGGGGAGGTGGTGCAAGTTTGATAATACTTGCATGACTAAATTAAAAATAAAGAAAAAGTTGGAGGTATTGTACTGTAATTTTTCGAGCCCTAAAACGTGTAATTATTGAAATTATATTTTTCTATAAATAGAAACTCATTCTTCATTCATTTCTCACCAATTCATTTAAAGTATAGAGCAATTATTATAGAGAGAAATTGTAGAGAGAAAATCTGTAGAAGAAGAGAAGCCTGCTACCTCACTACTCCTATATCCAGTTTCTTTCAAAGGTAAGGGTATTATTTCTTTCTTTCGTCTTCATGAAGAGAACTTCTGTTATTCCATTCTTTATTATTATGTTGGAATAACCTAGTTATGTGAAGTACCGCCTACATGGTGAAATTCTTCTGTTATTCCATTTTTTATTATTCTGTTAGAACATTTTGTCTGTGCTTTATGCCGGACCTAGTTCCGTCTTTATAATTTTGTTGGAACATCCTGTCTATACTTTACATCGGGCCTGGTTCCGTTTTTATTATTCTGTTGGAACATCCTGTCTGTGCTTTACGCCGGACCTGGTTCCGTCTTTATTATTCTGTTGAAATATCCTGTCTGTGCGTTTTACGCTGGACCTGATTCCTGTCTTTATTATTCTATTGGAATAACCTGTCTGTGCGGTCTACCTAATGCTTGGTGATTTCTTTTGTTATTTCATTCCTTATTATACTCAGTTGGTTAAAGTTTTGACTTCTATACTCCATGAAATTAGTAGAATATCCCTGATATTTGCGCTTCATCCAGTATCTTTTCATGGAAATATTCTTTTGAGCATTCTTTAATTTTAATCTACAAAGAAGTATCATGTTGACAATTTGGACGTTATTAGTTACTGGATAAATTAATTTGTGAACTTGTTTTAGAGAATTCTTATATCATTGTCATCATCATCATGTTTATATTTTTTTGAAAGTCATCTGTGGCCTGTAGTGCATAGATGGACTTGATATGATTATGACCAGGGATTATTCAGTATAATCATGACCGTAATGTTATAAATGATGTGATAAAAGTCCTCATTGGCCCGTAGTGCATTGATGGCTATTGTTGGCATGATCATAACCATTAATGAATACACGAATGTCCTTGGCCCGTAGTGCATGGATAATTGTGGTCGTGATACTAAAGAATATCCTTGGCCATAGTGCAAGGGTGATTCGATGATGTGGATTATTTATTAAGTTGAGACCCAACGATAAAAGTGATGAAAAACCTTTTAAATCATAAAAGATAGTAGATTTTATTCTCTACTTGACTCTTTTAATGGATTGCTTGTTCCGCTGCAGTTAAACTTGATGTCTATTATATTTTATAAGTTTAACATTGTTAAAGACTAATGATAATTTATTCTGCATTATCTTAGTCATAATATTTCTTACTGGGCTAGTTGAGCTCACCCTTTTGCTTTCATTGTTCTCTTCAGGAAATGAGAACGTATCGGGGACTAGTCGGGGAACGGAGTGACAGTCCAGAGGATAGCATTAGTAGTCCTCACTATTCTATTAATTAGTGTGACAATAAATGTAATGAGGACTAATTATGAGAGTGGATATTGTCTATAAGACAATATTTGTATTAAAACTCACAACTCTTTTGTTGTATATTAAAGATTGTATTTGTATTCTGTACCATGTATTTGGTGACCGGGATAGGTGATGTATACCTATTTTAGGGTGTCACACAATCCATCCAACCTATTCTGAGTCACCAAATACATGGCACAAAAAAAACTACAACTTTATTACTACGATTATCTTGCAAAATACAATAACACATATACTGTGAGTTTCAATACCAACTGTGACTCATGTCCCAACTATGGACAACACCTCGCATTGATACATTACATAAAGGTACAGTCAATAACTTTTTTAGAAATTAAAATCTTAGGGAAGTGCTCAAGGAAACCTTCGTACATGGGAGGCCATGCGTCTAGGTTATGTTAGATATCATATGACTGGAGAATTATCCTTGGTTGACCCAATAGACCCCAAAGAAAAATGAGAATATTACTATCATATTCCTTCCAATGGTGAGTCTTCTCTTAACATATAACTATCTCCACTATCTGCAATTGAGAATTACATTTCAACCAAACTCCAAGATCATATAGGCAGTGCTCGTAGATATACTCAACAAGTGCATGTGCACAACCCTGTCATATGATAACACGAGGTTGTATGTCATTAGACATCTTGTATGATAGTGACAAAACACCCTTCCAAAGTTGGGTTCGCCTCACCCTATTCGGTTCACCAAAATTAAATATCAAATAACGTATACAATACAACACACTTATTTAACGTTCTCGATAAAATTATTTCCATACTATTTAGGGAGAATCTCAACAGCTATAGACCACTGTTCTATTTCCCTGTTATCCCCGCTCGACCCAGCTACACTCTTATTACCTGAAAGGAATTGTGAAGCAAAAGGGTGAGCAAAACTAGCCCAGTAAAGGATATCATGGCCAAAGATAATTAAATTATCAATAGCCTTCGTCAGTAATAAATCAGAGATTTAGAACATATGGTAGACGATAAAACTTTTGAACCATAGTTGCAGTGGAATGAGCAATTCATTAGAAGAGTTAAATAGACCATAAAGTCTATTATCTTCTCCATGATGAAAATCCACCAACAATGTTTTAACCCTGTAACATTAATCAACAGATCATGTTCACAGTCATGTGAATAACTCATAATCATAATTGTAGTTCTAATTTCCTCTTCTCATCCAAGACGAAGATAATTTTCATCATATGTCTTTACATCAAAAGAGCAATATTTCTGATTGGAATATCAGATGTAAAGCCGAAGGAAACTTACATTGATTAGAAACTGTCAAAGTTTCTAAATACTCACAAAAATACGCTCGATAATATATAGAGAGAAAACTTATGTTTTTGATAAAATTTTCAATTCTAACATAATCACCTATTTATAGGAAAATGCTAGAACGCCAAAGGAGACTAAATTAATAAAATATTAATTTTTCTTTTCTTCAATTCTATGCACCAACCATTTGAATCAAAGCATGCCAGCCATCTTGGAACAAGAAAATAGCAGCCAACACGTTTTAAACAACAAAAGTGGTTCCCACCCAATTTAAATAAAAAATATTTTATTTTTTGAAACTTTAATAATTCATAGAAAATAGCCCATTTATCAGAAAAATACGAATTTTATATCCATTCCACACGAAATCAAATTCTCTACAACTTTTTAGCTTTAAGTTTTTCCAAATTCTAGACAGAAAATATCAGAAATTCACAAACGGACGATTTTCAACACCTTTTAAAATTCATAACAAATCATACGCTAATTTTTAACGGTTCAAAGTTTGTGGATATATACTTTACTTATATATGTATAACATATCCAAAAATCACAACGATCCAACGGTCGGATTAAAATTATAGCTCACGCAATAGAGCTTTAAGAACACCGATTTGTTCTTTTAATACCTCCAATCCTACAAAAATACTAATTAAACACCTCAACATTAATTCCTTCATTTATAACCACATAAATAAATCCATCATTTATATCCGTATCAAATAAATATTTCCTTATTATATAAATCAATAATTAATTATTCTCAAATAATATTACAGAATCACAATAATGATAACTAGGTGGTTCTCAGGAAAGAGGGGGTTTTCCGATAAGGATTTGTCCTTATTTGCGCGCAATTAGATGACCAAACCTCTCCTTGACAGAACTTTCTAGACATTGCCAATAATGCTATCTAATAATATTATTCCAATAAAATTAATTATTGATCTGATAATGGAAAATATTGTGCCGTGTCAATTATTGAGACAACAATAATATAAAATATCAATGCAACAATTGTTGAACCAATAAAATAAAATATTGAACAGTAATTACTGTAACAATTATTGAGTAGAGCCTTCTTACTTAAGAATCAATAATTTAAAAATACTGTGCAATACCGTGTGCTACTGTGCAACCACGCGTATTACTGTATTTTATCTACCAGTTAAATATTCCAACAGTGTTAACGGTAACAACTACGTCGTTATTTATAAAAACTCAAACTTGTCGTTTTCTTCATCCGACAGTTATTCTATTATGGGGCCCACAAATGGCTGCGCCGTTGTACGAATATTCCCCGACACAAGAATATTCTATGACTAAACAAATATTCCCCGACAACAATGAGTATTTTATAACCACTTGCGTATTTAAATATTTATATATATCACCCTTAACTTTAACCTTTTATCAATTTAACCATTTACTGAATAATAATTATAAGAAAAATTGAATAATTTTAATTCATAAAATTTGGGGTCTTACAATGGAGATTAGTTCCAAAACCAAAGAGTCATCCTATCATTGGCACCAAGTGGGTCTTCAGGAACAAGATGGATAAAGATGGAGTAATAAAAAGGAATAAGGCAAGACTAGTGGCCAAAGGGTACTCTTAGGAAGAAGGCATTGACTACGATGAGACCTTTGCACCTGTTTCCAGATTAGAAGCCATTAGAATATTCCTTTCCTTTGCTGTTCACATGAAATTCAAAGTTTTTTAGATGGATGTCAAAAGTGCATTCCTGAATTGTGAACTCCAAGAAGAAGTATATGTAGAGCAACACCCAGGTTTCATCAATCCATCTCTCTCTAATTACATCTATAGGTTAGACGAAGCCCTATATGGTCTTAAACAAGCACCTAGAGCATGGTATGAAACATTAACAAACTTTCTTATTAATAATGGGTTCACTGAAGGTAGAGTAGACACCACATTTTTTCTTAGAAAGCATAAAGACAAAATCTTATTAGTTCAAATATATGTTGATGATATTATCTTTGGCTCTACTGATGAAAAATTATGTAAGAGATTTGCCAAGCTTATGCAGAGCAAGTTTGGAATGAGCATGATGGGTGAGTTGAACTTCTTCCTTGGACTGCAAGTAAAGCAGACTGATGAACGAATGTTTATAAACCAAGCCAAGTATATTAAAGACTTACTTAAAAAGTATGGCATGGAATCAGCCTCTCCCATGAAAACCTCAATTGCTTCAGCAACCAAGCTTGACAAAGATGAAAAGGGTAAAAGTATTAATATACTCAATATAGAGGTATGATATGCTCACTTCTATATCTAATTGCCAGTAGACCAGACATAATGTTTGCAACATGCATATGTGCTAGATTTTAAGCTAATCCTAAGGAGTCACGCTTAATTACAGTAAAAATGATTTTTAGGTATCTCAAGGGTAAACCTCACTTGGAACTTTGATATCCCAAGGAGTCATCTTTCAAACTAACAGGATATACAGATGCTGACTTTGCAGGTTAAAAATTAGACAGAAAAAATACCAGTGGCACCTGTCAATTACTAGGAAACAAACTTGTGTCATGGTTTACCAAAATCAAAACTCAGTATCTACATCAACATTAGAAGCTGAATATATTGCTGCTGGCAGCTGTTGTGCTCAAATCTTATCTATGAAAAATCAACTACCAGATTATGGGTTTGATTTCAAATCTATACATGTTCATTATGATAACACACAATCCTTTCATGCATTCTAGGACTAAGCATATAGAATTAAGATATCATTTTATTAGGGATCATGTTCAAAATGGAACCATATCTCTACAATACATCCCTACTAAAAATCAACTTGCTGATTTCTTTACAAAGCCTCTAGATTAATCCAGATTTAATAAATTAATAAGTGAGCTAGGCATGCTAAATCTACAACCATAAAATCTATGCTCTAGTATGTGCTAATCATGCAGATGTAAAGGTTATGTTCAAAATCGTAGAAAGGACCAAAGAAAGTCCACGATCGTAGAGTTGTAATGACATGAAAAACCATGATCGTAGAACCACCTCAACATGACAAAGAAGCATTTTATGATGACAAAAGTTCCAATAAATCCAAGCAATCTCTCTATTAAGCGCCTCAGGGACAAACCTAATCCTAAGTTCATTCTAAGAGGTTGGCCCATTCTTGAGCTACCTTAACTCGAAAGAAATGCTAAGTCAAAAGTTCATCAAATGGAACAGAGTTGATAATGTTCGTAGAGTAGATTCAGTAGTAGACTCAACGATCACAATGATAACCTCAACGATCATAGTGCTACCTCAACGATCGTAGTCCTCCCAAAGACTACAGTAGCTTAAGAAGAGCGAAGGGCAAATTAGTATTTTCTACACAAGTTAAAATCGTGGAGCCAAGCAGAACTCGAAACATGTCCCACAACGCATATCGAGTGGAGGGAAGTTACAAGTATAGTTTAAAAAGGCTTTTTTGAAAACTCACCTCAAAAGTTTAAAAAGTTTATTTCTCTCTCTCTACCAACAGAAACCCTAGCTCTCAAAATCTTTCAACCATCCTCAGTGCAAAAAAAATCAATGGTGACTTCAAATGTCATCAATGGTTACCGACTCTATTTTAACGAGTTCAAGACAGCTGACTCTTAATTCCATAAGATTCTGTCTCTAGAAAATAAAGCTGGTCTTGAGGAAGCTCTGGGCACCAACACATGGATCTACCCAAAGCTAATAAAGGAATTTTATAGCAATAAGTTTTTTAGAACAACATCATCACCACAAGAGTCAGGGGAGTACAACACAAGCTCAAAGCTGAAGACATAAATCTAGCCCTAGGTTTCAAATCAAAGGGACTTCTATCGATAGAGGTCATTGACTTCCATGAAGGATTGAAGAAGATGCATCACAAAAAGAATCAGACCGTCAAGGGATAAAAGAAGAAGGAGTTTCCCCTAAAAGTATGATTTTTTGTCTGACATTGTTAGGAAATCCATATGCTGCAAGAGCTCTTGGCATGAATTTGTGAACGAAATAGAACTTAAACTCATAACAAAAATCTGCTATGGGATTCAACTCAACTATGGGGCCCTACTCATCGTCTGGATTAAAAAATGGATACTCAATTTGAAGAAATCAAAGAGCTCTAGCAAGATGCTCTATGGGCACTTTATAAGCATCATCCTACAATTTGCACTAGGTGACAAATTTTAGGATAATGAAGGAGAATCCATCAATTCCAAAAGGAGGATGACTCAACAGCTGTTTGAAAATTGGAAAAGAAATCCAGCTAAAAATGTCAGAATGATATCTGAGTTCAGTGGAAGAACTGGTGATGCAAAGGAGACTGGAATACCAGGAAATATGTCTGTTGTAACGGAGACTGAAGAAGAAGAAGAAGAAATCAACAAGGAAGAACCAATTACTTTAATCAGAAAAAGTAAGGGTACAAGAAAAATGAAGGCTTTAATGGTAGAGGAGCCTCAAGGCTCGACTACTACGGCACCTCAAGAGAGTTCAGGCACTGAAACTCTAAAGAAAATAAAAAGAAAAGAATAGCAGTCCGAGAAAGAAGACGATAGAGGTACCATCTCTCAGCTGCTCAAGAAAGGAAAGTGGAGTCATAAGTTTTAAAAAACCTCTTTCTCCTCGATCGTAGAGTCTCTACCGATCGTAGAGACTAGAATGGACACCACTCCCGAAGAAGATGCTGTAACAGCTTCTTATGCTGATCAACAATTCAGAGTTAAAGCTGAAGAAAGTGTTTGTGACAGCCCCAAATTCAGGTACTTGAAACCCGAACTCGATGCTTCACGATACCATTTCTGTGAGCGGAATAATACTAATAATAATAACAATAATATAAATATCAAACTTAATTTACATATGCATCAGAGTCTACTCCCAGATACGCGACCTTTAAACATTCATTACATGATACTTAATAGTTATCATTATCTTAATAAATTCATACTCTTACATAGAATACCACAAATCTTATTATGTTTACTTTCATTTTCCTTTGTTTTTACATGAGCCTTCTGGTTGTTCACACTTAGCTGAAAAAATTTAAATTAAGCAAGGATGAGCATTTGAGTGCCCAGTAAGTAATAGCAACAATAAATATTAGCTGAAAGGAGTAAATATTTTCTTTGTACGACACTTCTACAACGAATCAACAGTTGTGAAGTAAGGTGAACCAATAATAAAAATATATTAATTATATATCAAAATTTTGAAACTATGTACTGACTATAACTGGAGATTTGTCAACAGACTATGAACATTGTTTTATATTTTCTAAAAGGTTAAACAAAACATCATCTGCAAACCGTCATAACTTACAGGCACGGGGGGTGATCAGCCCGTTATGCCTAGTATTAATCAATACTACATGGAAGAAAGATATTATCATTCATCTGATCCGCCTTTGGCGTACAAAAGTTTTCCCATATACGAAATGTTTATGCTTAGTCAGGAATTTGAACCAAAACAATTTGGTCGGATAATAATAAAGTTCTATCTTGTTCAACAATATTTTTAAGTTTGTGTCTAGCCGGATCAAATAGCTTAGACAGCTTTTAAGTTAACGTATACATAATGGAAATTAATAAGTATGTGTCAACATGTGATTAAATACAATGATTATCCAAATGAGGACACTTGTATAACCATATTTAGAAATTAATGAATAGAATAAATATCTGAATTATACAATAATATTGTACTGATAAATAATGATCAGATACATAATCGATAACAAAAGAGTTAATATTCTGGCAGAATGATAATATAATTATGAAACTTTCTTACATATGTCCATTGCATAATGTAAATGAAAAGGTAGGATACTTGCCTGATCTGCTGCTTACAATACGCAACTTAGTTTTATCTTTTATATCAAGCCCTATCATTAATAAGATCATTTATTCGATTAGAATAATATATTATATCACATAGCACTGCTATTTGTAGTCAGCACATAACCTAATCACATTGTCACATATGTTTAGCAGTCATTGGATCACAAACAAACATGTATATAGATAAATTATTAAAGTCAGATCTGATTTCGAAACTAGGTTTTATCAGGTTATAATAAAACTGCTCCCCAGATTAACCTTACACACATAACATACATATTTCTAGCACTAAAATATAATTAATATAATATTAATATTCTCTTTCTTTATTCCAAATCCAGAATTAGGGTTTGAATTCCATATCTGATTTATCTTGCATAAATAACATTATTAATTGAGTTAAAATAATTAACTTAAATAATCTGAACTAAAATTCATGTAATAAAATAATTATTATAATAATTCTAATAATCATTCCATATAATATCAAATAATATATAAACATATTTTCATGGAAAATAATTAATAAAAATATTTTTATTTCCAATTTAATTTATTATAAGATTATAATTTATAATGATAATAAATTCTAAAATAAAATCATTTGTAATTATTCATGTAATAAATATATTTTTATTTACCACATAAATACATATACTATGCCTTGCACTTATTCTCACCTTTAAAATAATAAAAAAAAATATACGCAAAATTCCTGATTTAATTATATAGAAAATATCGGGTTATTATATTCACCCTCCCTTATAAAAATTTCGTCCCCAGAATCACCGTTTTAAAACTTATACATAACAAGGTACATAGCATAAACAATCATTGCAAGTAGATCTCGATCAAATTTGATCGAACCGATCTTTAACTATTCTCATAAAGCTTGTCTATCTAATTAAACGAAAAAATTGATTTCTAATAGAAATCAAATTCCTCCTTCAAAATTTCTTTATAAAATAATTTACTATATATAGGAAAATCATGTATACAAAAATAAAAGTTATACGAATAATACCTGGAGTTCTAACACCAGCTGCCACAGTATCCTGGACCGTCATGTTGAAGACCCTTGCAGTTGATTTTGTTGGCTTTCTTGATGATGTTGGTCCCGTGATCGCCAGAGTTCCGCTGCCTATCCCCGTGTTCACGCTTCCTGCCACTACTCTCCTTTTTGGATAGTCTTTCACCTTATGCTCCACTGACCCACACATGAAATACCCACTGTTCATCCTTGGATTAGGGGCAGTTGGAAGAGACTATGGCCCTCCCGTCCGCACTTATAACATACAAACTTACCCTTTAAACATTCACCAGAATGGTTCTAACCACAAGTTTTACACTACACAGTCTATTTCTTTACACCTTCCTGTTTCACCTGGAAATTTCCAAATTTGCTCCTTTTTCTCTTGCCATTTCCACTCCTACTCCCACTATTAGTATCCACCTTTACAGCTCCCTCAACCTTGTCCTTTTCTCCTTGTTGTAGAGGCTCATGGCCTCACTCCCTTCCTCGGCTATGATAGCCTTTTCAATGAGTGTTGCAAAAGTGTTTATCTGCAACACTGCCACCTTATTGTAGAGCCAGGGTTTAATCCCAGCTTAAACTTTCTCGTCATCCTAGCCTCCTTATCAACTTGTTGCGGAGCGAACTAAGCCAACTCATTAAACTTTGTGATATACTCCGCAAAAGTCATGTTCTCCTGCTTTAATTCCAGAAACTTCACCTCCATCCTAACCTGCATACTAGATGAAAAATAGTTTTTGAAAAACAAAGTTTTGAACCTAGCCCAAGTAACTACTCCTTCTCCTGCCTAGCTTGATTTGCTTTCCACCAAAAGTTCACCTCCCCTTTCATTATATAGGTGGAAAAAGCAGTCTTTTGCCCCTCAGCTACCCTAGCTATTACAAACACCTTTTCTATTTCCTTAACCCAAGTTTAGGCTTCAATAGGGTCAGTTGTCCCCTTAAATTCTGTAGTCCTATAACCTTAAAATCTTTGAAATTTGCCAAGCGATTGTCTGGCTGGTTTCCCACTGCTGGTATTCCTTGTTGTATAGGCTAAGCTACCATGTTCGCAAAGTTTTTCATCGGGTCTTGTTGTTGTCTTTCAGCGTTGTTAACAGATTCTTCTGCCCTTTGATTTCGAGTTTGACGTCTTGGCAGCATTTTCTAGTTAAATAAAATCATAAATTATTCTTTATTAACTTATATTCTAAACCTTATCATATATGTTTAATATATTAAACTTGTCTCTTTACTCAAACATAGATTCATATTCATTTAGTGAATACTTTACATACCATAGCACATACTGCTTTAAATATCAGCTATCCCTTTATGACAATAAAATTTGGGATTCGCTAGTACTACTTATACAAAAGTTTGGAATATTACATTACACACACATATATATCATATACACATTACCAAACATATATAATAAATACTAATTCTACCTATTTCCTACACTTCTTTCCTAATTCTGGACAACCTTTCGCCTGATGACCTTCCAACCCACAAATAAAACATGCACCTTGCTTATAGTCGGGAAAATAAAGAGAGGTATGTCCCTCATAGCCGCAAATGTAACATATCTTTTTCCTTTTCCTGCATACACCTTCATGTTGCTTGTCACAATTTGTACACTTCTTTATTCGGTTAAGGTTCCCTTGGTTGTTATCGAAGTTTCCTATATCACGGTCTTTTATCTTTCTTTTCCCCTTATTGCTCGGAGCTGCACACGATAAGTTTCTTTTGGCTCCCATTTGATCAATTTGGATTTTAAGCTTATCTTGTTCTTCCATTGTTTCTATTAACGCCTGATAAAGTTGACTATTTAGCAGCTTTTCTGTTTCCCACAACGTTTCTAGAGAAGAAACCTTGTTCCTCAGATTTGGTACCTCCGTTGATGCTTGATCAGCTCCAACTTCAGTGTCCGAATCAGTACCTGTTAGTTCCACCATTTCTGGATCTGGTACTACGTTTTCCACATTAACCACCTCATCCGAGTTGCTTTCAACATGAGCCTATATGTTAGCTATTGACTTCGATATTACCTTGGGCGTATGGATTTGATCCTTCTTAATGTTATAGGCATATAATAAGCCTTTTCCACCTGACATCTACACACATAAATTATCCTAATTAGCGTATAGTATATACACAGTATACAATATTTTTATATAGGTTATCTTTTATCTTGTTTGACGATAAATTTATCTGATTCATCTCTTTTTAATTTCTATATGAGTTATTTGTATTTTTAATGTTTCCCTGTGTTCTAAGGTTGTAGCCTAAGGTCTATCATACCTAAGGTTTCTAACCCTAAAGCTCTGATACCATCCTGTGACTCCCCCAAATTCAGGTACTTGAAACCCAAACTCGATGCTTCA
Source organism: Panax japonicus (assembly GCA_020205505.1). Lineage (NCBI taxonomy): Eukaryota > Viridiplantae > Streptophyta > Magnoliopsida > Apiales > Araliaceae > Panax > Panax japonicus. Next base: position 36,198,407 of record CM035114.1, read on the forward strand.
CGATACAATTTCTATGAGCGGAATAATACTAATAATAATAACAATAATATAAATATCATATGCATCAGAGTCTACTCCCAGGTACGCGACCTTTAAACATTCATTACATGATACTTAATAGTTATCATTATCTTAATAAAGTCATATTATTACATAAAATACCACAAATCTTATTCTATTTTCTTTCCTTTTCCTTTGTTTCTGCATGAGCCTTCTGGTTGTTCAAACTTAGCTGGAAACATTTAAATTAAGCAAGGATAAACATTTGAGTGCCCAACAAGTAATAAGAACAATAAATATTAGCTGAAAGGAGTAAATTTTTTCTTTGTACGACACTTCTATAATGAATCAACAGTTTTGAAGTAAGCTGAACCAATAATAACAATATATTAATTCTATATCAAATTTTTGAAACTACGTAATGACTATAACTGGAGATTTGTCGACAGACTATGAATATTGTTTTCTATTTTAGAAAAGGTTAAACAGAACTTCATCTGCAAATCGTCATAATTTACAGGCACGGGGGGTGATCAGTCCGTTATGCCCTGTATTGATCAATACTACATGCAAGAATGATATTATCGTTCATCTGATCCGCCTTTGGCGCACAAAAGTTTTCCCATATACGGGATGTTCATGCTTAGTCAGGAATCAGAACCAAAACAATTTGGTCAGATAATAATAAATTTCTATCTTGTTCAACAATATTTTTAAGTTTGTGTCTAGCCGGATCAAATAGCTTTGACAACTTTTAAGTCAACGTATACATAATGGAAATCAATAAGTATATATCAACAAGTGATTAAATACAATGATTATCCAAGTGAGGAAACTTGTATAACCATATTTAGAAATTAACGAACAGAATAAATATCTGAATTATACAATAATACTGTACTGATAAATAATGATCGGATACATAATCGATAACAATAGAGTTAATATTCTGGAAAAATGATAATATAATTCTGAAACTTTCTTACTTATGTCCATTGCATAAAGTAAATGCAAAGGTAGGATACTTACCTGACCTGCTTCTTATAATACACAACTTAGTTTTATCTTTTATATCAAGCCCTATCATTAATAAGATCATTTATTCGATTAGAATAATATACTATATCACATAGCACTGCTATTTGTAGTCAGCACATAACCTAATCACATTGTCACATATGTTTAGCAGTCATTGGATCACAAACAAACATGTATACAGATAAATTATTTAAGTTTAGATCAATTTCTGAAACATGTCGGGGTACCAACGGCTTTATCGGGTAATTATCGAGTTTAAAACTCTATTATGTATCCTTAATATTATTCTGGATAATTTAAATATCAGTTATATTATTTTTCATAGCCTTATAATAATTTTAAAATAATTATTATAATTTATCATGATTTTTCAAACACTAGAATCATTATTAAAATGAATTAAATATTAAATAATTCTATTACCATTAATATTTAATTAATATTAAACTGTTGATGAAACCATTGCCAAAATCTTAACGTTATTTATAATAACTTTAAATACTTTTAAAACATCAATATTACCCTTCAATGATTTTTAAACATTTAAAATCATTTTTAAATAATTACCATTAATATATAAATATTAATGCATTATTTATCAAAAAATTAAAAGTCATCTATTATAACTTAAAATATTTTTAATTCATTTATATCCTTTTTAAATGATTTTTAAATCAATAAAATCATTTTTAACTATTTATTTAATATAATTATTAAATGAATTTAATAACATTAATATCATTAATATTAAATTATTAATGAAATTTACCTTTAAATATTGAAAGTTATATTTTATAACTTAAAATATTTTTAAACACATTAGTTTCATTTAAAATGATTTTTATAATATTAAAATCATTTTTAAACTAATTTATTTAATATAATTATTAAATAACTTTAATATCATTAATATTAAAATATTAATGTTTTCCGTGAAAAATATCAAAATTTATATTTTATAACTGAAAATATTAGTATAACCTTTAAATCAATTTTATATGATTTTTTAATCGTTAATTTTATTTTTCATAATTTATTTAATACATTTATTAAATAAATTAATTATCATTAATATTAATTTATTAATGAAATTCATCTCAAAATATTAAAAGTCATTAAAAATAACTTAAAATATTTTCTTATATCATAATATAGTTTTAAATGAATTTTCAAGTATTAAAATCTTTTTTAAATAATTTATTTAATATAATAATTAAATAAATTAAATACCTTTAATATTTCAAAAATATTAAATATTTATGAAATATATTAAAAATTATTAAAAACTAATTTTTCAGATTTTAAAATATTTTTTAGTAATTTAATTTGTATTTTTAATAATTAAAAACTATTTTTCTCTAATTATTTAATAAAATAATTAATTTAAGAAATAAAGTGTCGCTAAAGATTGCCTATAGTGACAGAACCATCGCTATAGGTGTTCTTCATGTTCATGGCCAAACCTAGAAACTCATAGCCAGTCACTAAGGGTACCACTTTGACCATCATTTAAACCTAGATCTTGATGTTATCTAGGCTGGTTATGATGTTCTTCATGTTGTAGTATAGTGTAACACTACAATTATAATCAAATTTCATGGCAATACAACAACATCTCATATACTTATAGGCCTCAAAAAAGTCTGACAAAGTTGTTCTTCATTTATGAGTTTTCCAGAAAATGATGAACAGTCCAAGGTGCTATATTTAGATCCTTATAGCTTTCGTTCTGGTTCTAGTTTGTGAGATCTAATGGTTCATACTTGTAGAATACATGTCCGGGTATAATAACATATCATCATATCATCATAACAACAACACAAATGAACGATAAAGGTTGGTCAAACCTTGTAAAAAAAATTGCTCTTGAAGGTTTCTTGGTTTTCTAGAAATCATCATAAGTAGTCGGTCAAGCCTACTTTGACCCATCATAATTTTGATTCAGTGTAAGATCTGGGGTTTCTAGAGGCATGATTATGTAGTCCTTGTGTCAGACTACAACATAAATACAATAACTTGGCCAAACAGTTAAACCACAACAAGATCTAGGGTCTCAAAAGTCACTATCAGACCATTCTGGGTTTCTGGGCTGCCTAGAAATAAGTTGGTCAATGCCAGTTAACGCTCTTTGACTACTCATATCTTTCATTTTAGACATGATCTGACCCTTTTTACAGTTCCAGATCATAGTTCACATGACAAAGAACATATCCATAACATAAAACACACATAACACTTAACAAAGAAAGATCTAGAGCCTCTGACATTTGTTGTCAGATCACAGTTTTAAAAATTTTCCAGATTTTCTAAATCATTATATATGAGCCTATAGATGTTATGGATCTAACATTTATCAACCCAGATCATTGATTAACACCTTATATAACATGATTAAACATAAAAACACCAGATTTAACATAGCATACATGATTAAAATTTTGGCTTAGGGTTTATACCTTTCTTGGACAATTTCTTGATCTAGGATTCTTAATCTATTATGGTGATAGTGGGGCTTGATTTGTGACTGATCTAGCAAGGGAATTTCAGAGGTTTGGAGTTGAGAGGATGTTGGTTGGGTGTTGTGAGCAAATGAGCTTAAAATGATTTTTATTTCTCTCCAAATCTATATATATAATGGGGCTACAATGAACTCTGTTGATGTTGCTGATTTGCTGGAGATTTAATCACATGGGTTCGTTAGAGTTGGTAACCAACTCTATATTTTGGCAAGATACACAAACAAGCTTATAAATAATGAGCATAAGGGTATTTTGGTCATTAGCCTTGTGATTTTAATGGTAAACATGTAATATGTCAAACCCTTAAGGTTTGACCCTTAGGCTTTAACCCTAAGGTTTAGCACAAAAAATGTAGAATTTCTAATTAGGGTTTAAAATAGCAAAAATTAGTTTCTAAAAATGAAAACGTAGGGTTTGTTAATTAGTTAGGTTTCTAATTACATTATACATGAACGATTGGAGTTTAAAGTCCACTAATTAATCTTAAGCTTGATAATTTAGCTATTAGGGTTCATACGTAGAAAATTAGGGTTACTAATTTGTCAATTAGGGTTTCCAAAAATTAATTACGTTTTCACTAATTAACATTAAATTTCATAATACATAACATACGCTACATAACACAATGTCTTAATATATTTTTAAAGTCCCATCTGACTTCGAAACTAGGGTTTATCAGGTTATAATAAAAATGCTCCCCAAATTAACCTTACACACATAACATATATATTTATAGCACTGAAATATAATTAATATAATATTAATATTCTCTTTCCTTATTCCAAATCTAGAATTAGGGTTTGGATTCCATATCTGATTTATCTTGCATAAATAGCATTGTTAATTAAGTTAAAATAATTAACTTAAATAATCTGAACTAAAATTCATATAATAAAATAATTATTATAATAATTCTAATAATCATTCCATATATTATCAAATAATATATAAACATATTTTCATAGAAAATAAGAAGTAAAATAATTTTTATTTCCAATTTAATTTATTATAAGATTATAATTTATAATGATCATAAATTCTAAAATAAAATCATTTGTAATTATTCATGTAATAAATATATTTTTATTTATAACATAAATACATATAATTTTCCTTGCACTTATTCTGACCTTTAAAATAAAAAAAAGTATATGCAAAATTCCTGATTTAATTTTATAGAATATATCTGGTTATTATAGTGTTGAGACTGTGGCTCAACCTAGGAAGCCAAGAAGAAAACTAGTCAAGAAGTACATCCTTTTCAATGAAGGAGTGCTAAAATAAGAAGACAGAAAGATAGCTGCTGAGAAAGGATTACCCGAAGTTGAGAAGGGGCTATCCGAAGCCAGTCAAAAGAACACATGTGACACCCCCAAATCCAGATACTTCATTCCCACAGGATTTGGTTCTCACATATCAAAAACTATTACATCTAACTACCCTTAATAAAGGATAAATACATAATTAAAATAATTTAAACAATAATCTCTCCCATTAAAGGGTTACATCATCATCTCAAATTAAATCTTAGGTAATCTAACCTTAAAATTATTACATAAGTTTGCGGAATACATCACATATTTAAAACCACTCTTGAAACATAAAACATTTAAATAAAATTGTCACAAGTCTTCATCATTTGGACATCTTGCCCTTGCCTTTGCTAGTCAACGACTCATCAACTTTCTCCACTTTAGCTGCAGTGTTAATTGCAAGAGTGAGAAAACAAATGCTCACTGATATAAAATGTAGCAATGATAATAACATGAGAGCGAACAACGAAAGCTGAACAATAAAGAACTTTTTCTACAAATCAAACTAGAAAATAAGTTCAAACTTTAATTATCTGAGGGTCTTAAGACCATGAACTATGTCCCTGGTACTTAGGTATTATTACCCAACCTTAACAGTCATTTAGACTATACGGACCCTTCTTATTGTACTTAGGGGGATCAACCCTTTGTACTATGTATTATGCACAAACATCTAAACGTTACACGTATAAAATCCCCTATGTTAGGGTTGTTCGTCTCAGTTTGGATTTAGAATTTCCTCACTAAAGAAAGTTTAGTTTGGAACTAGCTTATCAGTGTTTCTAGAATTTTAGAACACTATTTGAATACAGATTAATTCAATCAATAAAGGTTTGCTTAGTACTTGAAGGTTTAATACAACGATAAAGCTTTGAATAAGGTTATCAAAGTCAAAGATTGAATAACAATAATATTTAATTGAGTAATCAAGATATACATGCAAAGCGTTATAGAAGAGTTAAAACAATCTCCCTTGAATCAATGTATTAGAACATTATATGCTTTAAATAATAATTAGGAAACTAAATCTCGCTCAATGTAACGAATAAGGTTACATAAGCTTGTACAAACATACGCAAGATAGGTTAAGTTTGCTCAAATTCATAAAGAATGTTAGAAACTTGCAGAATAATAATATAGGAATGGAAACTTGCGTTCGATATGAAAAGAACAAAGTTCGAAAGCTTGCTCAATTGTAAAGAGATAAGGTTTAGAACTTGCACAATTATAAATGTAGGGTTAGAGAACTTGCCTCGTGCGTAAGTGAAACAATCACTACTCACGTTCACCCCAAGTCCTACACATACTATATGTATTGACAATACACATTAGTTACACTAACATTACCTTCATGAGTTACTTTCTACTTTTAGTTTAGCTACTAACTAAGTTTAAGTTTAAATAATATCGCATCTTTTCATGAACATTACTTTTTAGCTTTATTACAACTACTTAAGTGATCATTTCATTGCACCATTAACAACTTTATACAACATCCTATTACAAGTCCAAAATGTTATCATTAAGTTATACAAACACACAAAGGATTGCACTTGCATTCGCGCATCTCGACGCCCTCCGATTGGCTCCAAATATACATCAGTCCTTAAGATGGCCATTTTGACCCTTCATAACGATTTTAAATTGAAAACCTTAAAAATAAAAGTTATAGGACTATTCGTCCTCTTTCCGAATCATCTTGAATCACCTCAATTAGAGTTCTTAAGAAAATGTTATGGCCATTTTACTATAAGAGGTCAAAACTGTCTGACCAGACCACTTTTCCAGCACTGGGGCGCGAGACAGTTGCGCTGGGGCACGTATTCTAGTCCTGGGGCACGAACTTCTTTTCTATTTTTGGCGCTCAGACGCGAAATTTGGCACTGGTGCGCGAAATTTGGCGTTGGGGCGCGAAATTTTGCGTAGGGGCTCCGAATTACAGAACACCCAAAACCAGAAACAAAACCAAGCTATTGTGTCTTAATTTCTAACACCAATTAACACGTGTAATCCATGTAAAGTACATATAAATATTACCAAGCATATATGTACCAATTTAAACAACTAAACAAAAATTTTAGAAAACTTAAATTTTGAAAACACTGTTTAAAAACCAAAACTCCATAGTTGATATATTTTAACACAGTAAACACAGTAATTCTAATAGCAACCAATTTTTTTTACTTTAACTACGATTCTCTGAAATTCGTAACAAACGAATTAACATAATCACAGTTTAATCTCTCAATTAGTACAATCTAATTTTGTTATCATACAAAATTTAACAATCACTGTTCATATATTTAGTGTAAAACTATTTCCTTCTTGTAACCGTAAATTAGCATACAATCTTATCTATACATTAAGCATACAATCATATAAATACATATATACATGCTAGTTATTACCAAAAAACATGATTTAGTAAAGCATAGTTACAAACAATTTTTTTTAAAAACCTTATATTACGGTCAAATTCACATACACATAGAGACTTTAGGCATAATTACGTAAAACATATATAAGTATAAAGGTTATGCCACATACCTTCTAACACCACTGGAATTGTTTGAAAACCCCATGTGTACACTCTCAATCTCCTCTGCAATTATCTCTTCCTTTGTTTTCTTTCTATACTAACAAGCCTTGTAAAATAATGCGTAGAGTTATAAACTGACTCCCACGCTCTCTTTCCGTTAAGGAAACTAAAGGACGCCAGTTAAAATAAGTTAAAGGCCACAATACCCTGTTTGGCTAACACATAAATCCCATAACTAAATTATTTAAATAATTTTATAATATATAGTTACACTTGTCACACATTACTTCAATTAATTATATAACTTTGATTTTAGCTTATAATAATAAAAAAATTCTTATTACCATTATACTTAAAATTAATAAATAATTATATACCTAATTTAATTAATAAATTAGACATATCACTTTATTTAATTTTTTTCATTTTCATTAAATTAAACAATTCATTTAATTAACTAATTTCATAAATATTAATCAATTGATTTAATTTAATTAAATCCTTAAATTAAATCTAACAAATAAAATTATCATTACTCGATTCAATTAACATTAATTAATTTAGTTACTAAATTAACTCATCACAATTCATCAAATATTTATTTTCCTAAATAATTAAATTATTTAAAATATTTATTTAATTCAATAAATATTTGTAAATTAAATTACAAATTCCTCGATCGTTACAAAACAGCTCAAGTTAAGGGGGAGCTGTCTGAAGTTCTTACCCTAGAGAATGTTCCAGCTGAGGTGAGCCGTGTGAAATGCAAATGAATGATCTAGCTGAGGGGGAGCATCATGACGTTCATATGTTAGAAGAAGTTGAACCTGAGGAAGAACTGCCAAGAGATCATCAGGAATCTACCTCAGTTCCTCAAGAGATTCTAGCTTCAGAAACTGCAGAAATGGAAAGAAGTGAAGCTATGAAGCATGAGAAAAGAAAAGCAAGGAAGTCAAGTGGAGGTAATTGTTGAAGTGGAATCTTCACAAGAAGACATAGAAGAAGAAGAGGATGATGAGGTTGAGATTATAGATGTGGGTTGTGATGGTTATAGGAGATGTGACACCCCCAAATCCGGTACTTCCATTTCCAAAGGATTTGGTGTTCATTGTACAAACATCATCTATCTATCTACCCATAAATAAAATACAACCATACAATAGATAGAATAAATAATAACTCTCTCCCCTTATGGGGTTACATCAACTGCATAACTAAATAAATCCCAGGTTAATCTGACCTTAAAATATCTGTGCGAAAACATAACAATTAAGTCTTAAGTAACATCAATTCTAAATGTAATTACACAACCACATAAACAAATAGTCTTCATTACTTGCTAATCTTGCCCTTGCCTTTACTAGTGGAAGGCTCGTCTGTTCTCTCGTTCTTAACTGCAATGTTATTATTACGCAAGAGTGAACACGATTGCCCACAAATATAATAATATAATAAATGAATAATAATAACATGCTAATGAATTAATAACTTTGAATATAAAAGCTCAACTTTTGAATCAAGAATGAATAACAAGAATCAAAAGAAATTCGGAGGGTCACAAGACCTTGAACTATGTCCTAGGTTGTCAAGTGTTTATTCTTGAAACCTTTAACAATCATAAGACTATGGACTCTTCTTCTCGTACTTAGGGGGATCAACCCTTAGTACCATACTGTGCACAATATCTTAACGCTAAAGTGTAAATAATCCCCTATTAAAGGGTTGTTCATCTCAGTTTGACATCGGAGTCCGCACCAAAGGAAGTTTGGATTGGGTAAGCTCAATAAAAGTTCTAGAATTTATAACGCTTATCAACTATGGACTAGTTGAATCAATAAGGGTTCACTAGTCTTACAAGGTTCAACAATAATTGATATTCAATTTGAATAATAAAATTCAAGATGTATACAATCGAATAAGTATTGTATAATAAGAATTATGCTTTTAAAGAATGATAAGATCTAATATGAAATCTTGACTTGAACAGTAATAAACAAGATAGAATAATGAACTTGCTTTATGTAAAAAATTAAGGTTTAGGAACTTGTCTCGTGTGTAGGCTAAACGATTACTACTTCCGTTCACCACAAGTCCTACACACATACCATATATATTCACGAAATTCATTAGTTACATTTTCTCTTAATTATTTAATATAAACTCTACTTTATTTAACAAATCATTACCCTTCTAATTTAATTACTTAATTAAATTAGAATATTTTCATTCTCTTACTATTATTACACTCGAATAAATTATTTTATAATAATTTCCATCGAATATTTATTTTACTCCATCAATATCTCAATTAAAATATTTATTTTATTTTATAAATATTTTAATAATAATTTTCATCGAATATTTATTTTATTCCATCAATATCTCAATTATAATATTTATTTTATTTTATAAATATTTTAATAATAATTTTATCAAATATTTATTTTACTCCATCAATATCTCAATTAAAATATTTATTTTATTTTATAAATATTTTAATAATAATTTTCATCGAATATTTATTTTATTCCATCAATATCTCAATTATAATATTTATTTTATTTTATAAATATTTTAAATAATAATTTTATCGAATATTTATTTTACTCCATCAATATCTCAATTAAAATATTTAATTTATTTGATAAATATTTTAATTAATTATTATTATTTAATTAATTATTATTTTTTATTTTTTTATTTTTTTTTCGTCGGGGTGGGATAATTTAGTTTGTTAACACCCGCCGGGGGTGGGGTTACCCAGACTTAGTTTCTGCAATTTCTGCAGTTCTGCAGTTCGCGAACATAACAAGGCCAAATTAGGCCAAAAATCAATCACACGTAAAATTATACATGAATATGGCCATAACTTTCAATTAGTTATTTTTACACGAATTTAGACTTACCCAATCATTGTAATACATATATAATCATTACTTAACCCATCTAGCATGATTTTTAACAAGTTACAACACATAATTTGCAAAAATCAACACATTTACTTCCATTGTTCTTGATGTTCTTGAAGGTTTTGAAAATAAAACATGAAAATTGTCACTATGGATTCGTTATAACACCGAATCCGTTTATTTAAATTTTGGTCTCTTCGTATCAACATGCATAACATCATACGAGTGTAAATTTTACGAAAACATTTATGTTTGACATACTAAAATCGCGTATAAGGCCATAAGGCCAAAACCCATACTCTGTAATTTTGTAGAAATCATATACGACATGTTTTCATGAATTTGATGATATGGTTTACATAATATATATAATTAAACACGATTTGATATGTCATAGCACATATACAACCCATAATCATTACTCCTAATCCAATTACAGAGGTTAAAACAAAACTTTAAAAGCCATTTTCATGAAAACTAAAAGATGTGAAGTAGAAATTGGGAAGGAGGAGATTACCCTGAGTATAATTTAGAAGAGGTGATCAATGATGATCCTTTAACAACAACCTGTTGATTACACACTTACAAATTTCTCTCAAGCTTCTCAATTTTCTCTCTGGCTTGTTTTCTAGACTTAGGCAATAATGAAGAATGAAAAGAAGAATATGTATTATAAGAATTCAACAGACGCGCATAATGGTCAGTTACTCCAGTAGTGGGTAACTGCATCCAACTCCCCATAGGGCCTTGTTTGGCTAGATTAATAGATTTCAAAAATTATTTAATTTAATAAAGCTTTATCATATAGTTTAATTCATGTCACACCCACTTGCACAATAATTCATATATCTTATTTAATATAAATAAAATATAATAACTTCTCGTAAATTCACATAGTCATATATTTAATTTTCTCATTAATTAATAATGTCAAATTATTAATTCTCTAATTAATAATTAAATTAATTAAAATACTAATATGCTTATTAAATATTTCTTTTAATACAATAAGCTCACATAATCATATACTTTGATAATAAAACTCTCTACATTAATTTAATAAATGTAGCACATATAATTAAATTAATCTACCACAATTGTGTCAATTAATTATTTAATCTAATAATTAATTCATCGAAAAATATTTATTCAATCCAATAAATATTAAAATATTATTACAAACTGACGGTTGTCACATCTTTCCCCTCTTAAAAGGATTCTGTCCCCAGAATCACAACTCAAAAATTTGTCCGTTACATTCTCCCCCCCTTACAAAGATTCTGTCCCCAGAATCGCATATAACAATCTAAGTAAATAAATGAGGATAATTCTTCATCATATTCTCTTCGAGTTCCCACGTAGCTTCTTCAGCGTTGTGGTTCCTCCAAATTACCTTAACAGAAGGTATTACTTTATTTCTCAAAACTTGTTCTTTCCGGTCGACAATTTGAACAGGAATTTCTTCGTAAGATAAGTCTTTGTCGAAATGTAGGGGTTCAAATTCAATCACGTGCTTGTAATCAGGTTTGTAGGGTCGTAGGACTGAGACATGGAAAACATTGTGGACATTCTCTAGAGATGGAGGTAAGGCTACCTCATAAGCAACTTCTCTGACCCTTCTCAGAACTTCAAAGGGTCTGATGAATCTTGGGCTCAATTTTCCCTTCTTTTCGAATCTGATCTTTCCTTTCCAAGGAGAGACCTTTAAGAACACATAACTACCTGGTTCGAACTCAACATTCTTACTGTGTGGATCGGCGTATTTCTTCTGTCTATCTTGAGCTGCTATCAACTTACTCGAATCACCTTGACTATGTCTGCTGTTTGTTGTATCAATTCCGGGCCTAGTAGTTGTCTTTCGCCAACTTCATCCCAATATAGTGGAGTTCTGCACTTTCTGCCGTATAACGCTTCATAGGGTGGCATTCCAATACTAGCGTGGTAACTGTTGTTGTAACCGAACTCTACAAGCGGTAAATGATCATCCCAATTTCCTTTAAAATCCATTATGCAAGCTCTTAACATATCTTCCAATGTTTGAATTGTTCTTTCACTTTGTCCATCTATCTATGGGTGATATTATGTGCTCATTCGCAACTGTTTACCCATGAATTCCTGTAGACGTTTCCAGAAGTTCGACGTAAAACGCGGATCTCTATCAAAACAATTGACACGGGAACTCCGTGTCTTGAAACAATCTCTTTTACATATAACCTAACCAACTGATCTAAGTTGAATCTGATTTTGATCGGAAGGATGTGTGCGGATTTCGTTAGTCGGTGAACGATAACCCATACTGCGTCGTAGCCTTTTTGAGTCGTCGGAAGGCCAACCACGAAGTCCATTGTAATATGTTCCCATTTCCACTCTGGGATCTCTAACGGTTGTAACAATCCACTCGGTCTCTGATGTTCCGCTTTCACTTTCTAACAGGTCAGACACTTGGCAACACATTCTGCAACATCACGCTTCAAATTCGGCCACCAGAAATGTTGTTTAAGATCTTTGTACATCTTGGTACTACCAGGGTGAATCGAATATCGTGAACTATGAGCCTCGCTTAAAATATCTTCCTTAATCTCTTGAACTGGCGGTACCCAAATTCTATTATCAAATCTCAGTATTCCTTCCTTATCCATCTTAAATCTTGGTTCGGTTCCTTCAGATATCTTCTTTGTCACATTTTTACATTCTTCGTCCTGAAGCTGAGCCTCCTTAACTTTATCCAGTAGGGTTATACCAGATTGCATCTGAAATATTTTCTCATCAATCTCCATAGGATACTTCACTTCCAATTCCAGTTTCTCCATTTCTGCAATTAGCTCGTCCTGAGCAGTCAACATCATCAACTTCTCCCGACCCTTTCTACTTAAGGCATCGGCAACGACATTCGCCTTACCCGGATGGTATAAAATCTCACAGTCGTAGTCCTTAATTAACTCCAACCACCTTCTTTGTCGCATATTCAAGTCCTTTTGCCTGAAAATATATTTCAAACTCTTATGGTCCGTATATATTTCACACTTCTCCCCGTAGAGATAGTGCCTCCAAATTTTCAAATCAAAAACAACTGCAGCTAACTCCAAGTCATGGGTCGGATACCCCTTCTCATAATCTTTCAGTTGTTGTGACGCGTATGCAATGACTGCCATTTTGCATGAGCACACAGCCAAGTCCTTTGTGCGATGCATCACTATATACCACAAAATTTCATGTGTCATTTGGTAGAGATAACACAGGGGCTGAACTTAACCTCTTCTTTAATTATTGAAAGCTTTCCTCACACTTCTCCGTCCAAACAAATTTCATCGATTTTCTAGTCAGATTTGTCAACGGGGTTGCGATCTTGGAAAAATCCTGAATGAATCTTCTGTAATAACCTGCCAATCCAAGAAAACTTCTTACTTCCGACGGCGTCTTCGGCTGATCCCAGTTAATCACAGCTTCGACTTTGGAGGGATCCACCGAAATTCTATCCCTATCGATCACATGTCCAAGAAATTGTACCCTTTCAATCCAGAATTCACATTTCGAAAATTTAGCGTACAACTTCTCTCTTCTCAACGTCTCTAATGTCACCCTCAAATGTTCTTCATGTTCTTCCTTGGTATTCGAATATACCAAAATGTCATCTATAAATACCACTACGAATTTGTCCAAAAACGGCTTGAACACTCCATTCATTAAGCCCATAAATGCTGCAGGAGCATTTGTTAAACCAAATGACATTACCAGAAATTCGTAGTGACCATATCGGGTTCTGAATGTTGTCTTCGGTACATCTTCTGGTCTCACCTTCAGTTGATGATAACCACTCCTCAAATCTATCTTTGAAAAGTATCTCGCTCCCTTTAACTGATCGAACAAGTCGTCGATTCGCGGTAATGGATATCTATTCTTGATTGTGACCTTATTCAGTTCTCTATAGTCGATGCAGAGCCGCATTGTCCCATCCTTCTTCTTTACGAATAAAACCAGCGCTCCCCACGGTGATATGCTTGGTTGGATATACTTCTTGTCTAGTAATTCTTGTAGTTGAACCATCAGCTCTTTCATCTTTACCGGTGCCATTCGGTATGGTGCCTTCGATATTGGAACCGTTCCTGGAGCCAAATCGATCACGAATTCAACTGCTCTATCTGGTGGAAGTCCTGGTAAATCATCCGGAAATACGTCTGCGAAATCCCTCACTACTGGTATCTCCTCTATTTTCGGATTTTCTTTACGAATATCGACTATGTAAGCTAGATATCCTACACAGCCTTGTCTTAACAACTTCTTGGCCTACATCATCCGCAGACAACTCGCTTGTCTAGGCGACTTAATACCATAAAACACAACCTTTGACGGAGTCATAAGGTTAATACGATTCTTCTGGCAATCAATTGCTGCCCCATAATTGGATAACTAGTCCATATCCAAGATAATATCGAATTCTCCCAGTCGAATAGGGTTAAGATCTACGTTCATAATGTTACCCTTAATATCCACTCTACAGTTCTTGTGCACGTACTTAACAGGAATAATTTCTCTATTCACAATTTCTATGTTCATGGGGTATTCTAACTCATCCTTAGGCAATTCTAAGTTCTTGGCAAAGTCATCGGATATAAATGAACAAGTAGCACCCGAATCAAATAATACATAAGCATTAACTTTATTGATCGGAATGATACCTGACACCACATCGCGAGACTGCACTGCATCCTGAACTGTCATGTTGAATGTTTTGGCGGTCGGCCGGTTGGTTGCAGTTGGTCCTGTGATAGTTAGAGTGCTTCCACCGTTGTTTCCTGTATTCCTTCCTGATCCTATTCCTCCAGATCCCTTCTTATGACAATCCCTTGCAAGATGATCCTTAGAGCCACAAGTGAAGCAGGCACCCTTCTTTGGTTTAGAACAGTTAGGTGATATGTGTCCTTCCTGACCACAATTGTAGCATACTCATTTTCCCTTCATGCAAACTCCCAGATGAGCTTTTCCACAGGTTGAGCACGCTTCAATCTTCTTCTTTTGCCCTCCTTGTTGACTTCCAGCTGACGAGTTATCGGACCACTTTCTCTTCTGATTATTATTACCTCCCATGCTACTTCCACCAGTCTTGTTAATTCTTTCATTTTCACTCTTTTTCTTCTTCTGATCCTGATTATATTTAGATGCCGCATCGGTTCCACCTTCAGCGAGTATGGCCTTCTTTAACACTCCAACAAAGGTGTTCAATTGGAACATTAACACCTTGCTATACAACCAGGGCTTCAGTCCCTGCTCGAAACGTCTTGCCTTTCTCTCGTCAGTATGCACTTGATACGTGGTGAACCTAGCCAATTCGTTGAACCTTGCCGCATAATCTGCTACGGATATATTCCCTTGTTTCAACTCCAAAAACTGAACTTCCATTTGGTTTTGCGAACTAGTCGGAAAATACATCTCGAAAAACATCTCCTTAAATCTCTCCCAGGTTATTACACCTTCTCCTCCCCGTACTTTGATTGCCTGCCACCAATAGCTGGCTTCAGACTTCAGCATGAATGTTGCATATGCGGTCTTTTGGTCTTCCCTTACTCTGGCGACGTCAAACACCTTCTCCATCTCCATAACCCATGTTTGAGCTTCGATTGGGTTCATGGAACCTTTAAACTCTGGCGGTCCCACCGCCTTGAAATCCTTGAACGTGGTGTTTGGTGGGGCTTGTGGTTGATTGTTAATTGGTCCAGCCAGTAAATTCACCAACTGCTGAAAGGGGTCAGCATTGGTGGTGTTGTTGTTGTTATTCGTTGACCCTTCCTGGGCTGGTCGACGATTTGGTCGTCTTCTTGGTGGCATTTTTCTGTTAAATAAACGCTTTATTAGAACTTTATTTATTTCTCTAAATAGTTAAGACATTACTCAATAATTTAACATATCACTTAACACATAATCTTAAATAACTTGATATATTTGCATTCAAATCAAAGTTTTAACATTAAACGATAGCATAACTGCTATTTACATCAACTATCCTAGAATAAAGAATCCACAGGATTTAAAACATTCAAATATTCTTTCGTTCATAAACACGTCAGAATTTACATATAAAAACTAATTAAGTCTTTCACATAATTAAACAAATTCTATCACTGTCTGTCAAGGCGCTGGATAGCCTTGCTACGTTCCTCCTCCATGATGCGGCACATCGTTCTATGATCTAGCATATATGATGGTAGATCCTCAAACTGGATTGGATACTTCCTAACTCGATCTTGGACCACATTCATTGCATTTTATAGTGTAGAGTATGTCTCCTCAAGTTTAGCCTTCTTCGCATGGCGATCATCTTCTGCACGATCAGCACGGCGTGACTCTCGTACCCAACCCTCCTCTGCTATGGCAAGCCTCTCTGAGGTCTCTTTCAGATCTTTCTTTAACTTCTCTATTTCTGCGGACTTATCCTCGGTCTGACCCTTCTCGTGAACCAGATCCCACTCCACGTTTCCTAAACGTATGTGAAGAGTCACAATCTCTCTATCCTTCTGCTCAATAGTAATCTGCTGACTAACCGCCTGCTCAGTCAAATCCCGAAAAGTATCCTTGCAACTCTACGTTACGATCATATAGTGCGTCATACATCTCTGCATCAATGGAGTTCAGTGGGAACTCCTCTTCTTCCTCTTCTTCTTCCTCTTCCTCAGGATCCTCCTCTGGATCAGTCTCCGGCTCATGCTTCTGACCAACGACAGTAACCATCGGAGATGACTCGCTCTGTACAAGTTGTTCCCTGACGATATGAATGTCTCGGGGCTCCTCCTCTATAGGTAATCGGGGTTCCTCCTCCCCAGCTCGACTAGCTCCTCCAATATCCGACATCCTGACAACAAAATTTTAAGTTTTAGTTACTAATCCATGCTAGCGAACACATAGATTAACACATAAGCACATAAAGTCTTTTATTATCTTTAATGAATTTAGAAATTCATTTCTTAGAACTCGATAAGAGTTTACCACTACTATGTTCTCGATCTCCTACAAGGCTACTACCTAAGGTTGTCCCCCCCCCCCACCTAAGGTTTATAACCTTACAGCTCTGATACCAACCTGTGACACCCCCAAATCCGGTACTTCCATTTCCACAGGATTTGGTGTTCACTGTACAAACATCATCTATCTATCTACCCATAAATAAAATACAACCATACAATAGATAGAATAAATAATAACTCTCTCCCCTTATGGGGTTACATCAACTGCATAACTAAATAAATCCCAGGTTAATCTAACCTTAAAATTTCTGTGCGAAAACATAACAATTAAGTCTTAAGTAACATCAATTCTAAATGTCATTACACAACCACATAAACAAATAGTCTTCATTACTTGCTAATCTTGCCCTTGCCTTTCCTAGTGGAAGGCTCGTCTGTTCTCTCGTTCTTAACTGCAATGTTATTATTACGCAAGAGTGAGCACGATTGCCCACAAGTATAACAATATAATAAATGAATAATAATAACATGCGAATGAATTAATAACTTTGAATATAAAAGCTCAACTTTTGAATCAAGAATGAATAACAAGAATCAAAAGAAATTCTGAGGGTCACAAGACCTTGAACTATGTCCTAGGTTGTCAAGTGTTTATTCTTGAAACCTTTAACAATCATAAGACTATGGACTCTTCTTCTCGTACTTAGGGGGATCAGCCCTTAGTACCATACTGTGCACAATATCTTAACGCTAAAGCGTAAATAATCCCCTATTAAAGGTTTGTTCATCTCAGTTTGACATCGGAGTCCGCACCAAAGGAAGTTTGGATTGGGTAAGCTCAATAAAAGTTTTAGAATTTATAACGCTTATCAACTATGGACTAGTTGAATCAATAAGGGTTCACTAGTCTTACAAGGTTCAACAATAATTGATATTCAATTTGAATAATAAAATTCAAGATGTATACAATCGAATAAGTATTGTATAATAAGAATTATGCTTTTAAAGAATAATAAGATCTAATATGAAATCTTGACTTGAACAGTAATAAACAAGATAGAATAATGAACTTGCTTTATGTAAAGAATTAAGGTTTAGGAACTTTCCTCGTGTGTAGGCTAAACGATTACTACTTCCGTTCACCACAAGTCCTACACACACACACCATATATATTCACGAAATTCATTAGTTACATTTTCTCTTAATTATTTAATATAAACTCTACTTTATTTAACAAATCATTACCTTTCTAATTTAATTACTTAATTAAATTAGAATATTTTCATTCTCTTACTATTATTACACTCGAATAAATTATTTTATAATAATTTCCATCGAATATTTATTTTACTCCATCAATATCTCAATTAAAATATTTATTTTATTTTATAAATATTTTAATAATAATTTTCATCGAATATTTATTTTATTCCACCAATATCTCAATTATAATATTTATTTTATTTTATAAATATTTTAATAATAATTTTATCAAATATTTATTTTACTCTATCAATATCTCAATTAAAATATTTATTTTATTTTATAAATATTTTAATAATAATTTTCATCGAATATTTATTTTATTCCATCAATATCTCAATTATAATATTTATTTTATTTTATAAATATTTTAAATAATAATTTTATCGAATATTTATTTTACTCCATCAAAATCTCAATTAAAATATTTAATTTATTTGACAAATATTTTAATTAATTATTATTATTTAATTAATTATTATTTATTTTTTTATTTTATTTTTTTCGTCGGGGCGGGATAATTTAGTTTGGTAACACACGCCGGGGGACGGGGTTACCCAGACTTAGTTTCTACAATTTCTGCAGTTCTGCAGTTCGCGAACATAACAAGGCCAAATTAGGCCAAAAATCAATAACACGTAAAATTATACATGAATATGGCCATAACTTTCAATTAGTTATTTTTACACGAATTTAGACCTACCCAATCATTGTAATACATATATAATCATTACTTAACCCATCTAGCATGATTTTTAACAAGTTACAACACATAATTTGCAAAAATCAACACATTTACTTCCATTGTTCATGATGTTCTTGAAGGTTTTGAAAATAAAACATAAAAATTGTCACTATGGATTCATTATAACACCGAATCCGTTTATTTAAATTTTGGTCTCTTCGTATCAACATGCATAACATCATACGAGTGTAAATTTTACGAAAACATTTATGTTTGACATACTAAAATCGCGTATAAGGCCATAATGCCAAAACCCATACTCTGTAATTTTGTAGAAATCATATACGACATGTTTTCATGAATTTGATGATATGGTTTACATAATATATATAATTAAACACGATTTGATACGTCATAGCACATATACAACCCATAATCATTACTCCTAACCCAAATACAGAGGTTAAACCAAAACTTTAAAAGCCATTTTCATGAAAACTAAAAGACGTGAAGAAGAAATTGGGAAGGAGGAGATTACCCTGAGTATAATTTAGAAGAGGTGATCAATGATGATCCTTTCACAACAACCTGTTGATTACACACTTACAAATTTCTCTCAAGCTTCTCAATTTTCTCTCTTGCTTGTTTTCTAGACTTAGGCAATAATGAAGAATGAAAAGAAGAATACGTATTATAAGAATTCAACAGACGCGCATAATGGTCAGTTACTCCAGTAGTGGGTAACTGCATCCAACTCCCCATAGGGCCTTGTTTGGCTAGATTAATAGATTTCAAAAATTATTTAATTTAATAAAGCTTTATCATATAGTTTAATTCATGTCACACCCACTTGCACAATAATTCATATATCTTATTTAATATAAATAAAATATAATAACTTCTCGTAAATTCACATAGTCATATATTTAATTTTCTCATTAATTAATAATGTCAAATTATTAATTCTCTAATTAATAATTAAATTAATTAAAATACTAATATGCTTATTAAATATTTATTTTAATACAATAAGCTCACATATTACATACTTTGATAATAAAACTCTCTACATTAATTTAATAAATGTAACGCATATAATTAAATTAATCTACCACAATTGCGTCAATTAATTATTTAATCTAATAATTAATTCAACGAAAAATATTTATTCAATCCAATAAATATTAAAATATATTACAAAATGACGGTTGTCACAGGAGAGCCAACTACAATCACCTGTTCTCGTATCTACCTATGATGCCCTTTCATAGAGCCCAAATTCTCAACTTCTGGGATCCCATGTTCTGGACCTTCAAAGCCTATCCAGCAATTTCGGTGCTAGCTCATGGATTCTCAAGCAAAATCAACTTTGTCCGAAAACTGATCACCAACAACCCCTCTTCAGAATATGGGCATGAGGTACAAACTATTTATCGACGTCGGGATTTTTGAGTGTCCCTTTTCGTTACTTGTTCTTTGGTGTTCTCATGTTAATGTGAGATTTTTTTGAAAAAACAAGTGAAAAAAGTCTGACATGTATAATGTCGATGATTTGACTTTAAGAGTCGCCAGTTGGTGTATTTAACTAGCTGCACCAACGCAACCGAAAAAGGTTTGCACATTGACCCAGTGATTTGACACTGCTAAACGGATCTGTGAAATCGAGATTCATTTTGGGCCTGGGGGCTTGATTATGCGGAGGGAAGGTGTTAGACACCCCCCGACATCCGTGTTACCACGGTGACCGCCACTTTATAAAGAAACTGTTATATGATTGTGTGTGTGTGTGGATCAATGTTCAATTATTTGGAAGTAGTGTTGTACCTCGTTCGCACCTATATACATAGGGTTTGAATTTATAGAAAAATTCATTTTTTAAACAAGATATAGCAATGAAGTTTTTACAAAGAGGTCTTTTAAACCCCATGCTCAATAGTGATTGAGTCCATTGATACTTACATTTTATTATTAAATGTTCGGCTTGTTTATTTTTATTTTTGAGATGCGAGGCATTCTTCAGAAAATAATATACAGCAGTGCCAAACTCCGCACGGGCAAGACAGTCATCCAAGGTAATTCAGACACTGTAAAGTAATTTACAAGCTGCTCACAGCTAAAAAAAATGTCCATTATGGGAACCAAATCTAGATTCAGTAGACTGAATTTGTGTTCACATGATTCCTAGGCTTCATATGATAGTGCAGTTTGTATGGAAAGCAGTATGTAGTTATATATATAAAAGTTGTAAATATATATATATAAAGACTTGATCAACCACCACGAAGCAACTCCATGGGGGATCGGAAATGTAAATATATAAAGGTGGTGTGTATATATATACACACACACACACACACACACACACAGGATCCTGTCCGGACTCCCGGACAGGTCCTAAAATATGGACCGTTTTTTTGCTTTTTTTTTTGAAACAACTAAAAAAAAATTATGGAACTGGAATTTTTACATAATAAAGTGTTTTGCGTGTGTTTTGGATACTTATACCAAAAAATGTATGTACAGTCTGGACAGACTGTACATACATGTTTTGGTATAGACATCCAAATCACACCCAAAAACTGTATTATGTAAAAATTCAAGTTCCATAATTTTTTTTTAGTTGTTTCAAAAAAAAACCAAAAAAAAATTGGTCCTTATTTTATAGAGTCCAGGATCCCGGACTGTATCCTGACTTTCTCTCTCTCTCTCTCTCTCTCTATATATATATATATATATATATATATATATATATATATATATATATATATATATATATATTGTGACGCCCCCAAAATAGGTATACATCGCCTATTCTGAGTCTCCAAATACATGGTACAGAATACAAATACAAACTTAATTATACAACAGTCGTGTAATATACTACAATACATATGTTGTAAGTTTTAATACAAATATTGTCATCTAGACAATATCCACACTCAATTGAGTCCTCATTACATTTATTGTCACACTATTTAACAGAATAGTGAGGACTACTAATGCTATTATCTGGACCGTCACTCCGTTCCCCGACTAGTCCCTGCTACGTCCTCATTTCTTGAAGAGAATAATAAAAGTAAAAGGGTGAGCTCAACTAGCCCAGTAAGAAATATTATGACTAAGATAATGCAGAATAAATTATCATTAGTCTTCAATAATGTTAAACTTATAAAATACAATAGACATCAAGTTTAACTGCAGCGGAATAAGCAATCTATTAAAAGAGTCAAGTAGAGAATAAAATCTACTATCTTTAATGAGTTAAAAGGTTTTTCATCACTTTTATCGCTGGGACTCAGCTTAATAAATAATCCACATCATCCCTGCACTACGACCAAGGATATTCATTAGTATCACAACCACAAATTATCCATGCACCACAACCAAGTATATTCGTGTATTCACCAATGGTCATAATCATGCCAACAACTATCCATCAATGCACTACGGGCCAATGAGAACTTTTATCACATCATTTGTAACATTACGGTCATGATTACATCGAATAATCCATGGTCATAATCATACCAAGTCCATCTATGCACTACAGGCCATAAGTGACTTTTAAAAAAATATAAGCATGAGGATGATGACAATGATATAAAAATTCAATAAATTAAATAAGTTCAAGAATTAATTTATTTAGGAACTAATAACGTCCAAATTGTCAACATGATACTTCTTTGTAGAGTAAAATTCAAGAATGCTCAGAAGAATATTTCCATGAAAAGATACTGGATGAAGCGTAAATATCAAGGATATTCCATTAATTTCATAGAGTATAGAAGTCAAAACTTTAACCAACTGAGTATAATAAAGAAATGGAATAACAAAAAAAATCATCATGTATGCGGTACTTCGCATAGACAGGTTATTCCAACAGAATAATAAATAACGGAACCATATCAGGCGTAATACGCACCGACAGGATATTCCAACAAAATAATAAAGAATGGAATAACAACAGAAATCACCATGCATGCGGTACTTCACATAGACAGGTTATTCCAATAGAATAATAAATAATGGAACCAGGTCTGACGTAAAACGCACAGACATGATATTCCAACAGAATAATAAAGACGAAACCAGGTCCGGCGTAAAACACACAGACATGATATTCCAACAGAATAATAAAGAATGGAATAACAGAAGAATTTCACCAAGTATAGGGTAGACCGCGTATACAGGTTATTCCAACAGAATAATGAAAAAAATGGAATAACAGAAGTTCTCTTCATGAACACGAAAGAAATAATACCCCTTACCTCAAAAGAAGACTGGATACTGGAATAGTGAGGTAGCAAACTTCTCTTCTTCTTTCTCTCTATAATTTCTTTCTATAATAATGGCTCTAAAGCTTTAGTGAATTTGTGAGAAATGAAGGAAGAATGAGCTTCTATTTATAGAAAAATATAGTTTCGATAATTGCACGTTTTGGGGATCGAAAAATTACAGTACAATACCTCCAACTTTTCTTTCATTTTTAATTTAATCCTGCAAGTATTATCAAACTTTCACCACCTCCCCTAATAGTAAATAATGTGAATCAATAGTTCAATCATGTGAATCAATAGTTATAATCATGTGAAAATACGAATTACGGTATAGTACCTCCATCTATACTTCCATCTTTAATTTAATCATGCAAGTATTATCAATCTTGCTCCAACTCCCCTAATAGTATACGAATGTGATTCAATAGTACACACATATGAACAAATAGTTATATAAGCATGTGGATTAGTAGCAATTAATTGCTCATTTATCCGATAAACTACCCGATTTATCAATATAACCCCCAGACATCAATTATCATCGGAATAGATGTCAATTTTAACTAACACCAATAATCCCAACACAATGGAACTATAAAATTCATCTGTAATCAACACGAACTTATCCATCATTAATAACATAACTCACAATATTTAACAATCAGGTCATTCCCAGGAAAGAGGGGGCTTTCCAATAAGGATTTCTCCCTATTGGCACGCAATTAAGTGACCAAACCTCTCCTCGACAGAACTTTTAGACATTGTAAATATTGTAATTTAATAATATGAATAACTTTGTTGTCTCAATTATTGATTTAATAATATATAAAATATTATGCAGATGATACTGTGAAAATAATAGAATCAATAATATGAGGGATATGATGCAGCAATTACTGTAGCAATAATTGAGTATAACTGAGTGAATTATCACGTAAGTATCAATAACCAATATCGTGTGCTACTATGCAACCACGCGTATTACTGTATCATATATATATACTCCTTGAAATTAGTAGAATATCCTTGAAATTTGCGTTTCATCTAGTATCATGTCACAAGAATATTTTTCTGAACATTCTTATTAACTTTTGATCTTTTCATATCGGGGTACTATTCAAGGGGTACTATTTTGACAATAATTCCATTATGGGGTACACCAATGATTGTGTCGTTGTGCGAATATTCCCTGTTAAAATGAATATTCCCCGACCAATCGAATATTTTATAACAACTTGCTTACTTTGAAAAATTTATAAATATTGCCCACAACTATAACATTATTTCAAATCTACACAATAATATTCAAAAATATATTTCAAGAAATTAATCTTTATTCATGAAAGTTAGGGTCTTACAACCTCCCCTTCTTATGAAATTTCGTCCTCAAAATTGGGGTACATACCTGGTATGTCGAAGAGGTTAGGATACCTTAATTTCATTTCAGATTCTAACTCCCAGGTCATTTCCTCAATATCGTGGTTTCTCCACAAAACCTTAACTTGAGGTATAACATTGGAGCGTAGAATATGTTCCTTCTTATCCAAGATTTTAACAGGTACCTCTTCATACGTTAAATCTTCGGCTATCTTGTATGGTTCTAATTCAATAATGTGGTTTGGGTCTTCAAAATATTTACATAACATAGATATGTGAAAAACGTTATGAACATGAGACATATTGGCGATAAGGCGAGTCTATAGGCCAGAGTTCCTACTCGATTGAGGATTTCAAATGGGCCAATGAACCAAGGATTGAGTTTTCCTCTCTTTCCAAATCTTGTAACTCCTTTCCATGAAGCAACACGTAATAAGACATGATCACCAACATTAAATTTCACATCCCTTCGATGAAGATTAGCATAACTCTTTTGTCGATCTTGTGAGATTTTTATACATTGCAGGATCATTTGAATTTTTTCTATTGTCATGCGTACCAATTTTGGTCCCAACAATGTTGGTTAACCCACCTCATCCCAGCATACTGGAGATTGACACTTTCGTCTATATAACGCCTCGAATGGAGCCATGTCGAGACTTGCTCGATAACTGTTGTTGTAGGAAAACTCCACCAATGGAAAGAATTTGTCCCAACTTCTTTTGAAGTCAAGGAGACAAAGTCTTAATAGATCTTCAAGATTTTAAATAGTCTTCTCTGACTGCCCGTCCATTTGAGGATGATACGCTGCGCTGAATCATAAATTCGTGCCCATAGCTTTTTACAAACTAACCAAAAATCATGAAGTGAATCTCGCATCTCGATCAGAAACCATGGATACTGGCATAACATTCAGGCTTACAATCTCATTTATGTATATACAAGTAAGACGTTCAAGTGAATAAGTTTCTCGTATAGGTAAGAAATGAGCAGACTTGGTCAATCTATCAACAATGACCCAAATTGTATATATGCCTTAAAAAACCTTGGGAAGACCAGTAACGAAATCAATGGTAATGTTCTCCCACTTCCATTCTAGAATTTTAAGTGGTTGTAATGGTTCTTTTGGTACTTGATGTTCCACCTTGACACGTTGACAAGTTAAACACTTTGAGATAAAGTCTGCGATCTCTCTCTTCATATTGCTCAACCAAAATTTATGTCAAAGATCATAATATATTTTTGTACTTCTAAGATGGATTACAAACGGTGTGTTGTGCACCTTCATCATGATTTTATACTTTAAATCAGGGTCGTTAAGAACACAAAGTCTAGAGTTGACTCAAAGTATTCCTTCTTCATCGATTCTTGCTTTTGAAATAGTACCTGCATGCAATTTCTTCTTCATACACATCAGCTCCGGGTTTGTAGCATGAGCAGCTCTAACTTTATCAATTAAAGTCGGTTATTCTTGTATATTTTCCATCATCACGTAGGTCTCTAGAGTTTTTAACTTTATCTCCATCCTTTGTAAGTCATGCAAAATGGGCCTTTACGTTAACAATATCGCACTCATACCAGCATATGATCTTCTACTCAATGCGTCAGTTACCACGTTCGCTTCTCCAGAATGGTATTTAATTGTATGATCATAATCTTTCAACAGCTTAAGCCAACATCGTGGTCTCATGTTGAGTTCCTGTTGGGTGAAGAAATATTTGAGGCTTTTATGATCCGTGTAGATCTCCAGTTTCTCCCCATGCAAGTAATTCCTCCAGATCTTAAGTGCAAAAATGACTATTTCCAACTCTAGATCATGAGTAGGATAATTCCTCTCATATTCTTTGAGTTGTCATGAGGCATAGGCTATGACTTTCCCTTGTTGAATGAGAACACATCCTAACCCTCTGCCTGAAACATCGCTGTAGATGACAAATCCCTCTGAACTAGATGGTATTGTCAGAATAGATGCTGAAATGAGTCTCCTCTTGAGTTCTTGAAAAGTCTTTTCACATTCCTCGCTCCAACTAAATCTTGTATCTTCTCGAGTAAACTGAGTTATTGGAGTAGCGATTCAAGAAAACTCTTCTATGAATCTCCAATAATAACCAACTAAGCCGAGAAAGCTACGTACTTCGGTCACTGACTTAGGTTGCTCTAAACTTTGAATTTCTTCAATCTTTATCGGGTAACCAGATATTCCATTATTTGATATCACATGCCCAAGGAATGCTACTTCATCAAGCTAGAACTTGCATTTTTTCAACTTGGCATATAGCTTATTTCCACAAAGCTTTTGGAGTATCAGCCTCAAGTGTTTCTCATGATCTTCATGGCTTTTGGAGTATATGAGGATGTCATCAATAAAGACGACTACAGAATGTTCCAAATACTTCTTGAATACTCGGTTCATCATATCTATGAAGGCAGCAGGAGAATTAGTTAATCCAAAAGACATGGCTAGGAATTCATAATGCCCGTACCAAGTTCTAAAAGTAGTATTTGGAATTTCATCAGTTTTAATCTTTAACTGATGATATCCATAACGAAGATCGATCTTTGAAAATAATTTGGCGCCTTGCAACTAGTAAAATAGGTCATCAGTACGAGGCAATGGGTACCTATTTTTGATGGTGACATGATTCAACTCCCAATAATAAATAGAAAAACGCATACTTCCATCTTTCTTCTTTACGAATAGAACAAGAGCACCCCAAGGAGATATACTAGGACGAATGAAAGTGATGTCTAATAATTCATGCAGTTGGGTTTTTAACTCCTGAAGTTTAATAGGAGCCATTAGATATGGGGTTTGGAAATGGGTATTGTACCGGGTTCAAGGTCAATACCAAACTCGATTTCACGCTCCAGGGGTGAGCCAAGAATTTCTTTAGGGAATACGTCAAGAAATTTATTAACAATAGAAATATCATTAAAATCTGATGTATTTTTGTTTAAATCTGTGACACGGGCTAAGAAAACTTGACTTCCATTTTTTAATAAACGAATAACATTATGGCTTGATATGACAATGATTGACTTTAATGGTTTGGTTGCTTGAATTTGCATAATATGTTGGTTAGGAATACGAAAGCTAGTAACCTTATGAAAACAATTAATTTTAGCATGATGAATAGTTAACTAGTCAATCCCTAGAATCACATCAAATGCAAGTATTTTCAAAGAGATATGATCGACAGGTAATGTGCGGGTGCTGATTTAAATCAAGTAAGATTTATAAACAGTGGATGTAATGAAGGTTTCTCCCAATGGAGTTTCAAAAGATAAGTCAAACTCTAATTTCTCCAGAGTTAAATTTAAACGTTGAGCGCAAGTAGGAGAAATAAAAGAATGGGTAGAACCGGTATCAAATAAGTTATAGAGTTCGCTAGAGTTTATGATTAGCTTACCCGTGATGACTTCTTTCGGGTTCCTCGCTTTTTGGGAGGACACAACAAACGCTCTCCCTTGAACTACCGGCCTAGACTTGTCTAGGACGACATTTGGTGTCATCATCCCAACTTGATTTGGCTTCGTTGCACGACAAAATCGAGTTAGGTGACCTTCTCTTCCGCAATTATAACATGCTTTGGAATGCATCGTGTAGTTTGGATTGATGTGTCCCTCTCCTCCGTATTTGAAATATACGATTAGTGGTCGTTCTCCTTCCTTAATAAAGGTTGCTGGTGCTGACGTCTTTCCATCATTATTGAATCTACTCATCTTGAAATTTCCACTTCTATTGTCTAGGCCATGATTACCACCGAAGTGGTTACCATTTTTGGCATGTTGATTCCCTTACGTTTATTGTCACCGCTTTTATGAATGCTACCACTGGTATTATCATTTTACAATCTACTATCTCTTAGTTGGGTTGACTCGTTATCGCGCTCCATTAACAGAGCCCTATTTAGAACATCTGAATACAAACATAGTTTATGAGAAATGAGGAATTAACGTATTTCAGGTTTCAAACCTCTTAGAAACATCTGCGTCATACGCTCCTCATTATCAACCTAATGGGATGTAAATCGGGATAACTCGACAAACTTAGCCTCGTACTGCGATACGGTAATATTGTTTTGCTCTAACTTGATGAACTCTACCTTCTTCATGTGACGAATACTATTGGGAAACTACTTGTCGTTGAATAGTTCTTGGAACTTCCCACAAGATATCTTCAGTGCAGAAGGCTGAGTACGCTTTACAGATTCCCACCAGTAATCTGTCTCTCCTTGTAACATAAAGGTTGCAAATGGAACATTTTTCTCCTCGAAGCATCCCAAGACATCAAATATCTTGGTGATCTACTTTATCCACGTGTCTGCCTTAACTGGTTCTGGCTTTCCTGAAAACTCAGGTGGTCCCAGCTCCTTGAACTGCTTAGCGGTGGCCATCCGAGAGTTGACAGTGTTTCCACCTGCATTTTTCACGGGAGTCTCTCTCGCCTGATGTTTCATGAATTGTAGAAAGCCTCTGAACATCTCATTTTTCATCATTTGGTCAGGGTTGTTATTTACACGAGGATTGTTTCCTTCCTGATGCTCATTATCTTGGTTATTGATTTATGGTGACTCAACGGTCTCCTATGCTCCATTACTTATCTCGACACTTTCAGATGACATTTTCAAATACTGCCACAAAACAATAGTTAATTAACATACCACATAATACCCTATATTCTGACCAACCAATTAAATAACAAATAAGTATAGTAAAATAATAATACCCCTATATTCTGATAATGTGTGCATAGTGCAGCATAAAAAAATCAAATTTTTTTAAAGTTTCAGCCGAACATCGCCCGTGAATTTTAATTACTGTTCACCTATGATTTTCTAATTCAAATAGTATTCTTCCATTCTCCTATAAATAGGATTCTTAGTTTAGAAATGAAAATCACACCAGAATCAGAGAATACTTTTTCTATAATATTGAGCGTATTTCTTTAAAGTTTAAGGAAGCTTTGAACTTAGAAAAAAGTATAAGTTTTCTTCAAAAATATCCCCGCCCTACTAGTTAGAAGTACACTCTTTTTAAGTTAAATGATATTATTTCTGTTCAATACTCGTAAGAAATAATATTTTCTTCTATACTCTCTAGTATGTGTCGACGTTGGGATTTTTTAGTATCCCTTTTCGTTACTTGTTCTTTGGTGTTCTCATGTTAATGTGAGATTTGTTTAAAATAACAAATGAAAAAGGTCCGACATGTATAATGTCGACGATTGGACATTAAGAGTCGCTAGTTGGTGTATTTAACTGGTTGCACCAACGCAACCGAAAAGGCTTGCACATTGACCCAGTGATTCGACACTGCTAAACGGATCTGTGAAACCGAGATTCATTTTGGGTCCGGGGGCTTGATTATGCAGAGGGAAGGTGTGAGGCACCCCTCGACATCCGTGTTACCTCGGTGACCGCCACTTTTCAAAGAAATTATTATATGAATGTGTGTGTCTTTGTGTGTGTGGATCAATGTGCAATTATTTGAAAGTAGTGTGAGGCCTCGTTCGCACCTATATACACAAGGTTTGAATTCTATAGGAAAATTTAGTTTTAACCAAGATATAGCCATGATTTTTTGTAAAAGAGGGTTTTTCAAACCCTGTGCTCAATAGGAATTGAGACCTTTTCATACTTCCATTTTTATTGTTAAATGTCCAGCTTATTTTCTTTTATTTTCAAGATGCGAATCATTCTCGAGAAAATAATATACAGCAGTACCGAACTTCTCATGGGCATGACATCCATCCAATGAAATTCAGACACTGTAAAATAATGTACATGCTTCTTACAGCTGAAGAATGTCCATCATGGGAGCCGAATCTAGATTTAGTAAACTGAACCTGTGATCACATGATTCCTAGGCTCACATGATACTGCAATTTGTATGGAAAACAGTAAACAGTTATATATATATAAGCGATATATATATAAATATATATGTGTGTGTGTGTGTGTATGTGTGTGTGTGCATGATCAACAACCACAAAGCAACTCCATGAGGGATCAGATATGTAAATAAAGCAGTAAATGCTATCAACTGCCCGAAGTAAACTCCTGGCAGAACAAAATGTAAATAAAGCTGTAAAAAGCGATCAACTGCCACGAAGTGAACTCCGAGCAGGACGGAATGTAAAAAAGTTGTAAAAAGCCACGGAGGAAACTCCAAGCCTGACAGGAATGTAAATATATATATATGTATATAAAAGCAGTAAATGCACCGGATGTGAATCCAAGGTCATCGGATATGTCCGACAACAATTATATATATAAGTATATATATAAGTATATATATAAGCAATTAAACAATCCGAATATAAAATCCAGGCTCATCAGACAGAGTTTGGCCACATTTTATATATATAAGTATGTATATATATATATAAAAGCAATTAGACGCTCCAAACCAAAGTCTAGGCTTAATCGAGGCATAACTCGATAATGTTAGTCCATATATATAAAATATATACATATATTAGTATATATATATAGACAGAAATGAAAACCACGGACCAAAGTTCGGGCAAACGTACACTACACGACTCTCAATGTGTATAACAGTGTGTACTATATGAGAAGAAGGCTTTATAAAATGTAAGAAGGCTTACAGTGGGCTACCAAAGTAGACTTCTATGACTTTAAATGGATAAACACTCAGCTCCCTCCAGATAAAAGATAGCTATATGTGAGCTAACTAGTGTTTACAGAAGAGGAAACACTCAAAAGATGTGTATGCAGAGTACAATGGACAGGGCTTCCTCGCCTTTTTCCTTCTCTCCTTATCTTCAAATAGCTGACCCCCAACCTATATTTATAGACTGATGGTCGCAAGTACACCTGCGGTAGCTGCAACTGTACCTGCGGCTGGTCGTGGTGGATCTGAGCCTTGTGGGTCTTATCGTCTCGTAGTATGTGCATTTATGCACTATAATGTCCGCTCGAACTTGCAGAACTTCAATCCGAGCATCCAAACGAGGTATATATGACCTTCTTCGGACCGCTGGTGTCAAGAGTTACGTAATGACATGTATTAGAGGTTGTACGAAGTCAAGAAGAGGGGTCTATGCCCATGGTCTTCAAGCTTCAAATTCTATCCAAAGTACTGCCACACGTAATAGTCACTCGGGATTGTCATTCCTCAGCTCTTGTGGGATATTGTTGGATTTATGTATGAAGTGTTGAGACGATGTGCCAATGTTGAAGGAACAAGATGACGCTTGACTCCTCACTGGGGTTATCGCCGGTTTGATTTGTAAGTAGACATTGCTCAAGTTACAACTGAGATTGGACTACTTGTTGGTATGCCGCGATTTTATCTTGTTGACATGGATAGATGACGTTGTGACTCTTCACCGGGGTTATCGCCAGCTTAAGCGGAAAGCAGACGTTGCTCAAGGATACATCTGAGATTGGGCTACTTATTTGTATACCTCACTGTCATCTGGATTGAAGTTGATCACACATGTTTGAAACAAGCAATTCCGGGATTATTGCAGGAACTGCAATGGAATCCCTTGGGGCTATCACCAAGGATGGGGTTGCTACTCCCAGTATTGTCTCTGGGAATGGAATTGAGCGTCGCGATGTTATCGCCGAGACAGAACTGTCCTCTCTGGTGTTGTTGCCGGTCTTTTGATTAGCATAACTCGGGGTTATCTCCGAGATAGGAAGTGACATTCCCGGTGTATGTTCCGGGTTGACATGATGCTTGCGGTTTGTGTTCGGGGTTGAACTAAACTTCCGATGGTATCCGGGATGGATGTAAGTTGTCTTTCAGGGTTATCTCCAAAAGACGAATCTACCCTCTTGCAATGTTAGTAATAGGAGTGCAGAAAATTTCGAGTGTCTACAGATGCCCCTCTTTATCATATTCATGCAATGCAATGCATGTATAGGATAAATAATCCTAGACACTTGAAATTAAGCAAGATAAACATGATGGTATACGCAGCAACATGATGCGAATGCATATAGAATGCATGAATGATTGTCAGGTAATCCTGCTGGGATGACAATTAGTGATGGCTTGGACATGCGATCCAAGTTTCGAAGGATGTTAACGTTGGGACTACCACCAAAGTCTTGAATCCTAGACACTAGCTTATACTCCATAGAGGTGCATTTTGTGTCAAAGAGATCTGTGGGGATAAGGCTTTGTCTGTTTGAGGATGTGTATAACATTTTCCCTCATACTTTCGGAGTTGCTGCCAATAGTGTTGTCGCTGCCAGGGTTGCCTGACCTTCGTTGATGTGTGTATCACAGGATAGATCCCTGTCGGGCGTATTGTCAAGGCTGCTTGACCTTCATTGATGTATGTGTCAATGGTAGCATTGTGTTGTAGCCCCTACTGGGAAAAGTTTCTTCGATGGGTTTACCTACCATCGGCTGATATAACGTCAAGGTTGCTTGACCTTCATTGATGTGTGTATCATTGGTTGCAATGCATTATGAACCCCACCAGGGACATGTAGATGCTTGAAAGGATATACGTTGTAACCCCCATCGGGGATACGTAGATGTTGATAAATTCGGCGTTGTAAACCCCCACCGGGGAGGTTTTATATTTCGTGGTTTTTCACGTTGTAACCCCCGCCAGGGAGGTTAGGGTTGTGACGACATCGAACCTTGGTGGGCTATTGTCGAAAATGGTTTGTAAAAGCTGAGCTCATTGGTATAGTATACTTTGCATTCAGGTGAATACTGTTGAGGCGACGAGAGTTTAACTTTGACCCACAAGAAACCAGGATTTCAGGCTAATCCGCTCAATCGCGTAGCATTTTTATTCCTGATTTGGCCTTTTCAGCTTGTGAGACCTCATTTGCAACTCTAAATGGAGTGAGCTGGAGGTGTAGGACCCATGTAGGGGGGTCGCAGGTGTACCTGCAGGAGCCGTAGGTTAGCCTGTGGCCAGCCGTGCCTATGTATAGGTGGCTGGTTGCTTTCATAAGTCATTTTCAAGTTGCGCAGTGAAGGAAATCTGAGAGCTCTTCTTCAGATCTGCTGAGTTTGGGCAACTTTCTGCATATTTTATCACCGTACAAGTGTTCTTCACTGTCCTGGTAATACATGCATGCATTTTTTTTCCAATTTCTGTCCGTTGGAAAATGATTTATCGCATGAAATGCATTTAGACACATAGTAGTGAATATGTATGCATATCATGACTTGATAAAAAAATATTCAACATAGAAAATGTTAGTATAAAACCATGCTGAATATAATGATCTGAAAAATTTTGACTTTTGAAACAGTCAAATTGGCACCTTTTACTGTTATTTCTTATCATATTTTAGGACAAATGAGTAAAGGTAGACAAGAAAAATAATCCTGGTAATTAGACTACACTTACGGATTTTTTACTACAATGTTTTGATGCATACAAGATGTATATGACTGTGTATAGGTGTGATACTGAATGGCCACCTAGTCATGTCTATGTGAATGTGGATAGTTCCATTTGAATAGGGGACTATGGAAAAATTTTCCCAAAATGTAGGTATTGGGTAGTCATGTATTTTAACTCTACTGTAGATGTATGTTAAAGTAATGCATGCATGCATGTAATCATAGAATGCATTTTGAAAACACTCCAGGTAAGACATTACCACACCCTTTCTGAGGGGATTTAGAGACTTTTTATCCTGATATTATGGATTCAAATCAGCCGAGTAGTTCCCGCAGGACCACTTCTGGTGTACGGAGGAGGGCTTTTGAAGAGCCTCAGCGCCGTTCTGTTAGACAGCCTCCTCGCTTGGCAGAGGCGGTGGTACGTCCTATTCGGGTTGAAGTGCCGAATGTCGAGGACGAGGAGGAGGATACACCGATCGAGGTTCTTGTTCCTGCTGTAGGTCTTCCCCGTAGGGAATTGCAAGGTATTCAAATGGCAAACTCAGATCTTCTGCGTGACTTGAGTAGGCATCCTTCAGTATACCTGCACACAAACGAGTTATGAAGTTAAATCTTTAATCTTCCTTATTTCCTATTGATGAGGAGTCAAGGAGTCTGATGTTTTTCTGCAATTGATGTAGGTTCCCGGCTTCACACAGCCTCGAGGGAACTGGTTTAGCATCCACTCTATGTATCAGGCTTTGATTGATGACTACAGAGTGATCATCCATGGCTGGGGATTTGGGTGGTTCTTCTCCATTCTTCCCCGTAGTTGTCCCTGGGGTTACCTCAGGGCATTGTCTGAGCGGTGGTTTAACCAGACTCAGTCACTCCATTTGCTGGACTGCGAGGTGATGATGACGCTGATGGATTGGCAATTTATCACCCCTACTACCATCAGATCCTTGTCAGGAGTTTCGACTGAGGCGCTCAAGGGAAGGACTGTTCGTACAGGTCCTTTGAGCGTAGATGCTATGAGCGGGTTGTTGAGTAAGCCCATACCCGATGATGTGAGAGTCAGGGACCGCATTCTTTGCTGATTGTTCTTGATGATCATTAGGGGTTGCTTCATAGTAGATAATTCCTCTACGGTGTCTTTCGCTTTGATCAGTGCCACTCGACACGTGGACCGTATTGGAGAGTATGATTGGGGTTCCTACACCTTTGCCTATTTCCTCTGGGGAATGGGCATGCGATCACAGGTCTTGACCGAGGAGTGGTTAGGATTCTACCCATTTCTGCTGGTGAGTGTTTCTCTTATCTTTTCCTGTGTACAGGTTAAGAATGTTGACTGACAGCAGATGTTTGCCTTTATGTTGGTAGTTTTGGGCCTATGAGAGGCTTCCTTGTTTACGTCATGTGAGCATGTTAGGTTTAGATACCTATCCACGAGGACGGAGATGGCATCATTCCATACTAGTGGAGGTCCCTGTTGCTGAGGGTTTCACTCATTTTTGCCTACAGCTGGAGCTATTGACAGATGATGTCATCACATGGATTCCCTACTCTGGAGAGCATTTGGGAGTTGGTTTTGAGGATGGGTACCCAACTGGAGTAGAGTACATCATTTCCACCTGCAGGATTCCTCTCTTTACAGATGGAGGATGGGAGCTCTATTTAGGACAGCGTGCTATTAGAAGCACTGCAGGAGAGATCTGTATACCGATCTTGCCTCCTGCCAGACGTTATTGGCATATTTTATAGTCACCCGTCATTAACATCCCATTGATGGGGATTAACGGTTTTACATTGTCAGAGGGCCCCTGTTCTCAGTAGATGTTCCAGCATTGGTGGATCCCTCGTACGATTGGAGCTCAGACCCGCGCCACACAGTTTATGGGGGATATGGTTCCAGGATCCGTGATGATGACGGATTGGCTAGCCTATGTCAGAGATCCGACTCATGTGACACAAATTGACAAACTGACTCGGCAACTGGACCGGTCACATCTTTTCATTCGGCATTTAGGCAGAGATCCTGCAGAGGTAGATACTTTTGATCATTCTAGCTCTGGCGCTGGTCCCTCAAGTGACCCATATGGTTTTTGTGGCGTAGATCCTCCTTTGTATCAGCCTGACATCCCTGTAGATAGAGATCCAATGACTCAGGAGGAGTTACATCAGGTGAACAGTATCAATGATGTAGACATCGTCACTCTTAACTTTTTCTGATGTATTTCTTGTTATCTCTTTTGATAGGCCTCTAATGTATGTTGGGTAGCTTCGCCCCATTTCCCTGTATTTTAACTGTACAGAGATGTATTAGATGATGATATACTTAGGAATGTATGTACAGTTTTCCATTCCCTATATCATATTGCCATCTATTGTATTATGCATGTTATTATGTTATGCATATGTATGTCCAGAGATATTCAGCATTAACCCCTGGATGGTCTTATGACACGACCCGTACAGATGTGTTCTTCGACAGTTAGCCGAATTGATCATACCCCACCATTTATAGTGGTAGGTGGTATGCGCTCATGGTATAAATGTATATCACCATCAGACATGGTGATCGTAGATGATTTGCTACAATATACTATGACCTTACTAATGTTTCAGGTTCCTCCAGGATTTATAAAGGGCATGCTAGAGCACTGGGTACTGGACAGACAGGTATTCCGATTTGGGACTCATGAGTTGACTCCTACTTCGGAGGAGTATGCACGATTGACGATGCTGCCTCTGGACAGAACTTGCATACATATGGTGATGGGAGACATGAGTAGACAGTTCATGACTCTCATAGGATTGAGGAGCAGAGTGGTGCAGGATGAGATTACATCCGGCCATGTTATATCCATGCATTTCCTGTTTGACATGTTTGGCTCTAAGGACAGCTATGTACGGCATTCTGGGGATTTCACCACACCGGAGGATTATTGGCGTTCAGCCAGAGTAGATGTAGTGCTTCTATGCGTATTGTCATATGTCTACATGTCCGCGGTACATGGATGAGCTAGATATTGGCGTCATTATGGCAGTGAGAGCTCTCAGGGAGGGTCATACCATTGTACCTATGATCATCGCAGAGACCTTGAGGTCAGCTACATATTGCTGCACTTATCCGGCAGTAGTGTTTACAGGTAGATCGGTTATGCTGTACGTGTGGTTTATATCACACTTGAGACCGATTGGCACATTTAGACGGCAGGGGTTTTGCTTCACCCATTATATAGCCATGTCATACTCCTTTCAGCCTGCGGAGTGTACAGATGCTGCATCATGGTCAGCTTTTCTGGCAGGGATTAGAGATCCATTTGATATATTGCCCTGTTCAGGGCTTAGTTAACCCTACGACTTCATTACTCATGCTCCGGGCATGGATTATCTCCCTCTAGTTGGATTGACGGGCATAATTACTTACCACCCACTGGACGTGATGTGTTAGTTTGACCAGTTCCAGGATTTTCATCCGTATGAGGGGACAGTGAGTCATCGCTTCGCATCACACCGTTTATCAACGGAGGACAGATCCGGGTTGTATGCCTGTTGGGATCAGCGAGAGTTGGCTGAGTTTTCTGTCAGTCATCCAGGTTGTTCTGCAGAGTTGGCTGAGTATTTTGCATGGATGGAGATAGAGACTGCATCGGCTGCGGTAGTATCCACAGTGCAGGGGACTGAACTTGACGATATGGAGCCTATAGAGGAGGTTGTTATTCCCACCGATGATTTGACTGTTGGGCTGCCAAAATCAAAATGACTGGTGATTTGATGATCGGAAATGACATTCCCGGTGTGTGTTCCGGGTTGACATGAAGCTCCCGGTTTATGTTTTGAGTTGGAACTGAACTTCCGGTGGTATCCGGGATGAATGTAAGCTGTCTTTCAGGGTTATCTCCAAAAGATAAATCTACCCTCCTGTAATGTTAGTAATAGGAGTGCAAAAAATTTTGAGTGTGTACAGTATATAAGTAATATTATTTCGTTTCAGATTTCAAATTTTACACTGATTTTGTTAATATTGCTTCTATATTCCTTGAAATTAGTAGAATATCCTTAAAATTTGCATTTTATCTAGTATCATTTTATAAGAATATTTTTTTGAACATTCTTGTTAAATTTTGATCTTTTTATGTCGGGGTACTATTCACGGGGTACTATTCTTGAAGTACTATTCATGAGATACTATTCACTCAGGTACTATTCACACGGGGTACTATTAATGACAAAATTGATTTCTTTTCAATCCAAGTTATTTTTAATACATGAATATTATTCTTGAATTTTACTCCACAAAGCAGTTATCATGTTGACAATTTGGGCATTCTTAAACTCTGGATAAATTGATTTATAAATCTTTAAAATTTATCATTGCTCTCATTTAATTGAATTCTTATATCATTGTCGTCATCCTCATGCTTATATTGTGATTAAAGTCCTTATTGATCCGTAATGCATTGATGGACAGTTGTTGATATGATTATGACTATGTATAGGTATAATCATGACCTGTAATGTTAAAAATGATGTGGTAAAAGTCCTCATTGGCCCGTAGTGCATTGATAGACAGTTATTGGCATGATCATGACCATTGGTGATAATAAAGAATATCCTTGGCCCGTAGTGCATGGATAATTCGTGGATGTGATAATAATGAATATCCTTTGTAAAACTCAAAACCCGAATAAGACACGGATATGTAAAATTCAGTTTTGTTAATAAAATCTCTCCGTTCTAAAAGTGTTATGTGTTAATATATACTTTGTTTAACAAATTAGGTCAAAACATTTTGTCCAAAAATTGACGTGCTGGAAACCTCATGCTTAAAAAACTTCTATCGAAAATGAACTTTTCGGTATTTTTTGTTTTGACAAGTTGCTTTATCGTGCTTACACTGACAAAATGCTTTGTCGTGCTTGTTAGGATTTGTGGAAAATCTATGTTAGGAACCCTAGATTACAAACCGTAACCCTATATTATAAACCCTAACCCTAAATTATAAACCCTAACCATAATTATCTAGACCAAACTCGAATTAGGTTATCCAACACCTGATCATGATTACTAAACTTCAATTAGGTACTAATAACTAAGCAACTCTAATCATAAAAAATAAAACCCTAATAAAGATTATTGAGGATTAAGGTAAAATTAAGCTACTAATCTAACCAAACTAGCTCACAAGTCGGTTAAGAGTCACCACACCAAGTCCCAAGGGTACACATAGTCTGGCAACCTTCCCCAACCAACACAAGTAACTCAGCAACATATTTTTGTGGAGGCAAGTAGCTAAAAATGACCAAAAACTGTAAGTTAATTAAGTCTAAAAATAACAACACATCCTCTGGCCAAACCAACAAATTCTCTAAGCCTAGACACTCCTATAAACATACAAAATCAAGCCTGGGTGATAGCAACATCAGATTCAGTAGCCAGAAATTAAAATTAAGTAAGAAAGGTACAAACCCTAATTTATAGCTAGATCTTTGATGCTATGTTCAAATTGTTGTTTAGATGTTTAAATTTATGTAATAACATGTTAAAAAGTATGTTAAGTTGATAGAACATGTTTTCATAACATCTAGATGCCTCAAATTAGTGTTTTAAGCAATCTAGAAATTTTGGAAAAACAGGTTTGACAGTCGAATGTCAGAGCTTGTAGATCCATGTTTGTTAATAGTCAGGTATGTTAATTGTGTGTTATTTGTAGTATGGCGTGAGGTCTTTAATCTAGAAAAGTAAATAGGTTCATTAGAACTATATATTGCAAGATATAGGTTGTTAAAAGTGGTTGACCAATCATGAAGTTCTGTTTATTGGGTTACCTAGAAAACTCAAGAACACGTTGAACCGGCTACTTTGACCAGCCTTTTAATCGCTTTCTATTTGATGTTATAATGACTGTTTGTAATTAATTAATACCTTGACATACATATTAAACATCTATGACATTCCATTGCTTAAACAATTCATAGAATTACCAGAATTAATGGTCAAAAGTCGTTGACCGAGCATGACTAAGTTTTCTGGGTTACCCAGAAAACTGATGAACATGAAGAACAGTATTTGGCTATATTTTGACCAACATAGATCGAGACCTTAGAATCATACTTGGTCAAAATCAGTGTTATAAATACGTACCTTGACATATAGACTACCTATTACAATAAACAAAACACAAATATATTAAACGGATTGAAAGATATAGAAGCTACAAAATCGTCGATCGACCATGACCACTGTTTTAGTTTACCCAAAAACTCAAGAACAGCTCTGACAGTGACTTTGAGCCTCAATAACTTCTTGATATATGTACGTTAAAGCATGAATTTTGTCTAATGTTGTACTACTGTATGAACAACTGAAATATGGCGCCCCCAAAATAGGTATACATCACCCATCTTGAGTCGCCAAATACGCAGTACAGAATACAAATAGAATCTTAAATATACAACAAGAGGTGTGAATTTTAATACAAATATTGTCTTCTAGACAATATTCACTCTCAGAATAAGTCCTCATTATAATTATTATCACACTATTTCATAAAATAGTGAGGAGTACTAATGCTATCATCTGGACCATCACTCCATTTCCCGACTAGTCCCTGCTACGTTCTAATTTCCTGAAGAGAACAATGAAAGAAAGGGTGAGCTCAACTAGCCCAGTAAGAAATATTATGACTAAGATAATGCAGGATAATTATCATTAGCCTTCAATAATATTAAACTGATAAAATACAATAGACAACAAGTTTAACTGCAGCGGAATAAGCAATCCATTAAAAGAGTCAAGTAGAGAATAAAATCTACTATCTTTTATAATTTAAAATATTTTTTCATCACTTTTATCGCTGATACTCAGCTTAATAAATAATCCACATCATCCCTTCACTACGGCCAAGGATATTCATTAGGGTCACGACCATAAATTATCCATGCACTACGGGCCAAGGATATTCGTGTATTAACCAATGGTCATGATCATGCCAACAACTGTCCATCAATGCACTACGGGCCAATAAGGACTTTTACCACATCATTTGTAACATTACGGTCATGATTATACCGAATAATTCCTGGTCTTAATCATACCAAGTCTATCTATGCACTACAGGCCACGGATGACTTTCAAAAATATAAACATGAGGATGATGACAATGATATAAGAATTCAATAAAACAAGTTCAAGAATTAGTTTATCCAGGAACTA
The DNA here is from genome assembly GCA_020205505.1 of Panax japonicus. NCBI lineage: Eukaryota > Viridiplantae > Streptophyta > Magnoliopsida > Apiales > Araliaceae > Panax > Panax japonicus. The sequence goes on from CM035114.1 coordinate 36,239,838, forward strand.
ATAACGTCTAAACTGTCAACATGATACTTCTTTTTAGAGTAAAATTCAAGAATGCTCAGAAGAATATTTCCATGAAAAGATACTAGATGAAGCACAAATATTAAGGATATTTCACTAATTTCATGGAGTATAGAAGTCAAAACTTTAACCAACTTAGCATAATAAAGAATGGAATAACAAAAGAAATCACCAGACATGGGATAGATCGCACAGGCAGGTTATTCCAACAGAATAATAAATACGGAACTAGGTCTGACGTAAAATGCACAGACAGGATATTCCAACAGAATAATAAAGACAGAACTGGGTCCGGCGTAAAACGCACAGACAGGATATTCCAACAGAATAATAAAGACGGATCCAGGTCCGGCGTAAAAAGCACAGACAGGATATTCCAATAGAATAATAAATACGAAACCAGGTCTGGCGTAAAACACACAGACAGTATATTCCAACAAAATAGTAAATACTGGAATAACAGAAGAATTTCATCAAGTAGAGGGTAGCCCGCGTATACAGGTTATTCCAATAGAATAATAAATAATGGAATAATAGAAGAATTTCACCAAGTATAGGGTAGACCGCGTATACACGTTATTCTAACAGAATAATAAATAATAGAATAACATGAGTTCTCTTCATGAATACAAAAGAAATAATACCCCTTACCGTTAAAGAAACTGGATATCGAAGTAGTGAAGTAGTAGAAAACTCTTATTCTTTCTCTCTATAATATCTCTCTCTAGAGTTTCAGTGAATTCGTAAGAAATAATGAAGGAATGAGCTTCTATTTATAGAAGAATGGATTGAATAATAACTAATTCATGAACGGTCAAGATTGATTTTCTTTTAAACGGACGGTCCATATTGATTTACTATTAAAACTTAAAGCAACGGTCCATACTGATTCATTATTAAAACTTTAAACCAATGATTCATATTGATTTACTATTAAAACTTTAAACTAGCGATCCATATTGATTTACTATTATAAATTCAACCAACGGTCTGAAAAATTAGCACGTGTCCTCATGGAATAATATTGTACCCAAAAATAATTTAGACCGAAAAGAAATATATTGTTCGGGTGAATAGTAACTCATGAATAGTAACTCGTGAATAGTAACTCATGAATAGTAACTCGTGAATTGTACTCCAACACAAAAAGTGTCTCGAATACCCGATTGAACAATATAACCTCCAAACATCAATTATCATCGGAATAGATGTCGATTTCTACTAACACAAATAATCTCAACACAATGAAACTATCAAATTCATCTTTAATCAACACAAACTTATTCATCATTAATATTATAACTCACAATATTTCACAACCAGATGTTCCCAGGAAAGAGGGGGCTTTCCAATAAGGATTTCTCCCTATTGGCATTATGTGACTAAACCTCTTCCTAACAGAACTTCTAGATATTGTAAATATTGCAATTGAATAATATGAATAACTTTGTCCTCTCAATTATTGATTTAATAATATAACATATAATGCAGATAATACTGTGACAATAATCGAATAAATAATATGAGAGATATGATGCTGCAATTACTGTAGCAATAATTGAGTATAACTGAGTGATTTCTCACGTAAGCATTAATAATAAATACCGTGTGCTACTATGCAACCACGCGTATTATTGTACTTTTACTACCGAGTAGTTCAATAGTATTAACGGTAAAACTTCCACCGCTATTTTCATAAAAATATTTTTGTCGTTTTCTCAATCAGAAAATAATCCTGTTGTGGGGTCCACCAATGATTGCGCCGTTGTACGAATATTCCCTGCTAAAACGAATATTCCCTGACCAATCGAATATAATACAATAACTTGCATACTTTACAAAGTTTATAAATACTACCCACAATTATAACATTATCTCAAATCCACACCATAATATTTAAAAAAGTATTTCGAGAAAATTAAATCTTTATTCCTAAAATTTGGGATTTTACAATCTCCCCTCCTTATGAAATTTTGCCCTCGAAATTTACATACGTACCTGGTATGCCGAACAGATGAGTACACTTTATCAGATTCTAACTCTTGAGGTATAACCTTTAAGCGTAGAATATATTCCAGGATTTTAACAGGTACATCTTCATACGTTAAATTATCCGCTATCTCGTCCGGTTCTAAATCAATAATGTGGTTCGGGTCGTCGTCATATTTACGTAACATCGATACGTGACAAACGTTATGAAAACGCAATATACTTGGTGGTAAAACGAGTCTACAGTTCCTACTCGATCGAGGATTTCAAACAGACCAATAAAATCAAGGGTTGAGATTTTCTCTTTTTGTCGATTCTTGCTTCTAGAATAACGCCCTCTTGAATCTTCTTTTTTGTGTTCATCAGCTCTGGGTCTGTAGCTTGAGCAGCTTTAACTTTATCAATTAAAGTCGATTCTACTCGTATATTCGTTATCTTCACATAGGTTTGTATATTCGCACTCATAAACGTATATGATCTTCTACTCAATGCGTCAGCTACCACGTTCACTTTTCCACGATAGTATTGAATGGTAAGATCATAATCTTCAACAGCTCGAGCCAACGTCTTTGGCATATGTTATGTTCGTTTTGGTTAAAGAAATATTTAAGGGTTTTAGAAATGGGTTTTGTAATGGGGTCAATACAAAATTCGATTTCACAGCTCTAGGGTAGGCTAAGAAGTCTTCAAGAATACGTCAGGAAATTTATTAACAATAGAAATATCATTCAAAACTGTGACTCTCATCCATAACTTGGATAGTACGTCACATTGATACCTACCAACTTTCCATCGTCATTCACGACGTCACCTACAAAAAGTCTGGCTTTGGTGCATTCCACACAAGGAAGTCAACAACAAAAAGATTGGGGCTCTTTACTTATGGCTTGATATAACAGTGATTTACTTTAGTGGTTTGGTTGCTTGAATTCGCATAACAGGTTGGTTAGGAATATAAAAGCTAACAACCTTACGAAAAGCATGATGAGTAGTTAACCAATTGATTCCTAAAATCACATCAAAGGCAAGTGTTTTCATAGAGATAAGATCGACAGGTAACATGATAGTGTCGATTTGAATCAACATGATTTATAAACAGTGGAGATAATAAAGGTTTCTACTAACGAATTTTCATCCAATAAGTTAAAGTCTAACTTCTCCGGAGTCAATTTAAACGTTGAGCGCAAGCAAGAGAGATAAAAGAATGGGTAGAACAAGTATCTAATAAGGCATAGACTTCACAAGAATTTATAATTAACTAACCCGTGCTAACTTCGTTTGGGTTACTCTCTTTTTGAGAAGTCACGAAAAGAGCTCTTCCTGAAACCACCGACTTTGTTTTGTCCGTATCCGCCTTTGGTGCCACCATCCCAGCTGGACTTGATTTTGGTGCACGATAAAATTGGGCTAGGTGACCTTCTCTTCCATAATTGTAACATGTTTTGGATGACATCGCACAGTTTGGACTTATGTGTCCCTCCCCTCCGCATTTGAAGCATATTATAGGTGGTCGTTCTCCTTACTTAACAACGGGTGCTGGTGCTGACGTCTTTCTATCATTGTTGAATCTCCTCTTCTTGAAATGTCCATTCTTTTTTGTTTTGGCCATGATTACCACCGAAGTGGTTACCATTTCTATCATGCTGATTCCCTCCACGCTTATTATAACCACTTCGATGACTGCTATCACATGTATTATCATTTTACCGGCTGCTCTCTTTTTGATGGATTGACTCATTATCACACTCCAATAACTGAGCGCTATTAACAACATCTGAATACAAACACACTTTATGAGAAATGAGGTATTGACTGTATCTCGAGTTTTAAACCTCTTAGAAACATTCGCATCATTCACTCCTCATTATCAACCAAATGGGACGCAAACTGGGAAAACTCGGCGAACTTTGCTTCAAACTGCAACACGGTCATGTTATTTTGCTCCAAGTTGATGAATTCTACCTCTTTCATGTGACGAATACTTTCGGGAAAGTACTTGTCGTTGAACAATTCTTGGAACTTCTCCCAAGTCATCTTCAGTGCTTCAGGTTGAGTACGTTTAACAGATTCCCACCAGTAATCTGCCTCTGCACACAACATGAAGGTGGCAAAGGGAACCTTTTTCTCCTCAGAGCAGCCCAAGACATCAAATATCTTGCAAATCTGCTTTATCCACGTCTCCGCCTTAAGTGGTTTTGGCTCTCCAAAAAACTCCAGTGGTCCCAGCTCCTTAAACTGTTTCACGGTGACCATCCGAGAGTTACCAGTGTTTCCACCTACATTTTGGACGTGAGCCGCTCTCGCCTGATGTTGCATGAATTGCATGAAGCCTCGGAACATTCCGTCGTTCATCATTTGGTCAATGTTGTTATTTGCATGAGGATTGCTATGACAACCCGATATTTTCTATATAAATAAATCATAAATTTTGCGTATAATTTTTTTTTTATGTAAATAAATATGAATGATATGTGTCAAGGTAATGTGTAATTATAATAAATAAAATTTATTTATTACATTAAGTATTGCAAATAAATTTGTTTTAGAATTATTTAATTATTATCAATTATATTTTTATACTAATTAATTCCTTATCGGAAATATTTTATTAATTATTTTTCAAGGAAAATATAATCTTATATTATTTAAATATTATATGAAATGATTATAGAATAATTATCTATTATAAAGGTAAGAATGCGTGGAAGGTATTATGTATGTATTTATGTGATGAATATAAAATATATTTATTACATGAATGGTTATGAATAATTTTATTTTAGAATTAATGCTCATTATAAATTATATTCTAATAATAATTAGTTTTATAGTAAAAATGTTTTTAATGTTTATTTTCCATGAAAATATGATAATTATATTGATTGAATAATATATGATATGATTATAGAATTTTTATAATAATTATTTTATTATATAAATTTTATTCAGGTTATTAAGTTAATTATTTTAACTTAATTATAAGGTTAATTATGGCAGATAAATCAGATATGGAATTCAAACCCTAATTTCGAGTTTTGATCAAGGAATGAGAATAATAATATTATATTATTATTTATCAGTGTTAAAGATATGCATGATTATATGTGTAATGTTAATGTGGAACAGTTTTAATATATTACGATCAAACCCTAATAATGTTTCGATAAACCCTAATTTTGATTCCGGGATAAGGAATAATGATAATAATATAATATTAATTATATTTTAATTTTTCAGTGCTATACATAAGTACTGTATATGTGTGGACTGATAATGTTGGTCAAATTATGTATTAACCCTAATTAGGGAGAATCGTAATTACTCAAAATCCTTATTATTATTATTATTCTATATTATAATCCCTAATTATAATTTGGAACCCTAATTTGCTTATGGAAAAACCCTAATTGAATTGAAACTCTAAAGCGAAAGTCATTCACGACTTTGAGAATTTGTTAAAGCCGTTATGTAATCACAATAATGTGATTAACGACTGGTGATATATAATTAAAACCCTAATTTCTTAAATTAGAAACCCTAAATAATAATTAACTAATTGCTAAATGAAAAATCCTAATTTAAAACTCAGGTTGAGTTCGACACTATTCTATAACTATGTTATATGGTGCATGCATGTTATGTATTATATAATTTGCATATTGGTTAGGTAAACCCTAATTAATAATTTAGATTTCTAAGAAACCCTAATATTTATTTTATAAACCCTAATTTATTTAAATTATAAACCCTAATTGTTGAATTAGAAAGCTTAATACTAATTAGGGTATCTTAAACCTATTTAGTAAGGTGTTAATTAATTAAAAACTTAATTAACTAAGAAACCCTAATTTTGTATTTTAGAAACTAAAATTTATTATTTTATTTATTTATTATATTTTTTTGAAAATCCTAATTATGGAAATTCTTGAAATTATTGTAAACCTTAAATGGTCTAAACCCTAGGTGGCTCAAAATCTAAAACCTAAGGGTTTGTAAAGATTATAATTTTACCATTAAAATGAAAAACAAAATGATAAAAATGCCCCTCTTACATAATTGAGGCTAAGATATAGGATTTGACATTAGGCTAAGTTGTTGAACAACTTTAATCACCCCATGTGCATCAAATCTCAGAAAATCTTCAGCATTCCAGCCAAATACATTGCACATATGTAGTATATATAGATTAAAGGAGAGAGAAAAGCCTCATTTTGTTTCATTTTCCACAAACATCCAACTTTGGTTATCTCTCTTGAAACCCACGAAAATTTATATGTATATCAGTCCCTTATATGAGCCCCACGATCACACTTAATCAATTCAGCATCAAGAATCAAAAATCGGACAAGAAAGGTATAAAATCTATCCTTAAATTTCTGTCCAAATTTTTGTGTTAGATGTTAATTTTTTTATGATTAACATGTTATATAAGGTGTTAATAGATGATATGGGTTGTTGGTTACTAGATCCATAACATCTAGAGGCTCGGATTTGATGTTCTTAAAAATCTGGAAAACTTTCATTTTGTGTTCTGACATCAAATGTCAGGGGCTGTAGATCGTTGTGTGTTTATTGTTTTTGTTGTTTAAGTGTTTAAATATGTATCCTTGTATGAGATCTTGGATCTGGAACTCTAATATGGGTCAGATCTGGTGTATATTGGATGTTATGATCGGTCAAAACCCGTTGACCGGGCATGACCGGTCGAAATCTGGGTAAGCCCAGAATCTGAAAATCGCGTCTGGCAGCATTTTTAACGGCTAAAATCTGACTGATTGATTGTTGTTTATTAATTGTGTTGTAATAACTTTGTAGCCTGTTGTTTTTACTGTATATATATGCTTTAAAATTCCACAAAAAATGAATATATAGAACTTAACAAGTGGTCAAAGTAGACCACTTGCACTGTTTTTTCATTTCTGGGAATTTCCAGAAAGATGATGAACACGGTTTCTGACATGGTTTGACCGGAGTGGATCTCATGATTTAAATGTTGTTAGAATGATTTTATGTAATGGATCTCTACTCTTGCATGTTTTCTATACACTGAAGCTTATAGATCACAAAACTATTACACGGATAGCATGTAGTAAAGGCTCAAAATATGACCCATGATCTGTTCTTCATTTCTGGGTAACCCAGAAAATGAAGAACAGACCTGACAGCATGTTTGAAGGCAAAGATCTCGTTGATTATATGTTGTAAGAACTGGTTTGTTGCTGGATCTTGTAGTCGTGCATTAGTACTATAATATTTGGCTAATAACATGCCCAGTAACATCAGGATCTGACCGGAAATCTCGGTCAAACAAGCCACCATGAAGCTGGGCTGTCAGTGTTCTTGAGGCTCAAGAACACCTACAGCGACACTTTTTATCGCTAAAGATCTACAGCGACGGTTTATTATTATTATTTTCGGAAATTGATTAATAAATAGAAAAAAATAGTTTTTAATTATTAAAAATACAAAATAAATTATTAAAAATTATTTTAAATTCTGAAAATTAGTTTTTAATTATTTTAAATATATTTCATATATATTTAATATTTTTGGAGTATTAAAATTATTTAATTTATTTAATTATAATATTAAATAAATTATTTAAAAATGATTTTAATATTTGAAAAAATCATTTAAAATTATATTAAGGTATATGAAAATAATTTTAGTTATTTTTGATAACTTTTAATATTATGAGATAATTTTCATTAATAAATTAATATTAATGATAATTAAGTTATTTATTAAATGAATTAAATAAATGAATTAAAAATGATTTTATTAAATTAAAAATCATTTTTAATAAGAATAAGGTATTTAAAAAAATATTTTAAGTTATAAAATATAACTATTAATATTTAAAGGTAAATTTCATTAATTAATTATTATTAATGATGTTAAAGTTATTTAATAATTATATTAAATAAATTAGTTTAAAAATGATTTTATTATTTTAAAAATCATTTTAAATGAAAATAAAGTGTGTAAAGATATTTTAAGTTATAAAATATAACTTTTAATATTTAAAGGATAATTTCATTATTAATTTAATATTAATGATATTTATTTAATGATTAATGATATTAAATTTATTTAATAATTATATTAAATAAATAGTTTAAAATGGTTTTATTTATTTAAAAATCATTTAAAAGGGATAAAAATGAATTAAAAATATTTTAAAGTTATAATTAATGACTTTTATAATTTGGATAAATAGTGCATTAATACTTTAATATTAATGGTAATTATTTAATAATGATTTTAGATGTTTTAAAAATTATTTAAGGGTAATATTAATACGTTAAGAATATTTTGAGTTATTATAAATAACTTTAATATTTTGGTAATGGTATGATTAATAATTTTATATTAATTAATTATTGATGAGAATAGAATTGTTTGATATTTAAATTATTTAATAATGATTCTGATATTTCAAAAATTATAGTAAATGGTAATAATTATTTTATAATTATTATAAGGTCATGAAAAATGATATGACTGTTATTTAATTAGTCTAAATGGATATTGAACAACTGTTTCGAGTCTTAGACTCGATAATTACCCGATAAAGTTGTTGGTAGACCGACATGGTTCAGAAATTGATCTGGACTTAGAAATATAGTTAGTTAATTATTTTATTTGTGATTCAATGGTGGATAAAGTTGTGTGACAATGTGATTAGGAATGAGTTAACTGTTTATTTGTGATGCAATGACTGTGAACCATGTATGACAATGTGATTAAGTTATGTGCTGACTGCAATAAGCAGTACTATGTGTTATGTTATATTGTTCTAATCGATAGAATGATTTGATTAATGATAGGTCGTGATAGAAAAGATAAGTCTAAGTTGCGTAATTTTAAGCAGCGCATCAGGCAAGTATCCTAACTTTGCATTTTCTTTATGCAATGGACAAGTGTAAGAATGTTTCAAAATTATATTATTACTGTGCAGATTGTTAAATCTATAATATATACACCCATTGATTATCAACATGTTAGTATATGATAATTCAGTTATATATTCTGTTCGTTAATTTCTATAAATGATTATACAAGTGTCCCCACTTGGATAATCATTGTATTTAATCACATGTTGATATACCTTTGATATACATATATGTTGAATAATATAAGACCTTTGTTATAAAAACCCGACAGATATGAACATCCCGATAATGGGAAAATTTTTATGCACTACGGCGGACAAAGGATGAACGATAATATCGTTCTAGCAATGTAGTATTGATCAATATAGGGCCCATGGACTGTACACCCGCAGGCCCGTAAGCAATGGTCGGTTTACAGATGAATTTCTGTTTAAACCCTTTCAAAAATAAAAAATAATGTTCATAATGTGTCACAGAAACCCAATGTATAGACAATACATAGTTTTAAAAATTTGAAAGAGGGTTGTTATGTTATTGTTATTGGTAAAGATTACTTCACAACTATTGACTGGTTGTAGAAGAATATTATAAAGAAATCATTTAAATTCTTTCAGCTTATATATATATATATATAATACTTGATGGGCACTCAAATGCTCACCCTTGCTTTATTTAAATATTTTCAGCTAAGTGTGAAGGAATGGAAAGCTCATGCCAAAACAAGTGAAAAGGAAAGCAAATAGGATTTTAGTATTTGTATCTTTTGTAATAGTTAGACTGTACTAAGTTAATGATATGTATTATATATCATGTAAAGAATGTAGTAAAGGTTGCGTACTTGGGATTAAACTCTGATAAATGTAATTTAAGTTCAAAATTTATATTATTGTTATTATTATTAGTAATATTTCAGCTCATAGAAATGGTATCGTGAAGTACCGAGTTCGGGTTTCAAGTATCCGGGTTCGGGGACTTTACAGGTTGGTATCAGAGCTATAGAGTTAGAAACCTTAGGTGGGTTAGACCTTAGGCTATAACTTTAGAACAGAGGGAAACGTTAAAATACAAATAACTCATATAGAGTTTAAAGATAGATGAATTGAATAAATTCATCGTCAAACAAAATAAAAGATAACTTATAAAACTATTATGTGTTGTGTGTATTTATTAATTGCTAGTCAAGATAATTTTTGTGTGTAAGTGTTAAAAAGGAACAGAATTAGGATACCCTTATGTCGTAAAGAATAAGTCAACCTCCATGACTGAGCCAATATCAAAGCTAATAGCTGCAATAAAGGCTCACATTGAAAGCTACCTCAAAGAGGTGGTTATTTTGGAAAGTATAGTACTGGATCAAGAAACGCTAAGTATAACTGATAGGTAAAGTATAGCTAAAGGATTATAAGTGGTCAATGTCGAGTTCTTAAACTCGTATGTTTGTGATGAGTTCTTAACTCATAATGTGTTATAAGTTGTGACAAATTAGGTATAGTTGTGTGTAAATGGATATTGAGGATAATGGAAATGGAATAGGTTATTAAGCAGTTGATCGTTAGGGAAGGTGTAAGGAATAGGTAGTATGAGTATTAGTTGGATATGTATGATTTTAGGTGGTATATATGATAGGTATGTTGGTGTAATGTAATATTTTGTATAATTTATGGCAGCGATTCCCGACTTTCAAGTTACAAAGGGATAGCGAATGTTAAAGCAATATGTGCTAAGGTATGTCCAGTATTTTGAATATGGATCTATATTGGATTAATGGGATAAATTGGTACAAAGATAGTAAATATTTATCTGGTCACTATAGTCGACCGAGTTTTCAAAATCTAATATTTTGAGTACATGATTATGTGAATAGAAAATTTTGCGTTATATGTTAAGCGTTTACGATAAGGCTTAGAATGTAAGAATAATTTATAAAAAAATGCCGTCAAAACGAAAATGAAACCAAAGGATAGAAGAACCTGTCAACAACGCTAGAAGACAACCAGACCCGACACAGAATTTTGCGAACGCGGACGATCAAGCTATGCAGAACGAAATACCAGTAGCGGGAAATCAACTAGACAATCGATCGATAAACTTCAAAGACTTCAAGACAACCGGACCGCCAGGATGTAGAAGATCAACCGACCCTGTTAAAGCGTATGTGATAGCTAGGATAATGGTGGGGGCAAAAGATAACTTTTGTCACCTATATGATAAAAGAAGATAATTTCAATAAATAAGCCAGGAATGTGATTAAAAGGAAGTTTGTATGTGAAAAGTAAGGACAGAAGGGATATATATCTTTCCAAAATGTCCCAATCTAAGAATGTATAGTGAATGTGTTGTGTGCAAATCAACAAAGCATAAAGTAAAAGACTGTGCAAGAAAGGAAATGGAAACAAGGAATGCAAATACGGAACAAGGTAGCAGGACATTGGTGACAACGGGATCAACTTCAACCAACAAACCAACGAAATCAACTGTAAGCGTCTTCAACGGGACTGTTCAAGATATTATGGCAGCCGGGGATGCAACTCCAGGTATTACTCAAACCAATTTTATTTTCTTATATAGATAATAAATTATTTTATAAATTATTTTGAAGGAGGAATTTGAGTTCTCTTAGAAATCAAATTTCTGTTTAAGGGGATAGATAAGCTTTTTACTGAATAGTTAAAGATCGATTCGATCAGTTATGATCGAGATCTATTTGGAATGATTGTGTATGCTATGTACCCTGGTATGTATAGGTTTTAAAATGGTGATTCCGGGGACGGAATCTTTATAAGGGAGGGTGAATGTGACAACCCGATATTTTCTATATAAATAAATCATAAATTTTGCGTATAAATTTTTTTTTTATTTAAATAAATATGAATGATATGTGTCAAGGTAATGTGTAATTATAATAAATAAAATTTATTTATTACATTAAGTATTGCAAATAAATTTGTTTTAGAATTATTTAATTATTATCAATTATATTTTTATACTAATTAATTCCTTATCGGAAATGTTTTATTAATTATTTTTCAAGGAAAATATAATCTTATATTATTTAAATAATATAGGAAATGATTATAGAATAATTATCTATTATAAAGGTAAGAATACGTGAAAGGTATTATGTATGTATTTATGTGATGAACATAAAATATATTTATTACATGAATGGTTATGAATAATTTTATTTTAGAATTAATGCTCATTATAAATTATATTCTAATAATAATTAGTTTTATAGTAAAAATGTTTTTAATGTTTATTTTCCATGAAAATATGATAATTATATTGATTGAATAATATATGATATGATTATAGAATTTTTATAAAAATTATTTTATTATATAAATTTTATTCAGGTTATTAAGTTAATTATTTTAACTTAATTATAAGGTTAATTATGGCAGATAAATCAGATATGGAATCCAAACCCTAATTTCGGGTTTTGATCAAGGAATGAGAATAATAATATTATATTATTATTTATCAGTGTTACAGATATGCATGATTATATGTGTAATATTAATGTGTGGAACAGTTTTAATATATTACGATCAAACTCTAATAATGTTTTGATAAACCCTAATTTTGATTCCGGGATAAGGAATAATGATAATAATATAATATTAATTATATTTTGATTTTTCAGTGCTATAAATAAGTACTGTATATGTGTGGACTGATAATGTTGGTCAAATTATGTATTAACCCTAATTAGGGAGAATCGTAATTACTCAAAATCCTTATTATTATTATTATTATTATTATTATTATTATTATTATTATTATTCTATATTATAATCCCTAATTATAATTTGGAACCCTAATTTGCTTATAGAAAAACCCTAATTGAATTGAAACTCTAAAGCGAAAGTCATTCACGACTTTGAGAATTTGTTAAAGCCGTTATGTAATCACAATAATGTGATTAAAGACTGGTGATATATAATTAAAACCCTAATTTCTTAAATTAGAAACCCTAAATAATAATTAACTAATTGCTAAATGAAAAATCCTAATTTAAAACTCAGGTTGAGTTCGACACTATTCTATAACTATGTTATATGGTGCATGCATGTTATGTATTATATAATTTTCATATTGATTAGGTAAACCCTAATTAATAATTTAGATTTCTAAGAAACCCTAATATTTATTTTATAAACCCTAATTTATTTAAATTGTAAACCCTAATTGTTGAATCGGAAAGCTTAATACTAATTAGGGTATCTTAAACCTAATTAGTAAGGTGTTAATTAATTAAAAACTTAATTAACTAAGAAACCCTAATTTTGTATTTTAGAAACTAAAATTTATTATTTTATTTATTTATTATATTTTTGTGAAAATCCTAATTATGGAAATTCTTGAAATTATTGTAAACCTTAAATGGTCTAAACCCTAGTTGGCTCAAAATCTAAAACCTAAGGGTTTGTAAAGATTATAATTTTACCATTAAAATAAAAAACAAAATGACAAAAATGCCCATCTTACATAATTGAGGCTAAGATATAGTTTTTGACATTAGGCTAAGTTGTTGAACAACTTTAACCACCCCATGTGCATCAAATCTCAGAAAATCTTCAGCATTCCAGCCAAATACATTGCACATATGTAGTATATATAGATTAAAGGAGAGAGAAAAGCCTCATTTTGTTTCATTTTCCACAAACATCCAACTTTGGTTATCTCTCTTGAAACCCACGAAAATTTATATGTATATCAGTCCCTTATATGAGCCCCACGATCACACTTAACCAATTCAGCATCAAGAATCAAAAATCGGACAAGAAAGGTATAAAATCTATCCTTAAATTTCTGTCCAAATTTTTGTGTTAGATGTTAATTTTTTTATGATTAACATGTTATATAAGGTGTTAATAGATGATCTGGGTTGTTGGTTACTAGATCCATAACATCTAGAGGCTCAGATTTGATGTTCTTAAAAATCTGGAAAACTTTCATTTTGTGTTCTGACATCAAATGTCAGGGGCTGTAGATCGTTGTGTGTTTATTGTTTTTGTTGTTTAAGTGTTTAAATATGTATCCTTGTATGAGATCTTGGATCTGGAACTCGAATATGGCTCAGATCTGGTGTATATTGGATGTCATGATCGGTCAAAACTCGTTGACCGGGCATGACCAGTCGAAATCTGGGTAAGCCCAGAATCTGAAAATCGCATCTGACAGCATATTTAACGGCTAAAATCTGACTGATTGAATGTTGTTTATTAATTGTGTTGTAATAACTTTGTAGCCTGTTGTTTTTACTGTATATATATGCCTTAAAATTCCACAAACAATGAATATATCGAACTTAACAAGTGGTCAAAGTAGACCACTTGCACTGTTTTTGCATTTTTGGGAATTTCCAGAAAGATGATGAACACGGTTTCTGACATGGTTTGACCGGAGTGGATCTCATGATTTAAATGTTGTTAGAATGATTTTATGTAATGGATCTCTACTCTTGCATGTTTTCTATACACTGAAGCTTATAGATCACAAAACTATTACACGGATAGCATGTAGTAGAGGCTCAAAATATGACCCATGATCTGTTCTTCATTTCTGGGTAACCCAGAAAATGAAGAACAGACCGAACAGCATGTTTGAAGGCAAAGATCTCGTTGATTATATGTTGTAAGAACTGGTTTGTTGCTGGATCTTGTAGTCGTGCATTAGTACTACAATATCTGGCTAATAACATGCCCAGTAACATCAGGATCTGACCGAAAATCTCGGTCAAACAAGCCACCATGAAGCTGGGCTGTCAGTGTTCTTGAGGCTCAAGAACACCTACAACGACGCTTTTTGTCGCTAAAGATCTACAGCGACGGTTTATTATTATTATTTTCGGAAATTGATTAATAAATAGAAAAAAATAGTTTTTAATTATTAAAAATACAAAATAAATTATTAAAAATTATTTTAAATTCTGAAAATTAGTTTTTAATTATTTTAAATATATTTCATATATATTTAATATTTTTGGAGTATTAAAATTATTTAATTTATTTAATTATAATATTAAATAAATTATTTAAAAATGATTTTAATATTTGAAAAGATCATTTAAAATTATATTAAGGTATAAGAAAATAATTTTAGTTATTTTTGATAACTTTTAATATTATGAGATAATTTTCATTAATAAATTAATATTAATGATAATTAAGTTATTTATTAAATGAATTAAATAAATGAATTAAAAATGATTTTATTAAATTAAAAATCATTTTAAATAAGAATAAGGTATTTAAAAAAATATTTTAAGTTATAAAATATAACTTTTAATATTTAAAGGTAAATTTCATTAATTAATTATTATTAATGATGTTAAAGTTATTTAATAATTATATTAAATAAATTAGTTTAAAAATGATTTTATTATTTTAAAAATCATTTTAAATGAAAATAAAATGTGTAAAGATATTTTAAGTTATAAAATATAACTTTTAATATTTAAAGGATAATTTCATTATTAATTTAATATTAATGATATTTATTTAATGATTAATGATATTAAATTTATTTAATAATTATATTAAATAAATAGTTTAAAAATGGTTTTATTTATTTAAAAATCATTTAAAAGGGATAAAAATGAATTAAAAATATTTTAAAGTTATAATTAATGACTTTTAATATTTGGATAAATAGTGCATTAATACTTTAATATTAATGGTAATTATTTAATAATAATTTTAAATGTTTTAAAAATCATTTAAGGGTAATATTAATACGTTAAGAATATTTTGAGTTATTATAAATAACTTTAATATTTTGGTAATGGTATGATTAATAATTTTATATTAATTAATTATTGATGAGAATAGAATTGTTTGATATTTAAATCATTTAATAATGATTCTGATATTTCAAAAATTATAGTAAATGGTAATAATTATTTTATAATTATTATAAGGTCATGAAAAATGATATGACTGTTATTTAATTAGTCTAAATGGATATTGAACAACTGTTTCGAGTCTTAGACTCGATAATTACCCGATAAAGTTGTTGGTAGACCGACATGGTTCAGAAATTGATCTGGACTTAGAAATATAGTTAGTTAATTATTTTATTTGTGATTCAATGGTGGATAAAGTTGTGTGACAATGTGATTAGGAATGAGTTAATTGTTTGTTTGTGATGCAATGACTGTGAACCATGTATGACAATGTGATTAAGTTATGTGCTGACTGCAATAAGCAATACTATGTGTTATGTTATATTGTTCTAATCGATAGAATGATTTGATTAATGATAGGTCGTGATAGAAAAGATTAGTCTAAGTTGCGTAATTGTAAGCAGCGCATCAGGCAAGTATCCTAACTTTGCATTTTCTTTATGCAATGGACAAGTGTAAGAATGTTTCAAAATTATATTATTACTGTACAGATTGTTAAATCTATAATATATACACCCATTGATTATCAACATGTTAGTATATGATAATTCAGTTATATATTCTGTTCGTTAATTTCTATAAATGATTATACAAGTGTCCCCACTTGGATAATCATTGTATTTAATCACATGTTGATATACCTTTGATATACATATATGTTGAATTATATAAGACCTTTGTTATAAAAACCCGATAGATATGAACATCCCGATAATGGGAAAATTTTTATGCGCTACGGCGGACAAAGGATGAACGATAATATCGTTCTAGCAATGTAGTATTGATCAATACAGGGCCCATGGATTGTACACCCGCAGGCCCGTAAGCAATGGCCGGTTTACAGATGAATTTCTGTTTAAACCCTTTCGAAAATGAAAAATAATGTTCATAATGTGTCACAGAAACCCAATGTATAGACAATACATAATTTTAAAAATTTGAAAGAGGGTTGTTATGTTATTGTTATTGGTAAAGATTACTTCACAACTATTGACTGGTTGTAGAAGAATATTATAAAGAAAATATTTAAATTCTTTCAGCTTATATATATATATAATACTTGCTGGGCACTCAAATGCTCACCCTTGCTTTATTTAAATGTTTTCAGCTAAGTGTGAAGGAATGGAAAGCTCATGCCAAAACAAGTGAAAAGGAAAACAAATAGGATTTGAGTATTTGTATCTTTTGTAATAGTTAGAATGTACTAAGTTAATGATATGTATTATATATCATGTAAATAATGTAGTAAAGGTTGCGTACTTGGGATTAAACTCTGATAAATGTAAGTTAAGTTCAAAATTTATATTATTGTTATTATTATTAGTAATATTTCCGCTCATAGAAATGGTATCGTGAAGTACCGAGTTCGGGTTTCAAGAATCCGGGTTCGGGGACTTTACAATTGCCGCCTTCCTGATGCACATTGCCCTGATTATTGATCTGTGGAGACTCAACGGTCTCCTATGCTCCATTGACGTTCTCAACATTCTCTGATATAATTTTCAAATACTGCCACAAAACAAGGGTTAATTAACATATCACATATTATCCCTCTACTCTGACCGACCAATTAAGTATCAAATAAAATTAGGTAGGTCATACTAGTGAAGGAATTCTCCGTCTCTCCCCTCCTAGTTCTTGACTCACATCTTAGCCAGGGATCATATCCCAAAGCTTTGATACCAACTGTGATGCCCCTAAAATAGGTATACATCACCCATCTTGAGTCGCCAAATACATGGTACATAATACAAATACAATCTTAAATATACAACAAGAGTTGTGAGTTTTAATACAAATATTGTCTTCTAGACAATATCCACTCTCAGAATAAGTCCTCATTACAATTATTATCACACTATTTCATAGAATAGTGAGGACTACTAAAGCTATCATCTGGACCATCACTCCGTTTCTCGACTAGTCCCTGCTAAGTTTTCATTTCCTGAAGAGAACAGTGAAAGAAAGGGTAAGCTCAACTAGCCCAGTAAAAAATATTATGACTAAGATAATGCAGGATAATTATCATTAGCCTTCAATAAATGTTAAACTGATAAAATACAATAGACAACGAGTTTAACTGCAGCGGAATAAGCAAACTATTAAAAGAGTCAAGTAGAGAATAAAATCTACTATCTTTTATGATTTAAAACGTTTTTTCATCACTTTTACCGTTGAGACTCAGCTTAATAAATAATCCACATCGTCCCTACACTACGGCCAAAGATATTCATTAGGGTCACGTCCACAAATTATCCATGCACTACGGGCCACGGATGACTTTCAAAAATATAAACATGAGGATGATGACAATGATATAAGAATTCAATAAAACAAGTTCAAGAATTAGTTTATCCAAGAACTAATAACGTCTAAATTATCAACATGATACTTCTTTGTAGAGTAAAATTCAAGAATGCTCAGAAAAATATTTCCATGAAAAGATACTGGATGAAGCGCAAATATTAAGGATATTCCACTAATTTCATGGAGTATAGAAGTCAAAACTTTAACCAACTGAGTATAATAAAGAATGGAATAACAAAAGAAATCACCAGGCATGTGATAGATCGCAAATGCAGTTTATTCCAACATAATAATAAATACGGAACCAGGTTCGGCGTAAAATGCACAGACAGGATATTTCAACAGAATAATAAAGACGGAACCAGGTTCGGCGTAAAACGCACAAATAGGATATTCCAATAGAATAATAAAGACGGAACCAGGTCTGGCGTAAAAAGCACAGGCAGGATATTCCAATAGAATAATAAATACGGAACCAGGTCCGGCGTAAAACACACAAACAGGATATTCCAACAGAATAATAAAGACTGAAATAACAGAAGAATTTCACCAAGTATAGGGTAGCCATCGTATATAGGTTATTCCAACAGAATAATAAATAATGGAATAACAGAAGAATTTCACCAAGTATAAGGTAGACCGCGTATACAGGTTATTCTAACAGAATAATAAATAATGGAATAAAAAGAGTTCTTTTCATGAATACAAAAGAAATAATACCCCTTACCGTTAAAGAAACTGGATATCGAAGTAGTGAAGTAGCAAAAAACTCTTCTTCTTTCTCTCTATAATTTCTCTCTCTAGAGTTTCAGTGAATTCGTAAGAAATAATGAAGGAATGAGCTTCTATTTATAGAAGAATGGATTGAATAGTAACTAATTCATGAACGGTCCAGATTGATTTACTTTTAAAAGGACTGTCCATATTGATTTACTATTAAAACTTAAGCAACGGTCCATACTGATTCATTAATAAAACTTTAAACCAGCGATTCATATTGATTTACTATTAAAACTTTAAACTAGCGATCCATATTGATTTACTATTATAAATTCAACCAATGGTCTGAAAAATTAGCACTTGTCCTCATTGAATAATATTGTACCCAAAAATAATTTGGACCGAAAAGAAATATATTGTTCGGGTGAATAATAACTCATGAATAGTAACTCGTGAATAATAACTCATGAATAGTAACTCGTGAATAGTAACTCATGAATAGTAACTCATGAATAGTATCTCGTGAATAGTACTCCGACACAAAAAGTGTCCCGAATACCCGATTGAACAATATAACCTCCAGACATCAATTATCATCGAAATAGATGTCGATTTCTACTAACACAAATAATCCCAACACAATGAAACTATCAAATTCATTTTTAATCAACACAAACTTATTCATCATTAATATTATAACTCGCAATATTTAACAACCAAGTTGTTCCCAGGAAAGAAGGGCTTTCCAATAAGTATTTCTCCTTATTGGCGCGAAATTAGGTGACCAAACCTCTCCTTGACAGAACTTCTAGACATTGTAAATATTGCAATTTAATAACTTTGGCGTCTCAATTATTGATTAAATAATATAACATATAATACAGATGATACTGTGACAATAATCGAATCAATAATATGAGAGATATGATGCAGCAATTACTGTAGCAATAATTGAGTATAACTGAGTGATTTCTCACGTAAGCATTAATAATCAATACCTTGTGCTACTATGCAACCACGCGTATTATTGTACTTTTACTACCGAGTAGTTCAACAGTATTAACGGTAAAACTTCTGCAGTTATTTTCATAAAAATATTTTTGTCGTTTTCTCAATCTGACAATAATTCTGTTGTGGGGTCCACCAATGATCGCGCCATTGTATAAATATTCCCTACTAAAACGAATATTCCCTGACCAATCGAATATAATACAACAACTTGCATACTTTGCAAAATTTATAAATATTGCCCACAATTATAACATTATCTCAAATCCACACCATAATATTCAAAAAGTATTTCGAGAAAATTAAATCTTTATTCGTAAAATTTGGGATTTTACATGAAACCCAGAATCATTAACTGTAGAAAATTAACAGTAAAAAATTAAAGCATGAATTTAGTCTGATGTTGTACTACTGTATGAAAAACTAAAACCCAGAATCATTAATAGTAACAAATTAGATCAAGGTTAAAGTGGTTCCTATACCATGAACAACCGAAACCTAGAAACTCAAAAACACCTATAGCGACACTTCTTGTCACTATAAAGCTTTAGCGACAGACATAAAATATTTTCTAAGAAATTAATTAATAAAAATTAGAAATAATTAATAAATAAATATTAAAATAGTTTTAAAAATTATTTTAAGTTATTATAATTAACTTTTAATATTTTTACATAAATTTAATAAATACTTTATTTTATTTGGATATTATTAATAATTAGGTTAATAATACAGTAATTAGAATAATTACTTATAAATAATAAATAATTATTAAAAAATAATATTAATGATATAAAAATCATAATTAATGGTCATAAATTATTTAATGATCGCAAACAAGGTTTTTATAATATTCTAAGTAAATATTAATTATTTAGAAGTAGAAATAAATGATTTAAAAATTATTTAAGGGATAAATAAATACTTAAAAATTATTATAAGCTTCTAGAAATTATTATAATGGATATTTAAATTATCTAAAAATATAATAAAGCTTATAAATAAAGTTTAATCGAATCATCAACTTATTAAGTACCCGGTAAAATCTTTGGACACCGAAACCATATCAAACTTAACCCGAACATATGTAGATTATGTATTTGAGTATTGTTATCAACACTAATGTGTTAGATTTATATGAATGAACATCTTACTTGTTTATAAAACATATCGTGTAGCATTGCTTGACTGATCTTCACTTAGGCAAGTTCCCTAACCATATTTACTTTCGCAAGTCTTCTAACCTATCTTCTTATTTATACAAGTTCTCGAACCCTGTGTATTCGTTAAACAAGATTCTTATCTTGAATTTATTTTTATGTTATACTAAACCTAAACTTGATCTGCCAATTATTACAAAGTTATCGCTATAGTTTTAGCATAATTAAGAAATGAATTATTTATTCATATGATATTATTTATTGAGCTTAACTTGTTTTGTTAAACCAAATTGCTTTGGTAAGACATCATATACTGAAGTTATGTATCCCATAAAGGGATCGATGTTTGGTTAATTAAATATTAACGTTTAGTGTATATGAGCACAAGTAGGATAAGATGCATACTCCTAAGATGTTGAATAGGTTGATCCCCTATCTCATATCTAAACAAAGTTTCTAATTCTTTCTGGTTGACAGAAATAAAAAGTCCAAAAATGGTTGAAAAAGAAATTCCAACAATGGTAGCAACAATCAGTTAAACTTTGAACTGTTATACTTCTTCAAATCATATATTGTTGTAAATATAGAACCTGCTGAGCATGTCACAGCTCACCCTTACAAATTATTCCATTTGAAGTATTAGATGGTAACCTTGGCATTTCTTGGGTTAATAAAGGGAAGCGTCCCTTCTTTGATTAGTTTATTTTACTATCTAGTCGAATGTAATACTGTGTATTAATAAATTCTTTATGAAGAACCATGTAATCGAACCACAAAGATATATATATATATATATATATAACATCTTTTACTTCCGCATCCGTGTTTTCTTTATACATATAGATGTAATAAGAATTTCTAATTTAGTTGAGATCCTTGGGAACTATTTATCTGAGTGGGGGTATTGACAACATGGACTGTTCATGTTGTTGTTGACACTATGGATTTCAGATAGATAGGTACTATCGATATGATAGTGTAAATTTGCATGATATAGACTATACATCTTAGTGAGGGTATTGATAATATGGACTGTTCATGTTATTACTGGTACTATGAATTTTGGATAGATAGATATTATTCACAAATACAGTTTATACATCCAAGTGAGGGTATCCAAACACATCAATAGTTCTCTTGAGAATTGTTATCTATTATAGGATACTATGAACCTTGGATCTATGGGAATTGCATCTAGTTTTAATCGTATAGTCACTTAATTAGATATAAGCAACTAATCAAATACCATGAGTGTATAGATTTAAATGTGTTATATACATTGACTAGTAGTAAGCACCATATCAGATACAGTTGGTGTATAGATATGGGGGCTTTACATTAATGGTATCAGAGTTGTTAAGGCTATTGATATAAGGAAGAGAAATCTTAGTATATAGTCTTCGAGTTCATAAAAATATTAAATTACACATAAAAATAACATTAAAAATATTATGTTGTGTAAAGTTTTATACCAGCATTAGAGGAGTTTTATTTTATAGATGGCCAACTCCAGTGCTGAAGAAATGGTGATAGTAAACAATCCACCACAAATTAAGTCATTTATAGCTAGTGATGTAGAGGATGAAGAATTACTTCATGACCAACAACTGCTAGATGCTGAGGAAGAGAAAGATCCAGCAGCAGGGTAATTAAATAGAATTGATGAACATGATGAAGAAATGGCATCATTATTTAAGACTTCTGAAAATGAGAATAATAAAATAAAGTTTAAGGCACACTAAGCTGAAGGGATGCTAGAATAGGAGAAGGGAACCAATAACCGACTGAAAGTACAACTGCACAATGCACAAAAGGGCAGGAAGGAAATACAGTCAAGGCTTCTCAAAACATCTCTGGGTACTCGAGATGTTTTCAATGATTTGTAGCGCCGATTAGTTCGATATCTGGTAGAGAAGAAAACTGCGTATCTGATAGATCGATCTGTGGTATGCCACATGATCCAGGATCCCTCCGATGATGTTAATGAGTTCTAGAGGGTAGTATAGAAGTCTAAATGCTCTATAATAGTATAAATAAAGGAGTATTTAAAGTTTGTAATATAGCTAGTAGTATATGTAAACTACTAAGTTGTTTTGTATGAATCTTGTGATATATGAATAAAAGATATGTTTTTATTATTCAAATTCTTATGTGGATTTTTTTTTGATATTTTATATAGAATCATGCCACCAACCAGAAGACCCCAACGAGAGATAGATAATGATAATAATCCTACCCAAAATTTAGCAAAACTTTTGTTAGGTGCTATGAATAGACCCATAACCCAAAACACATCCTTTAAAGATTTTAAATTAGTTGGTCCACCCAAGTTCAATGGTACATCTGAACCTGTCAATTCACAAATCTGATTATCAAAAGACAACTTTTGCAACCTTTTTCTTGAAAGGTGAGACAAATTACTGGTCGGAATCAACTAAGGGACGAGTAGAAACGAAAATTATGTCATGGGATAGATTCAAAGAGTTGTTCTTAGAAAACAATTTTTCCCAATCCCTGAAGGATCATATGGAGGACAAATTCCTAGAATTGAAATAAAGAGACCTGATCGTATCTCAATATACAACCAAATTTAACGAACTATGTAAGACCCCAAATAATTAATAAATAAAATTTAATTTCCTTTAATTATTATTTTGAATAGTAAGGGTTGATTTGATTAATGAGGATAGTTATGGGTAAAATACGCAAATATTTCAAAATAAGCAAGTGGTTATAAAATATTCATTATTGTCGGGGAATATTCGTTTGGTCGTGGAATATTCGTACTGTCGGGGAATATTCGTACGACGGCGCAGCCATATGTGGGCCCCATAACGGAAAGCGATTGGAGGAAGAAAACGACAAATATAAGCTGTTTAAAAAATAACGGCGTAAATTTTTACCGTTAACACTGTTGGAATACCCGGTGGTTAAAATACAGTAATACGTGTTGTTACACAGTAGCACACGGTATTGCACAGTATTTTGAATTATTGATCCTTACGTAAGAAGGCACTACTCAATAATTTCTACAGGAGTTACTGTTCATTACTTTATTGATTCAATAATTGCTGCGTTGATCTTTATATTATTATTGTTTCAATAATTGTCATTGCACAGTATTTTCCATTATTAGATCAATCTATATAATAAAACAGAACCCATTTTAAATCTTTCATTTGACAAAGCACAAGAACGGTTCAGATTCATTCTAACTTAATTCTTCCAACTTAATCTAAAGCTCATATTTTTTCCCGCCCAAATCAAATTCACTCATACACCATACTCTCTCTCATGTTCACACACAAAATCTTTCTCTCTCCTCTCTTCTTCACACACACAAACAAATAATAATAATAATTATTATTATTATTATTATTATTATTATTATTATAATTATTTTTATAATAGTACTAATTCTAATAATAATAATAATAATAATAATAATATCTATATAATAAAACAGAACCCATTTTGAATCTTTCATTTGACAAAGCATAAGAACGGTTCAGATTCATTCTAACTTAATTCTTCCAACTTAATCTAAAGGCTCATATTTTTTCCCGCCCAAATCAAATTCACTCATACAGCATACTCTCTCTCATGTTCACACACAAAATCTTTCTCTCTCCTCTCTTCTTCACACACACAAACAAATAATAATAATAATTATTATTATTATTATTATTATTATTATTATAATTATTATTATAATAGTACTA
This sequence comes from Panax japonicus, assembly GCA_020205505.1. Classification (NCBI taxonomy): domain Eukaryota; kingdom Viridiplantae; phylum Streptophyta; class Magnoliopsida; order Apiales; family Araliaceae; genus Panax; species Panax japonicus. The sequence goes on from CM035114.1 coordinate 36,264,568, forward strand.
ATACTAATAATAATAATAATAATAATAATAATAATAATAATAATAATATCTATATAATAAAACAGAACTCAATTTGAATTTTATAATTTGACAAAGCACAACAACGTCTCAGATTCATTCTAACTTAATTCTTCCAACTTAATCTAAAGGCTCATATTTCTTCCCGCCCAAATCAAATTCACTCATACACCTTAGGTGTTGTTTGTTTACATCTGATTGCCTCTTAATGGACTGCCTCTTATTCGCTAAGAGGCATGATACTGTTTGTTTTATTTTTTGTTACCTCTGAATGCCTCTTAATCGGTAAGACAAAATGAAATCTTAATAATTAAGAGGTGTCTCTTAATGAATTTTTTTTGCTAATTTTTTTTATATAAATATATTAAACAATATTATGCACTCATTTTTATTAAATTGAATATTTAAAATTATTAAATAAAATTTTATCCTTTAAAATGGTAAAATAGTGTCATTAAGAGACAACTTATTTTTTAGTTATCAAACAATTTTTTAGATTCAGACCTCATAACCATTCAGATAATCTAATTTATTAAGACATCATAATCATTCGGATCTTAATTCTCAAATTTATCAAACACAACCTTACTCTCCCTCATGTTCACACACAAAATCTTTATCTCTCCTCTCTTCTTCACACACACACAAATAATAATAGTACTAAAAATAAATATTATAATAATAATAATAATAATAATAATAATAATAATAATAATATTAATAATAATTATAATAGTACTACTACTATTAATAATTATAATAATAATAATAGTAATAGTAATAGTAGTAATAATAATAATAATAATAATTATTATTATTATTATTATTATTATTATTATTATTATTATAATTGTAATAGTAATAGTAATAGTAATAGTAATAGTAATAGTAATAGTAATATATATAATAAAGATTCAGATTCATTCTAATTGATTTGAACGGGAAAGCCTAAGTACGGTTCAGATTCATTCTAATTTTAATTCAAAATAATAATAATAATAATATAATAATTATAATAATAATAATATTATTATAATAGTAATAATAATTATAATAATAGTAATAATAATAATAATAACAATAATAATAATAATAATAATAATAATAATAACAACAACAATAACAATAATAATAACAATAATAATAATTATTGTGATGGTGTGGTGAATTATGATAATTATTATTGATAATTATAAGTTTTATAGACAAGTTTAAATTTTTCTGGATATCTATTTTTAAAGGAAAATTAATTATTGTGGTAGTATGGTAAATTGTGATAATTATTATGTCTGATTGTAAGTTATTCTAAGTTGCAAAGAGTCTTTAGGTAATAAAATATTTTTCGAATTTTAATCTAATTTTTCGTTACGCCGTGCCTTCAGGCACGGGCAATTACTAGTAATTCATATTATTTGAATAATATTATCAGATAACATTATTGGCAATGTCTAGAAAGTTCTGTCAAGGAGAGGTTTGGTCATCTAATTGCGCGCCAGTAAGGAGAAATCCTTATTGGAAAGCCCCCTCTATCCTGGGAACGGCCTTGTTGTCAGTACTGTGATTCTGTAATATTATTTTTAATAATTAATTATTGATTATTATGCTAAAGAAAATATTTATTTTATGTGGATATAGATGGAGAAAATTTTTAATGTGACAATTGTTGAAAATTAATATTTTATCTTTTTCTGATAAAATAATTCATTTAAATATATTATTTTAATAATATATTAACAATGATATTTTTACAATGAATGCGGGATATATGAGTATATGAGGAGGTAGAGTATTTTTGTGGCATTAAATGTTTAACACATGTTTTGTGTGTCGGTGGACATAATTTTTGGCCGAAAATTGAGTATAAACTGTAAAATCGCCCGTTTGTAGATTTCGGTCAATTTCTATTTGGAATTTGGAAAAAACTTTCTTCTGTAAGTTGTAGAGAATTGAAATTCCTATAAAAAGACACGAGATTCGAATTTTCTAATAAAAGGGCTATTTATTGTGAATTATTGAAGTTCCGGAGTTCCGAAATAATTGATTTTTGGAAGTTTTAATTATTATTTTCAACAAAAACGTTTTTCAAAGGTTGGTGGGAATCTTTAGCATGTGTTTGATGGCTAAAATCAGATTCCTTGGTGGTTGGCTTGAATGTTTTGTAAATATTAATATTATATTAATTTAGTCTCCTTTGGCGTTCTAACATTTTCCTATAAATAGAGGGCTAAGTTAGAATTGAAAATCACACCAGAAACAAAGTTTTCTCTCTTTCTCTCTCTATATTATCGAGCGTATCCTTGTGATTATACTTTGAGTGTTGCTATACGGTGCGAGTTTCTGTCAGCACTATACCGAAATTCAGTTAGAAGTACGGCTATTTTGAGGTAAGGGATGTTATTTTCTTCTTAAATGATATTATTTTCTTCAATATCATTATGTCGAAATATTGGTGAACGTTTTTATCAAATTTGGAACTTTTTGTGTCGAAGTTACTATTCACGTATACGGCACTATTCACGTATACGGTACTATTCACGAATACGACACTATTCACAGAAAATTTATTTTTTTTCTTTTCGTCCAAAATATCTATTGTGGATACTAGCTTTGATTGTATCCATGTTTTGATCATTCTTGAATTTTACACCACTATGATTATTTTTGAGGTATTTTTGGACATGGATAAAACAAAGTACGAATCCTTAATCCTTGTCATTTTGTTTCACAGGATTCGCTTCTTTAAAAATATTTTTTATCATCTTCAGTCTTAAAGGATGTTATTATTGAATATTTTTGGCCTTTAGTGCAAAGATGAATGATTTCTGATGAATATCTTTGGCCCGTAGTGCAAAAATGAACAGGTGTTTAGATGAACATGACCAACAAATGAATATCCTTGGCCTGTAGTGCAAGGATGAATATATGATTCAAGATGTGCATTGATTGATGTTACAGGGATAAAAATAATGTTGATGGACTGTTAAATTCATAGACATTAGTAGATTTCATCCTCTACGTAACTCTTCTATGAATTAATATTTTCCGCTGCAAATATTGATTTAAAACTTGTTGTCTATTGTATTCTATTAGATTTTTCCCTGTTGAAGACTAACGATAATTTGTTGTATATTATCTTAGTCATAATATTCTTTACTGAGCTAGTTAAGCTCACCCTTTTCCTTTTTGTTCCATTTTTCTTCTCAAGAGACGAGAATATAGCGGGTATGAGTCGGGGTATGAATTGATGGTTCTTGAGAGAGTTGTTTAGTAGTCCTCACCATTTTTGTACAATAATATATCAATAATTGTATTGAGGACATAGTTGGGTATGTATATTGTCTAGATGACAATGTTTGTATTCAAACTCACAGTTTATGGGTTGTAAAAGTTGTAGTTGTTTCTGTACCATGTATTTGGCGACTCAAAATGGGTTGGATGGAATGGACCTATTTTGGGGGCGTCACAATTGGTATCAGAGCTTAGGGATATGATCTCTGGCGGAGATCGGGGAATAGAACTAGGAGGGGAGAGACGAGTAAATCCTTCGCTAGTGTGTTCTATCAAAGCTTATTTGTTAGTTGGTCAGTATATAGGGATATTATGTGATATATTGATTTCCTTAATTAATCCTTGTTTTATGACAGTATTTGAGAACGTCGACTGAGAATATTAACAATGGAAATGAGACCGTGGAGACGCCTGTACTCACCAATGAGGAGAACGTGCAACAGGCTGGCAATGTTCCTCCTGTGAACAACACCACTGATCAGACGGTGAACAACGCAATGTTTAGAAACTTTTTGCAGTTCATGCAAAATCAGACGAGGGAAACTCGTGTTAAAAATATAGGAGGAAATGATAACAATTCACGGGTTGTCACAGCCAAGCAGTTCAAAGAGTTGGGTCCACCAGAATTTAAGGGAAAGCCAGATCCGATCATGGCGGAGACATGGGTCAAGCAAATTACCAAGATATTCGATGTCTTGGGATGCACAGAGGAACAAAAGGTTCCATTCGCCACCTTTATGTTCCGTGGCAAGGCAGACTACTGGTGGGAGTCTGTGAAGCGTACCCATTTAGCCGCACTCAGCATGTCTTGGGAGACGTTTCAGAAACTATTTAATGACAAATACTTTCCTGAAAGTGTTCGTCATATGAAGGAAGTGGAGTTCATCAGATTAGAACAAAATAACATGACGGTGTCTCAGTACGAGGCAAAGTTTGCAGAGTTATCCAGGTTTGCACCTCATTTGGTGGAGAATGAGGAACGTATGACGCGGATGTTTCTGAGAGGTTTGAAACCCGGCATACGACAATATCTCATCTCTCATAAATTTTCTCTCTATTCAGATGTTGTTAACAGGGCTCAATTGTTAGAGCGAGATAACGAGTACGGTCAACCGAGGTACCACAATCAGGATCATACCAGAGATAGAAGTCAACAAAATAACGATAACCAGTGGAGAAAGAAAAAGACGGACAAAAATGTTAACCACTTTGGTGGTAATCATGGCCATGAAAATAGAAGAAGCGAGTCAGGGGGGAGATTTTAAAAAGAGGAGATTTAACAACGACCATGTGAAGACGACAGTGCCGGCAGCAACTGGTTCTAAGGGAGGAGAAAGACCACTGGTCATATGCTACAAGTGCGGGAAAGAGGGACATATCAGTCCAAACTGCCCACAACAGTTCAAGGTATGCTATAATTGTGGAAAGGAAGGACATATCGCTCGAGATTGTACGGTAGCAAAACCTAGTTCAGCGGGGACGGTGACTCAAAAGACTGTCCCAGAAAAGCCAAAGTCAATGGTTCTTGGAAGAGCGTTTGTTGTGACTGGTCAACATGCGAGGAACCCAAACGAGGTGATCACGGGTAAGCTATTTATAAATTCTTGCGAAGTTTATACCATACTTGATACCGGTGCTACCCATTCATTTATCTCTCCTGCTTGCGCTCAACGTTTAAACTTGACTCCAGAGAAATTAGACTTTGACCTATCTGTGGAAACTCCGTTAGGAGAAACTTTCATCACATCCACTGTTTATAAATCTTGTTTCATTCAAGTTGGCACCGTCACCTTACCTGTTGACCTGATCTCTTTAAAGATACTTGCTTTTGATGTGATTTTAGGGATTGATTGGTTAACTACTCATCATGCCAAAATTGATTGTTTTCGTAAGGTTGTTAATTTTCATATTCCTAATCAACCTGTTGTTCGAATTCAGGCAACTAAACCATTAAAATCAATCACTGTCATATCTAATCATAAAGCTATTCGTTTATTGAAAAACGGATGTCAAGCTTTCTTAGCCCATGTTATGGATTTGAATAAAGACACGTCAAAATTGAATAATATTCCTGTTGTTATTGACTTTCCTGACGTATTTCCTGAAGAAATTCCCGGTCTACCCCCAGAACATGAAGTTGAATTCTTTATTAATCTTGAACCTGGTACAAAGCCCATTTCTAAAACCCCATATCGAATGGCTCCTATTGAACTTCAGGAGTTAAAAGTCCAACTACAGGAGTAATTGGACATCGGTTTCATTTGTCCTAGTACATCTCCTTGGGGTGCTCCTGTTTTATTCGTAAAGAAGAAAGACGGGAGTATGCGACTTTGTATTGACTATCGGGAATTGAACCATGTCACCATTAAGAATAGGTATCCTCTACCTCGTATTGATGACTTGTTTGACCAGTTGCAAGGAGCACAATTCTTTTCAAAAATCGATCTTCGTTCTGGATATCATCAGCTAAAAATTAGAACTGAGGATATTCCAAAGACTGTCTTCAGGACTCGGTATGGGCATTATGAATTCTTAGTCATGTCTTTTGGATTGACTAATGCTCCTGCTGCTTTCATGGATATGATGAACCGAGTATTCAAGGATTATTTGGATCAATTCGTTGTTGTCTTTATTGATGACATCCTCATATATTCCAAAAGCCGTGAAGATCATGAGCACCATTTGAAGCTGGTACTCCAAAGGCTTCGTGAAAACAAGTTATATGTTAAGTTGAAGAAATGCGAGTTCTGGCTTGAGGAAGTAGCATTCCTTGGGCACGTGGTGTCAAAAAATGGAGTATCTGTTGACCCGACGAAGATTGAAGCAATACAAAGTTGGGAGAAACCGAAGTAGGTCACTGAAGTACGTAGCTTTTTGGGCTTAGCTGGTTATTATCGGAGATTCGTGGAAGGGTATTCTCGAATTGCTACTCCATTAACTCAGCTAACTCGGAAGGATACAAAATTCGTATGGAACGAGGAATGCGAGAAGGGTTTTCAAGAGCTTAAGAGGAGACTTATTTCGGCACCTGTTCTAACAATACCATCTGGTTCGGATGGATTTGTTATCTACAACGATGCTTCGGGTAAAGGGTTAGGATGTGTTCTCATGTAACGTGGGAAAGTCATAGCCTATGCCTCGCGACAACTTAAAGAGTATGAGAGGAATTATCCTACTCATGATCTAGAGTTGGCAGCAGTCGTTTTCGCGCTAAAGATCTAGAGGCACTATCTATACGGGGAGAAAGTGGAGATATATTCAGATCATAAAAGCCTCAAATATTTCTTCACTCAAAAAGAACTCAATATGCGGCAACGACGTTGGCTCGAGTTGTTGAAAGATTACGATCACACTATTCAATACCATCCTGGAAAAGCGAACGTGGTAGCTGACGCATTGAGTAGAAGATCATATATAGGAATGAGTGCAATGATGTCAAGTATACGCATAGAGCCAACTTTAATAGAAAAAGTTAAGGTTGCTCAAGCCACCGATCCGGAACTGATGCATATGAAGACGAAAGTACAAGAAGGTGCCATTCCAGAAGCGAGAATTGATGAAGAAGGAATACTTCGAGTCCACTCCAGACTTTGTGTTCCTAACGATTCTGATTTGAAGTACAAGATCATGATGGAGGCACAAAATACACCGTTTGCAATTCATCCTGGAAGTACCAAAATGTATCGTGATCTTCGACATACATTTTGGTGGAACAATATGAAGAGAGAGATTGCAAAGTTTATTTCAACGTGTTTAACTTGTCAACGTGTAAAGGCGGAGCATCAAGTGCCAAAGGGTCCATTGCAACCACTTGAGATTCCGAAATGGAAGTGGGAACACATTACTATGGATTTCGTTACGGGTCTTCCTACGGTTTCTCAAGGCATCAATGTTATTTGGGTTATTGTTGATAGATTAACCAAGTCTGCTCATTTCTTGCCGATACGGGAGACTTATTCCCTTGAACGTCTTGCTCAAATGTACGTAAATGAGATTGTAAGATTGCATGGCATGCCAGTATCCATAGTTTCGGATCGTGACCCAAGATTTACTTCAAGATTTTGGGTTAGCTTGCAAAAAGCTATGGGTACGGAGTTACGATTCAGTTCGGCATACCATCCTCAAACGGACGGACAATCAGAGAGGACTATTTAAACTCTTGAAGATTTATTAAGACTCTGTGTCCTAGACTTCAAGGGCAGTTGGGATAAATATTTACCATTGGTGGAATTCTCCTACAACAACAGTTATCAGGCAAGCATTGGTGTGGCCCCATTTGAAGCATTGTATGGACGAAAGTGTCGCTCTCCAGTATGTTGGGACGAGGTGGGTGAAGCAACATTGTTGGGACCCGAGTTAGTACGTATGACTACGGAGAAGATCCAAACGATTCGACAATGTATACAAACAGCACAAGATCGACAAAAGAGTTATGCGGATCTTCATCGAAAGGACGTAGAATTTAGTGTTGGGGATCATGTATTGTTGCGTGTTGCCCCATGGAAGGGAGTTACAAGATTCGGAAAGAGAGGAAAACTTAATCCACGATTTATTGGTCCGTTTCAAATTCTTGATCGAGTAGGTAATGTAGCCTATAGACTCACGTTACCTCCAAGTATGTCTCGTGTTCATAATGTTTTTCATATATCTTTGCTTTGTAAATATGTGAAAGACCCGAACAACATCATTGAGTTAGAACCGGACGTGATAGCCGAAGATTTAACGTATGAGGAGGTACCTGTCAAGATCTTGGATAGGAAGGAGCATGTCCTACGCGCGAAGGTAATACCACAAGTTAAAGTTTTTTGGAGGAATCATGCTATAGAGGAAATGACCTGGGAGTTGGAAACGGAAATGAAAACGAGGTATCCTCACCTTTTCGAAACACCAGGTACGTATGTCAATTTCGAGGACGAAATTTTATAAGGAGGGGAGGTTGTAAGACCCCAAATAATTAATAAATAAAATTTAATTTCCTTTAATTATTATTTTGAATAGTAAGGGTTGATTTGATTAATGAGGATAGTTATGGGTAAAATACGCAAATATTTCAAAATAAGCAAGTGGTTATAAAATATTCATTATTGTCAGGGAATATTCGTTTGGTCAGTGGAATATTCGTACTGTCGGGGGATATTCGTACGACGGCGCAGCCATATGTGGGCCCCATAACAGAAAGCGATTGGAGGAAGAAAACGACAAATATAAGCTGTTTAAAAAATAACGGCGTAAATTGTTACCGTTAACACTGTTGGAATACCCGGTGGTTAAAATACAGTAATACGCGTTGTTGCACAGTAGCACACGGTATTGCACAGTATTTAGAATTATTGATCCTTACGTAAGAAGGCACTACTCAATAATTGCTACAGGAGTTACTGTTCATTACTTTATTGATTCAATAATTGCTGCGTTGATATTTATATTATTATTGTTTCAATAATTGTCATTGCACAGTATTTTCCATTAGCAGATCAATAATTCATATTATTTGAATAATATTATCAGATAACATTATTGGCAATGTCTAGAAAGTTCTATCAAGGAGAGGTTTGGTCATCTAATTGCGCGCCAGTAAGGAGAAATCCTTATTGGAAAGCCCCCTCTATCCTGGGAACGGCCTGGTTGTCAGTACTGTGATTCTGTAATATTATTTTTAATAATTAATTATTGATTATTATGATAAAAAAATATTTATTTTATGTGGATATAGATGGAGAAAATTTTTAATGTGACAATTGTTGAAAATTAATATTTTATCTTTTTCTGATAAAATAATTCATTTAAATATATTATTTTAATAATATATTAACAATGAAATTTTTACAATGAATGCGGGATATATGAGTATATGAGGAGGTATAGTATTTTTGTGGCATTAAATGTTTAACACATGTTTTGTGTGTCGGTGGACATAATTTTTGGCCAAAAATTGAGTATAGACTGTAAAATCGCCCGTTTGTAGATTTCGGTCAATTTTTAATTGGAATTTGGAAAAACTTTCTTCTGTAAAGTTGTAGAGAATTGAAATTCCTATAAAAAGACGCGAGATTCGAATTTTCTAATAAAAGGGCTATTTATTGTGAATTATTGAAGTTCCGGAGTTCCAAAATAATTGATTTTTGGAAGTTTTAATTATTATTTTCAACAAAAACGTTTTTCAAAGGTTGGTGGGAATCTTTAACATGTGTTTGATGGCTAAAATCAGATTCCTTGGTGGTTGGCTTGAATGTTTTGTAAATATTAATATTATATTAATTTAGTCTCCTTTGGCGTTCTAACATTTTCCTATAAATAGAGGGCTAAGTTAGAATTGAAAATCACACCAGAAACAAAATTTTCTCTCTTTCTCTCTCTATATTATCGAGCGTATCCTTGTGAGTATACTTTGAGTGTTGCTATACGGTGCGAGTTTCTGTCAGCACTATACCAAAATTCAGTCAGAAGTACGACTATTTTGAGGTAAGGGATGTTATTTTCTTCTTAAATGATATTATTTTCTTCAATATCATTATGTCGAAATATTGGTGAACGTTTTTATCAAATTTGGAACTTTTTGTGTCGGAGTTACTATTCACGTATACGACACTATTCACGTATACGGCACTATTCACGAATACGCACTATTCACAGAAAAATTATTTTTTTTTCTTTTCGTCCAAAATATCTATTGTGGATACTAGCTTTGATTGTATCCATGTTTTGATCATTCTTGAATTTTATACCACTATGATTATTTTTGAGGTATTTTTGGACATGGATAAAACAAAGTACGAATCCTTAATCCTTAATCCTTGTCATTTTGTTTCACTGGATTCGCTTCTTCAAAAATATTTTTTATCATCTTCAGTCTTAAAGGATGTTATTATTGAATATCTTTGGCCTGTAGTGCAAAGATGAATGATTTCTGATGAATATCTTTGGCCCGTAGTGCAAAGATGAACAGGTGTTTAGATGAACATGACCAACAAATGAATATCCTTGGCCTGTAGTGCAAGGATGAATATATGATTCAAGATGTGCATTAATTGATGTTACAGGGATAAAAATATTGTTGATGGACTGTTAAATTCATAGACATTAGTAGATTTCATCCTCTACGTAACTCTTCTATGAATTAATATTTTCCGTTGCGAATATTGATTTAAAACTTGTTGTCTATTGTATTCTATTAGATTTTTCCCTGTTGAAGACTAACGATAATTTGTTGTATATTATCTTAGTCATAATATTCTTTACTGAGCTAGTTGAGCTCACCCTTTTCCTTTTTGTTCCATTTTTCTTCTCAGGAGACGAGAATATAGCGGGTACGAGTCGGGGTAGGAATTGATGGTTCTTGAGAGAGTTGTTTAGTAGTCCTCACCATTTTTGTACAATAATATATCAATAAATGTATTGAGGACATAGTTGGATATGTATATTATCTAGATGACAATGTTTGTATTCAAACTCACAGTTTATGGGTTGTAAAAGTTGTAGTTGTTTCTGTATCATGTATTTGGCGACTCAAAATGGGTTGGATGGAATGGACCTATTTTGGGGGCGTCACAAACTATCCAGGTTTGGTCCTCACCAAGTCAATACTGAACTTAGAAAGACTCTGAGGTATCAAGAAGTTTTGAAACCTTAGATACGAAGTAAGTTATCAATTTTCCAACAAAAGACTTTTTCCAAAATACTCGAGAAAGCTTCCATAGCTGAGAGTGAAAACGAGAATCTCATTAAATTTCATTAGGAAAAGAAGAGTCAAAATGAGAAGGGGAAACCTAAGACCAAACCCAGTTAAGGTGGGTCTAATAATAAGCGAAAATGGGATTCTAATTTTTCTAATAACCTAGGAAAGAAGGTAGGTAATAATAACAATAACTTCAGTAATAATAACTTTAAACCTTTTCTTACCCGTGGAGGAAAATATAAAGGAATATGTTTTAAAAGTATAAATAAATGTTACAATTATGGAAAAATGGGACACCTTTCTCCACAGTGTTCTCTCCTTAATAAAAATAAATGTTTAAATTGTGGTTCATCGGAACATTTCGTGAGAAACTGTCCCAAACCCAAGAACCAAGGAGGAAAGGAAATAGAGTGCCAGAGAATATTAATAATCAGTCAACATTAGCTGCAGTTGGAACTCAGAATCAACCATCCGCGAGAAAATTTAATATGTCAGTGAAGGATGTTGTCGCTTCACAGGACGTGGTGACATGTATCATCCCTATCAACACTTTAAATGCATATGTTTTATTTGATTCTGGTGCTACTTGTTCCTTTGTGTCTAATAGTTTTTCTAATGATTTGAATAAATCATGTGAAAATTTAGACAAACCATTTGTGTAGAAATTGAAAACAATGAAAAGATACCGGTTAAGACCATATATAAGGACTGCAGTGTGGAGATAAATGGACATAATTTTCTGGTAGATCTTATTCCAATTTAGTTGGGAGAATTTGATGCAATCTTGTGAATGGATTGGTTAGTTAACTATAACGCGATGATCAATTGTCATCAAAAATGTATAAACCTTTTGACTGCGTCGAAGTCAAAGGTAGTGTTCAACGGAGGTTGTTTCCCTAAGTAATCTCGATGTTTGACCATAACTCAGGTAGAAAGGTTACTTAGAAAAGGTTGTTCGGGATATTTGGCCTATATAGTTGATACTCGATAGGAAGTAGTAAAACTAGATCAAATACCTATAGTTAAAGATTTTCCCGATGTGTTTCCAAATGACTTACAAGTTTACCTCCAGATAAGGAAATTGAGTTTATCATTGATCTTGCACCGGGAACAACACCAGTTTTTAAGGCACCATATAGAATGGCACCTGTAGAACTGAAAGAGTTACTAGTACAATTACAGGAACTCTTAGATAAAAAGTACATACAACCTAGTGTTTCACCTTGGGGAGCACCAGTATTGTTTGTAAAGAAGAATGATGGAATCATAAGGCTATATATAAACTATATAGAATTAAATAAATTAACCATTAAGAATAAATATCCTTTGCTGAGGATTGATGATTTTGTTGACCAATTAAAGGGGGTCGAACACTTTTCAAAGATTAACCTTAGGAAATGTTATCATCAATTAAAGGTAAGAAAGGAATATGTGCCGATGACAGCGTTTAGGGCACGCTATGGACATTATAAGTTTCTTGTAATGTCTTTTGGGTTGACAAATGCACCAACAACATTTATGGACTTGATGAATCGAGTGTTTAAACCATGCTTAGACAAATTTGTTATAGTGTTTTTCGATGATATTCTGGTATACTCGAAAACATAGGAAGAGCATGGGGAACACTTATGAGTCGTTTTGGAGATATTACGAAAGGAACAACTTTATCCAAAGTTCTCCAAGTGTGAATTCTAGTTAAAGAGAGTTCAATTTTTAGGTCATGTAGTTAACAAAAATGGAATATCAATAGATCCAACTAAGATCGAAACGGTTGTGAATTGGGAACAACCAACAACTCCAACAGAAGTAAGAAGTTTTCTCAGCTTAGCAGGTTATTATCGATGGTTTATAAAAGATTTTTCAAAAATAGCAACCCCATTAACCAATTTAACTCGAAAGATGGTGAAATACGTCTGGACAAATAAATGTGAAGAGAGGTTCCAAGAGTTGAAGAAGCAACTGAGCATGGCTCTAGTGTTATCCTTACCAGATGATACAGGAGGCCTTGTAGTATTTAGTGATGTGTCACACAGAGGTTTAGGGTATGTGTTGATGCAACATGGGAAAGTGATCGCTTATGCATCACGACAACTCAAAGATTATGAGAAGAGGTATCCTACTCATGACCTGGAGTTAGCCGCGGTAGTTTTTTCCCTAAAAATTTGGAGGCATTACTTTTACGGGGAGAAGTGCAAGATATATAAAGATCACAAATGTTTGAAATATATTTTTACACAAAAGGAACTGAACTTAAGGTAGAGAAGATGGTTAGAACTGATAAAGGATTTTGATTGTGAAATCTTATATCATCCCAGTAAAGTTAATGTTGTAGCTGATGCGTTAAGTAGAAAGAATCAAGAAAACTTGGACGTAATAACCACCAATAATAGGTTAATAAAAGATTTTGAAAAATTAGAAATTGAGGTGGGATGTCCAACTACCTCTACCCAAAAGTTATTCATCATAGAGGGAGTTTCATCTCTACTTGATAAAATTAAAGAGATGCAAGAAAAGGAGAAAATTGTCAAAAATGTAAGTCTAATGTAACTCATATTAAGAATAACAAATTCAAAATAGACTTGGATGGAATAATAAGATATGAAAATATAATTTGGGTTCCGTTAAACCAAACCTTAAAAGATGAAACCTTAAATGAAGCTCATAATTCTAAATTTTCCATACATCCTGGCAGTACTAAAATGTTCAAGGACTTAAGTCGACACTTTTGATGGTCGAATGTGAAAAGAGAAATAGTTTAATGGGTAAGAAAATGTCTCACGTGTCAAAGGGTTAAGGCTGAACATCAAAAGCTGAGTGGTTTACTTCAAGCCTTACCAATTCCTGAGTGGAAGTGGGAACATATAATTATGGACTTTGTGGTAGGCCTTCCAGCTACACAAAAGGGCCATAATGAAATTTTGGTAATAGTTGACCATTTAACCAAATCAACTCACTTTTTACCTATTAAAGTTACTCATAACTTAGACCAACATGCCAAGCTATACATTAATGAAATTATCTTTAGGCATGGAGTACCTGTTTCTATAGTGTCAGATCGAGATCCACGCTTTACTTCAAATTTTTTGAAGAGCCTTCAGAAACACTTAAGAACACAATTAAGATTGAGTACATCTTATCACCCTCAAATTGATGGGCAAAGTGAGAGATCCATTCAAACATTAGAGGATGTGTTAAGAACATGTATCATCGACTTCAAAGGAAGTTGGGAATATCAATTACCTTTGGTGGAATTTTTCTATAACAATAATTATCATGCTAGTATAAGTATTCCACCCTATAAACCATTATATGGTAGGAAATATAGAACACCTTTATGTTGGGATAAAGTCGGGGAAAGAAAAATGCTAGGACCTTAAATAATCTAACAAACTACTGAAACCATCAAAATTATACGTGATTGATTACAAGCATCACAAGATCGACAGAGGAAATAGACTGATCCATCATCAACAATTAAACTTTAACATATAAAGCCACGTATTCCTAAAAGTATCTCCTTGGAAGGGAAAGATACGTTTTGTCAAGAAAGGAAAACTGAGTCTGAGATTCATTAGACCTTTTAAAATTTTGAGAAGGATATGTGAAGTTGCTTATGAAATATCACTACCTCCTGAGTTAAACCATAATCATAATGTGTTTCATGTGTCCGTATTACAACCATACAAACCTGATTACAAACACGTTATAAATTATGAGCCAATCCAAATCAAAAAAGATCTTTCTTATATAGAAGAACATATGCAGATCGTCGATCATAAAGAGTAAGTCTTGAGGAATAAATTAATAACATCAGTCAAATTGATCTAGAGGAATTAGAACGTTGAAGAGGCTACATGGAAGCTTGAAGATAAAATGCGAGAGAACTAATAAGACTTAGATATGTAAAATTCAATTTTATTAATAAAATCTCTCAATTCTGAAAGTGTTATGTGTTAATGTATACTCTTTTTAACAAATTACGTTAAATAAATTTTTGTCCAAAAATTGACGTGCTTGACACCTCGTGCTTAAAAATATACTTTCGAAAACAGACTTTTCAATATTTTTATTTTGACAAGTTGCTTTGTCGTGCTTACACTGACAAAATGCTTTGTCATGCTTGTTAGGATTTATGGAAAATCTAATTTAAGAACCCTAGAATACAACCCTAACCCTAATTAGCTAGACTAAACCCTAATTAAGTTATCCTAATACCTAATTATGATTACTAAACTTCAATTACGTACTAATAAATATCATTAAGCAACCCTAATCATAAAATATAAAACCTTAATTAAGATTATTGAGGATTAGGGCAAAGATAAGCTACTAATATAACCAAACTAGCTCATAAATAGGTTAGGAGTTACCAAACCAAGTCCCAAGGGTGCACATGGTCTGTCAACCTTCCCCAAGCAACACAAGTAACTTAGCAATAGATTTTTGTGGAGGCAAGTAGGTAAAAATGACCAAAAACCCTAAGTTACTTAAGTCTATAAATAGCAACACATCCTCTGGCCAAACCTGTGACGCCCCCAAATTCAGGTACTTTTTACCTCAGATCTGGTACATCATTTCTATAACTATTGCGGAAGATATAAACATAAATTATTTATACATTAAATTTTTACACATCATTCCCAAGGTCTACAACCTTAACTAAATACATACCATCAATATCTAAAAAGGTTTACAATGTTATTTTCGTCAGAAAATTTAATAGATATAACTGCACCATAATTAAATCTTGCATTTTGCCTTTGCCTCTGTCCTTATTCAAGCTTTCATCTTAATCTAAAAATTTTATCATGATATAGCAAGGGTGAGCAACAAGTTTGCCCAATAAGTTTAAATTTAATTGATGATATATCATGATTGAAAAGAATGAATAAGCTTTCAAGTTTTCAACAATGTAATAATTGTAAAATAACTTAAATCAAGTGTCAATAATTGAGTGACTGAATCAATAATATTTGAAGGTCAACAATGACCCTGAACAATTTAACTGAACCTTATGGTAATGAAGGTGATCAACCTTTCATACTTGATGAACATATACAACATGCACTAAGTAGGAATCAATAATCAGTTTAGACGTGAATAATCATCAATAATCATTCACTAACATGCTTTGTAATATAACTCGAGTTTGAGTTAAGGAAACTTACATGTACAGGTGATTACCGCTAAGCAATCTAATGTAATCTCTTATGAAAGACATATCAATTATAAGATTGTTCTTTCAGTCAGCATAACATACCTGTTAGCTCATAATACTATTACTTTATCCATAGATTATCTAACACTTAATCAAATATTAGATAACATCTTAACACATCAGTATTAATATTGTCCTTTATTAATTCTTTAGTCACTGTATCATATACATTACGATTTAACAGTTAATCTTTCATATTATAAGTTCTTTTCTATAATCCAGTAGGCCAAATACTAATATTATATTCTAAATTATTTAAACATATCAATCCAGTAACCTGTATTGAAACTATTCTTTAATTCAGCAACTTGGATTCAAACTAACATACAATCCAATAAACTATTTTATAATTCAGCAAGCTGGTTTCACTAAATCAGCAAGCTATTTTCCTTTTAAACAAGTTATTTTCAAATTCAGCAAGCTATTTTTGTTTCCAATATATCAAATTTCTAATTCATTATACTATACATTCAATATGACCTATTGAATGTCAAATTAACTTAACTCCTCTTTCAAACTTCATTTAATATTATTCATTATATAATAACATTAAATTCATTTATTAATATTATTAATCATTAAATAATATTTTAAATCAATGATTTCAAAACACTTTAATCCAATGTTATCAATCACTTAATAATGTCATAATCTAATATTATTTGTGATGCCCCCAAATTCGGGTTACCTGACCCCCGAATTTGGTTATCACGATCCACAATATAATAACATCTAACTACCCATTCATTTATGAATATAAACTTACATAACATTAATTAATAGGTTAACAACATTATCCCAGGTCATCTAACCTTAACATTATAAACTTACCCTTTAGATATACAAAAAGGGTGTAGAAAATAATATAGTAAATATGCTTAACATAAGACTACTCCAGCACTATGCCTTTGCCTTTATTCTGCTTAGCCCCGCTGGCCTCATCGTTCCTAGCTAAAATATTTTATTTAGCAAGGGTGAGCAACAAGTTTGCCCAGCAAGTTAAAATATACAATATGTGATATATATATATATATATATATATATATATATATATATATATATATATCATGATTAGAAGAGTCTAGCTTGTATAGAACTTCAGCAACAATCAAACGATTTCGAGATAGCAGAATAATAATTAAATCTCAATAATAAAACTTTCTACTATTTCTTAATGAATAACATATCCGAGATGAAAGAGTATAATTCTTTAGAAGATTCAATAATATTCAATTGTATAAAAGGAATTAACAATACTGCGACAATTTTTAATAAAGTGGGATATACCTAGATTTCCTGTTGAGTGATTATAGAGGATCATGAACTAATAGAGGAATCATTTAGTTATCAAAACAAAATTACCACAAGGATATAAATTAGTTATAAAAACTAAACTATACTCCTCTGCAAGTACCTGGAGTGGCCAACTCCTTTGTACCCTATATTATGCATAATACTCAATAATAGCCCATAGGTCGATTTACGACATTAAAATTTGTTCATCTCAGTCTTACTTCACGAGTCCGTACCACAACAATATGGGTTGGATTACTTTCAAAGAAATATTATGATTTCAATAATTAATAACAATACTAATCTAGCCGAAATTAATGGCATAGATCTTTCGATAACAATTCAGTTCATAATAAATAGAACATTTCACGCTTTAACAAATATTAGTCTCGCCAAAACAATTAGCTAAGACATGATTTATAAATAGTTCAAATAATAGAACAAGATTCAATTGCATTACGTGTGAATTACACCAATTATTATAGATGTGAATAACTATAAATAATTATTCACTATCATGCTTGAAAAATAATAACTTAAGTTGAGTTAGGAAACTTGCCTTTCGCGTTGATTACTGCTACACAATATAATTAACGGCGTTCGTAAAGCCTATAATCAACAATGTCGGTCTCACAATTAGCACAATATTTTACAATACAAATCATTGTAATTTACAATCAAACCTGTTCCTAGGCACATTATCACATAGCCACGTCAGTGTTTATAACCTATAAAAATACTTATCAAGTCTAACTAGTTCAGTCTGGTTGGACTTCGGTCAATTTTTCGATGTACAGGTCACCTTATCTGACAATTAACACAGTTATTATCTATTAAACTTGGTCTCTAAGCTTCAATATTATTTTAGATAAGTCAATTATCATTAATAACATTTTTTGGAAGCTTTTAATAATATATAGACAATTATTATAATTTATAATAATTTTTCAAACACTTAAATTATTTTTAAATGATTTAAATATCAAATAATTTTATCATCATTAATATTTAATAATATAAAAATATTAATGTTATACTTGTCAAAATATTAAAGTTATTATCAATACCTTACAATATTTTTAAATCATGAATATTCTACTTATATTATTTTTAATTAATTAAAATTATTTATAAACCATCACCATTAACATTTAAATATTAATGAAATTATCATCAAATATTAAAAGTCATTAATTATAATTTCAAATATTTTTAAATCATTTTTCTCATTTTTAAATTATTTTTAAATCAATAAAATTATTTTTAATTCATTTATTTAATATAATAATTAAATAAGTCTAACATCATTAATATTAATTTATTAATGAGAATTCTCTAAAAATATTGAAAATTTACTTTATAATTTCAAAAAAATTCTAATAATTTATTCTCATTTAAAATGATTTTTAAATTATTAAAATCATTTTTAACTCATTTATTTAATATATTAATTAAATAAATCTAATATCATTAAAATTAAATTATTAATGAAAATTATATAAAAATATTAAAAATTATATTTTATAATTCAAAATATTTTTAAATACATTTTTCATATTTAAAATGATTTTTCATAATATTAAATCATTTTCTCTAATTTATTTAATACACTAATTAAATAAATGAAATACCTTTAATATTTAAATAATTATAAATATTAAATAAAAATATTTCAATTGGTCAAAAAATATTTTTTATAATTTAAAATAATTTTTAAAATTATTTTTAATAATTTTAATAATTTATTTCTATTTTTTTATTAATTTCCAAAAAAAATCAGAAATTAAAAATAATTAAACTGTCGCTATAGGTCTTTAACAACACAAAGCATCGCTGTTGGTGTTCTTGAGCTTAAGAACACTGACAGCTTAGCTTTCATGGGTCTCGGTTTGACCAACTATAATTTTCAATCTATACAAGTTCTGAGTAATTTTAAACGTTAATCATGTAGTATTTATGTAATACTACGTGAATCAATCTCCAACTCGATCATATAACAAATCAAATTAAAGATCTGAGCTAGCAAACAATCTGTCATGGTGTTTCTGGGTTTTCCCAGAACCCAGCAGTTCGTGGTCACTACACCAAAAATGGCCTCTAGCGAAGGAAATTTTGTAAAGGAATTTATTCCTTCACATGAGGAGTTGTTTAGCGAAGGAACAGTGAAGGAAAAAAATATAGTGACAATATAGTTATTAGCGAAAGAAACATCCTTCACAATTTATATTTTTTCCTCGCAAAATTGGAGCGATAGAAAGATTTTTGGAGCCAATTTATGATGAAAATTTGCGAGAAAAAATTCTATTTAGTGAATGAATTATTACTCACCATATATTATTGATCATAGTTTTTTTGTGAGAGATAAAATCGGTCACTGTTTTGTTCTAAATAATTTTTTAGAATTAATTGTGATGAATATAAATTATAATATAAGTACAATAAATTTTTTACAGTATTAAATTTATTTATAATAATTGTAACATACAATATTTATATTAATAAAATAAAACTCATTTTAAATATTTTCCAACATTAAAATTTAAGAAAGGATAAGAACAGTTTAGATGGATTCTAATTTTAATTCAATTTCCTAAATTTTTCTCAATTCTTCTAAAGATTAACTCTTATTTCAACTCACACAAACAGAAATCTGGCCAAAATCAAACCCCTACCCCCAACCCCCTCCCTCTGCATCAACTCTTTTTTCACAAACCCACATCCCAATCGGACATCCTATTGAGATTCGATACCTAGCCCACCTCTCTTTCTTTGGAATGGTAATCCCCCATTGCAGTATTCAATTTCTCTCTCATCAATAGCATCCTTAACCCCAAGAATTCTCTCCAAACTCCTCCAAAACATTCACAACAAGACCGTCAAGGTCACCGACGAACACTGGTCACCTCACCTCTAAGTTATCGGCTTTCTGTCATCGCTCGCCGACGCCGACGATATATGGCAGAGCAAGGGGTTTTATTTGAGGGTTTCCGATTCGGATCACTCACTTATGTATCGGTGTCAGAGAGTGATGTGGATTTTGATAATGAGTGATAAGATTCAACTCGGGTAGTTCATACACATGATTCAGATTGACTCGGGGTCCCCTGTTCCAGTGCTTCACGGGCTGAAGCCGGTGCCGAAGATGAGAGAATGTCTTTGGGATCCAAAGGATTTGATTGGGAGCGATTCATTGCTGATTGGGGCCGGGAATAAGGGGAGGAGAAAGAAATTTAAGCCAAAGGTGAAGCTGCCAGAGATGAATTTGAGAAGGGTTTCTTTGGGGAATGGGAAGATTGAGGGTTCCGAGCCGAGGAGATTGAGTTTGGATTTGGCGCGCCGAGATCGCAGTCTGACAACTAAAAATGGTGGACGGCCGATATCTTTTGATTTTGCTTCTGTATGTTTTTTACTCACTCTATATATAGTTGTATATGATTCTGAATGGTGTTATCTATCTTCTGATTCTGTTTTTGTATATAATTACACATTTTTTTAGTAGAAAAATAATTGTCAAAGTTGCTCAGTTTATGTTGCCAAAGTTGTTCTGTTTTTTGGGTTGTACATGATGAGGTCATGTTAAGTTGACATTCATTATCTTTAAGCTTTGATCATAGTGCTACTATGTAAGTGATCAGTCACATGGCCTCTAAAGAATATTTCAATGATGGTAACAAGGAAGGTTTTAATTGGTTGGTGGACCATTTTTCTTATTCTATAATCTTTTGATGTTACTCACTCCACTTAACTTTTTGTACTTTCAAATGAATAAATGAAGACACTAGATACTTCATTCAAAAAGGCTCGGCCATCTCCAGTAAGTTCTGTTTGAACTTGACATAAGTGCGATCCATTTTTCCAATTCTTTCCCTTTTCAATTAATCTATCCATTATCTATGAGGTATGAACAAATAATTACTATACTTGGAATGACTATACTATCCATTAAGTGGATGTCCTATATATGTAATGGAATATTATTCAAAGTTGAGATTTAGAGCCTTCCTGGACCTCTTCATATGCAAGCCTTCTCAAACTCCAAAATTATTTAGCCCATGAACACAGTGCATCTGAGAGGAAGGAAACTGATGCATGATAATTTATGTTATTTTAGGATAGATCTCTTTGAATGTGAAATATTCTAGCTTGGGTACCTTTTGTGACATATTTTTGTTTTTCTTATTATATTGGCTTTTGCTCGCTAGATTCCTTTTGAAACATATATTTTAATTATGCCAACTATTTGAAGATCGTTATTTTGAATGATTAAAATATTCAAATTAGATTTCATTAAGTTTTATGACAATTTTTTCTTCAGGTTCTAGGTCTAAAAAGCAAATGCTTTTGCCATATATAACAGACAAATATTGGGATTAGTGTACAATTTTTTGTTAGGGAAGGCTGATATATGATTATGTTCAATTTCCTCACTGTGTTGCATGAGTGAGTTCAGACAAATATGATGCAACAGTTATACTTTCCACTTCAAGAATCTCTTTATTTTAGATTTACGTCATATAGATTGAGCCCCATTTAAATATGCACTCAGTGTTTAACACTTGACTATTTAAAACACAAAAAACATAGTCAAAGTACATTGTGAAATAGATATGGAACTAGCTACTAGAAATAATAGTTTTGTGGATTCAACTATCCCTTTGTCAGTTCGTCTTCCAAATGTTTTTTAAAATACATCCACTGTATCACCCCTTGGTGCATTGCAGCATCAAAATGTCCTTGGAACTTAGTTTTTAAATGTCTTTTGTGGCTCTAAAAGCAGTTTTTATTGTTGTTGCTATATGAAGAAGAACGGTCAAGTTTTCCATCTTTGTTAAGTAAAATGTACCGTTGGCTTACTTGATTTTGTTTCAGTAATAGATGTATGTCTGGTGGCTTGGAAGTACAATTGCAAAGCCAAATCTTCTAGAAATACATTAACTTTTACATTCTGGCTAAAAACTGTTTCAGAATAGCTACAATGCAAGGAGGATTTCGAGCAATCCTGTCCCATGGGAGCTTCCTCAAGAATGCAGTTTTGCAGCGAGCTCGTTTGGTGAATCCAGTCATGCAACCTCTTCTGTTTTCACGCCATGAGTCAGTTTCAGCTGCTCGTATAAAAGAGCATGGTTTTGAAAGCACCACAATTTTAGACATCATGAAAGCCAAAGAAAAAAGTGCCTACATTTGCCTAAAGTGCAAACATCTCCACCTGTTGCACCTACACTGCCTACATTGCCCACATTGCTTCCATTGCCAGCCCTGCCAACACCTCCACCATTTCCAACATTACCAACAACACCTACTCTGCCAAAGGCCACATTGCCGCCTTTGCCAAGCACCTAGATACCATCTTTTCCCACTATTCCAATTATTCCGAAGGTGACACTACCCCCTCTTCCAGCTACTGTACTGCCCACCATCCCAACGATGATTCCTTCAATCCCAACCATACCAACAATTCCTTTCTTCTCACCACCACCATCCACTACCATTCCCTGAATTTGATGTTATGATATCATTCATGCATCCTTATGACAATACACTATAAGCTCATACTAACTCCCTTTCCATTATATTCAAATTTCATTGTGGTGAATGTTTCCTGAGTTATGCCATTATTTTTCTAGCTTTATGTGACATCAAGTTAATAGTACTCAAGGAATTGAAGTCCATGTGTTGGCGTTTAGGTGAAAGCTAGTTTTAAACTTGCCCTCCACAAAACATTCTTTTCGGTTCCTATTTCTCACTTCAATTTAATATTAAATAATGAATAGTACTTCCTTTAAATCGAGATTTTTTTTATGAAGCTTTCCTTTGAATCAATAGGTATACCATCGAGGAAACATATTTTTTTTTATTTTTTCCTTTTTAATTCTTTCTTATGTCCTTTTCTTTTTCAAGGATTAGGGAGTAACAAGCAATTTTTTGGTATTCATTGCTCTTTGTTTACACGATCTTTCTGCTTCAGCAATATGGAAAAGTATATGCTATGATCACTTAAGTTTTTATGGCTTGCCTTATCTGTGGTTTGTTCGACTGTCGGCCATTATGGTTTAGTATATGGATAATATCTTATTTTTTATTTTTAATTTAAAAAAATCTTATTAGCGTTAATATCTTATTTTATTCTAGGTGCATTTATTGCGCTTTACACCGAGTTGGTAGCTGGTAGTCTTGTTGTTACTTATTCATATCCAGCAATGCTTTAATGCTCCCTTCATGTTTTTCTTTTGTGTTGATCAGTCATTGTTAAGGAAAGATGTTCCTTCTTTCTAAACTACTGCATGAGATAATTGATTTTATCGTACATGTCGACTCTTTGTTTAACTGGATTAAAAAAATGAAACGATTGATTGCCTTTCAAATTGAAGGATGATTTGACTAATTCATTTGCATTATCAAGCCATCCACCTTCATCTGCCACTACTCCACCAAAAGGTCTTGGCATGCATCTAGGTAAAACACAAAAGACCAACCAATTTCTGGAATCTCTTAAAGCTGAAGGTGAAGTTATTATGGAGGATGTACGACCAAGTGTTGGTCCAACCAAAGCTGTTGCTGCACCACTTACTGATCCTGTCACATTGACAGTTGAAGAGAAGCTTAATGTGACATTGAAACGAGATGGTGGAGTCAGCAACTTTGATGTTTAGGGGACCTTGTCTCTTCAAATTCTGAACTAGGATGATGGGCTTATCCAAGTTCAGGTTCTCTTTTCCTCCGTGTGTCTCTAGTGAACTCATTGTTTTTAATACCATGGTTTTGCACCCACCTGATCCCTTAAGAGAGTTCGTATAAGATCAATGTTCTGAGCTTTATTACTGTAGTACATGTGCTAACATTGTATAGCTTTTCTTTGTGGACCAATAAAAACTAGCATTACCAGCACTATTGGGATTGTGAGGAAAAACTAGGTCAACAGAAACTATGGACTTAATTATTGCTGTTAAGAGTCAATGTGTAACGACTCCAAAATAGGTCCATTCCATCCAACCCATTTTGAGTCGCCAAATACATGGTACAGAAAATAACTACAACTTTATTACAACAATTGTCATGCAAAATACAACAACACATATACTGTGAGTTTGGATACAAATATATATCAACTGTGACTTATGTCCCAACCGTAATGTGACAAATGTCCCATCAGTGGACAACACATTATAATGACACCTTACATAAAGGTATAGTCGAAAACTATTTTAGAAATTAAAATCTTTGGGAAGTGTTCAAGGAAACCTTCGTACATGGGAGGCCATGCGTCTAAGTTATTATAGATATCATATGACCACAGAATTATCCTTGGTTGACCCAATAGACCCCAAAGAAAAACGAGAAGATTACTATCATATTCTTCTCAATGGCGAGTCTTCTCTTGACATATCATTATCTCCACTGTCTCTAATTGAGAGTTATATTTCAAATAGACTCCAAGATCATAAAAATAGTGCTGGTAGATATACTCAGCAAGTGGATAGGCACATTCATGTCTTATGATGACATGAGGTGGTATGTCATTAGACATCTTTTATGACAGTGGCAAAACACCCTTCCAACGTTGGGTTCGCTTCACCCAAGTTGATTCGCCAAATATAACTACTAAATGATGACCACCGTTCTATTCCCCTGTTATTCCCCGCTCGACCCAGCTACACTCGTATTACCTGAAAGGAATTGTGAAGCAAAAGGGTGAGCACAACTAGCTCAGTAAAGAATGGCATGACTAAAGATAATTAAATTATCAATAGCCTTCATCAATAATAAATCAGAGATTTAGAACATATGGTAGATGATAAAAAATTTCAACCATAGTTGCAGCGGAACGAGCAATCCATTAAAAGAGTCAAATAGACTATAAAGTCTATTATCTTCTCCATGTTAAAAGTCCACCAACAATGTTTTATCCCTATAACATCAATCAACAATTCCTGTCCACAATCACATATATAACTCATAATCGTAATTGTTGTTCTAAATTCCTTTTCTCATCCAGGACAAAGATAATTTTTATCACCTGAAACATCAAAGATCATGGTCATACCAAATCACAGTTCATGTTCATAATCATACTAATAAAGTTTTCTTTGCACTACGGCCAAAGATATACATCAATAAGTCATCTTTGCACTACAGGCCAAAGATATTCATCAACAAGTCATCTTTGCACTACAGGCCAAAGATATTCATATCTCAAAGAAATACTTAATCATTTCAGAATTTATATAAACCATAATTATAACCATATATGTTGATCAATTCACCTTTGCACTTAAGCTAAAGATATTCAATTATAAATTCAATGGTCATGATCATACCAGTCACAATTCAACTTTTCACTACTGGCCAAAGAGAAACATAGTCATGATCATACCAATAATCTACCCATCTTTACACTCCAGTGAAAGAGAATTTCAACATCAGGGTTATAAAAATGTTATATATGATAATAAAATCAATATAATCAATATATAGTTTTAATCTCCAGAGTAATATTCATAAATCAACTATAATTTGGTTAGAAAAAGAAACCAATTTTGTCATAAATAGTAACTCATGAATAGTAACTTCGTGAATAGTAACTCGTGAATAGTAACTCATGAATAGTAACTCGTGAATAGTAAACCCGACTCAAAAAGGTAGAAATCCCACAATAAAATTCATACCAATATTTCGGTATAATGATATTGAAAGAATATTATTTTTTTAAGCTTATAAACAATTTATTTTAATTGTTTACACTTTACTAAATAATGCATTTAATCATTTTAAAATGCCAAACTCATAAGATTTCATCACCAATAACCAAAACCCTCATCAAAAATCTGCATATACCTCATATATGATTCTCAAGCTATAAAATTATATTTTCCAATTTTCTTACTTCACATAACATATTTAATTCATTTACTCATAACTAGAATATTTTCATGAAAAATACTAAATCAGTTCCAAAAATATTTCTTTTCTGATATTTAGCAGAATATAGTCCTATATTGAACATATATTTTTCTCAGAATTTTTAAAAGTCATTTACTATTTTTCATATGGCCAAAACCACCGAATATTTAAACATTTATCATAAATTATACTTTTATCCAAAAATTCTAAAATTCACAGGGTATACTGATATCATATAGATGTACTCCCAATAAAAATTTTATCAATTTTGGAGTTAACCACAAGGAGTTATAAGCGATTACTTTTAAAATAGTCTTTCCTCATAAAATTCATAACTCTTAATCTATACATCCAAAAATCGCCATTTTTGGACACAATCTACAAAACTCATCAAAATATCATTTCAAATTTTTTCAGAATTTTTGAAGGTTCAGAAGAGTTTCGAAATAATAACCCTTAAAATCCCTTATTATCCCTTACCTCAAAAGAGCAGCACCTCTGACTAGGATAACGCTGCACGAACTTTCACCGTATAGCAATACTCAAAGTATAATGAAAATACTCACAAGAATACGCTCGATAATATAGAGAGAGATAACTTCAGTTTCTGGTGGGATTTTCAATTCTAACCCAACACCCTATTTATAGGAAATTGCTTAGAACACCAAAGTAGAAAATTTAATATAATAGTATTATATTTATAAAATTTTCTTACGCACACTTTTAACAACTGATTTTAGCAACATAACATATTTTTAATGAGGTTAACCAACACAAAAACGTTTTTGTTAATTAAAACAATTAAAACTTCCAAAAATCAATTATTTCGGAGCTTTGGAACTTCAATAATTCATAATAAATAGCCCTTTTGTCCGAAAATTCAAATCTCGCGAATTTTTATAGGAAATTCAATTCTCTACAACTTTACAGAAGGAACTTTTTCCAAATTCCAAACAGAAATTGACCAAAATCCACAAACAGGCGATTTTACATGCTATAATCAAATTTCAGTCAATAAATGGGGTCCACCAACATGAAAAACATGTTTTAAATATTTTTGGTAACAAAAATACTCCTCCTCGACATATACTCATATACCCCACATTCATCGTAAAAATATCATCATTATTATATTATTAAAATATAATAATATATTTAAATAAATTATTTTATCAGAAAAAGATAAAATATTAATTTTTAACAATTGTCACATTAAAAATTTTCTCCATCTATATCCACATAAAATCAATATTTTCCTCATCATATGAATCAATAATTAATTATTCACAAATAATATTACAGAATCACAATATTGACAACCAGACAGTTCCCAGGAAAGAGGGGGCTTTCCAATAAGAATTTCTCCTTACTGGCGCACAATTAGATGACCAAACCTCTCCTTAAACAGAACTTTCTAGACATTGCCAATAATATTATCTAATAATATTATCCAGACAATATGAATTATTGCTTCAATAATGAAAATACTGTGTAATGACAATTATTGAAACAACAACAATATAAAATATCAATGCAACAATTATTAAATCAATAAAATAAAATACTGAATAGTAATTACTGTAACAATTATTGAGTAGTTCCTTCTTACGTAAGAGTCAATAATTGGTGCAATACCGTGTGCTACTGTGCAACAACGCGTATTACTTTACTTTACCCATCGGGTATTCCAACAGTGTTAACAGTAACGATTACGCCGTTATTTATAAAAAAAAACTTTAATTTGTCGTTTTATTCATCCGACAGTTATTTTGTTACGGGGCCCACAAAAGGCTGCGCCGTCGCACGAATATTCCCCGACAGAAAGAATATTCCACGACCAAACGAATATTCCCCGACAACAATGAATATTTTATAACCACTTGCGTATTTTTGAAAAAATTTCATATATCACCCTTAACTTTAACTTTCTATCAATTTAACCATTTACTGAATTGTAATTATAAGAAAAATTGAATACTTTTATTTCATAAAATTCTGGGTCTTACAATCTCCCCTCCTTATGAAATTTCGTCCCCGAAATTTACGTACCTGGTATTTCAAAGAGTTGAGAATACCTTGCTTTCATTTCAGATTCCATCTTCCCTGTCATCATAATTTCTCCAATGCTCATCTCCTGTATTTCAGATATCATTCTAGAATACATCTTCAAAACAAGGGTTAATTGAACAAATTAACATATCACATAATATCCCGATATTATAACTGACTAACAAATAAGCTTAGGTAGGACACACTAGCGAAGGATTTACTTATCTCTCCCCTCCTAGTTCTATTCCCCGATCTCCGCCAGAGATCATATCCCTAAGCTCTGATACCAAATGTAACGACCCCAAAATAGGTCCATTCCATCCAATCCATTTTGAGTCGCCAAA
Organism: Panax japonicus; assembly: GCA_020205505.1. Taxonomy (NCBI): domain Eukaryota; kingdom Viridiplantae; phylum Streptophyta; class Magnoliopsida; order Apiales; family Araliaceae; genus Panax; species Panax japonicus. The sequence goes on from CM035114.1 coordinate 36,293,351, forward strand.
TACATGGTACAGAAAAAAACTACAACTTTATTACAATAATTGTCATGCAAAATACAACAACACATATACTGTGAGTTTGGATACAAATATATATCAACTGTGACTCATGTCCCAACCGTAATGTGACAAATGTCCCATCAGTGGACAACACATCATAATGACACTTTACATAAAGGTATAGTCGAAAACTATTTTAGAAATTAAAATCTTTGGGAAGTGCTCAAGGAAACCTTCGTATATGAGAGACCATGCGTCTAAGTTATTATAGATATCATATGGCCACAGAATTATCCTTGGTTGACCCAATAGACCCCAAAGAAAAACGAGAAGATTACTATCATATTCTTCCCAAAGGCGAGTCTTCTCTTGACATGTCAGTATCTCCACTGTCTCTAATTGAGAGTTATATTTCAAATAGACTCCAAGATCATATAAATAGTGCTGGTAGATATACTCAGCAAGTGGATAGGCACATTCATGTCTTATGATGACATGAGGTGGTATATCATTAGACATCTTTTATGACAGTGGCAAAACACCCTTCCAACGTTGGGTTCGCTTCACCCAAGTTGATTCGCCAAATATAACTACTAAATGATGACCACCGTTCTATTCCCCTGTTATTCCCCGCTCGACCCAGCTACACTCGTATTACCTAAAAGGAATTGTGAAGCAAAAGGGTGAGCACAACTAGCTCAGTAAAGAATGTCATGACTAAAGATAATTAAATTATCAATAGCCTTCATCAATAATAAATCAGAGATTTAGAACATATGGTAGATGATAAAAAATTTCAACCATAGTTGCAGCGGAACGAGCAATCCATTAGAAGAGTCAAATAGACTATAAAGTCTATTATCTTCTCCATGTTAAAAGTCCACCAACAATGTTTTATCCCTATAACATCAATCAACAATTCCTGTCCACAATCACATATATAACTCATAATCGTAATTGTTGTTCTAAATTCCTTTTCTCATCCAGGACAAAGATAATTTTTATCACCTGAAACATTAAAGATCATGGTTATACCAAATCACAGTTCATGTTCATAATCATACTAATAAAGTTTTCTTTGCACTACGGCCAAAGATATATATCAATAAGTCATCTTTGCACTACAGACCAAAGATATTCATCAACAAGTCATCTTTGCGCTACAGGCCAAAGATATTCATCAACAATTCAGCTTTGCACTACAGGCCAAAGATATTCATATCTCAAAGAAATACTTAATCATTTCAGAATTTATATAAACCATAATTATAACCATATATGTTGATCAATTCACCTTTGCACTTAAGCTAAAGATATTCAATTATAAATTCAATGGTCATGATCATACCAGTCACAATTCAACTTTTCACTACTGGCCAAAGAGAACCCTAGTCATGATCATACCAATAATCTACCCATCTTTACACTCAAGTGAAAGAGAATTTCAACATCAGGGTTATAAAAATGTTATATATGATAATAAAATCAATATATAGTTTTAATCTCCAGAGTAATATTCATAAATCAACCATAATTTGGTTAGAAAAAGAAACCAATTTTGTCATAAATAGTAACTCATGAATAGTAACTTCGTGAATAGTAACTCGTGAATAGTAACTCATAAATAGTAAACCAGACTCAAAAAGGTAGAAATCCCACAATAAAATTCATACCAATATTTCGGTATAATGATATTGAAAGAATAATATTTTTTTAAGGTTATAAACAATTTATTTTAATTGTTTACACTTTACTAAATAATGCATTTAATCATTCTAAAATGCCAAACTCATAAGATTTCATCACTAATAACTAAAACCCTCATCAAAAATCTGCATATACCTCATATATGATTCTCAAGCTATAAAATTATATTTTCCAATTTTCTTACTTCACATAACATATTTAATTCATTTACTCATAACTAGAATATTTTCATGAAAAATACTAAATCAGTTCCAAAAATATTTCTTTTCTGAGATTTAGCAGAATATAGTCCTATATTGAACATATATTTTTCTCAGAATTTTTAAAAGTCATTTACTATTTTTCATATGGCCAAAACCACCGAATAATTAAACATTTATCATAAATTGTACTTTTATCCAAAAATTCTAAAATTCACATGGTACACTGATATCATATAGATGTACTCCCAATAAAAATTTCATCAATTTTGGAGTTAACCACAAGGAGTTATAAGCGATTACTTTTAAAATAGTCTTTCCTCATAAAATTCATAACTCTTAATCTATACATCCAAAAATCGCCATTTTTGGACACAATCTACAAAACTCATCAAAATATCATTTCAAATTTTTCCAGAATTTTTGAAGGTTCAGAAGAGTTTCGAAATAATAACCCTTAAAATCCCTTATTATCCCTTACCTCAAAAGAGCAGTACCTCTGACTAGAATAACGCTGAACGAACTTTCACCGTATAGCAATACTCAAAGTATACTGAAAATACTTACAAGAATACGCTCGATAATATAGAGAGAGATAACTTCAGTTTCTGGTGTGATTTTCAATTCTAACCTAAGCACCCTATTTATAGGAAATTGCTTAGAACACCAAAGCAAAAAATTTAGTATAATAATATTATATTTAAAAAATTTTCTTACGCACACTTTTAACAACTGATTTCAGCAACATAACATGTTTTTAATGAGGCTAACCAGCACAAAAACGTTTTTGTTAATTAAAACAATTAAAACTTCCAAAAATCAATTATTTCGGAGCTTTGGAACTTCAATAATTCATAATAAATAGCCCTTTTGTCCATAAATTCAAATCTCGCAAGTTTTTATAGGAAATTCAATTCTCTACAACTTTGCAGAAGGAAGTTTTTCCAAATTCCAAACAGAAATTGACCAAAATCCACAAACAGGAGATTTTACAGTCTATAATCAAATTTCAGTCAATAAATGGGGTCCACCAACATGAAAAACATGTTTTAAATATTTTTGGTAACAAAAATACTCCTCCTCCACATATACTCATATACCCCACATTCATCGTAAAAATATCATCATTATTATATTATTAAAATATAATAATATATTTAAATAAATTATTTTATCAGAAAAAGATAAAATATTAATTTTCAACAATTGTCACATTAAAAATTTTCTCCATCTATATCCACATAAAATCAATATTTTCCTCATCATATGAATCAATAATTAATTATTCACAAATAATATTACAGAATCACAATATTGACAACCAGGCAGTTCCCAGGAAAGAAGGGGCTTTCCAATTAGAATTTCTCCTTACTGGCGCGCAATTAGATGACCAAACCTCTCCTTAGACACAACTTTCTAGAAATTGCCAATAATGTTATCTAATAATATTATTCAGACAATATGAATTATTGCTTCAATAATGAAAATATTGTGTAATGATAATTATTGAAACAACAACAATATAAAATATCAATGCAGCAATTATTAAATCAATAAAATAAAATACTGAATAGTAATTACTGTAACAATTATTGAGTAGTGTCTTCTTACGTAAGAGTCAATAATTGGTGCAATACCGTGTGCTACTGTGCAACAACGCGTATTACTTTACTTTACCCACCGGGTATTCCAACAGTGTTAACAGTAACGATTACGCCGTTATTTATAAAAAAAACTTTAATTTGTCGTTTTCTTCATCCGACAATTATTTTGTTACGGGGCCCACAAAAGGCTGCGCCGTCGCACGAATATTCCCTTACAGAAAGAATATTCCACGACCAAACGAATATTCCCCGACAACAATGAATATTTTATGACCACTTACGTATTTTTGAAATAATTTCATATATCACCCTTAACTTTAACTTTCTATCAATTTAACCATTTACTGAATGTAATTATAAGAAAAATTGAATACTTTTATTTCATAAAATTCGGGGTCTTACACAATGCATCCTTGCTGACTTGTTTGATGCTGGAGGATAAACGCTCTACTGTACTCAGGTTATTAATATATTTACTCTGATGTGTGGTTTTGTTGATCCATATTCAATAAATGATTTAGCCGCTTCCAGAAAATGAAGGTAGCCTATAGAATAATTTATTCAGTCAACCATGATAAACTGACAATCATATCAGTAATTTTAACAATGCAGTGGTAATGTTTAATTTACTTACTTTTCTTTTTTTCCAGATCTGAGGAGTTGGAACCTTCTTTGATGGAGATGGTGAAGCAGGATAATCGATGGCAATTGAGTGTGAAGGTATATCAGAACTTCCTCTAGCACAGTTCTTGTAGTTATCTTCTTGTCATGTAGGCCTGGATGTTGTTTTTTTCCTGTGTTTGCCTCTTGTTTACTAACGTAACATAGCATATTGAAAAAAGCTTGTTGTGATGTGGCTTTGGAGTTTTAGTTACATCTTTCTATCTCTCTTTTTATTTTTATTGTGGACACTGCCTGTTTCTATCATCATGCTCTACTGCCATGTCAAGAATGTCAGTGTGCAGTTTTCATCTCATCTACTAATCCCCTTAGCATATTTGTATTAATGTTTTGTGTGAAACTGCTTAGCGATGAAACAGATAGCATGTTTAGGAAGGAATTTATCATTTATATTCTTATGAACAAGACGATGATGGTGTTTATTCTTCAATAAATGTGTCAAAATAAAATTTTCATGCAACACTTTTTTTTGTAACAGTCCTAACCTAGAGTTATTTTGTGGTTTATAGTATATTGTTTGAATGCCAATTCTGGCTGTGACTTCAGGATTGTTTTGAACTCTAAGATAGGTGTCATTTCATATTTTCCCACTATGATTATAAATGTAGGTGAAGATTGTATACCCTTTCTCGTAATGGTGCTTCTGAATGATCTATTATTTTATCTCTTTTTCTTGCTTTTACTAAAACAAACTAGGTTTCTTGTTTCTTGTTTATGAAAAGGAAAAAAGAGATCTTCTGCATAGTTTGTATTTCTCCATGTTAATCTCATCCATGCATGTTCCTGGAAATACTTTGATATGAATATTAAAAGTTAATAAAGCATATGATTGCTTTGTGGCCGAATTCTTTCTTTCAACGTTTCTACATAGCTTATAATGTTAAACAATACTTCATACTAATTCTCTACTACTTCAGGTTGAGCAATTAGAGTGAGATGTTGCTGAGCTTCGGCAGTCCCTTGCTGATAAGCAGGAACAAGAGAATGCTATGCTTCAGGTTCCACTGTTGCTCCTTACAAAACTTTATACCTCAGTAGTTGATCTTCTCCCAGACAATACGATTTTATAGCCATAAATGGCATTATGGCTTCTTTTATAGGTATTGATGTGGGTAGAGCAAGAACAAAGGGTGACAGAAGATGCTAAAATTATAACAAATGCGCTAAAATTATAACAAATGCTGAAGAACTATAACTAGAGGAGAGCTCCGATGATCTTGAGGAAGACAAGCTAGAAATAAGGGAGGAAAGTTCACATCACATTGATAAGCTCTTTTCCATTACTGCAGCTCTTTTCCTGAAGTAGGTAACGTACACATTGATCAGTACACATTCAACACATTAGAGCATAAGTTTATCAGGCTCATTTTTTCTTATTCCTTGAAATTGAATTTTGGTGTTTCTTTGGCAGCAGGAAATTTACATGTCCGACCTAGATTTTCTTGAAGAAAATAATGATGAAGTGGACCTAACATGATGTACACTTCATTCAATTTTCTTGTGTTAGTTATTAAATATTGTAAGTACTATGATCTTTGGGAGGTCAAGACATAATAACAAATTTTGTACTTATCTTGACTTTTGCATTATCTATTTATATATGGAGTATCAATTTTAATTATTGGCTCTTTATGCATTACTTTATCTATTAGTTTGAAATATGTATGGTATTTATATTAACTTGAAATATTAAATTTAATATTTATTATAGCAATTAATAAAAATAATAGTAATAATAATAAATATGAAATCATTGATTTGAAAATTAATTATAATTTTCAATGATTTTTGATTTTTTAGAAATTAATTTTTTATTTACAAATTTATAATTTGTGAAGGAATTTTTCTCTCACTAATTTGAAAAAAAAGATTCTCAATTTATAATTAGTGAAGAAAAATATTCTGTCGTTAAATAAATTTGTTCTTCACAATATATTATTTGTGAGGGAATAAAGTTATTCACTAATTTCAAATAGTCCTTCTTAAAATATTATTTGTGAAGGAAACTAATCTTTCAGTAAATAACAATATTCCATTACTAAATACAATTTGTGAAGGAATAAGTTATTCATAATATATCCTTCACAAAAAATATTTAGTTACTACTTAGCAAAGGATACCCAATTGCGAGGAGGTCTAATACGAGCACTTGTGTGAATTAAATATTTCTTCGCAAAAAATCACTTGTGAGAGATATAGGGTCTCTAGCGAAGGATTTTTCCTTCAGTAGAGGGCATTTTTGGTGTAGTGAGTGCAATATTCAGGCTCCCTAATCTTAGTGTTTTGATCATCGATAGGTTGGTAATAAGGATAAAATCTGTAATTCACATGTCATGGAACAACACTACAACAACAGATCGAACAAACAACAACACAATCACAATATATGACCTGGTTAAACCCTGTCAGAGGGATGTTCATCCGATTTTCTAGAAATTCCAGAAAACAGCTATCATGGTCGAGTAAGCAACCTTAACCATTTCTTATATCCTACATAGTTGTTGTTTAAAATGTTTTAAGGCACATATTTATACTTCATCTAGCAGGCTATAACATTTATTTAACAACACCAACAAACAATTGACAGATATGGACATTCCAAAACCTGTAAGACGCTGGTTTAACAGTTCTGGGTTACCCAGATTATACTCGGTCATGGTCGGTCAACCGACTTTGACCGATTATTTTTCACAATCTAGATATCTAATAGATGTACTACCACTTCGAGATTAAAGACAACATAGCAGGCTATAGATCCAATATATAAAACATTAAAAAACATTAACAGACAGGGATCAGTGGCTTCTGATGCTATGGATCAATGGTATATCACCATAGATCATTTAAAAACATTATATAACATTTATAAAAACACAAAAACATAAATCTTGACATAGCATACAAGATCTAGGTTAAGATAGGGTTTATACCTTTTCTAGTCCAAGCTTTGATCTAGATGTCCTTAACTGGTTTTTGGTGTTCTAAAGGATGTTCTAAGGACTGAGTCACTTGATGAATTCGGAGGGTTAGAGAGAGAGTGTGTGAGTTGGTGAGAGCAAGTTAGCAAATGATCAACTTGTGTGACCTTATCTCTCTCCAATCTATATATATTACTTAGATTCATTGAATTCAAGCATGCAAGGTGTCAAATGAGATTAAATGTGCTGAGATTTTGAGTCACAAGTCAAAGCATTAGGTTACCAACTAAAGTTTTAGCAACATTTACAAGTTAACTTACTAAAATATGAAAAAGGGTATTTTGGTCATTGTACATGAAATTTTAATGGCATACTAGACAATTATACAAACCCTTTGGGTTTAACCGTAGGGTTCTAACCCTTAGGTTTTAAAACATTAATTTCCAAAAAAAATTTAAATTAATGTTTTCATAATAGAAAATTAAGATGATAAAAATATAATTAGTGATTACTAATTACATTAAATATTATCAAGCACATTAAGACTTACTAATTTGGATTCAGGTTTCCTAATTAGGGTTTAAGATTCTCAGATTTTAAATTAGGGTTTCCCAACAAACATTTAGGGTTTCTAACTGTGCATTAGGGTTTCTATATCTGAGATTAGGGTTTCTAATCACTTATTAGGGTTTACAAAATTTAAACCCTATCCAGTCAATCATTGGTCATTTACTTTATACAGTACAAACACATACTCACAGTTATTGATAATATAACTACGATTTCTATCGAATCCCTATTCGAACTTAGGGTTAGGGTTTCTAAACGTGTTAAGCACAACTCTACTCTAATTTTATCAGTCAATACAGATATTGACCACTTCTCGAGACTCGTATCACAGATAAACAGTACAATATTAACAATATTAATATTATAAAAAAATAATTATTCGAAAAAATTTGTATTACTCGAAATCCTGGGTTATTACATTCACCCTTCCTAAAAAGGATTCCGTCCTCTGAATCACCACTTTCTTAATCTCTACAATCTTTTAAAGTTGTAGCATCAATTCATTTTATTAACAAAATATTAATTTGTCTTATATTCTAACGTGTGACTTGGATTTATAATAGAAAACCATTCACAACGATATTTAACTAAGATTACTCGCGTAATTTTAACCTCAGATCTGGTACATCATTTCTATAACTATTGCGGAAGATATAAACATAAATTATTTATACATTAAACTTTTACACATCATTCCCAAGGTCTACAACCTTAACTAAATACATACCTTCAATATCTAAAAAGGTTTAAAATGTTATTTTCGTCATAAAATTTAATAGATCTATCTGCACCATAATTAAATCTTACACTTTGCCTTTGCCTCTGTCCTTATTCAAGCTTTCATCTTAATCTAAAATTTTTATCATGATATAGCAAGGGTGAGCAACAAGTTTGCCCAGCAAGTTTAAATTTAATTAAGGATATATCATGATTGAAAAGAATGAATAAGCTTTCAAGTTTTCAACAATGTAATAATTGTGAAATAACATAAATCAAGTGTCAATAATTGAGTGACTGAATCAATAATATTTGAAGGTCAACAATGACCATGAACAATTTAACTGAACCTTATGGTAATAAAGGTGATCAGCCTTTCATACCTGATGAACATATACAACATGCACTAAGTACGAATCAATAATCAGTTTAGACGTGAAAAATCATCAATAATCATTCACTAACATGCTTTGTAATCTAACTCGAGTTTGAGTTAAGGAAACTTTCCTGTACCACTGATTACCGCTAAGCAATCTAATGTAATCTCTTATGAAAGACCTTTCAATTATAAGATTGATCAAATATTAGATAACACTTAATCAAATATTAGATAACATCTTAACACCCCAGTATTATTATTCTCCTTTATTAATTCTTCAATCATTGTATCATATACATTATGATTTAACACTTAATCTTTCATATTATAAGTTCTTTTCTATAATCCAGTAGGCGAAATACTAATATTATATTCTGAATTATTTAAACATATCAATCCAGCAACTTGTATTGAAACTATTCTTCAATTCAGCAACCTGGATTCAAACTAACTTACAATCCAATAAACTGTTTTATAATTCAGTAAACTGTTTTCGCTAATTCAGCAAGTTATTTTCCATTTCAGCAAGCTGTTTTCCAATTCAGCAAGTTGTTTTTGTTTCCAATATATCAAATTTCTAATTCATTATACTATACATTCAATATGACCTATATATTAAATCTCAAATTAACTTAACTCGTCTTTTAAACTACATTTAATATTATTCATTATATAATAACATTAAATTCACTTACTAATATTATTAATCATTAAATAATATTTTAAATCAATAATTTCATAACACTATAATCCAATGTTATCAATCACTTAATAATGTCATAATATAATATTATTTGTGATACCCCCAAATCTGGGTAACCTGACCTCCGAGTTTGGTGCTCACGATCCACAATATAATAACATCTAACTACCCATTCATTTATGAATATAAACTTACATAACATTAATTAATAGGTTAAAAAAATTATCCCAGGTCATCTAACATTAACATTACAAACATACCATTTAGATATACAAAAAGGGTTTACAAAACAACATAGTAAATATGCTTAACATAAGACTACTCCAGCACTATGCCTTTGCCTTTATTCTACTTAACCCCGCTGGCCTCATCGTTCCTAGCTGAAATATTTTATTTAGCAAGAGTGAGTAACAAGTTTGCCTGTTAAATACGCTAAACAGTGGTAGAAACTTAAGATTCGTCTGAGAAGAAACTCAGAGTCTTACTAAGTTTCTGCGTGCCTTGCCAAATGAGTTCAGTTTCCTTTTATAGATCAAGGAAAAGGGAACTATTACATTAACTGGGGTAAAGTAAGAAACATTTTACTTAAGGAAAAGTAAAAGTAAAATACAGACACATTACTGTTGATGAACAGTTATTACTTTTGACTAAATACAGACGCTTTTGGCCAAATGGCCGACAACTTTTGACTCATTGATGCTTTCGTTGGAAAAGAGATTATCTTTTAACTTTTGGAGTAGACGCATGTGACTGGGGCTGCTTTTGGTGGAAAAGTAGGTGATTCTTCTGATTAATTGGTGAGCTGGCTGCCGGAGCAGGTGCAAATAACTGAGGACATTAGGCAAATGGATCCTTAGCGTCCTGTAGGTTGATGGTGCCGTATGGGTCATCGTCATCATTGAGGTTACTGGGAGAACCATGACTGGAGGATGAAGAACATACTGAGGCTTCTTCATGTATGGCTTCGTTAATCCTTTTGTTGAGTGCTTGGGCAATTTTTATTAATTATTTACTAGAACAATTTTAAAAATCAGAAATTTTACTAGTCCATACTGAACCAGTGGGACTGACTTTAGACTCTTTTGACTTGGATTTTGACTCCTTTTCTTTACTAGCTTGATGAATGGTTGTGACTGGAAGAGGGGAAACTGTAGCAATAGGAAATTACTGCTGAACATGACCAACTATTCTGTTAATATCGAATTTATCCCACCACTTAACATAAAAGAGGCAAGACACCCGAGGGAGTGGATCTGACTGAATACCATTGGCTGGAGTAGAGGGAGTTGGAATTTCGTACTGCCATTTAAGAATCCAGGGGATCTTATATTTACTAACAAATAAAAGAGTGAGGGGAACTCCGTCATTCTTTGGATCTGTTTTACTGTGATTGCTAAAATGATTTAGTTGAACTTTAAGGAGGTTGGGAAGCGAGTCATAAGTAGAACCTAACCTATACCACCAAAGAACAAACCAATAAGGGATTGGGCTCTTGAATTTATGGTCAAATTGAATGAACCATGAATGACTATGTAATTCATTTTGGTGAAGGAGAACCTTGTACTAAGCTTCAATATAATCATAATAATAGAAAGAATTATCTTGACTAGAGAGATTCATAAGATCGGAGGGGTTTTTCCCCTAATCAGACATTTGAACAAACTGTTTAATGTATAAAGAATGATAAGGAACTTTAGTCTTATCATTGTTGGCGTAAATTGGTTTAATGTTTACTGACTCTGTTTCCAGAAGAATATCCTTATAAAATTCAAGAGATTTATAAGGTTTCAGGGTCTGGAAATGCCATCCAGGGGGAAAAAACTGGTTAGCAAGCTTAATGGGGTCATCTTTTGGTTTCATGTAGGGTTCAATAAGAAAAAGGTAATTTTCCTACTTAAGCATATGCTCAGAAGGAGGATGACTAGGAGCTGAAGATGAAGCTTTGGAAGGATTACTAAAAGGGTCAATTGGTTCAGGCTTTGTAATAACCATAAATTTTACGATTTAATATTATTAATTATAAATAGAGCCCGTGATTAATTATTTTATAAATGCTTACATGGCATGAGGTGCGTAACTCAATTGAATTAAAATTTAACTTTTAATAATTGATAAGATGTGGAGAATTATGGAAGGTTTATGAGATGTCTTGTGTGACACAATGATGGAATTAGTGAGGAATAATTAAGTATTTACATGTTTATAATCCAAATAATAAATTGGGAGTCTAGCCCAATAAATTAATTGATGGACTTTTGAGTTAGCCCAATAAACTTGGGTAATTAATATCCAATTCGGAACCCAACATAATAGTTAACTGATTGTATAAGGTTTTGGTTAATTAATATGGCATGAGGCAATGGGCCCGACCGACTAGCCCCTAGTCTATGTCTGAAATCTATTCTCTTGTCCCAAATTAAGGGTCACCAAATACAAGGAGCAGTAGCCTAAACTCTCTTTACGCAAACTTTTAAGCTGCTAATCCTAGGCATGCAGGGCTAGGATTAGCCTAAACTCTCTTTGTAATTAATGACTAAATGAGGTACACCTCTTTCTTTTTCTGCTTCATTGTTAACATAGAAGGCAGGACAAGACCAAGGGGATTTACTGGGTTTAATTAAACCTTTACTAAGAGATCATTAATTTCCTTTTTACATAACTTTACATGTTTATGATTCATTTGTATTGGCCTGGCCTTAGTAGGAATCAGGTGCTCTTTGAATTCCTTAGCATAAGGGAGCCTTATAACATGTTTTTTCCGATGCCAAAAGGCATTAGGAGAATCAGAACAAAGATTATCCTTTAAATAGATTTTTAACTCTTTAATTTTTCCTGAACTTCTTTATCCTGTAGCTGTTCTTCAACTCATTTGTACTTAATTTCTTCTTTTAAGAAATTCAAATGAGTGGATTTACAATTTAATAAATTTAATGATTTGGAAATAGATTCTTCTTGAATAAATTTTAAATATCTTTCTTTTGGTTTAATAAGAAATTTAAATGTTATTTTTTTCCTAAATGAATACAACTTAATCCTTCATTATTGGTAGTAAAAGGGTAAAGTAAATATATAAATGGTAATCCTAAGATGATTTTATCAGTAAGATTGCAGATTAAAACAAACGATGTTTAAAAACACATATTATCTTGACAGACATGAACATTAGGTAACTTATATTTAATTTCCATTTGACTACCATTGGCTGAATTCAATTTTTCATTAGTTTTCTTATAGTAAATAGTTGGGATTAAGCCTTCTTGAATACAGTTTAAATCTGCGCCGGTATCAACTAGGACAGGAAGCTGTATTGAAAAGGTTTTATTGACAACTAGATTAATGGAGATATACCATTTTTGGATGGTGATATACTTAATTCTTTTAAGTGAAAGACCTTGAACAAAAAGATAATTTTCTTCCTTAGAACCAGATGATTCAGTTTTATCGTGATCTTCATCACTAGAGGAAGAATCTTGAACATAATAGTCAGATCTTTTTTCTTCAAATTCTTTTCTTAAATTAGAGACTTCTAATTTTAGGTTAGAAATTTCCTTTTTTAGTTTATTGACTTCTTGATTTAATTCTGGAAGGGTTAATTCCTTAACCAGAGTTTTAAATCGCTCTAGTGTTTTATTAAGGCCGAATACTGGTTTATCTTTAGCCTTAACAATTTTATCCTTAACTCTATTATCTTTAGTCAATAAATCTTTTAATTGTTTAGTATACTGAGATTTTAACTCAGGATCAGAAATTTTACTGATTAAATCAATTAGCAGAGAGCTTTCTTCTTCATCTTTATTAATTACATTGATTTGCTTGATGCAACACTTTTCATTGCAATTGTTAGTAAAAATGGTGACTTCGTTATTGTCACTATCTGTTTCATGATTACTAGAACTGCTATTAGAAGAATAAGGAATATCAGAACCTTCATCATTACTGACGTTGTTCTCTATTCTCATTAGTTCTAATAATTGTTCAGTATCTTCGCTAGAGATATTTAATTGAGATAATTTCTTTATTATTTTGTACTCATTTTTGTAGTGCCCTTTCTGCCCGCAATTGTGGCAAACAATTTTACTTTTATCAAATTTTTTAGATGATTTTTTATTATAATTTTTTGTGGTTTTGGGTTTATTATAATATTCTTCTTGATTTTTATCTTTTCTATTACTACGTCTTTGTTTATGACGTTTATTACTTCTATGATGATCAATATGTTTATGCAGGTGCTTCCTTTTAGAGGGAACAAATAGTGGTAAACCATATTGTTCACAGAACGTGCCTAACTCGTATTTAGCTTTCTTTTTGTCTTTACTGGCTTGTTTAGCCAATTTAAAGTTAATACACATTATTAATCCAATTTTTTGAATATAAATGATTATGTCAGCATATGTTAGGTTATCATATTCGATATATCCTAAATTTTTTACTTAACTCTTCACGAACTTTATGTGCGAATAATGAAGGCAAACCATTGACAAATTTTTCTTTCCAGAATGGTTTGTTACTATCAGTTCGCAACATTACTCTAGAAGTAAACACGTCTTTATACCACCTAAAATCACTTAAGGTGGGACAAGTGAGATTACTTAACTGGTCGTGAATTCTTTCAGTAATATTACTAGGAGTACCAACAAAATGTTTAATAATGGTAAAGATTAGAGTATTGACACCATCTGGCGGACCAATACCAGCATCTTCATCAAAGATGGGATTACCGTCATCGTCTAACTGAATAGCATGAATTATTGATAATCTAGTATCTTCAGTGAGATGTTTTCCCACCAAGATATGAGAATACTAGTGAATCCACTAGCTAACAACTCAACAATATATGGCTGAGACAAGTTGTTGAATTTAGTTATATAACTACATGTGGTTCAATTTATTTAATATATCTTGTTCACTAAATCCATCAGTATTCCATTCATAGATTTTATTAGATGATACAAAAAACTGTTTGTCTAGATTTCTCTCTTCATATTGTAGATCTGGAGGAGTAGGTTTAGAATACCAGTTTATGGTTATACTAGTATTTTTGACTGTTAACTTATTTAACTGATCATTAATGTCTGGTATTGAATCAGTATCAGAATGATCTGACTGGCTACTGCATTCAATATTAGTTTCAACTTGATCAATAGTAACAATAGTGCCACTTGGACCGGGTTCAGTTTTAAATTTTTTAAATAAATTGTCAATTGATCGAACAAGTTCACTATCATCATTAGGAAGACCTAATTTACTTCTATTTTCTGGTAATATTATTAAAGGATGTTCAATTTTTTAATCGGGTTTTTTGATAATGGTTTCTTCGAACTTTTCTTCAATCCTATCGAGCTATCTTCCTACAGTTGCTAGATATTGATTACTAAAATTTAATTGTTCAATAATTTTTTTATCATCTTTATCGCCATCAGAAATCTTAAAGGGACTGGCAACAACATATGTATTTTTAACTGGAAGTAGGACTGTTTCTAGTGGGGGATGACTAGAAGAAACCTTAGATCTATCTTCTTTAATCCATTGAGTTTTAGTAATAACATTACATTTACCTTGATATTGATCATATAAAAAGTAATGTTTATCTTTTCACTATTAATAAAATGCTTCCATCTATTAACTATTTTATCTCGTTCTTTTTCAGAAGAGTGATTGGAACGAAACAAATGTCTTTTTTCTTTATTAGATTTGGAATTAAAATCTTTTACAAGATTGTCCTAATCTAATATGAATTCCTTTTTAATGACTCTTAATTGATTATTAATAGTATTTTCAAAATCTGACTGAGTTGGAAATTCAGAAGAAGTAGGAGAAAAGGATTCTTCTTCTACAGAATCATTATGTGCATAGCAAGGGTGACTAGCTTGGCCATGATTAAGGATACCCTTTAACTTGATATCCCTAATGGAAGGTTTACTAAGTATTTCAGTGTCTCTTCGAGTATGAACTGAAGGTGCTGAAGAACTAGTAAAATCTTCTATAATAACTGGCTTTTTGGTACATTCAAAGCTTTTTTTGACCGTTCCATCAGAAAATTGTTTATCATTTTCAATATTTAACAGATTGTTAACTACAGGCTGTTGTGGTATTTCATTGGGTAAAGTCCATTGACTAGGTAATTTAATATCTTTCCAGAGGATGGTTCTTGGGATTTGAATATTAGCATCACTAGTTGAACTTTGAATTAAAATGGTTTGATCCTTAGGACTTTTATTGAGAGCATGAACGTTTAAATTCATTTTCATGGTCTTATAAGAAATCCTGTAAATCAAAGCTATGGGTTCAGAACCCTCAATCATATAAGTGATCTCACCAGAAGTTTTAATGTTTAATGTTAATGCTTTTAATAAATGTTGATCACTTAGGCTTAATGTGAAATCGGGAAAGCAATTAAAATAGATAGGTCCATTGTGCAGACTTGATTCCATAGCGCCTATCATACTGGGATAGTAATTCAGGAATTTAGCATCTCTGAGGCAGAGGTAGATGCTTGAATTAATTCCTTTAATGTTCAATGGTTTAACTGCAACTTGTACTAGACAAAAGTGGATAAAATTGTAACCTTTCTTCCTATATTTTTTAGTGACATCAGGAGATAAAAGACTACAATTTTCATACTCTTTGTTAATTGCATAAACCTTTTCTATAGTTTTAACATTATAATCAGTTTTGAAGTAATCAAAAAAAGTTGACTGGTAAATTTCCTTAGGGGAAACCCTAGGTATGTTCCAATTGTGTAAAGCATGACCGATGTTTTCATAACTGTGTGTTTCTTGGTTAAATATTTCCGGAACAGAAGGCAAAGTCGACCGGTTACTAGTTAAGGAGTTAGACCTGAATAATATACTCATCATTTACAGATTCTCAAAATAAAATTTTATTCATTATTCTTCCATTCATACCCTCTTACCTTAGACAGGCTCATACCTATGTTCTTTACCCGACACTGCTCACCCAAGAGACTTACAAAAGGCAGACACGAACAAGGTAGACTGAAGTAAGTTAGGTGACTTCGGAACAGGAATAAAAGAGAAATTTTGGAAATAGTAAATGGACGAACAAATCACTAGATCTTACTGGCAACTAGAACAAAATAACTTGATATATATATATATATATATATATATATATATATATATATATATATATATATATATCATGATTAGAAGAGTCTAGCTTGTATAGAACTTCAGCAACAATAAAACTATTTCGAGATAGCGGAATAATAATTCAATCTCAATAATAAAACTTTCTACTATTTTATACTGAATAACATATCCGAGATGAAAGAGTATAATTCTTTCAAAGATTCAATAATATTTAATTGAATAAAAGGAATTAACAATACTACAACAATCTTCAATAAAATGGGATATACCTAGATTTCATGCTGAGTGATCATAGAGGATCATGAACTAATAGAGGAATCATTTAGTTATTAAAACTAAATTACCTCAAGAATATAAAATAGCTATAATAGCACATAGGTCGGTTTACGACATTAAAATTTGTTCATCTCAGTCTTACTTCACGAGTCTGTACCACAACAATGTGGTTTGAATTACTTTCAAAGAAATACTATGATTTCAATAATTAATAATAATGCTAGTCTAGCCAAAATTAATGGCATAGATCTTCCGATAACAATTCAATTCATAATAAATAGAACATTTCATGCTTTAACAAATATTAGTCTTGCCAAAACAATTAGCTAAGACATGATTTATAAATAGTTCAAATAATAGAACAAGATTCAACTGCACTACGTGTGAATTACAACAATCATTATAGATGTGAATAACTATCAATAATTATTCACTATCATGCTTGAAAAATAATAACTCAAGTTGAGTTAGGAAACTTGCCTTTTGCGTTGATTACTGCTACATAATATAATTAATGGCGTTCGTAAAACCTATAATCAATAATATCGGTCTCACAATTAGTACAATATTTCACAACACGAATCACTGTAATTTACAGACAAACATGTTCCTAGGCACATTATCACATAGCCACATCAGTGTTTATAACCTATATAAACACTTATCAAGTCTAACTAGTTCAGTCTGGCTGGACTTCAGTCAATTTTTTGGTGTGCAAGTCACCTTATCTGATAATTAACACGGTTATTGTCTATTAAACTTAGTCTCTAAGCTTCAATATTATTTTAGATAAGTCAATTATCATTAATAACATATTTCAGAAGCTTTTAATAATATATAGACAATTATTATAATTTGTAATAATTTTTCAAACACTTAAATCATTTTTAAATGATTTAATTATCAAATAATTTTATCATCATTAATATTTAATAATATAAAAAATATTAATGTTATACTGTCAAAATATTAAAGTTATTATCAATACCTTACAATATTTTTAAATCATCAATATTCTACTTATATGATTTTTAATTAATTAAAATTATTTTTAAACCATCACCATTAATATTTAAATATTAATGAAATTATCATCAAAATATTAAAAGTCATTAATTATAACTTCAAGTATTTTTAAATCATTTTTTCTAATTTTTAAATGATTTTTATATCAATAAAATCATTTTTAATTCATTTATTTAATATAATAATTAAATAAGTCTAATATCATTAATATTAATTTATTAATGAGAATTCTCCAAAAATATTGAAATTAAATTATATTTTATAATTTATAAAAATTTTCTAATACTTTATTCTCATTTAAAATAATTTTTAAAATATTAAAATTATTTTTAACTCATATATTTAATATATTAATTAAATAAATCTAATATTATTAATATTAAATTATTGATGAAAATTATCTAAAAATATTAAAAATTATATTTTATAATTCAAAATATTTTTAAATCATTTTTCTCTACTTTATTTAATACACTAATCAAATAATTTAAATACTTTTAATATTTAAATAACTATAATTATTAAAGAAATATATTCCAATTGGTCAAAAAATATTTTTTATAATTTAAAATACTTTTTAAAATCATTTTTAATAATTTTTATAATTTATTTCTATTTTTTTATTAATTTCAGAAAAATCAGAAATTAAAAATAATTAAACAGTCGCTATAGGTCTTTAGCGACACAAAGCGTCGATGTTGGGGTTCTTGAGCTTAAGAACATTGACAACTTAGCTTTCATGCGTCTCAGTTTGACCAACTGTAATTTCCAATCTATACAAGTTATGAGTAATTTTAAACGTTAATCATGTAATATTTATGTAATACTACAAGAATCAATCACCAACTCGATCATACAACAAATCAAATAAAAGATCTGAGCTAGCAAACACGCTGTCAGGGTGTTTCTTTGTTTTCCTAGAACCCAACAGTTCATGGTTCCATATTCAAGCTCCTAAATTTTAGTGTTCTGATCATCGATAGGTTAGTAATACGGATCAAATCTGTAGTTCACATGTCATGGAACAACACTACAACAACAGATCAAACAAACAACGAAACAATCACAATATATGACCCGGTAAAACCCTGTCAGAGAGTTGTTCATCCGATTTTCTGGAAATTCCAAAAAACACAGTTCTTATATCCAACACAGTTGTTGTTTAAAAGGTTTTAAGGTACAGATTTATACTCCATCTAGCATGCTATAACATTTATTTAACAACATCATCAAACAACAAACAACAAACAACCTGACAGATATGTACGTTCCAAAACCTGTCAGACGCATGTTTAACAGTTCTGGGTTACCCAGATTATACTCGGTCATAGGTCGGTCAACCAACTTTAACCGATTATAACTCACGATCTAGACATCTGATGGCCGTACTACCACTTCCATATTAAAGACAACATAACAAGCTATAGATCCAACACATAAAACATTAAAAAACATTAACAGACAGAGATCAGTGGCTTCTGACCTTTGCTTGTCAGACACCTTAGAGCTCAAGAACAGATTTTGAAAAACACAACTTTGACCCACTTTGATGCTATGGATCTATGGTATATCACCATAGATCATTTAAAAACATCATATAACACTTATAAAAACACAAAAACATAAATCTTGACATAACATACAAGATCTAGGTTAAGATAGGGTTTATACCTTTTCTAGTCCAAGCTTTGATATAGATCTCCTTAACTGATTTTTGGTGTTCTAAGGGATGTTTTAGGGACTGAGTCACTTGATGAATTCGGAGGGTTAGAGATAGAGTGAGTTGGTGAGAGCAAGTTAACAAATGATCAACTTTTTGTGACCTTATCTCTCTCCGATCTATATATATTACTTAGATTCATTGAATTCAAGCATGCAAGGTGTCAAATGAGATTAAATGTGCTGAGATTTTGAGTCACAAGTCAAAGCATTAGGTTACCAACTAAAGTTTTAGCAACATTTACAAGTTAACTTACTAAAATATGTAAAAAGGGTATTTTGGTCATTATACATGAAATTTTAATGGCATACTAGATACTTGCACAACCTTAGGGTTTAACCCTTAGGTTTTAAAACATTAATTTCCAAAAATTTGTAAATTAAGGTTTTTATAATAAAAAATTAAGATGATAAAAATATAATTAGTGATTAATAATTACATTAAATGTTATCAAACACATTAAGACTTACTAATTAGGATTAGGGTTTCCTAATTAGGGTTTAGAATTCTCGAATTTTAAATTAGGGTTTCCTATCAAACATTTAAGGTTTCTATATGTGCATTAGGGTTTCTATATCTGAGATTAGGGTTTCTAATCCCTTATTAGGGTTTATAAAATTTAAACCCTATCCAGTCAATCATTGGTCATTAACTTTATACAGTACAAGCACATACTTACAGTTACTGATATTATAACTACGATTTCTATCTAATCCCTGTCCAAACTTAGGGTTAGGGTTTCTAAAGCTGTTAAGCACAACTCTATTCTAATTTTATCAGTCAATGCATATATGACCAGTTCTCGGGACTCATATCACAAATACACTGTACAATATTAACATTCAATATTAATATTATATATAAAAAATTATTCGTAAAAATTTGGATTACTCGAAATCCTAGGTTATTACATTATTAATATTATAACAATATTTAAATCACTTCTTAAACTTATAAACAATTTATTTTAATTGTTTACATTTTACTAATTAATGCATTTAATCATTCTAAAATGCTATACTCATAAGATTTCATCACCAATGACCAAATCCCTCATCAAAAATCTACATATACCCTATATAGGATTCCCTAAGTCATAAAATCCTATTTTCCAATTTTTCAACTTCACATAATATATTTAATTCATTTACTCATAACTAGTCCATTTTCATGAAAAAAATACCAAATCAGTCCCAAAAATTTTCTTTCCTAGAATTTAGCAGAATATAGTTCTATATTGAACATATATTTTTCTTGGAATTTTTAAAATTCATTTACTATTTTTCAAATGGCCAAAACTGCTTAATATTTAGACATTTATCATAAACTGTACTTTTGTCCGAACATTCCGAAATTTATAAGATATACTCCTGTTATATATATGTACTCACAATAAAAAATTCATCAATTTTGGAGTTAACCACAAGGAGTTATAAGAGAATGAATGATCTAGACTGCTTGAAGATATGCTTAGAGCGTGCATCATGGATTTCAAAGGAAATTGGGATGATCATCCACCAGTTGGTGGAATTTGCTTATAACAACAGTTACCACGCAAGCATTGGCATGCAGCCGTACGAGGCATTATACGGCAGGAAATGTAGAACTCCACTATGTTGGGATGAAATTGGTGAACGTCAACTGTTAAGCCCAAAACTGGTACATCAGACCACTAAATTTATCAAACTCATGAAAACAATATTGGTAGCTGCTCAAGATCGACAGAAAAAGTATGCAAATCAACACAGGCAATGTCGTGAATTTGAAGCAGGAACTTTTGTGTTCCTAAAAGTTTCTCCTTGGAAGGGGAAAATTCGTTTTGGCAAGATAGGAAAGCTCAACCCAAGGTTTATTTGACCTTTCGAGATATTAAGATATGTGGGAGAAGTAGCGTATGAGGTAGCTTTACCTCCAGAGTTAGAAAATTGCACAACATTTTTCATGTGTCGGTGTTGCAACCATATAAACCCGATTACAAACATGTGATCGAGTATGAACCATTGCAGTTCAGTAAAGATTTGTTTTATGAAGAGATTCCTATCCAGATAGTTGACAGGAAAGAACAAGTGCTCAGGAATAAAGTGATACCTTCTGTGAAGGTAATATGGAGGAACCACAACGTAGAAGAGGCTACGTGGGAACTCGAAGCGAAAATGATAAAGAATTACCCTGAGTTATTTGTTTAGTCCGTGTCTTTGATTCTGGAGACATAATCTTTGTAAGTAGGGGAGAATGTGACAATTTGATTATTTAAATTGTGATTTTGGAGACAGAATCCTTGTAAGGAGGGAAGGATGTAACGATCCAAAATTTCAAATTATAATATTAAATATTTATTTGATGTGTCTATTGTTGAATTGATGAAATAAAGATGTAATGGTTGCTAGTAAATATTTATGAATATAAATTTATTAGATAATGTTCTAAATTAAATTAATTTATAATTTATAGAGTTGTAATATGACATGATATGTTATTTTGTTGTGTTGATTTAATAATTTAGATGGTATATTAAATTGTTAAATAAAGTTATAATGAAAATTATAATTTTATGTTATTTGTTTAAATGGTATATTTAATTAAAAAATTTGTGTTTAATTAATTTATTGACTAATGTTGGATATGGAAATCTAAATAAATAAGATGTAATTATAAATTATAAACTAAAGTGTTTATTAAAAAAAATTAAAAGGGGTTTTATTTAGTTTTTGCCAAACAAGGCTTAAATATATGAAGTCTTTAAATTTTAAAGGTTTTTGCTATACAAAGCCTTATGGCTTTTGGTTTTCCAATTTTTGAATTTAAATAAAATAAATAAAAATAAATTAAATAATAAATATAATATATATTTATAACTTAAGCGTTATAACTAATATTTTACTTATTTTGGCGTATTAAGGTTTAGCAGTTTAGTTTTACGCCTTATAGCTATCAGATGTTTTACGCATTCTAGTTGCTAAGCCTACAAGGGAAGAACACTGAGAGAGAGAAGAAAAAGAGCTTAAGAGTATTGATAGAACCTAAGAGTTTTAAGTAAATTCCAGTGATCTTAGCAAGAATTACACGCTAATTAAAGGTATTTTTACATAACCTTTGTATTATATATATATATATATATATATACACACATATATGAATTTACGACATAGTTTATTTGTGTTCTGTGAAATTAAAATTGATGAATTGTGGATATATACTTGGTAATTGTGATGATACATGCTTATAATGTTAGAATTTGTGTTTAAACCAGAATTACATGCTAAATTCGGATGATAGTAGAAAATTATAACAGTATATGTATTCTTCATATGGCTTATAAAAAGTACCAATTTTAGTGGTCAAAATATATGTGAAACTGTAAATTGAGTCTTGTTTATGTTAGTTCATTAAGAAACGAGCATAACGTAATTTGAATGAAGCAAAATTTGGCCAAGAATAGAGATTACAGTGATGATTTTTGTAAGAGATGTCAAAAATGGAGTTTTTATATGAAAATGAGAAATTTGAGAAATTAAAGTAGTATAATTGTTTTTAAATTGTTCTATATTGATATATATGTGATGAAACATGTTGTAATGGTTTTGTATCAATTATACGTGTGAATTTAACAATTTGGTGGGTGAAATTCGTGTTAGTTGGCTTAAGAAAAGTACCGTAACTATGTTCTGCAAAACTAAAATATATGCGTAGCGCGGGCGCGCAGTGAGTTAGTAAAAAACTGGCATGTCCGCGTCAGTGCCCAGTCTCGGACATTAAAGTTTACTAATTCTGCAGACTTTAGGCGTTCAATGTAACTTAGCTTAATGTTAGGATAATGTGAGAACCATGTAACAACAAGGTTAAACAGAGCCGTGTTATGTGGATAGTAAATTCAAAGTTGTAAAAATGATTACAAGTCATGAACGTGTTATGTTATAACTTAGTTTATACAGTGAAGGTTAGTTAAGTGTTGTGATGTTAACACTTGGGAATTCTGAAATGTAAATGGTAGCATAAGACTTGTGCTAAAATGACAAGTTTAGCTAGAAATGTACATGTTGTGGTATGTTAGCATATCTAATAGGTATTGTGGTTATGAAACTATGTGTAGGTGAACGTGAGTGTAATATTATAGCTTACGCTCGAGGAAAGTTTCTAAACTTTTCTTTTTACATTGAGCAAGTTTTCTAAGCTTTATTTTCAGCCTGCTATTACTTAATGTATATTCAATAATTCACAGTCCTAGCTTAATTTTATTCAAGCAAGATTTATTGTCATTCAATACTTATGCTTTGTAGTTGTTTCTAAGCATGAGTTCAAGATATATTTAGTTCGCTTACACTTTTTTATTATTCCATATTATGTTATTATTGATCAACTGTTGTGTTATTAAACACTATTGATTCAACTAGTCCTCTAGTTGATGTTCATTAAACTTCAAATTATCCTTGAAAGCTTATCCAAACCAAACTTTCTTTGGTGCGAACTTGTACTCTAAATACTGAGATGAACAACCATATTATTATTAGGGGATAATTTACGCTTAGCGTTGAAATGTTTGTGCACAATACATTGTACGAAGGGCAGATCCCCCTAAGTACAAGGAGTCCTTATAGTCTTATGACTGTTAAAGTTGGAGTTGAAAGATTACTTGCAACTGTGGATATAGTTCATGGTCTTATGACCCTCAGTTATATATATTCCATATTTTGGATTCCAGTTTCTGATTATCATTGATAGAGTACTATTCATTTTTGATGAGCCTATTCGTTGGCAGTTATTATTATTATTCTCATGTTGATTCATTATTATATCAAGTGAGTAATTGTTTTGCTCACTCTTGCATAAATATTATTATTGCAGCTAAAGTGGAGAAGGTAGATGAGCCTTCAACTAGCAAAGGAAAGGGAAAAATGTACAAGTCATGCAGACTTGTAATTTTATTTCCGCACTTAAATGATGTTTAAAGGTTAGACAACCTGGGATGTTTTTGAATTTAGTGATGTAACCCTCTTTAAAGGGAGGATTATGGTTTAAATATTATTTTATTTGGGTAGATAGATATGTATGAATGGCAACTGAACACCATATCTTGTGGGAATAAAGTACCTAGATTTGAGGGTGTCACATCTAGCACCTCTCTTTGACGGATCGTAAAAAGGAGTTATGAATTTAAAACGGTGGATTTTCAAAGTGCAAAGAAATTTGGATTTCAAAACTAGAAAAATTATTTTTCTATTCCTTTTTTATTCCAACCAAATCAACACCCAATATGGGTAAATCCATACTTGAATATATGAAAAACACATAGATTATAGGGGTTTGAACTTCCAAATCAAAAACCCACTGTTATCAAATTACAAAAAGAAAGAGAATAAAGCTTAGGAAGAAAAAAATATTAATTTTATACATTTGCTTCTTCTTCTTCTTCTTTTTCTTCTTATTCTTTTCTCATGGAGATTTTCTCCATCTTTCTCACGGGGGCTTTCGGCCCTCTCCTCTACTTTCCCTCTCGGTTTCTCTTTCTCCCGTTCCTCTCTTTTTCTTTCTTTCTCTTTCTTCTCTTTCCTTATCCTTCTTTTCTTCTTATCTTTTATTTCCTTATTACTTAGCCAAGTGGCCTTATCATCTTCCAAATCCTTATTTTATTTTAATTGTTAATTTACTTAACAAATAACTAAATAGCCCCTCCATAAGTGGGTCAAAAATTGGGCCTCTTATTAATTAAATTCTATTGGGCTTGTACTTTTATTATTTTGATTACTAACAATATAAATTTTGGCTTCCACCCAAAATTTAATTGGGCCATTATAATACTTGTCACACTCATAATATATTGGGCTAGATTAACAATTTAATCGCCCTTAATCACTTTATCCACAAGTTACATGCTTAATTAATTAATTGGACTTGTTTAAACTAATATAACCTCCTTAGTCCATTAAATCTAATTCTCTGGTACTCTATTTAAATTCTTGGGCTATGACCTAATTATAGTCTATTACTTTTAATTCTATCCCATTCTACCCTTATCATTTAATTAGGGTTCCACTACACCTTTGTAAATAATTTCCTTACTCATATATCTTTAATTCCATAACCCAATTAAATTTTGGTTATAACATTAATTATTTGAGATATATAAAATAAATCTCCTAATGTTAGTATATATATTTATATACTAATATTCTCCCATATTATAACCTCTTAGGTTATTTAATTATCACACCTAATATATATTAGGTTACATAACCTAATTATTAACTCACTTTTATATACAAAATAAATGTATTAACATTATATAATGTATATTTATTTAATCATTTACATAATTCACATAATCATAACATATTTTACTTCTCACACTAATTTTGACTTTTCTCTATAAAAAGTCAACTATTAACTTTGACCAAAAGTCAACCCTTACACATTTTGTGTTTACTATCCATTCTGACTAAACTTGATGTTCCGGACGCAACCGAGTAGTCCATGCTTTAAAATTCTATCTCTAACTCAAATTTTAAGTTTTAAATTACTCCCTTCTTATTGCTAATCGTATTAACTAATTAACGACTTTATACTTATTCAAATTCTTATTTTCCAACCAAGGCCAACGTTCAAGCTATGTTAATTACTAACATTGTTTTATCTTAATCCTTATATCATTAACTTAATTCATCATTTTTCTTGGTAATATATACATAGGACCTTACTAAGTATATATATATATATATATACTCATCTTCGTTTAACCTCATAGCATCTCTTCATGTGAAATCTTATCTCCTTAAGAAAATTTCCATATGTACTTATATAACAATTCTTAGACTATTCTGTTCACATCGAATTTACAGGTATCATAATACCTTATTCTTGATATTCCTTCAAGTACATATTAATTCATTTCTAGGGTTTAGAAATTTTGTAACCCATATTTTCTCTATTCTCATTCGAATAACAAACAATATAGGTTTTACTTGAAAATTTTAAATAAATCCTCAAATTCTCATCTAGGTTTTATTCTTTAACTTTTATTCTAATCATTCAAGATTTTATGAATTTTCAGGTTATCACATTCACCCCTTATTCTAAGAATTTCGTCCTCGAAATTAAAGCATACTAATCTCTGCTTATTCTCTTGTTCAAAACTAGGTTGTTAACTTAACCTTTATAATTTCCTCCTTTGAGGATTTCTCATCTATTATCACATTTCACCATAACTACTCACTAGGAGTTTATATCTTTTAAACATTCCTCAAAACTAGGTTGTCATAATAACATTTATTCAATCATCTCAGATTCTACTCGTACACAACGAGTTCACACTATTTCATATCCATCATCTCATTCTACAACAACATTACTCTAAATAGTTTAAAATATTTTCATATCTGTCTGAGGGATCATAAAAACTATGAAGTTTTAGGTTTAAGGTATTTCTACCTACTACCTCTTTCAATTACGAAAGAAAGGTACTTTACCTCTGAAACATTTCTTTAATATGTATGTTTACAATCACAAAGAAGGTAAACTACCGACGCGAGCACTTTAGATGATCAGTTTATTGTACCTTAGTAATCAGAACGACTATATGCATTCTTAAATTTGATATTTTATCCAATTAGTATATCCCCATTTTTAGTGTTGTTCACCTCAGACTTATCATAAGATTCCTCACCAAAATAATTTGGTTCGACATAAGCTTTCAAAGAATACTTTGAATTTCATAAACATTTGTCTAGCTGAATCAAATAGCTTAGACGTATATCAATAATTCGAATTTTAATCGAAACATTTCTCGCCAAATTCAGTTGGCAATAAATTATCTTTAAAATTCTTAAATTCATTTTGATGTCATGATACCGTACTGTATATACAGTCCATTTGAGAATTCTGTCATTCTGTGACTTTATCATACTACATTATACTATAGTGTCTTGACAATCTTTAGATCACATCTGACACTAAGTAATTCTGCATTGATAACTCCATCATTTTTCTCATATCTGCACCAAGTTGTATGACGCATTAATGATATAAAAACACATTTTGATCATTCAAATCATTTTCGTCTAGCTGAATCAATTAGCATAGACTCTTCTTTAAACCATTAAAAAACCTTTGAAAATCATCTTTGGTGTCATCATGCCACAACATGTAACGATGTGTTAGTGGCCCGAAGTCCACACCTACACATTTGTCACCATGTGTTGAGGATAATAAAATTCATTTTTAAAGGCACATCAGTTCGAATTTAGCTTGATGTAAAAAACTTCGAACACTAGCATAGCTAGAAGATTTGGAATACCTATGCTTCCATCATCAACTTCACTTTCTTTAATGATCCATTGCTTCATAAATCTATCTATTTCTATAATCCTCAATGCTCTATTCATAACTTTCCTATACCTAGTTCATCAAACTTACTACACATTATGAGTTCAGTAACTTGCTATAATCATATGGGTTTAAGAACTTATCCTAGTTAGACCATAGGCGTCCATTCGCTGAGGGGTTCAAAACATACCATATGATTATAAGTCTTGAACTTACCATAAGTATGAGTTTTAAGAACTCGCAACCAACCTTATATTCTCTACCTATTCGTTATACACATGTGAAAAGAATCACCTTATCAATAGGCATATAGCAAATAGCGCAACATCAGGTTCCAATGATTATCAATGTAAGAAGCTAAATGGTTGTCAAACCAAACTCGACCACTAATCAATATAGGAAGCTAAGCGGACAATTCCCCGCCCATACAAAGAATTTGTCAACCTAACCACTATATCGACCAGGAAGCTAAGTGATTCTAAACCAAGTACAAATTCCCCGCTCATACAAGGAATCATACAACTCAGCTGCTGACCTGAGTCCACAATTAAAATCCCACATAATCTTAACTTTCTCTTTTCTTAATATGAATTTTCTTTTATCCGTATCTTAACATTTACCACTCTTTTTTGAGTTTATATCGTACCATCTCATAGTACCTTCTCATTATAGTGTCAAGCTATATCATTCGAATCACTTAACATATCATATGTTATTCAATAATTTAATTTGATCACGTCGTGATCTTATTTTGTAATCATTTTTACTTATACTTACGATCTTCTTATTCTTCTCTTTAATCATATTATATTATGATTTTATTTGCATTTTTCATCTTATAGACATTGTCTATTTAGTATCACTATTCATCTCTATTACTGGAGTCATGTAACTCCGGATTCCTATCTTTATAGCTCTTAAAGATTCTTCTTTGAATCTAATTTACCTTTCTCTTCACTCTAATGATGAATTTCTTAAATTCATCTCTTATCCCTTAAACTCAATCTGAGTTTATTCCTTATCATCATCTCTACGGTTATAGCCTAAGGTACCCCTACCTAAGGTTTGTAACCTACGGCTTTAATACCAATTGTGCGCTCCCAAATCCGAGTACTTTTTACCTTAGATCTGGTACATCATTTCTATAACTATTGCGGAAGATATAAACATAAATTGTTTATACAATAAGCTTTTACACAACATTCCCAAGGTCTAGTACTTTAACTAAATACATACCTTCAATATCTAAATAGGTTTACAATGTTATTTTTGTGATAACCCAGGATTTTTGAATAATCCAAATTTTTCGAATAATTTTTTTTTATTAATATTGATATTGATTATCAATATTGAGCTGACAATCTATGATACAAGTTTAGAGAATGAGTCAAATTGCGTGTTGACTGAGAAAATAAGAGTATAGTTGTGCTTAACTGAGAATAGAACCCCTAACCCTAAGTCCGGATAGGGATTCGATAGAAAATGCTGTTATTATAACTGTATCGTTGAGTACATGCTTATACTGTTTAGAATTTTGATTAGTGATTGATCGGGTAAGGTATAACATTAGTAAACCTTAATAAGAGATTAGAAATCCTAAGCTCAGGTTAAGAAACTTTAACATATAGTTAGGAATCCTAAACGAAAGTCAAGAAACCCTAATTTTATATTCGGGAACCCAAAACCCTAATTTGGAAACCCTAATTGAGACTATCAAACTCTAATAATGAGAATTAAGGAGAATGATGTTAATTGACTAGAATACCCTTAAATTTATAAGGGAAATTATGAAATTACCCTTTAATACCCTTTACTTAAAACTTAAGCAAAGAGATATGCAAGATCTAGTGAGTTATCAATAAGGATAAGCCCATGTGCCTTAAAATCTCAACAAATTTGATCCAAATGGACACCTAGCATTACTTGTATACATTGTATCTAGGATTATAAGAGATTAAGAGAGAGAAAGTAACCAAAAGTTGCTCATTTACTCTCTAACTCTCTACAAACCTATTCTATCTATTAACCTCTAAAAACACTAAGTGTATCAGTCCCTAGAACACCCCTTAGATCATCAAGATTAGTGGAGAAGAGCTTAGATCAAAGATTAAGCAAGAAGGTATACAACACTAACCCTACTTTGATCTTTTATGCTTAAGATACATATGTATTTGTGTTTTTATGTGTGCTAGAAGATGTTTTATGTTGATCTATGGTGATATACCAAAGATCTATAGCATCAAAATGGCTTAAAAATGATGTTTTCAAAAACTGTCCATGAACCCTAGAAAATGGTCTGACAAGCTAATGTCAGTGGCTCTAGATTCTTATCTAATTTTTATTTAGGTTGTTTTATGTTTTAAACTTGTAGTCTGACATGAGGACTGTAATCTGTAAGTGGAATCATAGCCATTCCATGTCCAAGTTTCATGTTATTGTTGGTCAAAGTGAGTTGACCGAGCATGACCAAGGAGTTTCTGGGTAACCCAGAAACTCATTATCCGAGTCTGACAAGATTTTGCTAGCTCGAGATCTGTTAGGTATGATGTTGTTTGTTGATGTGTTGGTAACCAAGTTGTAGCCTGATTGTAACGCCCCCATATCTATACACCCACGGTATCTGATATAGAGTTTACAGAAAATCAACATAATGCTTTTAAATCTATACACCCATGGTATCTGATTATAGGATTACATTAAATAGAGGGACTAGTAGATATAATTCCCATAGATCCAAAATTCATAGTATCCCATAACAGATGTCAATTCTCAAGAGAACTTTTATTGTGTTTGGATACCCTCACTTGGATATATGAACTGTATCTGTGACTAGAGTCTATCTATCCGAAATTCAGAGTATCAACAATAACATGAGCAGTCCATATTACCAATACCCTCACCTAGATATATAGTCTAAGCCAAACGAATTTATACTATCGTATCGATAGTAACTATCTATCCGAAATCCAGAGTATCAATAACAACATGAATATTCCATGTTATTAATACCCTCACTTAGATAAATAGTTCCCAAGGATCTCAACTAGATTAGAAGAGGTCTAATTTTGCATCTATATATGTAAGAATACACGGTTGCAAAAATAAAAAATGTTATATATATATATATCATAATATTAATATTCGATTACATGATTCTCATAACGAGTTCTTATTACAGGGTTTTCAAACAGACAAGAATATAATCTAATCTATGTAGGGACGCTTCCCTTTGTCTACTCCAGAAATTCCAAGATTACCGTCTAAAACTGCAAAGGGAATAATTTGCAAGGGTGAGCTATGACATGCTCAACAAGTTATGTATTTATAACAATATAGGATTTGAAGAAATATAACAGTTCAAATTTCGACTGATAGTTGTACCATTTCTGGATTTCTATTTATTTCAACCATTTCTGGAATTTTTCTTTATTTCTGTTAGTCACACAGACTTAGAAATTTTGTTCAGATGTGAGATAGAGGATCAGCCTATTCAACATCTTAGGAGTATGCATATCATCCTATCAGTGCTCAAAATACACTAAATGTCAATATATAAATTGACTAAATTTCAATCCCTTACGGGATACCCAACTTTAGTATAAGATGTCTTACCAAAATAATTTGGTTTGACACAACAATTTATGCTCAATAAACATTATCATCTGAATAAAGAATTCATTTTTGAGTTATGCTGAATCTATAGCAATAACTTTACAATAATTTGGCAATTCAATTGTTGGATTGGTATAATATAACAAAGACAATTCAAGATATCAAGATATAAGGGTAAGGTTTAGGAAACTTGTTTTATAAGAAATTTAAGAATACAAAACTTGCTTTATAAGAAGTTTAAGGATAGAGAACTTGTTTGAGCGTAGATCAGTCAAGTTATGTTATTCAATCGTTAATAAATACCTACAAAGTTCATATATATAAATCTAACACGTTAGTATTGATAACAATAATCAATTATAACATTAATATAATATCGGGTTAGATTACTTGCGTTTGGTGTTTAATACCTTTGATAAATGGACTAAATTTTTTTTATAAAATTTAATTATAATTTAAAATACCATTTTAGAAATTCTAAAGTATTTAAAACATTTATTTTATTTTTTAAATCATTTATTTCTATTTATAAGTAATTAATATTTATTTAAAATTTTACAAAAAACATTGATTATTAATTTTAAATAATTTATATTTATTTATTATAATTTTTATATCATTAATAATATTTTTCCATAATTATTTAGTATTTATAAATAATTTATTCTAATTTCATTAGTAATAAGTTAATTATTAATAATATCAAAATAATATAAAATATTTATTAAATTTATATAAAAATATCAGAATTTATTTATAATAATTTAATATAATTTTTAAAACTTTTTTTATATTTATTTATTAATTATTTCTAATTTTTATAATTTATTTTTAGAAAAATAATTTTTGTCTCTCGCTAAAGCCCTTCAGTGACAGAAAGTGTCGTTGTAGGTGTTCTTGAGTTTATGGGTAGCAGTTTGGTCATGGTCGAGTGACTAGTTTGACCACTAATTAAAAGGCTACTGATGATGATTCTTGGTTTGTTCAAGAGTTGATGTTGTAGTACTCATACAGTAGTATAACATGAAATAAATTTTAGGCTTTAACCTACATATAACAAGAAGTTATAGAGGCTCAAAGTCACTATCAGAGTTGTTCTTGAGTTTCTGGGTAACCCAGAATAGAAGTCATGGCCGGTCAACGGGTTTGTGGCTTAAATATCTTTGATTCTGTGTATTAGATGTGTGTGATGTTTGTTGTAACATGTAGTATATATGTCAGGGTACATATATATAACATTAACATGAACAAAGCATAAATAAAAGGTCTCTAATTATGCTGGTCAAAGTACAGCCAAACGCTGTTCTTCGTGTTCTTCAGTTTTCTAGAAAAACCAGAAAACTTGGTCAAACTCGGTGAACGACTTTTGACCATTAATTATAGTAAACCTATACATTGTTTGTTCAATTAAAGATCATAGATATGTATTACATATAACATGGTATTGATCTATAATAAAAACTTACAAAACTGATAAACAGAAGACGATTAAACAAATTGGTCAAAGTAGTGGGTTCGACTGTTCTTAAGCTTACTGGGTAACCCAGAAAATTTCAATTCGTGAACGGTCAACCCACTTTGACTGCTTATAACTTGAAATCTACGGTTCAAATGAACCTGTTTTCTTTTCAAGATTAAAGACCTACAAACAGGCTACAAATAACAAACAATTAACGTACCTAAACATAAACACAAATGAATCTATAGGCCCTGACATTTGACTGTCAAACATAGTTTTCAAAATTTCCAAATTTCTTAAAACACTTAATTAAGGCATCTAGATTTTATGAAAACGTGTTCTACCAATCTAACATACTTTCTAACATACTAATACATAATTCTAAAAATCTAAACAACAAATCTAACATAAGATCATAAAGTTAATTAAGAACTAGGGTTTGTACCTTTTCTTGAACAATTTTCGATTCTAGCTTCTGACGTTGTTGTTGCTATCACCCAGGCTTGATTCGGTAAGTTTATAAGTGTATCTAGGCTTAGGAATTTCGTGAGTTTGCTTAGCCCTAAGGTTCCTATTTATAGAATTCTTCAACTTGGCTTTTTGGTCATTTTTGAGCAACTTGCCTCTACAAAGATTTGATCTGATGACTATTGTGATGCTTGGGAGTTATAAGCATGTCATGTGCAGCCTAGGAACTTGAAATGGTGACTCCTAACCTACTTGTGAGCTAGTTAGGTTTGTTTCATAGCTTAATTAGGTTTTAATCTTCACTAATCTTGATTAAGGTTTTGTTTCTAATGATTAGGAATGTTAA
Organism: Panax japonicus; assembly: GCA_020205505.1. Classification (NCBI taxonomy): domain Eukaryota; kingdom Viridiplantae; phylum Streptophyta; class Magnoliopsida; order Apiales; family Araliaceae; genus Panax; species Panax japonicus. The sequence continues at coordinate 36,327,162 of CM035114.1, forward strand.
GTAATGTTAATTAGTACCTAATTGATGTTTACTAACCATGATTAGGTGTTAACATTAGCTAATTAGAGTTAGGTTTACAAATTAGGGTTAGGGTTTTGCTAATTAGGGTTAGGGTTTGTTAATCTAGGATTGTTAACCTAAATTTCTCACTAATCCTAACAAGCACGACAAAGCGTTTTGTCAGTGTAAGCACGACAAAGTAACTTGTCAAAATAATTTTATCATTATAGAAAAATATTTAAGCACGAGGTGTCAAGCACGACATTTTTGGACAAAAATTTGTTTGGTCAAATTTGTCAAACCAAGTATATAATAACACATAACACATTCAAAATAGATATATTTTATTTATATAACAGAATTTTATGCATACGAGTTTTATTAGGGTTTTGAGTTTTTACATTCACCCCCACTAATAAGAATTTCGTCCTCAAATTTACAGTACAAGGTAAGTAAATAATTGAGGATAATTCTCGTACATTTTATCTTCAAGCTCCTATGTAACTTCTTCAACGTTCTGATTCCTCCAAATTACTTTGACCGATGTTATCACTATATTTCTCAGGACTTGCTCTTTATGGTCGACGATCTGCACATGTTCTTCTACATAAGAAAGATCTTCCTCTATTTGGATTATCTCATATTATATAACGTGTTTATAATCATGTTTATATGGTCATAATACGGACAAATGAAACACATTATGAATATGATTTAACTCAGGAGGTAGTGCTATTTCATAAGTAACTTCACCAACCCTTCTCAAAATTTCAAAAGGTCCAATGAATCTCGGACTTAATTTTCCTTTCTTGCCAATACGTATCTTGCCTTTCCAAGGAGATACTTTCAAGAATATGTGATTTCCTATATTAAAGTTTTATTGTTGATGATGTGGATAGGCGTATTTTCTTTTTCGATGTTGAGATGCTTGTAATCGTTGACGAATAATTCTGATAGTTTTAGTTGTTTGTTGAATTATCTTAGGTCCTAACATTTGTCTTTCCCTGACTTCATCCCAACATAAAGGTGTTCCACACTTACGCCCATATAAAGCTTCATAGGGTGGCATACCTATGCTAGCATGATAACTATTGTTATAGGCAAATTCGACTAAGGGTTACTGATCTTCCCAACTTCCTTTGAAATCTATAATACATGTTCTTAGCATATCCTCTAATGTTTTTATGGTTCTGTAACTCTGTCCATCAGTTTGAGGATGATAAGATGTACTCAATCTTAGTTGTGTTCCTAAGTGTTTCTGAAGGCTTTTCCAAAAATTAGAAGTAAATCTTCGATCTCGATCTGATACTATGGACACAGGTACTCCATGCCTAGAGACAATTTCATTGATGTACAGTTTGGCAAGGTGATCTAGGTTAGGAGTAATCTTAATAGGTAAAAAGTGAGCTGATTTTGTTAAACGGCCAACTATTACCTAAATGGCATTATGGCCCTTTTGTGCAGCTGGAAGACCAACAACAAAATCCATAGTTATATGTTCCCAGTTCTACTCGATAATTGGTAAGGGTTGAAGTAAACCACTCGGCTTTTGATGCTTAACCTTAATCCTTTAACACGTGAGACATTTACTTACCCATTCATCTCTTTCTCTTTTCATGTTCGACCACCAGAAGTGTCGACTTAAGTCCTTCTACATTTTTGTACTGCCAGGATGTATGGCAAATTTAGAATTATGAGCTTCGTTTAAAATTTCATCTTTTAAATATTGGTTTAATGGAACCCAAATTCTATTTTCATATCTTATTATTCCATCCGTATCTATTAGAAATTTATTATACTTATCATGTGTTGAATTAGATTTGAACTTCTGACATTCTTCATCCTTCTCCTATATCTCTTTAACTTTATTAAGTAGAGATGAAACTCCTTCTAAAATATACAATTTTTGGGTAGAGGTAGTTGGACATTCCACCTCAATTTCTAAATTTTCAAAGTCTTTTATTAACCTAATATTGGTGGTTAATACATTCATTTTTTCCTGATTCTTTCTACTTAACGCATCAGCTACAACATTCGCCATACCGGGATGATATAAAATTTCACAGTCAAAATCCTTTATAAGTTCTAACATTGGTCTCTGTCTTAAATTTAATTCCTTTTGTGTAAAAATATATTTCAGACTTTTATGATCTGTATATATCTAGCACTTCTCCCCGTACAAGTAATGTCTCAAAAATTTTAGAGCAAAAACTACCATGACTAACTCCAGGTCATGAGTATGATACCTCTTCTCATAATCTTTGAGTTGTCGTGATGCATAGGCTATCATTTTCCAATGTTGCATCAACACACACCCTAAACCTTTGTGTGATGCGTCACTATATACTACAAGGCCTCCTGTATCATTTGGTAAGTATAACACTGGAGCCATGCTCAGTCGCTTCTTCAACTCTTGGAAGCTTTCCTCACATTTATCTGTCCAGGCGTATTTCACCGACTTTCGAGTTAAATTGGTTAATGGGGTTGCTATTTTTGAAAAATCTTTTATAAATCGTTGATAATAACCTGCTAATCCAAGAAAATTTTGTACTTCTGTTGGAGTTGTTGGTTGTTCCCAATTCACAACCGTTTTGATCTTAGCTGGATCTACAGATATTCCATTCTTATAAATTACGTGACCTAAAAATTGAACTCTATTCAACCCAAATTCACACTTAGAAAACTTTGCATAAAGTTGTTCCTTTCGTAATATCTCCAAAACGACTCTCAAGTGTTCAATATGCGCATCCCGTGTTTTCGAGTATACCAGAATATCGTCGATAAACACTACAACAAATTTGTCCAAGCATGGCTTAAACACTCGATTCATTAAATCCATAAATTCTTCCGGTGCATTTGTTAATCCAAAAGACATTATAAGAAACTCATAATGTCCATAGCGTGTCCTAAACGCTGTTTTCGGCACATCCTCCTTTCTTACCTTTAATTGATGATAACCAGTTCTAAGGTTAATTTTTCAAAAATGTCTGGCCCCTTTTAATTGCTCAAACAAATCATCAATTCTTTGCAAAGGATATTTATTTTTAATTGTTAACTTATTTAGCTCCCTATAGTCTATACATAGTCTCATAGTTCCATCCTTTTTCTTTACAAACAAAACTGGTGCTCCCCAGGGTGAAACACTAGGTTGTATATACTTTTTATCTAAGAGTTCCTGTAATTGTATAAGTAACTCTTTCATTTATATAGGTGCCATTCTGTACGGTGCCTTAGAAACTGGTGTCGTTCCTGGTGCAAGATCAATGATGAACTCAATTTCCCTATTTGGAGGCAAACCTGGTAAGTCATTTGGAAATACATTAAGAAATTTCTTAACTATAGGTATTTGATCTAGTTTTACTCCTTCTTGTCGAGTATAAACTATATAGGCCAAATATCCTAAACAACTCTTTCTAAGTAATCTTTCTACTTGAACTATAGTCAAACATCGAGATTGCTTAGGTGAACTACCGTTGAACACTACCTTTGACTTCGAAGTAGTCAAAAGATTTATTCATTTTTGATGACAATCAATCATCGCGTTATGATTAACTAACCAATCCATTCCTAGAATTACATCAAATTCTCCCAACTGAATTGGTATTAAATCTACCTTAAAATTATGTCCTTTTATTATCACACTACAGTTTCTGTATATGGTCTCAACCGGAATCCCTTCATTATTAGCAATTTCTACGAAAAATGGTTTGTCTAGATTTTTGCAAGGTATATTTAAGTTTGTAGAGAAATTTCTAGACACAAATGAACATGTAGCACCAGAATCGAATAACACATATGCATTTAAAGTGTTGATAGGGATGATACCTGTCACCACGTCTTGTGAAGCAACAACATCCCTTACTGACATATTAAATGTTCTCGCGGTAGGTCGATTCTGAACCCCAACTGCAGCTACTGTTGATTGATTATTCTCTGGTATTCTAACCCCTTTTCCTCCTTGATTCCTAGGTTTAGGAAAGTTCTTTGAAAAATGGTTTAATGAACCACAATTAAAACATTTATTTTTCCTTGGAAGAGGTCACTGTGGATAATAATGTCCCGACTGTCCACAAATAAAACATTTGTTATGAAGTCATTCTCCTCTATATTTCTTACCTCAATTTGGACAAGGTTTAATATTATTATTACTAAAATATTGTTAGTATTCCCTATCTTTTTCCCCAGGTTGTTAGAAAAAGGATTATCTCATTTACGTTTGTTATTAAACCAACCTGAACTGGGTTCAGTCCTAATTTTTTCATTTTGACTTCTATTGTCCTGATGAAATTTAGCAAGACTGTCATTCTCACTTTCGGCTATAGTGGCCTTCTCTAGTATCTCAGAGAAAGTTTTTATTTGAAGTAATGACAATCTACTCCAAATCTGAGGTTTTAAACCTTCCTGAAACCTACGAGTCTTTCTAAGTTCAATGGTTACTTGATGAGGAGCAAACCTGGATAGTTCATTAAACTTAGCTGTATACTGGGTTACAGTAAGATCTCCTTGTTTTAAGTCCAGAAATTTTATTTCCATTCGGTCTTTTAGGGATTCAGAAAAATAGTTTTCAAAGAACAACCCTTTTAATCTATCCGAAAGAATAATTTCAGTTTCTACCCGACCTTTGGTTGATTCCCACCAATAATTAGTCTCACCCTTCAAGAAAAAGGTTGCAAAAATTGTCTTTTGGTTATTATTAACATTGGTTACTAGGAACAATTTCTCTATATCTGAAATCCAAATTTATGCATCTACAGGTTCTAATGTACCTTTAAACTCAGGTGGTCCAACTAATTTAAAGTCTTTTAAAGTTGTGTTCTGGTTCACATGCCTATTTACAACTCTTAGCATAAGGTCTACTAACTGCTGGGTAGAATTATCATCATTCATTTCTCTTTGGGCTTCTGGTTGGTGGCATGATTCTATATAAACCAATAAAATTCACATAAGAATTTCAGTAACACAAGATATTGTTTATTTTATATATCACAATAGTATTACACAACAACTTCATAATTAAAAATACTACTATTTACAAAGTATTGATTACATTACAAACTTTGAATGCTTCTTTATTGTACTAATATAAGTATTCAACCACCTATGCTACTCTCTAGAATTCATTGATATCATCAAAGGAATCCTGAATCATGTGACAAACCACAGATCGATCGATGAGATAAGACGTCTTCTTCTCCTCTACCGGATATCGAACTACACGGCGCTGCAAATCATTAAATATATCTCGAACACCCGAAGATGTTTTAAGAAGCCTTGACTGAATTTCCTTTCTGCCCCTCTATACATGGTGCAGTTGTACTTTTAGTCGTTGACTATATCCTTTCTCATGTTGTAGCATTCCTTCAGCTATATTACCCTCATATTCTGTTGTCTTCAACATTGATGCCATTGCCTCATAATGCTCATCTATTCTCATTAATTGTCCTGCCACTGGATCCTCTTCTTCCTCGGCATCTAACAATTGTTGATCATGAAGCAATTCCTTATCGTCTGCATCACTGGCTATTTATGACTCTATTTGTGGTGGATTATTGGCTATTACCATTTCCTCAACATTTGAGTTGGCCATCTATAAAAGAAAACTCCTTAAATATTGTATAGAAATTTACACAACATAATAGTTTTAATGTTATATTTTATATGTACTTTTAAAATTTTTACGGACTCGAGGACTATATACTAAGATTTCTCTTCCTTATATCTATAGCCTTAAAGCATTGATACCACACTTGTAACGCCCCCATATCTATACACCCACGGTATCTGATATGGTGTTTACAGAAAATCAACATAATGCTTTTAAATCTATACACCCATGGTATCTGATTATAAGATTACATTAAATAGAGAGACTAGAAGATATAATTCCCATAGATCCAAAATTCATAGTATTCCATAACAGATGTCAATTCTCAAGAGAACTTTTACTGTGTTTGGATATCCTCACTTGGATATATGAACTGTATCTGTGACAAGAGTTTATCTATCCGAAATTTAAAGTATCAGCAATAACATAAGTAGTCCATATTACTAATACCCTTACCCAGATGTATAGTATAAGCCAAACGAATTTATATTATCGTATCGATAGTAACTATCTATCTGAAATCCAGAGTATCAATAACAACATGAACAGTCCATGCTATTAATAACCTCACACTGATAAATAGTTCCCAAGGATCTCAACTAGATTCGAAGAAGTCTAATTTTACATCTATATAAGTAAGAAAACAGGGTTGCGGAAATAAAAGATGTTATATATATATATATCATAATATTAATATTCGATTACATGATTCTCATAACGAGTTCTTATTATAGGGTATTCAAACAAACAAGAATATAATCTAATCTATGTAGGGATGCTTCCCTTTATATACTCCAGAAGTTCCAGGATTACCGTCTAAAACTACAAAAGGAATAATTTGCAAGGGTGAGCTATGACATGCTCAGCAAGTTGTGTAGTTATAACAATATAGGATTTGAAGAAATATAACAGTTCAAATTTCGACTGATATTTGTACCATTTCTGGATTTCTATTTATTTCAACCATTTCTAGAATTTTTCTTTATTTCTGTCAGTCACACAGACTTAGAAATTTTGTTCAGATGTGAGATAGGGGATCAGCCTATTCAATATCTTAGGAGTATGCATATCATCCTACCAGTGCTCAAAATACATTAAATGTCAATATATGAATTGACTAAATTTCAATCCCTTAAGGGATACCCAACTTCAGTATAAGATATCTTACCAAAATAATTTGGTTTGACACAACAGCTTATGCTCAATAAACATTATCATCTGAATAAACAATTCATTTCTGAGTTGTGATGAATCTAAAGAAATAACTTTACAATAATTTGGCAATTCAATTGTAGGATTGGTATAATATAACAAGGACAATTCAAGATATCATGATATAAGGGTAGGGTTTAGGAAACTTGCTTTATAAAAAATTTATGGATAGAGAACTTGCTTTATAAGAAGTTTAAGGATAGAGAACTTGCCTGAGCATAGATCAGTCAAGTTATGTTATTTAATTGTTAATAAATACCTACAAAGTTCATATATATAAATCTAACACGTTAGTATTTATAACAATAATCAATTATAACATTAATATAATATCGGGTTAGATTACTTGGGTTTGGTGTTTAATAACTTTGATAAATGGACTAAATTTTATTTATAAAATTTAATTATAATTTAAAATACCTTTTTAGAAATTCTAAAGTATTTAAAACATTTATTTTATTTTTTAAATCATTTAGTTCTATTTATAAGTAATTAATATTTACTTAAAATTTTACAAAAACATTGATTATTATTTTTAAATAATTTATATTTATTTATTATAATTTTTATATCATTAATAATATTTTTCCATAATTATTTAGTATTTATAAATAATTTATTCTAATTTCATTAGTAATAAGTTAATTATTAATAATATCAAAATAATATAAAATATTTATTAAATTTATGTAAAAATATCAGAATTTATTTATAATAATTTAATATAATTTTTAAAACTATTTTTATATTTATTTATTAATTATTTCTAATTTTTATAATTTATTTTTAGAAAAATAATTTTTGTCTCTCGCTAAAGCCCTTCAGTGACAGAAAGTGTCGCTGTAGGTGTTCTTGAGTTTATGGGTAGCAGTTTGGTCATGGTCGAGTGACTAGTTTGACCACTAATTAAAAGGCTACTGATGATGATTCTTGGTTTGTTCAAGAGTTGATGTTGTAGTACTCATACAGTAGTATAACATGAAACAAATTTTAGGCTTTAACCTACATATAACAAGAAGTTATAGAGGCTCAAAGTCACTATCAGAGCTGTTCTTGAGTTTCTGGGTAACCCAGAATAGAAGTCATGGCCGGTCAACGTGTTTGTGGCTTAAATATTTGTGATTCTGTGTATTAGATGTGTGTGATGTTTGTTGTAACATTTAGTATATATGTCTAGGTACATATATATAACATTAACATGAACAAAGCATAAATATAAGGTCTCTAATTATGCTGGTCAAAGTACAGCCAAACGCTGTTCTTCGTGTTCTTCAGTTTTCTAGAAAACCCAAAAAACTTGGTCAAGCTCGGTCAACTACTTTTGACAATTAATTACAGTAAACCTATACATTGTTTGTTCAATTAAAGATCATAGATATGTATTACATATAACAGGGTATTGATCTATAACAAAAACTTACAAAACTCATAAACAGAAGACGATTAAACAGATTGGTCAAAGTAGTCGGTTCAACTGTTCTTAAGCTTACTAGGGTAACCTAGAAAACTGCAATCCCTGAACGGTCAACCCACTTTGACTGCTTATAACTTGAAATCTATGGTTCAAATGAACATGATTTCTTTTCCAGATTAAAGACCTACTAACAGGCTTCAAATTATAAACAATTAACGGACCAAAACATAAACACAAATGAATCTATAAGCCCTGACATTCGACTGTCAGACATAGTTTTCAAAATTTCCAGATTTCTTAAAACACTTAATTAAAGCATCTAGATGTTATGAAAACGTGTTCTACCAATCTAACATACTTTCTAACATACTAATTCATAATGCTAAACATCTAAACAACAAATCTAACATAAGATCATAAAGCTAATTAAGAATTAGGGTTTGTTCCTTTTCTTAAACAATTTTTGACTATAGCTTCTGATGTTGTTGCTGCTATCACCCAAGCTTGATTTGGTAAGTTTATAAGTGTATCTAGGCTTAGGAATTTCGTGAGTTGGCTTAGCCCTAAGGTTCCTATTTATAGAAGTCTTCAACTTGGCTTTTTGGTCATTTTTGAGAAACTTGCCTCTACAAAGATCTGATTTGATGACTATTGTGATGCTTGGGAGTTATAAGCATGTCATGTGTAGCCTAGGAACTTGAAATGGTGACTCCTAACCTACTTGTTAGCTAGTTAGGTTTGTTTAGTAGCTTAATTAGGCTTTAATCTTCACCAATCTTGATTAGGGTATTATTTCTAATGATTAGGAATGTTAAGTAATGTTAATTAGTACCTAATTGAAGTTTACTAACCATGATTAGGTGTTAACATAAGCTAATTAGAGTTAGGTTTACAAATTAGGGTTAGGGTTTCTTAATCTAGGATTGTTAACCTAAATTTCTCACTAATCCTAACAAGCACGACAAAACGTTTTTTCAGTGTAAGCACGACAAAGCAACTTGACAAAATAATTTTACCGAGAAGTTCGATTATTGAAAAAATTTAAGCACGAGGTATCAAGCACGACGTTTTTTGGACAAAAATTTATTTGGTCAAATTTGTCAAACCAAGTATATATTAACACATAACACATTCAGAACGGAGATATTTTATTTATATAACAGAATTTTATACATACGAGTCTTATTAGGGTTTTGGGTTTTTACACTAATAGTTGGGCTTTAGATCCATGCCTTTATATTCCTTAAAAAACAAATCTGTTGGACGTAGTGATTGGTCAAAGTGTATGAACAAGTTTCTGACCATGTTTGATCGGATGATATATCTGGTGATTATGTAGTAGTTGGACTGAAATAGTGTTTTGTAGTTGTTCCTTGGTATGAGTTCTAGAGGTATGAACCAAGAACCCACCTATTCGATGACCATAACACAAAATTAATTGAGCTTGAAAGTGGTACCTCGAGATTGTCTTGGTTTCTGGGTAACCCAAAAAACCCAGATGATGTCTGACAACGATTTTGGAGACTCTGATCTCCTTGCTGTGATGCTTTATTACCAAAGTGATGTTTGATAATTGTAGTACTACATATATATTACAAGATCAAAGTGTTAGTTAGCCAAGAACATTCTTAGGCTGAGAATTAAAGGAGGTCAAACCTTGCCCCTTGAACACTGGCTTGTCAGTGTTCTTGAAGCCCAAGAACACCAACAGTGACGGTTACTGTCGCTAAAACCTATAGCAACGGTTTTATTTATTTTATTTTCTGAATTTCCAGAAAATGCTTAAAAATAGAAATAAATTTTTAAAAATTACAAAAATGGTTTTAAAAATTATTTTAATTTGTGAAAAATAACTTTTGATAATTTGAGATATTTTTCATAAATATTAATATTTATTTAAATATTAATTATATTTAATTTATTTAATTAGTGTATTAAATAGATTAGAGAAAAATGATTTTAATATTATAAAAATAATTTTAAATAAGAATAAAGTGTTTAAAAATATTTTGAATTATAACATGTAACTTTTAATATTTTTGGAGAATTTTCATTAATAAATTAATATTAATGATATTAGATTTATTTAATTATTATATTAAATAAATGATGGAAAATTGGTTTTATTGATTTAAAATTCATTTTAAAATGAGAAAAGTGATATAAATATATTTGAAGTTATAATTAATGGCTTTTAATATTTTGATGATAATTTCATTAATATTTAAATATTAATCATGATGGATTTATTTGGTATTTACATCATTTAAAAAGTATTTCAGTGTTTGAAAAATTATTATAAATTATAATAATTGTTTAAAAATTATTAAAAGCTTCTGAAAAAGATTATAAATGATATATGACTTATTTAATATAATATTGAAGCTTTGAGGCCCAAGTTTATTTAACAAATACAAGTGTTAATTATCGGATAGGGTGACCAGTACACCGAGAATAGACCGAAGTCCAACCCGACCGAACTAGTTAGACTTGAGAAGTGTTTATATTTGTTATAAACACTGATATGACTATGTGGTAATGTGTCTAGGAGAAAGATTGAGTGTAAATTACAGTGATACATGTTATGAAATATTGTGCTAATTGTAAGATCGATATTGTGCTTATAGGTCTTTTGAACACAGATAAGTATATTGTGTAGCAGTAATCAACAGAGAAGGCCAGTTTCCTAACTCAATCTTGAGTTATATCTTTTCAAATATTATGGTGGTTAAATATTGTTGATTAGACAACGTCTGAGAATTATTATTGATTATTCGCAGTTAGTGCATGCTTATTAATTCAAAATGAATTAGTGATTTTGAGAAAATACTTGGAGAATAACTGTTGTTGGATATTTACATCCGTAGAAGCTATTATTGATTGCAAATAGTACAGTCAAATTCTGTCTATTATTTAATCATGTTGAGAAATGTCTTAACCAAGTGTTCTGGCTAGACAAACTTTTGTTAGAACTTGATAGGTTCGAGAAGCGAAGAGAATTCAATTATTATTGATAGATCAATGCCAATTATTTTGGCTAGATCAAAAAAGAAAACTTGATAAGTTTGAGAAGAGAAGAAAAGAGAAGAGAAATGATTAGATATTGAAATCATTGTATTTCGTTGTTAAATCAAATTTTGATTCAAAGACTGAGAAAAACAACATTTTATATAAAGGGAACATATTTGGTCGTATATTCGACCTTTGCGCGCGTTTGAATATTATGCATAAAATAGGGTATAATGAAGTTGATCACTTGTTATACTTGCAGAGGGGTGTGATTTAATCTTTATGGTTATATGACACACCTGGGTATATCAAAGTAAAACTTTGATAGTTACTCGAGAAGAGAAGTTCTAGATCCTTTGTGATCACTCAGCATAAATTTTGGAAAATATTTCCATCTTGTTATTTGGGTATATTAGAGTAAATCTTTGATAGTTACTCGAGAAGAGAATTTCAAGATCTTGTAAGATCATTCATCATAAACTCTGAGAGTATTTCTAAATTTTTATTCAATAGAATATCGTAGAAACTTTGTAAGTATTGTATCCTTTCGTTAATGTGTTGCTTAGTTTGCGAAAAGATTGGTTAGAAAAGAATGAATTGTTCAGCTATTTCAAAGTTCTCTAAAGTTTGGAGTTATTCTATCGAATTAGATAGTCTGTTTTTCTAATTCTTATACATTCATTATATATCTTACGTTGTGGGTCAAATTTGTTGCTCACTCTTGCTAAATAAAACATTTCAAATAGGGACGAAGTGGTTGGAGGTGCTGTGAAGAACAAAGGCAAAGGTATTATGCTGGAATAACTATGGTTAACATTATTATTATGTTGTATTTGTAAACCCTTTTTGTATATCTAAAGGGTATGTCTATAATATAAAGTTAGATAACCTAGGGCAAATGTATTAACTATATTGGTTAATGTGGTGTATATATCTATTCATAATTAAATGGGTAGTTAGATGTTATTTATATTATGGATCGTGAGCACCAAAGTCGGGAGTCGAGTAACCCGAATTTGGGGGTGTCACAGGTTGGTATCAAAAGTTGTAGGTTATAAACATTAAGTGGGGGGGGGGGGAACACTAGGATTATAACCATAAGCGAGATATAGAATACTCATTTAGAGTACTAAGTGAGGGATTGCCGAAGTGCATCAATAGTGAAATATGTGAACACATAGTGTGAGAATTTCGTACAAGTGAAGTATTAATCAGGTTGTTTAAACTGATTGAAGGATGTCTGAAGAAGATGAAATGAGTACGGAGATGCTAGCGGCTGTTGCACCAGTACCAGTAGCCGAGGTGCCATCACAAAATGAGTCAGTTGAAGAAGTGAGAAAAGATGAACCCATGGTCAATCTGGGGAGTGATCATGTTGATTATCCCGAGATGTATCTGAGTGGTGATGAGGAGGCTGAGTCCGAAGAAGCTAAGGCAGAGAAAGAGAATAAGAGCAAAGTTGAAGAACAAGATCAAGATCAAGTAGTTAAATCTTTGATGCTATGTTCAAATTATTGTTTAGATGTTTAGATTTATGTAATAACATGTTAGAAAGTATACTAAGTTGATAGAACATGTTTTCATAACATCTAGATGTCTCAAATTAGTGTTTTAAGTAATTTAGATATTTTGGAAAAACAGGTCTGACAGTCGAATGTCAGAGCCTGTAGATCCATGTATATTAATAGTTAGGTTTGTTAATTGTGTGTTATTTGTAGTATGACATGAGGTCTTTAATCTGGAAAAGAAAACAGGTTCATTAGAACTATATATTTTATGATATAGGTGGTCAAAAGTGGTTGACTGATCACGACGTTCTATTTTTTGGGTTACACAAAAAACTCAGGAACAGGTTGAACCGACTACTTTGGTCAACCTTTTAATCATTTTCTGTTTGATGTTATAATGACTTTTTGTAATGAATTAATACATTGACATATATATTACATATCTATGACAATCAATTTCTTAAACAATTCATAGTATTACCATAATTAATGGTCAAAAGTCATTGATGGAGCATGACTATGTTTTCTGGGTAACCCTTAGAAAACTGATGAACATGAAGAACAACCTTTGGGTGTACTTCGACCAATATAGATTGAGGCCTTAGAATCATGCTTGGTCCAAATCAGTGTTATATATATGTACCTTGACATATAGACTACCTATTACAATAAACAAAACATAAATATATTACACAGATTGAAAGATATAGAATCTACAAAACTGTTGACCGACCATGACCACTGTTCTAGTTTACCCAGAAACTCAAGAACAGCTCTGTTAGTGACTTTGAGCCTCTATAACTTCTTGTTATATGTAGGTTAAAGCTTGAATTTGCTTTGATGTTGTACTACTTTATGAGTAATATAACATCCATACTTGTCCAAACCTAGAATCATTAACAGTAGCAAATTAGATCAAGGTCAAAGTGGTACCTAGACCATGAACAACTGAAACCCAGAAACACAAGAACACCTATTGTGAGATCCCAAAATTATGAAAAGAAAGTATTCAAATATTTTATAATTATTATGTTTAGTAAATGGTTAAATTGAGAAAAGGTTAAAGTTAAGGGTGATATGTGAAAATTTTGCAAAGTATGCAAGTTGTTATAAAATATTCGTTTGGTCGGGGAATATTCTTTGTTTAGGGAAATATCAATACGACGGCACAATCATTGGTGGACCCCACAATGGAAGTATTGTCGTACTAAGAAAATTATAGAATTATCTTTTTATAAAAATAATGGCGAAAGTGTTACCGTTAAAACTGTTGAACTACCCGGTAGTAAAAGTACAGTAAATACGCGTGGTTGCATAGTAGTACACGATATTGATTATTGATGCTTACATAAGAAGTCACTCAGTCATACTTAATTATTACTTTAGTAATTGTTGCATTATATCTCTCATATTGTTAATTCAGTTATTCTCACAGTATCATCTGCATAATATGATATATTATTAAATCAATAATTGAGACGATAAAATTATTCATATTATTATTTGCAATATTGACAATGTCTAGAAGTTCTGTCAAGGAGAGGTTTGGTCACCTAATTGCGCACCAATAAGGAGAAACCCTTATCGAAAAGCCCCCTCTTTCCTGGGAACACCTGGTTGTTAAATATGGTGAGTTATAATATTAATGATGAATAAGTTCGTGTTGATTAAAGATGAAATTGATAGTTCCATTGTGTGGGAATTATTAATGTTAGTGGAAATCGACATCTATTTTGATAATAATTGATGTCTAGGGGTTATATTGACCAATCGGGTAATTAACCGGATAAATGAGCAATTAATTGCTATTGATTCATATGATTATAACTATTTGTTCACATGTGTGTATTATTGATTCACATTCATTACTATTAGGGAAGTTGGTGCAAGATTGATAATACTTGCATGACTAAGTTAAAAATGGAGGTACTATACTTTAATTCATATTTTCACATGTCTAGAACTATTGATTCACATGATTTACTATTGATTCACATGATTTACTATTAGTGGAGGTGGTGCAAGTTTGATAATACTTGCAGGACTAAATTAAAAAGGAAAAAAAAAAGATGAAGGGGTATTTTCCTATAAATAGAAGCTCATTTCTTCATTATTTTTTACCAATTCACTAAAGCTATAGAGCAATTATTATAGAGAAATTATAGACAGAGAATCTATAAAGAGAGAAGCTATAGAGAGAAAGAAGAAGCGAAGTCTGCTACTTCACTATTTTAGTATCCAGTCTTCCTCCGAGGTAAGGGATATTATTATTATAGTAAGGGGTATTATTCTTTCGTATTCATTGATAGAGTTATTTTCTTTCAATACTCGTAGGGGTTGTTATTTCATTCTTTATTATTATGTTGGAATAACCCGTTTATGCGAAGTACCGCATATATGGTGAAATTCTTCTGTAATTCCATTCTTTATTATTCTATTGGAATAACCTGTCTGTGCGGTCTATCGCATTCCTGGTGAATTTTGTTGTTATTCGAGTCTTTATTATTCTGTTGGAATAACATGTTTGTGCGTTCTATCACATGCCTCGTGAATTCTATTGTTATTTCATTCTTTATTATTCTGTTGGAATATCTTGTCTGTGCGGATTACGCATGACCTGGTTCCATTCTTTATTATTCTGTTGGAATATCCAATCTGTTTGGATTACGCATGAGCCGATTCCATTCTTTATTATTCTGTTGAGAATAACATGTCTGTGTGGTCTATCGCATGCCTGGTGAATTCTTCTGTTATTCCATTCTTTATTATTCGGTTGGAATAACCTGTCTACGCGGACTACCGCATTCATTATGAATTCTTCTATTATTCCATTCTTTATTATTCTGTTGGGATAACCTGTTTATGTAGATTACCGCATGTATGGTGAATGACCCTTCGTATTCATTCTTTATTAAATTGTGGAAATGATTTGTCTATGTGGATTACCGCATGGCGGGTGGAAATCAATTTGTAGTTTTGTATATTCGATTATACTCGTATGAGATATCATTTCTTTTGTACTCGTTATGGAATATTATTTTCTTTGGTATTTTTCTTTTACGAGTTACTATTCATGGGTTACTATTCACTCTAGTATTATTCACTAGGGTATTCGGGGCACTTTCGTGTCGGAGTACTATTCACGAGTTACTATTCATGGGTTACTATTCACCCGAATATTATTCACTCGGGTATTTGGGGTACTTTTCATGCCGGGATAATATTCACGAGTTACTATTCCCAAAGTACTATTAATAGGGTACTATTGTAGGGTACTATTTACCCAAAAAACATATTTATTTTCTATCCCAAATTATTTTTAGTACATGAATATTATTCTTGAATTTTACTCCACAAAGCAGTATCATGTTGACAATTTGGATATTTTTAAACTTTAGATAAATTTAAAGTCTTTAATATTTATCCTTGATTTTGTTCGATTAATGCTTATATCATTGTCATCATCCTCATGCTTATATTATGATAAAAGTCATCTTTGGCTTACGTGCAAAGATGGACTATTGATTATTGGTTTTACAATTGTATATCTTTAGCTTACGTGCAAAGATGGACTGTTGATTATTGGTTTCACAGTTGTATATCTCTGGCTTACGTGCAAAGATGGACTGTTGATTATTGGTTTTACAGTTGTATATCTTTGGCTTACGTGCAAAGATGAACTATTGATTGATGAGTATCTTTGGCTTATGTGCATAGATGAACTATTTATTGGTAAGATTATAACTAGGGATCATTCGGCATAATCATGACCCGTAATGTTATAGATGATGTTGTAAAAGTCATCATTGGCCCGTAGTGCATTGATGGTGTAAGACCTCAAATTATTAATAAATGAAATTTAATTTCCTCTATTTATCATTTTGAAATAGTAAGGGTTGATTTGATTAATGTGGTTAGTTATGGGTAAAATGTGCAAATATTTTAAAAAAACAGGTGGTTATAAAATATTCATTGTTGTCGGGGAATATTCGTTTGGTCGTGGAATATTCTTGCTGTCAGGGAATATTCGTACGACGATGCAGTCTTTTGTGGGCCCCATAACGGAAAGTGATTGAATGAAGAAAACGACAAGTATAAGTTGTTTATAAATAAACGGCGTAGTTGTTACTGTTAACACTGTTGAAATACCCGGTGGTTAAAACACAGTAATACGCGTTGTTGCACAGTAGCACACGGTATTCAACCAATTATTGATTCTTACGTAAGAAGACACTACTCAATAATTGTTACAGTAATTACTGTTTAGTATTTTATTTTATTGATTCAATAATTGCTGCGTTGATATTTTATATTACTGTTGTTTCAATAATTGTCAATATACAATATTTTCCATTATCGAAGCAATAATTCATATTATTTGAATAATATTATTAGATAACATTATTGACAATGTCTAGAAAGTTCTGTCTAAGGAGAGGTTTAGTCACCTAATTGCGCGCCAGTAAGGAGAAATTCTTATTGGAAAGCCCCCTCTTTCCTGGGAACTGCCTGGTTGCTAGTACTATGATTCTGTAATATTATTTGTGAGTAATTAATTATTGATTTATATGATGAGGAAAAATAGTGATTTTATGTGGATATAGATGGAGAAATTTTTTAATGTGACAATTGTTGAAAATTAATATTTTATCTTTTTCTGATAAAATAATTCATTTGAATATATGATTTTAATAATATATTAATGGTGATATTTTTACAATGAATGTGGGATATATGAGCATATGAGGAGGAAGAGTATTTTTGTTGCATTAAATGATTAACACATGTTTTGTGTGTCGGTAGACCCCATTTCTTGACTGAAATTTGATTATAGCCTGTAAAATCGTCCGTTTATGGATTTCGGTCAATTTCTGTTTGGAATTTGGAAAAACTTCCTTCTGTAAAGTTGTAGAGAATTGAATTTCCTATAAAAAAAAGCGAGATTGGAATTTTCTGAAAAAGGGGCTATTTATTATGAATTATTGAAGTTCCGAAATAATTGATTTTTGAGAGTTTTAGTTAATTATTTTGAGAAAAATGGTTTTTGTATTTTTTTTTGGACATCATTAACATGCGTGGCTGGTGTTTTTGACCAAAAGGTGGGCTAAGGAAAATTTGTATAATTATATTAATATTATATTCAATTTTTTTCTTTGGTGTTCTAAACATTTTCCTATAAATAGGGAGTTTAGGTTAGAATTGAAAATCACACCAGAAACTAAAGATTTCTCTCTCTATAATATCGAGTGTATTTTCTGAGTATTTTAGTACTTTGAGTATTGCTATACGGTGCAAGTTCTTTCAGCACTATATCCAGTATTCAAGTTAGAAGTACTATTTTTTATGAGGTAAGAGATGCTATTCTTCTTAAATGATATTATCTTCTTCAATATCATTATGTCGAAATATTGTTTCAGAACTTTTTATCAAATTTGGAATTTTTTCATGTCATAGTTACTATTCACGAAGCTTGATGATGTTTTTTTGTGAAATTTCAATCTTTTGCGGTCGAAGTTACTATTCATGTATACGACACTATTCACGAATACGATACTATTCACATAAAAATTAAATTTTCTTTTCTGTGTCCAAGATTGTCTGTTATGATTCCTATCTTTGATTGGATCTATGTTATGATCTTTATTCTTGAATTTTACTCCAATCTTGTTATTTATGAAGTATTTTTGAACTTGGATTATTTAAAGTACGAATCCTTAATACTTGTTCTTTTGTTTCACTGGATTCATTTTCTTTAAAATATTTTTCAACATCCTCAATCCTAAATGATGATATTACTGAATATCTTTGGCCTGTAGTGCAAAGATGAATGATTTCTTGATGAATATCTTTGGCTCGTAGTGTAAAGATGAACAGGTGTTGAGATGAACATAACGGACTGATTAATATCTTTGGCCCGTAGTGTAAAGATGAACAGGTGTTTAGATGAACATGACCAACTGATGAATATATTTGGCCTGTAGTGCAAAGATGAATATTTGATTCCTGATATATATTTATTGATGTTACAGGGATAAAATATCGACGATGAACTTTTAAATTCATATATAGAAGATAGTAGTTTGCATTCTCTACGTAACTCTTCTATGAATTATTATTTCCGCTGCGAATATTGATCTGAAACTTGTTGTCTATTGTATTCTATCAGATTTTTCCCTGTTGAAGACTAACGATAATTTGTTGTACATTATCTTAGTCATAACATTCTTTACTGGGCTAGTTGAGCTCACCCTTTCCTTTTATTCCATTTTTCTTCTCAGGAAGCGAGATTATAGCAGGAACTAGTCGGGGTGTGGAATGATGGTTCTAGATAGCTGTTTTAGTAGTCCTCACTATTCTGTAAAATAGTGTATCAATAATGAGGATTTATTTGCATGTGGATATTGTCTAGAAGACAATATTTGTATTTAAACTCATAGTATATAGGTTGTCGTATTTTGCATGACAAAAGTATTAATAAAGTTGTAGTTATTTATGTACCATGTATTTGGCGACTCAGAATGGGTTGGATGGAATGGACCTATTTTTGCGGCGTCACAATTGGTATCAGAGCTTAGGGATATGATCTCTGGCGGAGATCAGGGAATAGAACTAGGAGGGGAGAGACAAGTAAATCCTTCGCTAGTGTGTCCTACCTAAGTTTATTTGTTGGTCGGTCATAATATAGGGGTATTATGTGATTTGTTAATTTGTTTAATTAACCCTTGTTTTATGGCAATATTTGAGAATGGCAACTGAGAACGTTAACAATAGAGTGAATTAGATTGTGGAGACACCTTTAGTCACCAACTAGGCTAATGTGATGTCAGGCGAAGAAGGAATTAGAGATATCCATGTGGTGAGTGAAGAATTGATAGTTGCACCCGAGATAGTCGCAGAGGTAACAGCTGAGAGTGAGGCAGAAGAGGAAAAAGAGGTACCTGAGGAGAATTTATTAGAGATATTTTATGATCAAAATATAAAATTACAAAATCGTATTCATGAGTTAGAAGAGCAGGCTGAAGAACGGTAGGCGTTCGTGGAGTAAAAGGATGCAACGATTCAAGCTTGTGTTACCCGATATGTGATGCTTGAACAGAAGCACTCTTTGGCAGAGTATAAGATGAAAAAGCTGGAATCTGAGCTAAAAGAAGAAATAACTGAACGAGTTAGAATGAGTGATGCATGGTTAAAAGCCACACGATGTGTTGATATTCTGGAAAGAGATGTCCGATCTAAGAAGAGAAGATTTAACGATGACGGGAAGACATCGACAGCAGCTCCAGCACCAGCAACAAATTCTAGGGGAAAAGAACGACCGCCAGTTAGATGTTACAAATGCGGAGAGGAGGGACATATAAGTACAAACTGTTCACAGCCTTCCAAGGTATGTTTTAGTTGTGGAAAAGATTGTCACATATGTCAATTTTGTCCTATAACGAAATCAAGTCCAGCTGGAACGGTGGCACCAAAAGCGGATACAGAAAAGACAAAGTTAACGGTTCCTGGAAGAGCGTTTGTCGTGACCGGTCAGAATACGAGGAACCCGAACGAAGTTAGCACGGGTTAGTTAATTATAAATTCTTGCAAAATTTATACCTTATTAGATAATGGTTCTACCCATTCATTTATCTCTCCTGCTTATACTCAACGTTTAAACTTGACTCCCGAGAAAATTAGACTTTGACTTATTTGTTGAAACTTTGTTAGGAGAAACTTTCATTACATCCGTTGTTTATAAATCTTGCTTGATTCAAGTTGGCACCATCGCATTACCTGTTGACCTTATTTTGGGGATTGATTGATTAACTACTCATCATGCCAAAATTGATTGCTTTCGTAAGTTTGTTAGTTTTAATATTCCTAAGCAACCTGTTATTCGAATTCAAGCAACCAAACCATTGAAGTTAAACACTTTCATATAAAGCCATAAAGTCATTTGTTTATTGAAAAAATGGATGTCAAGCTTTCTTAGCCCATGTCATGGACTTGAACAAAAATACATCAGATTTGAATGATATTTCTGTTGTTGGTAAAATCCTTGAGGTATTTCCTGAAGAATTTCTTGGCTTACTCCCAAAGTGTGATATTAAATTTTGTATCGACTTTGAATCTGGTACAAAAATCACTTCTAAAATCTCATATCGAATGGCTCCTATTGAACTTCAAGAGTTAAAAATCAAACTATAGACTTTGGTACCCGAGCCTTTATCTGGTGACTTTCTTTGTGGAATGCACCGAAGCCAAACTCTCCATAGGGGACGCCATATTCGTGTGATAGTAAACTGATAGGTGTCATTGTGACGTGCTATCCAAGTTTGGGATATGAGTCACAGTTGAGAACAATCTAAGTCGGTAATCGAAATGCATAGCTTTCTAGGCTTAGATGGTTACTATCGAAGATTCGTGGAAGGATTTTATCGAATCGATACTCTATTAACTCAGCTAACTCGTAGAGATACAAAATTCGAATGGAGCGAGGAATATTAAAAGAGCTTCCAAGAACTCAACATGTGGCAACGACGTTGGCTCGAGCTGTTGAAAGATTACGGCCATACCATTCAATACCATCCTGGAAAAAAACGAACGTGGTAGCTGACGCGTTGAGTAAAAGATTGTATGCGTTTACGAGTGTGATATTGTTAACACAAAGACCTATTTCGTATGACTTACAGAAGATGGTGATAGAGTTAAAAATTCCAAGAACCTA
This sequence comes from Panax japonicus, assembly GCA_020205505.1. Classification (NCBI taxonomy): domain Eukaryota; kingdom Viridiplantae; phylum Streptophyta; class Magnoliopsida; order Apiales; family Araliaceae; genus Panax; species Panax japonicus. The sequence continues at coordinate 36,348,617 of CM035114.1, forward strand.
CATGAAGATAACGAATATACGAATAGAATCAATTTTAATCGATAAATTTAAAGCTACTTAAGGTACACATCGGAGTTGATGAATATGAAGAAGAAGATGCAAGAAGTCGTTATTCCAAAAGAGAGAATCGGCAATGTGAGGAAAGCTCAACCTTTGATTTATTAGTCCATTTGAAATCCTCGATTGAATAGGAACTATGGCCTATAGAATCGATTTACAGCCAAGTATGACGCGTGTTCGTAACGTTTTTCACGTATCGATGTTACGTAAATATGTGGACCACCCGGACCATATTATTGAGTTAGAACCGGACGAGATAGCCGAAGACTTAACGTATGAAGAGGTACTTGTCATGATTTTGGATAGAAAGCAGCATGTCCTACGCACGAAGGTCATACCACAAGTTAATGTTTTGTGGAGAAACCATGCTGTTGAGAAAATGACCTGGGAGTTGGAAACGGAAATGAAAGCGAGGTATTCTCATCTTTTCGAAACACCAGGTACGTACGTCAATTTCAAGGACAAAATTTCATAAGGAGGGGAGGTTGTAACAACCCAAATTATTAATAAATGAAATTTAATTTCCTCTATTTATCATTTTGAAATAGTAAGGGTTGATTTGATTAATGTGGTTAGTTATGGGTAAAATGCGCAAATATTTTAAATAAGTAGGTGGTTATAAAATATTCATTGTTGTCGGGTAATATTCGTTTGGTCGTGGAATATTCTTGTTGCCGGGGAATATTCGTACGACGGCGCAGTCTTTTGTGGGCACCATAACGGAAAGCGATTGAATGAAGAAAACGACAAGTATAAGTTGTTTATAAAGAAACGGCGTAGTTGTTACCGTTAACACTGTTGGAATACCCGGTGGTTAAAACACAGTAATACGCATTGTTGCACAGTAGCACATGGTATTGCACCAATTATTTATTCTTACATAAGAAGACACTACTCAATAATTGTTAAAGTATTTACTGTTTAGTATTTTATTTTATTGATTCAATAATTGTTGCGTTGATATTTTATATTACTATTGTTTCAATAATTGTCACTATACAGTATTTTCCATTATCGAAGCAATAATTCATATTATCTAAATAATATTATTAGATAACATTATTGACAATGTCTAGAAATTTCTGTCTAAGGAGAGGTTTGGTCACCTAATTGCGCGCCAGTAAGGAGAAATTCTTATTGCAAAGCCCCCTCTTTCCTGGAAAATGACTGGTTGCCAGTACTATGATTCTGTAATATTATTTATGAATAATTAATTATTGATTTATATGATGAGGACAAATATTGATTTTATGTCGATATAGATGGAGAAAATTTTTAATGTGACAATTGTTGAAAATTAATATTTTATCTTTTTCTGATAAAATATTTCATTTGAGTATATGATTTTAATAATATATAAATGGTGATATTTTTACAATGAATGTGGGATATATGAGTATATGAAGAGAAAGAATATTTTTGTTGCATTAAATGATTAACACATGTTTTGTGTGTCGGTGGACCCCATTTCTTGACTGAAATTTGATTATAGCCTGTAAAATCGCCCGTTTATGAATTTCGGTCAATTTCTGTTTGGAATTTGGAAAAACTTCCTTCTGTAAAGTTGTAGAGAATTGAATTTCCTATAAAAAAAAGCGAGATTGGAATTTTCTGAAAAAGAGGCTATTTATTATGAATTATTGAAGTTCCGAAATAATTGATTTTTGAGAGTTTTAGTTAATTATTTTGAGAAAAATGGTTTTTGTATTTTTTTTGGACATCATTAACATGCGTGGCTGGTGTTTTTGACCAAAAGGTGGGCTAAGGAAAATTTGTATAATTATATTAATATTATATTCAATTTTCTTCTTTGGTGTTCTAAGTATTTTCCTATAAATAGGGAGCTTAGGTTAGAATTGAAAATCACACAGAAACTAAAGATTTCTCTCTCTATAATATCGAGAGTATTTTATGAGTATTTTAGTACTTTTAGTATTATTATACGGTCCAAGTTCTTTCAGCACTATATCCAATATTCTAGTCAGAAGTATTATTCTTTCTGAGGTAAGGGATGTTATTTTCTTCTTAAATGATATTATCCCGAAATATTGTTCTGAACTTTTTATCAAATTTGGAATTTTTTCATGTCAGAGTTATTATTCATGAGTTACTATTCACGAGTACTATTCACGAATCGTGATGATGTTTTTTTGTGAAATTTCTATCTTTTGAGGTCGGAGTTACTATTCACATATACAACACTATTCACAGAAAAATTAAATTTTTTTTTCTATGTCCAAGATTGTCTGTTATGATTCCTATCTTTGATTGGATATATGTTTTGATCTTTATTCTTGAATTTTAATCCAATCTGGTTATTTATGAAGTATTTTTGAACTTGGATTATTTAAAGTACGAATCCTTAATATTTGTTCTTTTGTTTCACTGGATTCGTTTTCTTTAAAATATTTTTCATCATCCTCAGTCCTAGATGATGTTATTACTGAATATCTTTAGCATGTAGTGCAAAGATGAATGATTTTTTGATGAATATCTTTGGCTCGTAGTGCAAAGATGAACAGGTGTTGAGATGAACATGACCGACTGATTAATATCTTTTGCTCGTAGTGCAAAGATGAACAGTTGTTTAGATGAACATGACCAACTGATGAATATCTTTGGCCTGTAGTGAAAAGATGAATATTTGATTCAGATATGTATTGATTGATGTTACAGGGATAAAATATCGACGATAAACTTTTAAATTCATATATAGAAGATAGTAGTTTGCATTCTCTACGTAACTCTTCTATGAATTATTATTTCCGCTGCGAATATTGATCTGAAACTTGTTGTCTATTGTATTCTATCAGATTTTTCCCTGTTGAAGACTAACCATAATTTGTTGTACATTATCTTAGTCATAACATTCTTTTCTGGGCTAGTTGAGCTCACCCTTTCCTTTTGTTCCATTTTTCTTCCCAGGAAGCGATATTATAGCAGGAACTAGTCGGGGTGTGGAGTGATGGTTCTAGATAGCTGTTTTAGTAGTCCTCACTATTCTGTAAAATAGTGTATCAATAATGAGGATTTATTTGCATGTGGATATTGTCTAGAAGACAATATTTGCATTTAAACTCATAATATATAGGTTATCGTATTTTGCACGACAAATGTATTAATAAAGTTGTAGTTATTTTTGTACCATGTATTTGGCGACTCAGAATGGGTTGGATGGAATGAACCTATTTTGGCGGCGTCACAGATGGACTGTTATTGGTATGATTATAACCAGGGATTATTCGGTATAATCATGACCATTGATGATTACATGAATATCCTTGGTCGTAGTGCAGGGATGATTCGATGATGTGGATTATTTATTAAACTGAGTCTCAGCGATAAAATATTGATTATACACTTTTAATTCGTAAAAGTAGTAGATATCATGCTCTACTTGACTCTTCTAAAATACAGTTGTATGTCTTTGGCCTGTAGTGAAAAGATGAATTGTTAACGAATATCTTTCGCACTAGTGCAAAGATGAATTTATTAGTATGATTATGAGCAGGAATTGTGATTTGGTATAACTATGATTTTTGATGTTTCAGGTGAAGATAGGTGATGAAAAGTATCTTCGTCTTGGGTGCGAATAAGAATTTAGAATCACAATTATGATTATGAGTTATTCGTAGGACAATGGACAAGAATTGTTGATTGATGTTACAGTGATAAAACATTATTGGTGGACTTTTAACATGGAGAAGATAATAGACTTGATGGTCTATTTGACTCTTCTAATGGATTGCTCGTTCCGCTGCAACTATGGTTGAAAAGTTTTATCATCTACCATATGTTCTAAATCACTAATTTATTACTGATGAAGGCTATTAATAATTTAATTATCTTTAGTCATGATATTCTTTACTGGGCTAGTTGTGCTCACCCTTTTTGCTTCACAATTCCTTTCAGGTAATAAGAGTGTAGCTAGGTCGAGCGGGGATAACAGGGGAATAGAACGTTGGTCTATAGCTATTGAGGTTCTCCCTAAATAGTATGAAAATAATTTTATTGAGAACTTTAGATAAGTGTGTCGTATTGTATACGTCATTTGATATTTAATTGTGGTGAACCGAATAGGGTGAGGTGAACCCAACTTTTGAAGGGTATTTTACCACTATCATACAAGATGTTTAATGACATATCACCTCGTGTTATCATAAGACAGGGTTGTGCACATCCACTTGCTGAGTATATCTACGAGCACTACCTATATGATCTTGGAGTTTGTTTGAAATATAATTTTCAATTGTAGACAGTGGAGATAGTTATATGTCAAGAGAAGACTCAACATTGAAAAGAACTTGATAGTAATCTTCTCGTTTTTCTTTGGGGTCTATTGGGTCAACCAAGGATAATTCTATGGACATCTGATATCTATCATAACCTAGACGCATGGTCTCCCATGTACAAAGGTTTTCATGAGCACTTCCCAAAATTTTTTATTTCTAAATGAGTTTTTGACTGTACTTTTATGTAAAGTACCATTGTAAGGTTGTGGTCGAGGCACCATGAGAGTTTCATACATTTGTATTAAAACTCACAGTTTAACTGTGGTCGTATTCTGCACGATAGTTCAACAGTTGTATAAATGAAGTTTGTATTTGATTTTTATAGTGTGATATCTGGCAACTCGGAATGGGTCGTGTGGACCTATTTTGGGGGCGTCACACCTATAGCGACACTTCTTGTCACTATAGAGCTTTAGCGACGGACAAAATGTTTTCTAAGAAATTAATTAATAAAAATTAGAAATAATTAATAAATAAATATAAAAACTGTTTTAAAAATTATTTTAAGAAATTATAATTAACCTTTAATATTTTTACATAAATTCAATAAATATTTAATTTTATTTAGATAATATTAATAATTAATTTAAAAATAAATTAACTATAATAATTACTTATAAATAATAATATTTATTGAAAAATAATATTAACGATATAAAAATCATAATAAATGGTCATAAATTATTTAAAAATATTAAATAAGGTTTTTATAATATTCTAAGTAAATATTAATTATTTAAAAATAAAAATAAATGATTTAAAAATCATTTTAGGGATAAATAAATACTTAAAAATTATTATAAGCTTCTAGAAATTATTATAATTGATATAAATTATCTAAAAATATATTAAAGCTTATAAATAAAATTTAATCGAATTATCAACTTAATAAGTACCCGATAAAATCTTTGGACACCAAAATTATATCAAACTTAACCCGAACATATGTAGATTATGTATTTGAGTATTGTTATCAATACTAATGTGTTATATTTGTATGAATGAACATCTTAGGTGTTTATTAAATGTATCGAGTTGCATTGCTTGACTTCTCTTTGCTCATGCAAGTTCCCTAACCATATTTATTTTCGTAAGTCTTTTAACCTATCTTGTTATTTATAGAAGTTCTCGAACCCTGTGTATTTGCTAAATAAGATTCCTATCTTAAATTGCTTTTGATATGTTATACCGAACCTAAACTTGATTTGCCAATTATTGCAAAGTTATCGCTATAGCTTCAACATATCTATGAAATGAATTTTTTTATTTATATGATATTTTTTATTGAGCATAAACTGTAGTGTCAAACCAAATTGCTTTGGTAAGACATCATATACTGAACTTGTGTATCATGAAAAGGGATCGATTTTTGGTTAATTAAATATCGACGTTTAGTGCATATGACCAAAAGTAGGATGAGATGCATACTCCTAGGATGTTGAATAAGCTGGTCCCCTATCTCATATCTAAACAAAGTTTCTAAGTCTTTGTGACTGACAGAAATAAAAATGCCAGAAATGGTTGAAAAATAAATTCCAGAAATGGTAACAACAATCAGTTAAACTTTGAACTGTTATACTTCTTCAGATCATATATTGTTATAAATATAGAACCTGCTAAGCATGTCATAGTTCACCCTTGCAAATTATTCCTTTTGCAGTATTAGATGGTAACCCTGGCACTTCTAGAGTTAATAAAGGGAAGCGTCCTTACTTAGATTAGTTTATTTTACTGTCTAGTAGAATGTAATACCGTGTATTAATAAATTAGGTCAAATAAATTTTTGTCCGAAAATTGACGTGCTTGATACCTCGTGCTTTAAATTTTCTTCAGAAAATAGATTTTTCAGTATTTTTTTGACAAGTTACTTTATCGTGCTTACACTGACAAAACGCTTTGTCATGCTTGTTAGGATTTGTGGAAAATTTAAGTTAAGAACCCTAGATTACAAACCCTAACCCTAGCTTATAAACCCTAACCCTAATTAGCTAGACCAAACCCTAATTAGGTTATCAAAACACCTAATCATGAATACTAAACATTAATTATGTAGTAATAAACATCATTAAGCAAACCTAATCATAAAAAACAAAACTCAAATCAAGATTATTGATGATTAGGGCAAAATGAAGCTAATAATCTAACCAAACTAGCTCACAAGTAGGTTAGGAGTCACCAAACCAAGTCCCAAGTGTAAGAACCCAACTTTTATGAATAAAGATGATTTTTCTCGAAATATATTTTTGAATATTATGGTGTGGATTTGATATAATGTTATAGTTGTGAGTAATATTTACAAATTTTGCAAAGTAAGCAAGTTATTATAAAATATTCGATTGGTCGAGGAATATTCATTTTAACAGGGAATATTCATACGACGACACAATCATTGGTTGACCTTAAAACGGAATTATTATCGGAGCTAGAAAATGACATAAATATTTTTTTATAAAATAATAGCGAAAGTTTTACCGTTAAACTGTTAAAATACCCTGTGGTAAAAGTATAGTAATACGCATGGTTGAATAGTAACACACGGTATTGTACAGTATCTTTGATTATTGATGCTTACGTGAAAAGTCACTCAATTTTATTCAATTATTGCCACAGTAATTGCTACATAATATCTCTCATAGTATTGATTCAAGTATTGTTATAGTATCATTTGCATAATATTTTATATTGTTAAATCAATAATTGAGATGACAAAGTTATTCATATTATTATTTGCAATATTGACGATGTATATAAAGTTCTGTCGAGAAAAGGGGTTTAGTCACCTAGTTGCGCGCCAATAGGGAGAAATCTTTATTTGGAATGATCTAGTTGTTAAATAATGTGAGTTATAATATTAATGATGAATAAGTTCGTGTTAATTAAAGAAGAAATTGATATTTTCATTGTGTTTGGATTATTAATATTAGTGGAAATAGACATTTATTTCGATAATAATTGATTTCTGAAGATTAAATTGACCAATCCAGTAATTAATCGGATAAATGAGCAATTAATTGCTATTAGATCACATGCATATAACTATTTGTTCACATGAATGGAACTATTTATTCACATAATGTACTATTAGAGTAGGTGGTCCAAGTTTGATAATACTTGTAGGACTAAATTAAAAATAGAGGAAAAGATGAAGGTATTATACTGTAATAATTCGAGCCTCAAAACGTGCAATTATCAAAACTATGTTTTCCTATAAATAGAAGCTCGTTCTTCTTTCATTCTCACCAATTCACTAATACTCACAAGAAAAATTATAGAAAGAGAAGATGTAGAGAGAAGCTATAGAGAGAGAAGTTATAGAGGGAAAGAAGAAGAGTATTCTGTTATTTCCCTATTGCAGTATTCAGCCTTCTACTAAGATAAAGGGTATTATTTCTTTCGTATTCTTAAGAGATATTTTTTTTATTCAATATTCGCATAAAATAATATTTTCTTCCATACTCTGTAGTATGTAAGTAATATTATTACATTTTGTATCCCTAATTCTACATTCATTTTGTTGAAGTATTGCTTCTATACTCCGTGAAATTAGTAGAATATCCTTGAAATTTGTGTTTCATCTAGTATCATTTCACAAGGATATTTTTCTGAACATTCTTATTAAATTTTAAGATTTTTATGCCAGAGTACTATTCACAAAAACTATTCATACATATGGTACTATTCACAGAGTACTATTCATGGATGTTATTCATAAATACAGTACTATTTATAAATACGATACTATTTACGAAGTACTATTTATAAAGTACTATTCACGGGTTACTATTCTGGATGTAATATTCACGGGGTACTATTCACTTATGTACTATTCTCCCAGAGTATTATTCATGACAAAAATTGATTTCTTTTCGATCCAAATCATTTTTGATACAATATTATTCTTGAATTTTACTCCACAAAAGTAGTATCATGTTGAATATTTGGATATTATTGAATTCTGGATAAATTAAATTATAAATCTTTAAAACATATCCTCACTTTCATTTAATTGAATTCCTATATCATGTCATCATCCTCATGCTTATATTATGATGAAATTCATATGTGGCTTACGTGCATAGATGAACTGTTGATTCGTATGATTATGACCAAGGATTATTCGGCATAATCATGACCTTAATATTATAAATAATGTGGTCAAAGTCCTTATTGGCCCATAGTTAATTGATGGACAGTTGTTGGTAAAATCATAACCATGTGTTCTCTTCGGTTAAAGGTACAAAGATGAATTGTTGGTTGGCATGATCATGACAATTGGTGAAAACACGAATATCATTGGCCTGTAGTGCATGGATAATTCGTGGTCGTGATACTAATGAATATCATTGGCCCGTAGTGCATAGATAATTAAGTGATGTGGATTATTTATTAAGCTGAGTCTTGGCAATAAAATTGATGGTAAACTTTTAAATCATAGAAGATAGTAGATATCATGCTCTACTTGACTTTTCTAATGGATTGCTTATTCCGCTGTAGTTGTTGATCTAAAACTAGTTGTCTATTGTATTCTGTGACGCCCCCAAAATAGGTATACATAACTCATCTTGAGTCGCCAGATACATGGTACATAAATTTAAATACAACTTAATTATACAACAATCATGTAAAATACGACAAAACATAACTGAGAGTTTAAACAAGAATATTGTCATCTAGGCAATATCCACACTCAATGGTGTCCACTTTACAATTATTATCACATTATTCCGTAGAGTAGTGAGGACTACTAAAGACATTTATCCTGGACCATCACTCCATTCCCCGACTCATCCCAGCTATATTCTCATTTCCTGAAGAGAACAATGAAAGAAAGGGTGAGCTTAACTAGCCAAGTAAGAAATATCATTACAAAGATAATGTAGAATAAATTATCCTTAGCCTTCAACAGTATAACAACTGATAGAATACAATAGACAACAAGTTTTAGATCAACAACTGCAGTGGAATAAGCAATCCATTAGAAGAGTCAAATAAAGCATAAAATCTATTATCTTCTATGATTTCAAAAGTTTTTTATCAACTTTATCGCTGAGACTCAACTTAATAAATAAACCACATCATCGAATCATCCTTGCACCACGACCAAGGATATTCATGTAATCATCAATGGTCATGATTATACTGAATAATCTGTGGTCATAATCATACCAACAACTGTCCATCAATAAACTATAGGACAATGAGGTCTTTCACCACATCATTTGTCACATTATGGTCATGATTATACCGAATAATCCCTGATCATAATCATACCAAGTCCATCTATGCACGTAAGCCAAAGATGACTTTCATCACAATATAAGCATGAGAATGATGACAATGACATAATAATTCAATAAAACAAGTTCAAGGAAATTTTTTAAAGATTTATAATTTAATTTATCTAAAATGTAATTATGTCCAAATTGTCAACATGATACTTCTTCGTTGAGTAAATGTGATAGACGGCACAGACAGATTATTCCAACAGAATAATAAATAATAGAACCATGTCATGCGTAATCCACACAGACAGGATATTCCAACAAAATAATAAAGAACAGAACCAGATCATGTGTAATCTGCACAGATAGGATATTCCAACAGAATAATAAGGAATGGAATAACAACAGAATTCACCAGACATGCGATAGACAGCACAAACATGTTGTTCCAACAGAATAATACAGAATGGAATAACAGAAAAAATTTACCATGTATGCAGTACTTCGCATAGACATGTTATTACAACATAATACTTAGGTACGTCATAACAACCCTTACGAGTATTGAAAGAAAATAACTCTCTTCATGAATACGAAAGAATAATACCATTTACCTCAAAAGAAGATTGGATACTGGAATAGTGAGGTAGACGACTTCTCTTCTTCTTTCTCTCTATAATTTCTCCCTATAATAATTACTCTATAGCTTTAGTGAATTGGTGAGAAATGAAGAAAGAATGAGCTTCTATTTATAGAAAAATATAGTTTCTATAATTTCACGTTTTGGGGCTCGAAATATTACAGTATAATACCTTCATCTTTTCTTTCATTTTTAATTTAGTCATACAAGTATTATCAAACTTGCACCACCTCCCCTAATAGTAAATAATGTGAATCAATAGTAAATCGTGTGACTCAATAGTTCTAGACAAGAGAAAAAATTAATTATAGTATAGTACATTCATCTATACATCCATTTTTAACTTAGTCATGCAAGTTTTATCAATCTTGCACCAACTCCCCTAATAGTAAATGAATGTGAATCAATAGTGCACACATGTGAACAAATAGTTATAATCATGTGAATCAATAGCAAATAATTGCTCATTTATCTGGTTAATTACCCGATTGGTCAATATAACCTCCAGACATCAATTATTATCGAAATAAATATCGATTTCCACTAACACTAATAATTCCCACACAATGGAACTATCAATTTCTTCTTTAATCAACACGAACTTATTCATCATTGATATTAGAATTCACAGTATTTAACAACCAGGTCATTCCCAGGAAAGAGGAGGCTTTCCAATAAGGATTTCTGCTTATTGGCGCGCAATTAGGTGACCAAACCACTCCTTGACAGAACTTCTAGACATTGTCAATATTGAAATTAATAATATTAATAACTTTGCCATCTCAATTATTGATTTAATAATATAACATATTATACAGATGATACTGTGACAATAATTGAATCAATAATATGAGAGATATGATGCAGTAATTACTGTAGCAATAATTGAGTATAACTTAGTGACTTTTCATGTAAGCATCAATAATAAATACTGTGTGATACTATGTAACCACGCGTATTACAGTACTTTTACTACCAGGTAGTTCAATAATTTTAACGGTAACACTTTCGCCATTATTTTTATAAAAAGATAATTCTGTCGTTTTCTAACGACGAAAATACTTCCGTTGTGGGGTTCACCAATGATTGTGTTGTCGTACGAATATTCCCCGACCAAAAGAATATTTTATAACAACTTATTTACTTTGCAAAAAATTTCACATATCACCTTTAACTTTAACCTTTTATCAATTTAACCATTTACGAAATAAAATAATAATTATAAGAAAATTGAATTTTTTTTTATTTCATAAAATACGGGGTCTTACGATCTCCCCTCCTTATGAAATTTCGCCCTCGAAATTTACATACCTGGTAGTTCGAAGAGATGAGAATACCTTGCTTTCTTTTCAGATTGTACCTTCTCGGTTATTTCCTCTCTCTCATGATTTTTCCATTTCTCGTCTCCTGTATTTCAGATATCATTCAAGAATACATCTTCAAAACAAAGGTTAATTGACATGCCACATATTATCCCTATATTCTGACCGACCAATTAAATACCAAATAAACTTAGGTACGTCATACTAGCGAAGGAATTCCCCGTCTCTCCCCTCCTAGTTCTTGTCTCACATCTCAGCCAGGGATTATATCCCTAAGCTTTGATACCAACTGTGACGCCCCCAAAACAGGTATACATCACCCATCTTGAGTCGCCAGATACATGGTACATAAATTCAAATTCAACTTAATTATACAACACTCGTGTAAAATACGACAAAACATAGCTAAGAGTTTAAACAAGAATATTGTCATCTAGACATTATCCACACTCAATGGTGTCCTCATTACAATTATTATCACATTATATCGTAGAATAGTTAGGACTACTAAAACCATTTATCCTGGACCATCACTCCATTCCCTGACTCGTCCCAACTATATTCTTATTTCCTGAAGAGAACAATGAAAGAAAGGGTGAGCTCAAGTAGCCCAGTAAGAAATATTATGACTAAGATAATGCATAATAAATTATCCTTAGCATTCAACAGTATAACAACTGATAGAATACAATAGAGAACAAGTTTTAGATCAACAACTGCAGCGGAATAAGCAATCCATTAGAAGAGTCAAGTAGATCATAAAATCTACTATCTTCTATGATTTATAAAGTTTTTCATCAACTTTATCGCTGAGACTCGGCTTAATAAATAAACCACATCATCAAATAATCCCTGAACCACAGTCAAGGATATTCATGTAATCATCAATGGTCATGATTATACCGAATAATTCATGGTCATAATAATACCAATAACTGTCCATCAATGAACTATAGGCCAATGAGGACTTTCACTACATCATTTGTCACATTACGATTATTATTATACCGAATAATCCCTAGTCATAATCATACCAAGTCCATCAATGCACGTAAGCCAAAGATGACTTTCATCACAATATAAGCATGAGGATGATGACAATGACATAATAATTCAATAAAACAAGTTCAAGGATAAATTTTAAAGATTTATAATTTAATTTATCCAGAATTCAATAACGTCCAAATTGTCAACATGATACTGCTTTGTAGAGTAAAATTCAAGAATAATCTTCATGCACCAAAAATAATTTGGACAAAAAAGAAATATATTTTTCGGATGAATAGTACCCCAAGAATAGTACTTCGGGAATTGTGACAACCCGAGAATTTGGACAATTTATTAAAATCTTAAATGATTGATTTAAGGTCAAATATTAGACCCAGACAAAAAATAAGTGTATGTGTTTGATATTATTAGGGTGAAATTTTGATGATTTTAAAATTTTGTGAAGGATATAGGTGAATTATTCAGGATTAAGGATTTATGTGATTAAATTCTATGAATAGGGTTATGTATGTGTGCTAAATGTGGTTAAGGGTCAAGGGTTGACCAGATTAATTATATATGTGTCAAACCTTAATTATATATTAAGAACTTGAACGTTCGGTTAGAAAACCCTAGCGATTAATAAGAAATCCAAGAAATTGGTTCTGAAAACCCTAATGTCAATTCCGGGAATCTAAAACCCTAATTCGGATATTAAAAACCCTAGATTGGGAATGCAATGATATGTATAAGGTTAAACGTCATTAATTATAAATTAATTAGGGAAAACCCCAAGGAATTTATGGAAATCCTAATTGATTATTAGAAAACCCTAATACCAGATCTGAAAAACCCTAGTTTCAGAATCTAATAAATTGAAGCCCTAATCTGGGAATAGAAATGATAATTATAATGCTTATGTGGTATTAATTATACTACTAATTAGGGTAAAGCTTAATTATTAGAAAACCCTAATTTCGGGATTTGAAACCCTAATTTTATAATGAAGGAAAACGAAAGTGTTAATTTAATACTTTTAATGTTAATTAGGATGTATTAATTCTAATTTTAAAGATTAAGTAATTAGAAAACCCTAATCTAATTACGAATATTTAATTTCTAATTTAGAAAATTTATTTTCTATTAGAAACCCTAATTAGTGGCTTATAAACCCCAATGACCATTTTGACCCTAATTGCTTAATTAGCAATTGTATTAGAAAATGCTAATCCTAATTAGCAAGATTGAATTTATGATTAGGAAATCTTAATTATAATTATAGAATCCTAATTATAATTTAGAAATATTAAATTTCTATTTTTAAAAATCTAAATTTGGAAATCTTAGAAAAAAAAATCCAAGTTGATAAATCTTTAAGGATTAAACCCTAAAACCTAAAGGGTTATACCCAAACCCTAAAGTACTAAACCCTAAACCCTAAGGGTTAAAACTAAACCCTAAAGATTATAGCCAAACGACAAGATTGCCCTTTTGTATTTTTTTTATATATAAGATAACTTGCAAAATTGCTTGTAACTTTAGTTGGTGACCTAACCCATGGACTTTGTGACTTCTAAAAACTCAGCAATCAGCCACAAATGGATAGCTAGCATCAGATCTAACAACTAAGGTCATTATATAAGAGATTTAGAGAGAGAAAGGCACTTAAAATTGCTCATTTCCAACTTTTCTCTCACCAACTCTCATTCTCTCTCAAACCTCCGAAAATTAGAAGCATATCAGTCCCAAATTCAGTCCTTAGATCACCCAATATCATTTAGGAAAGATCAAGATCAAAGTTTGGTCAAGAAGGTATAATAGCCCTAACCTTATTTTGATCCATGTTGCTAAGAAAGAAATTGTGTTTTTGTGTTTAATTAAGTGTTATATGTTGTTTTTAATTGATCTATGATGATCCATGATGGATCCATATCATTAAAGTGGGCAAAAAGTGATTTTTCAAAAATCTGTTCTTGAGTTGGAAAAGTGGTCTGACAAGAAATGTCAGTGGCCACAGATCCTTGGTTGTATATGTTATGTGTTGTTTTAAATTTGATATTGGTAGCCTAATATGTAGGATTTAATATTCAAGTGATAGTTCAGCTAAATGATGTCTAGATCAGGTGTTATTAACTGTCAAACCCCGTTGACCGGGTTTGACTGAGCAAAATCTGGGCAACCCAGAATTACATGTGCAGCGTCTGACAATAGATTTGAAGGACCGGATCTGTCAGTAATAATGTTATTTTTTGATGTTGTTGTAATAAATTTGCATCCTGATATATGTGCTTTAAGTTTATGCCTTTAGATACCTTAAAACCTCAACAAATCGAGCGTAGAAGGTGGTCAAAGTAGGCCACCTGAGCTGATTTTTACGTTCTGGAAATTCCAGAAAGTTCAACAAAAAAAATTCTGACAACGTTTGACTAAGTTGAATCAGGGGTTGTGGATGTTGTATAATTTATCTGTTGTGATGTAAATGGTACCTTGACATCAGGACTACAAATTAGAACCACTAGATCACATAAAACGAACCCAGAAGATTAAGATTTAAAGCTTTAAAGTAGGCACCTAGATTCTAGTAAACCCAGAATACGAAGAACAGTGTCTGACAACAATTTTGAGAGCTTAAGTCTCTCTGATCTGATGTTGTATGGCCATGAAACAAGTTGGTGATTGTAGTATTACGTTAGTACTATAACTTTAACACGAATTCCAGCCCAGAAATCAATGAGAGCATAGAAATAAAACCGGTCAAACCTACCCACCCGAACACTGTCATGAAGGCACCAAGAACACCAAGAACACCTATAGCGACGGTTCTGTCGCTATAGGGCCCTTTAGCGACATTTTATTATTATTATTTTTCGGAAAATGATTAAAAATAGAACAAAATTGGTTTTTAATTATTAAAAATACTAAATAATTTCTGAAAAATTATTTTAAATTCTGAAAAATAGTTTTTAATTATTTTGGGTATATTTCAAAAATATTTAATATTTTTGGAATATAAAAGGTATTTATTTATTTAATTATAATATTAAATAAATTATTTAAATATAATTTTAATTCATGAAAAATCATGAAAAATAATATTATGGTATAAGAAAATATTTTAAGTTATTTTTGATGACTTTTAGTATTTTGTGATGAAATTCATTAATTAATCAATATTAATGATAATTAGTTTATTTAATAGATATATTAAATAAATTATGGAAAATTAAAAATAATGATTTAAAAATCATAAAAAATGATTTAAGTGTTATATTAATATTTTGGCATGAAATTATTAATATTTTAATATTAATATTAATTATCGGATAATGGATTTACTAGTTTAAAAATCATATAAATATGATTTTAAGGTATTAAAAATACTTTGATATATTATAATTATATTATAATATTATGTAATGATTTTCATTAATATTTTATATTAAATGAATGTTAATAATTAAGGAATTATGTGGTATTTAATTCATTTAAATACGGTTTTAATGATTGAAATTGTTGATAAATGATAATAATTATTTGAAAATTATTTTAAGTAAATGAAAATTATTTTGACTGCTAAGAAAATTATCTGTGATAATTGTTAAGTGTTCAGGAAGAGTTTAATTAAACTTAAACTCTATATTCGTCTGACTAGACCGTCGGGATGATAGAACTATGTCAGTTTCAGCTCACACTTAAACAGTTTGACTTAATATTAGGTCTTGTGTGCTGTATAGACTGATAGGGTTGTGTTATGTGTTTAGGTTATTCTGTGTATATAAATATAACAGTATTATACTGTGATGATATTATTCTAATATTGGAGATCTATATTACTAATATTAGGTCTTCGGGTAAAGCGTTATAAATTGCATTGTGGTAATCAACGATTCTAGCAAGTTTCTTTGTACTTAACTCTAATAAGAGTGTTTTATTCAAGCTTATGGTTAATCATTGCTGATTACCATGAAAATTGTACTCTGTACATCTTACATGTATAAGTCAGGTATGAAAGGCTGATCACCTTCATTACCAGTTGGTTCAGAAATGTTTGTTCATGTATAAAACTTGTTCAGTCAAAAGTTTGTTCGTGCTAGTTCTCAATTATCTTGATGAATTATAGTCATCTTATTATTCATACTCTTCAATCATGATATATCCTTAAATTATATTTTAACTTGTTGGGCAACTTTCATGCTCACCCTTGCTATATCATGATAAACATTGCAGATAAAGCGAATGCGTTCAGATTACAAGAAAAGGTTAATGCCAAGTTCAGCTTAGGATAAAATGTGCGGCTAGTTTGTAATAGTTTATTTTGATAAATATTGTTGTGTAATAGATATTTTATGAATTTTGTATAAGTTAAGGTTACTCGACCTTGGGGAATAGTGTGTAATGTATTGTATAAACAATTTATGTTTATATCTTTCGCAAATAGTTATAGAAATAGTATACCGGATCCGAAGTGATTTGGGACACAGATTCGGGGCTACTACAGTTTGTATCAAAGCTGTTGGTTATGAAGCTTAGGTAGGAATACCTGAGACCAATAACCGCAGTTATTAGGATAAGACTAACTCAAATAGAGTTAGTTGGTCGGTAAGATTCAAAGACGAATCTCGACGAGTGTAAAACACAGAGTTCCCTAACTCTGATAATAAAGTTGAATACTAATGGTGAATAGATCGAGTCTAAAAGACTGAAAATACAGTGATAGGAGATCGTAAAACAAAACGATTATAGTGCATGGAATTGAATCGTAATATATAAGATAAGATCACCCCGTGATCTGATAAGATCACCCCGTGATCTGATAACGTAATATATTAATACGTTATGCATGACGTAACTGTACGATGGGCTAATCACCTAAAGTACTAGCAACAGTAGTTTACCTTCTTTGTGATTGTAAACATACCAAGTAATGTTTTGTTTTGCGGTATAAATACCGTTAAAACTATGTGTTCATAGTCTATATGACCCCTCAACACAATTTCAAAACTTTTGTTCTTGTGAGTGGTGTATTGGGAAGCATGTGATATGTGTGAATGGTGTATAGTGCACGGTGTAAGGTGTAAGGTGAATTTCGGGGACGAAATTCTTATAAGGAGGGGTGAATGTGACAACCCGAGAATTTGGACAATTTATTAAAATCTTAAATGATTGATTTAAGGTCAAATATTAGACCTAGACAGAAAATAAGTGTATGTGTTTGATATTATTAGGGTGAAATTTTGATGATTTTAAAATTTTGTGAAGGATATAGGTGAATTATTCAGGATTAAGGATTTATGTGATTAAATTCTGTGAATAGGGTTATGTATGTGTGCTAAATGTGGTTAAGGGTCAAGGGTTGACCAGATTAATTATATATGTGTCAAACCCTAATTATATATTAAGAACTTTAACGTTCGGTTAGAAAACCCTAGCGATTAATAAGAAATCCAAGAAACAGGTTCTGGAAACCCTAATGTCAGTTTCGGGAATCTAAAACCCTAATTCTGATATTAAAAACCCTAGATTGGGAATGCAATGATATGTATAAGGTTAAACGTCATTAATTATAAATTAATTAGGAAAACCTTAATGAATTTCTGGAAATCCTAATTGATTATTAGAAAACCCTAATACCAGATCTGAAAAATCCTAGTTTTAGATTCTGATAAATTGAAGCCCTAATCTGGGAATAGAAAGGATACTTATAATGCTTATGTGGTATTAATTATACTACTAACTAGGGTAAAGCTTAATTATTTGAAAACCCTAATTCCGGGATTTGAAACCCTAATTTTATAATTAGGGAAAACGAAAGTGTTAATTTAATACTTTTAATGTTAATTAGGATGTATTAATTCAAATTTTCAAGATTAAGTAATTAGAAAACCCTAATCTAATTACGAATATTTAATTTCTAATTTAGAAAATTTATTTTCTATTAAAAACCCTAATTAGTGGTTTATAAACCCTAATGACCATTTTGACCCTAATTCCTTAATTAGAAATTGTATTAGGAAATGCTAATCCTAATTAGCAAGATTGAATTTATGATTAGGAAATCTTAATTATAATTATAGAATCCTAATTATAATTTAGAAATATTAAATTTCTATTTTTTGAAAATCTAAATTTGGAAATCTTAGAAAAAAAATCCAAGTTGATAAATCTTTAAGGGTTAAACCCTAAAACCTAAAGGGTTATACCCTAAACCCTAAAGTATTAAACCCTAAACCCTAAGGGTTAAAACCTAAACCCTAAAGATTATAGCCAAATGACAAGATTGCCCTTTTGTATTTTTTTTATATATAAGATAACTTGCAAAATTGCTTGTAACTTTAGTTGGTGACCTAACCCATGGACTTTGTGACTTCTAAAAACTCAGCAATCAGCCACAAATGGACAGCTAGCATCAGATCTAATAACTAAGGTCATTATATAAGAGATTTAGAGAGGGAAATGCACTTAAAATTGCTCATTTTCAACTTTTCTCTTACCAACTCTCATTCTCTCTCAAACCTCCGAAAATTAAAAGCATATCAGTCCCAAATTCAGTCCTTAGATCACCCAATATCATTTAGGAAAGATCAAGATCAAAGTTTGGTCAAGAAGGTATAATAGCCCTAACCATATTTTGATCCATGTTGCTAAGAAAGAAATTGTGTTTTTGTGTTTAATTAAGTGTTATATGTTGTTTTTAATTGATCTATGATGATCCGTGATGGATCCATATCATTAAAGTGGGTAAAAAGTGATTTTTCAAAAATCTGTTCTTGAGTTAGAAAAGTGGTCTGACAAGAAATGTCAGTGGCCATAGATCCTTGGTTGTATATGTTATGTGTTGTTTTAAATTTGATATTGGTAGCCTGATATATAGGATTTAATATTCAAGTGATAGTTCAGCTAAATGATGTCTAGATCAGGTGTTATTAACGGTCAAACCCCGTTGACCGGGTTTCACTGAGCAAAATCTGGGCAACCCAGAATTACATGTGCAGCGTCTGACAATAGATTTGAAGGACCGGATCTGTCAGTAATAATGTTATTTGTTGATGTTGTTGTAATAAATTTTTATCCTGATATATGAGCTTTAAGTTTATGCCTTTAGATACCTTAAAACCTCAACAAATCGAGCGTAGCAGGTGGTCAAAGTAGGCCACCCGAGCTGATTTTTACGTTCTGGAAATTCCAGAAAGTTCAAGAACAAATAATTCTGACAACGTTTGACTAAGTTGAATCAGGGGTTGTGGATGTTGTATAATTTATCTGTTGTGATGTAAATGGTACCTTGACATCAGGACTACAAATTAGAACCACTAGATCACATAAAACGAACCCAGAAGATTAAGATTTAAAGCTTTAAAGTAGGCACCTAGATTCTGGTAAACCCAGGATACGAAGAACAGTGTCTGACAACAATTTTGAGAGCTTAAATCTCTCTGATCTGATGTTGTATGGCCAAGAAACAAGTTGGTGATTGTAGTAATACGTTAGTACTATAACTTTAACACGAATTCCATGCTAGAAATCAATGAGAACATAGAAATAAAACCGGTCAAACCTACCCACCCGAACACTATCATGATGGCACCAAGAACACCAAGAACAACTATAGCGACGGTTCTGTCGCTATAGGGCCCTTTAGCGACAGTTAACTATTATTATTTTCCGAAAAATGATTAAAAATAGAAAAAAAATTGTTTTTAATTATTAAAAATACTAAATAAATTCTGAAAAATTATTTTAAATTCTGAAAAATAATTTTTAATTATTTTGGGTATATTTCAAAAATATTTAATATTTTTGGAATATAAAAGGTATTTATTTATTTAATTATAATATTAAATAAATTATTTAAAAATATTTTTAATTCATGAAAAATCATGAAAAATAATATTATGGTATAAAAAAATATTTTAAGTTATTTTTGATGACTTTTAATATTTTGTGATGAAATTCATTAATTAATCAATATTAATGATAATTAGTTTATTTAATAGATATATTAAATAAATTATGAAAAATTAGAAATAATGATTTAAAAATGATTTAAGTGTTATAAAAATATTTTAAGTTATAAAATATAACTTTTGATATTTTGGCATAAAAATATTAATATTTTAATATTAATATTATCTATCGGATATTGGATTCACTAGTTTAAAAATCATATAAATATAATTTTAAGGTATTAAAAATACTTTGATATATTATAATTATATTATAATATTATGTATTGATTTTTATTAATATTTTATATAAATGAATATTAATGATTAAGGAATTATGTAGTATTTAATTCATTTAAATATGGTTTTAATGATTTAAATTGTTGATAAATGATAATAATTATTTGAAAATTATTTTAAGTCAATGAAAATTATTTTGACTGCTAAGAAAATTATCTGTGATAATTGTTAATTGTTCAGGAAGAGTTTAATTGAACTTAAACTCGATATTCGTCCGACTAGACCGTCGGGATGATAGAACTATTTCAATTTCAGCTCAGACTTAAAAAGTTTGACTTAATATTAGGTCTTGTGTGCTGTATAGACTGATAGGGTTGTGTTATGTGTTTAGGTTATTCTGTGTATATAAATATAACAGTATTATGCTATGATGATATTATTCTAATATTGGAGATCTATATTACTAATATTATGTCTTCGAGTAAAGCGTTATAAATTGCATTGTGGTAATCAACGGTTCAGGCAAGTTTCTTTGTACTTAACTCTAAAAAGAGTGTTTTATTCAAGCTTATGGTTAATCATTGCTGATTGCCATAAAAATTGTACTTTGTACATCTTGCATGTATAAGTCAGGTATGAAAGGCTGATCACCTTCATTACCAGTTGGTTCAGAAATGTTTGTTCATGTATAAAACTTGTTCAGTCAAAAGTTTGTTCGTGCTATTTCTCAATTATCTTGATGAATTATAGTCAGCTTATTATTCATACTCTTCAATCATGATATATCCATAAATTATATTTAAACTTGCTGGACAACTTTCATGCTCACCCTTGCTATATCATGATAAACATTGCAGATAAAGCGAATGCGTTCGAATTACAAGAAAAGGTTAATGCCAAGTTCAGCTTGGGATAAAATGTGCGGCTAGTTTGTAATAGTTTATTTTGATAAATATTGTTGTGTAATAGATATTTTATGAATTGTGTATAAGTTAAGGTTACTCGACCTTGGGGAATAGTGTGTAATGTATTGTATAAACAATTTATGTTTATATCTTTCGCAAATAGTTATAGAAATAGTATACCGGATTCGAGGTGATTTGGGACACAGATTCGGGGCTACTACAGTTGGTATCAAAGCTGTTGGTTATGAAGCTTAGGTAGGAATACCTGAGACCAATAACCGCAGTGATTAAGATAAGACTAACTCAAATAGAGTTAGTTGGTCGGTAAGATTCAAAGACGAATCTCGGCGAGTGTAAAACACAGAGTTCCCTAACTCTGATAATAAAATTGAACAGTAATGGTTAATAGATCGAGTCTAAAAGACTGAAAATGCAGGGATAGGAGATCGTAAAACAAAACGATTATAGTGCATGGAATTGAATCGTAATATATACGATAAGATCACCCCGTGATCTGATAAGGTTATGACAGCCAGAAAGAATCAATCTGATGATTGAAAAGTTTACAGCAAGATGTTGTGTATCAGTTGTACTATGAAATTGTACTATGAAAACTCATAAAAGAGTTATGGATTATGAATACAGATTAAATGAAATTCGTGTTGAAAAAGGGGGTTAAGATTAGGTGGGGATATCAATGAGGACTCGTGTTAGCAACTGAGTTGTATGACGTAAAAACCCTAATTATATATTAATGAATTGTACTTGGTGTAAAAACTACTTAGTTGGTGGCATTGGTAACCAATGAAATGTTGTGTCACGCTAGTTGTTATATACAGATAAATAGGTCATAGGTAGAGAATATAGGATTAAGTACGAGTTCTTAGAACTCATACTTATGTGAAATTCTTGACTCATAGTTATATGAAATATTTATGAGCCCCTCAGCGAACGGACGCCAAAGATCAGACTAGGGTAAGTTTGTAAACTCATATAATTGTGGCCAGGTTATGAACTCATAAGTGTGGTTTTACGAATTTGGTATATTTGTGTGTGAATGGAGTGTTAAGGATTATAGGAACAGATAGAGTATTAAGCAAATGATCATTAGTGGAGACTTAGGTTTTCTAAACTCCTAGCTATGCTAAACTTCAAATTTTTGACATCAAGCTAAATACGCACTATGTGCCTTTTAAAAAAAATGTAGACTCGTAATCATTTTTGAAACGGTTTAAAGTATAGTCTATGCTACTTATTTCGGCTAGACGCAAATGATTTGAAATATCAAAAATTATTTTATTTATCACTTATGTACCATGTAACCTGGTGCAGAGATGATAAAAATGATAGAGTCATCAATGCAGTATTACTTAGTGTGAATTAGACCTAAAGTCACTATT
This sequence comes from Panax japonicus, assembly GCA_020205505.1. Lineage (NCBI taxonomy): Eukaryota > Viridiplantae > Streptophyta > Magnoliopsida > Apiales > Araliaceae > Panax > Panax japonicus. Next base: position 36,371,628 of record CM035114.1, read on the forward strand.
CCACTATGGTATGATGTAGCATGACAAAATCACCAAATGACGGAATCCTCAACGGACTGTAAATACAGTGCGGCATCATGACTTCATTCTCAAAAATGTTTAAAAAAAAATTTAATTTGCCAATGGGGTTTGGCTACACCTAAATAATTCGATTGAATTGAATTATCGATATGAGTCTATGCTATTTGATTCAGCTAGACTAATGTTATAAAAACTCCAAGTGTTCATTAAAAGAATTTCCCGAACCAAATTATTTTGGTGCGGAATCCAATTATAAGACTGAGGTGAACGATAATGTTTGAATAAATAATCCAATCTAGTAGCGTAAATATTCGCTAAAATGATTAATACGTTATGCATGACGTAACTGTACGATGGGCTAATCACCTAAAGTACTAGCAATGGTAGTTTACCTTCTTTGTGATTGTAAACATACCAAGTAATATTTTGTTTTGCGGTATAAATACAGTTAAAACTATGTGTTCATGGTCTATATGACCCCTCAACACAATTTCAAAACTTTTGCTCTTGTGAGTGGTGTATTGGGAAGCATGTGATATGTGTGAATGGTGTATGGTGCACGGTGTAAGGTGTAAGGTGAATTTCGGGGACGAAATTCTTATAAGGAGGGGTGAATGTGACAACCCGAGAATTTGGACAATTTATTAAAATCTTAAATGATTGATTTAAGGTCAAATATTAAACCTAGATAGAAAATAAGTGTATGTGATTAAATTCTGTGAATAGGGTTATGTATGTGTGCTAAATATGGTTAAGGGTCAAGGGTTGACCAGATTAATTATATATGTGTCAAACCCTAATTATATATTAAGAACTTTAACGTTCGATTAGAAAACCCTAGCGATTAATAAGAAATCCAAGAAACTGGTTCTGGAAACCCTAATGTCAGTTCCGGGAATCTAAAACCCTAATTCGAATATTAAAAACCCTAGATTGGGAATGCAATGATATGTATAAGGTTAAACGACATTAATTATAAATTAATTAGGGAAAACCCTAATGAATTTCTGGAAATCCTAATTGATTATTAGAAAACCCTAATAATAGATCTGAAAAACCCTAATTTCAGATTCTGATAAATTGAAGCCCTAATCTGGGAATAGAAAGGATAATTATAATACTTATCTGGTATTAATTATACTACTAATTAGGGTAAAGCATAATTATTAGAAAACCCTAATTTCGGGATTTGAAACCCTAATTTTATAATTAGGGAAAACGAAAGTGTTAATTTAATACTTTTAATGTTAATTAGGATGTATTAATTCTAATTTTCAAGATTAAGTAATTAGAAAACCATAATCTAATTACGAATATTTAATTTCTAATATAGAAAATTTATTTTCTATTAGAAACCCTAATTAGTGGTTTATAAACCCTTATGATCATTTTGACCCTAATTGCTTAATTAGCAATTGTATTAGGAAATGCTAATCCTAATTATCAAGATTGAATTTATGATTAGAAAATCTTAATTATAATTATAGAATCCTAATTATAATTTAGAAATATTAAATTTTTATTTTTGAAAATCTAAATTTGGAAATCTTTGAAAAAAATCCAAGTTGATAAATATTTAAGGGTTAAACCCTAAAACCTAAAGGGTTATACCCTAAACCCTAAAGTATTGAAACCCTAAACCCTAAGGGTTAAAACCTAAACCCTAAAGATTATAGCCAAATGACAAGATTGCCCTTTTGTATTTTTTTTATATATAAGATAACTTGCAAAATTGCTTGTAACTTTAGTTGGTGACCTAACCGAAGTACTTTGTGACTTCTAAAAAATCAGCAATCAGTCACAAATGGACAACTAGCATCAGATCTAACAACTAAGGTCATTATATAAGAGATTTAGAGAGAGAAAGGCACTTAAAATTGCTCATTTCCAACTTTTCTCTCACAAACTCTCATTCTCTCTCAAACCTCCGAAAATTAGAAGCATATCAATCTCAAATTCAGTCCTTAGATCTCCCAATATCATTTAGGAAAGATCAAGATCAAAGTTTGGTCAAGAAGGTATAATAGCCCTAACCTTATTTTGATCCATGTTGCTAAGAAAGAAATTGTGTTTTTGTGTTTAATTAAGTGTTATATGTTATTTTTAATTGATCTATAATGATCCATGATGGATCCATATCATTAAAGTGGGTAAAAAGTGAATTTTCAAAAATCTGTTCTTGAGTTGGAAAAGTGGTCTGAAAAGAAATGTCAGTGGCCACAAATCCTTGGTTGTATATGTTATGTGTTGTTTTAAATTTGATATTGGTAGCCTGATATGTAGGCTTTAATATTCAAGTGATAGTTCAGCTAAATGATGTCTAGATCGGGTGTTATTAACGGTCAAACCCCGTTGACTGGGTTTGACTAAGCAAAATCTGGGCAACCCAGAATTACATGTGCAACGTCTGACAATAGATTTTAAGGACCGGATCTGTCAATAATAATGTTATTTGTTGATGTTGTTGTAATAAATTTGTATCCTGATATATGTGCTTTAAGTTTATGCCTTTAGATACCATAAAACCTCAACAAATCGAGCGTAGCAGGTGGTCAAAGTAGACCACCCGAGCTGATTTTTACGTTCTGGAAATTCCAGAAAGTTCAAGAACAAAAAATTCTGACAACGTTTGACTAAGTTGAATCAGGGGTTGTGGAAGTTGTATAATTTATCTGTTGTGATGTAATGGTACCTTGACATCAGGACTACAAATTAGAACCACTAGATCACATAAAACGAATCCAGAAGATTAAGATTTAAAGCTTTAAAAGTAGGCACCTAGATTCTGGTAAACCCAGAATACGAAGAACAGTGTCTGACAACAATTTTGAGAGCTTAAATCTCTCTGATCTGATGTTGTATGGCCATGAAACAAGTTGGTGATTGTAGTATTACGTTAGTACTATAACTTTAACACGAATTCCAGCCTAGAAATCAATGAGAACATAGAAATAAAACCGGTCAAACCTAGCCACCTGAACACTGTCATGAAGACCCCAAGAACCCCAAGAACACCTATAGAGACGGTTCTGTCATTATAGGGCCCTTTAGCGACAGTTTATTATTATTATTTTCTGGAAAATGATTAAAAATAGAAAAAAAATGGTTTTTAATTATTAAAAATACTAAATAAATTCTGAAAAATTATTTTAAATTCTGAAAAATAGTTTTTAATTATTTTGGGTATATTTCAAAAATATTTTATATTTTTGGAATATAAAAGGTATTTATTTATTTAATTATAATATTAAATAAATCATTTAAAAATAATTTTAATTCATGAAAAATAATATTATGGTATAAAAAAATATTTTAAGTTATTTTTGATGACTTTTAATATTTTGTGATGAAATTCATTAATTAATCAATATTAATGATAATTAGTTTATTTAATAGATATATTAAATAAATTATGAAAAATTAGAAATAATGATTTAAAAATTATATAAAAATGATTTAAGTGTTATAAAAATATTTTAATTACAAAATATAACTTTTGATATTTTGGCATAAAAATATTAATATTTTAATATTAATATTATCTATCGGATAATGGATTCACTAGTTTAAAAATCATATAAATATGATTTTAAGGTATTAAAAATACTTTGATATATTATAATTATATTATAATATTATGTATTGATTTTTATTAATATTTTATATAAATGAATATTAATGATTAAGGAATTATGTAGTATTTAATTCATTTAAATACGGTTTTAATGATTTAAATTGTTGATAAATGATAATAATTATTTGAAAATTATTTTAAGTCAATGAAAATTATTTTGACTGCTAAGAAAATTATCTGTGATAATTGTGAAGTGTTCAGGAAGAGTTTAATTGAACTTAAACTCGATATTCGTCCGACTAGACCGTCGGGATGATAGAACTATGTCGGTTTCAGCTCAGACTTAAAAAGTTTGACTTAATATTAGGTCTTATGTGCTGTATAGACTGATAGGGTTGTGTTATGTGTTTAGGTTATTCTGTGTATATAAATATAACAGTATTATACTGTGATGATATTATTCTAGTATTGGAGATCTATATTACTAATATTATGTCTTCGAGTAAAGCGTTAAAAATTGCATTGTGGTAATCAACGGTTCAGGCAAGTTTCTTTGTACTTAACTCTAATAAGAGTGTTTTATTCAAGCTTATGGTTAGTCATTGCTGATTGCAATGAAAATTGTACTCTGTACATCTTGCATGTATAAGTCAGGTATGAAAGGCTGATCACCTTCATTACCAGTTGGTTCAGAAATGTTTGTTCATGTATAAAACTTGTTCAGTCAAAAGTTTGTTCGTGCTAGTTCTTAATTATCTTGATGAATTATAGCCAGCTTATTATTCATACTCTTCAATCATGATATATCGTTAAATTGTATTTAAACTTGCTGGGCAACTTTCATGCTCACCCTTGCTATATCATGATAAACATTGCAGATAAAGTGAATGCATTCGGATTACAAGAAAAGGTTAATGCCAAGTTCAGCTTGGGATAAAATGTGCGGCTAGTTTGTAATAGTTTATTTTGATAAATATTGTTGTGTAATAGATATTTTATGAATTGTGTATAAGTTAAGGTTACTCGACCTTGGAAAATAGTGTGTAATGTATTGTATAAATAATTTATATTTATATCTTCCGCAAATAGTTATAGAAATAGTATACCGGATCCGAGGTGATTTGGGACCCGAATTCGGGGCTACTACAGGAATAGTACCCCGTGAATACCCAAGTGAATGATACTAGAGTGAATAGTAATTGGGTGAATAGTAACTCGTGAATAGTAACTCATAAATAGTACTTCGACAAGAAAAGTGCCCCGAATACACGAGTGAATAATACTAGAGTGAATAGTAATCGAGTGAATAGTAACCCATGAATAGTAACTCGTAAAAAATATCCAAAGAAAATGATATTCCATGACGAGTACAAAAGAAATGATATCTCATACGAGTATAATAGAATATACAAAACTGTAAATGGATTTTCACCCGCCATGCAGTAATCCACGTAGACAAATCATTTCTATAATTTAATAAAGAATGAATACGAATGAGCATTCACCATGCATGCGGTAATTCACATAGATAGGTTATTCCAACAGAATAATAAAGAATGGAATAATAGAAGAATTCACCAGGCATCCGATAGATCGCACAGACAGGTTATTGCAACAGAATAGTAAATAATAGAACCAGGTCATGCGTAATACGCACAGACACATTATTCAAATAGAATAATAAAGAAAAGAACTAGGTCATGCGTAATCTGCACTGACAGGATATTCTAATAAAATAATAAAGAACGGAACCAGGTCATGCGTAATCCGCACAGACAGGATATTCCAACAGAATATTAAAGAATGGAATAACAACAGAATTCACAATGCATGCGATAGACCGCACAAACAGGTTAGTCCAACAGAATAATAAAGAATGGAATAACAGAAGAATTTCACCATGTATGCAGTACTTCACATAGACAGGTTATTCCAACATAATACGTAGGTACGTCATAACAACCCTTACGAGTATTGAAAGAAAATAGCTCTGTTCATGAATACGAAAGAATAATACCATTTACCTCAAAAGAATATTGGATACTGGAATAGTGAGGTAGCAGACTTCTCTTCTTCTTTCTCTCTATAATTTCTCTCTATAATAATTACTCTATAGCTTTAGTGAATTGGTGAAAATGGAGGAAGAATGAGCTTCTATTTATAGAAAAATATAGTTTCGATAATTGTACGTTTTGGGGCTCGAAATATTACAGTATAATACATTCGTCTTTTCCTTAATTTTTAATTTAGTTCTGCAAGTATTATCAAACATGCACCACCTCCCCTAATAGTAAATAATGTGAATCAATAGTAAATTGTGTGACTCAATAGTTCTAGACATGAGAAAAAATTAATTATAGTATAGTACATTCATCTATACATCCATTTTTAACTTAGTCATGCAAGTATTATCAATCTGGCACCAACTCCCCTAATAGTAAAAGAATGTGAATTAATAGTACACACAAATTTGAACAAATAGTTATAATCATATGAATCAATAGAAATTAATTGCTCATTTATCCGGTTAATTACCAGATTGGTCAATATAACCTCCAAACATCAATTATTATCGAAATAAATATCAATTTCCACTAACCCAAATAATTCCCACACAATGGAACTATCAATTTCATCTTTAATCAACACGAACTTATTCATCATTAATATTAGAATTCACAATATTTAACAACCAGATCGTTCCCGGGAAAGAGGGGGCTTTTCGATTAGTATTGATTCAAGTATTGTTATAGTATCATTTGCATAATATTTTATATTGTTAAATCAATAATTGAGATGACAAAGTTATTCATATTATTATTTGCAATATTGACGATGTATATAAAGTTCTGTCGAGAAAAGGGGTTTAGTCACCTAGTTGCGCGCCAATAGGGAGAAATCTTTATTTGGAATGATCTAGTTGTTAAATAATGTGAGTTATAATATTAATGATGAATAATTTCGTGTTAATTAAAGAAGAAATTGATATTTCCATTGTGTTTGGATTATTAATATTAGTGGAAATTGACATTTATTTCGATAATAATTGATTTCTGAAGATTAAATTGACCAATCCAGTAATTAATCGGATAAATGAGCAATTAATTGCTATTAGATCACATGCATATAACTATTTGTTCACATGAATGGAACTATTTATTCACATAATGTACTATTAGAGTAGGTGGTCCAAGTTTGATAATACTTGTAGGACTAAATTAAAAATAGAGGAAAAGATGAAGGTATTATACTGTAATAATTCGAGCCTCAAAACGTGCAATTATCAAAACTATGTTTTCCTATAAATAGAAGCTCGTTCTTCTTTCATTCTCACCAATTCACTAATACTCACAAGAAAAATTATAGAAAGAGAAGATGTAGAGAGAAGCTATAGAGAGAGAAGTTATAGAGGGAAAGAAGAAGAGTATTCTGTTACTTCCCTATTGCAGTATTCAGCCTTCTACTAAGATAAAGGGTATTATTTCTTTCGTATTCTTAAGAGATATTATTTTTATTCAATATTCGCATAAAATAATATTTTCTTCCATACTCTGTAGTATGTAAGTAATATTATTACATTTTGTATCCCTAATTCTACATTCATTTTGTTGAAGTATTGCTTCTATACTCCGTGAAATTAGTAGAATATCCTTGAAATTTGTGTTTCATCTAGTATCATTTCACAAGGATATTTTTCTGAACATTCTTATTAAATTTTAAGATTTTTATGCCAGAGTACTATTCACAAAAACTATTCATACATATGGTACTATTCACAGAGTACTATTCATGGATGTTATTCATAAATACAGTACTATTTATAAATACGATACTATTTACGAAGTACTATTTATAAAGTACTATTCACGGGTTACTATTCTGGATGTAATATTCACGGGGTACTATTCACTTATGTACTATTCTCTCAGAGTATTATTCATGACAAAAATTGATTTCTTTTCGATCCAAATCATTTTTGATACAATATTATTCTTGAATTTTACTCCACAAAAGTAGTATCATGTTGAATATTTGGATATTATTGAATTCTGGATAAATTAAATTATAAATCTTTAAAACATATCCTCACTTTCATTTAATTGAATTCCTATATCATGTCATCATCCTCATGCTTATATTATGATGAAATTCATATGTGGCTTACGTGCATAGATGAACTGTTGATTCGTATGATTATGACCAAGGATTATTCGGCATAATCATGACCTTAATATTATAAATAATGTGGTCAAAGTCCTTATTGGCCCATAGTTAATTGATGGACAGTTGTTGGTAAAATCATAACCATGTGTTCTCTTCGGTTAAAGGTACAAAGATGAATTGTTGGTTGGCATGATCATGAAAATTGGTGAAAACACGAATATCATTGGCCTGTAGTGCATGGATAATTCGTGGTCGTGATACTAATGAATATCATTGGCCCGTAGTGCATAGATAATTAAGTGATGTGGATTATTTATTAAGCTGAGTCTTGGCAATAAAATTGATGGTAAACTTTTAAATCATAGAAGATAGTAGATATCATGCTCTACTTGACATTTCTAATGGATTGCTTATTCCGCTGTAGTTGTTGATCTAAAACTAGTTGTCTATTGTATTCTGTGACGCCCCCAAAATAGGTATACATAACTCATCTTGAGTCGCCAGATACATGGTACATAAATTTAAGTACAACTTAATTATACAACAATCATGTAAAATACGACAAAACATAACTGAGAGTTTAAACAAGAATATTGTCATCTAGGCAATATCCACACTCAATGGTGTCCACTTTACAATTATTATCACATTATTCCGTAGAGTAGTGAGGACTACTAAAGACATTTATCCTGGACCATCACTCCATTCCCCGACTCATCCCAGCTATATTCTCATTTCCTGAAGAGAACAATGAAAGAAAGGGTGAGCTTAACTAGCCAAGTAAGAAATATCATGACAAAGATAATGTAGAATAAATTATCCTTAGCCTTCAACAGTATAACAACTGATAGAATACAATAGACAACAAGTTTTAGATCAACAACTGCAGTGGAATAAGCAATCCATTAGAAGAGTCAAATACAGCATAAAATCTATTATCTTCTATGATTTCAAAAGTTTTTTATCAACTTTATCGCTGAGACTCAACTTAATAAATAAACCACATCATCGAATCATCCTTGCACCACGACCAAGGATATTCATGTAATCATCAATGGTCATGATTATACTGAATAATCTCTGGTCATAATCATACCAACAACTGTCCATCAATAAACTATAGGACAATGAGGTCTTTCACCACATCATTTGTCACATTATGGTCATGATTATATCGAATAATCCCTGATCATAATCATACCAAGTCCATCTATGCACGTAAGCCAAAGATGACTTTCATCACAATATAAGCATGAGAATGATGACAATGACATAATAATTCAATAAAACAAGTTCAAAGAAATTTTTTAAAGATTTATAATTTAATTTATCTAAAATGTAATTATGTCCAAATTGTCAACATGATACTTCTTCGTAGAGTAAAATTGAAGAATAATTTTCATGCACCATAAATAATTTAGACAGGAAAGAAATATATTTTTTGGGTGAATTGTACCGCGTGAATAGTACATTGGGAATAGTACCCTGTGAATAGTAACTTGACACGAAAAGTTTCCCGAATACCCGAGTGAATGATACTAGAGTGAATAGTAATCATGTGAATAGTAACTCGTAAATAGTACTTCCACACGAAAAGTGTCCCGAATACCCGAGTGAATAATACTAGAGTGAATAGTTACCAGGTGAATAGTAACTAGTGAATAGTAACTTGTAAAAAAATACCAAAGAAAATGATATTTCATGACGAGTACAAAAGAAATGATATCTCGTACGAGTATAATAGAATATACGAAACTACAAATGGATTTTCACCCGCCATGCGGTAATCCACGTAGACAGATCATTTCCACAATTTAATAAAGAATGGATACGAAGGATCATTCACCATGCATGTGGTAATCTACATAGACAGGTTATTCCAACAGAATAATAAAGATTGGAATAACAGAATAATTCCCCAGACATGTGATAGACCGCACAGATAGATTATTCCAACAGAATAATAAATAATAGAACCATGTCATGCGTAATCCACACAGACAGGATATTCCAACAAAATAATAAAGAACAGAACCAGATCATGTGTAATCTGCACAGATAAGATATTCCAACAGAATAATAAGGAATGGAATAACAACAGAATTCACCAGACATGCGATAGACAACACAAACATGTTGTTCCAACAGAATAATACAGAATGGAATAACAGAAAAAATTTACCATGTATGCAGTACTTCGCATAGACATGTTATTACAACATAATACTTAGGTACGTCATAACAACCCTTACGAGTATTGAAAGAAAATAACTCTCTTCATGAATACGAAAGAATAATACCATTTACCTCAAAAGAAGATTGGATACTGGAATAGTGAGGTAGAAGACTTCTCTTCTTCTTTCTCTCTATAATTTCTCCCTATAATAATTACTCTATAGCTTTAGTGAATTGGTGAGAAATGAAGAAAGAATGAGCTTCTATTTATAGAAAAATATAGTTTCTATAATTTCACGTTTTGGGGCTCGAAATATTACAGTATAATACCTTCATCTTTTCTTTCATTTTTAATTTAGTCATACAAGTATTATCAAACTTGCACCACCTCCCCTAATAGTAAATAATGTGAATCAATAGTAAATCGTGTGACTCAATAGTTCTAGACAAGAGAAAAAATTAATTATAGTATAGTACATTCATCTATACATCCATTTTTAACTTAGTCATGCAAGTTTTATCAATCTTGCACCAACTCCCCTAATAGTAAATGAATGTGAATCAATAGTGCACACATGTGAACAAATAGTTATAATCATGTGAATCAATAGCAAATAATTGCTCATTTATCTGGTTAATTACCCGATTGGTCAATATAACCTCCAGACATCAATTATTATCGAAATAAATATCGATTTCCACTAACACTAATAATTCCCACACAATGGAACTATCAATTTCTTCTTTAATCAACACGAACTTATTCATCATTGATATTAGAATTCACAATATTTAACAACCAGGTCATTCCCAGGAAAGAGGGGGCTTTCCAATAAGGATTTCTGCTTATTGGCGCGCAATTAGGTGACCAAACCACTCCTTGACAGAACTTCTAGACATTGTCAATATTGAAATTAATAATATTAATAACTTTGCCATCTCAATTATTGATTTAATAATATAATATATTATACAGATGATACTGTGACAATAATTGAATCAATAATATGAGAGATATGATGCAGTAATTACTGTAGCAATAATTGAGTATAACTGAGTGACTTTTCATGTAAGCATCAATAATAAATACCGTGTGATACTATGTAACCACGCGTATTACAGTACTTTTACTACCAGGTAGTTCAATAGTTTTAACGGTAACACTTTCGCCATTATTTTTATAAAAAGATAATTCTGTCGTTTTCTAACGACGAAAATACTTCCGTTGTGGGGTTCACCAATGATTGTGTTGTCGTACGAATATTCCCCGACCAAAAGAATATTTTATAACAACTTGTTTACTTTGCAAAAAATTTCACATATCACCTTTAACTTTAACCTTTTATCAATTTAACCATTTAAGAAATAAAATAATAATTATAAGAAAATTGAATTTTTTTTTATTTCATAAAATACGGGGTCTTACGATCTCCCCTCCTTATGAAATTTCGCCCTCGAAATTTACATACCTGGTAGTTCGAAGAGATGAGAATACCTTGCTTTCTTTTCAGATTGTACCTTCTCGGTTATTTCCTCTCTATCATGATTTTTCCATTTCTCATCTCCTGTATTTCAGATATCATTCAAGAATACATCTTCAAAACAAAGGTTAATTGACATGCCACATATTATCCCTATATTCTGACCGACCAATTAAATACCAAATAAACTTAGGTACGTCATACTAGCGAAGGAATTCCCCGTCTCTCCCCTCCTAGTTCTTGTCTCACATCTCAGCCAGGGATTATATCCCTAAGCTTTGATACCAACTGTGACGCCCCCAAAACAGGTATACATCACCCATCTTGAGTCGCCAGATACATGGTACATAAATTCAAATTCAACTTAATTATACAACACTCGTGTAAAATACGACAAAACATAGCTAAGAGTTTAAACAAGAATATTGTCATCTAGACATTATCCACACTCAATGGTGTCCTCATTACAATTATTATCACATTATATCGTAGAATAGTTAGGACTACTAAAACCATTTATCCTGGACCATCACTCCATTCCCTGACTCGTCCCAACTATATTCTTATTTCCTGAAGAGAACAATGAAAGAAAGGGTGAGCTCAAGTAGCCCAGTAAGAAATATTATGACTAAGATAATGCATAATAAATTATCCTTAGCATTCAACAGTATAACAACTGATAGAATACAATAGAGAACAAGTTTTAGATCAACAACTGCAGCGGAATAAGCAATCCATTAGAAGAGTCAAGTAGATCATAAAATCTACTATCTTCTATGATTTATAAAGTTTTTCATCAACTTTATCGCTGAGACTCGGCTTAATAAATAAACCACATCATCAAATAATCCCTGAACCACAGTCAAGGATATTCATGTAATCATCAATGGTCATGATTATACCGAATAATTCATGGTCATAATAATACCAATAACTGTCCATCAATGAACTATAGGCCAATGAGGACTTTCACTACATCATTTGTCACATTACGATTATTATTATACCGAATAATCCCTAGTCATAATCATACCAAGTCCATCAATGCACGTAAGCCAAAGATGACTTTCATCACAATATAAGCATGAGGATGATGACAATGACATAATAATTCAATAAAACAAGTTCAAGGATAAATTTTAAAGATTTATAATTTAATTTATCCAGAATTCAATAACGTCCAAATTGTCAACATGATACTGCTTTGTAGAGTAAAATTCAAGAATAATCTTCATGCACCAAAAATAATTTGGACAAAAAAGAAATATATTTTTCGGATGAATAGTACCCCAAGAATAGTACTTCGGGAATTGTGACAACCCGAGAATTTGGACAATTTATTAAAATCTTAAATGATTGATTTAAGGTCAAATATTAGACCCAGACAAAAAATAAGTGTATGTGTTTGATATTATTAGGGTGAAATTTTGATGATTTTAAAATTTTGTGAAGGATATAGGTGAATTATTCAGGATTAAGGATTTATGTGATTAAATTCTATGAATAGGGTTATGTATGTGTGCTAAATGTGGTTAAGGGTCAAGGGTTGACCAGATTAATTATATATGTGTCAAACCTTAATTATATATTAAGAACTTGAACGTTCGGTTAGAAAACCCTAGCGATTAATAAGAAATCCAAGAAATTGGTTCTGAAAACCCTAATGTCAATTCCGGGAATCTAAAACCCTAATTCGGATATTAAAAACCCTAGATTGGGAATGCAATGATATGTATAAGGTTAAACGTCATTAATTATAAATTAATTAGGGAAAACCCTAAGGAATTTATGGAAATCCTAATTGATTATTAGAAAACCCTAATACCAGATCTGAAAAACCCTAGTTTCAGATTCTAATAAATTGAAGCCCTAATCTGGGAATAGAAATGATAATTATAATGCTTATGTGGTATTAATTATACTACTAATTAGGGTAAAGCTTAATTATTAGAAAACCCTAATTTCGGGATTTGAAACCCTAATTTTATAATTAAGGAAAACGAAAGTGTTAATTTAATACTTTTAATGTTAATTAGGATGTATTAATTCTAATTTTAAAGATTAAGTAATTAGAAAACCCTAATCTAATTACGAATATTTAATTTCTAATTTAGAAAATTTATTTTCTATTAGAAACCCTAATTAGTGGCTTATAAACCCCAATGACCATTTTGACCCTAATTGCTTAATTAGCAATTGTATTAGAAAATGCTAATCCTAATTAGCAAGATTGAATTTATGATTAGGAAATCTTAATTATAATTATAGAATCCTAATTATAATTTAGAAATATTAAATTTCTATTTTTAAAAATCTAAATTTGGAAATCTTAGAAAAAAAAATCCAAGTTGATAAATCTTTAAGGATTAAACCCTAAAACCTAAAGGGTTATACCCAAACCCTAAAGTACTAAACCCTAAACCCTAAGGGTTAAAACTAAACCCTAAAGATTATAGCCAAACGACAAGATTGCCCTTTTGTATTTTTTTTATATATAAGATAACTTGCAAAATTGCTTGTAACTTTAGTTGGTGACCTAACCCATGGACTTTGTGACTTCTAAAAACTCAGCAATCAGCCACAAATGGATAGCTAGCATCAGATCTAACAACTAAGGTCATTATATAAGAGATTTAGAGAGAGAAAGGCACTTAAAATTGCTCATTTCCAACTTTTCTCTCACCAACTCTCATTCTCTCTCAAACCTCCGAAAATTAGAAGCATATCAGTCCCAAATTCAGTCCTTAGATCACCCAATATCATTTAGGAAAGATCAAGATCAAAGTTTGGTCAAGAAGGTATAATAGCCCTAACCTTATTTTGATCCATGTTGCTAAGAAAGAAATTGTGTTTTTGTGTTTAATTAAGTGTTATATGTTGTTTTTAATTGATCTATGATGATCCATGATGGATCCATATCATTAAAGTGGGTAAAAAGTGATTTTTCAAAAATCTGTTCTTGAGTTGGAAAAGTGGTCTGACAAGAAATGTCAGTGGCCACAGATCCTTGGTTGTATATGTTATGTGTTGTTTTAAAATTGATATTGGTAGCCTGATATGTAGGATTTAATATTCAAGTGATAGTTCAGCTAAATGATGTCTAGATCAGGTGTTATTAACGGTCAAACCCCGTTGACCGGGTTTGACTGAGCAAAATCTGGGCAACCCAGAATTACATGTGCAGCGTCTGACAATAGATTTGAAGGACCGGATCTGTCAGTAATAATGTTATTTGTTGATGTTGTTGTAATAAATTTGCATCCTGATATATGTGCTTTAAGTTTATGCCTTTAGATACCTTAAAACCTCAACAAATCGAGCGTAGAAGGTGGTCAAAGTAGGCCACCTGAGCTGATTTTTACGTTCTGGAAATTCCAGAAAGTTCAACAAAAAAAATTCTGACAACGTTTGACTAAGTTGAATCAGGGGTTGTGGATGTTGTATAATTTATCTGTTGTGATGTAAATGGTACCTTGACATCAGGAATACAAATTAGAACCACTAGATCACATAAAACGAACCCAAAAGATTAAGATTTAAAGCTTTAAAGTAGGCACCTAGATTCTGGTAAACCCAGAATACGAAGAACAGTGTCTGACAACAATTTTGAGAGCTTAAGTCTCTCTGATCTGATGTTGTATGGCCATGAAACAAGTTGGTGATTGTAGTATTACGTTAGTACTATAACTTTAACACGAATTCCAGCCCAGAAATCAATGAGAACATAGAAATAAAATCGGTCAAACCTACCCACCCGAACACTGTCATGAAGGCACCAAGAACACCAAGAACACCAAGAACACCTATAGCGACGGTTCTGTCGCTATAGGGCCCTTTAGCGACATTTTATTATTATTATTTTTCGGAAAATGATTAAAAATAGAACAAAATTGGTTTTTAATTATTAAAAATACTAAATAATTTCTGAAAAATTATTTTAAATTCTGAAAAATTGTTTTTAATTATTTTGGGTATATTTCAAAAATATTTAATATTTTTGGAATATAAAAGGTATTTATTTATTTAATTATAATATTAAATAAATTATTTAAATATAATTTTAATTCATGAAAAATCATGAAAAATAATATTATGGTATAAGAAAATATTTTAAGTTATTTTTGATGACTTTTAGTATTTTGTGATGAAATTCATTAATTAATCAATATTAATGATAATTAATTTATTTAATAGATATATTAAATAAATTATGGAAAATTAAAAATAATGATTTAAAAATCATAAAAAATGATTTAAGTGTTATATTAATATTTTGGCATGAAATTATTAATATTTTAATATTAATATTAATTATCGGATAATGGATTTACTAGTTTAAAAATCATATAAATATTATAATGGTATTAAAAATACTTTGATATATTATAATTATATTATAATATTATGTAATGATTTTCATTAATATTTTATATTAAATGAATGTTAATAATTAAGGAATTATGTGGTATTTAATTCATTTAAATACGGTTTTAATGATTGAAATTGTTGATAAATGATAATAATTATTTGAAAATTATTTTAAGTAAATGAAAATTATTTTGACTGCTAAGAAAATTATCTGTGATAATCGTTAAGTGTTCAAGAAGAGTTTAATTAAACTTAAACTCTATATTCGTCTGACTAGACCGTCGGGATGATAGAACTATGTCAGTTTCAGCTCACACTTAAACAGTTTGACTTAATATTAGGTCTTGTGTGCTGTATAGACTGATAGGGTTGTGTTATGTGTTTAGGTTATTCTGTGTATATAAATATAACAGTATTATACTGTGATGATATTATTCTAATATTGGAGATCTATATTACTAATATTAGGTCTTCGGGTAAAGCGTTATAAATTGCATTGTGGTAATCAACGATTCTAGCAAGTTTCTCTGTACTTAACTCTAATAAGAGTGTTTTATTCAAGCTTATGGTTAATCATTGCTGATTACCATGAAAATTGTACTCTATACATCTTACATGTATAAGTCAGGTATGAAAGGCTGATCACCTTCATTACCAGTTGGTTCAGAAATGTTTGTTCATGTATAAAACTTGTTCAGTCAAAAGTTTGTTCGTGCTAGTTCTCAATTATCTTGATGAATTATAGTCATCTTATTATTCATACTCTTCAATCATGATATATCCTTAAATTGTATTTAAACTTGTTGGGCAACTTTCATGCTCACCCTTGCTATATCATGATAAACATTGCAGATAAAGCGAATGCGTTCAGATTACAAGAAAAGGTTAATGCAAAGTTCAGCTTAGGATAAAATGTGCGGCTAGTTTGTAATAGTTTATTTTGATAAATATTGTTGTGTAATAGATATTTTATGAATTTTGTATAAGTTAAGGTTACTCGACCTTGGGGAATAATGTGTAATGTATTGTATAAACAATTTATGTTTATATCTTTCGCAAATAGTTATAGAAATAGTATACCGGATCCGAAGTGATTTGGGACACAGATTCGGGGCTACTACAGTTTGTATCAAAGCTGTTGGTTATGAAGCTTAGGTAGGAATACCTGAGACCAATAACCGCAGTGATTAGGATAAGACTAACTCAAATAGAGTTAGTTTGTCGGTAAGATTCAAAGACGAATCTCGGCGAGTGTAAAACACAGAGTTCCCTAACTCTGATAATAAAGTTGAATACTAATGGTGAATAGATCGAGTCTAAAAGACTGAAAATGCAGTGATAGGAGATCGTAAAACAAAACGATTATAGTGCATGGAATTGAATCGTAATATATAAGATAAGATCACCCCGTGATCTGATAAGGTTATGACAGCCAGAAAGAATCAATCTGATGATTGAAAAGTTTACAGCAAGATGCTGTGTATCAGTTGTACTATGAAATTGTACTATAAAAACTCATAAAAAAGTTATGGATTATAAATACAGATTAAATGAAATTCGTGTTGAAAAAGGGGGTTAAGATTAGGTGGGGATTTCAATGAGGACTCATGTTAGCAACTGAGTTGTATGATTTCTTGGATGGGCGGGGAATTGTACTTGGTGTAAAAACTACTTAGTTGGTGGCATTGGTAACCAATGAAATGTTGTGTCATGCTAGTTGTTATATACAGATAAATAGGTCATTGGGAGAGAATATATGAAATGTTTATGAGCCCCTCAGCGAACGGACGCCAAAGGTTAGACTAGGGTAAGTTTGTAAACTCATATAATTGTGGCCAGGTTATGAACTCATAAGTGTGGTTTTACGAATTAGGTATATTTGTGTGTGAATGGAGTGTTAAGGATTATAGGAACAAATAGAGTATTAAGCAAATGATCATTAGTGGAGACTTAGGTTTTCCTAAACTCCTAGCTATGCTAAACTTCAAATTTTTGACATCAAGCTAAATACGCACTATGTGCCTTTTAAAAAAAATGTAGACTCGTAATCATTTTTGAAACGGTTTAAAGTATAGTCTATGCTACTTATTTCGGCTAGACGCAAATGATTTGAAATATCAAAAATTGTTTTATTTATCACTTATGTACCATGTAACCTGGTGCAGAGATGATAAAAATGATGGAGTCATCAATGCAATATTACTTAGTGTGAATTAGACCTAAAGTCACTATTCCACTATGGCATGATGTAGCATGACAAAATCACCAAATGACAGAATCCTCAACGGACTGTAAATACAGTGCGGTATCATGACGTCATTCTCGAAAATGTTTAAAAAAAAATTAATTTGCCAATGGGGTTTGGCTACACCTAAATAATTCGATTGAATTAAATTATCTATACGAGTCTATGTTATTTGATTCAGCTAGACTAATGTTATAAAAACTCCAAGTGTTCATTGAAAGAATTTCCCGAACCAAATTATTTTGGTGCGGAATCCAATTATAAGACTGAGGTGAACGATAATGTTTGGATAAATAATCCAATCTAGTAGCGTAAATATTCGCTAAAATGATTAATACGTTATGCATGACGTAACTGTACGATGAGCTAATCACCTAAAGTACTAGCAACAGTAGTTTACCTTCTTTATGATTGTAAACATACCAAGTAATGTTTTGTTTTACGGTATAAATACCGTTAAAACTATGTGTTCATAGTCTATATGACCCCTCAGCACAATTTTAAAACTTTTGCTCTTGTGAGTGGTGTATTGGGAAGCATGTGATATGTGTGAATGGTGTATAGTGCACGGTGTAAGGTGAATTTCGGGGACGAAATTCTTATAAGGAGGGGTGAATGTGACAACCCGAGAATTTGGACAATTTATTAAAATCTTAAATGATTGATTTAAGGTCAAATATTAGACCTAGACAGAAAATAAGTGTATGTGTTTGATATTATTAGGGTGAAATTTTGATGATTTTAAAATTTTGTGAAGGATATAGGTGAATTATTCAGGATTAAGGATTTATGTGATTAAATTCTGTGAATAGGGTTATGTATGTGTGCTAAATGTGGTTAAGGGTCAAGGGTTGACCAGATTAATTATATATGTGTCAAACCCTAATTATATATTAAGAACTTTAACGTTCGGTTAGAAAACCCTAGCGATTAATAAGAAATCCAAGAAACAGGTTCTGGAAACCCTAATGTCAGTTTCGGGAATCTAAAACCCTAATTCTGATATTAAAAACCCTAGATTGGGAATGCAATGATATGTATAAGGTTAAACGTCATTAATTATAAATTAATTAGGAAAACCCTAATGAATTTCTGGAAATCCTAATTGATTATTAGAAAACCCTAATACCAGATCTGAAAAATCCTAGTTTCAGATTCTGATAAATTGAAGCCCTAATCTGGGAATAGAAAGGATACTTATAATGCTTATGTGGTATTAATTATACTACTAACTAGGGTAAAGCTTAATTATTTGAAAACCCTAATTCCGGGATTTAGAAACCCTAATTTTATCATTAGGGAAAACGAAAGTGTTAATTTAATACTTTTAATGTTAATTAGGATGTATTAATTCAAATTTTCAAGATTAAGTAATTAGAAAACCCTAATCTAATTACAAATATTTAATTTCTAATTTAGAAAATTTATTTTCTATTAGAAACCCTAATTAGTGGATTATAAACCCTAATAACCATTTTGACCCTAATTCCTTAATTAGAAATTGTATTAGGAAATGCTAATCCTAATTAGCAAGATTGAATTTATGATTAGGAAATCTTAATTATAATTATAGAATCCTAATTATAATTTAGAAATATTAAATTTCTATTTTTAAAAATCTAAATTTGGAAATCTTAGAAAAAAAAATCCAAGTTAATAAATCTTTAAGGGTTAAACCCTAAAACCTAAAGGGTTATACCCTAAACCCTAAAGTATTAAACCCTAAACCCTAAGGGTTAAAACCTAAACCCTAAAGATTATAGCCAAATGACAAGATTGCCCTTTTGTATTTTTTTTACATATAAGATAACTTGCAAAATTACTTGTAACTTTAGTTGGTGACCTAACCCATGGACTTTGTGACTTCTAAAAACTCAGCAATCAGCCACAAATGGACAGCTAGCATCAGATCTAATAACTAAGGTCATTATATAAGAGATTTAGAGAGGGAACGACACTTAAAATTGCTCATTTTCAACTTTTCTCTTACCAACTCTCATTCTCTCTCAAACCTCCGAAAATTAAAAGCATATCAGTCCCAAATTCAGTCCTTAGATCACCCAATATCATTTAGGAAAGATCAAGATCAAAGTTTGGTCAAGAAGGTATAATAGCCCTAACCTTATTTTGATCCATGTTGCTAAGAAAGAAATTGTGTTTTTGTGTTTAATTAAGTGTTATATGTTGTTTTTAATTGATCTATGATGATCCGTGATGGATCCATATCATTAAAGTGGGTAAAAAGTGATTTTTCAAAAATCTGTTCTTGAGTTAGAAAAGTGGTCTGACAAGAAATGTCAGTGGCCATAGATCCTTGGTTGTATATGTTATGTGTTGTTTTAAATTTGATATTGGTAGCCTGATATATAGGATTTAATATTCAAGTGATAGTTCAGCTAAATGATGTCTAGATCAGGTGTTATTAACGGTCAAACCCCGTTGACCGGGTTTCACTGAGCAAAATCTGGGCAACCCAGAATTACATGTGCAGCGTCTGACAATAGATTTGAAGGACCGGATCTGTCAGTAATAATGTTATTTGTTGATGTTGTTGTAATAAATTTTTATCCTAATATATGAGCTTTAAGTTTATGCCTTTAGATACCTTAAAACCTCAACAAATCGAGCGTAGCAGGTGGTCAAAGTAGGCCACCCGAGCTGATTTTTACGTTCTGGAAATTCCAGAAAGTTCAAGAACAAATAATTCTGACAACGTTTGACTAAGTTGAATCAGGGGTTGTGGATGTTGTATAATTTATCTGTTGTGATGTAAATGGTACCTTGACATCAGGACTACAAATTAGAACCACTAGATCACATAAAACGAACCCAGAAGATTAAGATTTAAAGCTTTAAAGTAGGCACCTAGATTCTGGTAAACCCAGGATACGAAGAACAGTGTCTGACAACAATTTTGAGAGCTTAAATCTCTCTGATCTGATGTTGTATGGCCAAGAAACAAGTTGGTGATTGTAGTAATACGTTAGTACTATAACTTTAACACGAATTCCATGCTAGAAATCAATGAGAACATAGAAATAAAACCGGTCAAACCTACCCACCCGAACACTATCATGATGGCACCAAGAACACCAAGAACAACTATAGCGACGGTTCTGTCGCTATAGGGCCCTTTAGCGACAGTTTACTATTATTATTTTCCGAAAAATGATTAAAAATAGAAAAAAAATTGTTTTTAATTATTAAAAATACTAAATAAATTCTGAAAAATTATTTTAAATTCTGAAAAATAGTTTTTAATTATTTTGGGTATATTTCAAAAATATTTAATATTTTTGGAATATAAAAGGTATTTATTTATTTAATTATAATATTAAATAAATTATTTAAAAATATTTTTAATTCATGAAAAATCATGAAAAATAATATTATGGTATAAAAAAATATTTTAAGTTATTTTTGATGACTTTTAATATTTTGTGATGAAATTCATTAATTAATCAATATTAATGATAATTAGTTTATTTAATAGATATATTAAATAAATTATGAAAAATTAGAAATAATGATTTAAAAATCATATAAAAATGATTTAAGTGTTATAAAATATTTTAAGTTATAAAATATAACTTTTGATATTTTGGCATAAAAATATTAATATTTTAATATTAATATTATCTATCGGATATTGGATTCACTGGTTTAAAAATCATATAAATATGATTTTAAGGTATTAAAAACACTTTAATATATTATAATTATATTATAATATTATGTAATGATTTTCATTAATATTTTATATAAATGAATATTAATGATTAAGGAATTATGTGGTATTTAATTCTTTTAAATACGGTTTTAATGATTGAAATTGTTGATAAATGATAATAATTATTTGAAAATTATTTTAAGTAAATGAAAATTATTTTGACTGCTAAGAAAATTATCTGTGATAATTGTTAAGTGTTCAGGAAGAGTTTAATTAAACTTAAACTCTAAAAAGAGTGTTTTATTCAAGCTTATGGTTAATCATTGCTGATTACCTTAAAAATTGTACTCTGTACATCTTGCATGTATAAGTCAGGTATGAAAGGCTGATCACCTTCATTACCAGTTGGTTCAGAAATGTTTGTTCATGTATAAAACTTGTTCAGTCAAAAGTTTGTTCGTGCTAGTTCTCAATTATCTTGATGAATTATAGTCAGCTTATTATTCATACTCTTCAATCATGATATATCCATAAATTATATTTAAACTTGCTGGGCAACTTTCATGCTCACCCTTGATATATCATGATAAACATTGCAGATAAAGCGAATGCGTTCGAATTACAAGAAAAGGTTAATGCCAAGTTCAGCTTGGGATAAAATGTGCGGCTAGTTTGTAATAGTTTATTTTGATAAATATTGTTGTGTAATAGATATTTTATGAATTGTGTATAAGTTAAGGTTACTCGACCTTGGGGAATAGTGTGTAATGTATTGTATAAACAATTTATGTTTATATCTTTCGCAAATAGTTATAGAAATAGTATACCGGATTCGAGGTGATTTGGGACACAGATTCGGGGCTACTACAGTTGGTATCAAAGCTGTTGGTTATGAAGCTTAGGTAGGAATACCTGAGACCAATAACCGCAGTGATTAGGATAAGACTAACTCAAATAGAGTTAGTTGGTCAGTAAGATTCAAAGACGAATCTCGACGAGTGTAAAGCACAGAGTTCCCTAACTCTGATAATAAAATTGAACAGTAATGGTTAATAGATCGAGTCTAAAAGACTGAAAATGCAGGGATAGGAGATTGTAAAACAAAACGATTATAGTGCATGGAATTGAATCGTAATATATACGATAAGATCACCCCGTGATCTGATAAGGTTATGACAGCCAGAAAGAATCAATCTGATGATTGAAAAGTTTACAGCAACATGTTGTGTATCAGTTGTACTATGAAATTGTACTATAAAAACTCATAAAAGAGTTATGGATTATGAATACAGATTAAATGAAATTCGTGTTGAAAAAGGGGGTTAAGATTAGGTGGGGATTTCAATGAGGACTCGTGTTAGCAACTGAGTTGTATGACGTAAAAACCATAATTATATATTAATGAATTGTACTTGGTGTAAAAACTACTTAGTTGGTGGCATTGGTAACCAATGAAATGTTGTGTCACGCTAGTTGTTATATACAGATAAATAGGTCATAGGTAGAGAATATAGGATTAAGTACGTGTTCTTAGAACTCATACTTATGTGAAATTCTTGACTCATAGTTATATGAAATGTTTATGAGCCCCTCAGCGAACGGACGCCAAAGATCAGACTAGGGTAAGTTTTTAAACTCATATGATTGTGGCCAGGTTATGAACTCATAAGTGTGGTTTTACGAATTTGGTATATTTGTGTGTGAATGGAGTGTTAAGGATTATAGGAACAGATAGAGTATTAAGCAAATGATCATTAGTGGAGACTTAGGTTTTCTAAACTCCTAGCTATGGTAAACTTCAAATTTTTGACGTCAAGCTAAATACGCACTATGTGCCTTTTAAAAAAAATGTAGACTCGTAATCATTTTTGAAACGGTTTAAAGTATAGTCTATGCTACTTATTTCGGCTAGACGCAAATGATTTGAAATATCAAAAATTATTTTATTTATCACTTATGTACCATGTAACCTGGTGCAGAGATGATAAAAATGATAGAGTCATCAATGCAGTATCACTTAGTGTAAAGTCACTATTCCACTATGGTATGATGTAGCATGACAAAATCACCAAATGACGGAATCCTCAACGGACTGTAAATACAGTGCGGCATCATGACTTCATTCTCAAAAATGTTTAAAAAAAATTTAATTTGCCAATGGAGTTTGGCTACACCTAAATAATTCGATTGAATTGAATTATCGATATGAGTCTATGCTATTTGATTCAGCTAGACTAATGTTATAAAAACTCCAAGTGTTCATTGAAAGAATTTCCCGAACCAAATTGTTTTGGTGCGGAATCCAATTATAAGACTGAGGTGAACGATAATGTTTGAATAAATAATCCAATCTAGTAGCGTAAATATTCGCTAAAATGATTAATACGTTATGCATGACGTAACTGTACGATGGGCTAATCGCCTAAAGTACTAGCAATGGTAGTTTACCTTCTTTGTGATTGTAAACATACCAAGTAATATTTTGTTTTGCGGTATAAATACAGTTAAAACTATGTGTTCATGGTCTATATGACCCCTCAGCACAATTTCAAAACTTTTGCTCTTGTGAGTGGTGTATTGGGAAGCATGTGATATGTGTGAATGATGTATGGTGCACGGTGTAAGGTGTAAGGTGAATTTCGGGGACGAAATTCTTATAAGGAGGGGTGAATGTGACAACCCGAGAATTTGGACAATTTATTAAAATCTTAAATGATTGATTTAAGGTCAAATATTAAACCTAGATAGAAAATAAGTGTATGTGATTAAATTCTGTGAATAGGGTTATGTATGTGTGCTAAATATGGTTAAGGGTCAAGGGTTGACCAGATTAATTATATATGTGTCAAACCCTAATTATATATTAAGAACTTTAACGTTCGATTAGAAAACCCTAGCGATTAATAAGAAATCCAAGAAACTGGTTCTGGAAACCCTAATGTCAGTTCCGGGAATCTAAAACCCTAATTCGAATATTAAAAACCCTAGATTGGGAATGCAATGATATGTATAAGGTTAAACGACATTAATTATAAATTAATTAGGGAAAACCCTAATGAATTTCTGGAAATCCTAATTGATTATTAGAAAACCCTAATAATAGATCTGAAAAACCCTAATTTCATATTCTGATAAATTGAAGCCCTAATCTGGGAATAGAAAGGATAATTATAATACTTATCTGGTATTAATTATACTACTAATTAGGGTAAAGCTTAATTATTAGAAAACCCTAATTTCGGGATTTGAAACCCTAATTTTATAATTAGGGAAAACGAAAGTGTTAATTTAATACTTTTAATGTTAATTAGGATGTATTAATTCTAATTTTCAAGATTAAGTAATTAGAAAACCATAATCTAATTACGAATATTTAATTTCTAATATAGAAAATTTATTTTCTATTAGAAACCCTAATTAGTGGTTTATAAACCCTTATGATCATTTTGACCCTAATTGCTTAATTAGCAATTGTATTAGGAAATGCTAATCCTAATTATCAAGATTGAATTTATGATTAGAAAATCTTAATTATAATTATAGAATCCTAATTATAATTTAGAAATATTAAATTTTTATTTTTGGAAATCTAAATTTGGAAATCTTTGAAAAAAATCCAAGTTGATAAATATTTAAGGGTTAAACCCTAAAACCTAAAGGGTTATACCCTAAACCCTAAAGTATTGAAACCCTAAACCCTAAGGGTTAAAACCTAAACCCTAAAGATTATAGCCAAATGACAAGATTGCCCTTTTGTATTTTTTTTATATATAAGATAACTTGCAAAATTGCTTGTAACTTTAGTTGGTGACCTAACCGATGGACTTTGTGACTTCTAAAAACTCAGCAATCAGCCACAAATGGACAACTAGCATCAGATCTAACAACTAAGGTCATTATATAAGAGATTTAGAGAGAGAAAGGCACTAAAATTGCTCATTTCCAACTTTTCTCTCACCAACTCTCATTCTCTCTCAAACCTCCGAAAATTAGAAGCATATCAATCTCAAATTCAGTCCTTAGATCTCCCAATATCATTTAGGAAAGATCAAGATCAAAGTTTGGTCAAGAAGGTATAATAGCCCTAACCTTATTTTGATCCATGTTGCTAAGAAAGAAATTGTGTTTTTGTGTTTAATTAAGTGTTATATGTTATTTTTAATTGATCTATAATGATCCATGATGGATCCATATCATTAAAGTGGGTAAAAAGTGAATTTTCAAAAATCTATTCTTGAGTTGGAAAAGTGGTCTGAAAAGAAATGTCAGTGGCCACAAATCCTTGGTTGTATATGTTATGTGTTGTTTTAAATTTGATATTGGTAGCCTGATATGTAGGCTTTAATATTCAAGTGATAGTTCAGCTAAATGATGTCTAGATCGGGTGTTATTAACGGTCAAACCCCGTTGACCGGGTTTTACTAAGCAAAATCTGGGCAACCCAGAATTACATGTGCAGCGTCTGACAATAGATTTTAAGGACCGGATCTGTCAATAATAATGTTATTTGTTGATGTTGTTGTAATAAATTTGTATCCTGATATATGTGCTTTAAGTTTATGCCTTTAGATACCATAAAACCTCAACAAATCGAGCGTAGCAGGTGGTCAAAGTAGACCACCCGAGCTGATTTTTACGTTCTGGAAATTCCAGAAAGTTCAAGAACAAAAAATTCTGACAACGTTTGACTAAGTTGAATCAGGGGTTGTGGAAGTTGTATAATTAATCTGTTGTGATGTAATGGTACCTTGACATCAGGACTACAAATTAGAACCACTAGATCACATAAAACGAATTCAGAAGATTAAGATTTAAAGCTTTAAAAGTAGGCACCTAGATTCTGGTAAACCCAGAATACGAAGAACAGTGTCTGACAACAATTTTGAGAGCTTAAATCTCTGATCTGATGTTGTATGGCCATGAAACAAGTTGGTGATTGTAGTATTACGTTAGTACTATAACTTTAACACGAATTCCAGCCCAGAAATCAATGAGAACATAGAAATAAAACCGGTCAAATCTACCCACCTGAACACTGTCATGAAGACCCCAAGAACCCCAAGAACACCTATAGAGACGATTCTGTCATTATAGGGCCCTTTAGCGACAGTTTATTATTATTATTTTCTGGAAAATGATTAAAAATAGAAAAAAAATGGTTTTTAATTATTAAAAATACTAAATAAATTCTGAAAAATTATTTTAAATTCTGAAAAATAGTTTTTAATTATTTTGGGTATATTTCAAAAATATTTAATATTTTTGGAATATAAAAGGTATTTATTTATTTAATTATAATATTAAATAAATCATTTAAAAATAATTTTAATTCATGAAAAATAATATTATGGTATAAAAAAATATTTTAAGTTATTTTTGATGACTTTTAATATTTTGTGATGAAATTCATTAATTAATCAATATTAATGACAATTAGTTTATTTAATAGATATATTAAATAAATTATGAAAAATTAGAAATAATGATTTAAAAATTATATAAAAATGATTTAAGTGTTATAAAAATATTTTAATTACAAAATATAACTTTTGATATTTTGGCATGAAAATATTAATATTTTAATATTAATATTATCTATCGGATAATGGATTCACTAGTTTAAAAATCATATAAATATGATTTTAAGGTATTAAAAATACTTTGATATATTATAATTATATTATAATATTATGTATTGATTTTTATTAATATTTTATATAAATGAATATTAATGATTAAGGAATTATGTAGTATTTAATTCATTTAAATATGGTTTTAATGATTTAAATTGTTGATAAATGATAATAATTATTTGAAAATTATTTTAAGTCAATGAAAATTATTTTGACTGCTAAGAAAATTATCTGTGATAATTGTGAAGTGTTCAGGAAGAGTTTAATTGAACTTAAACTCGATATTCGTCCGACTAGACCGTCGGGATGATAGAACTATGTCGGTTTCAGCTCAGACTTAAAAAGTTTGACTTAATATTAGGTCTTGTGTGCTGTATAGACTGATAGGGTTGTGTTATGTGTTTAGGTTATTCTGTGTATATAAATATAACAGTATTATACTGTGATGATATTATTCTAGTATTGGAGATCTATATTACTAATATTATGTCTTCGAGTAAAGCGTTATAAATTGCATTGTGGTAATCAACGGTTCAGGTAAGTTTCTTTGTACTTAACTCTAATAAGAGTGTTTTATTCAAGCTTATGGTTAGTCATTGCTGATTGCAATGAAAATTGTACTCTGTACATCTTGCATGTATAAGTCAGGTATGAAAGGCTGATCACCTTCATTACCAGTTGGTTCAGAAATGTTTGTTCATGTATAAAACTTGTTCAGTCAAAAGTTTGTTCGTGCTAGTTCTCAATTATCTTGATGAATTATAGCCAGCTTATTATTCATACTCTTCAATCATGATATATCGTTAAATTGTATTTAAACTTGCTGGGCAACTTTCTTGCTCACCCTTGCTATATCATGATAAACATTGCAGATAAAGTGAATGCATTCGGATTACAAGAAAAGGTTAATGCCAAGTTCAGCTTGGGATAAAATGTGCGGCTAGTTTGTAATAGTTTATTTTGATAAATATTGTTGTGTAATAGATATTTTATGAATTGTGTATAAGTTAAGGTTACTCGACCTTGGAGAATAGTGTGTATTGTATTGTATAAATAATTTATATTTATATCTTCCACAAATAGTTATAGAAATAGTATACCGGATCCGAGGTGATTTGGGACCCGAATTCGGGGCTACTACAGGAATAGTACCCCATGAATACCCAAGTGAATGATACTAGAGTGAATAGTAATTGGGTGAATAGTAACTCGTGAATAGTAACTCGTAAATAGTACTTCGACAAGAAAAGTGCCCCGAATACACGAGTGAATAATACTAGAGTGAATAGTAATCGATTGAATAGTAACCCATGAATAGTAACTCGTAAAAAATATCCAAAGAAAATGATATTCCATGACGAGTACAAAAGAAATGATATCTCATACGAGTATAATAGAATATACAAAACTGTAAATGGATTTTCACCCGCCATGCAGTAATCCAC
Organism: Panax japonicus; assembly: GCA_020205505.1. Classification (NCBI taxonomy): domain Eukaryota; kingdom Viridiplantae; phylum Streptophyta; class Magnoliopsida; order Apiales; family Araliaceae; genus Panax; species Panax japonicus. Next base: position 36,400,404 of record CM035114.1, read on the forward strand.
GTAGACAAATCATTTCTACAATTTAATAAAGAATGAATACGAATGAGCATTCACCATGCATGCGGTAATTCATATAGATAGGTTATTCCAACAGAATAATAAAGAATGGAATAATAGAAGAATTCACCAGGCATCCGATAGATCGCACAGACAGGTTATTGCAACAGAATAATAAATAATAGAACCAGGTCATGCGTAATACGCACAGACACATTATTCAAATAGAATAATAAAGAAAAGAACTAGGTCATGCGTAATCTGCACTGACAGGATATTCTAATAAAATAATAAAGAACGGAACCAGGTCATGCGTAATCCGCACAGACAGGATATTCCAATAGAATATTAAAGAATGGAATAACAACAGAATTCACAATGCATGCGATAGACCGCACAAACAGGTTAGTCCAACAGAATAATAAAGAATGGAATAACAGAAGAATTTCACCATGTATGCAGTACTTCACATAGACAGGTTATTCCAACATAATACGTAGGTACGTCATAACAACCCTTACGAGTATTGAAAGAAAATAGCTCTGTTCATGAATACGAAAGAATAATACCATTTACCTCAAAAGAATATTGGATACTGGAATAGTGAGGTAGCAGACTTCTCTTCTTCTTTCTCTCTATAATTTCTCTCTATAATAATTACTCTATAGCTTTAGTGAATTAGGTGAAAATGGAGGAAGAATGAGCTTCTATTTATAGAAAAATATAGTTTCGATAATTGTACGTTTTGGGGCTCGAAATATTACAGTATAATACATTCGTCTTTTCCTTAATTTTTAATTTAGTTCTGCAAGTATTATCAAACATGCACCACCTCCCCTAATAGTAAATAATGTGAATCAATAGTAAATTGTGTGACTCAATAGTTCTAGACATGAGAAAAAATTAATTATAGTATAGTACATTCATCTATACATCCATTTTTAACTTAGTCATGCAAGTATTATCAATCTGGCACCAACTCCCCTAATAGTAAAAGAATGTGAATTAATAGTACACACAAATTTGAACAAATAGTTATAATCATATGAATCAATAGCAATTAATTGCTCATTTATCCGGTTAATTACTAGATTGGTCAATATAACCTCCAAACATCAATTATTATCGAAATAAATATCAATTTCCACTAACCCAAATAATTCCCACACAATGGAACTATCAATTTCATCTTTAATCAACAAGAACTTATTCATCATTAATATTAGAATTCACAATATTTAACAACCAGATCGTTCCCGGGAAAGAGGGGGCTTTTTGATAAGGATTTCTCCTTATTGCCGCACAATTAGGTGACCAAACCTCTCTTCCTGACAGATCTCCTAGACATTGTCAATATTGCAATTAATAATATGAATAACTTTGCCGTCTCAATTATTGATTTAATAATATAACATATTATACAAATGATACTGTGACAATAATTGAATCAGTAATATGAGAGATATGATGCAGTAATTACTGTAGCAATAATTTAGTATATGCGACGCCCTCAAATCCAGGTCTCTTCCAACCTGATATATGGTGCTACACGGTACTACCATTCATTCTTACATTCCATTGAATAGTCTCAAAAGGACTAATATAACCTTTATATATCCAAAATAATATTACATTCCCTAGGTTCTTTGTAACCCTTTCAACTGTTCTTGTCATAATATCAATATTTTACAAACATTCATCCTATACTATTATATAAGTATGCTACGGCTTTGTCTTTGCCTTGCCTTTATCCTTTTCTGAGCCTTCTGTACGCTCGATCTTAGCTGTGTTCATATGGTTCAAGCAAGAGTGAGCATGACTAGCTCAGCAAGTACTACAATTCTAATAAACAACATGCTTGAAACATAGAACTCATATATCTTCATTAACTGAACAATAGTTACGAAGTACTATCGATAATTCAAAATAACACTTCTTTTGCTTCAAAACGTTTTACACAACCATACTCAGTAGAATAACAATTATGGCTCAAGTCAATGAGCATTCATAAGTTCTTTTGAAAAGGACAACCCGACACTAAGTCCGTAAGTCCGACATAGCTTACGAGCACTTCTGAGTGATCAGCTCATAGTACTATATGTTGATCAACACTACATTCATTAAATGTTTATACATTTAAGTTGTGGCAACCTCACATGCCTGTCGTTAAACGACAGAAACATTTTAGTATACTTGGTCTTCGATTGAAAACCATACCAATATAACTCGGTAAACATTAATCATCCTTGATACATTCATAATACAAGTCTAGCCGAAAGAATTAACTTAAGACTTTATGTGAAAGGTTAAATGAATTACAAAGCTTGTCCAGACTGAACTGGAACAAGGGTTAGAATACTTGCCTTTGGCGTCTGATTACTGATTAATACTCATATAGTACTTTAAGTCTTTATGATTCTAAAATACATAATCATATACATACCACATTAGGTCTTACATAATCAAATATGATTACTATTATATCTTACCCTTCATCTCAATGTTAATCCTAACTTAGATTCGTTATTTAGGGTTTTTAGCTTTCATTACGTCATTCACATTACGCTAATCTTCGATTGATTATTAACTCTTAATCAACATGCATTAGTCTCTTATAAGGACTTTACAATGTTTTAACCATGTTATGATTACATCTTAATACATTACTAATAAGTTCCCTTTCCTTTCACACTTGAAATCATTCTTCTCTATCATTTTTCTTGGACTGGCGTCGTAGCGCCAAGGATTGCTCTGTGACTCGCGCTGCGGCGCAGGCAATTAGGCTTAGATTTACGCCGCGACACGGACTCTGTGCCTCAGAAAATTTTTCAGTTTTAAAATTTTAGCGAACTTCCCGGACACATAACTTGTTTGTTTTAAGTCCGAATTGTTCAGTTCAAAAGCCTACGGTTCACAAATTTCATAATCTATACGTTCATGCAAGAATTTTATCTATTTGACTTCATTTGCTCAAAATTCACCAATGAGTTCATTTTTAATGAAAACTATAAACGTTCGTTAACGTTCAACGCTCGTTTCTTCGTTTCAAGTCAGAATCCGGTCATTTTTTAGTCCGCAACTCTATAATGACTAACATGACTTGTCTCCATCAAAAACAAACATTTCCGACTTCAAACACAAAATACGACTTCCATTCCGAGAATTTCACGAATTCGACGTTAATCGTCGAATCATGTGAATTCCGGCAAAACTACATTACTAAGCGTTCTAAATGGATTTTAATCAACATATAATCATTACAAGTTATTTATTACACCAACTTATAATCAAAGTAGGTCTTAACTTATTTTTATAAGTCCTTAACTTATTTAACTTATGAACTAGAAATCTTTATGCTCATGAGTTATTAATAATTGAAGTCCTTCAATCAAATTTTCATGTTATATTCAACATACTAATCATCATATAGAAACACACGATAAGTTTTTCGTAGTTCTAACAACTTATTAATGTTCAAGTTGCTTATCCAAATTATTCGGCTTAAGTTCATTCCTTATTAACTTATTACATAGTCTTAACCACCAATCCCCCTTCTCTATCAATCCTATCATAAAAGAGAGGTAGATATAAGAGAGGAGTCTTACCCTTTGAAGCACTTGTACTTCACTTCTCTTTGGAAACTAGCAAAGAACTTTTGACTTATCTTAACTTATGTGGCTTAATCTCTCTAACACTTAAGTAGCTTAACTTCAGAGGAGTTTGGATGAAATAAAACAACCAAAATTTATGAAATGAGCTTGGTATTTATAGAAAACTCAAATCTAGGGTAAAATGGACTTTGTACCATCCCACCTCCTCAACCTCCACCTCCTTACTATTCCTTTCTTGATTAGCACAACACTTGCTAGCCACTTCTCTTGATCACCACACATAAATCTTGCCCATCAAGTCTACCCACTTTCTCACTTGGATCACTCCATGGATCATGGCTTAGTCATTGGGCTTGATAATTAATCTAGCTTTCTCTCTTAATGGGCTTATGATAATTAAATACTTGGGCTTGACGGTCACATTTCATTGGACTCATACTATTAGGTTGATAATCCTACAAATCCCTTACATTTAATTAACAACTAAATATACATACCTTACATATAATCTTCATATACTAATTCGTATATTAATTCGTAATATACGTTATTTTATTCTTCATACATAATAGTACAATATGTAGTATTATACTTACATTCTTTACTTCATATAATGTCTACACATTATAATATCACAATTCCTTCTTATAACGCTTAATAACTTAACGTTCTCAAATTATGTCCGCATGTGAAATATTACATTTTCCATACTTAGATTATTATTACATAATCAATATCACCTCGATATTATAACGTTAAGTATTTCTCGAAAGTTCAAAAATAATTCCCGAATAGAAATCGATGAATAGTGTTTTTCAAAAAATTTCTCGAAAAACTTTTATTTTCGTTTTAGAAATTCAAACACTTTAATTCTCCCACGTAGTTAAAATACTACGACGTTCCGACGTTTCTAGGTTATAGAACGACATTCATCTTATCAACACGTAATAATAATAAATAATATTATTTTATTCATTTTTAAACGTAATTACAAAATATTCGATTTTCTGGGGCGTTATAGTATAACTGAGTGACTTCTCACGTAAGCATCAATAATCAATACTGTGTGATACTATGCAACCACACGTATTACTGTACTTTTACTACTGGGTAGTTCAACAGTTTTAATGGTAACACTTTCACCGTTATTTTTATAAAAAGATAATTCTGTCGTTTTCTAATGACGAAAATACTTCCGTTGTGGGGTCCACCAATGATTGTGATGTCGTACGAATGTTCCCCGACCAAACAAATATTTTATTACAATTTACTTACTTTGCAAAAATTTTCACATATCACCTTTAACTTTAACATTTTATCAATTTAACCATTTAAGAAATAAAATAATAATTATAAGAAAATTGAATACTTTCATTTCATAAAATTCGGAGTCTTTCAATCTCCCCTCCTTATGAAATTAAGCACTCGAAATTTACGTACCAGGTAGTTCGAAGAGATGAGAATACATTACTTTTTTTTCGGATTGTACCTTTCCGGTTATTTCTTCTCTATCATGATTTTTCCATTTCTCATCTCCTGTATTTCAGATATCATTCTAGAATACATCTTCAAAACAAAGGTTAATTGACATGCCACATATTATCCCTATATTCTGACCGACCAATTAAATACAAAATAAACTTAGGTATGTCATACTAGCGAAGGAATTCCTGTGACAACCCGAGAAATTAGACAATTTATGAAAATCTTAAATGATTGAGTTAAGGTTAAATAATAGACCTAGATAGAAAATAAGTCTACGCGTTTGATGTTATTGGGATTGAATTTTGAGGATTTCAAAATTCGGTAAAGGAAATAGGTGAATTATTCAGGATTAAGTGTTTATGTGAATATGCTCTGTGTATATGGTTAATGATGTGTTCAGAATATGGTTAAGGGTCAAGGGTTGACCAGATTAATTGTATATGTGTCAAACCCTAAGTATATTTTAAGAACGTCAACGTTCAGTTAGAAAACCCTAACGTCTGATGAGAAACCCTAGAATCGTTTCTGGAAACCCTAGTTTCAGTTCCGGGAATCCGAAACCCAAAATTCATGATATGAATATGTTGATTAAGTTAGAAAACTCTAGCAAAATGTTCAGAAAGCCTAGTTTCAGTTTCGAGAATTCAAAACCCAAATTTGGGAAATCAAAGGCTAAATATAATGGCTTAAGTATTTTGATTATATATTAGAGATAACCCTAAATGCTAAATTAGAAACTCTAATGCTATGTATAAAATCCTAAGGATTAAAAAGTTGTGTGTAAGAAATATGAACATTAGGTGATGGTTTATATTTGTTTATTATATAAACAAACCATAAGAAACTAGTGAAACCCTCATTATATATTAGGAATGAAGGATTTAATAACTTAAGGGTTAAGGAAAAAGAGAATTGTGAAATTTATAATATATACTAATTTTAAGAGATTTATTTTATATATCTCAAATGATTAATTTTATAACCTAATTATAGCAAGTCTAATTGGGTTAAGGAAATAAGTGTGCATGAGCAAGAATTGGTGTTATAATTGAGAAATTGAAACCCTAAGTAAATGATTTGGGTTGTATGAGAATTATAGGTATTGGACTATGTATAGCTCAAGTGTGGCCAAAGAAGTTAGTTAGAGACCAAGAAATACATTAAAGGAATGGCTCAACTTTTAGCCAATTGAGAGAGGGAATTATTGAACTTTAAGAATGCTAGATAAGAGATCAATTTTTATGGATTAGAAGGCCACTTGACCGGCCATAATAGAGAGCAAGGAAATGAGGGGAGATGAATTTATTAATGATTCACTTTAGTTGTTGAACCACTCCTACCAACTCTCCATGTCTCAACATTTTAATTGTCCAACACTTATGTTCAACTTGCAAGCAACATCTTGGTGGTTTAATGAGAGAAGGAAAGAGACAATAGGTGGAGACTTGTGGAGAAGAAAGGAGCTTGGCCGGATTTTGTAGGAGAGAATAAGGAGAATGAGTGTAGATATTTGTAATATATCTATATCTAAAAGTATATATTTTTCTTTCTTTCATCTTTCTTCCAAGTTAGCTAAGAACTATAGAAAGAGAGAGAGTGAGAGAAGAGGGCCATTCGGCAGCCATGGAGGAGAGAAAAGGGGAGTTCTAAGTGAGACATCCAAGCTCCATGATCTAACTACGAAGAAGGAGAAGAAGAAAAGCTAAGGTATATAAAATAAATTTCTACTTATGTAGTCTATTTCCTTTGTGTTTTGATTTGATTTTTGACAACTTGAAGTTGTGATCTTGAGGCTTAAAACCTTAGATCTATGTGTATATAAGTGTTTAATATGTAGATCCAACTCTTTTGTAGATCAAAAGTTAGATCTAAAGTGTGGAATGGAAGCTAGGTTTTTCAAAAGATAGAAAACATGATTTTTCTCTTAGCTTTGATTTTGTTTGATGCTTGTTTGAGGAAATAAGAAACATTGTTTCTAAACTCAAAAGCCATGTATATACATGTTAATGAGTATTTTGTGTTTGGTATTACCCATATTGGGTGTTGATTTTGGTTGGAATCAAAGGAAGAGAAAAATGGAATTTTTCCGGAAAAGTTAAACTTTTAAAGTATGAGCTAGGTTTTGATTTTTCTTGAAATCTATGATGGATATTTGTGATTTATGTTCTTGGGATGCTAGATATATGTGTTAAGGGTAAAATCCCTTTGGAATTACTCAAATAGGTTGAATATTGAACAAGTTATAGGATTTCTCCCAAACTACACAAAGATAAGAAAACTGTTAAAAGGGCAGTTTGTAACAACCACTTTCGGGCTAAATTCCAGGAGCTTAACATGTCCAAATACGGATTGTGATATATTACAACTGTAGTTCGGAAAGATACGAACCCAACAAAATTGGCAGGATCATTAATCGGAGTTATAAGTTTCATTTCATTTAAGTTTAGGTAAAGGACTCCAAAACTGCCAAATGACAAAAAGTTGCTTCCCAAAGTTTTCCGGGGGCTGTTTCGGACATTTATTTAATGAGAAAAATTCCGGGCTTTTTGGAAATGAAAATATATGGTAATATGTAGCTCGTGTCCAAAAATGAGCTAATTCTGAGTTAAAACGACCAAGTTATGACCATAACAATTTTTGTAATTTTCCGACGGAAATCGCTATAACCGGAGTTCTACAACTGCGATTGCCACGAAATTTAAAATGGAGCATCACGTTAACATATATAAGGTTATTCCAAGAGATGGACATGCCACATATTATCCCTATATTCTGACCGACCAATTAAATACAAAATAAACTTAGGTATGTCATACTAGCGAAGGAATTCCTGTGACAACCCGAGAAATTAGACAATTTATGAAAATCTTAAATGATTGAGTTAAGGTCAAATAATAGACCTAGATAGAAAATAAGTGTATGCGTTTGATGTTATTGGAATTGAATTTTGAGGATTTCAAAATTCAGTAAAGGAAATAGGTGAATTATTCAGGATTAAGTGTTTATGTGAATATGCTCTGTGTATATGGTTAGAGATGTGTTCAGAATGTAGTTAAGGGTCAAGGGTTGACCAGATTAATTGTATATGTGTCAAACCCTAAGTATATTTTAAGAACGTCAACGTTCAGTTAGAAAACCCTAACGTCTGATGAGAAACCCTAGAATCGGTTATGGAAACCCTAGTTTCAGTTCCGGGAATCCGAAACCCAAAATTCATGATATGAATATGTTGATTAAGTTAGAAAACTCTAGCAAAATGTTCAGAAAGCCTAGTTTCAGTTTCGAGAATTCAAAACCCAAATTTGGGAAATCAAAGGCTAAATATAATGGCTTAAGTATTTTGATTATATATTAGAGATAACCCTAAATGCTAAATTAGAAACTCTAATGCTATGTATAAAATCCTAAGGATTAAAAAGTTGTGTGTAAGAAATATGAACATTAGGTGATGGTTTATATTTGTTTATTATATAAACAAACCATAAGAAACTAGTGAAACCCTCATTATATATTAGGAATGAATGATTTAATAACTTAAGGGTTAAGGAAAAAGAGAATTGTGAAATTTATAATATATACTAATTTTAAGAGATTTATTTTATATATCTCAAATGATTAATTTTATAACCTAATTATAGCAAGTCTAATTGGGTTAAGGAAATAAGTGTGCATGAGCAAGAATTGGTGTTATAATTGAGAAATTGAAACCCTAAGTAAATGATTTGGGTTGGATGAGAATTATAGGTATTGGACTATGTATAGCTCAAGTGTGGCCAAAGAAGTTAGTTAGAGACCAAGCAATACATTAAAGGAATGGCTCAACTTTTAGCCAATTGAGAGAGGGAATTATTGAACTTTAAGAATGCTAGATAAGAGATCAATTTTTATGGATTAGAAGGCCACTTGGCCGGCCATAATAGAGAGCAAGGAAATGAGGGGAGATGAATTTATTAATGATTCACTTTAGTTGTTGAACCACTCCTACCAACTCTCCATGTCTCAACATTTTAATTGTCCAACACTTATGTTCAACTTGCAAGCAACATCTTGGTGGTTTAATGAGATAAGGAAAGAGACAATAGGTGGAGACTTGTAGAGAAGAAAGGAGCTTGGCCGGATTTTGTAGGAGAGAATAAGGAGAATGAGTGTAGATATTTGTAATATATCTATATCTAAAAGTATATATTTTTCTTTCTTTCATCTTTCTTCCAAGTTAGCTAAGAACTATAGAAAGAGCGAGAGTGAGAGAAGAGGGCCATTCGGCAGCCATGGAGGAGAGAAAAGGGGAGTTCTAGGTGAGACATCCAAGCTCCATGATCTAACTAAGAAGAAGGAGAAGAAGAAAAGCTAAGGTATAGCAAATAAATTTCTACTTATGTAGTCTATTTCCTTTGTGTTTTGATTTGATTTTTGATAATTTGAAGTTGTGATCTTGAGGCTTAAAACCTTAGATCTATGTGTATATAAGTGTTTAATATGTATATCCAACTCTTTTGTAGATCAAAAGTTAGATCTAAATTGTTGAATGGAAGCTAGGTTTTTCAAAAGATAGAAAACATGATTTTTCTCTTAGCTTTGATTTTGTTTGATGCTTGTTTGAGAAAATAAGAAACTTTGTTTCTAAACTCAAAAGCCATGTATATACATGTTAATGAGTGTTTTGTGTTTGGTATTACCCATATTGGGTGTTGATTTTGGTTGGAATCAAAGGAAGAGAAAAATGGAATTTTTCCGGAAAAGTTAAACTTTTAAAGTATGAGCTAGGTTTTGATTTTTCTTGAAATATATGATGGATATTTGTGATTTATGTTCTTGGAATGCTAGATATATGTGTTAAGGGTAAAATCCCTTTGGAATTACTCAAATAGGTTTAATATTAAACAAGTTATGGGATTTCTCCCAAACTACACAAAGATAAAAAACTGTTAAAAGAATAGTTTTTTAACAGCCACTTCCGGGATATATTCCGGGAGCTTAACATGTCCAAATATGGATTGTGATAGATGAAAACTGTAGTTCAGAAAGATACGAACCCAAAAAAATTGGCGGATCATTAATCAGAGTTATATATTTCATTTTATTTACGTTTTGGTTAAGGACTCCAAAACTGCCAAATGACAAAAAGTTGCTGCCCAAAATTTTCCGGGGGCTGTTTCAGACATTTATTTAATGAGAAAAATTCCAGGCTTTTAAACAATGAAAATATATGGTAATATGTAGCTCGTGTCCAAAAATGAGCTAATTCTGAGTTAAAACGACCAAGTTATGACCATAACAATTTTTGTGATTTTCCGACGGAAATCGCTATAACCGGAGTTCTACAACTCCGATTGCCACGAAATTTAAAATTGAGCATCACGTTAACATATATAAGGTTATGCCAAGAGATGGACATTATTGGAGTTAAGCACGAGGTAGCTAATTTCTTAAGCTACGCACTAGAAATTAATTTTTGAAAAATACCAAAGGAACTTGGAAAATTATGAAAAAATAATTTTTATGTATGAAATATGTGTATATATGTTTGACCAAAGGATACGAGAATAATAAACTGATTTAGTATTTTTGTAAAACGGATCTAGAAGAATTCAACTTACTGGATTGTGTAATTTGTGAATCCAGTTTGCTGGATTAGAAAATCTGATGAATACAGCTTGCTGGATTCAAAAGAAGTTGACTGAATTGATGGATTGGTGAATCCAGATTGCTGAATTAGAAATTGGTTGCTAAATTTAGAATCCAGGTTGCTGGATTAGTATTTAACTTACTAGGTGTTTAACGAATCACTTATGAAATGAAAAAGCGAGTGTTAAATCATATAAATGTGATTATACGGCATGGTTAAGCACTTAAGCAGAGTTTAATTGAACTTAAACTCTATATTTATTCCAACAAGACCGTCGGGATGCTAAAATTGTGTCGGTATCAACTCAAACTTAATAGTCTAATCTGATACTAAATTTTATGTGCTGTATAGACTGATAGGATTATGTGCTATGTGTTTAGGTTATTCTGTGGATATAAATATAACAGTATTATACTGTGATGATATTATTCTAATATTGGAGATCTATATTATTAATATTAGGTCTTCGGGTAAAGCGTTATAAATTGCGTTGCGGTAATCAACGGTTCAGGCAAGTTTCTTTGTACTTAACTCTAATAAGAGTAGTTTCTTCAAGCTTATGGTTAATCATTGCTGATTGCCATGAAAATTTGTACTCTGTACATCTTGCATGTATAAGTCAGGTATGAAAGGCTAATCACCTTCATTACCAGTTGGTTCAGAAATGTTTGTTCATGTATAATACTTGTTCAGTCAAAAATTTGTTCATGCTAGTTCTCAATTATATTGATGAATTATAGCAAGCCCATTTTTTATACTCTTCAATCATGATATATCATTATATTGTTGTATATAAACTTGCTGGGCAACTTTCATGCTCACCCTTGCTATATCATGATAAAACATTACGGATAAGGCGAACGTGTTCGGATAAAAGAAAAGGTTAAGGCCAAGTTCAGCTTGGGATAAAATGTGCGGCTAGTTTGTTATATTTTATTTTGATAAATATTGTTGTGTAATAGATATTTTATAAATTGTGTATAAGTTAAGGTTACTCGACCTTGGGGAATAGTGTGTAATGTATTGTATAAACAATTTATGTTTATATCTTCCGCAAATAGTGATAGAAATAGTATACCGGATCCGAGGTGATTTGGGGCCTGGATTCGGGGTTATCACAATTCCTCGTCTATCCCCTCTTAGTTCTTGTCTCACATCTCAGCCAGGGATCATATCCCTAAGCTTTGATACTAACTGTGACGCCCCCAAAACAGGTATACATCACCCATCTTGAGTAGCCAGATACATGGTACATAAATTAAAATACAACTTAATTATACAACAGTCGTGTAAAATACGGCAAAACATAGATGAGAGTTTAAACAAGAATATTATCATCTAGACAATATCCGCACTCAATGGTGTCCTCATTATAATTATTATCACATTATATCGTAGAATAGTGAGGACTACTAAAGCCATTTATCCTGGACAATCACTCCATTCCCCGACTCGTCCCAACTATATTCTTATTTCCTTAAGAGAACAATGAAAGAAAGGGTGAGCTCAAGTAGCCTAGTAAGAAATATTATGACTAAGATAATGTAAAATAAATTATCCTTATCCTTCAACAGTATAACAACTGATAGAATACAATAGACAACAAGTTTTAGATCAACAACTGCAGCGGAATAAGCAATCCATTAGAAGAGTTACGTAGAGCATAAAATCTACTATCTTCTATGATTTAAAAAACTTTTTCATCAACTTTATCGCTGAGACTCGACTTAATAAATAAACCACATCATCGAATCTTCCCTGCACCACAGCCAAGGATATTCATGCAATCATCAATGGTCATGATTATAGCAAATAATCCCTGGTCATAATCATACCAACAACTGTCCATCAATGAACTATAGGCCAATGAGGACTTTCACCACATCATTTGTCACATTACGGTCATGATTATACTGAATAATCCCTAGTCATAATCATACCAAGTCCATCTATGCACGTAAGCTAAAGATGACTTTCATTACAATATAAGCATGAGGATGATGACAATGACATAATAATTCAATAAAACAAGTTCAAGGATAAATTTTAAAGATTTATAATTTAATTTATCCAGAATTTAATAACGTCCAAATTTGTCAACATGATACTGCTTTTTATAGTAAAATTCAAGAATAATCTTCATGCACCAAAAAATTATTTGGACAAAAAAGAAATATATTTTTTCGGGTGAATAGTATCCCGAGAATAGTACTCCGTGAATAGTATCCCGACATGAAAAGTGTCCCGAATACCCGAGTGAATGATACTAGAGTGAATAGTAATCGGGTGAATAGTAACTCATGAATAGTAACTTGTGAATAGTACTTCGACACGAAAAGTGTCCCGAATACCCTAGTTAATAATACTAGAGTTAATAGTAACAGGGTGAATAGTAACCCATGAATAGTAACTCGTAAAAAATACCAAAGAAAATGATATTCCATGATGAGTACAAAAGAATGATATCTCATACGAGTATAATAGAATATACGAAACTACAAATGGATTTTCACCCACCATTCGGTAAACCCTGTACACAAATCATTTCCACAATTTAATAAAGAATGAATATGAAGGAGCATTCACCATGCATGGGGTAATCCACATAGATAGGTTATTCCAACAGAATAATAAAGAATGAAATAACATAGAATTCACCAGGCATGCGATTGACCGCACATACAGGATATTCCAACAGAATAATAAAGAACGAAACCAGGTCATGCGTAATACGCACAAACAGGATATTCCAACAGAATAATAAAGAACGAAACCAGGTCATGCGTAATCCGCACTGACAGGATATTCCAATAGAATAATAAAGAATGGAATAACAACATAATTTACCAGGCATGCGATAGACCGCACAGAAAGGCTATTCCAACAGAATAATAAAGAATGGAATAATATAAGAATTTCACCATGTATGCGGTACTTCGCATAGACATGTTATTCCAACATAATAATAAAGAATGGAATAATAACCCTTACGAGTATTGAAAGAATATAACTCTCTTCATGAATACGAAAGAATAATACCCTTACCTCAAAAAAAGATTGGATACTGGAATAGTGAGGTAGCAGACTTCTCTTCTTCTTTCTCTCTATAATTTCTCTCTATAATAATTGCTATATAGCTTTAGTGAATTATTTAGAAAAGAAGGAAGAATGAGCTTTTATTTATAAGAAAATTTAGTTTCGATAATAGCACATTTTGGGGCTCAAAATATTACAGTATAATACCTTCCTCTTTTCCTTCATTTTTAATTTAGTCCTGCAAGTATTATCAAACTTGAACCACCTCCCCTAACAGTAAATAATGTGAATCAATAGTAAATCATGTGACTTAATAGTTCTAGACATGTGAAAAAATTTATTATAGTATAGTACCTTCATTTATACCTCGATTTTTAACTTAGTCATGCAAGTATTATCAATCTTGCACCAACTCCCCTAATAGTAAATGAATGTGAATCAATAGTACACACATATGAATAAATAGTTATAATCATGTGAATCAATAGCAATTAATTGCTCATTTATCCGGTTAATTACCCGATTGGTCAATATAACCTCCAGACATCAATTATTATCAAAATAAATGTCGATTTCCACTAACAGTAATAATTCCCACACAATGGAACTATCAATTTCATCTTTAATCACGAACTTATTCATCATTAATATTATAATTCACAATATTTAACAACCAAGTCGTTCCCAGGAAAGAGGGGCTTTCTGATAAGGATTTCTCCTTATTGGCGCGCAATTAGGTGACCAAACCTCTCCTTGACAGAACTTCTAGACATTGTCAATATTGCAATTAATAATATGAATAACTTTGCCGTCTCAATTATTGATTTAATAATATAACATATTATACAGATGATACTGTGACAATAATTGAATCAATAATATGAGAGATATGATGCATCAATTACTGTAGCAATAATTGAGTATAACTACGTGACTTCTCGTGTAAGCAACAATACTTCTGTTTTGGGGTCCACCAATGATTGTACCGTCATACGAATATTCCCCAACAAAAAGAATATTCCCCGACCAAACGAATATTTTATAATAACTTGCTTACTTTGCAAAAAATTTCACATATCAGCTTTAACTTTAACCTTTTATAAATTTAACCATTTACGAAATAAAATAATAATTATAAGAAAATTGAATACTTTCATTTCATTAAATTCGGGGTCTTACATATTCTATCAGTTGTTATACTGTTGAAGGCTAAGGATAATTTATTCTGCATTATCTTAGTCATAATATTTCTTACTGGGCTAGTTGAGCTCACCCTTTTCTTTGATTGTTTTTTTCAGGAAAAGAGAATATAGCTGTGATGAGTCGGGGAATGGAGTGATGGTCTAGAATAAGTGGCTCTAGTAGTCCTCACTATTCTATGAAATAGTGTGATAATAATTGTAATGAGGACTCTATTGAGAGTGGATATTGTCTAGAAGACAATATTCGTGTTAAAACTCTCAGCTTATGTTTTGTCGTATTGTACACGACAGTTATATAATTAAGTTGTATTTGTATTCTATACCAAGTATTTAGTGACCCAAGATGGGTGATGTATACTTATTTTGAAGGTGTCACAGTTGGTATCAAAGCTTAGGGATATGATCCCTATCTGAGTATAAGACTAGAACTAGGAGGGGAGAGATGGGTTAATCCTTCGCTAGTATGACCTACCTAAGTTATTTGTTATTTAATTTGTCGGTCAGAGTATAGGAATAATATGTGGCATGTCAATTAACCCTTATTTTGTGACAGTGTTTGAGAATGACATCTAAAAATGTTGAGATAAGCAATGAAGCACATGAGACTGTTGAGTCACCGACAATAATCAGGATAATGTGCATCAAGAAGGCAATAATTCTCGTGCAAACAACAACACCGACCAAATGACGAACGATGGTATGTTTAGGAACTTTTTAGAATTTATGCAGAACCAAACGAGAGAATAAAGTAGGTGTAAACACAGAAAACTCATAGCTTGTCACCGCTAAGCAGTTCAAGGCTGAGACGTGAATAAAGTAGATCACCAAGATATTTGATGTCTTGGAATGCTTAGAGGAACAAAAGGTTTCTTTTGCCACCTTTATTATGCGAGAAGTGGCAGATCATTGGTGGGAATCTGTAAAATGTACTCAACCTGCCGCACTAAAGATGTCTTGGGAGAAGTTCCAAGAATTATTCAATGAAAAGTACTTTCTCGAAAGTATTCGTCACATGAAAGAGGTGGAATTCATCAAGTTGGAGCAAAACAATATGACCGTGTCGCAGTATGAGGCTAATTTTGCTGAGTTGTCCCAGTTTGCATCCCATTTGGTCGATAATTAGGAGCGAATGATGCGAATATTTCTAAGAGGTTTGAAACTCAAAATACGTCAATACCTCATTTCTCACAAACTTTTTTTATATTTAGATGTTGTGAATAGGGCTCAATTATTGGAGCGCGATAATGAGTCAGCCCAATCCAAAGGCAACGACTAATAACACGATAATAATCGTACTGGTGCCAACCACCATCGGAACAACGATAATCATCATGACGGAAATTATCAGGAAATAAATGGTAACCACTTCGGTGGTAATCATGGCCAATATAATAGGAAAGGTGAACTAAGTGGGAACAGTTTTAAGAAGAGAAGATTCAATAATGACGGAAAGACGTCGGCAGCAGCATCAGCATCAGTACCAATTTCAAAGGAAAAAGAATGACCACCGGTCGTATGTTTTAAATGCGGAAATGAGGGACTCATCCATATAAACTGTACGTAGCAACCCAAAGTGTGTTTTAAATGAGGAAGATAAGGTCACCTAGCTCGATTTTGTCATGTAGTGAATTCAAGTCCACTTGGGATGGTGACTCCAAAAGATGTCGCAGATAAGTCAAAGCCGGTAGTTTAAGTGAGAGTGTTTATTGAGGAACCCGAACAAAGTTATCACGGGTAAGTTAATCATAAATGCTTACAAAGTCTATACCTTATTCGATGCGATTCTACCTACTCTTTTATTTCTCACACTTGTGCTCAACATTTAAATTTAACTCCGGAGAAATTAGACTTTGACTTATTAGTTTAAACTCTGTTAGGAGAAACCTTCGTTACATCCACTATTTATATAATTTGTTTGATTCAAATCAGCACCCTCATGTTACCTGTTGATCTTATCTCTTTGAAAATACTTGTCTTTGATGTGATTTTAGGAATCGACTGGTTAATTATTCATCGTGCTAAAATTGATTGTTTTCGTAAGATTATTAGTTTTCATATTCCTAACCAACCTATTATGCAAATTCAAGTAACAAAACCACTAAAGTCAATCACTATCATATCAATCCATATGTAAAGAGTCGCGAGCCTTTTGCTGGTGACTTCCTTGTGTGGGAATGCACCAAAGCCAGACTTTCCATAGGGGACGCCGTGAAAACGGTGGCAAGTCAATAGGTATCAATGTGAGGTACTATCCAAGTCTTGGATGAGAGTCAAAATTTTGAATGATATTTCTATCGTTAATAAATTTCTTGACATATTCCTTGAAGACTTCATGGCCTACCTCAGAGCGTGAAATTGAATTTGTATTGACCCAAGTACAAAACCCATTTCTAGAACCCTCAAATATTTCTTCACCCAAAACTAATGTAACTCGGGTCGAAGACGTTGGCTTGAGTTGTTGAAGATTACAACCATACCATTCAATATCATCGTGGAAGAGCGAACGTGGTAGCTGACGAGTTGAGTAGAAGATCATATACAGTTACGAGTGTGACGTTATTTACACAAAGACCCATTTTGTATAATTTACAAAGGATAAAGATAGAGTTAAAGACTCCAAGAACCTACATGAAGATAGCGAATATACGATTAGAACCGACTTTAATCGATAAAGTTAAAGTTTCTCAAGCTACAGACTCAGAGCTTATGAATGTGAAGAAGAAGGTGCAAGAAGGCGTTATTCTAGAAGCAAGAATCAACGAAGAGAGGAAATCTCAACCTTCAATTTTATTGGTCTATTTGAAATCCTCGATCGAGTACTAATTGTGGCATCTAGACTCGCTTTACCGCTAAGTATGTCGCGTGTTAATAACATTTTTCACGTATCGAGACGTAAATATGTGGATGACCCGAACCACATTATTGAATTAGAACATGACTAGATAGCGGAATATTTAACGTATGAGGAGATACCTATTAAAATGTTGGATAAGAAGGAATATATTTTATGCTCAAAGGTTATACCTCAAAAGTTAGAATCTGACGAGGTATCCTCATCTTTTCGACAAACCAAGTACGTACCCTAATTTCGAGGACGAAATTTCATAAGAAAGGGAGATTATAAGACCCTAACTTTTATGAATAAGGATTAATTTTTCTCGAAATATATTTTTGATTATTATGGTATGGATTTGATATAATATTATAGTTGTGGGTAATTTTTAAAAATTTTGCAAAGTAAGCAAGTTGTTATAAAATATTCGATTGGTCCAAAAATTTTCGTTTTAACAGGGAATATTTGTACGACGACACAATCATTGATGGACCCCACAACGGAAGTATTGTCGAAGTTAGAAAATGACATAAATATCTTTTTATATAATAACGGCGAAAGTTTTACCGTTAAACTGTTGAAATACCTGGTGGTAAAAGTACATTAATACGAGTGGTTGCATATTAGCACACGATATTGTACAATATCTTTGAGTATTGATGCTTATGTGAGAATTCACTTAGTTTTATTCAATTATTACCACAGTAATTGTTGAATAATATCTCTCATATTATTGATTCAATTATTGTCATAATATCATCTGCATAATATTTTATATTGTTAAATCAATAATTGAGACAACAAATTTATTCATATTATTATTTCTAATATTGACGATGTCTAGAAAGTTCTATCGAGGAAAGTGGTTTAGTCACCTAATTGCGCGCCAATAGGGAGAAATCCTTAATAGAAAGCCCCCTCTTTCCTAGGAATGATCTGGTTGTTAAATACTGTGAGTTATAATATTAATGATGAATAAGTTCGTGTTGATTAAAGAGGAAAATCATATGTCCACTATGTTGGGATTATTAGTATTAATGGAAATCAACATTTATTTCGATAATAATTGATTTCTAGAGATTAAATTTACCAATCGGTAATTAATCGAATAAATGAGCAATTAATTTCTATTAGTTCACATGAATGGAACTATTGATTCACATGATGTACTATTAGGGGAGGTGGTGCAAGTTTGATAATGTTTGTAGAACTTAATTAAAAATAGAGGAAAAGGATGAAGGTACTATAGAGTAACAATTTGAGCCCTAAAACGTGCAATTATCGAAACTATGTTTTCCTATAAATAGAAGCTCATTCTTCTTTCATTCTCACCAATTCACTAATACTCACAAGAACAATTATAGAGAGAGAAGATATAGAGAGAAGCTATAGAATGAGAAGCTAAAGAGGGAAAGAAAAAGAGTATTCTACTACTTCACTATTGAAGTATTCAGCCTTCTACTAAGGTAAGGGGTATTATTTCTTTCATATTCATAAGGGATATTATTTTTGTTCAATATTTATATGAAATAATATTTTCTTCCATACTCTATAGTATGTAAGTAATATTATTTCATTTCGTATCCCTAATTCTACACTCATTTTGTTGAAGTATTGCTTCTATACTCTGTGAAATTAGTAGAATATCTTTGAAATTTGTGCTTCATCTAGTATCGTTTTTCAAGGAAATTTTTCTGAATATTCTTGTTAAATTTTAAGTTTTTCATGTCGGAGTACTATTCATATATACGGTACTATTCATGGATACTATTCATAAATATAGTACTATTCATATATACAGTACTATTCACGAGTACTATTTATAAAGTACTATTCACAAAGTACTATTCATGGGGTACTATTCATAAAATACTATTCATGGGTTACTATTTATAAAGTAATATTCTCGAAGTACTCTTCACGGGGTACTATTCACTCGGGTACTATTCACTCGTAGTACGATTCATGACAAAAATTAATTTCTTTTCGGTTCAAATTATTTTTGATACAATATTATTCTTGTATCATGTTGACAATTTGGATATTATTGAATTCTGGATAAATTAAATTATAAATCTTTAAAATTTATCCTTGCTTTCATTTAATTGAATTCATATATCATTGCCATAATCCTCATGCTTATATTGTGATGAAAGTCATATGTGGCTTACGTGCATAAATGGTCTATTGATTGGTATGATTATGACTGTTAACATTGGGATTTTTGAGTGTCCCTTTTCGTTACTTGTTCTTTAGTGTTCTCATGTTAATGTGTGATTTGTTTGAAAAAACAAGTGAAAAAGGTCCGACATGTATAATGTCGACGATTTTGACTTTAAGAGTCGCCAGTTGGTGTATTTAACTGGTTGCACCAACGCAACCGAAAAAGGTTTGTACATTGACCAAATGATTTGACACTGCTAAACGGGTCTGTGAAACCGAGATTCAGTTTGGGTCCAGGGGCTTGATTATGCGGAGGGAAGGTGTTAGGCACCCCCCCCCCCAACATCCGTGTTACCACAGTGACCGCCACTTTATAAAGAAAATGTTATATGAATATGTGTGTGTGTGGATCAATGTGCAATTATTTTGAAGTAGTGCTGTACCTCGTTTGCACCTATATACATAGGGTTTTAATTTATAGAAAAATTCAGTTTTAAACAAGATATAGCAATGAAGTTTTATAAAAAGAGGTTTTTTCAAACCCTGTGCTCAATAGTAATTGGGCCTTTGATACTTCCATTTTATTATTAAATGTTTGGCTTGTTTGCTTTTATTTTCGAGATGCGAAGCATTCTCGAGAAAATAATATACAGCAGTGCCAAACTCCTCATATGTATGACATCCATCCAAGGAAATTCAAACACTGTAAAGTAATCTACAAGCTGCTCACAGTTGAAAAATGTCCATCATGGGAACCGAATCTTGATTCAGTAGACTGAATCTGTGATCACATGATTCCTAGGTACACATGATACTGCAGTTTGTATGAAAGGCAGTAAGCAGTTATATATATAAAAGTTGTAAATATATATATACAGACTTGATCAACCACCACGAAGCAACTCCATGGGGGATCAAAATGTAAATATATTAAAGCAGTATATATATATATATATATGGACATAATCAACCACCACGAAGTAAACTCCAGGTGGGACGAAATGTAACTAAAGCTGTAAAAGCAATCAACTGCCACGAAGTAAACTCCAGGGAGGATGAAATGTAAATAAAGCTATAAAAGTGATCAACTACCACGAAGTAAACTCCAGGCTAGACGAAATGTAAATAAAGCTGTAAAAGGCCATGGAGGAAACTCCAGGCCTAACCGAAATATAAATATATATATATATATATATATGTGTGTGTGTGTGTGTGTGTGTGTACAGATATATATAAAAGCAGTAAACGCACTGGATGTGAATCCAGGCTCATCGGATATGTCCATCAACAATTATATATATAAGAGTATATATATATATATATATATACAAAAGCAGATAAACGCTCCAGACCGAAATCTAGGCTCAATTGAGGCATAACTCGATAATGTTAGTCCATATATGAAATATATACATATATAAGTATATATATACAGACAGAAATGAAAACCACGGACCGAAGTTCGGGCAAACGCACATAACACGATTCTCAATGTGTATAACAGTGTGTGCTAATATGAGAAGGAGACTTTATAAAATGTTAGAAGACTTACAGTGGGCTGCCAAAGTAGACTTCTATGACTTTATATGGATAAACACTCAGCTCCCGCCAGATAAAAAGATAGCTATATGTGAGCTAACAGATTTTTATTGAAGAGGAAACACTCAATAGGGGTGTATACAAAGTTAAATGGACAGGGCTTCCTTGCCTTTTTGTCTCCTTCTCCCCCTCAAATGGCTGACCCCAAGGTCTATATTTATAAACTGATGGCCACATGTGTACCTGTAATAGCCTCTGATACACCTACGGCTGGTCGTGGTGCATTCGGGCCTCGCAGGTCCCATCGTCTCGAACTTGCAGAAATTCAATTCGAGCATCTGAACGACGTGTACAAGACCATCTTTGGACTGATTTTGTCAAGAGTTACGCAATGACATGGGATTTGCCCTTTTTGATTCCAAGAAGATGGGTCCATAACCGAAATAGCATTATCGGGTTCCCGTCAGGCAATCCGTTGAGATGTTTCGAGTAGTTTTCGCTCTAAAGTTAAGATATGAGTCTTGTTGGACTAATTTTGAATCAATTTGAGTTGACATGAGTGTATTTGATTTGAAGTGAAGTTGAGTTGGCAAAATGACCATTTTACCCCTCCTGGGGTTATCTTCGATTTTCGCATAGTTGTAGCAGGTTTTTCCCAAGGTTATATCTGAGATGGTCGTGATGTTGACTCTGAATGTACTTTGGGTTATCTCTGAGGTTAGAATTAATGTTGTGGTCCTCCAGGATTACCTCTGAAGTGTGAAAAAGATGTTTTTTCCCTCCTGCACAGTTAGTAAAAGGAAAAGAAAATTTTGAGTGTCTACAGATGCCCCTCTTTATCATGTTCATGTAATACAATGGAATGGACATGATAAAGATTAGTAGACACTTGAAACATGACAATGCATGTTTAATGATGTAGATCGCAATTTAGTGAATGTGATGATGAATGTTTAAAATGTTTTTGCAAATCGCAATTTGCTAATCGCACTTCGCATTTCGCATATCGCAAATCGCAAATCGCAATGTAATGAATGTTATGATACATGTTTAAAATATTTTCGCAAATCGCTATACCTTTACCGGGGATTGCTGATACCTTTACTGGTGTTGACTTCAACGGTTTGGCTTTTTGTCGGTGTTGCTAATGCATGTTTAATGAAGAGAAACTGAGATGTCACTAATGCATATACTGGTAGTTTACAATGGTGCCTACCCTGATGGTAGTTTGATAACAGATCATACCCTGTTGGTAGTTGACATCGCCCAACTATTTTGGTTCCCATTCAAATGGTAGTATACAAAGCTTTCATTATTGGACTGTCTTGATGTTGCACTGAATTGATACCAATGGTTTTGAATACGGGATCTCCTGATACCTTCGCTAAAGTAATATTCAAAGGGTTGCTTCGCTAGATTCTACCTGATGTTACGCTAGATAGAGATGTACGTTGATGTATCACCTCACCCTTTTTGAGGTGATTTGTAGTTTCCTTGCGCTGTTGAGTTCTTGTGCCCCATTTCCTTGAACATTTTATTTACAACCCGACTGAACTGATGATCTGAATGCCACTGATATCCCTGGGGGTGCAGTTTGTACTTTCGCTGTCGAACTTTGAAATTTAGTGTAGAGGCCTTAACTTATGAGGATTTGGTGTAAATTAACATGTTTGATAGTGTAGAATTCATTCACGAGACCCTTTGTTATTGGGCTTCTGCTCTTAAGTTACGAACTTTGTTGAGAATTTTCCCCTTTGTTTGTAGAGGCAAGCTAATGTATCCATGATTCTTTTCAGAAGTTTTCCTTCTTTTGATGAGAGGCCTGATCCCGCCTTAAAATCCTTCGCTTTCCTGGAATCAAAAAATGCCCCAGTTATTTTACATACTGATGTCGGGGATTCATACAAAAAACTTTCTTTGTTGATGAAGTCGCAAGTGAGTAATATCCAAATCACTAGTGAGCCGATGTGAGGGAAACTTTGATGATGATGGACCATGCTAATGGTGCGGACTGGGGCATTTTCCTCTTTAGGATAGTTGATAAATGCCCCGGTGTTGAGTTGTCGCTATTTCCGAGATTGCCCAAGTATTGTTGTAGGCATCGCAATATCGGGTTGTCGTCAATTTTGAAATTTCCCCAGCCTTGCTTGTTATATGGGATAGTCGCTTTGACAGATGGGCTGATAAGATGCTGAGATTGTAAGAGGCTTTTACCTCTGTACCAGATGGTTAACAAGTATAGGATTTGGGTTTTGATGCCTTTAATCTTTATTCCTAACTTGTTATTGTAATCGGTTGTGATTTTCTTCTGATTTGATAAAGACTCGTGATTAAGAGTGTAATCTTTGAAGGTCCTCGCTTCTGGTTGTCTTGGCATATCATTGTTTCTTCCTTTCTGGGATTTGTGTCAGATTTGATGGAATGACATTGTAGTGTTATTGGGTCTTCTCCACATAGGTCGCTGACTTGGAGGGTCATTCTTTGGATCGACGTTTGGATTCGAACATTTCTATTGAGGGTCAGACCTCACCACTGATGGTTGCCTACGTACTACTGTGAGTGTGGGAGATCAGGTTTGTTTAGTTCCTACTTGACGAGATATATGGTTTGAGAAGTGTTTGTTTGGGTTTTTTGGTTTTTGTTTGGTTTGACCGCACCATAAATGGCCGCCTATGTACTCCCATTGAAGATGGGAGATCAGGTCTTTCGTAGTTCAGGCTTGATGAGCTGAAACCTGAATGACTTGATTTTTTATTTTTGATTTTTTTCTTTCTTTTTTCTTTTTCATTTTCTTTTTGTTGTTTTTGTTTTTTTTTTCTTTTTTTTTCTTTACATGCATGGAAAATAAAAGCATACTGCGAAGGAAGTGATACCGTCCCAACATCTTCTGGAACTCGCAACTTTATCCCCTGGACCTAAATCTTTTGGCTAGTTGAGGCCTGATAGTCCAGTTGTCAGTGGTTGTATCGCCTTCAAGGATCGCGACAGAGGTTACTTATTGGTTTTGACTGTCTTCACTTATGGCCATAACTTGATCGCTTCTTTGTTCAGCACATTCCTCAGGGATGCTTAAGCTGGACCCATCGCAAAAAGGTGTGAACTCTTGATTCTTTGATGGGTGGGTTTTCCCGATAACCTCGCTACCTTTTCCTTCATCTGTTCCTTCTCACTTTTCCTGGGCTTGAGAGGATTCGACCATGAAATCTCCCTTGAACTGCTATCGCATTTCTTGCAAGGAATTTTCCTTTTTTGCTTTTTCTTCCTTGGAAAGGATCAGTATTTCCTTCGCATCATACAAGGTTATAAGATCTGGAATGTGGTTGTCATCTTTGGGCCACAGGATGTTGGAGTTTGGTAGAGGAATCTGCTTTGGGGATTCCCTTGTCTCCTTTGTCATTTTCTGCATTATGATCATTCCATCTTGGGTTCTACCAGGATTATCGCTCATAGCCTTCACCTCATTTGCAATGCTTGTCTCGAGTGGACATCTTAAGATTTTTATTGCCTTCTCCCCTTTTTTGGTCCTGGAAATTTCTATCTCCAACTCTCCATTTTCAAAGAGATCCTAGATTTTATGTTGAAAAGACCAGCATTCCTCAGTCGTATGTCCAAGTGAGTTAGAATGGTAGAGACATATCTTGGTGGAATCATAACTCTTTATCTTGGGATTTATAGGAGGCAGCAACTCAGTAATTTTTCCCCTGCTTATCAGAAAATGTAGCATTTCTTCATTGGATTTGCTTAGAGGGGTGAATTTTTGGACCCTTGTGGAGGTTATTTGATCTTTCTTCTTTGAGAATTCGCATTCCCCCAAGCGATTTTTCTGTTGGCAAGGTCTGCTAGCAATTTTATCATCCCCCTTTTCTTGGCCTTCTGATAGTTGAGTTAAGAAATGCCTCGTATCCTAATGTTGGCACACTATCAGCTTAGCTGGCAGATTTACTTGGTTCTTAATTGTCTCTAATTTTTGCATTACCATGATACCTTCCTCCGAGTTTTCCCACTTTAGGACATTTGTTCTGTGCCTTTGGGGGTAGTCCTTTATCCTTCGTATGCACTTACGAATTGGATACATTTCAGCGCTTCCTGACTCGATCATGTTTACTTCTTTCGTATCATGCTACAATGGAAGGTTGGTGTTGACATTTTGTTGATCAGGTTGTTGGACCACAATACTGCCACTTTCGATCAGATTTTGAATTTTATGCTTTAAGGACCAACAATCTTCTGTATCGTGTCCTGGAGACCCTAAGTGGAAAGCGCATTTCTGGCTTGGATTGCATCTTTTTCTCCCTTGTTCCATAGGTGGAGCCAGTTCGGTAATTTTCTTGTGATCCATTAATATCGCCAATACATGTTCAAGGGAATCGCCTAGTGCAGTGAACACCCAATTTTACGTTCTTTCAAATTTTCTTTTTCTATCGTGGTATTGGTTGAATGCAGCCTATTGTTCAGATGGCAGATTTTCTTGTATTTTCCGAATGGGGGGACTGTAGGTTGGTCTCCTAACTTGCCCCTGTACAAGAAGGGATACATCTTCATTGCCTTTATCGAGTAAACCCTTGGGATCGCTTGCATACTTACCAGTCTGTTTATGCTTGGCGACTACTTCCAAGGCAGTGAACTCTTTAATCTTGCCTGCCTTCAAGCCCGTCTCTACCATTTTGCCGTGTTTGATCATTTCTTAAAATGGCTTTCCTATGCCTGCTAGGATCCTCTCATAGTAAAGTGCCTCTTGAATGTCAATAAACGTCATTACCATCTCAGCTTCTGTCATTGATGGACTGACTTGCGCTGCAAGATGTCTCCAACTTTAGGCATACTCTCGGAAAGATTCAGTACTTTGATTTTTGACTTAAGTCACTTGGTATCGATCTGGTACCATTTGTGACTGAAAATTGTACTGATTTAGAAAGGCGTGTGTAAATTCTTCCCAATTGTGAATTTTGACATTGTCAAGTCGGGCATACCAGGCTTTAGCCTCTCCGGTGAGACTTTTTTGAAAAAGTTGCATTCTGATGTTTTCATTTTCAGCATAAGATCCCAGTTCGCTAATGTACACTTTCAGGTTCATATAGGGATCACCTTCCCCATTGTACTTTTCATACTCTAGGACCTTGAATTTGGCAGGATAGTGAGCCCCTAGGAATATGCAAAGATCTGAATAGGTGACATTCCCATAATTTCTAGTCCCTTTGATTAACCAGATGGTCTCCTCCATTTGTTGTACTTTCTTTCTTATATCCCAAGTTTCTCGATCATCCCTGAGATTTGTAATTTCTTTATTGGAATGAGGTTTGGGTATTTGTGGACCCTGAATAGATTGGTGTAGTTCTTGGAGCATAACAACCAACTCTGTCATTTGATAGCTCAATTTTTCGAACTCTTTGCGAGAGACAGAAGTTGGATCTGGTTGGGCACTTTTATCCATGTCTGACTGTGGGCTTAATGCCCTTTTGGACTTTGAACGAGAAATGGGATCAATTGCTTCCCTACAAAAAGACTTACGTAGTTTAGTCTTAGGGATGTATAAATGTTAAATGCTATGTGATGTATCCGTTTTAGGAATTTTATCCTGCAAAACGGATATTAGCTATTTGTAAAACATGAAAACATGCTAATTTAAATATGCATTCGCACATATATCTTCATATTTCCTATTACATTGAGATTGATAAGAAATTGAAATTACAAGTAATTTAAATGGGAAAGTATGAAGAGACTTCCCTTCGCCTTTGGCTTATCATAGGTTGACCTATCCTAGGTTTACTGTCGCGGATTTTGGGCATGAAGGTTCCTAGATCATCGCAATCTACTTGACGGGAAGTTAATCCGGTCTTTCAACTAGAACGAATCTGGGTGGTGCCTTTCCTGAGCCCCATTGGAATTATTCTTCCTACGAGTCCAGTAATCAAACACCGACATGATAGCCTCCTGATGGAGGAACCACACAACATACATTCAAATACAACGTGTCTCACCATTTATGAAAATGATGACATTTGTGAAGGACAAATATCACAGATAGATATAGTATAGTGCAGTAAGTAAAATGCATTCGTACACATTCATCATAAATGTAAATGCAACATTAACATATAAGCATACAACAGTTTTGAAAAGCTTGTAATAGCGGCTTAAGCCCTCTTACTGGAGTCCCTAGCAGAGTCACCACCTGTCGACGTCGGGATTTTTGAGTGTCCCTTTTCGTTACTTGTTCTTTAGTGTTCTCATGTTAATGTGAGATTTGTTTGAAAATACAAGTGAAAAAGGTCCGACATGTATAATGTCGATGATTTGACTTTAAGAGTCACAAGTTGGTGTATTTAACTGGTTGCACCAACGCAACCGAAAAAGGTTTGCACATTGACTCAGGGATTTGACACTGCTAAATGGGTCTGTGAAACCGAGATTCATTTTGGGTCCGAGGGATTGATTATGCGGAGGGAATGTGTTAGGCACCACACGACATCCTTGTTACCATAGTGACCGCCACTTTTTAAAGAAACTGTTATATGAATGTGTGTGTGGATTAATGTAGAATTATTTGGAAGTAGTGTTGTACCTCGTTTGCACCTATATACATAGGGTTTTATTTATAGAAAAATTCGGTTTTAAACAAGATATAGCAATGAAGTTTTATAAAAAGAGGTTTTTTCAAACTCTGTGCTCAATAGTAATTGAGGCCTTTGATACTTCCATTTTATTATTAAATATTCGTCTTGTTTGCTTTTATTTTTGAGAGGCGAAGCATTCTCGAGAAAATAATATACATCAGTGTCAAACTCTTCACGGGCATGACAGCCATCCAAGGAAATTCAAAACACTGTAAAGTAATGTACAAGTTGCTCACAGCTGAAAAATTTCCATCATGGGAACCGAATCTAGATTCAGTAGACTGAATCTGTGATCACATGATTCCTAGGCTAACATGATACTGCAGTTTGTAGGAAATGCAGTAAGCAGTTATATATATAAAGTTGTAAATATATATATACAGACTTGATATATATATATATGGACATGGGGGATCAGAAATGTAAATATATAAAAGTAGTAAATATATATATATATATATATATATATATGGACATATTCAACCACCACGAAGTAAACTCCAAGTGGGACAAAATCTAAATAAAGCTGTAAAAGCAATCAACTGTCACGAAGTAAACTATAGGAAGGACGAAATGTAAATAATGTTGTAAAAGCGATCAACTGCCACGAAGTAAACTACAGGCAGGACGAAATTTAAATAAAGCTGTAAAAGGCCACGGAGGAAACTCCAGGCCTAATAAAAATATAAATATATATATGTACAGATATATATATAAAAGCAGTAAACGCACTGGATGTGAATACAGGCTCATCAGATATGTCCGACAACAATTAGATATATAATTATATATATATATATATATATATATATATATATATATATATATATATATATATATATATATAACTGAGTAAATGCACCGGATGTAAAATCCACGCTCATCAGATATGTCTGACAACAATTATATATATATAAGTATATATATATATACAAAAGCAGATAAACGCTCCAGACTGAAGTCTAGGTTCAATCGAGGCATAACTCGATAATGTTAGTCCATATATGAAATATATACATATATAAGTATATATATACAGACAGAAATGAAAACCACAGACCGAAGTTCGGGCAAATGCACACAACATGACTCTCAATATGTATAACAGTGTGTGCTAATATGAGAAGAAGACTTTATAAAATGTGAGAAGGCTTACAGTGAGTTGCCAAAGTAGACTTCTATGACTTTATATGGATAAACACTCAGCTCCCACCGGATAAAATTATAGTTATATGTGAGCTAACAGATGTTTATAGAAGAGGAAAAACTCAATAAGAGTGTATACAGAGTAAAATGGGCATGGCTTCCTCGCCTTTTTCTCTTCTTCTCCCCCTCAAATGGCTGATCCCAAGGTCTATACTTGTAGACTGATGGCCACAAGTGTACCTGCGGCAGCCTCTGATACACCTGCGGCTGGTCATGGTGCATCCGGGCCTCTCGGGTCCCATCGTCTCGAAGTACGTAAACTCGTGCAATGTAATGTCTGCTCGAACTTGCAGAACTTCAATTCGAGCATCCGAACGAGGTGTAAAAGACCATATTCAGACTGCTTTTGTTAAGAGTTACGCAACGACATGGGATTTGCCATTTTTGATTCCAGGAAGATGGGTCAATGACCGAAATAGCATTCCTGGGTTCCCGAGTTCCCGTCAGGCAATCCGGTGAGCTGTTTCGTGTAGTTTTTACTCCGAAGTTAAGATATGAGTCTTGTGGGACTAATTTTGAATCAATTTAAGTTGACATGAGTGTATTTGATTTAAAGTGAAGTTGAGTCGGCAAAATGATCATTTTGCCCCTCCCGGGGTTATCTCCAGTTTTCGCACAGTTGTAGCAGGTTTTTCCCAGGGTTATCTATGAGATGGTCATGTTGTTGACTCTGAATGTACTTAGGGTTATCTCTGCGGTTGGAATTGATGTTTTGGTCGTCCAAAATTACCTCTGGAGTGTGAAAAAGAAGTTTTTGCCCTCCTACATAGTTCGTAACAGAAAAGAAAATTTGGAGTGTCTACAATGACCAAAGATTATTCGTTATAATCATGACCTTAATGTTACAAATGATGTGGTAAAAGTCCTCATTCGCCGGTAGTGCGTTGATGGACAGATGTTGGTATGATCATAACCATGCGTTCTCTTTGGCCAAGGGTGCAAAGATGAATTGTTGTTTGGCATGATCATGACCATTGGTGAAAACACCAATATCATTGGCCCGTAGTGCATGGATAATTCAGTGATGTGGATTATTTTTGAAGTTGAGTCTCAGCAATAAAATTGATGGTAAACTTTTAAATCATAGAAGATAGTAGATATCATGCTTTACTCGATTATTCAAATGGATTGCTTATTCTGTTACAATTATTGATCTAAAACTTGTTGTCTATTGTATTCTATTAGTTGTTATACTGTTGAAGGCTAAGGATAATTTATTCTGCATTATCTTAGTCATAATATTTCTTACAGGGCTAGTTGAGCTCACCCTTTTCTTTCATTGTTCTCTTCGGGAAATTAGAATATAGCTGGGACGAGTCGGGGAATGGAGTGATGATCCAAGATAAGTGACTATAGCACTATTCTATGAAATAGTGTGATAATAATTGTAATAAGGACTCAATTGAGTGTGGATATTGTCTCAGCTTATGTTTTGTAGTATTGTACACGACTGTTGTATAATTAAGCTGTATTTGTATTCCGTACAAAGTATTTGGTGACCCAAGATGGGTGATGTATACCTATTTTGCGGGTGTCACACCAAGGGTGCACATGGTCTGACAACCTTCCCCAAGCAACACAAATAACTTAGCAACAGATTTTTGTGGAGCCAAGTAGGTAAAAATGATCAAAAATCCTAAGTTTCTTAACTCTATAAATAGCAACACATCCTCTAACCAAACCCATGAATTCTCTAAGCCTAGACACTCTTATAAACTTACCAAATCAAGAATTGGTGATAGCAACATCTGATTCAGTAGCCAGAAATCAAAATCAAGTAAGAAAGGTGCAAACCTTAATTTATAGTTATATCTTTGATGCTATGTTCAAATTATTGTTTAGATTTATGTAATAACATGTTAGAAAGTATGCTAAGTTGATAGAACATGTTTTCATAACATCTTGATGCCTCAAATTAGTGTTTTAAGCAATCTGGAAATTTTGGAAAAATAGATCTGACAGTTGAATGTTAGAGCTTGTGGATTCATGTATGTTAAAATTTAGGTCTGTTAATTGTGTGTTATTTGTAGTATGACATAAGGTCTTTAATCTGGAAAAGAAAACAGGTTCATTAGAACCATATATTACAAGATATAGGTGGTCAAAAATGGTTGACCGATCACGAAGTTCTATTTTCTAGGTTACCAAGAAAACTCAAGAACAGGTTGAACCGGCTACTTTGACCAGCCTTTTAATCATTTTCTGTTTGATGTTATAATTGAAAGTAGTATACACGCAAGCTAATCATATTTGCTGATAAAGCATATACTTTGTAACAATCTTACTCATTTATTAATAAAAAGTATTAATTTATTAAAGGCTTTTAATTATCTATATGATGTTGTTTTATAATATGTGATAAACCCATAGTTTTAAGTAATGCTTTTAGAATAATGATGATGATCATTCTAATGAGATCTAAATTCTCAGAAAGCTTAAAACTAAAATAGTTCCCAATCGTTGGATTTCTAAATTGGAGATTAGTGAATCCAGATAGATTGGTACATATGTTACTTGCTCATTGGATGAGGATGATTGATCTCAAGATCATTTGTGTGGAGACACTAAAGCAAGTATGTAGGTGCTTATTACAGAATAAGTTCACTGAACATGGCTCGCTAAGGAATACCTAATGGAGTTTTATTTGCCTGTCAATAGAAATTCCTATAGTGATAGTAGTACAAGTGATCCTTGGACTTGAGATCATCATAGTATCTTGTGTATGATGAATTATACTTTGACTTATTCCTTAAGACCCTTAGGGTATATCAAAGGGTATGCTTGGGTATAATAAGTTATACATGGAGATAATATATGATCAATAAAGAATCTACCACTTCTAGTAAAAGAAGAGAAATATCCTATGTGATTCGATAAATGACAACCCAGTAGTCCTTGGCCAAGGCAGAATTAAATTAGAAAGGAGTTTCTAATTTGCATTATTTGGAGTTTTGCATTTAAGAATCGAAATACATATAATTAAATAAAATAAGACTTGATAGTAATTCCATGTCTTATATTTAATTGGGACATTGTATGGTGGAAGGATTGAATTGTACGGTAACTATTAACTCAAAGGTTCGTTTTATGATTAATGTTGAAATCTATATTATCTGGAAAGCCGTTGATCGTTAGGGAGGCTTATCCTATTGTAGAATAAATATTATTTATTTAAATAAATTAATTGTTTAATTTATTTATTCAAATAAGATTAGAATTATTCTAATTGATTTATTCACAAACTGTTTAATATGGAGAACCTAAAGGATCACACCATAAAGGAAGAATAATTATTTAAGAAGTTAATGGTATAATCGTAATAATATGTTAAGTATATTTAATTTAGTCTATGGTGATAGAATAAATTAAATAGCTTAATATTTATTGTTTAATATTTTAGAAATATTAAATATAAATTAATAAGAGGAGTCTTAATAATATTATTACAATTATTATTATTTTAATTTCTAAAAGAGTTTAGGAATTAATTTAATATTAGTACTCTCATTTATTCCTAATAGGATTATGCGTGAAAATTAGTTAAAGGAGTTTAATTAATAATCCCTGATAAGATTAGGGAGCCCATTTAATTAAAAGAGTTTAATTAAATAAATAATAACTTATTTTATTAAATAGGGTTACCTGATATCTTTATAAGAGAAGTCTTATATCATATATTAGATATACGCAATTCCAATAGTTGGAGAGTACGCTATTTTTCTATAGAGATAGAAAAACTAGGGTTTAACCAAATATCCATCTTCTTGATTCTTTCTTCTTCCTTTGTGGATCACCTCTAGAGGCCAAACACTTGGGTGGCTAACGTTGATCAAAGGAAGGAACTAAACCCGGTGGATTCAAGTTAAATGCGAAAAGGATTGGAGGTGAACTTGTACCTGAGGAAGCTCGAATCTTCAAGGGTATGATTCTCGTTCTTTATCTTTTCGTTTAATTAATAATTGTGCTTAAAGGATGATCCGGGTATATGGTTTGTAAAATTTTAAAACTCTGATTTTCCACGTTTCCGCTTAATTTGTACAATTTGATTGCGTTCATGAATATTACAAACCTAACAATAATGACTTTTTGTAATGAATTAATACCTTGACATTCATATTACATATCTATGACATTCAATTTCTTAAACAATTCATAGGATTACCAGAATTAATGGTCAAAAGTCGTTGACCGAGCATAACAAAGTTTTCAAGGTTACCCAAAAAACTGATGAACATAAAGAACTTCCATTGGCTGTACTTTAACCAACATAGATCGAGACCTTAGAATCATACTTTGTCCAAATCAGTGTTACATATATGTACCTTGACATATAGACTACCTATTATAATAAACAAAACACAAATATATTACACGGATTGAAAGATATATAGGCTACAAAACCGTTGACCGACCATGACCACTGTTCTAGGTTACCGAGAAACTCAAGAACGGCTCTGACAGTGACTTTGAGCATCTATAACTTCTTGTTATATGTAGGTTAAAGCTTGAATTTGGTCTGATGTTATACTACTGTATGAATACTATAACATACATACATGTCCAAACCTAGAATCATTAACAGTAACAAATTATATCAAGTCAAAGTGGTCCCTAGGCCATGAACAACTGAAACCCATAAGCTCAAGAACACCTATAGCGACACTTCCTGTAACTATAGAGCTTTAGCGACAGACAGAAAATGTTTTCTAAGAAATTAATTATTAAAAAATTTGAAATAACTAACAAATAAATATAAAAACAGTTTTAAAAATTATTTTAAGTTATTATAATTAACTTTTAATATTTTTACATAAATTCAATAAATATTTATTTTATTTGGATATTATTAATAATTAATTTAATAATAAATTAATTAGAATAATTACTTATTGGCGCGCAATCAGGTGACCAAACCCCTTTCCTCGACAAAACTTTATAGACGTAGTCAATATTGCAAATAATAATATGAATAATTTTGTCGTCTCAATTATTGATTTAATAATATAACATATTATAAAGATGATACTGTGACAATAATTGAATCAATAATATGAGAGATATGATGAAGTAATTACTGTAGCAATAATTGAGTATAACCGAGTGACTTCTCACGTAATCATCAATAATCAATACTGTGTGATACTATACAACCACGCGTATTACTGTACTTTTACTACCGGGTAGTTCGACAGTTTTAACGGTAACACTTTCGCTGTTATTTTTATAAAAAGATAATTTTGTCATTTTCTAACGACAAAAATACTTTCGTTGTGGGGTCCACCAATGATTGTGTTGTCGTACGAATATTCACCGACCAAACGAATATTTTATAACAATTTGCTTACTTTGCAAAAATTTTCACATATCACCTTTAACTTTAACCTTTTATCAATTTAACCATTTACGAAATAAAATAATAATTATAAGAAAATTGAATACTTTCATTTCATAAAATTCGGGATCTTACAATCTCCCCTCCTTATGAAATTTCGCCCTCGAAATTTACGTACCTGGTAGTTCGAAGAGATGAGAATACCCTGCTTTTTTCGGATTGTACCTTCCCGGTTATTTCCTCTCTATCATGATTTTTCCATTTCTCATCTCCTGTATTTCAGATATCATTCTAGAATACATCTTCAAAACAAAGGTTAATTGACATGCCACATATTATGAAAGAAAGGGTGAGCTCAAGTAGCCTAGTAAGAAATATTATGACTAAGATAATGTAGAATAAATTATCCTTAGCCTTCAACAATATAACAACTGATAGAATACAATAGACAATAAGTTTTAGATCAACAACTACAGTGGAATAAGCAATACATTAGAAGAGTCAAGTAGAGTATAAATCTACTATCTTCTATGATTTAAAAAGTTTTCATCAACTTTATCGTTGAGACTCAGCTTAATAAATAAACCACATCATCAAATCATCCCTGCACCGCAACCAAGGATATTAATGTAATCATCAATGGTCATGATTATACCGAATAATCCCTGGTCATAATCATACCAATAACTGTCCATCAATGAACTGTAAGCCAATGAGGACTTTCACCACATCATTTGTCACATTACGGTCATGATTATACAGAATAATCCCTAGTCATAATCATACCAAGTCCATCTATGCATGTAAGCCAAAGATGACTTTCATCACAATATAAGCATGAGGATGATGACAATGACATAATAATTCAATAAAACAAGTTCAAGGATAAATTTTAATGATTTATAATTTAATTTATCCAGAACTCAATAATGTCCAAATTGTCAACATGATACTGCTTTGTAGACTAAAATTTAAGAATAATCTTCATGCACCAAAAATAATTTGGATAGAAAAAAAATATATTTTTCCGGTGAATAGTACCCCGACACGAAAAGTGTCCCTAATACCCGAGTGAATGATACTAGAGTGAATAGTAATCGGGTGAATAGTAACTCTTGAATAGTACTTCAGCACGAAAAGGTCCCCGAATACTCGAGTGACTAGAGTAAATAGTAACCGGGTGAATAGTAACCCATGAATAGTAACTCGTAAAAAACTACCAAAGAAAATGATATTCCATGAGGAGTACAAAAGAATTGATATCTCATACGAGTATAATAGAATATACGAAACTGCAAATGGATTTTCACCCGCTATGGGGTAATCCATGTAGACAAATCATTTCCACAATTTAATAAAGAATGAATACGAAGGAGCATTTACCATGCATGCGGTAATCCACATAGACAGGTTATTCCAACAGAATAATAAAGAATGGAATAACAGAAGAATTCACTAGGCATGCGATAGACCGCACAGACAGGTTATTCCAACAGAATAATAAATAATGGGACCAGGTCATGCGTAATATGCACAGACAGGATATTCCAACAGAATAATAAAGAACGGAACCAAGTCATGTATAATCTGCACTGACAGGATATTCCAATAGAATAATAAAGAACGGAACCAGGTCATGCGTAATCCGCACAGACATGATATTCCAACAGAATAATAAAGAATGGAATAACAAAATAATTCACCAGGCATTCGATAGACCGCACAGACAGGTTATTCCAATAGAATAATAAAGAATGGAATAACAGAAGAATTTCACCATGTATGCGATACTTCGCATAGACAGGTTATTCCAACATAATAATAAAGAATGGAATAATAACCCTTACGAGTATTGAAAGAAAATAACTCTCTTCATGAATATGAAAGAATAATACCATTTACCTCAAAAGAAGATTGGATACTGGAATAGTGAGGTAGCAGATTTCTCTTCTTCTTTCTCACTATTATTTCTCCCTATAATATTTGCTCTATAGCTTTAGTGAATTGGATAGAAATGAAGGAAGAATGAGCTTCTATTTATAGGAAAATATTGTTTCGATAATTTCTCATTTTGAGGCTCAAAATATTACAGTATAATACCTTCCTCTTTTTCTTCATTTTTAATTTAGTTATGCAAGTATTATCAAACTTACACCACCTCCCCTAACAGTAAATAATGTGAACCAATAGTAAATCATGTGACTCAATAGTTCTAGACATGTGAAAAAATTAATTATGGTATAGTACCTTCATTTATACCTCCATTTTTAACTTAGTCATGCAAGTATTATCAATTTTGCACCAACTCCCCTAATAGTAAATGAATGTGAATCAATAGTACACACATGTGAACAAATAGTTATAATCATATGAATCAATAGTAATTAATTGCTCATTTATCCGGTTAATTACTCGATTGGTCAATATAACCTCCAAACATCAATTAGTATCAAAATAAATATCGATTTCCACTAACACTAATAATTCTCACACAATGGAACTATCAATTTCATCTTTAATCAACAAAAACGGTAATATCCCCGAATTCGGGCCCCGAATCGCCGCGGACTCGGTACGCTATTTCTATCACTATTGCGGAAGATATAAACATAAATTGTTTATACATTAAACTTACACATAATCCCCAAGGTCGAGTAACCTTAACTTTTACACAATTCATAAACTATCTAAAACACAACACATTTATCAAAATAAGCTATTACAAACTAGCAGCACTTTATATCCCAAGCTGAACTTGGCATTATATTTTTCCTGTATCCGAACACGTTCGCCTTATCTGTAATATTTTATCATGATATAGCAAGGGTGAGCATGAAAGTTGCCCAGCAAGTTTAAATACAATAATATAACGATATATCATGATTGAAAAGTATGAATAATAAGCTGGCTATAATTCATCAATATAATTGAGAACTAGCACGAACAAACTTTTGACTGAACAAGTTTTAAACATGAACAAACATTTCTGAACCAACTGGTAATGAAGGTGATCAGCCTTTAATACCTGACTTATACATGCAAGATGTACAGAATACAATTTTCATGACAATCAGCAATGATTAACCATCAGCTTGAATAAAACACTCTTATTAGAGTTAAGTACAAAGAAACTTGCCTGAAACCGTTGATTACCGCAACATAATTTTTAACGCTTTACCCGAAGACCTAATATTAATAATATAGATCTTCAATAATTAGAATAATATCATCACAGTATAATACTGTTATATTTATATCCACATAATAACCTAAACACATTACAACATAACCATATTAGTCTATAATTCACATAAGACTTAGTATCAGTTAGACTATTAAGTTTGAGTTGAAACTGATACAATTTTAACATCCCGACGGTCTAGTCGGTCAACACTCGAGTTTAAGTTCAGTTAAACTCTGCTTAAGCACTTAACCTAGCCATAGAATCACATTTATATGATTTAACACTCGCTTTTTCATTTCATAAGTTATTCGTTAACACCTAGTAAGTTAAATACTAATTCAGCAACCTGGATTCTAAATCTAGCAACTAAATTACCAACTTAGCAGCCTGGATTCCAAATCCAGCAACCTGAATTCCAAATCCAGCAATCGAAACTGCAATCCAGCAAACTAGGATTCAACATATTATATAATCCAGCAAACTGTATTCTATATCCGTGTCACGGAAATACCAAATCAGTTTATTATTTTCATATCATTTGTCCAAACACATATACACATATTTCATCCACAAGAATTATTTTTCCATAATTTTCCAACTTCCTTTGATATTTTTCAAAAATTAATACTAGTGTGTAGCTTAAGAAATTAGCTACCTCGTGCTTAACTCCAAACATTCCTATCACTCGGGATAACCTTATATATGTTAACTTGATGCTCCATTTTAAATTTTGTGACAATCGGAGTTGTAGAACTCCGTTTATAGCGATTTCTGTCGGAAAATCACAAAAATTGTAATGGTCATAACTTGGTCGTTTTAACTCGGAATTAGCTCATTTTTGGACACGAGCTACATAATACCATATATTTTCATTTTCCAAAAGCCTAGAATTTTTCTCATTAAACAAATGTCCGAAACAGCCCCCGGAAAATTCTGGGCAGCAACTTTTTGTCATTTGGCAGTTTTGGAGTCCTTCACCAAAACTTAAATAAAATGAAATCTATAACTCCGATTAATGATGCGTCAATTTTTTTTGGTTTGTATCTTTCCGAACTATAGTTTTCATCTATCACAATCCGTATTTGGACAAGTTAAGCTCCTAGAAATTATCCCGGAAGTGGCTATTACAAACTGTCATTCTAACAGTTTTTATTACCTTTGTGTAGTTTAGGAGAAATCCCATAACTTGTTCAATATTCAACCTATTTGAGTAATTCCAAAGGGATTTTACCCTTAACACATATATCTAGTATCCTAAGAATATAAATCATAAATATCCATCATAGATTTCAAGAAAAATCAAAACCTAACACTCACTTTAAAAGTTCAAACTTTTCTGAAAAAATTACATTTTTCTATTCCTTTTAATTCCAACCAAATCAACACCCAATATGGGTAGATCTAAACATAAAATACTCATAAACACATATATCTAAGGTTTTTGAGTTTAGAAACAAAGATTTAAGATTTGATCTTCAACCAAAAATTACATGAACAAAAAGGGTTTATACCTTTGTTTCTCCTTCTTCTTCTTCTTCTTCTTCTTCTTCTTCTTCTTCTTCTTCTTCTTCTTCTTCTCCTTGTGGCTGCCGAAATGCTCCTCTCTTCTCTCATTCTCTCTCTATCCGTTCCTCCCTTCTCTCTTTCTCTCTCTCTCTTAGTTCATTTGGTTTGCTAATAATAAATGAGAGAGAAATGGAATGGGTCTTGGGTTAGTAATTTGAGTAGATATATTATATATAACTATGTTACACTATCTCAATCCTTCTCCTTTTCTCTCCCAAGTCATCCGGCCATGTGGTCTCAATTACTCCCATCAATTCACTCTCTTTCGAACCACTAAATCATTGCTTACAAGAGAGAACAAAGTGTTGGCCAATTAATATGTTGACACATAAGAGGAGTTAGTATGAGTTGGTCACCAACTAAAGTGAATAAATCACATTCATCCCTCCTTTCCTACCTTCTCCATAACCGGCCACTTGGCCTAATATTGCCCCAATTTTTGGCTTCTTTACTAAATGCTTATTTGATTTAAAAAATGTCCAAAAAGTCCTCTCCCACTTGGGCTAAAGTTGGGCCATTCCTTTAATGTTTTGGGCTTTCCAAAATTAACCCATTGAACATAAAAAATTTAATTCTTTGGGCCATGAAAATCAATCATAGTCCAACACTATTAATATAACCAAATGTCCATTATGCCCTTCCTTCAATTGGGCTCCAAATTTGGGCCACTCTTAAATCTTTTGGGCTTAACAATAAAAATATTTGGGCCACTCAATTAATGTATTGCTTGGGCCTCTAACTAATTTCATTCGCCAACACTTGGACTATAAAATATACATAGTCCAATATCTTAAATTCTCATCCAACCCAATTCATTAGGGTTTCAATTTTCTCAATTATAACATAAATCCTTACTCACAAGCCCATTCATTTCCTTAACCCAATTAGACTTGCTATAATTAGGTTATAAAATTAATCATTTGAGATATATAGAATATATCTCCTAGAATTAGCAAGTATTCTAAATACCACAATTCTCTTTTTCCATAACCCTTAAGTTATTAAATCCTTCATTCCTAATATATATAATTAGGGTTACACTAGTTTCTTTTGGTTTGTTTATATAATAAACAAATATAAACCATCACCTAATGTTCATATTCCTTACACACAACTTTTTAACCCTTAGGGTTTAATACTTTGCATTTAGGATTTCCAAATTAGGGTTTAAATTCTCGAAATAGAAATTAAAGTTTCTGAGCGTATCGTTAGGGTTTCTAACATTTCGTTAGATTTTTCTAACTTAATAAACATATGATTAACATAACTTTAGGGTTTGCTAAAGTTATAACTTATCTGATCAATCATTGATCTTAAATCATTATGTTTCACATATATAACCAAATATACCGACTAGTATTCCCTTCGATACTTATCCCTGATAATTTTTCAAAAGAATTTTAAATCTATCATAATCTTATACCTCATTACTAGACTATCACTTATAGTCTATCACATAATTCAAGTCTTATCCAAAACTTTTGAAATTCTTGGAATTTCATTACATAACTGCCAATTCCATACACTTGTTTCTTGTCTAGGTCCTAGTATTGAACCTTAAATCAATCAATTATGATTTTCATAAATTGTCTAATTTCTCGGGTTGTCACAAAAACTTATTCATCATTAATATTAGAATTCACAATATTTAACAATCAGGTCATTCCCAGGAAAGAGGGGGCTTTCCGATAAAGATTTCTCCTTTTTGGCGCGCAATTAGGTGACCAAACCTCTCCTTGACAGAACTTCTAGACATTGTCAATATTGCAATTAATAATATGAATAACTTTGCCATCTCAATTATTGATTTAATAATATAACATATTATATAGATGATACTGTGACAATAATTGAATCAATAATATGAGAGATATGACGCAGTAATTACTATAGCAATAATTGAGTATAACTGAGTGACTTCTCACGTAAGCATCAATAATCAATACCCTGTGATGCTATACAACCACGCGTATTACTGTACTTTTACTACCGGGTAGTTCAACAGTTTTAACGGTAACACTTTCGTCGTTATTTTTATAAAAAGATAATTCTGTCGTTTTCTAAGGACGAAAATACTTCCGTTGTGGGGTCCACCAATGATTGTGCTGTCGAACGAATATTCCCCAACCAAACGAATATTTTATAACAATTTTCTTACTATGCAAAAATTTTCACATATCACCTTTAACTTTTACCTTTTATCAATTTAACCATTTACGAAATAAAATAATAATTATAAGAAAATTGAATACTTTCATTTCATAAAATTCGGGGTCTTACAATCTCCCCTCCTTATGAAATTTCGCCCTCGAAATTTACGTACCTGGTAGTTCGAAGAGATGAGAATACCCTACTTTTTTTCGGATTATACTTTCCCAGTTATTTCCTCTCTATCTTGATTTTTCCATTTTTCATCTACTGTATTTCAGATATCATTCTAGAATACATCTTGAAAACAAAGGTTAATTGACATGCCACATATTATCTCTATTTTCTGACCGACCAATTAAATACCAAATAAACTTAGGTATGTCATACTAGCGAAGGAATTCTCCGTCTCTCCCCTCCTAGTTCTTGTCTCACATCTCAGCCAGGGATCATATCCCTAAGCTTTGATACCAACTGTGACGCCTCAAAAACAGGTATACGTCACCCATCTCGAGTCGCTTGATGTATCGTACATAAATTCAAATACAACATAATTATACAACAGTCGTGTAAAATACGACAAAACATAGCTGAGAGTTTAAATAAGAATATTGTCATCTAGACAATATCCACACACAATGGTGTCCTCATTAAAATTATTATCACATTATTTCGTAGAACAGTGAGGACTACTAAAGCCATTTATCCTTGACCATCACATCATTCCCCGACTCGTCCCAGATATATTCTTATTTATCCAGAATTCAATAACGTCCAAATTGTCAA
This sequence comes from Panax japonicus, assembly GCA_020205505.1. Taxonomy (NCBI): domain Eukaryota; kingdom Viridiplantae; phylum Streptophyta; class Magnoliopsida; order Apiales; family Araliaceae; genus Panax; species Panax japonicus. The sequence goes on from CM035114.1 coordinate 36,442,735, forward strand.
CATGATACTGCTTTGTAGAGAAAAATTCAAGAATAATCTTCATGCACCAAAAATAATTTGGAAAGAAAAGAAATATATTTTTTGGGTGAATAGTACCCCAAGAATAGTTCTTCGGGAATAGTACCCCGACAAGAAAATTGTCCTGAATACCTGAGTGAATGATAATAGAGTGAATAGTAATTGGGTGAATAGTAACCCATGAATAGTAACTCACGAATAGTACTTCAGGATGAAAAGTGCCCCGAATACCTGAGTGAATAATACTAGAGTGAATAATAACTGGGTGAATAGTAATTCATGAATAGTAACTCGTAAAAAAATACCAAAGAAAATAATATTCCATGACGAGTACTAAAGAAATGATATCTCATACGAGTATAATAGAAAATACGAAACTGCAAATGGATTTTCACCCACCATTCGGTAATCCACGTAGATAGATCATTTCCACAATTTAATAAAGAATGAATACGAAGGAGGTTTCACCATGCATGCTATAATCCACATAGATAGGTTATTCCAACAAAATAATAAATAGTTGAATAACAGAAGAATTCACCAGGCATGCGATAGACCGCGCGAACAGGTTATTCCAATAAAATAATAAATAATGGAACCAGGTCATGCGTAATAAGCACAGACAGGATATTCCAATAGAATAATAAAGAACGGAACCAGGTCATGCGTAATCCGCACAGATAGGATATTCCAATAGAATATTAAAGAACGGAACCAGGTCATGCGTAATCCGCACAGACAGGATATTCCAACAGAATAATAAAGAACGAAATAACAACAGAATTCACCAGGCATGCGATAGACTACATAGATAGGTTATTCCAACAGAATAATAATGAATGGAATAACAGAAGAATTTCACCATGTATGCGGTACTTCGCATAGATAGGTTATTCCAACATAATAATATAGAATGGAATAATAACCCTTACGAGTATTCAAAGAAAATAACTCTCTTCATGAATACGAAAGAATAATACCCTTACCTCAAAAAAATATTTGATACTGGAATAGTGAGGTATCAGACTTCTCTTCTTCTTTCTCTCTATAATAATTGTTCTATAGCTTTAGTGAATTGTTTAGAAATGAATGAAGAATGAACTTCTATTTATAAGAAAATATAGTTTCGATAATTGCATATTTTGGGGCTCGAAATATTACAGTATAATACCTTCCTCTTTTCCTTCATTTTTAATTTAGTCCTGCAAGTATTATCAAACTTGCACCACCTCCCCCAACAGTAAATAATGTGAATCAATAGTAAATCATATGACTCAATAGCTCTAGACGTGTGAAAAAATTAATTATAGTATAGTACCTTCATTTATACCTCTATTTTTAACTTAGTTATGCAAGTATTATCAATCTTGCACCAACTCCCCTAATAGTAATGAATGTAAATCAATAGTATACACATGTGAACAAATAGTTATAATCATGTGAATCAATAGCAAATAATTGCTTATTTATCCGATTAATTACCCGATTGGTCAATATAACCTCCAGATATCAATTATTATCGAAATAAATGTTGATTTCCACTTATAGTAATAATTTCCACACAATGGAACTATCAATTTGATCTTTAATCACAAACTTATTCATCATTAATATTATAATTCACAATATTTAACAACCAGGTCGTTCCCAGCAAAGATGGGGCTTTCCGATAAGGATTTCTCCTTATTGGCGCGCAATTAGGTGACCAAACCTCTCCTTGACAGAACTTCTAGATATTGTCAATATTGCAATTAATAATATGAATAACTTTACCGTCTCAATTATTGATTTAATAATATAGCATATTATACAGATGATACTATGACAATTATTGAATCAATAATATGAGAGATATGATGCATCAATTACTGTAGCAATAATTGAGTATAACTACGTGACTTGTCACGTAAGCATTAATAATCAATACCGTGTGCTACTATGTAACCACGCGTATTACTGTACTTTTACTACCGGGTAGTTCAACAATTTTAACGGTAACACTTTCGCCGTTATTTTTATAAAAAGTTAATTATGTCATTTTCTAACTACAACAATACTTCCATTTTGGGGTCCACCAATGATTGTGCCGTCATACGAATATTCCCCGACAAAAATAATATTCCCAGACCAAACCAATATTTTATAACAACTTGCTTACATTGCAAAAAATTTCACATATTAGCTTTAACTTTAACCTTTTATCAATTTAACCATTTATGAAATAAAATAATAATTATAAGAAAATTGAATACTTTCATTTCATAAAATTCGGGGTCTTACATATTCTATCAGTTGTTATACTGTTGAAGGCTAAGGATAATTTATTCTGCATTATCTTAGTCATAATATTTCTTACTAGGCTAGTTGAGCTCACCCTTTTCTTTGATTGTTTTCTTCAGGAAATGAGAATATAGCTGGGACGAGTCGGGGAATGGAGTGATGGTCTAGGATAAGTGGCTATAATAGTCCTCACTATTCTATGAAATAGTGTGATAATAATTGTAATGAGGACTCCATTGAGAGTGGATATTGTCTAGAAGAAAATATTCGTGTTAAAACTCTGAGCTTATGTTTTGTCATATTGTACACGACAGTTGTATAATTAAGTTGTATTTGTATTCTGTACCAAGTATTTGGTGACCAAAGATGGGTGATGTATACCTATTTTGAAGGCGTCACAGTTGGTATCAAAGCTTAGGGATATGATCCCTGGCTGAGTGTGAGACTAGAACTAGGAGGGGAGAGATGGGATAATCCTTTGCTAGTATGACCTACCTAAGTTATTTGTTATTTAATTTATCGGTCAGAGTATAGGGATAATATGTGGTATGTCAATTAACCCTTGTTTTGTGACAGTGTTTGAGAATGACATCTAAAAATGTTGAGATAAGCAATGAGGCACATGAGACTGTTGAGTCACCGACGATAACCAGGATAATGTGCATCAAGAAGGCAATAATCCTCGTGCAAACAACAACACCAACCAAATGATGAACGATGGTATGTTTAGGAACTTTTTAGAATTTATGTAAAACCAAACGAGAGAGACTCCTGTTCAAAATGTAGTTGTAAACATAGGCAACTCACGGTTGGTCATCGCTAAGCAGTTCAAGGCAGAGATGTGGATAAAGTAGATCACCAAGATATTTGATGTCTTGGAATGCTTAGAGGACAAAAAGGTTCCTTTTGCCAACTTTATGTTGCGAGAAGAGGCAGATCATTGGTGGAAATCTGTAAAACGTACTCAACCTGCCGCACTAAAGATGTCTTAGGAGTAGTTCCGAGAATTATTCAACGAAAAGTACTTTCTCAAAAGTATTCATGACATGAAGGAGGTGGAATTCATCAAGTTGGAGCAAAATAATATGACTGTGTCGCAGTACGAGGCTAAGTTTGCTAAGTTGTCCTTCTTTGCATCCCATATGGTCAATAATTAGGAATGACTGATGCGAATATTTCTAAGAGGTTTGAAACCAAAAATACGTCAAAACATCATTTCTCACAAACTTTATTTATATTCAGATGTTGTGAATAGGGCTCAATTATTAGAGCGCGATAATGAGTAAGCCCAATATAAAGACAACGACCAATATCACGATAATAATCGTACTGGTGCCAACGGCCATCGGAACAACGATAACCATCGTGAAGGAAATTATCAGGCAATAAATGGTAACAACTTTGGTGGTAATCATGGCCAAGATAATAGGAAATGTGAACTAAGTGGGAACAATTTTAAGAAGAGAAGATTCAATAATGACGAAAAGACATCGGCAGCAGCATCAGCACCTGTTTCAAAGGAAAAAGAACGACCACCGATCGTATGTTTCAAATACGGACATAAGGGACAAATCAGTCCAAACTGTACGCAGCAACCCAAAGCGTGTTTTAATTGAGGAAGAGAAGGTCACCTAGCTCGATTTTGTCGTGTAGTGAATTCAAGTCCAACTGGGATGGTGACACCAAAAGATGTCCCAGACAAGTCAAAGTCGGTAGTTTAAGTGAGAGTGTTTATTGAGGAACCCGAACAAAGTTATTATGGGTAAGTTAATCATAAATGCTTACGAAGTCTATACCTTATTCGATGCGGTTCTACCTACTCTTTTATTTCTCATACTTGCGCTCAACATTTAAATTTAACTCCAAAGAAATTAGACTTTGACTTATCGGTTGAAACTCTGTTAGGAGAAACCTTCGTTACATCAACTATTTATAAACTTTGTTTGATTCAAATCAGTACCCTCATGTTACCAGTTGATCTTATCTCTTTGAAAATACTTGTCTTTGATGTGATTATAGGAATGGACTGGTTAACTATTCATCGTGCTAAAATTGATTATTTTCATAAGGTTATTAGTTTTCATATTCCTAACCAACTTATTATGCAAATTCAAGTAACCAAACCACTAAAGTCAATCACTATCATATCAAGCCAAAAGTGAAGAGCCCCGAGCCTTTCGCTGGTGACTTCCTTGTGTGGGAATGCACCAAAGCCAGACTTTCCATAGGGGACGCTGTGAAAACGGCAGCAAATTAATAGGTATCAATGTGAGGTACTATCCATGTCTTGGATGAGAGTCATAATTCTGAATGATATTTATATCGTTAATAAATTTCTTGACGTATTCCCTAAAGACTTCCTGGCCTACCTCAGAGTGTGAAATCGAATTTTGTATTGACCCAAGTACAAAACCCATTTCTAGAACCCTCAAATATTTCTTCACCCAAAACTAATGTAACTCGGGTCGAAGACGTTGGCTCGAGTTGTTGAAGATTACGACCATACCATTCAATATCATCGTGGAAGAGCGAACGTGGTAGCTGATGAGTTGAGTATAAGATCGTATACAGTTACGAGTGTGATGTTGTTAACACAAAGACCCATTTTATATAATTTACAAAGGATAGAGATAGAGTTAAAGACTCAAAGAACCTACATGAAGATAGCGAATATATGATTAGAATCGACTTTAATCGATAAAGTTAAAGTTGCTCAAGCTACAGACTCAGAGCTTATGAATGTGAAGAAGAAGGTGCAAGAAGGCGTTATTTTAGAAGTAAGAATCAACGAAGAGAGGAAATCTCAACCCTCAATTTTATTGATCTATTTGAAATCCTCGATCGAGTAGGAACTGTGGCCCCTAGACTCGCTTTACCACTAAGTATGTCGCGTGTTCATAACATTTTTCACATATCGATGTTACGTAAATATGTGGATGACCCAAACCACATTATTGAATTAGAACAGGACGAGATAACAGAATATTTAACGTATGAGGAGATACCGGTTAAAATGTTGGATAAGAAGGAATATATTATACGCTCAAAAGTTGTACCTCAAGAGTTAGAATCTGACGAGGTATCCTCATCTTTTCGACAAACCAAGTACGTACCCTAATTTTGAGGACGAAATTTCATAAGAAAGGGTGATTATAAGACCCCAACTTTTATGAGTAAAGATTAATTTTTCTCGAAATAAATTTTTGAATATTATGGTATAGATTTGATATAATGTTATAGTTGTGGGTAATATTTAAAAATTTTGCAAAGTAAGCAAGTTGTTATAAAATATTCGATTGGTCCGAAATTTTTTGTTTTAACAGGGAATATTCGTACGACGACACAATCATTAGTGGAACCCACAACGGATGTATTGTCGGAGTTAGAAAATGACATAAACATCTTTTTATATAATAACGGCGAAAGTTTTACCGTTAAACTGTTGAAATACCTAGTGGTAAAAGAACAGTAATACGAGTGGTTGCATATTAGCATACGGTATTGTACAATATCTTTGAGTATTGATGCTTATGTGAGAATTCACTCAGTTTTATTCAATTATTACCACAATAATTGTTGCATAATATCTCTCATATTATTGATTCAATTATTGTCATAGTATCATCTGTATAATATTTTATATTGTTAAATCAATAATTGAGACGATAAATTTATTCATATTATTATTTCCAATATTAACGATGTCTAGAAAGTTCTGTCGAGGAAAGGGGTTTAGTCACCTAATTGCGCGCCAATAGGGAGAAATCCTTAACGGAAAGCCCCCTCTTTCCTAGGAATGATCTGGTTGTTAAATATTGTGAGTTATAATATTAATGATAAATATGTTCGTATTGATTAAAGAGGAAATTGATATTTCCATTGTGTTAGGATTATTAGTATTAATGGAAATCGACATTTATTTCGATAATAATTGACTTCTGGAGATTAAATTTACCAATCGGTAATTAATCAAATAAATGAGCAATTAATTTCTATTAGTTCACATGCATATAACTATTTGTTCACATGAATGGAACTATTGATTCACATAATGTACTATTAGGGGAGGTGGTGCAAGTTTGATAATACTTGTAGAACTAAATTAAAAATAGAGGAAAAAATAAAAGTACTATACTGTAATAATTAGAGCCCTAAAACGTGCAATTATCGAAACTATGTTTTCCTATAAATAGAAGCTCATTCTTCTTTCATTCTCACCAATTCACTAAGACTCACAAGAGAAATTATAGAGAGAGAAGATATAGAGAGAAGCTATAGAAAGAGAAGCTATAGAGGGAAAGAAAAAGAGTATTTTACTACTTCACTATTGTAGTATTCAGCCTTCTACTAAGGTAATGGGTATTATTTCTTTCATATTCGTAAGTGATATTATTTTTGTTCAATATTCGTATGAAATAATATTTTCTTCCATACTCTATAGTATGTAAGTAATATTATTTCATTTCGTATCCCTAATTCTACACTCATTTTTGTTGAAGTATTGCTTCTATACTCTGTGAAATTAGTAGAATATCTTTGAAATTTGCTCTTTATCTAGTATCGAATTTCAAGAAAATTTTTCTGAACATTCTTGTTAAATTTTGAGTTTTTTATGCCGGAGTACTATTCATGGGTACTATTCATTTATACGACACTATTCATATGTACGGTACTATTCACAGAGTACTATTCATAGATACTATTCATAAATATAGTACTATTCATAAATACGGTATTATTCACAAAGTACTATTCATAAAGTACTATTCATGGGGTACTATTCATGAAATACTATTCACAGGTTACTATTTAAAAAGTAATATTCTCAAAGTACTGTTCATGGGGTACTATTCACTCGGGTACTATTCACTCGGAGTACGATTCATGACAAAAATTGATTTCTTTTCTGTCCAAATCATTTTTGATACAATATTATTCTTGAATTTTACTCCACAAAGTAGTATCATGTTGGCAATTTGGATATTATTGAATTCTGGATAAATTAAATTATAAATCTTTAAAATTTATCCTTGTTTTCATTTAATTGAATTCATATATCATTGTCATCATCCTCATGCTTATATTGTGATGAAAGTCATATGTGGCTTACGTGCATAAATGGTCTATTGATTGGTATGATTATAACTATCGACGTCAGGATTTTTGAGTGTCCCTTTTCGTTACTTGTTCTTTAGTGTTCTCATGTTAATGTGAGATTTGTTTGAAAAAACAAGTGAAAAAGGTCCGACATGTATAATGTCGACGATTTGACTTTAAGAGTCGCCAATTGGTGTATTTAACTGGTTGCACTAACGCAACCGAAAAAGGTTTACACATTGACCTAGTGATTTGACACTGCTAAACGGGTCTGTGAAAACGAGATTCATTTTGGGTTCGGGGGTTTGATTATGCGGAGGGAAGGTGTTAGGCACCCCCCGACATCCGTGTTACCACAGTGACCGCCACTTTTTAAAGAAACTGTTATATGAATATGTGTGTGTGTGGATCAATGTATAATTATTTTGAAGTAGTGCTGTACCTCGTTTGCACCTATATACATAGGGTTTTAATTTATAGAAAAATTCAATTTTAAACAAGATATAGCAATGAAGTTTTATAAAAAGAGGTTTTTTCAAACCCTGTGCTCAATAGTAATTGAGGCCTTTGATACTACCATTTTATTATTAAATGTTCGGCTTGTTTACTTTTATTTTTGAGATGCGAAGCATTCTCGAGAAAATAATATACAACAGTGCCAAAATCCTCACGGGTATGACAGCCATCCAAGGAAATTCAATAACTGTAAAGTAATGTACAAGCTGCTCACAGCTGAAAAATGTCCATCATGGGAACCGAATCTAGATTCAGTAAACTGAATCTGTGATCATATGATTCCTAGGCTCACATGATACTGCAGTATGTATGAAAGGTAGTGAGCAGTTATACAGACTTGATCAACCACCACGAAGCAACTCCATGGGGGATCGAAATGTAAATATATTAAAGGGGTATATATATATATATACATATATATATATATATATATATATATATATATATATATATATATATATATGTGGACATAATCAACCACCACGAAGTAAACTCTGGGTGGGACGAAATGTAAGTATAGCAGTAAAAGCAATCAACTGCCACGAAGTAAACTCTAGGCAGGACGAAATGTAAATAAAGCTGTAAAAGTGATCAACTACCATGATTAAACTCCAGGCGAGACGAAATGTAAATAAAGCTGTAAAAGGCCAAGGTGGAAACTTCAGGCCTAACAGAAATGTAAATATGTATATATATATATATATATATATATATATATATATATATATATATATGTTTGTGTGTGTGTGTACAGATATTTATAAAAGCAGTAAACACACTGGATGTGAATTCAGGCTCATCGGATATGTCCGACAATAATTATATATATGAGAGTATATATATATATATATATATATATATATATATAAGCGAGTAAATGTACCTGATGTAAAATCCAGGCTCATCAGATATGTCTAACAACAATTATATATATAAGTATATATATATATACATATATATATATATATATATATATATACAAAAACAGATAAATGCTCCAGACAAAAGTCTAGGCTCAATCGAGGCATAAATCGATAATGTTTGTCCATATATGAAATATATACATATATAAGTATATATAAACAGACAGAAATGAAAACCACAGACCGAAGTCTGGGCAAACGCACACAACAAGACTCCCAGTGTGTATAACAGTGTGTGCTAATATGAGAAGAATACTTTATAAAATGTAAGAAGGCAGTGGGCTTCCAAAGTAGACTTCTATGACTTTATATGGATAAACATTCAGCTCCCGCCAGATAAAAAGATAGCTATATGTGAGCTAACAGAATTTTATAGAAGAGGAAAAACTTAATAGGGGTGTATACAGGGTAAAATGGACAGGGCTTCCTAGCCTTTTTCTCACCTTCTCCCCCTCAAATGGCTGACCCTAAGGTCTATATTTATAGACTGATGGCCGAAGGTGTACCTGCGGCAGCCTTTGATATACCTGTGGCTGGTCGTGGCGCATCCGGGCCTCACGAGTTCCATCGTCTCAAAGTACATGCACTCGTGCAATGTAATGTCCGCTCGAACTTGCAGAACTTCAATCCGAGCATTTGAACGAGGTGTACAAGACCATCTTCAGACTGCTTTTGTCGAGAGTTACGCAATGACATGGGATTTACCCTTTTTGATTCCAGGAAGATGGGTCCATGACCGAAATAGCATTCTCGGGTTCCCGTCAGGTAATCCGGTGAGCTGTTTCGCGTAGTTTTCGCTCTAAAGTTAAGATATGAGTCTTGTGGGACTAATTTTGAATCAATTTGAGTTGACATGAGTGTATTTGATTTGAAGTGAAGTTGAGTTAGCAAAATGACCATTTTTCCCCTCCCGGGGTTATCTCCGGTTTCGCACAGTTGTAGCAGGTTTTTCCCAGGGTTATCTCTGAGATGGTCATGATGTTGACTATGAATGTACTTCAGGTTATCTCTGAGGTTGGAATTAATGTTGTGGTCCTCCAGGATTACCTCTGGAGTGTGAAAAAGATGTTTTTGCCCACTTGCACAGTTAGTAATAGGAAAAGAAAATTTTGAGTGTGTACAGATGCCCCTCTTTATCATGTTCATGCAATGCAATGGAATGGACATGATAAAGATTAGTAGACACTTGAAACATAACAATGTATGTTTATTGATGCAGATCGCAATGTAGTGAATGTGATGATGAATGTTTAAAATGTTTTCGTAAATCATAGTTCGCAAATTGCACATCGCATTTCGTACTTCGCATTTCGCATATCGCAAATCACAAATTGCAATGTAATGAATGTTATGATGCATGTTTAAAATGTTTTCGCAAATTGTTATACCTTTACCGGGGATTGCTGATGCCTTTGCTGGTGTTGACTTCAATGGTTTTGCTTTTTGTCGGTGTTGTTAATGTATGTTTAATGAATAGAAATTGAGATGTCATCGATGCATACGCTGGTAGTTTACAATGGTGCCTACCCTGATGGTAGTTTGATAACAGATCATACCCTGCTGGTAGTTGACATCACCCAACTATTTTGGTTCCCATTCGAACGATAGTATACAAAGCTTTCATTGTTGGACTGTCTTGATGTTGCACTGAATTAATACCAATGGTTTTGAATACCAGATCTCCCGATACCTTCGCTAAAGTTTCAAAGGTTTGCCTCATTAGATTCTACCTGATGTTACGCTGGATAGAGATGTACGTTGATGTAGCGCCTCACCCTTTTTGAGGTGGTTTATAGTTTCCTTTCGCTGTTGAGTGCTTGTGCCCCATTTCCTTGAACATTTGATTTGCAACCCGACTGAACTGATGATCTGAATGACGCTGATATCCCTGGGGGGTGCAGTTTGCACTTTCGCTGTCGAACTTTAAACTTTAGTATAGAGGCCTTAACTTATGAGGATTTGGTGTAAATTAACATGTTTGATAGTGTAGATTTCATTCACGAGACCCTTTGTTATTGGGCTTCTGCTCTTAAGTTATGAACTTTGTTGAGAATTTTCCCCTTTGTTTGTAGGGGCAAACTAATGTAGCCATGATTCTTTTAAGAAGTTTTCCTTCTTTTGATGAGAGGCCTGATCGTGCCTTAAAATCCTTCTCTTTCCTGGAATCAGAAAATGCCCCAGTTATTTAAATACTGATGTCGGGGATTCATACAAAAAACTCTCTTTGTTGATGAAGTCGCAAGTGAGTAATATCCTGAATCGCTTGTGAGCCGATATGAGGGAAGCTTTGATGATGATGGACCATGCTAATGGTGTTGACTGCGGCATTTTCCTCTTTAGGATAGTTGATAAATGCCCCAGTGTTGAGTTGTCACTATTTCCGAGATTGCCCAAGTCTTGTTGTAGGCATCGCAATTTTGGGTTGTCGTCAATTTTGAAATTGCCCCAGCCTTGCTTGTTGTCTGGGATAGTCTCTTTGACAGATGGGCTGATAAGATGCTGAGATTGTAAAAGGCTTTTACCTCTATACTAGATGGTTAACAAGTATAGGATTTGGGTTTTGATGCCTTCAATCATTATTCCTAACTTGTTATTGCAATCGGTCTTAATTTTCTTCTGATTTGATGAAGACTCGTGATTAAGGGTGTCTAATCTTTGAAGGTCCTCACTTCTGGTTGTCTTGGCATATCGTTGTTTCTTCCTTTTTGGGATTTGTGCCAGATTTGATGGAATGACATTGCAGTGTTGTTGGGTCTTCTCCACATATGTCGCTGACTTGGAGGGTCATTCTTGGGATCGATGTTTGGATTCGAACGTTTCTATTGAGGGTCAGACCTCACCACTGATGGTTGCCTACGTACTCCCGTGAGTGGGAGATCAGGTTTGCGTAGTTCCTACTTAACGAGATAAATAGTTTAAGATGTATTTGTTTGAGAAGTGTTTGTTTGGGTTTTTGGGTTTTTGTTTGGTTTGACCGCACCATAAATGGTTGCCTACGTACTCCCATTGAAGAGGGGAGATCAGGTCTTTTGTAGTTCAGGCTTGATGAGCTAAAACCTGAATGACTTGATTTTTTATTTTTTATTTTTTTCTTTCTTTTTTCTTTCTTTTTCTTTTTCTTTTTGTTGTTTTTGTTTTGTTTTTTTCTTTTTTTTCTTTTCTTTTTTTTCTTTACATGCATGGAAAATAAAAGTATATTGTGAAGGAAGTGATATTGTCCCAACATCTTCTAGAACTCACAACTTTATCGCCTGGACCTACATCTTTTGGCTAGTTGAGGCCTGATAGTCCAGTTGTCAGTGGTTGTGTCTCCTTCAAGGATCGGGACAGAGGTTACTTCTTGGTTTTGAATGTCTTCACTTATGGCCATAACTTGATCGCTTCCTTGTTCAACACATTCCTCGGGGATTCTTCAGCTAGACCCATCGCAAAAAGATATGAACTCTTGATTCTTTGATGGGTGGGTTTTCCCGACAACCTCGCTACCTTTTCCTTCATCTGTTCCTTCACACTTTTCCTAGGCTTGAGAGGATTCGACCATAAAATCTCCCTCAAACTGCTATCGCATTTCTTGCAAGGAACTTTCCTTTTATGCTTTTTCTTCCTTGGAAAGGATCAGTATTTCTTTCGCATCATCCAAGGTTATAAGATCTGGACTGTGGTTGTCATCTTTGGGCCACAGGATATTGGAGGTTGGCGGAGGAATCTCCTTTGGGGATTCCCTTGTCTCCTTTGTCATTTTCTGTATTAGGATCATTCCATCTTGGGTTCTGCCAGGATTATTGCTCATAGCCTTTACCTCATTTACAATGCTTGTCTTGAGTGGACATCTTAAGCTTTTTATTGCCTTCTCCACTTTTTTGGTCATGGAAATTTCTATCTCCAGCTCTCCATTTTCAATGAGATCCTGGATTTTATGTCCCAAAGACCAGCATTCCTCATTCGTATGTCCAAGTGAGTTAGAATTGTAGTGACATATCTTGGTGGAATCATAACTCTTTATCTTGGGATTTATATAGGAGGCAGCAACTCAGTAATCTTTCCTCCGCTTATCAGAAAGTGTAGCATTTCTTCATTGAATTTGCTTAGAGTGGTGAATTTTTGGACTCTTGTGGAGGTTGTTTGATCTTTCTTCTTTGAGAATTTGCATTCCCCCAAGCGACTTTTCCGTTGGTAAGGTCTGCTAGCAATTTTATCATCCCCCTTTTCTTGGCCTTCTGATAGTTGAGTTAAGAAATGCCTCATATCCTAATGTTGGCGCACTATTAGCTTAGCTGGCTGATTTACTTGGTTCTGCATCGTCACTAATTTTTGCATTACCATGTTACTTTCCTCCGAGTTTTCCCACTGTAGGACATTTGTTTTGTGCCTTTGGGGGTAGTCCTCTATCCTTCGTATGCACTTACGAATTGGATACATTTTAGCGCTTCCTGACTCGATCATGTTTACTTCTTCTGTATAATGCTGCAATGGAAGGTTGGTATTGATGTTTTGTTGATCAGGTTGTTGGACCACAATACTGCCACTTTCGATCAGATTTTGAATTTTATGCTTTAAGGACCAACAATCTTCTGTATCGTGTCCTGGAGACCCTGAGTGGTAAGCGTATTTCTGGCTTGGATTGTATCTTTTCCTCCCTAGTTCCAGAGGTAGAGCCAGTTCGGTAATTTTCTTGTGATCTATTAATATCGCCAATACATGTTCAAGGCAATCACCTAGTGCAGCGAACACCCAATTTTACGTTCTTTCAAATTTTCTTTTCCTATCGGGATATTGGTTGAATGCAGCCTATTGTTGAGATGGAAGATTGTCTTATATTTTTCGAATGGGGGGGGTGTAGGTTGGTCTCCTAACTTGCCCCTGTATAGCAAGGGATACATCTTTATTGCCTTTATCGAGTACACCCTTGGGATCGCTTGCATACTTGTCAGTCTGTATATGTTTGGCGACTGCTTCCAAGGCAGCGAAGTCTTCAATCTTGCCTACCTTCAGGCCCATCTCTGCCATTTCGCTGTGTTTGATCATTTCTGAGAATGGCTTTCCTATGCCTGCTAGGATCCTCTCATAGTAAAGCGCCTCTTGAATGTCAATAAACGTCATTACCATATCAGCTTCTATCATTGATGGATTAACTTGTGCTGCAAGACGTCTCCACCTTTAGGCATATTCTCGGAAAGATTCAGTACTTTGCTTTTTGACTTAAGTCACTTGGTATCGATCCGGTGCCATTTGTTACTGTAAACTGTACTGATTTAGAAAGGCGTGGGCCAATTCTTCTAAATTGTGAATTTTGGCATTGTCAAGTCGGGCATACCAGGCTTTAGCGTCTCCAATGAGACTCTTTTAAAAAAGCTGCATTCTGATGTTTTCATCTTCAGCATAAGATCCCAGTTCGCCAATGTACACTTTCAGGTGCATATAGGGATCGCCTTCCCCATTGTACTTTTCAAACTCTAGGACTTTGAATTTGGCAGGATAGCGAGCCCCTAGGAATATGTAAAGATCTGAATAGGTGACACTCCCATAATTTCTAGTCCCTTTGATTGATCGGATGGTCTCCTCCATTTGTTGGACTTTCTTTCTTATATCCCCAGTTTCTCGATCATCCTTGAGATTTATGATTTCTTTATTGGAATAAGGTTTAGGTATCAGGGTTTCCATCTTTTTACCAATACATTGACTGCCCCTGGTGTGGATGACTCTGGTTGAGTAGTCATTGTTTGGCGCTGGATTCTTCCATGTGCATAGGATTCGGTGTGGATGGGTATTTGTGGACCCTGAATAGATTGGTGTAGTTCTTGGAGCATAACAGCCAACTCTGTCATTTGATAGCTCAATTTTTTGAACTCTTTGCGAGAGACAGAAGTTGGATCAGGTTGGGCACTTTTATCCATGTCTGACTATGGGCTTAATACCCTTTTGGACTTTGAATGGGAAATGGGATCAATTGCTTACCTACAAAAAGACTTACGTAGTTTAGTCTTAGGGAATGTATAAATGTTACATGCTATGTGATGTATCCATTTTAGGAATTTTATCCTGCGAAACGGATATTAGCTATTTGTAAAACAGAATAACATGCTAATTTAAATATGCATTCACACATATATCTTCATATTTTCCATTACATTGAGATTGACAAGTATTTGAAATTACAAGTAATTTAAATGGGAAAGTATGAAGAGACTTCCCTTCGCGTTTGGTTTATCATAGGCTGACCTATCCTAGGTTTACTCTCGCGGCTTTTGGGCATGAAGGTTCCCAGATCATCCCAATCTACTTGACGAGAAGTTAATCCGGTCTTTCAACTGGAGCAAATCTGGGTGGTGCCTTTCCTGAGCCCCATTGGAATTATTCTTCCTACGAGTCCAGTAATCAAACACCGACATGATAGCCTCCTAATAGAGGAACCACACAACATACATTCACATACAACGTGTCTCACCGTTTATGAAAATGATGACATGTGCGAAGCACTAATATAACAAATAGATATAGTATAGTGTTGTAAGTAAAATGCATTCGTACACATTCATCATAAATGTAAATGAAACATTCAGACACAAGCATACAACAGTTTTGAAAAGCTTGTGATAGCGGCTTAAGCCCTCTTACTGGAGTCCCCAGCAGAGTCGCCACCTGTCGACGTCGGGTATTTTGAGTGTCCCTTTTCGTTACTTGTTCTTTAGTGTTCTCATGCACATTGACCCAGTGATTTGACACTGCTAAACGGGTCTGTGAAACTGAGATTCATTTTAGGTCCGGGGGCTTGATTATACGGAGGGAAGGTGTTAGGTACCCCCCGATATCCGTGTTACCACAATGACCGCCACTTTTTAAAGAAAGTGTTATATGAATATGTGTGTGTGTGTGTGGATCAATGTGAAATTAGTTGGAAGTAGTGATGTACCTAGTTTGCACCTATACACATAGGGTTTTAATTTATAGAAAAATTCAGTTTTAAACAAGATATAGCAATGAAGTTTTATAAAAAGAGGTTTTTTCAAACCCTGTGCTCAATAGTAATTGAGGACTTTGATACTTCCATTTTATTATTAAATGTTCGTCTTGTTTTCTTTTATTTTCGAGATGCGAAGCATTCTCGAGAAAATAATATACAGCAGTGTCAAACTCCTCACGGGCATGACAGCCATCCAAGGAAATTAAAACACTGTAAAGTAATGTACAAGTTGCTCACAGCTGAAAAATGTCCATCACGGGAACCGAATCTAGATTCAGTAGACTGAATCTGTGATCACATGATTCCTAGGCTCACATGATACTGCAGTTTGTATGAAATGCAGTAAGCAGTTATATATATAAAGCTGTAAATATATATATATATATATACATACTTGATCAATCACCACGAAGCAACTCCATGGGGGATCGGAAATGTAAATATATAAAAGTGGTATATATATATATATATATATATATATATATATATATATATATATATGGACATAATCAACAACCACGAAGTAAACTCTAGGTGTGACGAAATGTAAATAAAGTTGTAAATGCAATTAATTGCCACGAAGTAAACTCCAGGCAGGATGAAATGTAAATAAAGCTATAAAAGGCCATGGAGGAAACTCCAAGTCTAATGTTTATAGAAGAGGAAACACTCAATAGGGGTGTATACAGAGTAAAATGGACAGGGCTTTCTCACCTTTTTCTCTCCTTCTCCCCCTCAAATGGCTGATCCCAAGGTCTATATTTATAGACTGATGGCCACATGTGAACCTACGGTAGCATGTGATACACCTGTGACTGGTCGTGGTGCATCCGGGCCTCGCGAGTCCCATCATCTCGAAGTATGTGCACTCGTGCAATGTAATGTCCGCTCGAACTTGCAAAACTTCAATCTGAGCATCAGAATGAGGTGTACAAGACCATATTCAGACTAATTTTGTCGAGAGTTACGCAATGACATGGGATTTGCCCTTTTTGATTCCAGGAAGACGGGTCCAAGACCAAAATAGCATTCCCGGGTTCCCGTCAGGCAATCCGGTGAGCTATTTCGCGTAGTTTTTGCTCCGAAGTTAAGATATGAGTCTTGTGGGACTAATTTTAATCAATTTGAGTTGACATGAATGTATTTGATTTAAAGTGAAGTTGATTTGATAAAATGACCATTTTGCCCCTCCCGGGGTTATCTCCAGTTTTCGCACAATTGTAGCAGGTTTTTCCCAGGGTTATCTCTGAGATGGTCATGTTGTTGACTCTGAATGTACTTAGGGTTATCTCTGAGATTGGAATTGATGTTGTGGTCCTCCAGGATTACCTCTGGAGTGTGAAAAAGAAGTTTTTGCCCTCCTGCACAGTTAATAACAGGAAAAGAAAATTTTGAGTGTCTACAATGACCAGAGATTATTTGTTATAATCATGAACTTAATGTTACAAATGATGTGGTAAAAGTCCTCATTGGCCGGTAGTGCATTGATGGACAGATGTTGGTATGATCATAACCATGCGTTCGCTTCAGCCAAGGGTGCAAAGATGAACTGTTGTTTGGCATGATCATGGCCATTGGTGAAAACACGAATATCATTTGCCCGTAGTGCATGGATAATTCAGTGATGTGGATTATTTATTAAGTTGAGTCTCAACAATAAAATTGATGGTAAACTTTAAAATCATAGAAGATAGTAGATATCATGCTCTATGTAACGACCCCAAAATAGGTCCATTCCATCCAACCCATTTTGAGTCGCCAAATACATGATATAGAAAACAACTACAACTTTATTACAAAAATTGTCGTGCAAAATACAACAACACATATGCTGTGAGTTTGGATACAAATATATATCAACTATGACTCATGTTCCAACCGTGGACAGCACCTCATAATGACACCTTACATAAAGGTATAGTCAAAAACTGTTTTAGAAAATAGAATCTTTGGGAAGTGCTCAAGGAAACTTTCGTACATGGGAGGCCATGCGTCTAGGTTATTATAGATATCATATGGCCACAGAATTATCCTTGGTTGACCCAATAGACCCCAAAGAAAAATAAGAAGATTATTATCATATTCTTCCCAATGGCGAGTCTTCTCTTGACATATCATTATCTCCACTGTCTCTAATTGAGAGTTATATTTCAAATAGACTCCAAGATCATATAGATAGTGCTGGTAGATATACTCAGCAAGTGGATGAGCACATCCATGTCTTATGATGACACGAGGTGGTATGCCATTAGACATCTTGTATGACAGTGGCAAAACACCCTTCCAACACTGGGTTTGCCTCACCCTAGTTGATTCACCAAATATAACTACTAAATGATGACCACCGTTCTATTCCCTTGTTATCCCCCGCTCGACCCAGCTACACTCGTATTACCTGAAAGGAATTATGAACCAAAAGGATGAGCACAACTAGCTTAGTAAAGAATATCATGACTAAAGATAAATAAATTATCAATAGCCTTCAACAGTAATAAATCAGAGATTTAGAACATATGGTATATGATAAAAAAATTCAACAATAGTTGCAGCGGAACGAGCAATCCATTAGAAGAGTCAAATAGACTATAAAGTCTATTATCTTCTCCGTGTTAAAAGTCCACCAACAATGCTTTATCCCTGTAACATCAATCGAAAATTCATGTCCACAATCACATGTATAACTCATAATCGTAATTGTTGTTCTAAATTCCTTTTCTCATCCAAGACAAAGATAATTTTTATCACCTAAAACATCAAAGATCATGGGTATACCAAATCACAGTTCATGTTCATAATCATACTAATAAATTCATCTTTGCAGTACAGCCAAAGATATACATCAACAAGTCACCTTTGCACTACAGGACAAAGATATTCATCAACAAGTCATCTTTGCACTACAGGCCAAAGATATTCATCAGTTGATCATGTTCATCTAAACACATATTCATCTTTGCATTACGGGCCAATGATATTCATTAGAAATCATTCATCTTTGCACTACAGGCCAAAGATATTCAATAATATCATCATTTAGGGCTGAGGATAATGAAAAATATTTTTAAAGAAACGAATCCAGTGAAGCAAAAGAACAAGTATTATGGATTCGTACTTTAAACAATCCGAGTTCAAAAATACTTCATAAATAATCATACTGAAGTAAAATTCAAGAATGATCAAAACATGGATACAACCAAAGCTAGTATCCAGAATAGATATTTTGGACAAAAAGAAGAAATTTTATTTTTCGGTGAATAATGCCGTATTCGTGAATAGTGCCGTATACGTGAATAGTGATGTATACGTGAATAGTAACTCCGACACCAAAAGATAGAAATTTCACAAAAAACATCATCATGTTTTGTGAATAGTACTCGTGAATAGTAATGCGTGAATAGTAACTCATGAATAGTAACTCGTGAATAGTAACTCTGACATGAAAAAGTTCCAAATTTGATAAAAAGTTCTAACCAATATTTCAGCATAATGATATTGAAGAAATAATATCATTTGAGAAGAAAATAACATCCTTTATTATCCCTTACCTCGAAAAACAATATTTCTAGTTGAAACACCGAATATAGGCTATGACTTGAACTTGCACTGTATATCAATACTCAAAGTATACTCACAAGAATACGCTCGATAATATAGAGAAAGAAAACTTCAGTTTCTGGTGTGATTTTCAATTCTAACCTAAGCACCCTATTTATAGGAAATTGCTTAGAACACCAAAGCAGAAAATTTAATATAATATTAATATATATAAAATAAGTCATACGCAAACTTGGAAAACCTATTTCAGCACATTTACCTCATAAGTGGGGCACATCAACCTTAACAAAAATGTTTTTATTAAAAAATATATTTAAAACTTCCAAAAATTAATTATTTCGGAACTCCGGAACTTCAATAATTCATAATAAATTGCACTTTTTATCAGAAAATTCTAATCTCGCGAATTTTTATAGGAAATTCAATTCTCTACAACTTTGTAGAAGAAACGTTTTCCAAATTCCAAACAAAAATTGACCGAAATCCACAAACGGGCAATTTTACAGGCTATAATCAAATTTCAGTCAAGAAATGGGGTCCACCGACACATAAAACATGCTTTAAATATTTTTGGTAACAAAAATACTCCTCCTCCACATATACTAATATATCCCACATTCATTGTAAAAATATCACCATTATTATATTATTAAAATATAATAATATATTTAAATGAATTATTTTATCAAAAAAAGATAAAATTTCAATTTTCAACAATTGTCACATTAAAAATTTTCTCCATCTATATCCAAATAAAATCAATATTTTCCTTATTATAATAAATCAATAATTAATTATTCACAAATAATATTACAGAATCACAATACTGACAACCAGACAGTTCCTAGGAAAGAGGGGGCTTTCCAAAAAGGATTTCTCCTTACTGGCGCGCAATTAGGTGACCAAACCTCTTCTTAGATAGAACTTTCTAGACATTGCCAATAATGTTATCTAATAATATTATTCAGATAATATGAATTATTGCTTCGATAATGGAAAATAATGTGTAGTGACAATTATTAAAACAAAAGTAATATAAAATATCAACGCAGCAATTATTGAATCAATAAAATATAACATTGAACAGTAATTACTGTAACAATTATTGAGTAGTGCCTTCTTACGTAAGAATCAATAATTCAAAAATATTGTTCAATACAGTGTGCTACTGTGCAACAACGCGTATTACTTTACTTTACCCGCCGGGTATTCCAACAGTGTTAACAGTAACGATTACGCCGTTATTTATAAAACCTTTAATTTGTCATTTTCTTCATCTGACAGTTATTCTGTTACGGGGCCCACAAAAGGTTGCGCCGTCGTACGAATATTCCCCGACAGAAAGAATATTCTACGACCAAACGAATATTCCCCAACAACAATGAATATTTATAACCACTTGCTTATTTTAAAAAAAATCATATATCACCCTTAACTTTAACCTTTTATCAATTTAACCATTTACTAAATTGTAATTATAAGAAAAAATTGAATATTTTTATTTCATAAAATTTGGGGTCTTACACTCTACTCGACTCTTCTAATGGATTCCTTATTCCGTTGCAGATATTGATCTAAAACTTATAGTCTATTGTATTCTATCAGTTGTTATACTGTTGAAGGCTAAGGATAATTTATTCTGCATTATCTTAGTCATAATATTTCTTACTGGACTAGTTGAGCTCACCTTTTTCTTTCATTGTTCTCTTCAGGAAATGAGAATATAGTTTGGACGAGTCGGGGAATGGAGTGATGGTCCAAGATAAGTGACTATAGTAGTCCTCACTATTCTATGAAATAGTGTGATAATAATTGTAATGAGAACTCCATTGGGTGTGGATATTGTCTCAGCTTATGTTTTGTTGTATTGTACACGACAGTTGTATAATTAAGTTTTATTTGTATTCTCTACCAAGTATTTGGTGACCCAAGATGGGTGATGTATACCTGTTTTGTGGGCGTCACATCAAGGGTGCACATGGTCTAGCAACCTTCCCCAAGCAACACAAGTAACTTAGCAACAAATTATTGTTGAGCCAAGTTGGTAAAGATGACCAAAAATCCTAAGTTTCTTAACTCTATAAATAGCAACACATCCTCTAGCCAAACCCACAAATTCTCTAAGCCTAGACACTCTTATAAACATCACAAATCAAGCATTGGTGATAGCAACATCAGATTCAGTAGCCAGAAATCAAAATCAAGCAAGAAAGGTGCAAACCCTAATTTATAGCTATATCTATGATGCTGTGTTCAAATTATTGTTTAGATTTATGTAATAACATGTTAGAAAGTATGCTAAGTGATAGAGCATGTTTTCATAACATCTTGATGCCTCAAATTAGTGTTTTAAGTAATCTGGAAATTTTGGAAAAAATAGATCTGACAGTTGAATGTCAGAGCCTATTGATTCATGTATGTTAATAGTTAGGTATGTTAATTGTGTGTTATTTGTAGTATGACATAAGGTCTTTAATCTGGAAAAGAAAACAGGTTCATTTGAACCATATATTACAAGATATAGGTGGTCAAAAATAGTTGACCGATCACGAAGTTCTATTTTCTGGGTTACAAAGAAAACTCAAGAACAGGTTGAAACGGCTACTTTGACCAACCTTTTAATCATTTTCTGTTTGATGTTATAATTGAAAGTAGTATGCACACAAGCTAATCATGTTTGATAATAAAGCATATTTTGTAACAATCTTATTCATTTATTAATAAAAAGTATTAATTTAATAAAGGCTTTTAATTATCTACACGATGCTGTTTTATAATATGTGATAAACCCAAAGTTTTAAGCAATGATTTTAGAATAATGATGATGATCATTCTAATGAGATCTAAATTCTCAGAAAGTTTAAAACTAAAATAGTTCCCAATCGTTGGATTACTAAATTGAGGATTAGTGAATCTAGATAGATTGGTACATATGTTGCTTGCTCATTGGATGAGGATGATTGATCTCATGATCATTTGTGTGGAGATACTAAAGCAAGTATGTAGGTGCTTATTACAGAATAAGTTCACTGAACGTGGCTCGCTAAGGAATACCTAATGGAGTTTTAGTTGTCTGTCAATAGGAATTCCTATAGTGATAGTAGTACAAGTGATCCTTGGACTTGAGATCATCATAGTATCTTGTGTATGATGAATTATACTTTGACTTATTTCTTAAGACCCTTAGGGTATATCAAAGGGTATGCTTGGGTATAATAAATTGTACATGGAGATAATGTATGATCAATAAAGAATCTACCACTTCTTGTAAAAGAAGAGAAATGTCCTATGTGATTCGATAAATGACAACCCAGTAGTCCTTGGCCACGGCAAAATGAAATTAGAAATGAGTTTCTAATTTGCATTATTTGGAGTTATGCATTTAAGAATCGAAATATATATAATTAAATAAAATAAGACTTGATAGTAATTCCATGTCTTATATTTAATTGGGACATTGTATGGTGGAAGGATTGAATTGTACGGTAACTATTAACTCAAATGTTCTTTTATGATTAATGTTGAAATCTATATTATCTGGAAAGTCGTTAATCGCTAGGGAGGCTTATCCCTATTGTAGAATAAATATTATTTATTTAAATAAATTAATCGTTTAATTTATTTATTTAAATAAGATTAGAATTATTCTAATTGATTTATTCACAATCGGTTTAATATGGAGAACCTAAAGGATCGCACCATAGAAAGGAAGAATAATTATTTAAGAAGTTAATGACATAATTGTAATAATATGTTAAGTATATTTAATTTAATCTATAGTGATAGAATAAATTAAATAGCTTAATATTTATTGTTTAATATTTTAGAAATATTAAATATAAATTAATAAGAGGAGTCTTAATAATATTATTACAATTATTATTATTTTAATTTCTAAAAGAGTTTAGGAATTAATTTAATATTAGTACTCTCATTTATTCCTAATAGGATTATGAGCGAAAATTAGTTAAAGAAGTTTAATTAATTATCCATAATAAGATTAGGGAGCCCATTTAATTAAAAGAGTTTAATTAAATAAATAATAACTTATTTTATTAAATAGGGTTACCTGATATCTTTATAAGAGAAGTCATATATCATATATCAGATATACGCAATTCCAATAGTTGGAGAGTACGCTTTTATTCTATAGAGATAGAAAAACTAGGGTTTAGCCAAACACCAATCTTCTTGAATCTTTCGTCTTCCTTGGTGGATCACCTCTAGAGGCCAAACACTTGGGTGGATAACATTGATCAAAGGAAGGAACTAAACCCGATGGATTCAAGTTGAACGCGAAAAGGATTGGAGGTGAACTTGTACCTAAGGAAGCTCGAATCTTCAAGGATATGATTCTCGTTCTTTATCCTTTCATTTAATTAATAATTGTGCATAAAGGATGATCTGAGTATATGGTTTGTAAAATTTTAAAACTCTGATTTTCCACGTTTCCGCTTAATTTGTGCAATTTGATTACGTTCATGAATATAACAAACCTAACAATAATAACTTTTTGTAATGAATTAATACCTTGACATTCATATTACATATCTATGACATTCAATTGCTTAAACAAATCATAGGATTACCAGAATTAATGGTCAAAAGTCGTTGACCGAGCATAACAAAGTTTTCTAGGTTACCCAAAAAACTGATGAACATGAAGAACATTCTTTGGCTATACTTTGACCAACATAGACCGAGACCTTAGAATCATACTTTGTCCAAATCAGTGTTACATATATGTACCTTGACATATAGACTACCTATTATAATAAACAAAATACAAATATATTACACGGATTGAAAGATATATAGGCTACAAAACCGTTGATCGACCATGACCACTGTTCTGGGTTACCCAGAAACTCAAGAACAGCTCTGACAGTGACTTTGAGCCTCTATAACTTCTTGTTATATACAGGTTAAAGCTTGAATTTGGTCTAATGTTGTACTACTGTATGAGTACTATAACATCTATACATGTTCAAACCCAGAATCATTATCAGTAACAAATTATGTCAAGGTCAAAGTTGTCCCTAGGCCATGAACAACTGAAACCCATAAGCTCAAGAACCCCTATAGCGACACTTCCTGTAACTATAGAGCTTTAGCGACAGACATAAAAAGTTTTCCAAGAAATTAATTATTAAAAAATTAGAAATAACTAACAAATAAAGATAAATAAATATAAAAACAGTTTTAAAAATTATTTTAAGTTATTATAATTAACTTTTAATATTTTTACATAAATTCAATAAATATTTTGTTTTATTTGGATATTATTAATAATTAATTTAATAATAAAGTAATTAGAATAATTACTTATAAATAATAAATAATTATTAAAAAATAATATTAATGATATAAAAATCATAATAAATGGTCATAAATTATTTAAAAATTGTAAACAAGTTTTTTTTATAATATTCTAAGTAAATATTAATTATTTACAAATAGAAATAAATGATTTAAAATTCATTTAAGGGATAAATAAATATTTAAAAATTATTATAAGCTTCTACAAATTATTATAATGAATATTTAAATTATCCAAAAATATAATAAATCTTATAATTAAAGTTTAATCAAATTATCAACTTATTAAGTACCCGATAAAATCTTTGGACACCGAAACCATATCAAACTTAACTCGAACATATGTAGATTACGTATTTGAGTATTGTTATCAATACTAATGTGTTAGATTTAGATGAATGAACATCTTAGTTGTTTATTAAACGTATCGAGTAGCATTGCTTGACTGATCTTCGCTCAGGCAAGTTCCCCAACCATATTTACTTTCGCAAGTCTTCTAACCTATCTTATTATTTATACAATTTCTTAAACACTGTGTATTCGTTAAACAAGATTTCTATCTTGAATTGCTTTTAATATGTTATACCGAACCTAAACTTGATTTGCCAATTATTGCAAAGTTATCTCTATAGTTTCAGCATAACGAAGAAATGAATTTTTTATTCATATGATATTGTTTATTGAGCATAAATTATTGTGTCAAACCAAATTTATTAGGTAAGACATCCTATATTAAAGTTGGTTATCCCGAAAAGGGATCGATTTTTGGTCAATTAAATATTGATGTTTAGTGCATATGAGCACAAGTAAGATTAGATGCATACTCCTAAGATGTTGAATAGGCGTATCCCTTATCTCATATCTAAACAAAGTTTCTAAGTCTTTGTGACTAATAGAAATAAAAAGTCCAGAAATGGTTGAAAAAGAAATTCAAGAAATGGTAGCAACAATCAGTTAAACTTTGAACTGTTATACTTATTCAAATAATATATTGTTATAAATATAGAACCCGTTGAGCATGTCATAGCTCACCCTTGTAAATTATTCCCTTTACAGTATTAGATGGTAACCGTGGCACTTTTAGAGTAAATAAAAGAAAGCGTCCCTACTTAGATTAGTATATTTTTAATGTCTAGTAGAATGTAATACTGTGTATTAATAAATTCTATTTAACAATTTAGGTCAAATAAATTTTCGTCCAAAAATTAATGTGCTTAACACCTCGTGCATAAAAATTTTCTTTTGAAAATAGGCATTTCAGTATTTTTATTTTGACAAGTTGTTGCTTCTTGCTTACACTGATAAAATGCTTTGTCATGCTTGTTAGGATTTATGGAAAATCTAAGTTAGGAACCCTAGATTACAAACCCTAACCCTAGATTACAAAACCTAACCCTAAATTATAAACCCTAAACCTAATTAGCTAGACCAAACCCTAATTAGGTTATCCTAACACCTAATCATGATTAATAAACTTTAATTAGGTACTAATAAACATCATTAAGCAACCCTAATCATAAAAAACAAAACCTTAATCAAGATTATTAACGATTAGGGAAAAATTAAGAAACTAATCTAACCAAACTAGCTCACAAGTACGTTAGGAGTCACAAAGGTGCACATGGTTTGGTAACCTTCCCCAAGCAGCACACGTCATTTAGCAATAGATTTTTGTGGAGGCAAGTAGGTAAAAATGACCAAAAATGCTTAAGTCAAAAAATAGCAACACATCCTCTGGCCAACCCCACGAATTCTATAATCCTAGACACTCTTATAAACATACCAAATCAAGCTTGGGTGATAGAAACATCAGATTCAGTAGCCAAAAATCAAAATCAAGCAAGAAAGGTGCAAACCCTAATTTATATCTAGATCTTTGATGTTATGTTCAAATTATTGTTTAGATGTTTAGATTTATTTAATAACATGTTAGAAAGTATGGTAAGTTGATAGAACAAGTTTTCATAGCCTCTAGATGCCTCAATTTAGTGTTTTAAGCAATCTGAAAATTATGAAAAAACAGATTTAATAGTCAAATGTCATAGCATATAGATCCGTGTATGTTAATATAGTTAGGTCTGTTAATTGTGTGTTATTTGTAGTATGACATAAGGTCTTTATTCTGGAAAAGAAAACAGGTTCATTAGAACCATATATTGCAAGATATAGATGGTCAAAAGTGGTTGACCAATCACGAAGTTCTATTTTCTGGGTTACCCAGAAAATGCAAGAACAGGTTGAACCGACTACTTTGACCAGCCTTTTAATCATTTTTTGTTTGATGTTATAATGACTTTTTGTAATGAATTAATACCTTGATATACATATTACACATCTATGACATTCAATTGCTTAAACAATTAATATGATTACCAGAATTAATGGTCAAAAGTCGTGGACCGAGCATGACTAAGTTTTCTAGGTTACCCCAGAAAACTGATGAACATGAAGAACATCCTTTGGCTGTACTTTGACCAAGATAGATCAAGACATTAGAATCATACTTGGTCCAAATCAGTGTTACATATATGTAACTTGACATATAGAATACATATTACAATAAACAAAACACAAATATATTACACGTATTGAAAGATATAGAAGCTACAAAACCATTGACCGACCATAACCACTGTTCTGGTTTACCCAGAAACTCAAGAACAGCTCTGACAGTGACTTTGAGCCTCTATAACTTCTTGTTATATGTAGGTTAAAGCTTGAATTTGGTCTGATGTTGTACTATTGTATGAGTACTATAACATCCATACTTATCCAAACCTAGAATCATTAACAGGAGCAAATTAGATCAAGGTCAAACTGGTCCTTAGACCATGAACAATTGAAACCCAGAAACTCAAGAACACCTATAGCGACAATTCCTGTCACTATAGAGCTTTAGCGACAGACAGAAAATGTTTTCTAAGAAATTAGTTAATAAAAATTAGAAATAATTAATAAATAAATAAAAATAAATATAAAAATAGTTTTAAAAATTATTTTAAGTTATTATAATTAACTTTTAATATTTTTACATAAATTTAATAAATATTTTATTTTATTTGGATATTATTATTAATTAATTTAATAATAAAGTAATTAGAATAATTACTTATAAATAATAAATAATTATTGAAAAATAATATTAATGATTTAAAAATAATAATAAATGGTCATAAATTATTTAAAAATAGTAAACAAGGTTTTTATAATATTCTAAGTAAATATTAATTATTTAGAAATAGAAATAAATGATTTAAAAATCATTTAAGGGATAAATAAGTACTTAAAAATTATTATAAGCTTCTAAAAATTATTATAATGGATATTTAAATTATCTAAAAAAATAATAAAGCTTATAAATATTGATGTTTAGTGCATGTGATCATAAGTAAGATTAGATGCATACTCCTAGGATGTTGAATAGGTTGATCCCCTATCTCATATCTAAACAAAGTTTCTAAGTCTTTGTGACTAACGGAAAAAAAAAGTCTAGAAATGGTTGAAAAAGAAATTCCAGAAAAGGTAGCAACAATCAGTTAAACTTTGAACTGTTATACTTATTCAAATCATATATTGTTATAAATATAGAACCTGTTGAGCATGTCATAGTTCACCCTTGCAAATTATTTCCTTTGCAGTATTAGATGGTAACTATAGCACTTCTAGAGTAAATAAAGGGAAGCGTCCCTACTTAGATTAAACTATT
Organism: Panax japonicus; assembly: GCA_020205505.1. Lineage (NCBI taxonomy): Eukaryota > Viridiplantae > Streptophyta > Magnoliopsida > Apiales > Araliaceae > Panax > Panax japonicus. The sequence continues at coordinate 36,471,110 of CM035114.1, forward strand.
TTACTGTCTAGCCGAATGTAATATTGTGTATTAATAAATTCTGTTTAACAAATTAGGTCAAATAAATTTTTGTCCAAAAATTAACGTGCTTGACACCTCGTGCTTAAAAAGTTTCTTTCGAAAACAGACGTTTTAGTATTTTTGTTTTGAGAAGTTACTTTTTCTTGCTTACACTGAAAAAATGCTTTGTCGTGCTTGTTAGGATATGTGGAAAATCTAAGTTAGAAAACCTAGATTACAAACCCTAACCCTAGATTATTAACCCTAACCCTAAACTATAAACTCTAACCCTAATTAACTAGACCAAGCCCTAATTAGGTTATCCTAACACCTAATCTTGATTACTAAACTTCAATTAGGTACTAATAAACATCATTAAGCAACCCTAATCAAGATTATTGAGGATTAGGGTAAAATTAAAAAACTAATCTAACTCAACTAGCTCACAGGTAGGTTAGGAGTCACCAAACCAAGTTTCTAGGGTGTACACGGTCTGGCAACCTTCCCCAAGCAACACAAGTAACTTAGCAACAGATTTTTGTGGAGGCAACTAGGTAAAAATAACCAAAGATCTTAAGTTACATAAGTCTATAAATAACAACACATCCTCTGGTCAAACCCAGGAATTCTATAAGACTAGACACTCTTATAAACATACCAAATAAAGCCTGGGTGATAGCAACATTAGATTAAGTATCCAGAAATCAAAATCAAGATAGAAAGTTGCAAACCCTAATTTATAGCTAGATTTTTGATTTTATGTTCAAATTGTTGTTTAGATGTTTAGATTTATGTAATATGTAAGACCCCAACTTTTATAAATAAAGATAAATTTTTCTATAATTATCATTTTTAAATATTATGGAATGAATTTGATATAATGTTATAGTTGTGGGTAATATTTAGAAATTTTACAAAGTATGCAAGTTGTTTATAATATTCGATTGGTTAGGGAATATTTGTACGACGACACAATCATTAGTAGACCCAACAATGGAAATATTGTCGGATTGAGAAAATGACAAAAATATTTTTATGAAAATAACGACCGAAAGTTTTACCGTTAACTGTTGAAACACCCAGTGTTAAAAGTACAAGAACACGCGTGGTTGCATAGTAGCACACAGTATTGATTATTGATGCTTACGTGATAAGTCACTCAGTTTTGTTTAATTATTGCTTCCGTAATTGTTGCATAGTATCTCACGTTAATTGATTCAATTATTGTTGATATTTTATAATTGAGATGAAGAAGTTATTAATATTATTATTTACAATATTAACGATGTCTAGAAGTTCTGCCAAGGGGAGGTTTGGTCACCTAATTGCGCGCCAATAGGGAAAAATCCTTATTGGAAAGCCCCCTTTTTTCTGGGAATGACCTGATCGATTAATAGTGTGAATAATAATAATGATGATGAAGTTTTGTTTTATTAGTATTTTTAATGTAATAAAACAAAAATATTTTTTATATAAAATAGAATACTTTTATAAAGTTATTCATTTTATTAGGCTAATAGTAAAATCTTTTTATATAAAACAGAATACTTTTATAAAGTTATTCATTTTATTAGACAGTAATTAGAATATATTATATTTTATTATGCATAGTGTTTGCATACTGCCCGCATAGTATTTGCATAGTAAAATCTGTTTAAAAGTTATTTGTTCTATTAGATTATAAATAGAATATATTATATTGTAAACCAATCTGTACCGTCCGTTTAAAGTGAATCGACCTGGACCGTTCATGGATTGGTTACTATTCAGTCCATTCTTCAATAAATAGAAGTTCATTCCTTCATTATTTCTTACGAATTCACTAAAACTCTAAAGAGAGAAACTGTAGAGAGAATTATTCTTCTATTTTGAGCGTATTTCTTTAGCGTTTAAGAAAGCTTTGAGCGTAGTGCAAGTTTCTTTATGTATATCCCCGCCCTACCGTCAGAGTACTCTTCTTTATAAGGTAAGGAATATTATTTGTTGTATCGTAAGGGGTATTATTTCTTTCGTATTCATTAAGAGAACTTCTGTTATTCCATTATTTATTATTCTGTTGGAATAACCTGTATACGCGGTCTACCCTATACTTGGTAAAATTCTTTTGTTATTCCATTCTTTATTATTCTGTTAGAATATCCTGTCTGTGCGTTTTACTCCAGACCTGTTTCCATTATTTATTATTCTGTTGGAATAACATGTCTATGCGAAGTACCACATGCATCGTGATTTCTGTTGTTATTCAATTCTTTATTATTCTGTTGGAACATCCTGTTGGTGCGAATTTCGCCTGACCTAGTTCCGTTATTTATTATTCTATTGGAATAACCTGTCTATGCGAAGTACCGCATGCATGGTGATTTTTATTGTTATTCCATTCTTTATTATTCTGTTGGAATATCCTGTCTGTGCGTATTACGCCTGACCTGGTTCCGTTATTTATTATTCTGTTGGAATAACCTATCTATGCAAAGTACCGCATCCATGGTGATTTCTTTTGTTATTCCATTCTTTATTATACTCAGTTGATTAAAGTTTTGACTTCTATACTCCATGAAATTAGTGAAATATCCTTGATATTTATGCTTCATCCAGTATCTTTTAATGGAAATATTCTTCTGAGCTTTCTTGAATTTTACTCTACAAAGAAGTATCATGTTGACAATTTGGACGTTATTAGTTCCTGAATAAATTAATTCTTGAACTTGTTTTATTGAATTCTTATATCATTGTCATCATCCTCATATTTATGTCTTGTTGAAAGTCATCTGTGGCATGTAGTGCATAGATGGACATGGTATGATTATGACCAGGGATTCTTTGGTGTAATCATGACCGTAATGTTACAAATGATGTGGTAAAAGTCATCATTGGCCCGTAGTACATTGATGGACAGTTGTTGGCATGATCATGATCATTGATGAATACACAAATATCCTTTGCCCATAGTGCATGGATAAATTGTGGTTGTGATACTAATGAATATCATTGGCCGTAGTGCATGGATGATGTGAATTATTTATTAAGCTGAGTCCCAGCGATAAAAGCAATGAAAACCTTTTAAATCATAAAAGATAGTAGATTTTATTCTTTACTTGACTCTTTTAATGGATTGCATGTTTCGCTGCAATTAAACTTGATGTCTATTGTATTTTATCAGTTTAACATTGTTGTAGACTAATGATAATTTATTCTGCATTATCTTAGTCATAATATTTCTTACTGGGCTAGTTGACCTCACCCTTTCTTTCATTGTTCTCTTCAGGAAATGAGAACATAACCGGGACTAGTCGGGGAATGGGGTGACGGTCTAGATGTTAATATTAGTAGTCCTCACTATTTTGTTAAATAGTGTGACAATAAAAGTTATGAGGACTTATTATGAGAGTGGATATTGTCTAGAAGACAATATTTGTATTAAAACTCGCAACTCTCTTGTTGTATATTTAAGATTGTATTTGTATTATGTACCATATATTTGGCGACTCAGAATAGGTGATGTATACCTATTTTGGGGGCGTCACATTTGGTATCAAAGCTTAGGGATATGATCCTTGGCTGAGATGTGAGACAAGAACTAGGAGGGGAGAGACGGGGAATTCCTTCGCTAGTATGACCTACCTAAGTTTATTTGGTATTTAATTGGTCAGTCATAGTATAGGAATAATATGTGATATGTTAATTAACCCTTGTTTTGTTATAGTATTTGAAAATGGCATCCGAGAATGTTGAGAACTTCAATGGAGCACAGGAGACCGTTGAGTCTCCACAGATCAATAATAAGGATAATGTGCATCAAGAAGGCGACAATCCTAATGCAAACAGCAACACTGACCAAATGATGAACGACGGAATGTTCCGAGGCTTCATGCAATTCATGCAACATCAGGTGAGAGCGGCTCCTGTCCAAAATGCAGGTGGAAACACTGGCAACTCTTGGATGGTCACTGCCAAACAGTTCAAAGAGTTGGGACCACCGAAGTTTTTTAGAGAGCTAAAACCACTTAAGGTGGAGACATGGAAAAAGAAGATCAACAAGATATTTGATGTCTTAGGATGCTCCGAGGAGCAAAAGGTTCCCTTTACCACCTTCATGTTGCGGGCAGAGGCATATTACTGGTGGGAATCTGTAAAGCGTACTCAACCTTCCGCACTGAAGATGTCTTGGGAGAATTTCCAAGAACTGTTCAATGACAAGTACTTTCCTGAAAGTATTCATCATATAAAAGAGGTAGAGTTCATTAAACTGGAACAAAACAACATGACCATGTTGCAATACGAAGCCAAGTTTGCCGAGTTATCCCGGTTTGCGTCTCATTAGGTTGATAATGAGGAGAGAATGATGCAAATCTTTCTAAGAGGTTTGAAACCCGAGATACGTCAATATCTTATCTCTCATAAACTGTTTTTGTATTCAGATGTTGTTAATAGGGCTCAGTTATTGGAGCGCGATAATGAGTCAACCCAACCAAAAGAGGGCAGCTGGCAAAATGGTAATACTAGTTATAACAGTCATCGAAGCAGTGACAATAAGCGTGGAAGGAATCAACATGCCAGAAATCGTAACCACTTCGGTGGTAATCATGGCCAAAGCAATAAGAATGGACATTTCAAGAAGAGGAGATTTAACAATGATGGAAAGACGTCCGCATCAACACCTGTTGTTAAGGAAGGAGAACGACCACCTATCATATGCTTCAAATGCGGAGGGGATGGACACATCAGTCCAAACTGTGTGATGACGTCCAAAGTATGTTATAATTGTGGAAGAGAAGGTCACCTAGCCCAATTTTGTCATTCACCGAAGACAAATTCCGCTAGGATGGAGGCACTAAAGGACGCCCCCGAAAAGTCAAAGCCAGTAGTGCAAGGGAGAGCGTTTGTCGTGACCTCCCAGAAAGCAAGGAACCCGAATGAGGTCATCACGGGTAAGTTTATCATAAACTCTAGCGAAGTATATACCTTATTTGATACTTGTTCTACCCATTCCTTTATTTCTCCTACTTGCGCTCAACGTTTAAATTTGACTCCGGAGAAAGTGGACTTTGACTTATCTGTTGAAACTCCATTGGGAGAAACCTTCATTACATCCACTGTTTATAAGTCTTGTTTGGTTCAAATCAGTACCCTCATATTACCTATCGATCTTATTTCATTGAAAATACTTGCATTTGACGTAATTCTAGGGATTGATTGGTTAACTACTCATCATGCAAAAATTGATTGTTTTTATAATGTTATTAGCTTTCATATTCTTAATCAACCTATTATGCGAATTCAAGCAACCAAACCATTAAAATCAATCACTGTCATCTCAAGCCATAAAGCTATTCGTTTATTGAAAAATGGATGTCAAGCTTTCTTAGCTCATGTCACGGATCTAAACAAAAATACGTCAGTTTTGAATGATATTTCTATTGTTAATGAATTTCCTGACGTATTCCCTGAAGAACTTCCTGGCCTACCCCTAGAGCGTGAAATTAAATTTTGTATTGACCTTGAACCCAGTACAAAACCCATTTCCAAAACCCCATATCGAATGGCTCCTATTGAACTTCAGGAGTTAAAGACCCAACTGCTGGAATTGTTAAACATTGGCTTTATTCGTCCTAGTACTTCTCCTTCGGGTGCTCCTGTTCTATTTGTGAAGAAGAAAGACAGGAGTATGGAACTTTGTATTTATTATCGGGAGTTGAATCATGTCACCATCAAAAATAGGTAGCCATTGCCATGTATTGATGACTTGTTTGACCAGTTGTAAGGCGCCAAATTCTTTACAAAAATTGATCTTCGTTCTGGATATCACCAATTGAAGATTAGAACTAATGACATTCCAAAGATGGCTTTTAGAACTCGGTACGAGGATTATAAATTCCTAGTCATGTCTTTTTGGATTGACTAATGCTCCTACTGCCTTCATGGATATGATGAACCGAGTATTTAAGGAATATTTGGATCACTTTATGGTCGTCTTTATTGATGACATCCTTATTTATTCTAAAAGTCGTGAAGATCATAAGCAACACTTGCGACTGATACTCCAAAAGCTTCGTGAATATAAGCTTTATGCCAAGTTGAAGAAATGCGAGTTCTGGCTTAAGGAAGTAGCATTCCTTGGGCATGTGGTATCAAGTCATGAAATATCTATTGACCCAACAAAGATTGAAGCTATTCCAAGCTGGGAGCAACCTAAATCAGTAACCGAAGTACGTAGATTTCTCGGCTTAGCTGGTTATTATCGGAGATTCGTAGAAGGGTTTTCTCGAATCGCTACTCCCTTAACTCAGCTGACACGAAAAGATATAAATTTCGGTTGGAACGAGGAATGTGAGAAGAGTTTTCAAGAACTCAAGAGAAGACTCATTTCAGCACCTATTCTGACAATACCATCTGGCTCGGAGGGATTTGTCATCTACAGTGATGTTTCAGGCAAAGGGTTAGGATGTGTTCTCATGCAACATGGGAAAGACATAGCCTATGCCTCTCGACAACTCAAAGAATATGAGAGGAATTATCCTACTCGTGATCTAGATTTGGCAGCTGTTGTCTTCGTACTTAAAATTTGGAGGCATTACTTGTATGGATAGAAAGTGGAGATCTTTACGGATTATAAAAGCCTCAAATATTTCTTCACTCAAAAGGAACTCAACATGCGACAAGCGACGTTGGCTTGAACTGTTGAAAGATTATGATCATACCATCCAATATCATCCTGGAAAAGTAAACGTGGTAGCTGACGCATTGAGTAGAAGATAATATGCGGGTACGAGTGCGATATTGCCAACGCAAAGGCCCATTTTGTATGACATGCAAAGGATGGAGATAGAGATAAAAACTCAAGGGACCCACGTGATAATGGCGAATATACGAGTAGAACTGAATTTAATTGATAAAGTTAAAGCTACTCAAGCTATAGACCTAGAGCTGATGCATATGAGGAAGAAAGTACAAGAAAGTGTTATGCCGAAAACAAGAATCGATGAAGAAGGAATACTTCGAGTCAACTCCAGACTTTGTGTTCCTAATGACCCTATTTTAAATTATAAAATCATGATGGAGGTGCACAACATACCGTTTGCAATCCATTTTGGGAGTACCAAAATGTATCATGATCTTCGACATACATTTTGGTGGGGCAATATGAAGAGGGAGATAGAGCTGTTTATCTCAAGGTGTTTAACCTGTTAACGAGTCAAGGCGGAACATTAAGTACCAAAAGGTCCGTTGCAACCACTTGAAATTCTAGAATGGAAGTGGGAGCACATTACCATGGATTTCATTACTGGTCTTTCCAAGGTTTCTCAAGGCATAGATGTAATTTGGGTCATTATTGATAGATTGACCAAGTCTGCTCATTTTTTACCTATAAAAGAAGCTTATACACTTGAACGTCTTGCTCGTATGTACATAAACGAGGTTATAAGAATGCATGGTATGCAAGTATCCATAGTTTATGATCTAGACCCGAGATTCACTTCATGATTTTGGGATAGTTTGCAAAAAGTTATGGGCATGGATTTACGATTTAGTTCGGTATATCATCCACAGACGGACGGAAAATTAGAGAGGACTATTCAAACTCTTGAAGATTTATTAAGACTTTGTCTCCTTGACTTCAAGGGAAGTTAGGACAAGTTCTTACCATTGGTGGAGTTTTCCTACAACAACAGCTATTAAACAAGTATTGGCATGGCTCCATTCGAAGCGTTGTGCGGAAGAAAGTGTCATTTTCCAGTATGCTAGGCTGAGGTGGGTGAAGCAACGTTGTTGGGACCGTAGTTGGTACGTATGACTACGAAAAAGATTCACATGATCCGACAACATATAAAAACCTTACAAGGCCGACAAAAGAGTTATGATGATCTTCATCGAAAGGACGTGGAATTCGATATTGGAGATCATGTGTTGTTACGTGTTGCTCCATGGAAAGGAGTTACGAGATTTAGAAAGAGAGGAAAGCTCAATCCTCGATTCATTGGCCCATTTTTAATCCTCGATCGAGTAGGGACTGTAGCCTATAGACTCGTTTTACCACCAAGTATGTCTCTTGTTCATAACGTTTTTCATATATCCATGTTACGTAAATATGTGAAAGACCCGAACCACATTACTGAGTTAGAACCGGATGAAATATCGGAAGATTTAATGTATGAAGAGGTTCCTATTCAAATCATGGATAAGAAGGAACATATTATACGCTCTAAGGTTATACCTCAATTCAAAGTTTTATGGAGGAACCACGATGTTGAGGAAATGACCTGGGAGTTAGAATCTGAAATAAAATCAAGGAATCCTTACCTCTTCGACATACGAGGTACGTACCCTAATTTCGAGGGTGAAATTTCATAATAAGGGGAGATTGAAAGACCCCAACTTTTATGAATAAAGATGAATTTTTCTATAATTATCATTTTTAAATATTATGGAATGAATTTGATATAATGTTATAGTTGTGGGTAATATTTAGAAATTTTGCAAAGTACGCAAGTTGTTTATAATATTCGATTGGTCGGGGAATATTCGTACGACGTCGCAATCATTGGTGGACCCCACATTAGAATTATTGTCAGATTGAGAAAATGACAAAAATATTTTTATGGAAATAACGGCGGAAGTTTTACCGTTAACTGTTGAAACACCCGGTGTTAAAAGTTCAGGAATAAGCGTGGTTGCATAGTAGCACACTGTATTGATTATTGATGCTTACGTGAGAAGTCACTCAATTTTGTTCAATTATTGCTTCAATAATTATTACATAGTATCTCATGTTAATTGATTCAATTATTGTTGATATTTTATAATTGAGATGAAGAAGTTATTAATATTATTAATTGCAATATTAACGATATCTAGAAGTTCTGTCAAGGAGAGGTTTGGTCACCTAATTGTGTGTCAATAGGGAGAAATCCTTATTTGAAAGCCCCCTCTTTCCTGGGAATGACCTGGTCGATTAATAATGTGAATAATAATAATGGTGATGAAGTTTTGTTTTATTAGTATTATTAATGTAATAAAACAAAAAAGTTTTTTATATAAAACAGAATACTTTTATAAAGTTATTCGTTTTATTAGGCTAATAGTAAAATCTTTTTTATATAAAACAGAATACTTTTATAAAGTTATTTGTTTTATTAGACAATAATTAGAATATATTGTATTTTATTATGCATAGTGTTTGCATAGTGCTTGCCTAGTAAAATCTGTTTAAAAGTTATTTGTTTTATTAGATTATAAATAGAATATATTATATTGTAAACCAATCTGTACCATCCGTTTAAAGTAAATCGATCTGGAGCGTTCATGGATTGGTTACTATTCAGTCCATTCTTCTATAAATAGAAACTCATTCCTTCATTATTTCTTACAAATTCACTGAAATTCTATAGAGAGAAACGGTAGAGAGAATTATTCTTCTATCTTGAGCATATTTCTTTAGCGTTTAAGAAAGCTTTGAGCGTAGTGCAAGTTTCTTTATGTATATCCCCGCCCTACCGTCGGAGTACTCTTCTTTATAAGGTCAAGGATATTATTTGTCGTATCGTAAGGGGTATTATTTCTTTCGTATTCATTAAGAGAACTTCTGTTATTCTGTTATTCATTATTCTGTTGGAATAACCTGTATACGTGGTCTACCCTATACAGTCCTTCTTCCAGTTAATGTATTTTTAACTGGAAGATAGATTTAAGGTCTCTTCTAATGAATTAATGTATTTTTAACTGGAAGTAGGACTGTTTCTAGTGGGGGATGACTAGAAGAGACCTTAGATCTATCTTCTTTAATCCATTGAGTTTTAGTAATAACATTACATTTACCTTAATATTTATCATACCAATCATAAAAAGTAATGTTTATCTTTTCACTTTTAGTAAAATGCTTCCATCTATTAACTATTTTATCTCGTTCTTTTTCAGAAGAGTGATTGGAACGAAACAAATGTCTTTTTTCTTTATTAGATTTGGAATTAAAGTCTTTTACAAGATTGTCCCAATCTAATATGAATTCCTTTTTAATGACTCTTAATTGATTATTAATAGGAATTTCAAAATCTGATTGAGTTGGAAATTCAGAAGAGGTAGGAGAAGAGGATTCTTCTTCTACAGGGTCATTATGTGCATAGCAAGGGTGACTAGCTTGGCCATGATTAAGGATACCCTTTAACATGATATCCCTAACGGAAGGGTTACTAATTACTTCAGTGTCTCTTCGAGTATGAACTGAAGGTTCTGAAGAACTAGTAAAATCTTCTATAATAACTGGCCTTTTGGTACGTTCAAAGCTTATTTTGACCGTTCCATCAGAAAATTGTTTAACATTTTCAATATTTAATAGATTGTTAACTACAGGTTATTGTGGTATTACATTGGGTAAAGTCCATTGACTAGGTAATGTAATATATTTCCAGAGGATGGTTCTCGGGATTTAAATATTAGCATCACTAGTTGAACTTTGAAATAAAACAGTTTGATCCTTAGGACTTTTATTGAGAGCATGAATGTTTAAATTCGTTTTCATGGTCTTATAATAAATCTTGTAAATCAAAGCTATGGTTTGAGAACCCTCAATCATATGAGTGATCTCACCAGACGTTTTAATGTTTAATGTTAATGCTTTTAATAAATGTTGATCACTTAAGCTTAATGTGAAATCAGGAAAGCAATTAAAATGGATAGGTCCATTGTGCAGACTTAATTCCATAGTGCCTATCATACTAAGATAGTATTTCAGGAATCTAGCATCTCTGAGGCAGAGGTAGATGCTTGAATTAATTCCTTTAATGTTCAATGGTTTAACTGCAACTTGTACTAGACCAATGTGGATAAAATTGTAACCTTTTTTCCTATGTTTTTAAATGACATCAGGAGATAAAAGACTACAATTTTCATACTCTTTGTTAATTGCATAAACCTTTTCTACAGTTTTAACATTATAATCAGTTTTGAAGTTATCAAAAAATGTTGAGTGGTAAATTTCCTTAGGAGAAACCCTAGGTATGTTCCAATTGTGTAAAGCTTGACTGGTGTTTTCATAACTGTGTGTTTCTTGGTTAAGTATGTCCGGAACAGGAGGCAAAGTCGACCGGTTACTGGATGAGGAGTTAGACATGAATAATCTACTCATCATTACAGATTCTCAAAATAAATTTTTATTCATTATTCTTCCATTCATACCCTCTTACCTTAGACAGGCTCATACCTATGTTCTTTACCTGACACTGCTCACACAAGAGACTTACAAAAGGGAGACACGAACAAGGTGGACTGAAGTAAGTTAGGTGACTTCAGAACAGGTATAAAAGAGAAATTTTGAAAATAGTAAATCGACGAACAAATCACTAGATCTTACTGGCAACTAGAACAAAACAACTTGGCTTTGATACCATTTGGGGGTGGAATCAAATATAGAAATAAGAAATAAGAACAAATAGAGTAGTGCATACAAATAACACAATTTGATTACTAAATAAAAACAAATTTATTGATAACTGAAATATTTACAAACAGAACTGAAAAATAAACTAACTTACTTACTATAGAAACATTTAAAGGGTTAAGTAGGCTAAACAGTGGTAGAAACCTAAGAATCGTCTGAGAAGGAACTCAGAGCCTTACTAAGTTTCTACCTACCTTGTCAAATGAGTTTAGTTTCCTTTTATAGATTAAGGAAAGGGAACTATTACATTAACTAGGGTAAAGTAAGAAACATTTTACTTAAGGAAAAGTAAAAGTAAAATACAGACACATTACTGTTGATGAACAGTAATTACTTTTGACTAAATACAGACGCTTTTGGCCAAATGGCCGACAACTTTTGACTCATTGATGCTTTTGGTGGAAAAGAGAGCATCTTTTAACTTTTGGAGTAGACGCATGTGACTGGAGCTGCTTTTGGTGGAAAAGCAGGTGATTCTTCTGATTGATTGGTGAGCTGGCTGCCGGAGCAGGTGCAAATAACTGAGGATATTAGGCAAATGGATCCTGAGCGTCCTGTAGGTTGATGGAGCCGTATGGGTCATCGTCATCATTGAGGTTACTGGGAGAACCGTGACTGGAGGATGAAGAACATACTGAGGCTTCTTCATGTATGGCTTCGTCAATCCTTTTGTTGAGTGCTTGGGAAATTTTTATTAATTCGTTACTGGAACAATTTTTAAAATTAGAAATTTTACTAGAACATGCTAAACCAGTGGGACTGACTTTAGACTCTTTTGACTTGGATTTTGACTCCTTTTCTTTACTAGCCTGAGGAATGGCTGTGACTGGAAGAGGAGAAACTAGAGCAACAGGAAATTCCTGGTGAACCAGACCAACTATTCTGTTAATATCAAATTTATCCCACCACTTAACATAAAAGAGGAGACACTCGAGGGAGTGGTTCTGGCTGAATACCATTGACTGGAGTAGAGGGAGGTGGAATTTCGTACTGCCATTTAAGAATCCAGGGGATCTTATATTTACTAACAAATAAAAGAGTGAGGGGAACTCCGTCATTCTTTGGATCTGTTTTACTGTGATTGCTAAAATGATTTAGTTGAACTTTAAGGAGGTCGGGAAGCAGGTCATAAGTAGAACCTAACCTTACCACCAAAGAACAAACCAATAGGGGATTGGGCTCTTGAATTTATGGTCAAATTGAATGAACCATGCATGACTATGTGATTCATTTTGGTGAAGGAGAACCTTGTACCAAGCTTCAATATAATCATAATAACAGAAAAAATTATCTTGACTAGAGAGATTTATAAGATCAGAGGGGTTTTTCCCTCAATCAGACATTTGAACAAAATGTTTAATGTATAAAGAATGATAAAGAACTTTAGTCTTATCATTGTTGGGGTAAATTAGTATAATGTTTACTGACTCTATTTCCATAAGAATATCCTTATAAAATACAAGAGATTTATAAGGAGCCAGGGGCTGGAAATGCCATCCAGGGGGAAAACTGGGCATCAAGCTTAATGGGGTCATCTTTTGGTTTCATATAGGGTTTAATATGAAAAAGGTAATTTTCCCACTTAAGCATATACTCAAAAGGAGGATTACTAGGAGCTGAAGATGAAGCCTTGGAAGGATTACTAAAAGGGTCAATTGGTTTAGGCTTACTCGTTAAGGTTGAACTATATGGCTTGGGAAGTGTTCCAAGTACTGTTAATTTGTTTGACTGATAAACTGGGGTGACTGGGTGAGGAATCAAAGTTCCTTTGGGTTGATTACTTAGGCCAGTAGGACGACCCGGGCCCCTTGAGGAAGATGATCCTCTAATGCTCATGTCTGAATAGTACCTGTATTGTTAAATTCCCGAGTGAGAAAATCAGGAATTGAATTGTTACTACCTTTGATGTATTCAATATCAAAAACAAAAATGCTTAATATGGCTTTCCGTCTAGCAAAAGAATGCTTAGAGGCTAGATTTTCAACATCCTTTTCTAAGATATATTTTACTGACTTGCAATCAATACAGACTAAATTTTTTTGATTTAATAGATCACTTTGAAATTTATTAATACATAATACTAAAGAAAGTATTTCTTTTTTAATAGTACTGTAATTTAATTGTGTACTATTCCATGCAACTGAATGAAAACAAACAATTTGTTCTGGGAATCTGGAGTTAACTTTTGTTTAAGAATGCCTCTGAATCAAATATCTGAGGCGTTAGTTTCAACAATTTTATACGCTGAATCATTGGAAATGCCAAGACAGGGAATTGCCTTGACGTAAATTTTTACTTGTTGGATGATAGAAGTATGAACGTCAGTCCAAGGTGGGGGATTGTCTTACAAACGCTAGAAAAGAGGTTTGCAAATCTTCCTGAGATTGTTATAAAACTTGCCAATATAATTGAGCGAGCCAAGAAATCTCTGCAGTTGGGTTTTATTGGTTATCTTATCGGGAAACTTGTCAGCGAATTGAATAGCTCTTTCAATGGGCTGAACTTGTCCTCTAAAGATATTAAGACCAAGAAACCTTACTCTGACCTGAAACAGGCTGCATTTGGAAGGTGAAAGAACTAGACCATTATCTTTAACTGTCTTGAAGAACGATTTCAAATGCTTAATGTGTTCTTCAATGGCCTTTAAAAAAATGAGAATATCATCGATATAAATTACAATAAAATGACTGAAATGGTTTAATATGTCATTGAGAATATTTTGGAATTCACTGGGAGCATTTTTTAGGCCAAATGGCTGGACATTCCATTCATAGTGACCAAACGGAGTGGTGAATGTTGTTTTGTACCTATCATCAAGATGAATGGCGATCTGCCAAAAACTGGACTTAAGTTCAAATTTACTGAATATTTTGGCGTTACTTAATCTATTGATAAGGTCGTCTTTGTTGGGAAGGGGATACCAAATAAGTTTTTTAACGAAATTTAAATAGAAAGAAGAAACTTAAAGAAGATTGTGACGCCCCCAAAATTAGGTATACATCACCCATCTTGAGTCGTCAGATACATGGTACAGAATTCAAATACAACTTACTAATACCACTGTCGTGTATAATACGACAAAATACATCTGTGAGTTTGAATACAATAATTATCTACTAGAGATCATACAAACTCAAAAGGAGTCCTCAATACAATTATTGTCACACTATTTCACAGAATAGTGAGGACTACTAATGCTATCCTCTGGACCATTACTCCGGTCCCCGACTCATCCCTGCTATGTTCTCATTTCCTAAAGAGAACAGTGAAAGAAAGGGTGAGCTCAACTAGCCCAGTAAGAAATATTATGACTAAGATAATGCAGAATAAATTATCGTTAGCCTTCAACAGTATTAAACTGATAAAATATAACAACATCAAGTTTAACAGCAGCGGATCAAGCAATCCATTAAAAGAGTCAAGTAGAGAATAGAATCTACTATCTTTTATGATTTAAAAAGTTTTTAATCACTTTTATCGCTGAGACTCAGCTTAATAAATAATCCACATCATCCCTGCACTACGGCCAAGGATACTCATTAGGGTCACGACCACAAATTCCATGCACTACGGGCCAAGGATATTTGTGTATTCATCAATGGTCATGATCATGCCAATAACTGTCCATCAATGCACTACGGCAAATGAGACTTTTACCACATCATTTGTAACATTACGGTCATGATTACACCGAATAATCCCTGGTCATAATCATACCAAGTCCATCCATGCTCTACAGGCCACAGATGACTTTCAAAAATATAAATAAGAGGATGATGACAATGATATAAGAATTTAATAAAACAAGTTCAAGAATTATTTTATCCAGGAATTATTAACGTCCAAATTGTCAATCCGATACTATTTTGTGGTGTAAAATTCAAGAATGATCAGAAGAATATTTCCATGAAAGGATACTGGATGAAGCGCAAATGTCAAGGATATTCCACTAATTTCATGGAGTATAGAAATCAAAGTTTTATCCAACTGAGTATAATAAAGAATGGAATAACAAAAGAAATCACCATGCATGCGATAGACCGCACAGACAGGTTATTCCAACAGAATAATATTAATGGAACCAGGTCAGGTGAAATTCACACCGACAGGATGTTCTAACAGAATAATAAAGACGGAACCAGGTCCGGTGTAAAACACACAGACAGGATGTTCCAACGGAATAATAATAAAGACGGAACCAGGTCCGGTGTAAAACACACAGACAGGATGTTCCAACGGAATGATAGAAGAATGTCACCAAGTATAGGGTAGACCGCGTATACAGGTTATTCCAACAGAATAATAAGAAATGGAATAACAATAGTATTCTTCATGAATAAGAAAGAATAACACCCCTTACCGTAACAGAAACTGGATATGGGAAAAGAAAAGTTAAGTAGCAGAAAGCTTTTCTTCTATCTCTCTATAGTTTCTCTCTCTAGAGTTCAGTGAATTCGTAATAAAATAATGAAGGATTGAGCTTCTAGTTATAGGAAAATGGAATGGATAGTAACTAATCCATAAACGGTCCAGATTGATTTACTTTAATCTGACGGTCCATATTTAAAGAAAAATCTTTTAAATAAAATATAATATATTCTATTTATATAAAAAGATTTTTACTATGCAACACTATGCAAAACACTATGCAACACTATGCATAATAAAATATAATATATTCTATTTATAAAATAACTTTAATAAAGTATTCTGTTTTATATAAAAAGATGTTTCCTGTTTTATTACGTTAATAATACGAATAAAACAAAACGTCATTATCGCTATAATAATTCATATTATTAATCGACAATAATTGAATCAAACTGAGCGACTTCTCACATAAATATCAATAATCAATACTGTGTGCTACTATGCATCAACGCGTATTACTGTACTTTTACTACCCAGTAGTTCAACAGTATCAACGGTAAAACTTCCGCCGTTATTTTTAATAAAATATTTTTGTCGTTTTCTCAATCCGACAATAATTCTGTTGTGGGGTCCACCAATAATTTTGCCGTCGTACGAATATTCCCCGACAAAAAGAATATTCCCTGACCAAACGAATATTTTATAACAACTTGCGTACTTTGCAAAATTTATAAATATTACCCACAACTATAACATTATATCAAATTTCTTCCATAATATTCAAAAATAATAATTATAAAAATTCATCTTTATTTATAAAAACTGGGGTCTTACAACCTCCCCTTCTTATGAAATTTCGCCCTCGAAATTAGGGTACGTACCTGGTATGTCGAAGAGGTAAGGATACCTTGATTTCATTTCAGATTCTAACTCCCAAGTCATTTCCTCAACATCGTTGTTTCTCCACAAAACTTTGACTTGAGGTATAACCTTGGTGCGTAAAATATGTTCCTTCTTATCCAAGATTTGAACAGGAACCTCTTCATACGTTAAATCTTCCGCTATTTCGTCCGGTTCTAATTCAATAATGTGGTTCGGGTCTTTCACATATTTACGTAGCATGGATATGTGAAAAATGTTATGAACACGAGACATACTTGGCGGTAAAGCGAGTCTATAGGCCACAGTTCCTACTCGATCGAGGATTAAAAATGGGTCGATGAATCGAGGATTGAGCTTTCCTCTCTTTCCAAATCTCGTAACTCCTTTCCATGGAGCAACACGTAACAACACATGATCTCCTATATCGAATTCCACGTCCTTTCGATGAAGATCAGCATAACTCTTTTGTCGATCTTGTGAGGTTTTTATACATTTCCGGATCGTTTGAATCTTTTCCGTAGTCATACGTACCAAATCCGGTCCCAATAACGTTGCTTCACCCACCTCATCCCAACATACTGGAGAACGACACTTTCTTCCATACAACGCCTCGAACGGAGCCATGCCAATACTTGCTTGATAACTGTTGTTGTAGGAAAACTCCACCAATGGTAAGAACTTGTCCCAACTTCCCTTGAAATCAAGGACACAGAGTCTTAATAGATCTTCAAGAGTTTGAATAGTCCTTTCTGACTGTCCGTCCGTTTGAGGATGATATGCCGAGCTAAATCGTAAATCTGTGCCCATAGCTTTTTGCAAACTAACCCAAAATCGCGAAGTGAATCTTGGGTCTCGATCAGAAACTATGGATACTGGCATACCATGCAATCTTACAACCTCGTTTATGTACATACGAGCAAGACGTTCAAGTGTATAAGTTTCTCGTATCGATAAGAAATGAGCAGACTTGGTCAATCTATCAATAATGACCCAAATCGCATCTATGCCTTGAGAAACTTTGGGAAGACCAGTAACGAAATCCATGGTAATGTGCTCCCACTTCCATTCTGGAATTTCAAGTGGTTGCAATGGTCCTTTTGGTATTTGATGCTCCGCCTTGACTCGTTGACACGTTAGACACCTTGAGATAAAAAACGCTATCTCTCTCTTCATATTGCCCCACCAAAATGTATGTCGAAGATCATGATACATTTTGGTACTCCCAGGATGGATTGCAAACGGTGTGTTGTGCGCCTCCATCATGATTTTATACTTTAAATCAGGGTCGTTAGGAACACAAAGTCTGGAGTTGACTCGAAGTATTCCTTCTTCATCGATTCTTGCTTCCGGTATCGCACCTTCTTGTACTTTCTTCCTTATACGCATCAGCTCCGGATCTGTAACTTGAGCAGCCTTAATTTTATCAATTAAAGTCGGTTCTACTCGTATATTCGCCATCATAATGTGGGTCCTTGGAGTCTTTATCTCTATCTCCATCCTTTGCAAGTCATCCAAAATGGGCCTTTGCGTTGACAATATTGCACTCGCACCCTCATATGACCTTCTACTCAATGTGTCAGCTACCACGTTCGCTTTTCCAGGATGGTATTGGATGGTATGATCATAATCTTTCAACAGTTCAAGCCAACGTCGTTGTCGCATGTTGAGTTCCTTTTGAGTGAAGAAATATTTGAGGCTTTTATGATCCGTAAAGATCTCCACTTTCTCTCCATACAAGTAATGCCTCCAAATTTTAAGTGCGAAGACAACAGCTGCTAACTCTAGGTCATGAGTAGGATAATTTCTCTCATATTCTTTGAGTTGTCGTGAGGCATAGGCTATGACTTTTCCATGTTGCATGAGAACACATCCTAACCCTTTTCCCGAAGCATCACTGTAGATGACAAATCCCTCCGAACCAGATGATATTGTCAGAACAGGTGCTGAAATGAGTCTCCTCTTGAGTTCTTGAAAACTCTTCTCACATTCCTCGCTCCAACCGAACTTTGTATCTTTCCGAGTCAGCTGAGTTAGTGGAATAGCGATTCGAGAAAACCCTTTTACGAATCTCCGATAATAACCAGCTAAGCCGAGAAAGCTACGTACTTCGGTCACTGATTTAGGTTTCTCCCAGCTTTGAATAGCTTCAATCTTTGCTGGGTCAACAGATATTCCATGATTTGATACCACGTGCCCAAGGAATGCTACTTCCTCAAGCCAGAACTCGCATTTCTTCAACTTGGCATAAAGCTTGTATTCACGAAGCTTTTGGAGTATTAGCCTCAAGTGTTCCTCATGATCTTCACGGCTTTTGGAATAAATAAGGATGTCATCAATAAAGACGACTACAAAGTGATCCAAATATTCCTTCAATACTCGGTTCATCATATCCATGAAGGTAGCAGGAGCATTAGTCAATCCAAAGGACATGACTAGGAATTCATAATGCCCGTACCGAGTTCTGAAAGCCGTCTTTGGAATGTCATCGGTTCTAATCTTCAATTGGTGATATCCGGAACGAAGATCAATCTTTGAAAAGAATTTGTCTCCTTGCAACTGGTCAAACAGGTCATCAATACGTGGCAATGGATACCTATTTTTGATGGTGACATGATTTAACTCCCGATAATCAATACAAAGTCGCATACTCCCATCTTTCTTCTTCACGAATAGAACAGGAGAACCCCAAGGAGAAATACTAGGACGAATAAAGCCAATGTCTAACAATTCCTGCAGTTGAGTCTTTAACTCCTGAAGTTCAATAGGAGCCATTCGATATGGGGCTTTGGAAATGGGTTTTGTACCGGGTTCAAGGTCGATACAAAATTCAATTTCACGCTCTGGGGGTAGGCCAGGAAGTTCTTCAGGGAATACGTCAGGGAATTCATTAACAATAGAAATATTATTCAAAACTGACGTATTTTTGTTTAGATCTGTGACATGAGCTAAGAAAGCTTGACATCCGTTTTTTAATAAACGAATAGCTTTATGGCTTGAGATGACAGTGATTGATTTTAATGGTTTGGTTGTTTGAATTCGCATAATAGGTCGATTAGGAATATGAAAGCTAACAACCTTACGAAAATAATCAATTTTTGCATGATGAGTAGTTAACCAATCAATCCCTAGAATTACATCAAATGCAAGTATTTTTAATGCAATAAGATCGACAGGTAATGCGTGGGTACCAACTTGAACCAAACAAGACTTATAAACCGTGGATGTAATGAAGTTTTCTGCCAACGGAGTTTCCACAGATAAGTCAAAGTCTAATTTCTCCGGAGTCAAATTTAATCGTTGAGCGCAAGTAGGAGAAATAAAAGAATGGGTAGAACCGGTATCAAATAAAGTGTAGACTTCGCTAGAGTTTATGATAAGCTTACCCGTGATGACCTCATGCGGGTTCCTTGCTTTCTGGAAGGTCACAACAAACGCTCTCCCTTGCACTACCGGCTTTGACTTTTCTGGGACAGCCTTTGGTGCCTCCATCCTAGTTGAATTTGTCTTCGGTGAACGACAAAATCGGGCTAAGTGGCCTTCTCTTCCACAATTATAACATGCTTTGGACGGCATCGCGCAATTTGGACTGATGTGTCCCTCCCCTCCGCATTTGAAGCATATGATAGGTTGTCTTTCTCCTTCCTTAACAACGGTTGTTGATGCTGACGTCTTTCCATCATTGTTGAATCTCCTCTTCTTGAAATGTCCATTCTTATTGTTTTGGCCCTGATTACCACCGAAGTGGTTACCATTTCTGGCCTGATGATTTCCTCCACGCTTGTTGTCACCACTTCGATGACTGCTCTCACTGGTATTATCATTTTGCCGGCTGCTCTCTTTTGATTGCGTTGACTCGTTATCGCGCTCTACCAACTGAGCCCTATTTACAACATCTAAATACAAACACAATTTATGAGAAATAAGATGTTGACGTATCTCCGGCTTCAAACCTCTTTAAAACAATCGTGCCATTCTCTCTTCATTATCCACCAAGTGGGACGCAAACCGGGATAACTCCGCAAATTTTGCCTCGTATTGCGACACAGTCATATTGTTTTGCTCTAATTTGATAAACTTCACCTCCTTCATGTGACGAATACTTTCGGGAAAGTATTTGTCGTTGAACAGCTCTTGGAACTTCTCCCAAGACATCTTCAGTACGGCAGGTTGAGTACGTTTTACCGATTCCCACCAGTAATCTGCCTCTGCGCACAACATAAAGGCGGCAAAGGGAACCTTTTGCTCCTCGGAGCATCCCAAGACATCAAATATTTTGGTGATCTGCTTTATCCATGCTTCCGCAATAAGTGGTTTTGGCTCTCCCTTAAACTCCGATGGTCCCAGCTCCTTGAACTGTTTAGCGGTGACCGCCCGAGAATTTCCAGTGTTTCCACCTACATTTTGAACAGGAGCCGCTCTCGTTTGCTGTTGCATGAATTGCATAAAGCCTCTAAACAATCCATCATTCATCATTTGGTCATGAGGATTGTCGCCTTCCTGATGCACATTCTTCTGATTATTGATATGTGGAGACTCAACGGTCTCTTGTGCTCCATTGTTATTCTGAACATTTTCAGAAGTCATTTTCAAATACTGCCACAAAACAAAGATTAATTGACATGTAACATAATATCTCTAATCTTTGACCAACTAATTTAAATATAAAATAAATTTAAGTAGGTCATACTAGCGAAGGAATTCCCCGTCTCTCCCCTCCTAGTTCTAGTCTCACATCTTAGCCAGGGATCATATCCCTAAGCTTTGATACCAACTGTGACGCCCCCAAAATTAGGTATACATCACCCATCTTGAGTCGTCAGATACATGGTACAGAATTCAAATACAACTTACTAATACCACTGTCGTGTATAATACGACAAAATACAACTGTGAGTTTGAATACAATAATTATCTACTAGAGATCATACAAACTCAAAATGAGTCCTCAATACAATTATTGTCACACTATTTCACAGAATAGTGAGGACTATTAATGCTATCCTCTGGACCATTACTCCGTTCCCCGACTCGTCCCTGCTATATTCTCATTTCCTGAAGAGAACAGTGAAAGAAAGGGTGAGCTCAACTAGCCCAGTAAGAAATATTATGACTAAGATAATGCAGAATAAATTATCGTTAGCCTTCAACAGTATTAAACTGATAAAATATAACAACATCAAGTTTAACAGCAGCGGATCAAGCAATCCATTAAAAGAGTCAAGTAGAGAATAAAATCTACTATCTTTTATGATTTAAAAAGTTTTTAATCACTTTTATCGCTGAGACTCAGCTTAATAAATAATCCACATCATCCCTGCACTACGGCCAAGGATACTCATTAGGGTCACGACCACAAATTCCATGCACTACGGGCCAAGGATATTTGTGTATTCATCAATGGTCATGATCATGCCAATAACTGTCCATCAATACACTACGGCAAATGAGACTTTTACCACATCATTTGTAACATTACGGTCATGATTACACCGAATAATCCCTGGTCATAATCATACCAAGTCCATCCATGCTCTACAGGCCGCAGATGACTTTCAAAAATATAAATAAGAGGATGATGACAATGATATAAGAATTTAATAAAACAAGTTCAAGAATTATTTTATCCAGGAAATATTAACGTCCAAATTGTCAACACGATACTATTTTGTGGTGTAAAATTCAAGAATGATCAGAAGAATATTTCCATGAAAGGATACTGGATGAAGCGCAAATGTCAAGGATATTCCACTAATTTCATGGAGTATAGAAATCAAAGTTTTATCCAACTGAGTATAATAAAGAATGGAATAACAAAAGAAATCACCATGCATGCGATAGACCGCACAGACAGGTTATTCCAACAGAATAATAATAATGGAACCAGGTCAGGTGAAATTCACACCGACAGGATGTTCCAACAGAATAATAAAGACGGAACCAGGTCCGGTGTAAAACACACAGACAGGATGTTCCAACGGAATGATAGAAGAATGTCACCAAGTATAGGGTAGACCGCGTATACAGGTTATTCCAACAGAATAATAAGAAATGGAATAACAATAGTTCTCTTCATGAATAAGAAAGAATAACACCCCTTACCGTAACAGAAACTGGATATGGGAAAAGAAAAGTTAAGTAGCAGAAAGCTTTTCTTCTATCTCTCTATAGTTTCTCTCTCTAGAGTTCAGTGAATTCGTAATAAAATAATGAAGGAATGAGCTTCTATTTATAGGAAAATGGAATGCATAGTAACTAATCCATGAACGGTCCAGATTGATTTACATTAATCTGACGGTCCATATTTAAAGAAAAATCTTTTAAATAAAATATAATATATTCTATTTATATAAAAAGATTTTTACTATGCAAACACTATGCAACACTATGCATATTAAAATATAATATATTCTATTTATAAAATAACTTTAATAAAGTATTCTGTTTTATATAAAAAGATGTTTCCGTTTTATTACGTTAATAATACGAATAAAACAAAACGTCATTATCGCTATAATAATTCATATTATTAATCGACAATAATTGAATCAAACTGAGCGACTTCTCACATAAATATCAATAATCAATACCGTGTGCTACTATGCAACAACGCGTATTACTGTACTTTTACTACCCAGTAGTTCAACAGTATCAACGGTAAAACTTCCGCCGTTATTTTTAATAAAATATTTTTGTCGTTTTCTCAATCCGACAATAATTCTGTTGTGGGGTCCACCAATAATTTTGCCGTCGTACGAATATTCCCCGACAAAAAGAATATTCCCTGACCAAATGAATATTTATAACAACTTGCGTACTTTGCAAAATTTATAAATATTACCCACAACTATAACATTATATCAAATTTCTTCCATAATATTCAAAAATAATAATTATAAAAATTCATCTTTATTTATAAAAACTGGGGTCTTACAAAGATGACCGAGGAATCGGTAAAGTAATCTCTTTCTTTTATTTATAAAAAGTTGAGGAAGGGATTACGTATAACCTAGATAAACTGTAATTGGAAGAAAGAAGTATGAAGAACTTCTTCTTCATCTTACTAGAAGAAGGAAGTAACACGTTTCTTCTTCGTTTCCTAGAGAGAAGGCAGAGAGAGGACCTCAGGTGAGGTTTTCTTACAAAAGAAAAACCTGCAAGAAAAGCCTGAGTAACTTTAAACACTTCGAGTTACTTAAATAGAAAACTGAAAAGTAAATTACTATTGAATCACGCATGATTCACTATTACATTTACTGAAGTAAAAGAACAAAGTAAAAGTAAATTACTAAAGTAAAAGTAAAATTAAAAACATTTTACATTTACATTTACTAAGGTAAAAGTAAAAGCATTTTACTTAAAGTAAAAGTTGATTTACTGGGGGACAGCAATGATGTTGTTATTGACTTCGTTCTGCTTTTGTCGAAAGCTGATAATGACTGGGGCCATCTCTATTGATTGACTGGTCCGTCTCCTGCCGGTTACGGAGGGTACTGTTAATCATCTTCTCAGATGGATCACCATCCCTATACTATTCAGCCCCAAAATTTTTATCCAGGATTTTCCCTTTCACCCCAAAAAATTAGGTTTATAAAGAGAGGAGAAAATTTTTCACCGAACAATTGATCAACATCTTTAAAATTACATAAATTTTGTAAAACTTTTGTTTACAAACAAATCAGACTGCGTCTGACACAAAGGATCACTCGATTGGCCTTGATTTATCAGTGAACTCGATCTAAACAGTCTACTTCATTTTAACTGAGTAATCAAAAATTTGTTCTTTTGGCATTCGGATTTACTAAAACCTTTTTACCTTAAGTAAACTCATACCTTTAGATCTAATGATTCCCTTAGCCTAAACTGCTCCCACGCTGGAGACTTACAATGGCATAACAGGACTTATGGCGATCTCAGGTGTTTTACAGTAATATAGGTGATTTAAGGATGGAGCAAAAGAAATAAAGGTTTGATTTACTGAAGTAAAAATACAAAGTAAAAGTAATTTACTAAAGTAAAAGTAAAAGTAAAAACATTTTACTTTTACATTTACTAAGGTAAAAGTAAAAGAATTTTACTTAAAGTAAAAGCTGATTTACTGGGGGACAACAATGATGTTGTTGTTGACTGCTTTCTGCTTTTGCCGAAGGCTGATGATGACTGGGGCCATCTCTGTTGACTGACTATTCCGTCTCCTGTCGATGCCGGAGGGTACTGTTGATCATCTTCTTAGATGGATCACCATCCTTATACTATTTAGCCCCAAAAATTTTATCCAGGATTTTCTCTTTCACCACGAAAATTACGTTTATAAAGAGTGGAGAAATTTTTTTCACCGAACAATTGGTCAACATCTTCAAAATTTCATAAATTTTGTAAAAATTTCGTTTACAAATAAATCAGACTGCGTCTGACACAAAGGATCACTTGATTGGCCTTGATTTATCAGTGAACTCGATCTAAACAGTCTACTTCGTTTTAACTGAGTAATCAAAAAAAATTTCTTTTCGCATTCCTCTTAACTCAAACCTTTCTTACCTTAAGTAAACTCATACCTTTAGATCTAATGATTCCCTTAGCCTAAACTGCTCCCACGCTGGAGACTTACAATGGCATAACGGGACTTATGGCGATTGTGACACCCCCAAAATAGGTATACATCGCCCATTCTGAGTTGGCAATACATGGTACAAAAATAACTATAACTTTATTATTACAACAGTAAAACTGTGAGTTTGAATACAAACATTATCTTCTAGACAATATCTATACTCAAATAAATCCTCATCACATTTATTAATTCATTATTTTACAAAAATGGTGAGGACTACTAAACAACTCTATCTAGAACCTTCATTCCATACCCCGACTCGTACTCGCTATATTCTCACCTCCTAAGAAGAAAAATGGAACAAAAAGGAAAAGGGTGAGCTTAACTAGCCCAGTAAAGAATATTATGACTAAGATAATATACAACAAATTATCATTAGTCTTCAACAGGGAAAAAATCTAATAGAATACAATAGACAACAAGTTTTAAATCAATATTTGCAGCCGAAATAATAATTCATTAGAAGAGTTAAGTAGAGAATGCAAACTACTATCTTCTATGTATGAATTTAAAAGTTCATCGTCTATCTTTTATCCCTGTAACATCAATCAATATATATCTGGAATCAAATATTCATCTTTGCACTACAGGCCAAAGATATTCATCAGTTGGACATGTTCATATAAACACCTGTTCATCTTTGTTCTACGGGTCAAAGATATTCATTAGAAATCATTCATCTTTGCACTACAGGCCAAAGATATTCAATAATATCATCATTTAAGACTAAGGATGATGAAAAATATTTATAAAGAAACGAATCCAGTGAAATAAAATGACAAGGATTAAGGATTAAGGATTCGTACTTTATTTTAACCATGTCCAAAAATACCTCAAAAATAATCATAGTGGTGTAAAATTCAAGAATGATCAAAACATGGATACAATCAAAGCTAGTATCCACAATAGATATTTTAGGTGAAAAGGAAAATTTTCATTTTTCGATGAATAGTGTCGTATTCATGAATAGTGTCGTATACGTGAATAGTGCCGTATACGTGAATAGTAACTCTGTATACTCATCCCTCGGTTGATCGTACTCATTATCTCGCTCTAATAATTGAGCCCTGTTTACAACATCTGAACAGAGAGAAAATTTATGATAAATGAGATATTGTCGTATGCCGGGTTTCAAACCTCTCAGAAACATCCGCATCATACGTTCCTCATTCTCCACCAAATGAGGTGCAAACCTGGATAACTCTGCAAACTTTGCCTCGTACTGAGACACTGTCATGTTGTTTTGTTCTAATCTGATGAACTCCACTTCCTTTATATGACGAAGACTTTCAGGAAAGTATTTGTCATTAAATAGTTTTTGAAACGTCTCCCAAGACATGTTGAGTGCGGCTGGATGGGTACGCTTCACAGACTCCCACCAGTAGTCTGCCTCGCCACGGAACATAAAGGTGGCGAATGAAACCTTCTGTTCCTCCGTGCATCCCATGACATCAAATATCTTGGTAATTTTCTTGACCCATGTTTCCGCCATGATCGGATCTGGCTTTCCCTTAAATTCTGAATGGTCCCAACTCTTTGAACTGCTTGGCTGTGACAACCCGTGAATTTCTATCATTTCCTCCTGTATTTTGAACACGAGTCTCCCTCGTCTGATTTTGCATAAACTACAAAAAGCTTCTAAACATCCCCTCATTCATCATCTGCTCAGTGGTGTTGTTCACAGGAGGAACATTGTCGGCCTGTTGCACGTTCTTCCTCGTTAGTGAGTACAGGCGTCTCAACGGTCTCATTTTCACTGTTAATATTCTCAGCCGACATTCTCAAATACTGTCATAAAACAAGTGTTAATTAAGGAAATCAATATATCACATAATATCCTTATATACTGACCAACTAACAAATAAGCTTAGGTAGGATACACTAGCGAAGGATTTACTCGTCTCTCCCCTCCTAGTTCAATTCCCCGATCTCCGCCAGAGATCATATCCCTAAGCTTTGATACCAACTGTGACGCCCCCAAAATAGGTATACATCACCAATTCTGAGTTGTCAATACATGGTACAGAAATAACTACAACTTTATTATTACAACAGTAAAACTGTGAGTTTGAATACAAACATTATCATCTAGATAATATCTATACTCAAATAAATCCTCATCACATTTATTGATATATTATTTTACAAAAATGGTGAGGACTACTAAACAACTCTCTCTAGAACCTTCATTCCATACCCCGACTCGTACTCGCTATATTCTCTCTGTGACAACTCGAGAAATTAGACAATTCATGAAAATCATAATTGATTGATTTAAGGTTCAATATTAGGACTTAAACAAGAAATAAGTGTATGGAATTGGCAGTTATGTAATGAAATTCCAACAATTTCAAAAGTTTTGGACTAGACTTGAATTATGTGATAGACTGTAAGTGATATTCTAGTAATGAGGTATAAGATTATGGTAGATTTAAAATTCTTTTGAAGAATTATCAGGGATAAGTATCGAAGTGAATATTAGTCGGTAGATTTGATTACATATGTGAACCGTAATGATTTAAGATCAAGGATTGATCAGATAAGTTATAACTTTAGCAAACCCTAAAGTTATGTTAATCATATGTTTATTAAGTTAGAAAAATCTAACGTTCAGTTAGAAAACCCTAACGTCTGAACAAAAACCCTAGAAATCGGTTCTGGAAACCCTAGTTTCAGTTCCAGGAATCCGAAACCTTAAATTCATGATATGAATATGGTGATTAAGTTAGAAAACCCTAACGATATGTTCAGAAAGCCTAATTTCAGTAGCGAGAATTTAAACCCTAATTTGGGAATCCTAATGCGAAGTATTAAACCTTAAGGGTTAAAAAGTTGTGTGTAAAGAATATGAATATTATGTGATGGTTTAGATTTGTTTATTAATATAAACAAACAATAGAAACTAGTATAACACTAATTATATATTAGGAATGATGGATTTAATAACTTAAGGGTTATGGAAAAAGAGAATTGTGGTGTTTAGAATACTTACTAATTCTAGGAGAATTATTTTATATATCTCAAATGATTAATTTTATAACCTAATTATAGCAAGTCTAATTGGGTTAAGGAAATGAATGGGCTTGTGAGTAAGGATTTATGTTATAATTGAGGAAATTGAAACCCTAAGTAAATGAATTGGGATGGATGAGAATTTAAGGTATTGGACTATGTATATTTTATAGTCCAAGTGTTGGCGAATGAAATTAGTTAGAGGTCCAAGCAATAAATTAATTGAGTGGCTCAAATATTTTTATTGTTAAGCCCAAAAGATTTAAGAGTGGCCCAAATTTGGAGCCCAATTGAAGGAATGGTACTTCAGACATTTGGGATAATAGATATTTCATTTACAAGAAACCAAACTTGGAGCTTAATAAAGGCCACATGGCCGGCTATTTGGATGAGGAAGAGAAGAGGTAAAGTATGTAATGATTGTTACTTTAGTTGGTGAACAACTATGCAAGGTGACAACATTTTATTTGCCCACGTCTTTGTTTATTCTTCCAAGCAATGCTTAGGTATTGATTGCTAAGGAAAGAAAAAGAGAATGAGTGGAGAATTGGCAAGGCATGATCGGATTCTTGGGAGAGAAAAGGAGAAGGATGGAGATACTGTAATATAGATATATCTAATATATCTTATTTTGTTTCTCTTTCATCTCTTTTATTTTCTAACCAAATGAACCCAAGAGGGAGAGAGAGAGAGAGTGAGAAGGGAGGCTTCGGCTACTTCAAGAGAAGAAGGAGAGGAGATTTTGATATTCATAAAACCAAGATCCATCTACATCTTGGAAGGAGAGAAAGAAAATCAAGCAAAGGTATAACAAAAATTTCTACCTGTGTTGGCTAATTTCCTTTGTGTTTTGATTTGATTTTTGACAACTTGAAGTTGTGAGCTTGAGGCTTATAACCTTAGATCTTGGTGTTTAAAAGTGTTTAATATGTAGATCCAACTCTTTTATGGATCAAAAGTTAGATCTAAAGTGTTGAATGGAAGCTAGGTTTTTCAAAAGATAGAAAACATGATTTTTTTTCTCTTAGCTTTGATTTTGTTTGATGCTTGTTTGAGAAAATAAGAAACTTTGTTTCTAAACTCAAAAACCATGTATATACATGTTAATGAGTGTTTTGTGTTTGGTATTACCCATATTGGGTGTTGATTTTGGTTGGAATTAAAAGGAATAGAAAAATGTAATTTTTCCGAAAAAGTTTGAACTTTTAAAGTGAGAGCTAGGTTTTGATTTTCTTGAAATCTATGATGGATATTTATGATTTATGTTTTTGGGATACTAGATATATGTGTTAAGGGTAAAATCCCTTTGGAATTACTCAAATATGTTGAATATTGAACAAGTTATGGGATTTCTCCCAAACTACACAAAGATAAGAAAACTGTTAAAAGGACAGTTTTGTAACAGCCACTTCCGGGCTAAATTCCGGGAGCTTAACATGTCCAAATATATATTGTAATAGATGAAAACTGTAGTTCAGAAAGATAGAAATCCAAAATAATTGACGGATCATTAATCGGAGTTATAGATTTCATTCTACTTAAGTTGTGGTGAAGGACTCTAAAACTGCCAAATGACAAAAACAAGCTTCCAAGAATTTTGTTAGGGCTGTTTTGTCAACATTTCTTTTGAGGAAAATTTCGACCTTTCATGAAATGAAAATATATGATATTATGTAGCTCGTGTCCAAAAATGAGCTAATTCCGAGTTAAAACGATCAAGTTATGACCATTACAATTTTTGTGATTTTCTGACAGAAATTGTTATAAACGGAGTTCTACAACTCCGATTGCCACGAAATTTAAAATGGTGTATCATGTTAACACGTATAAGATCGTGTCAAAAGATGGGTATTACTGGAGTTAAGCACGAGGTAGCTAATTTCTTAAGCTACGCATTAGAAATTAATTTTTGAAAAATACCAAAGGAAGTTGGAAAATTATGGAAAAATAATTTTTATGCATGAAATACATGTATATATGTTTGACCAATGGATAGGAGAATAATTCACTAATTTGGTATTTTCGTGATACGGATATAGAATACAGTTTGCTGGATTGGAAAACAGTTTGCTGAATTGAAAATGTGTTGAATCCGGTTTGCTGGATTGAGGTTTAAATTGATGGATTTGGAATTTAAGTTGCTGAATTATAAATTTGGTTGTTAGATATAGAATCCAGGGTGCTGGATTAGTGTTTGCCATATTACATGTTAATGAATAGTTTATGAAATGAATAGCGAGTGTTAAATCATAAAGGATATGATATAGTGATTGAATAATTATCAAAGGATGATAATAATATTGATGTGTTAAGTTGTTATCTAATATTTGATTAAGTATTAGATAGTATTATGGAATAAAGTATGTTATACTGATTAAAAGATCAATCTTATAACTGATAGGTCTTTTGTGAGAGATTAAATTAAATTACGTTGTGGTAATCAACGGTTCAGGCAAGTTTCTTTTACTTAACTCTAATAAGAGAAGTTTCTTCAAGCTTATGGTTAATCATTGCTGATTGCCATGAAATTTGTACTCTGTACATCTTGCATGTATAAGTCAGGTGTGAAAGGTTGATCACCTTCATTACCAATTGGTTCAGAAATGTTTGTTCATGTAAAATGCTTGTTCAGTCAAAATTTTGTTCCTGCTAGTTCATAATTATATTGATGAATTATAGCAAGCTCATTAGTCATACTTTTCAATCATGATATATCGTTATATTGTTGTACATAAACTTGCTGGGCAACTTTCATGCTCACCATTGATATATCATGATAAAACATTGCAGATAAAGCGAATGCGTTCGGATACAGGAAAAATGATAATGCCAAGTTCAGCTTGGGGCAATGTATGCAGCTATTTTGTAATAGAATAGTTGATAATAATGTTATGTGTTAGAAAACTTATGAATTGTGTAATCAGTTAAGGTTACTCGATTTTGGGGAAAAGTGTGTAAGTTTATTGTATAAACAATTTATGTTTATATCTTCCGCAATTGGTGAAAGAATTAGTGTACCGAATCCGCGGCAATTTGGGGCCCGGAGTCGGGGATACTACACTCTCATCCTGAGAAGAAACATGGAACAAAAAAGAAAAGGGTGAGCTCAACTAGCCCAGTAAAGAATATTATGATTAAGATAATATACAACAAATTATCATTAGTCTTCAAAAGGGAAAAAATCTAATAGAATACAATAGACAACAAGTTTTAAATCAATATTTGCAGCGGAAATAATAATTCATTAGAAGAGTTAAGTAGAGAATGCAAACAACTTTCTTCTATGTATGAATTTAAAAGTTCATCGTCTATCTTTTATCCCTGTAACATCAATCAATATATATTTGGAATCAAATATTCATCTTTGCACTACAGGCCAAAGATATTCATCAGTTGGTCATGTTCATCTAAACACATGTTCATCTTTGCACTACGGACCAAAGATATTCATCAGAAATCATTCATCTTTGCACTACAGGCCAAAGATATTCAATAATATCATTATTTAAGACTGAGGATGATGAAAAATATTTTTAAAGAAACGAATCCAGTGAAACAAAATGACAAGGATTAAGCATTAAGGATTCGTACTTTATTTTAACCATGTCCAAAAATACCTCAAAAATAATCATAGTGGTGTAAAATTCAAGAATGATCAAAACATGGATACAATCAATGCTAGTATTCACAATAGATATTTTAGACGAAAAGAAAAATTTTCATTTTTCGATGAATAGTACCGTATTCGTGAATAATTTCGTATACGTTAATAGTGCCGTATACGTGAATAGTAACCCCGACACAAAAAGTTCCAAATTTGATTAAAAGTTCAGATCAATACTTTGGCATAATGATATTAGAAGAAATAATATCATTTTAAAAAAATAATATCTCTTACCTTGAAAGACAGTACTTCTAGTTGAAACACCAGATATAAGCTATGACTTGAACTTGTACCGTATAGCAACAGTACTCAAAGTATACTCAAATACTCACAAGAATACGATCGATAATATAGAGAGAGAGAAAACTTCAGTTTCTGGTGTGATTTTCAATTCTAACCTAAGCACCCTATTTATAGGAAAATGCTTAGAACACCAAAAGCAGAAAATTTAATAAAATATTAATATATATAATTTTCATTCCAACGCACACTTATTTTGCTTCAAAACCTCAGCCACCAAACAACCCACCTCACAAGTCTTGCATAAAAAACGTTTTTGTTATTTAAATTATTTTAAACTTCAAAAAATCAATTATTTCGAAGCTTCAGAACTTCAATAATTCATAATAAATAGCCCTTTTATCAGAAAATTCGAATCTCGTGAGTTTTTATAGAAAATTCAATTCTCTACAACTTTACAGAAGAATGTTTTTCCAAATTCCAAATAAAAATTGACCGAAATCCACTAACGGACGATTTTACAGGCTATAATTAAATTTCAGTCAAGAAATGGGGTCCACCGACACATAAAACATGCTTTAAATATTTTTTGGTAACAAAAATACTCCTCCTCCACAAATACTCATATATCCCACATTTATCGTAAAAATATCATCATTATTATATTATTAAAATATAATAATATATTTAAATGAATTATTTTATCAGAAAAAGATAAAATTTCAATTTTCAACAATTGTCACATTAAAAATTTTCTCCATCTATATCCACATAAAATCTATATTTTCCTCATCATATGAATCAATAATTAATTATTCATAAATAATATTACAGAATCACAATATTGACAATCAGGCAGTTCCCAGGAAAGAGGGGGCTTTCCAATAAGAATTTCTCCTTACTGGCGCAATTAGGTGACCAAACCACTCCTTAGACATAACTTTCTAGGCATTGTCAATAATATTATCTAACAATATTATTCAGATAATATGAATTATTACTTCGATAATGAAAAATATTGTGTAATGACAATTATTGAAACAACAGCAATATAAAATATCAACGCAGCAATTATTAAATCAATAAAATAAAATACTGAACAGTAATTACTGTAACCATTATTGAGTAGTGCCTTCTTACTTAAGAATCAATAATTGGTGCAATACTGCGTGCTACTGTGTTTTAACCACCGAGTATTTTAACAGTATTAACGATAACAACTACGCCGTTATTTTTAAACAACTTATATTTGTCGTTTTCTTCATCCAATCGCTTTTTGTTATGGGGCCCACACATGGCTGCGCCGTCATACGAATATTACCCGACAGTACGAATAATCCACGACCAAACGAATATTCCCCGACAATAATGAATATTTTATAACCACTTGCTTATTTTGAATTATTTGCGTATTTTACCCATAACTATCCAAATTAATCAAATCAACCCTTACTATTTCAAAATAATAAATAGAGAAAATTAAATTTCATTAATAATAAGTTGGGGTCTTACTGCGATCTCAGGTGTTTAACAATAAGCTAGGTGGTTTAAGGATGGAGCAAAAGAAACAAAGGTTTGAATAAACATTTAGAAGCTAGGCTAACTGTTTTGGACCAGGAACCACGAACAGAACCAAGAACCAACTGTGTGGCTCTGATGATGACTAGGGCCATCTCTGTTGACTGCCTGGTCCGTCTCCTACCGGTGCCGGAGGGTGCTATTGATCATCTTCTCAGATTGATCACCATCCCTATACTATTTAGCCCCAAAAATTTTATCCAGGAATTTCCATTTCACCCCGAAAAAATTATGTTTATAAAGAGAGGAGAAAAAAAAATTCACCAAACAATTGATCATCATCATCAAAATTTTATACATTTTGTAAAAAGTTTTGTTTAAAAACAAATCAGACATTGTCTGACACAAAGGATCACTCGATTGGCCTTGATCTATCAGTGAACTCGATCTAAACAGTCTACTTCATTTTAACTGAGTAATCAAAAATTTGTTCTTTTGGCTTTCCGCTTAACTCAAACATTTCTTACCTTAAGTAAACTCATACCTTTAGATCTAATGATTCCCTTAACCTAAACTGCTCCCACACTGGAGACTTACAACGGAATAACGGGACTTATGGCGATCTCAGGTGTTTAACAGTAAGCTAGGTGATTTAAGGATGGAGCAAAAGAAGCAAAGGTTTGAATAAACATTTAGAAGCTAGGCTAACTGTTTTGGACCGAGAACCACTAATAGAACCAAGAACCAACCGTGTGGCTCTGATACCATTTGTCAGCAAAATAAGTTTTTTAACGAAATTTAAACAGAAAGAAGAAACTTAAAGAAGATGACCGGTGAATCGGTAAAGTAATCTCTTTCTTTTATTTATAAACAGTTGAGGATAGGATTACGTATAACCTAGATAAACTGTAAATTGAAGAGAGAAGTATAAAGAACTTCTTCTTCATCTTACTAGAAGAAGGAAGCAATAAGATTATTCTTCGTATCCTAGAGATAAGGCAGAGAGAGGACATCAGGTGAGGATTTCTTACAAAAGAAAAGCCTACAAGAAAAGCCTGAGTAACACTAAACACTTCGAGTTACTTATATAGAAAACTAAAAATTAAATTACAATTGATTCACGCAGGATTCACTATTACATTTACTAAAGTAAAAGTACAAAGTAAAAGTAATTTACTAAAGTAAAAGGAAAAGTAAAAGCATTTTACATTTACATTTACTAAGATAAAAGTAAAAGCATTTAACTTAAAGTAAAAGTTCATTTACTGGGGGACAGCAAAAATGTTGTTGTTTATTGCTTTCTGCTTTTGCCGAAAGCTGATGATGACTGAGGCCATCTCTGTTGACTGACTGGTCCATTTCCTGCTGGTGTTCGACTGTGTTGTTGATCATCTTCTCAGATGGATCACCATCCCTATACTATTCAACCCTAAAATTTTTATCCAGGATTTTCCCTTTCACCCCAAAAAATTAGGTTTATAGAGATGGAAGAAAATTTTTTAACCGAACAATTGGTCAACATCTTCAAAATTTCATAAATTTTGTAAATAAAAATTTTACAAACAAATCAGACTGCGTCTGACACAAAGGATCACTCGATTGGCCTTGATTTATCAGTGAACTGGATCTAAACAGTCTACTTCGTTTTAACTGAGTAATAAAAAATTTGTTCTTTTGGCATTCCACTTAACTCAAACCTTTTTTTACCTTAAGTAAACTCATACCTTTAGATCTAATGATTCCCTTAGCCTAAACTGCTCCCATGCTGGAGACATACAACGGCATAACGAGACTTATGGCGATCTCAGATGTTTTACAGTAAGCTAGGTTATTTAATGATGGAGCAAAAGAAACAAAGGTTAGAATAAATATTTAGAAGCTAGGCTAACTGTTTTGGACCGGGAACCACGAACACAACCAAGAACCAACCGTGTGGCTCTGATACCATTTAACAGCAAAATAAGTTTCTTAATGAAATTTAAACAGACAGAAGAAACTTAAAGAAGATGACCGGTGAATCGGTAAAGTAATCTCTTTCTTTTAATTATAAACAGTTGAGGATAGGATTACGTATAACCTAGATAAACTGTAAATTGAAGAGAGAAGTATAAAGAACTTCTTCTTCATCTTACTAGAAGAAGGAAGCAATAAGATTCTTCTTCGTATCCTAGAGATAAGGCAGAGAGAGGACATCAGGTGAGGATTTCTTACAAAAGAAAAGCCTACAAGAAAAGCCTGAGTAACACTAAACACTTCGAGTTACTTATATAGAAAACTAAAAATTAAATTACAATTGATTCACGCAGGATTCACTATTACATTTACTGAAGTAAAAGTACAAAGTAAAAGTAATTTACTAAAGTAAAAGGAAAAGTAAAAGCATTTTACATTTACATTTACTAAGATAAAAGTAAAAGCATTTTACTTAAAGTAAAAGTTCATTTACTGGGGGACAGCAAAAATGTTGTTGTTTATTGCTTTCTGCTTTTGCCGAAAGCTGATGATGACTGAGGCCATCTCTGTTGACTGACTGGTCCATTTCCTGCTGGTGTTCGACTGTGTTGTTAATCATCTTCTCAGATGGATCACCATCCCTATACTATTCAACCCTAAAATTTTTATCCAGGATTTTCCCTTTCACCCCAAAAAATTAGGTTTATAGAGATGGAAGAAAATTTTTTAACCGAACAATTGGTCAACATCTTCAAAATTTCATAAATTTTGTAAATAAAAATTTTACAAACAAATCAGACTGCGTCTGACACAAAGGATCACTCGATTGGCCTTGATTTATCAGTGAACTGGATCTAAACAGTCTACTTCGTTTTAACTGAGTAATAAAAAATTTGTTCTTTTGGCATTCCACTTAACTCAAACCTTTTTTACCTTAAGTAAACTCATACCTTTAGATCTAATGATTCCCTTAGCCTAAACTGTTCCCATGCTGGAGACATACAACGGCATAACGAGACTTATGGCGATCTCAGATGTTTTACAGTAAGCTAGGTTATTTAATGATGGAGCAAAAGAAACAAAGGTTAGAATAAACATTTAGAAGCTAGGCTAACTGTTTTGGACCGGGAACCACGAACACAACCAAGAACCAACCGTGTGGCTCTGATACCATTTAACAGCAAAATAAGTTTCTTAATGAAATTTAAACAGAAAGAAGAAACTTAAAGAAGATGACCGGTGAATCGGTAAAGTAATCTCTTTCTTTTAATTATAAAATAGTTGAGGATAGGATTACGTATAACCTAGATAAACTGTAAATTGAAGAGAGAAGTATAAAGAACTTCTTCTTCATCTTACTAGAAGAAGGAAGCAATAAGATTCTTCTTCGTATCCTAGAGATAAGGCAGAGAGAGGACATCAGGTGAGGTTTTCTTACAAAAGAAAAGCCTACAAGAAAAGCCTGAGTAACACTAAACACTTCGAGTTACTTATATAGAAAACTGAAAATTAAATTACAATTGAATCACGCAGGATTCACTATTACATTTACTGAAGTAAAAGTACAAAGTAAAAGTAATTTACTAAAGTAAAAGGAAAAGTAAAAACATTTTACATTTACATTTACTAAGATAAAAGTAAAAGAATTTTACTTAAAGTAAAAGTTCATTTACTGGGGGACAGCAAAAATGCTGTTGTTGATTGCTTTCTGCTTTTGCCGAAAGCTGATGATGACTGAGGCCATCTCTGTTGACTAACTGGTCCGTTTCCTGCTGGTGTTGGACTGTGTTGTTGATCATCTTCTCAGATGGATCACCATCCCTATACTATTCAGCCCTAATATTTTTATCCAGGATTTTCCCTTTCACCCCGAAAAATTAGGTTTATAGAGAGGGAAGAAAATTTTTTCACCGAACAATTGGTCAACATCTTCAAAATTTCATAACTTTTGTAAAAACTTTTTTACAAACAAATCAGACTGCGTCTGACACAAAGGATCACTCGATTGGCCTTGATTTATCAGTGAACTGGATCTAAACAGTCTACTTCATTTTAACTGAGTAATAAAAAATTTGTTCTTTTGGCATTCCACTTAACTCAAACCATTTTTTACCTTAAGTAAACTCATACCTTTAGATCTAATGATTCCCTTAGCCTAAACTGCTCCAATGCTGGAGACATACAACGGCTTAACGGGACTTATGGCGATCTCAGATGTTTTATAGTAAGCTAGGTTATTTAATGATGGAGCAAAAAAACAAAGGTTTGAATAAACATTTAAAAGCTACGCTAACTGTTTTGGACCGGGAACCACGAACAGAACCAAGAACCAACCGTGTGGCTCTGATACCATTTAACAGCAAAATAAGTTTCTTAACGAAATTTAAACAGAAAGAAGAAACTTAAAGAAGATGACCGGTGAATCGGTAAAGTAATCTCTTTCTTTTAATTATAAACAGTTGAGGATAGGATTACGTATAACCTAGATAAACTGTAAATTGAAGAGAGAAGTATAAAGAACTTCTTCTTCATCTTACTAGAAGAAGGAAGCAATAAGATTCTTCTTCGTATCCTAGAGATAAGGCAGAGAGAGGACATCAGGTGAGGTTTTCTTACAAAAGAAAAGCCTGAGTAACACTAAACACTTCGAGTTACTCATATAGAAAACTGAAAAGTAAATTACTATTGAATTACGCAGGATTCACTATTACATTTACTGAAGTAAAAGTACAAACTAAAAGTAATTTACTAAAGTAAAAGTAAAAGTAAAAACATTTTACATTTATATTTACTAATGTAAAAGTAAAAGCATTTTACTTAAAGTAAAAGATGATTTACTGGGGGACAACAATTATGTTGTTGTTGACTGCTTTCTGCTTTTGCCGAAAGCTGATGATGACTGGGGCCATCTCTATTGACTGACTGGTCCGTCTCCTACTGGTGACGAAGGGTGCTGTTGATCATCTTCTCAGATGGATCACCATCCCTATACTATTCAGCCCCAAAAGTTTTATCTAGGATTTTCCCTTTCACCCCGAAAAATTAGGCTTGTAAAAATTTTGTTTACAAATAAATCAGACTGCATCTGACATAAAGGATCACTCAATTGGCCTTGATTTATCAGTGAACTCGATCTAAACGGTCTACTTCGCTTTAACTGAGTAATCAAAAATTTGTTCTTTTGGAATTCCACTTAACTCAAACCGTTCCTACCTTAAGTAAACTCATATATTTAGATCTATTGATTCCCTTAGCCTAAACTGCTCCCACGCTGGAGACTTACAACGGCATAACGGGACTTATGGTGATCTCAGGTGTTTTACAATAAGCTAGGTGATTTAAGGATGGAGCAAAAGAAGCAAAAGTTTGAATAAACATTTAGAAGCTAGGGTAACTATTTTGGACTGGGAACAACAAACAGAACCAAGAACCAACCGTGTGGCTCTGATACCATTTAACAGCAAAATAAGTTTTTTAAGGAAATTTAAACAGAAAGAAAAAACTTAAAGAAGATGACCGGTGAATCGGTAAAGTAATATCTTTCTTTTAATTATAAACAGTTGAGGAAGGGATTATGTATAACCTAGATAAACTGTAAATGGAAGAGAGAAGTATAAAGAACTTCTTCTTCATCTTACTAGAAGAAGGAAGCAACAAGCTTCTTCTTCGTATCCTAGAGAGAAGGCAGAGAGAGGACCTCAGGTGAGGTTTTCTTACAAAAGAAAAGCCTGCAAGAAAAGCCTAAGTAACACTAAACACTTCGAGTTACTTAAATAGAAAACTGAAAAGTAAATTACTATTGAATCACGCAGGATTCACTATTACATTTACTGAAGTAAAAGTAC
Organism: Panax japonicus; assembly: GCA_020205505.1. Taxonomy (NCBI): domain Eukaryota; kingdom Viridiplantae; phylum Streptophyta; class Magnoliopsida; order Apiales; family Araliaceae; genus Panax; species Panax japonicus. The sequence goes on from CM035114.1 coordinate 36,510,634, forward strand.
AAAGTAAAAGTTATTTAATAAAGTAAAAGTAAAAGTAAAATCATTTTACATTTACACTTACTAAGGTAAAAGTAAAAGTATTTTACTTAAAGTAAAAGATAATTTACTGGGGGACAGCAAAAATTCTGTTGTTGACTACTTTCTACTTTTTCCGAAAGCTGATGATGACTGGGGCCATCTCTGTTGACTAAGTGGTCCATCTTCTGCCGATGCCGAAGGGTGTTGTTGATCATCTTCTCAGATGGATCACCATCCCTATACTATTCAGCCCTAAAATTTTTATCCATGATTTTCCCTTTCACCGCGAAAAATTTGGTTTATAAAGAGAGAAGAAAAAAATTTCACCGAACAATTGGTCACATCTTCAAAATTTAATAAATTTTGTAAAACTTTTGTTTACAAACAAATCAGACTGTGTCTGACACAAAGGATCACTCGATTGGCCTTGATTTATCAGTGAACACGATCTAAACAGTCTACTTCATTTTAACTGAGTAATCAAAAATTTTTTCTTTTGGCATTTAGTTTAACTCAAACCTTTCTTACCTTAAGTAAAATCATACCAACTGCTCCCACGCTGGAGACTTACAACGGCATAACGGGAGTTATGGCGATCTCAGGTGTTTTATAGTAAGCTAGGTGATTTAAGGATGGAGCAAAAGAAGCAAAAGTTTGAATAAACATTTAGAAGCTAGGCTAACTATTTTGGACCGGGAACCACGAACAGAACCAAGAACCAATCGTGTGGCTCTAATTCCATTTAACAGCAAAATAAGTTTCTTAACGAAATTTAAACAGAAAGAAAAAACTTATAGTAGATGACCTGTGAATCGGTAAAGTAATCTCTTTCTTTTAATTATAAACAATTGAGGAAAGGATTACGTATAACCTAGATAAACTGTAAATAGAAGAGAGATGTATGAAGAACATCTTCTTCATCTTACTAGAAGAATGAAGCAACAAGCTTTTTTTCGTATCCTAGAGAGAAGGAAAAGAGAGGACCTCAGGTGAGGTTTTCTTACAAAAGAAAAGCCTGCAAGGAAAGCCTGAGTAACACTAAATACTTCGAGTTACTTAAATAGAAACTGAAAAGTAAATTACTATTGAATCACGCAAGATTCACTATTACATTTACTGAAGTAAAAGTACAAAGTAAAAGTAATTTAGTAAAGTAAAAGTAAATATAAAAACATTTTACATTTACATTTACTAAGGTAAAAGTAAAAGCATTTTACTTAAAGTAAAAGTTGATTTACTAAGGGTCGGCAAAAATGTTGTTGTTGACTGCTTTCTGCTTTTGCCGAAAGCTGATGATGACTGGGACCATCTTTGTTGACTGACTGGTCCGTCTCCTACCGGTGCCGGAGGGTGCTGTTGATCATCTTCTCAGATGGATCACCATCCCTATACAATGCAGCCCTAAAATTTTTATCCAGGATTTTCCCTTTCACCCTGAAAAATTTGGTTTATAAAGAGAGAAGAAAAAATTTTCACCGAACAATTGATCAACATCTTCAAAATTTCATAAATTTTGTAAAAAATTTATTTACAAACAAATCAGACTGCGTCTGACACAAAGGATCACTCGATTGGCCTTGATTTATCAGTGAACTCGATCTAAACATTCTACTTCATTTTAACTGAGTAATCAAAAATTTGTTCTTTTGGCATTTCACTTAACTCAAACTTTTTTGACCTAAAGTAAACTCATACCTTTAGATCTAACGATTCCCTTAGCCTAAACTGCTCCCACGCTAGAGACTTACAACAGCATAACGAGACTTATGGCGATCTCAGGTGCTTTATAGTAAGCTGGGTGATTTAAGTATGGAGTAAAAGAAACAAAGGTTTGAATAAACATTTAGAAGCTAGGCTAACTGTTTTGGACCGGGAACCACGAACAGAACCAAGAACCAATCGTGTGGCTCTGATACAATTTAACAGGAAAATAAGTTTCTTAACGAAATTTAAATAGAAAGAAGAAACTTACAGTAGATGACCGGTGAATCGGTAAAGTAATTTCTTTCTTTTAATTATAAATAGTTGAGGAAAGGATTACGTATAACCTAGATAAATTGTAAATGGAAGAGAGAAGTATGAAGAACTTCTTCTTCATTTTACTAGAAGAAGGAAGCAACAAGCTTTTTCTTCGTATCCTAGAGAGAAGGCAGAGAGAGGACCTCAGGTGAGGTTTTCTTACAAAAGAAAAGCCTGCAAGAAAAGTATGAGTAACACTAAACCCTTCGAGTTACTTAAATAGAAAACTGAAAAGTAAATTACTATTGAATCACGTAGGATTCACTATTACATTTACTGAAGTAAAAGTACAAAGTAAAAGTAATTTAGTAAAGTAAAAACATTTTATATTTACATTTACTAAGGTAAAAGTAAAAGCATTTTACTTAAAGTAAAAGTTGATTTACTAGGGGACAGCAAAAATGTTGTTGTTGACTACTTTCTGCTTTTGCCGAAAGCTGATGATGATTGGGGCCATCTTTGTTGACTGACTGATCCGTCCCCTGCCAGTGCCAAAGGGTGCTATTGATCATCTTCTCAGATAGATCACCCTCCCTATACTATTCAGCCCTAAAATTTTTATCTAGGATTTTCCCTTTCACCCCGAAAAATTTGGTTTATAAAGAGAGAAGAAAATTTTTTCACCGAACAATTGGTCAACATCCTCAAAATTTCATAAATTTTTTAAAAAATTTGTTTACAAACAAATCAGACTGCGTCTGACATAAAGGATCACTCGATTGGCCTTGATTTATCAGTAAACTCGATCTAAACAGTCTACTTCATTTTAACTTAGTAATCAAAAAATTTTTCTTTTGGCATTTCTCTTTACTCAAACCTTTCTTACCTTAAGTAAACTCATACCTTTAGATTTAATGATTCCCTTAGCCTAAACTACTCCCACGCTGGAGACTTACAACGGCATAACGGGACTTATGGTGATCTCAGGTGTTTTACAGTAAGCTAGGTGATTTAAGGATGGAGCAAAAGAAACAAAGGTTTGAATAAACATTTAGAAGCTAGGCTAACTGTTTTGGACCGGGAACCACGAACAGTACCAAGAACCAACACTATGGCTCTGATACCATTTAACAGCAAAATAAGTTTCTTAACAAAATTTAAACAGAAAGAAGTAACTTAAAGAAGATGACCGGTGAATCGGTAAAGTAATATATTTCTTTTAATTATAAACAGTTGAGGAAAGGATTACGTATAACCTAGATAAACTGTAAATGGAAGAGAGAAATATGCAGAACTTCTTCTTCATCTTACTAGAAGAAGGAAGCAACAATCTTCTTCTTCGTTTCCTAGAGAGAAGGCAGAGAGAGGACCTCACGTGAGGTTTTCTTACTAAAGAAAAGCCTAAGTAACTCTAAATACTTCAAGTTACTAAAATAGAAAACTGAAAAGTAAATTACTATTAAATCACGCAGGATTCGCTATTACATTTACTGAAGTAAAAGTACAAAGTAAAAGTAATTTACTAAAGTAAAAGTAATTTACTAAAGTAAAAGTAAAAGTAAAAACATTTTACATTTAAATTTACTTAGGTAAAAGTAAAAGCATTTTACTTAAAGTAAAGGTTGATTTACTAGGGGACAGCAATGATGTTGTTGTTGACTGCTTTCTGCTTTTGCCCAAAGCTGATGATAACTGGGGCCATCTCTATTGACGGACTGGTCTGTCTCCTGCTGGTACCGGAGGGTGCTGTTAATCATCTTCTTAGATGGACCACCATCCCTATACTATTTAGCCCCAAAAATTTTATCCAGGATTTTCCCTTTCACCCCAAAAAATTAGGTTTATAAAGAGAGGAGAAAAATTTTTCACCGAACAATTGGTCATCATCTTCAAAATTTCATAAATTTTGTAAAAATTTTGTTTACAAACAAATCAGACTACGTCTGACATTAAGGATCACTCAATTGGCCTTGATTTATCAGTGAATTCGATCTAAACAGTCTACTTCGTTTTAACTGAGTAATCAAAAATTTGTTCTTTTGGCATTCCGCTTAACTCAAACCTTTCTTACCTTAAGTAAACTCATACCTTTAGATCTAATGATTCCCTTAGCCTAAACTGTTACCACGCTGGAGACTTACAACAGCAAAATGGGACTTATGGCGATCTCAGGTGTTTTACAGTAAGCTAGGTGATTTAAGGATGGAGCAAAAGAAGCAAAAGTTTGAATAAACATTTAGAGCTAGGCTAACTGTTTTGGACCAGGAACCACGAACAGAACCAAGAACCAACCGTGTGACTCTGATACCATTTAACAGCAAAATAAGTTTCTTAACAAAATTTAAACAGAAAGAAGAAACTTAAAAAAGATAACCGGTGAATCTGTAAAGTAATCTCTTTCTTTTAATTATAAACAGTAGAGGAAGGGATTATGTATAACCTAGATAAACTGCAAATGGAAAGAAAAGTATAAAGAACTTCTTCTTCATCTTACTAGAAGAAGGAAGCAACAAGCTTCTTCTTCGTATTCTAGAGAGAAGGCAGAGAGAGGACCTCAGGTGAGGTTTTCTTACAAAGGAAAAGCCTGCAAGAAAAGCCTGAGTAACACTAAACACTTCGAGTTACTTAAATAGAAAACTAAAAAGTAAATTACTATTGAATCATGCAAGATTCACTATTACATTTACTGAAGTAAAAGTATAAAGTAAAAGTAATTTACTAAAGTAAAAGTAAAAGTAAAAACATTTTACATTTACATTTACTAAGGTAAAAGTAAAAGAATTTTACTTAAAGTAAAAGCTGATTTACTGGGGGACTGCAAAAATGTTGTTGTTTACTGCTTTTTGCTTTTACCGAAAGCTGATGATGACTGGGGCCATCTCTGTTGACTGACTGGTCCGTCTCCTGCCGGTGCCAGAGGGTGCTATTGATCATCTTCTTAGATGGATCACCATCCCTATAATATTTAGACCAAAAATTTTAACCCAGGATTTTCCTTTTCACCCCGAAAATTAGGTTTATAAAGAGAGGAGAAAATTTTTTCACCGAACAATTGGTCAACATCTTCAAAATTTCATAAATTTTGTAAAAAATTTATTTACGAACAAATCAGACTGCGTCTGACACAAAGGATCACTCGATTGTCCTTGATTTATCAGTGAACTCGATCTAAACAGTCTACTTTATTTTAACTAAGTAATCAAAAATTTGTTATTTTGGCATTCTGCTTAACTCAAACCTTTCTTACCTTAAGTAAACTCATACCTTTAGATCTAATGATTCCCTTAGCCTAAACTGCTCACACGCTGGAAACTTACAACGGCATAACGAGACTTATGGCGATCTCAGGTGTTTTACAGTAAGCTAGGTGATTTAAGGATGGAGCAAAAGAAGCAAAAGTTTGAATAAACATTTCGAAGCTAGGCAAACTATTTTGGACCGGGAACCACGAACAGAACCAAGAACCAACCGTGTGGCTCTGATACCATTTAACAGTAAAATAAGTTTCTTAACGAAATTTAAACAGAATGAAGAAACTTAAAGAAGATGACCAGTGAATCGGTAAAGTAATCTCTTTCTTTTATTTATAAACAGTTGAAGAAGGGATTATGTATAACCTAGATAAACTGTAAATGAAAGAGAGAAGTATAAAGAACTTCTTCTTCATCTTACTAGAAGAAGGAAGCAACAAGCTTCTTCTTCGTATCCTAGAGAGAAGGCAGAGAGAGGACCTCAGGTGAGGTTTTCTTACAAAAGAAAAGCCTGCAAGAAAAGCTTGAGTAACACTAAACACTTCGAGTTACTTAAATAGAAAACCGAAAAGTAAATTACTATTGAATCACGCAGGATTCACTATTACATTTACTGAAGTAAAAGTACAAAGTAAAAGTAATTTAGTAAAGTAAAAGTAAAAATAAAAACATTTTACATTTACATTTACTAAGGTAAAAGTAAAAGCATTTTACTTGAAGTAAAAGCTGATTTACTGGGGGACAGCAAAAATGCTGTTGTTGACTGCTTTCTGCTTTTGCCGAAAGCTGATGATGACTGGGGCAATCTCTGTTGACTGACTGGTCGGTCTCCTGCCGGTGCCGGAGGGTGCAGATGATCATCTTCTTAGATGGATCACCATCCCTATACTATTTAGCCCCAACATTTTTATCCAGGATTTTCCCTTTCACCCCGAATAATTAGGTTTATAAAGAGAGGAGAAATATTTTTCATCGAACAAATGGTCAACATCTTCAAAATTTCATAACTTTTGTAAAAATTTGTTTACAAACAAATCATACTGCGTCTGACACAAAGGATAACTCGATTGGCCTTGATTTATCAGTGAACTCTTTGATACCATCTGGAGGCGGAAGCATATATAGAAATAAGAAATAAGAACAAACAGAGTAGTGCATACAAATAACACAATTTGATTACTAAATAAAAACAAATTTATTGATAACTAAAATATTTACAAACACAACTAAAAAATAAACTGACTTACTAACTATAGGAACATTTAAAGAAGAAGAGAAGAGGGGTTAAGTAGGCTAAACAGTGGTAGAAACCTAAGATTCGTCTGAGAAGGAACTCATAGTCTTACTAAGTTTCTGTCTGCCTTGCTAAATGAGTTTAGTTTCCTTTTATAGATCAAGGAAAGGGAACTATTACATTTACTGGGATAAAGTAAGAAACATTTTACTTAAGGAAAAGTAAAAGTAAAATACAGACACATTATTGTTGATGAACAGTAATTACTTTTAACTAAATACAGGCGCTTTTGGCCAAATGGCCGACAACTTTTAACTCATTGATGCTTTCGGTGGAAAAGAGAGCATCTTTTAACTTTTGGAGTAGACGCATGTGACTGGGGCTGCTTTTGGTGGAAAAGCAGGTGATTCTTCTCATTAATTGGTGAGCTGGCCGCCGGAGCAGGTGCAAATAACTGAGGACATTAGGCAAATGGATCCTGAGCGTCTTGTAGTTGATGGTGTCGTATCGGGTCATCGTCATCATTGAGGTTACTGGGAGAACCATGACTGGAGGATGAAGAACATACTGTATGGCTTTGTCAATCCTTTTGTTGAGTGCTTGGGCAATTTTTATTAATTCATTACTGGAACAATTTTTAAAATCAAAAATTTTACTAAAACATGTTGAACTAGTGGGACTGACTTTAGACTCTTTTGAATTGGATTTTGACTCCTTTTCTTTACTAGCCTGAGGAATGGCTGTGACTGGAATTGCGAAAACTGAAGCAACAAGAAATTCCTGGTGAACCTGACCAACTATTCTGTTAATATCAAATTTATCCCACCACTTAACATAAAAGAGGCGAGACACTCGAGGGAGTGGATCTGACTGAATACCATTGACTGGAGTAGAGGGAGGTGGAATTCCGTACTGCCATTTAAGAATCTAGGGGATCTTATATTTACTAACAAATAAAAGAGTGAGGGGAACTCCGTCATTCTTTGGATCTGTTTTACTGTGATTGCTAAAATGATTTAGTTGAACTTTAAGGAGGTCGGGTAGCAGGTCATAAGTAGATACTAACCTATACCACCAAAGAACAAACCAATAGGGGATTGGGCTCTTGAATTTATGGTCAAATAAAATGAACCATGAATGACTATGTGATTCATTTTGGTGAAGGAGAACCTTGTACCAAGCTTTAATATAATCATAATAATAGAAAGAATTATCTTGACTAGAGGGATTCATAAGATCGGAGGGGTTCTTCCCCCAATCAGATATTTGAACAAACTATTTAATGTATAAAGAATGATAAAGAATTTTAGTCTTATCATTGTTTGCGTAAATTGGTTTAATGTTTACTGACTCTATTTCCAGAAGAATATCCTTATAAAAAACAAGAGATTTATAAGGAGCCAGGGGCTGAAAATGCCATTCATGGGAAAAACTGGGCAGCAAGCTTAATGGGGTCATCTTTTGGTTTCATGTAGGGTTCAATATGAAAAAGGTAATTTTCCCACTTAAGCATATGCTCAGAAGGAGGATGACTAGGAGCTGAAGATGAAGCCTTGGAAGTATTACTAAAAGGGTCAATTGGTTAAGGCTTACTGGTTAAGGCTAAACTATATGGCTTGGGAAGTGTTCCACGGATTGTGAATTTGTTTGACTGATAAACTGGGGTGACTGGGTGAGGAATTAAAGTTCCTCTAGGTTAATTACTTGGGCCAGTAGGGCGACCCGGACCCCTTGAGGATGATGATCCTCTAATGCTCATGTCTAAATAGTACATGTATTGATAAATTCCTGAGTTAGAAAATTAGGAATTGAATTGTTACTATCTTTGATTTATTCAATATCAAAATCAAAAATGCTTAATATGGCTTGCCATCTAGTAAAAGAATGCTTAGAAGCTAGATTTTCAACATCCTTTTCTAAGATATATTTTGCTGACTTGCAATCAATATGGACTAAAAATTTCTAATTTAATAGATCACTTTGAAATTTATTAATACATAATACTAAATAAAGTATTTCTTTTTTAATAGTACTGTAATTTAATTGTGTACTATTCCATGCACCGGAATGAATACGAACAATTTGTTCTGGGAATCTGGAGTTAACTTTTGTTTAAGAATGCCTCCAAATCCAATATCTGAGGCGTCAGTTTCAACAATTTTATATGCTAAATCATTGGAAATGCCAAGACAGGGCAATGTCTAGACGTAAATTTTTACTTGTTGGACGGCAGAAGTATGAACGACAGTCCAAGATGGGGGATTGTCTTGCAAATGCTGGAAAAGAGGTTTGCAAATCTTCTTGAGATTTTTATAAAACTTGCCAATATAATTGAGCGAGCCAAGAAATCTCTGCAGTTGGGTTTTATTGGTTATCTTATCAGGAAACTTGTCAGCAAATTGAATAGCTCTTTCAATGGGTTGAACTTGTCCTCTAAAGATATTAAGACCAAGAAACCTTACTCTGACCTGAAACAGGCTGCATTTGGAAGGTGAAAGAACTAGACCATTATCTTTAACTATCTTGAAGAACGATTTCAAATGTTTAATGTGTTCTTCAATGGCCTTTGAAAAAATGAGAATATCATTGATATAAACAACAATAAAATGACTGAAAGGGTTTAATATGTCATTGAGAATATTTTAGAATTTAATGGGAGCATTTTTTAGGCCAAATGCCTGGACATTCCATTCGTAGTGACCAAACGGAGTGGTGAATACTGTTTTGTACCTATCATCAGGATGAATGTTGATCTACCAGAAACCAGACTTAAGGTCAAATTTACTGAATATTGTGGTGTTACTTAATCTATTGATAAGGTCGTCTTTGTTGGGAAGGGGATACCTAATCCATTCTAGAACCTTATTCAATGGTTTGTAATTAATGACTAGACGATGTACACCTCTTTCTTTTTCTGCTTCATTGTTAACATAGAAGGCAGGACAAGACCAAGGGGATTTACTAGGTTTAATTAAACTTTTACTAAGGAGATCATTAATTTACTTTTTACATAACACTACATGTTCATGATTCATTTGTATTGGCCTGACCATAGTAGGAATCAGGTGCTCTTTGAATTCCTTAGCATAAGGGAGCCTTACAACATGTTTTTTCCGATGCCAAAAGGCATTAGGAGAATCAGAATAAAGATTGTCCTTTAAATGAATTTTTAACTCTTCAATTTTTTCCTGAACTTCTTTATTCTGTAGATGTTCTTCAACTCGTTTGTACTTAATTTCTTCTTTTAAGAAATTCAAATAAGTGGATTTACAATTTAATAAATTTAATAATTTGGAAATAGATTCTTCTTGAATAAATTTTAAATCTCTTTCTTTTGGTTTAATAAGAAATTTAAATGTTATTTTCTTTCCTAAATGAATACAACGTAATCCTTCATTACTGGTAGTAAAAGGGTAAATTAAATATATAAATGGTAATCCTAAGATGATTTTATCAGTAAGATTTCGGATTAAAACAAACGATGTTTTAAAACACATATTATCTTGACAGTCATGAACATTAGGTAACTTATATTTAATTTACATTTGACTACCATTGGCTGAATTCAATTTTTCATTAGTTTTAATTAATCTAGTTGTGAATAAAACCTTTTCAATACAGCTTCCTACCCTAGTTTATACCGACGCAGATTTAAACTGTATTCAAGAAGGCTTAATCCTAACTATTTACTATAAGAGAACTAATGAAAAATTGAATTCATCCAATGCTAGTCAAATGGAAATTAAATATAAGTTACCTAATGTTCATGTCTGTCAAGATAATATGTGTTTTAAAACATCATTTGTTTTAATCCGTAATCTTACTGATAAAATCATCTTAGGATTACCATTTATATATTTACTTTACCCTTTTACTACCAGTAATGAAGGATTAAGTTGTATTCATTTAGGAAAGAAAATAACATTTAAATTTCTTATTAAACCAAAAGAAAGAGATTTAAAATTTATTCAAGAAGAATCTATTTCCAAATTATTAAATTTATTAAATTGTAAATCCACTCATTTGAATTTCTTAGAAGAAGAAATGAAGTACAAATGAGTTGAAGAACAGCTACAGAATAAAGAAGTTCAAGAAAAAATGAAGAGTTAAAAATCTATTTAAAGGACAATCTTTATTCTGATTCTCCTAATGCCTTTCGGCATCGGAAAAAACATGTTGTAAGGCTCCCTTATGCTAAGAAATTCAAAGAGCACCTGATTCCTACTAAGGCCAGGCCAATACAAATGAATCATTAACAGGTAGAGTTATGTAAAAAGAAATCATGAACAGGTAAAGTTATGAACAGGTAGTTTTATAAAAATCTCAGGAAGATTTGCAAACCTCTTTTCCAGCGTTTGCAAGACAATCCCCCACCTTGGATTGACGTTCATACTTCTGTTGTCCAACAAGTAAAAATTTACGTCAAGGCATTGCCCTGTCTTGGCATTTTCAATGATTCAGCGTATAAAATTGTTGAAACTGACGCCTCAAATATTGGATTCTGAGGCATTCTTAAACAAAAGTTAACTCCATATTCCCCAGAACAAATTGTTCATTTTCATTCCGGTGCATGGAATAGTACACAATTAAATTACAGTACTATTAAAAAAGAAATACTTTCTTTAGTATTATATATTAATAAATTTCAAAGTGATCTATTAAATTAGAAATTTTTAGTCCGTATTGATTGCAAGTCAGCAAAATATATCTTAGAAAAGGATGTTGAAAATCTAGCCTCTAAGTTTCTTAACGAAATTTAAATAGAAAGAAGAAACTTAAAGAAGATGACCGATGAATCGGTAAAGTAATCTCTTTCTTTTATTTATAAAAAGTTGAGGAAGGGATTACGTATAACCTAGATAAACTGTAAATGGAAGAAAGAAGTATAAAGAACTTCTTCTTCATCTTACTAGAAGAAGGAAACAACAAGTTTCTTCTTCGTTTCCTAAAGAGAAGGCAGAGAGAAGACCTCAGGTGAGGTTTTCTTACAAAAGAAAAACTGCAAGAAAAGCCTGAGTAACTCTAAACACTTCGAGTTACTTAAATAGAAAACTGAAAAGTAAATTACTATTGAATCACGCAGGATTCACTATTACATTTACTGAAGTAAAAGTACAAAGTAAAAGTAATTTACTAAAGTAAAAGTAAAATTAAAAATATTTTACATTTACATTTACTAAGGTAAAAGTAAAAGCTAATTTACTGGGGACAGCAATGATGTTGTTATTGACTTCTTTCTGCTTTTATCGAAAGCTGATAATGACTGGGGCCATCTCTGTTGATTGACTGGTCCGTCTACTGCCGGTTCCGGAGGGTACTGTTGATCATCTTCTCAGATGGATCACCATCCCTATAGTATTTAGCCCCAAAAAATTTATCCAGGATTTTCCCTTTCACCCCAAAAAATTAGGTTTATAAAGAGAGGAGAAAAATTTTTCACCGAACAATTGGTCAACATCTTCAAAATTTCATAAATTTTGTAAAACTTTTGTTTACAAACAAATCAGACTGCGTCTGACACAAAGGATCACTCGATTGGCCTTGATTTATCAGTGAACTCGATCTAAATAGTCTACTCCATTTTAACTGAGTAATCAAAAATTTGTTCTTTTGACATTCCGCTTAACTCAAACCTTTTTACCTTAAGTAAACTCATACCTTTAGATCAAATGACTCCCTTAGCCTAAACTGCTCCCACGCTGGAGACTTACAACTACATAACAGGACTTATGGCGATCTCAGGTGTTTTACAGTAAGATAGGTGATTTAAGGATGGAGCAAAAGAAACAAAGGTTTGAATAAACATTTAGAAGATAGGCTAACTATTTTGGACCGGGAACCATGAACAGAACCAAGAACCAATCGTGTGGCTCTGATACCATTTAACAGCAAAATAAGTTTCTTAACGAAATTTAAACAGAAAGAAGAAACTTAAAGAAGATGACCGGTGAATCGGTAAAGTAATCTCTTTCTTTTAATTATAAATAGTTGAGGAAGGGATTACGTATAACCTAGATAAACTGTAAATAGAAGAGAGAAGTATGAAGAACTTCTTCTTAATCTTACTAGAAGAAGGAAGCAATAAGCTTCTTCATCGTTTCCTAGAGAGAAGGCAGAGAGAGGACCTCAGGTGAGGTTTTCATACAAAGGAAAAGCCTGCAAGAAAAGCCGTAACTCTAAACACTTCGAGTTACTTAAATAGAAAACAAAAAAGTAAATTACTATTGAATCACGAAGGATTCAATATTACATTTACTGAAGTAAAAATACAAAGTAAAAGTAATTGACTAAAGTAAAAGTAAAAGTATAAACATTTTACATTTACATTCACTAAGGTAAAAGTAAAAGAATTTTACTTAAAGTAAAAGCTGATTTACTAGGGGACAGCAATGATGTTGTTGACTGCTTTCTACTTTTGCCGAAAGCTGATGATGACTGGGGCCATCTCTGTTGACTGACTGTTCCGTCTCCTGCCGGTGCCGGAGGGTACTGTTAATCATCTTCTTAGATGGATCACCATCCCTATACTATTTAGCCCCAAAATTTTAGTCTAGGATTTTCCCTTTCACCACGAAAAATTACGTTTATAAATAGAGGAGAAAATTTTTTCACCGAACAATTGGTCAACATCTTCAAAATTTAATAAATTTTGTAAAAATTTCATTTACAAACAAATCAAACTGCGTCTGACACAAAGGATCACTTGATTGGCCTTGATTTATCAGTGAACTCGATCTAAACAGTCTACTTCGTTTTAACTGAGTAATCAAAAATTTGTTCTTTTGGCATTCCTCTTAACTCAAACCTTTCTTACCTTAAGTAAACTAATACCTTTAGATCTAATGATTTCCTTAGCCTAAATTGCTCCCACGCTGGAGACTTACAATGGCATAACAGGACTTATGGCGATTGTGACGCCCCCAAAATAGGTATGTGTCGCCCATTCTGAGTTGGCAATACACGGTACAGAAATAACTACAACTTTATTATTACAACAGTAAAACTGTGAGTTTGAATACAAACATTATCTTCTAGACAATATCTATACTCAAATAAATCCTCATCACATTTATTATTTCATTATTTTATAAAAATGGTGAGGACTACTAAACAACTCTCTCTAGAACCTTCATTTCATACCCCGACTCGTACTCGCTATATTCTAGCCTCCTGAGAAGAAAAATGGAACAAAAAGGAAAAGGGTGAGCTCAACTAGCCCAGTAAAGAATATTATGACTAAGATAATATACAACAAATTATAATTAGTCTTCAACAGGGAAAAAATCTAATAGAATACAATAGACAACAAGTTTTAAATCAATATTTGCAGCCGAAATAATAATTCATTAAAAGAGTTAAGTAGAGAATGCAAACTACTATCTTCAATATATGAATTTAAAAGTTAATTGTCTATCTTTTATTCCTGTAACATCAATCAATATATATCTGGAATCAAATATTCATCTTTGCACTACAGGCCAAAGATATTCGTCAGTTGGTCATGTTCATCTAAACACCTATTCATCTTTGCACTACAGGTCAAAGATATTCATCAGAAATCATTCATCTTTGCACTACAGGCCAAAGATATTCAATAATATCATCATTTAAGACTGAGGATGATGAAAAATATTTATAAAGAAACGAATCCAGTGAAACAAAAAGACAAGGATTAAGGATTAAGGATTCGTACTTTGTTTTAACCATGTCTAAAAATACCTCAAAAATAATCATAGTGGTGTAAAATTCAAGAATGATCAAAAAATGGATACAATCAAAGCTAGTATCCACAATAGATATTTTAGTCAAAAAGGAAAATTTTCATTTTTCGATGAATAGCGCCGTATTCGTGAATAGTATCGTATACGTGAATAGTGTCGTATACGTGAATAGTGTCGTATACGTGAATAGTAACTCTGATACAAAAAGTTCTAAATTTGATTAAAAGTTCAGATCAATACTTCGGCATAATGATATTAGAAGAAATAATATCATTTTAAAAAAATAATATCCCTTACCTCGAAAGACAGTACATCTAGTTGAAACACCGGATATAAGCTATGACATGAACTTGCATCGTATAGCAACAATACTCAAAGTATACTCAAATACTCACAAGAATATGCTCGATAATATAGAGAGAGAGAACTTCAATTTCTGGTGTGATTTTCAATTCTAACCTAAGCACCCTATTTATAGGAAAATGCTTAGAACACCAAAGTAGAAAATTTAATAAAATATTAATATATATAATTTTTATTCCAACGCACACTTATTTTGCTTCAAAACCTCAGCCACCAAACAGCCCACCTCACAAGACTTGCACAAAAAATGTTTTTGATATTTAAATTATTTTAAACTTCCAAAAATCAATTATTTCGGAGCTTCAAAACTTCAATAATTCATAATAATAGCCCTTTTATTAGAAAATTCGAATCTCGCGTCTTTTTATATAAAATTCAATTCTCTACAACTTTGCAGAAGAAAGTTTTTCCAAATTCCAAACAGAAATTGACCGAAATCCACAAACAGGCGATTTTACAGGCTATAATTAAATTTCAGTCAAGAAATGGGGTCCACCGACACATAAAACATGCTTTAAATATTTTTTGGTAACAAAAATACTCATCCTCCATATATACTCATATATCCCATATTTATCGTAAAAATATCATCATTATTATATTATTAAAATATAATAATATATTTAAATGAATTAATTTATCAGAAAAAGATAAAATTTCAATTTTCAACAATTGTCACATTAAAAATTTTCTCCATCTATATCCACATAAAATTAATATTTTCCTCATCGTATGAATCAATAATTAATTATTCAAAAATAATATTACAGAATCTATATTGACAATTAGGCAGTTCCAAGGAAAGAGGGGGCTTTCCAATAAGAATTTCTCCTTACTGGCGCGCAATTAGGTGATCAAACCTCTCCTTAGACAGAACATTCTAGACATTGTCAATAATGTTATCTAACAATATTATTTAGATAATATGAATTATTGCTTCGATAATGAAAAATACTGTATAATGACAATTATTAAAACAACAACAATATAAAATATCAATGCAGCAATTATTAAATCAATAAAATAAAATACTGAACAGTAATTACTATAACCATTATTGAGTAGTGAATTCTTACGTAAGAATCAATAATTGGTGCAATACCGTGTGCTACTGTGTTTTAACCACCGAGTATTTTAACAGTATTAACGGTAACAACTACGCCGTTATTTTTAAACAACTTATATTTATCGTTTTCTTCATCCAATCGCTTTCCGTTATAGGGCCCACACATGGTTGTGCCGTCGTACGAATATTCCCCGACAGTATGAATATTCCACGACCAAACGAATATTCCCCGACAACAATGAATATTTTATAACCACTTGCTTATTTTGAAATATTTGCGTATTTTACCCATAACTATCCACATTAATCAAATCAACCCTTACTATTTCAAAATAATAAAAATAGAAAATTAAATTTCATTAATAATAAGTTGGGGTCATACAACCTCCCCTCCTTATGAAATTTTATTCTCGAAATTGACGTACGTACCTGGTTTTTCGAAAAGGTGAGGATACCTCGCTTTCATTTCCGTTTCCAATTCCCAGGTCATTTCTTCTATAGCATGATTCCTCCACAGAACTTTAACTTGTGGTATGACCTTTGTGCATAGGACACGCTCCTTCCTATCCAAAATCATGACAGGTACCTCTTTGTACGTTAAGTCTTCGGCTATCTCGTCCGGTTCTAACTCTATAACGTGGTTCTGGTCTTTCATATATTTACGAAGTACAGATATGTGAAACACATTATGAACACGAGACATACTCGGAGGTAACGCGAGTCTATAGGTTACATTTCCTACTCGGTCAAGAATTTGAAATGGTCCAATAAATCGTGGATTGAGCTTTCCTCTCTTCCCAAATCTTGTAACTCCCTTCCATGGAGCAACTCGCAACAATACATGATCCCCTATACTAAATTCCACGTCCTTTTGATGAAGATCTGCATAACTCTTTTGTCGATCTTGGGCCATTTGTATACGTTGTCGAATCATTTGGATCTTTTCGGTAGTCATACGTACTAACTCGGGTTCCAACAATGTTTCTTCACCCACCTCATCCCAACATATTGGAGAGCGACACTTTCGTCCATATAATGCTTCAAATGGAGCCACACCTATACTTGCCTGATAATTGTTGTTGTAGGAGAATTCCACCAATGGTAAATACTTATCCCAACTGCCATTGAAGTATAGCACATAGAGTCTTAATAAATATTCAAGAGTTTGAATAGTCCTCTCTAATTGTCCGTCCGTTTGAGGATGGTATGCCGAACTAAATCGTAAATCTGTACTCATAGCTTTTTGCAAGCTAACCCAAAATCTTGAAGTGAATCTTGGGTCACGATCCGAAACTATGGATACTGGCATGCCATGCAACCTCACAATCTCATTTACATATATACTAGCAAGACGTTCAAGGGAATAAGTCTCCCGTATCGGCAAGAAAAGAGCAGACTTGGTTAATCTATCAACAATAACCCAAATAGCATTGATGCCTTGAGAAACCGTAGGAAGACCCGTAACGAAATCCATGGTAATGTGTTCCCACTTCCATTTTGGAATCTCAAGTGGTTGCAACGGACCCTTAGGTACTAGATGCTCCGCCTTTACACCTTGACAAGGTAAACACATCGAGATAAACTTTGCAATCTCTCTCTTCATATTGTTCCACCAAAATGTATGTCGAAGATCACAATACATTTTAGTACTTCCAGGATGGATTGCAAATGGTGTATTGTGTGCCTCCATCATAATCTTGTACATCAAATCAGAGTCGTTAGGAGCACAAAGTCTAGAGTGGACTCGAAGTATTCCTTTTCATCAATTCTCGCTTCCGGAATAGCTCCTTATTGAACTTTCTTCTTCATACGCATCAGCTCCGGGTCGGTGGCTTGAGCAACCTTAACTTTTTCTATTAAAGTTGGCTCTATGCGTATACTTGACATCATCACATTCGTTTCTGTATATGATCTACTACTCAATGTGTCAGCTACCACGTTCGTTTTTCCAGGATGGTATTGAATAGTGTGGTCGTAGACTTTCAATAGCTCGAGCCAACGTCGCTGCCGCATGCTGAGTTCTTTTTGAGTGAAGAAATATTTAAAGCTTTTATGGTCTGAATATATTTCAACTTTCTCCCCAAATAGATAGTTCCTCCAGATCTTTAGCGCAAAAACGACTGCTGCCAACACTAGATCATGAGTAGGATAATTCCTCTCATACTCTTTAAGTTGTCGCGAGTCATAGGCTATGAATTTCCAACGTTGCATGAGAACACATCCTAACCCTTTGCCTGAAACATCGCTGTAGATAACAAATCCATCCGTACCAGATGGTATTGTTAGAACAGGTGCTGAAATGAGTCTCCTCTTGAGCTCTTGGAAACTCTTCTCGCATTCTTCGCTCCAAATGAATTTTGTATCCTTCTGAGTTAGCTGGGTTAATGGAGTAGCGATTCGAGAAAACCCTTCCACGAATCTCCGATAATAACCAGCTAAGCCCAAAAAGCTACGTACTTCAGTCACCAACTTCGGTTGCTCCCAACTTTGTATTGCTTCAATCTTCGCCGGATCAACAGATACTCCATGTTTCGACACCACGTGCCCAAGGAATGCTACTTCCTCAAGCCAGAACTCACATTTCTTCAACTTGGCAAATAGTTTGTTTTCACGAAGCCTTTGGAGTACCAGCTTTAAATGGTGCTCATGATCTTCACGACTTTTGGAATATATGAGGATGTCATCAATAAAAATAACAACGAACTAATCCAAATATTCCTTGAATACTCGGTTCATCATATCTATGAAAGCCGCAGGAGCATTAGTCACTCCAAAAGACATGACTAAGAATTCATAATGCCCGTACCGAGTTCTGAAGGCAGTCTTTGGAATATCCTCAGTTCTAATCTTCAGTTGATGATATCCAGAATGAAGATCGATCTTTGAAAAAAATTGTGCTCCTTGCAACTGGTCAAACAGGTCATCAATACGAGGTAGAGGATACCTATTCTTGATGGTGACATGATTCAATTCTCGATAGACAATACAAAGTCCCATACTCCCGTCTTTCTTCTTTACGAATAAAATAGGAGCACCCCAAGGAGATGTACTAGGACGAATGAAATCGATGTCCAACAATTCCTGTAGTTGGACCTTTAACTCCTGAAGTTCAATAGGAGCCATTCGATATAAGGGTTTTAGAAATGGGCTTTGTATCAGGTTCAAGATCAATAAATAATTCAACTTTACGTTCTGGGGTAGACCGGGAAGTTCTTCAGGAAATACGTCAGGAAATTCAATAACAACAGGAATATTATTCAAATTTGATGTGTCTTTATTCAAATCCATAACATGGGCTAAGAAAGCTTGACATCCGTTTTTCAATAAATGAATAGCTTTATGATTAGATATGACAGTGATTGATTTTAATGGTTTAGTTGCTTGAATTCATACAACAGGTTGTTTAGGAATATGAAAACTAACAACCTTATGAAAATAATCAATTTAGACATGATGAGTAGTTAACCAATAAATCCCTAAAATCACATCGAAAGCAAGTATCTTTAAAGAGATAAGGTCAACAGGTAAGGTGATGGTGCCAACTTGAATCAAACAAGATTTATAAACAGTAGATGTGATGAAAGTTTCTCCTAACGGAGTTTTCACGGATAGGTCAAAGTCTAATTTCTTCGGAGTCAAGTTTAAATGTTGAGCATAAGCAGGAGAGATAAATGAATGGGTAGCACCGGTATCAAGTAAGGTATAAACTTCGCAAAAATTTATATATAGCTTACCCGTGATCACCTCGTTTGGGTTCCTTGCATTTTGACCAGTCACAACAAACGTTCTTCCAGGAACCATTGACTTTGACTTTTCTGGGACGGTCTTTTAAGTCACCGTCCCCGCTGAACTAGGTTTTGCTACCGTACAATCTCGAGCGATATGTCCTTCATTTCCACAATTATAGCATACCTTGAACTGTTGTGGGCAGTTTAGACTGATATGTCCCTCTTTCTCGCATTTATAGCATATGACCGGTGGTCGTCCTCCTCCCTTAGAACTAGTTGTTGTCGGCACTGTCGTCTTCACATGGTCGTTGTCTTTTTAAAATCCCCTCCCGAGTCGCTTCTTCTATTTTTATGGCCATGATTACCACCATAGTGGTTACCATTTTTGTCCGTCTTTTTCTTTCTCCGCTGGTTATCGTTGTTTTGTTGACTGTTATCTCCGGTATGATCCTGATTGTGGTACCTCGGTTAACCGTACTCATTATCTCGCTCTAATAATTGAGCCCTATTTACAACATCTGAATAGGGAGAAAATTTATGAGAAATGAGATATTGTCGTATGCCGGGTTTCAAACCTCTCAGAAACATCCGCGTCATACGTTCCTCATTTTCCACCAATTGAGGTGCAAACCTGGATAACTCTGCAAACTTTGCCTCGTACTAAAACACCGTCATGTTGTTTTGTTCTAATCTGATGAACTCCACTTCCTTCATATGATGAACACTTTCAGGAAAGTATTTGTCATTAAATAGTTTTTGAAACGTCTCCAAAAATATGCTGAGTGCGGCTGGATGGGTACGCTTCACAGACTCCCACCAGTAGTCTGCCTCGCCACTGGAACATAAAGGTGGCGAATGGAACCTTCTATTCCTCCGTGCATCCCAAGACATCGAATATCTTGGTAATTTGCTTGACCCATGTTTCCGCCATGATCGGATCTGGCTTTCCCTTAAATTCTGGTGGTCCCAACTCTTTGAACTGCTTTGCTGTGACAACTCGTCAATTACTATCATTTCCTCCTGTATTTTGAACACGAGTCTCCCTCGTCTGATTTTGCATAAACTACAAAAAGCTTCTAAACATCCCCTCGTTCATCATCTGCTCAGTGGTATTGTTCACAGGAGGAACATTGTCAGCCTGTTGCACGTTCTCCTCGTTGGTGAGTACAGGCGTCTCCACAGTCTCATTTCCACTGTTAATATTCTCAGTCGACATTCTCAAATACTGTCATAAAACAAGGGTTAATTAAGGAAATCAATATATCACATAATATCCCTATATACTGACCAACTAACAAATAAGCTTAGGTAGGACACACTAGCGAAGGATTTACTCGTCTCTCCCCTTCTAGTTCTATTCCCCGATCTTCGCTAGAGATCATATCCCTAGGCTCTGATACCAACTGTGACGCCCCCAAAATAGGTATACATCACCCATTCTGAGTTGTCAATACATGGTACAGAAATAACTACAACTTTATTATTACAACAGTAAAACTATGAGTTTGAATACAAACATTATCTTCTAGATAATATCTATACTCAAATAAATCCTCATCACATTTATTGATACATTATGTTACAAAAATGGTGAGGACTACTAAACAACTCTCTCTAGAACCTTCATTCCATACCCCGACCCGTACTCGCTATATTCTCGCCTCTTGAGAAGAAAAATGGAACAAAAAGGAAAAGGGTGAGCTCAACTAGCCCAGTAAAGAATATTATGACTAAGATAATATAAAACAAATTATCATTATTCTTCAACAGGGAAAAAATCTAATAGAATACAATAGACAACAAGTTTTAAATCAATATTTACAGTGGAAATAATAATTCATTAGAAGAGTTAAGTAGAGAATGCAAACTACTATCTTCTATGTATGAATTTAAAAGTTCATCGTCTATCTTTTATCCCTGTAACATCAATCAATATATATCTGGAATCAAATATTCATCTTTGCACTACATGCCAAAGATATTCCTCAGTTGGTCATGTTCATCTAAACACCTGTTCATCTTTGCACTACGGGTCAAAGATATTCATCAGAAATCATTCATCTTTGCACTGCAGGCCAAAGATATTCAATTATATCATCATTTAAGACTTAGGATGACGAAAAATATTTTTAAAGAAACGAATCCAGTGAAACAAAATGATAAGGATTAAGGATTAAGTATTCGTACTTTGTTTTAACCATGTCCAAAAATACCTCAAAAATAATCATAGTGGTGTAAAATTCAAGAATGATCAAAATATGGATACAATCAAAGCTAGTATCCACAATAGATATTTCAGACGAAAAGGAAAATTTTCATTTTTTGATGAATAGTACCGTATTCGTGAATAATGTCGTATACGTGAATAGTGTCGTATACGTGAATAGTGCCGTATACGTTAATAGTAACTCCGACACAAAAAGTTATACATTTGATTAAAAGTTCATATCAATACTTCGGCATAATGATATTAAAAGAAATAATATCATTTTAAAAAAATAATATCCCTTACCTCGAAAGACAGTACTTCTAGTTGAAACACCAGATATAAGCTATGACTTGAACTTGCACCGTATAACAACAGTACTCAAAGTATACTCAAATACTCATAATAATACGCTCGATAATATAGAGAGAGAAAACTTCAGTTTCTGGTGTGATTTTCAATTCTTACCTAAGCACCCTATTTATAGGAAAATGCTTAGAACACCAAAGCAGAAAATTTAATAAAATATTAATATATATAATTTTTATTTCAACGCACACTTATTTTGCTTCAAAACCTCAGCCACCAAACAGCCCACCTCACAAGACTTGCACAAAAAACATTTTTGTTATTTAAATTATTTTAAACTTCCAAAAATCAATTATTTCAGAGCTTCAGAACTTCAATAATTCATAATAAATAGCCCTTTTATCAGAAAATTCGAATCCCGTGACTTTTTATAGAAAATTCAATTCTCTACAACTTTGCAGAAGAAAGTTTTTCCAAATTCCAAACAAAAATTGACCGAAATTCACAAACGGGCGATTTTACAGGCTATAATTAAATTTCAGTCAAGAAAATGGGTCCACCGACACATAAAACATGCTTTAAATATTTTTTGGTAACAAAAATACTCCTCCTCCACATATACTCATATATCCCATATTTATCGTAAAAATATCATCATTATTATATTATTAAAATATAATAATATATTTAAATGAATTATTTTATCAGAAAAAGATAAAATTTCAATTTTCAACAATTGTCACATTAAAAATTTTCTCCATCTATATCCACATAAAATCTATATTTTCCTCATCATATGAATCAATAATTAATTATTCACAAATAATATTACAGAATCACAATATTGATAATCAGGCAGTTCCCAGGAAAGAGGGGGCTTTTCAATTAGAATTTCTCCTTACTGGTGCAATTAGGTGACCAAACCACTCCTTAGACAGAACTTTCTATGCATTGCCAATAATGTTATCTAACAATATTATTCAGATAATATGAATTATTGCTTCGATAATGAAAAATACTGTGTAATGACAATTATTGAAACAACTTCAATATAAAATATCAACGCAGCAATTATTAAATCAATAAAATAAAATACTGAACAGTAATTACTGTAACCATTATTGAGTAGTGCCTTCTTACGTAAGAATCAATAATTGGTGCAATACCGTGTGCTACTGTGTTTTAACCACCGAGTATTTTAACAGTATTAACGGTAACAACTACGCCATTATTTTTAAATAACTTATATTTGTCGTTTTCTTTATCCAATTGTTTTCCCTTATAGGGCCCACACATGGCTGCGTCGTCGTACGAATATTCCCCGACAGTACGAATATTCCACGACCAAACGAATATTCCCCGACAACAATGAATATTTTATAACCACTTGCTTATTTTGAAATATTTGCGTATTTTACCCATAACTATCCACATTAATCAAATAAACCCTTACTATTTCAAAATAATAAATAGAGAAAATTAAATTTCATTAATAATAAGTTGGGGTCGTACAACCTCCACTCCTTATGAAATTTCATCCTCGAAATTGACGTACGTACCTGGTGTTTCGAAAAGGTGAGGATACCTCGCTTTCATTTCCGTTTCTAATTCCCAGGTCATTTCCTCTATAGCATGATTCCTCCACAGAACTTTAACTTGTGGTATGAACTTTGTGCGTAGGACATGCTCCTTTCTATCCAAAATCATGACAGGTACCTCTTCGTACGTTAAGTCTTCGGCTATCTCGTCCGGTTCTAACTCTATAACGTGGTTCGGGTCTTTCACATATTTACGAAGTACATATATGTGAAACACATTATGAACACGAGACATACTCGGAGGTAACGCGAGTCTATAGGCTACATTTCCTACACGATCAAGAATTTGAAATGGACCAATAAATCGTGGATTGAGCTTTCCTCTCTTCCCAAATCTTGTAACTCCCTTCCATGGAGCAACTCGCAACAATACATGATCCCCTATACTAAATTCCACGTCCTTTTGATGAAGATCTGCATAACTCTTTTGTCGATCTTGTGCCATTTGTATACGTTGTCAAATCATTTGGATATTTTCGGTAGTCATACGTACTAACTCGGGTCCCAACAATGTTGCTTCACCCACCTCATCCCAACATATTGGAGAGCGACACTTTCGTCCATATAATGCTTCAAATGGAGCCACACCTATACTTGCCTGATAATTGCTGTTGTAGGAGAATTCCACCAATGGTAAATACTTATCCCAACTGCCCTTGAAGTCTAGGACATAGAGTCTTAATAAATCTTCAAGAGTTTGAATAGTCCTCTCTGATTGTCCATCCATTTGAGGATGGTATGCCGAACTAAATCGTAAATCTGTGCCCATAGCTTTTTGCAAGCTAACCCAAAATCTTGAAGTGAATCTTGGGTCATGATCCGAAACTATAGATACTGGCATGCCATGCAACCTCACAATCTCATTTACATATATACTAGCAAGACGTTCAAGGGAATAAGTCTCTCATATCGGCAAGAAAAGAGCAGACTTGGTTAATCTATCAACAATAACCCAAATAGCATTGATGCCTTGGGAAACCGTAGGAAGACCCGTAACGAAATCCTTGGTAATGTGTTCCCACTTCCATTTCGGAATCTCAAGTGGTTGTAATGGACCCTTAGGTACTAGATGCTCCGCCTTTACACGTTGACAAGTTAAACACATCGAGATAAACTTTGCAATCTCTCTCTTCATATTGTTCCACCAAAATGTATGTCGAAGATCACGATACATTTTAGTACTTCCAGGATAGATTGCAAATGGTGTATTGTGTGCCTCCATCATAATCTTGTACTTCAAATCAGAGTCGTTAGGAGCACAAAGTCTAGAGTGGACTCGAAGTATTCCTTCTTCATCAATTCTCGCTTCCGGAATAGCTCCTTATTGTACTTTCTTCTTCATACGCATCAGCTCTAGGTCGGTGGCTTGAGCAAACTTAACTTTTTCTAATTAAAGTTGGCTCTATGCGTATACTTGACATCATCACACTCGTTTCTGCATATGATCTACTACTCAACGCGTCAGCTACCACGTTCGCTTTTCCAGGATGGTATTGAATAGTGTGGTCGTAGTACTTTCAATAGCTCGAGCCAACGTCGCTGCCGCATGCTGAGTTCTTTTTGAGTGAAGAAATATTTAAGGCTTTTATGGTCAGAATATATTTCCACTATCTCCCCATATAGATAGTGCCTCCAGATCTTAAGCGCGAAAACGACTGCTGCAAACTCTAGATCATGAGTAGTAAAATTCCTCTCATACTCTTTAAGTTATCGCGAGGTATAGGCTTTGAATTTCCCACGTTGCATGAGAACACATCATAAACCTTTTCCTGAAACATCAGTGTAGATAACAAATCCATCCGTACCAGATGGTATTGTTAGAACAGGTGCTGAAATGAGTCTCCTCTTGAGCTCTTGGAAACTCTTCTCGCATTCTTCGCTCCAAATGAATTTTGTATCCTTCTGAGTTAGCTGGGTTAATGGAGTAGCGATTCGAGAAAACCCTTCCACGAATCTCCGATAATGACCAGCTAAGCCCAAAAAGCTACGTACTTCAGTCACCAACTTCGGTTGCTCCCAACTTTGTATTGCTTCAATCTTCGCCGGATCAACAGATACTCCATGTTTCGACACCACGTGCCCAAGGAATGCTACTTCCTCAAGCCAGAACTCACATTTCTTCAACTTGGCAAATAGTTTGTTTTCACGAAGCCTTTGGAGTACCAGCTTTAAATGGTGCTCATGATCTTCACGACTTTTGGAATATATGAGGATGTCATCAATAAAAATAACAACGAACTAATCCAAATATTCCTTGAATACTCGGTTCATCATATCTATGAAAGCCGCAGGAGCATTAGTCACTCCGAAAGACATGACTAAGAATTCATAATGCCCGTACCGAGTTCTGAAGGCAGTCTTTGGAATATCCTCAGTTCTAATCTTCAGTTGATGATATCCAGAACAAAGATCGATCTTTGAAAAGAATTGTGCTCCTTGCAGCTGGTCAAACAGGTCATCAATACGAGGTAGAGGATACCTATTCTTGATGGTGACATGGTTCAATTCCCGATAGTCAATACAAAGTCGCATACTCCAGTCTTTCTTCTTTACAAATAAAATAGGAGCACCCCAAGGAGATGTACTAGGACGAATGAAACCGATGTCCAACAATTCCTGTAGTTGGACCTTTAACTCCTGAAGTTCAATAGGAGCCATTCGATATGGGGTTTTAGAAATGGGCTTTGTAGAAGGTTCAAGATCAATAAAGAATTCAACTTTACGTTCTGGGGGTAGACCGGAAAGTTCTTCAGGAAATTCGTCAGGAAAGTCAATAACAACAGGAATATTATTCAAATTTGACGTGTCTTTATTCAAATCCATAACATTGGCTAAGAAAGCTCGACATCCATTTTTCAATAAATGAATAGCTTTATGATTAGATATGACATTGATTGATTTTAATGGCTTAGTTACTTGAATTCGTACAACAGGTTAGTTAGGAATATGAAAACTAACAACCTTATGAAAACAATCAATTTTGGCATGATGAGTAGTTAACCAATCAATCCCTAAAATCACATCAAAAGCAAGTATCTTTAAAGAGATACGGTCAACAGGTAAGGTTATGGTGCCAACTTGAATCAAACAAGATTTATAATTAGTGGATGTGATGAAAGTTTCACCTAACGGAGTTTCCACAGATAGGTCAAAGTCCAATTTCTCCGGAGTCAAGTTTAAACATTGAGCACAAGAAGGAGAGATAAATGAATGGGTAGCACCGGTATCAAGTAAGGTATAAACTTCGAAAAAATTTATAAATAGCTTACCCGTGATCACCTCGTTTTGGTTCATCGCATTTTGACCAGTCACAACAAACGCTCTTCCAGGAACCGTTGACTTTGACTTTTCTGGGACAGTCTTTTGAGTCACCGTCCCCGCTGAACTAGGTTTCCTTACCGTACAATCTCGAGCGATATGTCCTTCCTTTCCACAATTATAGCATACCTTGAACTGTTGTGGGCAGTTTGGACGGATATGTCCCTCTTTCCTGCATTTATAGCATATGACCGGTGGTCGTTCTCCTCCCTTAGAACCAGTTACTACTGGTACTGTCGTCTTCACATGGTCGTTGTTAAATCTCCTCTTTTTAAAATCTCCTCCCGACTCGCTTCTTCTATTTTTATGGCCATGATTACCACCAGAATGGTTACCATTTTTGTCTGTCTTTTTCTTTCTCCGCTGGTTATCGTTGTTTTGTTGACTGCTATCTCCAGTATAATCCTGATTGTGGTCCCTCGGTTGATCGTACTCATTATCTCGCTCTAATAATTGAGTCATGTTTACAACATCTGAATAGAGAGAAAATTTATGAGAAATGAGATATTGGCGTATGCCGGGTTTCAAACCTCTCAGAAACATCCACATCATACGTTCCTCATTCACCACCAAATGAGGTGCAAACCTGGATAACTCCACTTCCTTCATATGACGAACACTTTCAGGAAAGTATTTGTCATTAAATAGTTTTTGAAACGTCTCCCAAGACATGCTGAGTGCGACTGGATGGGTACGCTTCACAGACTCCCACCAGTAGTCTGCCTCGCCACGGAACATAAAGGTGGCGAATTGAACCTTCTGTTCCTCCGTACATCCCAAGACATCGAATATCTTGGTAATTTTCTTGACCCATGTTTCCGCAATGATCGGATCTGGCTTTCCCTTAAATTCTGGTGGTCCCAACTCTTTGAACTGCTTGGCTGTGACAACCCGTCAATTTCTAACATTTCCTCCTGTATTTTGAACAAGAGTCTCCCTCGTCTTATTTTGCATAAACTACAAAAAGCTTCTAAACATCCCCTCGTTCATCATCTGCTCAGTGGTGTTGTTCACAGGGGGAACATTGCCAGCCTGTTGCATGTTCTCCTCATTGGTGAGTAGAGGCATCTCAACGGTCTCATTTTCACTGTTAATATTCTTAGTCGACATTCTCAAATACTGTCATAAAACAAGGGTTAATTAAGGAAATAAATATATCACATAATATCCTTATATACTGACCAACTACCAAATAAGCTTAGGTAGGATACACTAGCGAAGGATTTACTTGTCTCTCCCCTCCTAGTTCTATTCCCCGATCTCCGCCAGAGATCATATCCCTAAGCTCTGATACCAACTGTGACGCCCCCAAAATAGGTATACATCACCAATTCTGAGTTATCAATACATGGTACAGAAATAACTACAACTTTATTATTACAACAGTAAAACTATGAGTTTGAATACAAACATTATCATCTAGATAATATCTATACTCAAATAAATCCTCATCACATTTATTGAGACATTATTTTACAAAAATGGTGAGGACTATTAAACAACTCTCTCTAGAACCTTCATTCCATACCCCGACTCGTACTCGCTATATTCTCGCCTCTTGAGAAGAAAAATGGAACAAAAAGGAAAAGGGTGAGCTCAACTAGCCCAGTAAAAGAATATTATGACTAAGATAATATACAACAAATTATCATTAGTCTTCAAAAGGGAAAAAATCTAATAGAATACAATAGACAACAAGTTTTAAATCAATATTTGCAGCAGAAATAATAATTCATTAAAAGAGTTAAGTAGAGAATGCAAACTACTATCTTCT
This sequence comes from Panax japonicus, assembly GCA_020205505.1. Classification (NCBI taxonomy): domain Eukaryota; kingdom Viridiplantae; phylum Streptophyta; class Magnoliopsida; order Apiales; family Araliaceae; genus Panax; species Panax japonicus. Next base: position 36,539,179 of record CM035114.1, read on the forward strand.
ATGTATGAATTCAAAAGTTCATCATCTATCTTTTATCCTTGTAACATCAATCAATATATATTTGGAATCAAATATTCATCTTTGCACTACAGACCAAAGATATTCATCAGTTGGTCATGTTCATCTAAACACATGTTCATCTTTGCACTACAGGCCAAAGATATTCATCAGAAATCATTCATCTTTGCACTGCAGGCCAAAGATATTAAATAATATCATTATGTAAGACTGAGGATGATGAATAATATTTTTAAAGAAACGAATCCAGTGAAACAAAATTACAAGGATTAAGCATTAAGGATTCGTACTTTGTTTTAACCATGTCCAAAAATACCTCAAAAATAATCATGGTGGTGTAAAATTCAAAAATAATCAAAACATGGATACAATCAAAGCTAGTATTCACAATAGATATTTTAGACGAAAAGAAAATTTTTCATTTTTCGATGAATAGTGCCGTATTCGTGAATAGTGTCGTATACGTGAATAGTGTCATATACGTGAATAGTAACTCCGACACAAAAAGTTCCAAATTTGATTAAAAGTTTAGATCAATACTTCGGCATAATGATATTAGAAGAAATAATATAATTTTAAAAAAAATATCCCTTACCTTGAAAGACAGTACTTCTAGTTGAAACACCGGATTTAAGCTATGACTTGAACTTGCACCGTATAGCAACAGTACTCAAAGTATACTCAAATACTCACAAGAATACGATCGATAATATAGAGAGAGAAAACTTCAGTTTCTGGTGTGATTTTCAATTCTAACCTAAGCACCCTATTTATAGGAAAATACTTAGAACACCAAAGCAGAAAATTTAATAAAATATTAATATATATAATTTTTATTCCAACGCACACTTATTTTTCTTCAAAACCTCAGCCACCAAACAACCCACCTCACAAGTCTTGCACAAAAAATGTTTTTGTTATTTAAATTATTTTAAACTTCCAAAAATCAATTATTTCAGAGCTTCAAAACTTCAATAATTCATAATAAATAGTCTTTTATCTGAAAATTCGAATCTCGTGAGTTTTTATAGAAAATTGAATTCTCTACAACTTTGTAGAAGAAAGTTTTTTCAAATTCCAAACAAAAATTGACCGAAATCCACAAACGGGCGATTTTACAGGCTATAATTAAATTTCAGTCAAGAAATGGGGTCCACCGACACATAAAACATGCTTTAAATATTTTTTGGTAACAAATATACTCCTCCACATATACTCATATATCCCACATTTATCGTAAAAATATCATCATTATTATATTATTAAAATATAATAATATATTTAAATGAATTATTTTATCATAAAAAGATAAAATTTCAATTTTCAACAATTGTCACATTAAAAATTTTCTCCATCTATATCCACATAAAATCTATATTTTCCTCATCATATGAATCAATAATTAATTATTCATAAATAATATTACAGAATCACAATATTGACAATCAGGTAGTTCCCAAGAAAGAGGGGGCTTTTCAATAAGAATTTCTCCTTACTGGTGCAATTAGGTGACCAAACCACTCCTTAGACAAAACTTTCTATGCATTGCCAATAATGTTATCTAACAATATTATTCAGATAATATGAATTATTACTTCGATAATGAAAAATATTGTGTAATGACAATTATTGAAACAACAGCAATATAAAATATCAACGCAACAATTATTAAATCAATAAAATAAAATACTGAACAGTAATTACTGTAACCATTATTGAGTAGTGCCTTCTTACGTAAGAATCATTAATTGGTGCAATACCGTGTGCTACTGTGTTTTAACCACCGAGTATTTTAACAGTATTGACGGTAACAACTACGCCGTTATTTTTAAACAACTTATGTTTGTTGTTTTCTTCATCCAATCGCTTTTCGTTATGGAGCCCACACATGGCTGCGCCGTCGTACAAATATTACTCGACAGTACGAATATTCCACGACCAAACTAATATTCCCCGACAACAATGAATATTTTATAACCACTTGCTTATTTTGAAATATTTGCGTATTTTACCCATAACTATCCACATTAATCGAATCAACCCTTACTATTTCAAAATATAAATAGAGAAAATTAAATTTCATTAATAATAAGTTGGGGTCTTACTGCGATCTCAAGTGTTTTACAGTAAGCTAGGTGATTTAAGGATGGAGCAAAAGAAACAAAGGTTTGAATAAACATTTAGAAGCTAGGCTAACTGTTTTGGACCGGGAACCACGAACATAACCAAGAACCACTGTGTGGCTCTAATACCATTTAACAGCAAAATAAGTTTCTTAAGGAAATTTAAACAGAAAGAAGAAACTTAAATAAGATGACCGGTGAATCGGTAAAGTAATCGCTTTCTTTTAATTATAAACAGTTGAGGAAGGGATTACGTATAACCTAGATAAACTGTAAATAGAAGAGAGAAGTATAAAGAATTTCTTCGTCATCTTACTAGAAGAAGGAAGCAATAAGCTTCTTCGTCGTTTCCTAGAGAGAAGGCAGAGAGAGGACCTCAGGTGAGGTTTTCTTACAAAAGAAAAGCCTGCAAGAAAAGCCTGCACGAAAAGCCTGAGTAACTCTAAACACTTTGAATTACTTAAATAGAAAACTAAAAAGTAAATTACTACTGAATCACGCAGGATTCACTATTACATTTACTAAAGTAAATGTACAAAGTAAAAGTAAAAGTAAAAACATATTACATTTACATTTATTAAGGTAAAAGTAAAAGCATTTTACTTAAAGTAAAAGCTGATTTACTGAGGGACAGCAATGATGTTGTTGTTGACTCCTTTTTGCTTTTGTCGAAAGCTGATGATGACTGGGGCCATCTCTGTTGACTGACTGGTCCGTCTCCTGCCGGTGCCGGAGGGTGCTGTTGATCATCTTCTCAGATGGATCAACAACAGGATCATTGTTGTCCCCTATTTAAGTAACTCGAAGTGTTTAGAGTTACTTAGGATTTTCTTACCTTATGTAAACTCTTACCTATAGATCTAATGATTCCCTTAGCCTAAACTGCTCCTACGCTAGAGATTTACAACGGCATAACGGGACTTATGGCGATCTCAGGTGCTTTACAATAAGCTAGGTGATTTAAGGATGGAGCAAAAGAAGCAAAGGTTTGAATAAACATTTAGAACCTAGGCTAACTATTTTGGACCAGGAACCACCAACAGAACCAAGAACCAACCGTGTGGCTCTGATACCATTTAACAGCGAAATAAGTTTCTTAACAAAATTTAAACATAAAGAAGAAACTTAAAGAAGATGACCGATGAATCGATAAATTAATCTTTTTCCTTTATTTATAAATAGTTGAGGAAAGGATTACGTATAACCTAGATAAACTGTAAATTGAAGAGAAAAGTATGAAGAACTTCTTCTTCATCTTACTAGAAGAAGGAAGCAACAAGCTTCTTCTTCGTTTCCTAGAAAGAAGGCAGAGGGAGGACCTCAGGTGAGGTTTTCTTACAAAAGAAAAGCCTGAGTAAGTCTAAACACCTCGAGTTACTTAAATAGAAAACTGAAAAGCAAGTTACTATTGAATCACGCAGGATTCACTATTATATTTACTAAAGTAAAAATACAGTGTAAAAGTAATTTACTTAAAGTAAAAGTAAAAGTAAAAACATTTTACATTTACATTTACTAAGGCAAAAGTATAAGCATTTTACTTAAAGTAAAAGCGGATTGACTGGGCGGACAGCAGTGATGCTGTTGTTGATTATTTTCTGCTTTTACCGAAAGCTAATGATGACTAGGGCCATCTCTGTTGACTGACAGGTCCATCTCCTACCAGTGCCGAAGGGTGCTATTGATCATCTTCTCAGATGGATCACCATCCCTAAACTATTTAGCCCCAAATTTTTATCCAGGAATTTCCATTTCTCCCCGAAAATATTATGTTTATAAAGAGAGGAGAAAAAAAAATTCACTGAACAATTGATCATCATCATCAAAATTTTATAAATTTTGTAAAAAGTTTTGTTTAAAAACAAATTAGACATTGTCTGACACAAAGGATCACTCGATTGGCCTTGATCTATCAGTGTACTCGATCTAAACAGTCTACTTCGTTTTAAATGAGTAATCAAAAATTTGTTCTTTTGGCATTCCGCTTAACTCAAACCTTTCTTACCTTAAGTAAACTCATACCTTTAGATCTAATGATTCCCTTAGCCTAAACTGCTCCCACGCTGGAGACTTACAACGGCATAACGAAACTTATGGCGATCTCATGTGTTTTACAGTAAGCTAGGTGATTTAAGGATGGAGCAAAAGAAGCAAAGGTTTGAATAAACATTTAGAAGCTAGGCTAATTGTTTTGGACCAGGAACCACCAATAGAACCAAGAACCAACCGTGTGGCTCAACCGTGTGGCTCTGATACCATTTGTCGGTAAAATAAGTTTCTTAATGAAATTTAAACAGAAAGAAGAAACTTAAAGAAGATGACCGGTGAATCGGTAAAGTAATCTCTTTCTTTTATTTATAAACAGTTGAGGAAAGGATTACGTATAACTTAGATAAACTGTAAATTGAAGAGAGAAGTATAAAAAACTTCTTTTTCATCTTACTAGAAGAAGGAAGCAATAAGATTCTTCTTCGTATCCTAGAGAGAAGGCAGAGAGAGGATATCAGGTGAGGTTTTCTTACAAAAGAAAAGCCTACAAGAAAAGCCTGAGTAACACTAAACACTTCGAGTTACTTTTATAGAAAACTGAAAATTAAATTACTATTGAATCACGCAGGATTCACTATTACATTTACTGAAGTAAAAGTAATTTACTAAAGTAAAAGTAAAAGTAAAAACATTTTACATTTACATTTACTAAGATAAAAGTAAAAGCATTTTACTTAAAGTAAAAGTTCATTTACTGGGGGACAACAAAAATGTTGTTGTTGATTGCTTTCTGCTTTTGCCGAAAGCTGATGATGACTGAGGCCATCTCTGTTGACTGACTAGTCCGTTTTCTGCCGGTGTTGGAGGGTGCTATTGATCATCTTCTCAGATGGATCACCATCCCTATACTATTCAGCCCAAAATTTTTTATCCAGGATTTTCCCTTTCACCCCAAAAAATTAGGTTCATAGAGAGAGAAGAAAATTTTTTCACCGAACAATTGGTCAAAATCTTCAAAATTTCATAAATTTTGTAAAAAAAAATTACAAACAAATCAGACTGAGTCTAACACAAAGGATCACTCGATTGGCCTTGATTTATCAGTGAACACGATCTAAACAGTCTACTTCATTTTAACTGAGTAATCAAAAATTTGTTCTTTTGGCATTCCACTTAACTCAAACCTTTCTTACCTTAATTAAACTCATACCTTTAGATCTAATGATTCCCTTAGCCTAAACTGCTCCCATGTTGGAGACTTACAACGGTATAACGGGACTTATGGCGATCTCAGATTTTTTACAGTAAGCTAGGTTATTTAATGATGGAGCAAAAGAAACAAAGGTTTGAATAACCATTTAGAAGCTAGGCTAACTTTTTTGGACCGAGAACCACGAACAGAACCAAAAACCAACCGTGTAGCTCTGATACCATTTAACAGCAAAATAAGTTTCTTAACGAAAATTTAAACAAAAGAAGAAACTTAAAGAAGATGATCGGTGAATCGGTAAAGTAATCTCTTTCTTTTAATTATAAACAGTTGAGGAAAGGATTACGTATAACCTAGATAAACTGTAAATGGAAGAGAGAAATATTAAGAACTTTTTCTTCATCTTACTAGAAGAAGGAAGCAACAAGCTTCTTCTTCGTTTCCTAGAGAGAAGGCAGAGAGAGGACCTCAGGTGAGGTTTTCTTACTAAAGAAAAACCTGCAAGAAAAGCCTGAGTAACTCTAAACACTTCAAGTTACTTAAATAGAAAACTGAAAAGTAAATTACTATTAAATCACGCAGGATTCACTATTACATTTACTGAAGTAAAAGTACAAAGTAAAAGTAATTTACTGAACTAAAAACATTTTACATTTACATTTACTAAGGTAAAAGTAAAAGCATTTTACTTAAAGTAAAAGTTGATTTACTGGGGAATAGCAATGATGTTGTTGTTGACTGCTTTCTATTTTTGCCGAAATCTGATGATGACTGGGGCCATCTCTGTTGACTGACTGGTCCGTCTCCTACCGGTGCCGGAGGGTGGTGCTGATCATCTTCTCAGATGGATCACCATCCCTATACTATTTAGCACCAAAATATTTATCCAGGATTTTCCCTTTCACCACGAAAAATTAGGTTTATAAAGAGAGGAGAAAAAAATTTTCATCGAACGATTGGTCAACATCTTCAAAATTTCATAAATTTTGTAAAAATTTCGTTTACAAACAAATCAGACTGGGTCTGACACAAAGTATCACTCGATTGGTCTTGATTTATCAGTGAACTCGATCTAAATAGTCTACTTCGTTTTAACTGAGTAATCAAAAATTTGTTCTTTTGGCATTTCACTTAACTCAAACCGTTTTTACCTTAAGTAAACTCATACCTTTAGATCTAATGATTCCCTTAGCCTAAACTGCTCCCACGCTGGAAACTTACAACGGCGTAATGGGACTTATGGTGATCTCAGGTGTTTTACAGTAAGCTAGGTGATTTAAGGATGGAGCAAAAGAAACAAAGGTTTGAATAAACATTTAGAAGCTAGGCTAACTGTTTTGGACCGAGAACCACGAACAGAACCAAGAACCAACCGTGTGGCTCTAATACCATTTAACAGCAAAATAAGTTTCTTAACAAAATTTAAACAGAAAGAATAAACTTAAAGAAGATGACCGGTGAATCGGTAAAGCAATCTTTTTCTTTTAATTATAAACAGTTGAGGAAAGGGTTACGTATAACCTACATAAACTATAAATAGAAGAGAGAAGTATGAAGAACTTATTCTTCATCTTACTAGAAGAAGGAAGCAACAAGCTTCTTCTTCGTTTCCTAGATAGAAGGCAGAGAGAGGACCTCGGGTGAGGTTTTATTACTAAAGAAAAGCCTGCAAGAAAAGCCTGAGTAACTCTAAACACTTCAAGTTACTTAAATAGAAAACTGAAAAGTAAATTACTATTGAAACACGCAGGATTCACTATTACATTTACTGAAGTAAAAGTACAAAGTAAAAGTAATTTACTAAAGTAAAAGTAAAAGTAAAAACATTTTACATTTATATTTGAATAATGTAAAAGTAAAAGCATTTTACTTAAAGTAAAAGCTGATTTACTGGGGGACAGCAATGATGTTGTTGTTGACTGCTTTCTGCTTTTCCCGAAAGCTGATGAGGACTGGGGCCATCTCTGTTGACTGACTGGTCCGTCTCCTGCCGGGGCCGAAGGGTGCTGTTGATCATCTTCTCAGATGGATCACCATCCCTATACTATTCAGCCCCAAAAGTTTTATCTAGGATTTTCCCTTTCACCCCGAAAAATTAGGTTTATAAAGAGAGGAGAAATTTTTTTTACCGAACAATTGGTCAACCTCTTCAAAATTTCATAAGTTTTGTAAAAATTTTAGTTTACAAACAAATCACACTGCGTCTGACATAAAGGATCACTCGATTGGCCTTGATTTATCAGTGAACTCGATCTAAACATTCTACTTCGCTTTAACTGAGTAATCAAAAATTTATTCTTTTGGAATTCCACTTAACTTAAATCGTTCTTACCTTAAGTAAACGCAAACATTTAGATCTTATGATTCCCTTAGCCTAAACTGCTCCCACGCTGGAGACTTACAACGGCATAATGGGACTTATGGCGATCTCAGGTGTTTTACAGTAAGCTAGGTGATTTAAGGATGGAGCAAAAGAAGCAAAAGTTTGAATAAACATTTAGAAGCTAGGGTAACTATTTTGGACCGAGAACCACAAATAGAACCAAGAACCAACCGTGTGGCTCTGATACCATTTAACACCAAAATAAGTTTTTTAAGGAAATTTAAACAGAAATAAGAAACTTAATGAAGATGACCGGTGAATCGGTAAAGTAATCTCTTTCTTTTAATTATAAACAGTTGAGGAAGGGATTATGTATAACCTAGATAAATTGTAAATGGAAGAGAGAAGTATAAAGAACTTCTTCTTCATCTTACTAGAAGAAGGAAGCAACAAGCTTCTTCTTCGTATCCTAGAGAGAAGGCAGAGAGAGGACCTCAGGTGAGGTTTTCTTACAAAAGAAAAGCCTAAGTAACACTAAACATTTCGAGTTACTTAAATAGAAAACTGAAAAGTAAATTACTATTGAATCACGCAGGATTCACTATTACATTTATTGAAGTAAAAGTACAAAGTAAAAGTAATTTAATAAAGTAAAAGTAAAAGTAAAAACATTTTACATTTACATTTACTAAGGTAAAAGTAAAAGTATTTTACTTAAAGTAAAAGCTAATTTACTAGGGGACAGCAAAAATTTTGTTGTTGACTACTTTCTACTTTTGCCGAAAGCTGATGATGACTGGGGCCATCTCTGTTGACTAATTGGTCCATCTCCTCCTGGTGCCGGAGGGTGCTGTTGATCATCTTCTCAGATGGATCACCATCCCTATACTATTCAGCCCTAAAATTTTTATCCAGGATTTTCCTTTTCACCCCGAAAAATTTGGTTTATAGAGAGAGAAGAAATTTTTTTCACCGAACAATTGGTCAACATCTTCAAAATTTCATAAATTTTGTAAAAATTTTGTTTACAAACAAATCAGACTATGTCTGATACAAAGGATCACTCGATTGGCCTTCATTTATCAGTGAACTCGATCTAAACAGTCTACTTTATTTTAACTGAGTAATCAAAAATTTGTTCTTTTGGCATTCCGCTTAACTCAAACCTTTCTTACCTTAAGTAAACTCATACCTTTAGATCTAATGATTCCCTTTGCCTAAACTGCTCCCACGCTAGAGACTTACAACGGCATAATAGGAATTATGGGATCTCAGGTGTTTTACAGTAAGCTAGGTGATTTAAGGATGGAGCAAAAGAAGCAAAAGTTTGAATAAACATTTAGAAGCTAGGCTAACTATTTTGGACCGAGAACAACGAACAGAACCAAGAACCAACCATGTGGCTCTGATACCATTTAACAGCAAAATAAGTTTCTTAACGAAATTTAAACAGAAAGAAGAAACTTAAAGAAGATGACCGGTGAATTGATAAGTAATCTCTTTCTTTTATTTATAAACAGTTGAGGAAGGGATTATGTATAACCTAGATAAACTGTAAATGAAAGAGAGAAATATAAAGAACTTCTTCTTCATCTTACTAGAAGAAGGAAGCAACAAGTTTCTTCTTCGTATCCTAGAGAGAAGGCCGAGAGAGGACCTCAGGTGAGGTTTTCTTACAAAAGAATAGCCTGCAAGAAAAGCCTGAGTAAGTCTAAACACTTCGAGTTACTTTAATAGAAAATTGAAAAGTAAATTACTATTGAATCACGCAGGATTCACTATTACATTTACTGAAGTAAAAGTACAAAGTAAAAGTAATTTAGTAAAGTAAAAGTAAAAGTAAAAACATTTTACATTTACATTTACTAAGGTAAAAGTGAAAGCATTTTACTTAAAGTAAAAGCTGATTTACTGGGCGACAGCAAAAATGTTATTGTTGACTGCTTTCTGCTTTTGCCGAAAGCTGATGATGACTGGGGCCATCTATGTTGACTGACTGGTCCGTCTCCTGCCGGTGCCGAAGGGTGCTGTTGATCATCTTCTCATATGGATCACCATCCCTATACTATTCAGCCCTAAAATTTTTATCCAAGATTTTCCCTTTCACCCCGAAAAAATTGGTTTACAAAGAGAGAAGAAAAAATTTTCACCGAACAATTGGTCAACATCTTCAAAATTTGATAAATTTTGTAAAAATTTTGTTTACAAACAAATCAGACTGCGTCTGACACAAAGGATCACTCGATTGGCCTTGATTTATCAGCGAACACGATCTAAACAGTCTACTTCGTTTTAACTGAGTAATCAAAAATTTGTTCTTTTGGCATTTCGCTTAACTCAAACCATTCTTACCTTAAGTAAACTCATACCTTTAGATCTAATGATTCCCTTAGCCTAAACTGCTCCCACGCTGGAGACTTACAACGGCATAACGGGACTTATGGCGATCTCAGGTTTTTTACAGTAAGCTAGGTGATTTGAGGATGGAGCAAAATATTAAAGGTTTGAATAAACATTTATAAGCTAGGCTAACTATTTTGAATCGGGAACCACGAACAGAACCAATAACCAACCGTGTGGATCTGATACCATTTAACAGCAAAATTAAGTTTCTTAACGAAATTTAAACAGAAAGAAGAAACTTAAAGAAGATGACCGGTGAATCGGTAAAGTAATTTCTTTCTTTTCATTATAAACAATTGAAGAAAGGATTACTTATAACCTAGATAAACTGTAAATGGAAGAGAGAAGTATGAAGAACTTCTTCTTCATCTTACTAGAAGAAGGAAGCAACAAGCTTCTTCTTCGTGTCGTAGAGAGAAGCAGAGAGAGGACCTCAAGTGAGGTTTTCTTACAAAAGAAAAGCCTGCAAGAAAAGTCTAAGTAACACTAAACCCTACGAGTTACTTAAATAGAAAACTGAAAAGTAAATAACTATTGAATCAAGTAGGATTCACTATTACATTTACTGAAGTAAAAGTACAAAGTAAAAGTAATTTAGTAAAGTAAAAGTAAAAGTAAAAACATTTTACATTTATATTTACTAAGGTAAAAGTAAAAGCATTTTACTTAAAGTAAAAGCTGATTTACTAGGGGACAACAAAAATGTTGTTGTTGACTGCTTTCTGCTTTTGCCGAAAGCTTATGATGACTGGGGTCAACTTTGTTCACTGACTGGTCCGTCTCCTGCAAGTGCCGGAGGGTTCTGTTGATCATCTTCTCAGATGGATCACCATCCCTATACTATTCAGCCTTAATATTTTTATCCAGGATTTTCCCTTTCACCCCGAAAAATTTGATTTATAAAGAGAGATGAAAATTTTTTCACTGAACATTTGGTCAACATCTTCAAAATTTCATAAATTTTTTAAAAAATTTTGTTTACAAACAAATCAGATTACTTCTGACACAAAGGATCACTCGATTGGCCTTCATTTATCAGTGAACTCTATCTAAACAGTCTACTTCATTTTAACTGAGTAATCAAAAATTTGTTCTTTTTGCATTTCGCTTAACTCAAACCTTTCTTACCTTAAGTAAACTTATACCTTTAGGTTTAATGATTCCCTTAGCCTAAACTGCTCCCACGCTGGAGACTTACAACGGCATAACGAGACTTATGGCAATCTCAGTTGATTTAAGGATGGAAGCAAAAGAAACAAAGGTTTGAATAAACATTTAAAAGCTAGGCTAACTGTTTTTGACCGGGAACCACGAACAGAACCAAGAACAAACCATGTGGCTCGGATACCATTTAACAGCAAAATGAGTTTCTTAACGAAATTTAAACAGAAAGAAGTAACTTAAAGAAGATGACCGGTGAATCGGTAAAGTAATCTCTTTCTTTTAATTACAAACAGTTGAGTAAAGGATTATGTATAACATAGATAAACTGTAAATGGAAGAGAGAAGTATGAAGAACTTCTTTTTCATCTTACTAGAAGAAGGAAGCAACAAGCTTCTTCTTCGTTTCCTAGAGAGAAGCAGAGAGAAGACCTTAGGTGAGGTTTTCTTACTAAAGAAAACCTGCAAGAAAAGCCTGAGTAACTTTAAATACTTCATGTTACTTAAATAGAAAACTGAATAGTAAATTACTATTAAATCACGTAGGATTCACTATTACATTTACTGAAGTAAAAGTCCAAAGTAAAAGTAATTTACAAAAGTAAAAATAAAAGTAAAAATATTTTACATTTACTAAGGTAAAAGTAAAACCATTTTACTTAAAGTAAAAATGTATTTACTGGGGGATAGCAATGATATAGTTGTTGACTGCTTTCTGCTTTTGCCGAAAGTTGATTATGACTGATTGGTCTGTCTCCTGCAGGTGCCGGAGGGTGCTGTTGATCATCTTCTTAGATGGATCACCATCCCTATATAATTTAGTGCCAAAATATTTATCCAGGATTTTCCCTTTCACCACGAAAAATTAGGTTTATAAAGAGAGGAGAAAATTTTTTCATCGAACAATTGGTCAACATCTTCAAAATTTGATAAATTTTGTAAAAATTTCGTTTACAAACAAATCAGACTGCTTCTGACACAAAGGATACTCGATTGGCCAATGATTTATCAGTGAACTCGATCTAAACTGTCTACTTCGTTTTAACTGAGTAATCAAAAATTTGTTCTTTTGGCATTTCGCTTAACTCAAACCTTTTTTACCTTAAGTAAACCCATACCTTTAAATCTAATGCTTCCCTTAGCCTAAACTGCTCCCACGCTGGAGACTTACAACGTCATAACGGGACTTATGGCGATCTCAGGTGTTTTACAGCAAGCTAGGTGATTTAAGGATGGAGCAAAAAAAACAAAGGTTTGAATAAACATTTAGAAGCTAGGCTACCTATTTTGGACCGGGAACCACGAACAGAACCAATAACCAACCGTGTGGCTCTGATACCATTTAACAGCAAAATTAAGTTTCTTAACGAAATTTAAACAGAAAGAAGAAACATGAAGAAGATGACCTGTGAATCAGTAAAGTAATCTCTCTCTTTTAATTATAAACAATTGAGGACAAGATTATGTATAACCTAGATAAACTGTAAATGGAAGAGAGAATTATGAAGAACTTATTATTCATCGTACTAGAAGAAGGAAGCAACAAGCTTCTTCTTCCTTTCCTAGAGTGAAGGCAGAGAGAGGACCTCAGGTGAGGTTTTCTTACTAAAGAAAAGACTGCAAGAAAAGCCTGAGTAACTCTAAACACTTCAAGTTACTTAAATAGAAAACTGAAAAGTAAATTACTATTGAATCACGTAGGATTCACTATTACACTTACTGAAGTAAAAGTACAAAGTAAAAGTAATTTAGTAAAGTAATTTAGTAAAGTAAAAGTAAAAGTAAAAACATTTTACAATTACATTTACTAAGGTAAAAGTAAAAGCATTATACTTAAAGTAAAAGCTGATTTACTGGGGGACAGCAATGATGTTGTTGTTGACTGCTTTCTGCTTTTGTCGAAAGCTGATGATGACTAGGGCCATCTCTGTTGACTGACTGGTCCGTCTCCTGCTGGTGTCGAAGGGCGTTGTTGATCATCTTCTCAGATGGATCACCATCCCTATACCATTCAGCCCCAAAAGTTTTGTCCAGGATTTTCCCTTTCACCCCGAAAATTTAGGTTTATAAAGAGAGGAGAAAATTTTTTCACCGAACAATTGGTCAACATCTTCAAAATTTCATAAATTTTGTAAAAATTTTGTTTACAAACAAATCAGACTGCGTCTGACACAAAGGATCACTCGATTGGCCTTGATTTATCAGCGAACACGATCTAAACAGTCTACTTCGTTTTAACTAAGTAATCAAAAAATTATTCTTTTGGCATTTCGCTTAACTCAAACCATTCTTACCTTAAGTAAACTCATACCTTTAGATCTAATGATTCCCTTAGCCTAAACTGCTCCCACGTTGGAGACTTACAACGGCATAACGGGACTTATGGCGATTTCAGGTTTTTTACAGTAAGCTAGGTGATTTAAGGATGGAGCAAAATATTAAAGGTTTGAATAAACATTTAGAAGCTAGGCTAACTATTTTGAACCAGGAACCACGAACAGAACCAATAACCAACCGTGTGGCTCTGATACCATTTGACAGCAAAATTAAGTTTTTTAACGAAATTTAAACAGAAAGAAGAAACTTAAAGAAGATGACCGGTGAATCGGTAAAGTAATTTCTTTCTTTTCATTATAAATAATTGAGGAAAGGATTACGTATAACCTAGATAAACTGTAAATTGAAGACAGAAGTATGAAGAACTTCTTTTTCATCTTACTAGAAGAAGGAAGCAACAAGCTTCTTCTTCGTGTCATAGAGAAAAGCAGAAAGAGGACCTCATGTGAGGTTTTCTTACAAAAGAAAAGCCTGCAAGAAAAGCCTGAGTAACGCTAAACACTTCGAGTTACTTCAATAGAAAACTGAAAAGTAAATCACTATTGAATCACGTAGGATTCACTATTACATATACTGAAGTAAAAGTACAAAGTAAAAGTAATTTAGTAAAGTAAAATAAAAGTAAAAACATTTTACATTTACATTTACTAAGGTAAAAGTAAAAGCATTTTACTTAAAGTAAAATCTGATTTATTGGGGGACATCAAAAATGTTGTTGTTGACTGCTTTCTGCTTTTGCCGAAAGCAGATGATGACTGGGGCCATCTCTGTTGACAGAATGGTCCGTCTCCTACCAGTGCCGAAGGGTGTTGTTGATCATCTTCTCAGATGGATCACCATCCCTATACTATTCAGTCCTAAAATTTTTATCCAAGATTTTCCTTTTCACCCCGAAAAATTTGGTTTATAAAGGGAGAAGAAATATTTTTCACCGAACAATTGGTCACATTTTCAAAATTTAATAAATTTTGTAAAAATTTTGTTTACAAACAAATCAGACTGTGTCTGACACAAAGGATCACTCGATTGGCCTTGATTTATCAGTGAACACGATCTAAACAGTCTACTTCATTATAACTGAGTAATCAAAAATTTGTTCTTTTGGCATTTCGCTTAACTCAAACCTTTCTTACCTTAAGTAAACTCATACCTTTAGATCTAATGATTCCCTTAGCCTAAACTGCTCCCACGCTGGAGACTTACAACAGCATAACGGGACTTATGGCGATCTCAGGTGTTTTACAGCAAGCTAGGTGATTTAAGGATGGAGCAAAAAAACAAAGGTTTGAATAAACATTTAGAAGCTAGGCTAACTGTTTTGGACCGGGAACCACGAACAGAACCAATAACCAACCGTGTGGCTCTGATACCATTTAACAGCAAAATTAAGTTTCTTAACGAAATTTAAACAGAAAGAAGAAACATAAAGAAGATGGCCTGTGAATCGGTAAAGTAATCTCTTTCTTTTAATTATAAACAATTGAGGACAGGATTATGTATAACCTAGAAAAACTGTAAATGGAATAGAGAATTATGAAGAACTTATTATTCATCTTACTAGAATAAGGAAGCAACAAGTTTCTTCTTCCTTTCCTAGAGTGAAGGCAGAGAGAAGACCTCAGGTAAGGTTTTCTTACTAAAGAAAAGCCTGCAAGAAAAGACTGAGTAACTCTAAACACTTCAAGTTACTTAAATAGAAAACTGAAAAGTAAATTACTATTGAATCACGTAGGATTCACTATTACATTTACTGAAGTAAAAGTACAAAGTAAAAGTAATTTAGTAAATTAAAGTAAAAGTAAAAACATTTTACAATTACATTTACTAAGGTAAAAGTAAAAGCATTTTACTTAAAGTAAAAGTTGATTTACTAGGGGACAGCAATGATGTTGTTGTTAATTGTTTTCTACTTTTGCCGAAAGCTGATGATGACTGGGGCCATCTCTGTTGACTGACTGGTCCGTCTCCTGTTGGTGCCGAAGGATGCTGTTGATCATCTTCTCAGATGGATCACCATCCCTATACTATTTAGCCCCAAAAGTTTTGTCTAGGATTTTCCCTTTCACCCCGAAAAATTAGGTTTATAAAGAGAGGAGAAAATTTTTTCACCGAACAATTGGTCAACATCTTCAAAATTTCATAAATTTTGTATAAATTTTGTTTACAAACAAATCAGACTTCGTCTGACATAAAGAATCACTCAATTGGCCTTGATTTATCTGTGAGCTCTATCTAAACAGTCTAATTCGTTTTAACTAAGTAATCAAAAATTTGTTCTTTTGGCATTCCGCTTAACTCAAACCTTTCTTACCTTAAGTAAACTCATACATTTAGATCTAATGATTCCCTTAGCCTAAACTGCTCCCATGCTGGGGACTTACAACGGCATAACGGGACTTATGGCGATCTCAGGTGTTTTACAGTAAGCTAGGTGATTTAAGGATGGAGCAAAAAAAATAAAGGTTTGAATAAACATTTAGAAGCTAGGCTAACTATTTTGGACCGGGAACCACGAACAGAACCAATAACCAACCGTGTGGCTCTGATACCTTTTAACAGTAAAATTAAGTTTCTTAACGAAATTTAAACAGAAAGAAGAAACATAAAGAAGATGACCTGTGAATCAGTAAAGTAATCTCTTTCTTTTAATTATAAACAATTGAGGACAGGATTATGTATAACCTAGATAAACTGTAAATTGAAGAGAGAAGTATGAAGAACTTCTTCTTCATCTTACTAGAAGAAGGAAGTAACAAGCTTCTTCTTCGTGTCGTAGAGAAAAGCAGAAAGAGGACCTCATGTGAGGTTTTCTTACAAAAGAAAAGCCTGCAAGAAAAGCCTGAGTAACACTAAACACTTCGAGTTACTTAAATAGAAAACTGAAAAGTAAATCACTATTGAATCACGTAGGATTCACTATTACATATACTGAAGTAAAAGTACAAAGTAAAAGTAATTTAGTAAAGTAAATTAAAAGTAAAAACATTTTACATTTACATTTACTAAGGTAAAAGTAAAAGCATTTTACTTAAAGTAAAATCTGATTTACTGGGGGACATCAAAAATGTTATTGTTGATTGCTTTCTGCTTTTGCCGAAAGCAGATGATGACTGCGGCCATCTCTGTTGACAGAATGGTCCGTCTCCTACCAGTGCCGAAGGGTGTTGTTGATCATCTTCTCAGATGGATCACCATCCCTATACTATTCAGCCCTAAAATTTTTATCCAAGATTTTCCTTTTCAACCCGAAAAATTTGGTCTATAAAGAGAGAAGAAATATTTTTCACCGAACAATTGGTCACATTTTCAAAATTTAATAAATTTTGTAAAAATTTTGTTTACAAACAAATCAGACTGTGTCTGACACAAAGGATCACTCGATTGGCCTTGATTTATCAGTGAACACGATCTAAACAGTCTACTTCATTTTAACTGAGTAATCAAAAATTTGTTCTTTTGGCATTTCGCTTAACTCAAACCTTTCTTACCTTAAGTAAACTCATACCTTTAGATCTAATGATTCCCTTAGCCTAAACTGCTCCCACGCTGGAGACTTACAACAGCATAACGGGACTTATGGCGATCTCAGGTGTTTTACAGCAAGCTAGGTGATTTAAGGATGGAGCAAAAAAAACAAAGGTTTGAATAAACATTTAGAAGCTAGGCTAACTGTTTTGGACCGGGAACCACGAACAGAACCAATAACCAACCGTGTGTCTCTGATACCATTTAACAGCAAAATTAAGTTTCTTAACGAAATTTAAACAGAAAGAAGAAACATAAAGAAGATGACCTGTGAATCGGTAAAGTAATCTCTTTCTTTTAATTATAAACAATTGAGGACAGGATTGTGTATAACCTAGATAAACTGTAAATGGAATAGAGAATTATGAAGAACTTATTATTCATCTTACTAGAAGAAGGAAGCAACAAGCTTCTTCTTCCGTTCCTAGAGTGAAGGCAGAGAGAGGACCTCAGGTGAGGTTTTCTTACTAAAGAAAAGCCTGCAAGAAAAGACTGAGTAACTCTAAACACTTCTAGTTACTTAAATAGAAAACTGAAAAGTAAATTACTATTGAATCACGTAGGATTCACTATTACATTTACTGAAGTAAAAGTACAAAGTAAAAGTAATTTAGTAAATTAAAGTAAAAGTAAAAACATTTTACAATTACATTAATAAGGGAAAAGTAAAAGCATTTTACTTAAAGTAAAAGCTGATTTACTTGGGGACAGCAATGATGTTGTTGTTAATTGCTTTCTACTTTTGCCGAAAGCTGATGATGACTGGGGCCATCTCTGTTGACTGACTGGTCCGTCTCCTGCTGGTGCCGAAGGGTGCTGTTGATCATCTTCTCAGATGGATCACCATCCTTATACCATTCAGCCCCAAAAGTTTTGTCCAGGATTTTCCCTTTCACCCCGAAAATTTAGGTTTATAAAGAGAGGAGAAAATTTTTTCACCGAACAATTGGTCAACATCTTCAAAATTTCATATATTTTGTAAAAATTTTGTTTACAAACAAATCAGACTGCGTCTGACACAAAGGATCACTCGATTGGCCTTGATTTATCAGCGAACACGATCTAAACAGTCTACTTCGTTTTAACTGAGTAATCAAAAAATTGTTCTTTTGGCATTTCGCTTAACTCAAACCATTCTTACCTTAAGTAAACTCATACCTTTAGATCTAATGATTCCCTTAGCCTAAACTGCTCCCACGCTGGAGACTTACAACGGCATAACGGGACTTATGGCGATCTCAGGTTTTTTACAGTAAGCTAGGTGATTTAAGGATGGAGCAAAATATTAAAGGTTTGAATAAACATTTAGAAGCTAGGCTAACTGTTTTGAACCGGGAACCACGAACAGAACCAATAACCAACCGTGTGGCTCTGATACCATTTAACAGCAAAATTAAGTTTTTTAACGAAATTTAAACAGAAAGAAGAAACTTAAAGAAGATGACCGGTGAATCGGTAAAGTAATTTCTTTCTTTTCATTATAAATAATTGAGGAAAGGATTACGTATAACCTAGATAAACTGTAAATTGAAGAGAGAAGTATGAAGAACTTCTTCTTCATCTTACTAGAAGAAAGAAGCAACAAGCTTCTTCTTCGTGTCGTAGAGAAAAGCAGAAAGAGGACCTCATGTGAGGTTTTCTTACAAAAGAAAAGCCTGCAAGAAAAGCCTGAGTAACACTAAACACTTCGAGTTACTTAAATAGAAAACTGAAAAGTAAATCACTATTGAATCACGTAGGATTCACTATTACATATACTGAAGTAAAAGTACAAAGTAAAAGTAATTTAGTAAAGTAAATTAAAAGTAAAAACATTTTACATTTACATTTACTAAGGTAAAAGTAAAAGCATTTTACTTAAAGTAAAATCTGATTTACTGGGGGATATCAAAAAAGTTGTTGTTGACTGCTTTCTGCTTTTGCCGAAAGCAGATGATGACTGGGGCCATCTCTGTTGACAGAATGGTCCGTCTCCTACCAGTGCCGAAGGGTGTTGTTGATCATCTTCTCAGATGGATCACCATCCCTATACTATTCAGCCCTAAAATTTTTATCCAAGATTTTCCTTTTCACCCCGAAAAATTTGGTTTATAAAGAGAGAAGAAATATTTTTCACCGAACAATTGGTCACATTTTCAAAATTTAATAAATTTTGTAAAAATTTTGTTTACAAACAAATCAGACTGTGTCTGACACAAAGGATCACTCGATTGGCCTTGATTTATCAGCGAACACGATCTAAACAGTCTACTTCGTTTTAACTGAGTAATCAAAAATTTGTTCTTTTGGCATTTCGCTTAACTCAAACCTTTTTTACCTTAAGTAAACTCATACCTTTAGATCTAATGATTCCCTTAGCCTAAACTGCTCCCACGCTGGAGACTTACAACAGCATAACGGGACTTATGGCGATCTCAGGTGTTTTACAGCAAGCTAGGTGATTTAAGGATGGAGCAAAAAAAATAAAGGTTTGAATAAACATTTAGAAGCTAGGCTAACTGTTTTGGACCGGGAACAACGAACAGAACCAATAACCAACCGTGTGGCTCTGATACAATTTAACAGCAAAATTAAGTTTCTTAACGAAATTTAAACAGAAAGAAGAAACATAAAGAAGATGACCTGTGAATCGGTAAAGTAATCTCTTTCTTTTAATTATAAACAATTGAGGACTGGATTATGTATAACCTAGATAAACTGTAAATGGAATAGAGAATTATGAAGAACTTATTATTCATCTTACTAGAAGAAGGAAGCAACAAGCTTCTTCTTCCTTTCCTAGAGTGAAGGCAGAGAGAGGACCTCAGGTGAGGTTTTCTTACTAAAGAAAAGCCTGCGAGAAAAGACTGAGTAACTCTAAACACTTCAAGTTACTTAAATAGAAAACTGAAAAGTAAATTACTATTGAATCACGTAGGATTCACTATTACATTTACTGAAGTAAAAGTACAAAGTAAAAGTAATTTAGTAAATTAAAGTAAAAGTAAAAACATTTTACAATTACATTTACTAAGGTAAAAGTAAAATCATTTTACTTAAAGTAAAAGCTAATTTACTAGGGGACAGCAATGATGTTGTTGTTAATTGCTTTCTACTTTTGCCGAAAGCTGATGATGACCGGGGCCATCTCTGTTGACTGACTGGTCCGTCTCCTGCTGGTGCCGAAGGATGCTGTTGATCATCTTCTCAGATGGATCACCATCCCTATACTATTCAGCCCCAAAAGTTGTCTAGGATTTTCCTTTTCACCCCGAAAAATTAGGTTTATAAAGAGAGGAGAAAATTTTTTCACCGAACAATTAGTCAACATCTTCAAAATTTCATAAATTTTGTATAGATTTTGTTTACAAACAAATCAGACTTCGTCTGACATAAAGAATCACTCGATTGGCCTTGATTTATCTGTGAACTCGATCTAAACAGTCTACTTCGTTTTAACTAAGTAATCAAAAATTTGTTCTTTTGGCATTCCGCTTAATTCAAACCTTTCTTACCTTAAGTAAACTCATACATTTAGATCTAATGATTCCCTTAGCCTAAACTGCTCCCATGCTGGGGACTTATAACGGCATAACGGGACTTATGGCGATCTCAGGTGTTTTACAGTAAGCTAGGTGATTTAAGGATGGAGCAAAAAAAACAAAGGTTTGAATAAACATTTAGAAGCTAGGCTAACTATTTTGGACCGGGAACCACGAACAGAACCAATAACCAACCGTGTGGCTCTGATACCTTTTAACAGCAAAATTAAGTTTCTTAACGAAATTTAAACAGAAAGAAGAAACATAAAGAAGATGACCTGTGAATCAGTAAAGTAATCTAATTCTTTTAATTATAAACAATTGAGGACAGGATTATGTATAACCTAGATAAACTGTAAATGGAAGAGAGAATTATGAAGAACTTATTATTCATCTTACTAGAAGAAGGAAGCAACAAGCTTCTTCTTCCTTTCCTATAGTGAAGGCAGAGAGAGGACCTCAGGTGAGGTTTTCTTACTAAAGAAAAGCCTGCAAGAAAAGCATGAGTAACTCTAAACACTTCAAGTTACTTAAATAGAAAACTGAAAAGTAAATTACTATTGAATCACGTAGGATTCACTATTACATTTACTGAAGTAAAAGTACAAAGTAAAAGTAATTTAGTAAAGTAAAAGTAAAAGTAAAAACATTTTACAATTACATTTACTAAGGTAAAAGTAAAAGCATTTTACTTAAAGTAAAAGCTGATTTACTAGGGGACAGCAATGATGTTGTTGTTGACAGCTTTCTGCTTTTGTCGAAAGCTGATGATGACTGGGGCCATCTCTGTTAACTGACTGGTCCGTCTCCTGCTGGTGCCGAAGGGTGCTGTTGATCATCTTCTCAGATGGATCACCATCCCTATACCATTCAGCCCCAAAAGTTTTGTCCAGGATTTTCCCTTTCACCCCGAAAATTTAGGTTTATAAAGAGAGGAAAAAAAAATTTCACCGAACAATTGGTCAACATCTTCAAAATTTCATAAATTTTGTAAAAATTTTGTTTACAAACAAATCAGACTGCGTCTGACACAAAGGATCACTCGATTGGCCTTGATTTATCAGCGAACACGATCTAAACAGTCTACTTCGTTTTAACTGAGTAATCAAAAATTTGTTCTTTTGGCATTTCGCTTAACTCAAACCATTCTTACCTTAAGTAAACTCATTCCTTTAGATCTAATGATTCCCTTAGCCTAAACTGCTCCCACGCTGGAGACTTACAACGGCATAACGGGACTTATGGCGATCTCAGGTTTTTTACAGTAAGCTAGGTGATTTAAGGATGGAGCAAAATATTAAAGGTTTGAATAAACATTTAGAAGCTAGGCTAACTGTTTTGAACCGGGAACCACGAACAGAACCAATAACCAACCGTGTGGCTCTGATACCATTTAACAGCAAAATTATGTTTTTTAACGAAATTTAAACAGAAAGAAGAAACTTATAGTAGATGACCGCTGAATCGGTAAAGTAATCTCTTTCTTTTAATTATAAACAGTTGAGGAAAGGATTACTTATAGCCTAGATAAACTGTAAATGGAAGAGAGAAGTATGAAGAACTTCTTCTTCATCTTACTAGAAGAAGGAAGCAACAAGCTTCTTCTTCGTGTCGTAGAGAAAAGCAGAAAGAGGACCTCATGTGAGGTTTTCTTACAAAAGAAAAACCTGCAAGAAAAGCCTGAGTAACGTTAAACACTTCGAGTTACTTAAATAGAAAACTGAAAAGTAAATCACTATTGAATCACGTAGGATTCACTATTACATATACTGAAGTAAAAGTACAAAGTAAAAGTAATTTAGTAAAGTAAATTAAAAGTAAAAACATTTTACATTTACATTTACTAAGGTAAAAGTAAAAGCATTTTACTTAAAGTAAAATCTAATTTACTGGAGGACATCAAAAATGTTGTTGTTGACTGCTTTCTGCTTTTGCCGAAAGCAGATGATGACTGGGGCCATCTCTGTTAACAGAATGGTCCGTCTCCTACCAGTGCCGAAGGGTGTTGTTGATCATCTTCTCAGATGGATCACCATCCCTATACTATTCAGCCCTAAAATTTTTATCCAAGATTTTCCTTTTCACCCCGAAAAATTTGGTTTATAAAGAGAGAAGAAATATTTTTCACCGAACAATTGGTCACATTTTCAAAATTTAATAAATTTTGTAAAAATTTTGTTTACAAACAAATCAGACTGTGTCTGACACAAAGGATCACTCGATTGGCCTTGATTTATCAGTGAACACGATCTAAACAGTCTACTTCATTTTAACTGAGTAATCAAAAATTTGTTCTTTTGGCATTTCTCTTAACTCAAACCTTTCTTTCCTTAAGTAAACTCATACCTTTCGATCTAATGATTCCCTTAGCCTAAACTGCTCCCACGCTGGAGACTTACAACGGCATAACGGGACTTATGGCGATCTCAGGTGTTTTACAGCAAGCTAGGTGATTAAAGGATGGAGCAAAAAAAACAACGGTTTGAATAAACATTTAGAAGCTAGGCTAACTGTTTTGGACCGGAAACCACGAACAGAACCAATAACCAACCGTGTGGCTCTGATACCATTTAACAGCAAAATTAAGTTTCTTAACGAAATTTAAACAGAAAGAAGAAACATAAAGAAGATGACATGTGAATCGGTAAAGTAATCTATTTCTTTTAATTATAAACAATTGAGGATAGGATTATGTATAACCTAGATAAACTGTAAATGGAAGAGAGAATTATGAAGAACTTATTATTCATCTTACTAGAAGAAGGAAGCAACAAGCTTCTTCTTCCTTTCCTAGAGTGAAGGTAGAGAGAGGACCTCAGGTGAGGTTTTCTTACTAAAGAAAAGCCTGCAAGAAAAGCCTGAGTAACTCTAAACACTTTAAGTTACTTAAATAGAAAACTGAAAAGTAAATTACTATTGAATCACGTAGGATTCACTATTACATTTACTGAAGTAAAAGTACAAAGTAAAAGTAATTTAGTAAAGTAAAAGTAAAAGTAAAAACATTTTACAATTACATTTACTAAGGTAAAAGTAAAAGCATTTTACATAAAGTAAAAGTTGATTTACTGGGGGACAGCAATGATGTAGTTGTTAACTGCTTTCTACTTTTACCGAAAGCTGATGATGACTGGGGCCATCTCTGTTGACTGACTGGTCCATCTCCTGCTAGTGTCGAAGGGTGCTGTTGATCATCTTCTCAGATGGATCACCATCCCTATACTATTCAGCCCCAAAAGTTTTGTCCAGGATTTTCCCTTTCACCCCGAAAAATTAGGTTTATAAAGAGAGGAGAAAATTTTTTCACCGAACAATTGGTCAACATCTTCAAAATTTCATAAATTTTGTATAAATTTTGTTTACAAACAAATCAGACTTCTTCTGACATAAAGGATCACTCGATTGGCCTTGATTTATCTGTGAACTCGATCTAAACAGTCTACTTCGTTTTAACTGAGTAATCAAAAATTTGTTCTTTTGGCATTCCGCTTAACTCAAACCTTTCTTACCTTAAGTAAACTCATACATTTAGATCTAATGATTCCCTTAGCCTAAACTGCTCCCATGCTGGAGACTTACAACGGCATAACAGGACTTATGGCGATCTCAGGTGTTTTACTGTAAGCTAGGTGATTTAAGGATGGAGCAAAAGAACCAAAAGTTTGAATAAACATTTAGAAGCTAGGGTAACTGTTTTGGACCGGGAACCACAAACAGAACCAAGAACCAACCGTGTGGCTTTGATACCATTTAACAGCAAAATAAGTTTTTTAAGGAAATTTAAACAGAAAGAAGAAACTTAAAGAAGATGACCAGTGAATCGGTAAAGTAATCTCTTTCTTTTAATTATAAACAGTTGAAGAAGGGATTATGTATAACCTAGATAAACTGTAAATAGAAGAGAGAAGTATAAAGAACGTCTTCATCATCTTACTAGAAGAAGGAAGCAACAAGCTTCTTCTTCGTTTCCTAAAGAGAAGGCAGAGAGAGGACTTTAGGTGAGGTTTTCTTACAAAAGAAAAGCCTGCAAGAAAAGCCTGAGTAACACTAAACACTTCGAGTTACATAAATAGAAAACTGAAAAGTAAATTACTATTGAATCACGCAAGATTCACTATTACATTTACTAAAGTAAAAGTACAAAGTAAAAGTAATTTAATAAAGTAAAAGTAAAAGTAAAAACATTTTACATTAATATTTACTAAAGTAAAAGTAAAAGCATTTTACTTAAAGTAAAAGCTAATTTACTGGGGGACGGCAAAAATTATGTTGTTGACTACTTTCTACTTTTGCCGAAAGCTGATGATGATTGGGGCCATCTCTGTTCACTGATTGTTCCATATCCTACCGGTGCCGGAGGGTGCTGTTCATCATCTTCTCAGATGGATCACCATCCCTATACTATTCAACCCTAAAATTTGTATCCAGGATTTTCCCTTTCATCCCGAAAAATTTAGTTTATAAAGAGAAAAGATAATTTTTTCACCGAACAATTGGTCAACATCTTCAAAATTTCATAAATTTTGTAAAAATTTTGTTTACAAACAAATCAGACTGTGTCTGAGACAAAGGATAACTCGATTGGCCTTGATTTATCAGTGAACTTGATCTAAACAGTCTACTTCGTTTTAACTGAGTAATCAAAAATTTGTTCATTTGGCATTTCGCTTAACTCAAACCTTTCTTACCTTAAGTAAACTCATACATTTAGATCTAATGATTCCCATAGCCTAAACTGCTCCCACGCTGGTGACTTACAACGGCATAACGGGACTTATGGCGATCTCAGGTGTTTTATATTAAGCTAGGTGATTTAAGGATGGAGTAAAAGAAACAAAGGTTTGAATAAACATTTAGAAGCTAGGCTAACTGTTTTGGACCGGTAACCACGAACAGAACCAAGAACTAATCGTGTGGCTCTGATACCATTTAACAGCAAAATAAGTTTCTTAACGAAATTTAAACAGAAATATGAAACTTATAGTAGATGACCGGTGAATCGGTAAAGTAATCTCTTTCTTTTAATTATAAACAGTTGAGTAAAGGATTACGTATAACCTAGATAAACTATAAATAGAAGAGAGAAGTATGAAGAACATCTTCTTCATCTTACTAGAAGAAGGAAGCAACAAGCTTTTTTTCGTATCCTAGAGAGAAGGCAGAGAGAGGACCTCAGGTGAGGTTTTCTTACAAAAGAAATGCCTGCAAGAAAAGCCTGAGTAACACTAAACACTTCGAGTTACTTAAATAAAAAATGAAAAGTAAATTACTATTGAATCACGCAAGATTCACTATTACATTTACTAAAGTAAAAGTAATTTAGTAAAGTAAAAGTAAATGTAAAAACATTTTACATAATATTTACTAAGGTAAAAGTAAAAGCATTTTACTTAAAGTAAAAGCTGATTTACTAGGGGTCAGCAAAAATGTTGTTGTTGACTGCTTTCTGCTTTTGCCGAAAGCTGATGATGACTGGGGCCATCTTTGTTGACTGACTGGTCCGTCTCCTACTGGTGCCGGAGGGTGCTGTTGATCATCTTCTCAGATGGATTACCATACCTATACTATTCAACCCTAAAATTTGAATCCAGGATTTTCCCTTTCATCCCGAAAAAATTGGTTTATAAAGAGAAAAGATATTTTTTTTCACCGAACAATTGGTCAACATCTTCAAAATTTCATAAATTTTGAAAAAAATTTGTTTACAAACAAATCAGACTGTGTCTGACACAAAGGATAACTCGTTTGGCCTTGATTTATCAGTGAACTCGATCTAAACAGTCTACTTCATTTTAACTGAGTAATCAAAAATTTGTTCATTTGGCATTTCGCTTAACTCAAACCTTTCTTACCTTAAGTAAACTCATACCTTTAGATCTAATGATTCCCATAGCCTAAACTGCTCCCACGCTGGAGACTGACAACGGCATAACGGGACTTATGGCGATCTCAGGTGTTTTATAGTAAGCTAGGTGATTTAAGGATGGAGTAAAAGAAACAAAGGTTTGAATAAACATTTAGAAGCTAGGCTAACTGTTTTGGACCGGTAACCACGAACAGAACCAAGAAATAATCGTGTGGCTCTGATACCATTTGACAACAAAATAAGTTTCTTAACGAAATTTAAACAGAAAGAAGAAACTTATAGTAGATGACCGGTGAATCGGTAAAGTAATCTCTTTCTTTTAATTATAAACAGTTGAGGAAAGGATTACTTATAGCCTAGATAAACTGTAAATGGAAGAGAGAAGTATGAAGAACTTCTTCTTCATCTTACTAGAAGAAGGAAGCAACAAGATTTTTCTTCGTATCCTAGAGAGAAGGCAAAGAGAGGACCTCAGGTGAGGTTTTCTTACAAAAGAAAAGCCTGCAAGAAAAGTCTGAGTAACACTAAACCCTTCGAGTTACTTAAATAGAAAACTGAAAAGTAAATTACTATTGAATCACGTAGGATTCACTATTACATTTACTGAAGTAAAAGTACAAAGTAAAAGTAATTTAGTAAAGTAAAAGTAAAAGTAAAAACATTTTACATTTACATTTACATTTACTAAGGTAAAAGTAAAAGCTGATTTACTAGGGGACAGCAAATATGTTGTTGTTGACTGCTTTCTCCTTTTTCTGAAAGCTGATGATGACTGGGGCCATCTTTGTTGACTGACTGGTCCGTCTCCTGCTGGTTCCGGAGGGTGCTGTTGATAATCTTCTCAGATGGATCACCATCCCTATACAATTCAGCCCTAAAATTTTTATCCAGGATTTTCACTTTCACCCCGAAAAATTTGGTTTATAAAGAGAGAAGAAAAAATTTTCACCGAACAATTGGTCAACATCTTCAAATTTTCATAAATTTTGTAAAAAATTTATTTACAAACAAATCAGACTGCGTCTGACACAAACGATCACTCGATTGGCCTTGATTTATCAGTGAACTCGATCTAAACATTCTACTTCATTTTAACTGAGTAATTAAAAATTTGTTCTTTTGGCATTTCGCTTAACTCAAACCTTTCTTACCTTAAGTAAACTCATACCTTTAGATCTAATGATTCCCTTAGCCTAAACTTCTCCCACGCTGGAGACATACAACGGCATAACGGGACTTATGGCGATCTAAGGTGTTTTATAGTAAGCTAGGTGATTTAAGGATGGAGTAAAAGAAAAAAAGGTTTGAATATACATTTAGAAGCTAGGCTAACTGTTTTGGACCGAGAACCACGAACAGAACCAAGAACCAATCGTGTGGCTCTGATACCATTTAACAGCAAAATAAGTTTCTTAACAAAATTTAAACATAAAGAAGTTACTTAAAGAAGATGACCGGTGAATCGATAAAGTAATCTCTTTCTTTTAATTATAAACAGCTGAGGAAAGGATTACGTATAACCTAGATAAACTGTAAATGGAAGAGAGAAGTATGAAGAACTTCTTCTTCATCTTACTAGAAGAAGGAAGCAACAAGATTCTTCTTCGTTTCCTAGAGAGAAGGCAGAGAGAGGACCTCGGGTGAGGTTTTCTTACTAAAGAAAAGCCTGCAAGAAAAGCCTAAGTAACTCTAAATACTTCAAGTTACTTAAATAGAAAACTGAAAAGTAAATTACTATTAAATCACGCAGGATTCACTATTACATTTACTGAAGTAAATGTAAAAAGTAAATGTAATTTACTAAAGTAAAAGTAAAATTTAAAACATTTTACATTTACATTTACTTAGGTAAAAGTGAAAGCATTTTACTTAAAGTAAAAGTTGATTTACTAGGGGACAGCAATGATGTTGTTGTTGACTGCTTTCTGCTTTTGCCGAAAGCTGGTGATAACTAGGGCCATCTCTATTGACGTACTGTTCTGTCTCTTGCCGGTGTCGGAGGGTGCTGTTGATCATCTTCTTAGATGGACCACCATCCCTATACTATTTAGCCCCAAAAATTTTATCCAGGATTTTCCCTTTCACCCCAAAAAATTAGGTTTATAAAGAGAGGAGGAAAATTTTTCACCGAACAATTGGTCAACATCTTCAAATTTTCATAAATTTTGTAAAAAATTTATTTACAAACAAATCAGACTGCGTCTGACACAAACGATCACTCGATTGGCCTTGATTTATCAGTGAACTCGATCTAAACATTCTACTTCATTTTAACTGAGTAATTAAAAATTTGTTCTTTTGGCATTTCGCTTAACTCAAACCTTTCTTACCTTAAGTAAACTCATACCTTTAGATCTAATGATTCCCTTAGCCTAAACTTCTCCCACGCTGGAGACATACAACGGCATAACGGGACTTATGGCGATCTAAGGTGTTTTATAGTAAGCTAGGTGATTTAAGGATGGAGTAAAAGAAAAAAAGGTTTGAATATACATTTAGAAGCTAGGCTAACTGTTTTGGACCGAGAACCACGAACAGAACCAAGAACCAATCGTGTGGCTCTGATACCATTTAACAGCAAAATAAGTTTCTTAACAAAATTTAAACATAAAGAAGTTACTTAAAGAAGATGACCGGTGAATCGATAAAGTAATCTCTTTCTTTTAATTATAAACAGCTGAGGAAAGGATTACGTATAACCTAGATAAACTGTAAATGGAAGAGAGAAGTATGAAGAACTTCTTCTTCATCTTACTAGAAGAAGGAAGCAACAAGATTCTTCTTCGTTTCCTAGAGAGAAGGCAGAGAGAGGACCTCGGGTGAGGTTTTCTTACTAAAGAAAAGCCTGCAAGAAAAGCCTAAGTAACTCTAAATACTTCAAGTTACTTAAATAGAAAACTGAAAAGTAAATTACTATTAAATCACGCAGGATTCACTATTACATTTACTGAAGTAAATGTAAAAAGTAAATGTAATTTACTAAAGTAAAAGTAAAATTTAAAACATTTTACATTTACATTTACTTAGGTAAAAGTGAAAGCATTTTACTTAAAGTAAAAGTTGATTTACTAGGGGACAGCAATGATGTTGTTGTTGACTGCTTTCTGCTTTTGCCGAAAGCTGGTGATAACTAGGGCCATCTCTATTGACGTACTGTTCTGTCTCTTGCCGGTGTCGGAGGGTGCTGTTGATCATCTTCTTAGATGGACCACCATCCCTATACTATTTAGCCCCAAAAATTTTATCCAGGATTTTCCCTTTCACCCCAAAAAATTAGGTTTATAAAGAGAGGAGGAAAATTTTTCACCGAACAATTGGTCAACATCTTCAAATTTTCATAAATTTTGTAAAAAATTTATTTACAAACAAATCAGACTGCGTCTGACACAAACGATCACTCGATTGGCCTTGATTTATCAGTGAACTCGATCTAAACATTCTACTTCATTTTAACTGAGTAATTAAAAATTTGTTCTTTTGGCATTTCGCTTAACTCAAACCTTTCTTACCTTAAGTAAACTCATACCTTTAGATCTAATGATTCCCTTAGCCTAAACTTCTCCCACGCTGGAGACATACAACGGCATAACGGGACTTATGGCGATCTAAGGTGTTTTATAGTAAGCTAGGTGATTTAAGGATGGAGTAAAAGAAAAAAAGGTTTGAATATACATTTAGAAGCTAGGCTAACTGTTTTGGACCGAGAACCACGAACAGAACCAAGAACCAATCGTGTGGCTCTGATACCATTTAACAGCAAAATAAGTTTCTTAACAAAATTTAAACATAAAGAAGTTACTTAAAGAAGATGACCGGTGAATCGATAAAGTAATCTCTTTCTTTTAATTATAAACAGCTGAGGAAAGGATTACGTATAACCTAGATAAACTGTAAATGGAAGAGAGAAGTATGAAGAACTTCTTCTTCATCTTACTAGAAGAAGGAAGCAACAAGATTCTTCTTCGTTTCCTAGAGAGAAGGCAGAGAGAGGACCTCGGGTGAGGTTTTCTTACTAAAGAAAAGCCTGCAAGAAAAGCCTAAGTAACTCTAAATACTTCAAGTTACTTAAATAGAAAACTGAAAAGTAAATTACTATTAAATCACGCAGGATTCACTATTACATTTACTAAAGTAAATGTAAAAAGTAAATGTAATTTACTAAAGTAAAAGTAAAATTTAAAACATTTTACATTTACATTTACTTAGGTAAAAGTGAAAGCATTTTACTTAAAGTAAAAGTTGATTTACTAGGGGACAGCAATGATGTTGTTGTTGACTGCTTTCTGCTTTTGCCGAAAGCTGGTGATAACTAGGGCCATCTCTATTGACGTACTGTTCTGTCTCTTGCCGGTGTCGGAGGGTGCTGTTGATCATCGTCTTAGATGGACCACCATCCCTATACTATTTAGCCCCAAAAATTTTATCCAGGATTTTCCCTTTCACCCCAAAAAATTAGGTTTATAAAGAGAGGAGGAAAATTTTTCACCGAACAATTGGTCAACATCTTCAAATTTTCATAAATTTTGTAAAAAATTTATTTACGAATAAATCAGACTGCGTCTGACACAAAGGATCACTCAATTGTCCTTGAATTATCAGTGAACTCGATCTAAACAGTCTACTTTATTTTAACTGAGTAATAAAAAATTTGTTATTTGGGCATTCCGCTTAACTCAAACCTTTCTTATCTTAAGTAAACTAATACCTTTAGATCTAATGATTCCCTTAGCCTAAACTGCTCCATGCTGGAGACTTACAACGGCATAACGGGACTTATGGCGATCTCAGGTGTTTTACAGTAAGCTAGGTGATTTAAGGATGGAGCAAAAGAAGAAAAAGTTTGAATAAACATTTAGAAGCTAGGCTACCTATTTTGGACCGGGAACCACGAACAGAAGCAAGAACCAACCGTGTGGCTCTGATACCATTTAACAGCAAAATAAGTTTCTTAACGAAATTTAAACAGAAAGAAGAAACATTAAAGAAGATGACCGATGAATCGGTAAAGTAATCTCTTTCTTTTATTTATAAACAGTTGAAGAAGGGATTATGTATAACCTAGATAAACTGTAAATGAAAGAGAGAAGTATAAAGAACTTCTTCTTCATCTTACTAGAAGAAGGAAGCAACAAGCTTCTTCTTCGTATCCTAGAGAGAAGGCAGAGAGAGGACCTCATGTGAGGTTTTCTTACAAAAGAAAAGCCTGCAAGAAAAGCCTAAGTAACACTAAACACTTCGAGTTACTTAAATAGAAAACTGAAAAGTAAATTACTATTGAATCACGCAGGATTCACTATTACATTTACTGAAGTAAAAGTACAAAGTAAAAGTAATTTAATAAAGTAAAAGTAAAAGTAAAAACATTTTACATTTACATTTACTAAGTTAAAATTAAAAGTATTTTACTTAAAGTAAAAGCTAATTTACTAGGGGACAGCAAAAATTTTGTTGTTGACTGCTTTCTACTTTTGCCGAAAGCTGATGATGACTGGGGCAATCTCTGTTGACTGACTGGTCGGTCTCCTGTCGGTGCCGGAGGGTGCTATTGATCATCTTCTTAGATGGATCACCATCCCTTTACTATTTAGCCCCAAAATATTTATCCAGGATTTTCCCTTTCACCCCAAAAAATTAGGTTTATAAAGAGAGGAGAAATATTTTTCACCGAACAATTGGTCAACATCTTCAAAATTTCATAAATTTTGTAAAAATTTTGTTTACAAACAAATCATACTGCGTCTAACACAAAGGATCACTCGATTGGCCTTGATTTATCAGTGAACTCTCTGATACCATTTGGGGGCGGAAGCATATATAGAAATAAGAAATAAGAACAAACAGAGTAGTGCATACAAATAACACAATTTGATTACTAAATAAAAACAAATTTATTGATAACTAAAATATTTACAAACAGAACTAAAAAATAAACTGACTTAGTTACTATAGAAACATTTAAAGAAGAAGAGAAGAGTGGTTAAGTAGGCTAAACAGTGGTAGAAACCTAAGATTCGTCTGAGAAGGAACTCAGAGTCTTACTAAGTTTCTGTCTGCCTTGCCAAATGAGTTCAGTTTCCTTTTATAAATCAAGGAAAGGGAACTATTACATTAACTGGGATAAAGTAAGAAACATTTTACTTAAGGAAAAGTAAAAGTAAAATACAGACACATTATTGTTGATGAACAGTAATTACTTTTGACTAAATACAGGTGCTTTTGGCCAAATGGCCGACAACTTTTGACTCATTGAGGCTTTTGGTGGAAAAGAGAGCATCTTTTAACTTTTGGAGTAGACGCATGTGACTGGGGCTACTTTTGGTGGAAAAGCAGGTGATTCTTCTCATTGATTGGTGAGCTGGCCGTCGGATCAGGTGCAAATAACTGAGGACATTAGGCAAATGGATCCAGAGCGTCTTGTAGGTTGATGGTGTTGTATGGGTCATCGTCATCATTGAAGTTACTGGGAGAACCATGACTGGAGGATGAAGAACATACTGAGTCTTCTTCATGTATGGCTTCGTCAATCCTTTTGTTGAGTGCTTCGGCAATTTTTATTAATTCTTTACTGGAAATTTTACTAGAACATGCTGAACCAATGGGACTGACTTTAGACTCTTTTTACTTGGATTTTGACTCCTTTTCTTTACTAGCCTGATGAATGATTGTGACTGGAATTGCGAAAACTGGAGCAACAAGAAATTCCTGGTGAACCTGACCAACTATTCTGTTAATATCGAATTTATCCCACCACTTAACATAAAAGAGGCGAGACACTCGAGGGAGTGGATCTGACTGAATACCATTGACTGGAGTAAAGGGAGGTGGAATTCCGTACTGCCATTTAAGAATCCAGAGGATCTTATATTTACTAACAAATAAAAAAGTGAGGGGAACTCTGTCATTCTTTGGATCTGTTTTACTGTGATTGCTAAAATGATTTAGTTGAACTTTAAGGAGGTCGGGTAGCAGGTCA
Source organism: Panax japonicus (assembly GCA_020205505.1). Classification (NCBI taxonomy): domain Eukaryota; kingdom Viridiplantae; phylum Streptophyta; class Magnoliopsida; order Apiales; family Araliaceae; genus Panax; species Panax japonicus. The sequence goes on from CM035114.1 coordinate 36,572,628, forward strand.
TACGTAGATCCTAACCTATACCACTAAAGAACAAACCAATAGGGGATTGGGCTCTTGAATTTATGGTCAAATAAAATGAACCATGAATGACTATGTGATTCATTTTGGTGAAGGAGAACCTTATACCAAGCTTCAATATAATCATAATAATAGAAAGAATTATCTTGACTAGAGAGATTCATAAGATCGGAGGGGTTCTTCCCCCAATCAGACATTTGAACAAAATATTTAATGTATAAAGAATGATAAAGAACTTTAGTCTTATCATTGTTGGCGTAAATTGGTTTAATGTTTACTGACTCTATTTCCAGAAGAATATCCTTATAAAATACAAGAGATTTATAAGGAGCCAGGGGCTGGAAATGACATCCATGGGAAAAACTGGGGAGCAAGCTTAATGGGTCATCTTTTGGTTTCATGTAGGGTTCAATATGAAAAAGGTAATTTTCCAACTTAAGTATATGCTCAGATGGAGGATGACTAGGAGCTGAAGATGAAGCCTTGGAAGTATTACTATAAGGGTCAATTGGTTCAGGCTTACTGGTTAAGGCTTAACTATATGGCTTGGGAAGTGTTCCAAGGATTGTGAATTTGTTTGACTGATAAACTGGGGTGACTGGGTGAGGAATTAAAGTTCCTCTAGGTTGATTACTTGGGCCAATAGGGCGACCCGGACCCCTTGAGGAAGATGATCCTCTAATGCTCATGTCTGAATAGTACCTGTATTGATAAATTCCCGAGTGAGAAAATCAGGAATTGAATTGTTACTATCTTTGATTTATTCAATATCAAAATCAAAAATGCTTAATATGGCTTGCCATCTAGTAAAAGAATGCTTAGAAGCTAGATTTTCAACATCCTTTTCTGAGATATATTTTGCTAACTTGCAATCAATACGGACTAAAAATTTCTAATTTAATAGATCACTTTGAAATTTATTAATACATAATACTAAAGAAAGTATTTCTTTTTTAATAGTACTGTAATTTAACTTTTGTTCTGGGAATCTGGAGTTAACTTTTGTTTAAGAATGCCTCCAAATCCAATATCTAAGGCGTCAGTTTCAACAATTTTATATGCTAAATCATTGGAAATGCCAAGACAGGGCAATGCCTTGACGTAAATTTTTACTTGTTGGACGGCAGAAGTATGAACGTCAGTCCAAGGTGGGGGATTGTCTTGCAAATGCTGGAAAAGAGGTTTGTAAATCTTCCTGAGATTTTTATAAAACTTACCAATATAATTGAGCGAGCCAAGAAATCTCTGCAGTTGGGTTTTATTGGTTATCTTATCAGGAAACTTGTCAGCGAATTGAATAGCTCTTTCAATGGGTTGAACTTGTCCTCTAAAGATATTAAGACCAAGAAACCTTACTCTGACCTGAAACAGGCTGCATTTGGAAGGTGAAAGAACTAGACCATTATCTTTAACTATCTTGAAGAATGATTTCAAATGTTTAATGTGTTCTTCAATGGCCTTTGAAAAAATGAGAATATCATCGATATAAACAATAATAAAATGACTGAAAGGGTTTAATATGTCATTGAGAATATTTTGGAATTCAATGGGAGCATTTTTTAGGCCAAATGCTTGGACATTCCATTCGTAGTGACCAAACGGAGTGGTGAATGTTGTTTTGTACCTATCATTAGGATGAATGTTGATCTGCTAGAAACCGGACATAAGGTCAAATTTACTGAATATTGTGGTGTTACTTAATCTATTGATAAGGTCGTCTTTGTTGGGAAGGGGATACCTAATCCATTCTAGAACCTTATTCAATGGTTTGTAATTAATGACTAGACGGGGTACACCTCTTTCTTTTTCTGCTTCATTGTTAACATAAAAGGTAGGACAAGACCAAGGGGATTTACTGGGTTTAATTAAACCTTTACTAAGGAGATCATTAATTTACTTTTTACATAACTCTACATGTTCATGATTCATTTGTATTGGCCTGACCTTAGTAGGAATCAGGGGCTCTTTGAATTCCTTAGCATAAGAGAGCCTTACAACATGTTTTTTCCGATGCCAAAAGGCATTAGGAGAATCAGAATAAAGATTGTCCTTTAAATGGATTTTTAACTCTTCAATTTTTTCCTGAACTTCTTTATTCTGTAGTTGTTCTTCAACTCGTTTGTACTTAATTTTTCTTTTAAGAAATTCAAATGAGTGGATTTACAATTTAATAAATTTAATAATTTGGAAATAGATTCTTCTTGAATAAATTTTAAATCTCTTTCTTTTGGTTTAATAAGAAATTTAAATGTTATTTTCTTTCCTAAATGAATACAACTTAATCCTTCATTACTGGTAGTAAAAGGGTAAAGTAAATATATAAATGGTAATCCTAAGATGATTTTATCAGTAAGATTGTGGATTAAAACAAACGATGTTTTAAAACATATATTATCTTGACAGACATGAACATTAGGTAACTTATATTTAATTTCCATTTGACTACCATTGGTTGAATTCAATTTCTCATTAGTTTTCTTATAGTAAATAGTGGGGATTAATCCTTCTTGAATATAGTTAAAATATGCGCTGGTATCATCTAGGGCGGGAAGCTGTATTGAAAAGGTTTTATTGACAACTAGATTAATGGAGATATACCATTTTTGGATGGTGATATCCTTAATTCTTTTAAGTGAAAGACCTTGAATAAAAAGATCAGTTTCTTCCTTAGTACCAGATGATTCAAGTTTATCGTAATCTTCATCACTAGAGGAAGAATCTTGAACATGAAGGTCGGATCTTTTGTCTTCAAATTCTTTTCTTACATTAGAGACTTCTAATTTTAGGTTAGAAATTTCCTTTTTTAGTTTATTGACTTCTTGATTTAATTCTGGAAGGGTTACTTCCTTAACCGGAGTTTTAAATTGCTCTAGAGTTTTATTAAGGCTGAATACTGGTTTATCTTTAGCCTTAACAATTTTATCCTTAACTCTATTATCTTTAGTCAATAAATCTTTTAATTGTTTAGTATACTGAGATTTTAACTCAGGATCAGAAATTTTACTGAATAAATCAATTAGCAGAGAGCTTTCTTCTTCATCTTTATTAATTACATTGATTTGCTTAATGTAACACTTTTCATTGCAATTGTTAGTACAAATGGTGACTTCGTTATTGTCACTATCTGTTTCATGATTACTAGAACTGCTATTAGAAGAATAAGGAATATCAAAACCTTCATCATTACAGACGTTGTTCTCTATTATCAATAGTTCTAATAATTGTTCAATATCTTCGCTAGAGATATTTAATTGAGATAATTTCTTTTTATTTTGCACTAATTTTTGTAGTGCCCTTTCTGCCCGCAATTGTGGCAAACAATTTTACATTTATCAAATTTTTTAGATGATTTTTTATTATAATTTTTTGTGGTTTTGGGTTTATTATAATATTCTTCTTGATTTTTATCTTTTCTATGACTACGTCTTTGTTTATAACGTTTGTTACTTCTATGATGATCAATATGTTTATGCAGGTGCTTCCTTCTTGAGGGAGCAACTGGTGGTAAACCATATTGTTCACAGAACGTGCCTAACTCGTATTTAGCTTTCTTTTTGTCTTTACTAGCTTGTTTAGCCAAATTAAAGTCAATACACATTTGTAATCCAATTTTTTGAATATAACTGATTATATCACCATATGTTAGGTTATCATAATCGATATATCCTAAATTTTTGCTTAACTCTTCACGAACTTTATGTGCGAATAATGAAGGCAAACCATTGACGAATTTTTCTTTCCAGAATGGTTTGTTACTATCAGTTCGCAACATTACTCTGGAAGTAAACACATCTTTCTACCACCTAAAATCACTTAAGGTGGGACAAGTGAGATTACTTAACTGGTCGTGAATTCTTTCAGTAATATTATTAGGAGTACCAACAAAATGTTTAATAATGGTAAAGATTAGAGTATTGACACCATCTGGCGGACCAATACCAACATCTTCATCAAAGATGGAATTACCATCATCGTCTAACTGAATAGCATGAATTATTGATAATCTAGTATCTTCAGTGAGATGTTTTTCCCACCAACATCTGAGAATACCAGTGAATTCACTAGCTAACAACTCAATAATATCTGGCTGAGACAGGTTGTTGAATTTAGTTATATAGCTATTTGCTACCATAGACATGTGTTTCAATTTATTTAATATCTCTTGTTCACTAAATCCATCAATATTCCATTCATAGATTTTATTAGATGATACAGAAAACTGTTTTTCTAGATTTCTATCTTCATATTGTAGATCTGGAGGAGTAGGTCTAGAATATCTGTTTCTGGTTATACTAGTATTTTTGACTGTTAACTTATTTAACTGATCATTAATGTCTAGTATTGAATCAGTATCAGAATGATTTGACTGGCTACTACTTTCAATATCAGTTTCAACTTGATCAATAGTAGCAATAGTGCCTCTTGGATTGGGTTCAGTTTTAAATTTTTTAAATACCTTATCAATTGATCGAACAATTTCACTATCATCATTTGGCATACCTAATTTACTTCTATTTTCTGGTAATTTTATTAAAGGATGTTCAATTTTTGAATCGGGTTTTTTGATAATGGTTTCTTCGAACTTTTCTTCAATCCTATCTAGCTGTCTTCCTACAGTTGCTAGATATTGATTACTAAAATTTAATTGTTCAATAATTTTTTTATCATCTTTACTGCCATCAGAAATCTTAAAGGGACTAGCAACAACAGATGTATTTTTAACTGGAAGTAGGACTGTTTCTAGTGGGGGATGACTAGAAGAGACCTTAGATCTCTCTTCTTTAATCCATTGAGTTTTACTAATAACATTACATTTACCTTGATATTGATCATACCAATCATAAAAAGTAATGTTTATCTTTTCACTATTAATAAAACGATTTCATCTATTAACTATTTTATCCCGTTCTTCTTCAGAAGAGTGATTGGAACGAAACAAATGTCTTTTTTCTTTATTAGATTTGGAATTAAAATCTTTTACAAGATTGTCCCAATCTAATATGAATTCCTTTTTAATGACACTTAATTGATTATTAATAGGAATTTCAAAATCTGACTGAGTTGGAAATTCAGAAGAAGTAGAAGAAGAGGATTCTTCTTCTACAGGGTCATTATGTGCATAGCAAGGGTGACTAGCTTGGCCATGATTAAGGATACCCTTTAACTTGATATCCCTAATGGAAGGGTTACTAAGTACTTCAGTATCTCTTTGAATATGAACTGAAGGTGCTAAAGAACTAGTAAAATCTTCTATAATAACTGGCCTTTTGGTACGTTCAAAGCTTATTTTGACCGTTCCATTAGAAAATTGTTTAACATTTTCAATATTTAATAGATTGTTAACTATAGGCTGTTGTGGTATTTCATTGGGTAAAGTCCATTGACTAGGAAATGTAATATCTTTCCATAGGATGGTTCTCGGGATTTGAATATTAGCATCACTAATTGAACTTTGAATTAAAACGGTTTGATCCTTAGGACTTTTATTGAGAGCATGAACATTTAAATTCGTTTTCATGGTCTTATAATAAATCCTGTAAATCAAAGCTATGGATTGAGAACCCTCAATCATATGAGTGATCTCACCAGATGTTTTAATGTTTAATGTTAATGCTTTTAATAAATGTTGATCACTTAGGCTTAATATGAAATCAGGAAAGCAATTAAAATGGATAGGTCCATTGTGCAAACTTGATTTCATAGCGCCTATCATACTGGGATAGTAATTCAGGAATCTAGCATCTCTGAGGCAGAGGTAGATGCTTGAATTAATTCCTTTAATGTTCAATGCTTTAACTGCAACTTGTACTAGACCAATGTGGATAAAATTGTAACCTTTCTTCCTATGTTTTTAATGACATCGGGAGATAAAAGACTACAATTTTCATACTCTTTGTTAATTGCATAAACCTTTTCTACAGTTTTAACATTATAATCAGTTTTGAAGTTATCAAAAAATGTTGACTGGTAAATTTCCTTAGGGGAAACCCTAGGTATGTTCCAATTGTGTAAAGCTTGACTGATATTTTCATAAATGTGTTTCTTGGTTAACTATGTCCAGAACAGGAGGCAAAGTCGACCGGTTACTAGTTGAGGAGTTAGACCTGAATAATCTACTCATTATTTACAGATTCTCAAAATAAATTTTATTCATTATTCTTCCATTCATACCCTCTTACTATATCATGCTCTGTTATGTTTGAAATCAATCTTCTGTATAAACCACTAAGTTCAGAACTTGTAGAACATCAATGTTTGTTTTCAAAACCTTAAGTTTTGTTAAAAATCTCCTACTAAAATCATGTTGGACACTTCATAGCTTACAAAGAAGCTTTGTACCACTTGTTATTCTTATTTTTAGGTATGTTTAAGTCATCTTAGTAGGTTAGATTTTACCAGATTAAAAACAGAATTTATTCTCATATTGGGTATGGCGCAGCTGCGCTGCACCCTAGTATAAACTAGGCGCAGCTGAGCCCTACCTGGAACAGAAGTAGTAACTTGCTCTGTTTCGCAGAGCATCAACCAATATAGATTCTAACTGGTTTAAACATATTTAATTTCATTATTAAAGGTTCCATATATGTACACATACTTCCTAAACACATGATAACATGTTAATTCACATTGATTAATAGAGAATTTTAAGAAATTTCAAGAATTTGACAAAACCTAACTAAGAATGAAAGTTAGGATTTTTATACCTCTTGAAGTTTAGTAAACTTAGTTTCTCCCTTCTGAGATTGTTAGCCTCTTCTTTGAACAACAAACACTAAATTTCTAGTTATCAGAGTTCCAACAGACAAATAAAAGCAACAAAAAACTGAAAATGGAGCTACCATTTATAGAAGAAACTTGGACTGGGAATTCATTTTACACTGAGGTTTGAACCCATGGTGCATTGGAAGGAAACATTGGATACTTAGGAGTAGTTGAACTACCCAACACCAGCCATCTTCTAGCCAATGAGTACAAGCTTTGAAGTTACGTATTTTAACCATAGGTTACTGTTCATTTACTGTAGGTGTAACTGATGAGCTTTATTTCTCAACAATGTGCTTAAATTTTGCTCAGTTAGTTAGTTTAACTCCCAAAATGTAATTCTAATGTACAATTATTATCATATCAGAAAAATTAGGGATTATTTATGTACTCACATCATATAATCCATGTACATTAGTCCACATAATTTCATACTCCCTCCGTCCCAAATTAACTGCTCAGTTTTGACTTTTTAAGTCAAATTGACTATTCTTAGAATTAATAATTAAGCATATATAAATATATTTCTAAAATTATAAAAATTAGGATTAGTAATAAATTGTATATACTTTCTTTTGGTTATAATCTCTTCACCTATATTTTAGCAAAAATAGTAAAAATGTTAGTTTTAAAAATGGTCAATTTGACTTTAAAAAGTCAAAACTGAGCAATTAATTTGGGACGGAGGAAGTATTTAAAACATGTGTAGACTTAATTTAATTGATCACTAATAATTTAATATCTCCTTTTTACTATTAATCACCCATTGCTATAGAAATAAATATTTTAATAATACATCTTTATTTACTCCCATACTTTAGAGTACACATTTAATTGTCTCATCACATAGGATGAGATAACAAAACTTATTTAAATCAACCTTATGTTTTAATTACTTTTACCATATGATTTTTTTGTATATCATTAATCCTAATTAAATGTTACACTTCATGTAGTCTTAAACTATAGTTAATTATATATTACTATTGTCTAAATTTTCCATATTACACGTAGTAACATGAAATACTATTTAATGATAATGTTCACATTAATATTAATGGTAATTAATCCATTATTCTTCTTAATGATGTCAGTACACCATCTTTATAACCCATGCACTCTGTAAAATAATTTTTCCAAATCTTACATCCGGTGCAGTTGTGCTAGATTTCAGTACAAGAGTGGCGCAGCTGCGCCACTCTGGAAAATTTTCTAACTTAGTTATTGTTGCAAAAATTTCTATTAATTAATCTATTTAATAAATAATACCCTCATTTATTATTTTGTCATTCTAGATAATTATACAAATTACTTCATTAATATTATTCACAATGTAAATTAATTAATAATATCATATTAACTAAATATTCTGTCCACTTAAATTTCCATTCCCAGACCATACAAGGCATTTCGCAATTCTCATCACAACTCCATACTTATAAATTCAATTTAAATTAATTGAACTACTCGTCTCACTAAACATCAATATTTATATACAAATAAATATTCCTTTTCTTATTATATTGAAATAATTATTTATTCTTGAAATTTTCGGTTCTTACAAGCTTGAATAATAGGAATAAACTCTGTTTAATATCATTTTAAAACATTAGTCATATACACTTTGAAATACTTTCATTCTTCTACCTTTTTTATACATATTCCGTCTGGCTAGATTCATTAGCACAGACTTAACAATAACGGTTCACGTATAAACAAAACATTTTCATATTGAACACTTCAATCACATAAAATTAATCTCATAGAAACATCGAAGTGTTAAAATTGTGGCACATGGCCTCATACATTTTACTACCTTATACAAATATCACACATTTGCACATCGATAAAACTTCTCATGTTCAACATCTGAGAAGTTTAAGAAACTAGCATTCATTTCAAATATAAATGAAGTTAGGAAACTTGCCTTAAGCACAGCTACAACTTACAGTTTACGTTGAACTGCTCATCGCAATCCCTATATCTCACATAAGGAATAACATGCACCAATTAGTTATATACTTGACTTACGCATTGGTTTAAACTTAACTTTACTTCTTAGGGTTCACGTTCTTGCAATCTAAGTTTACGCGACCAACTTTTTTTACCGTTTTACGGTGTTACGACATACGGGGATGTCTTACTCATACGATCATCATCTTTGATGATTTACATTCTTATCTTCTTCTTATAACATTTCTAAGACTTAGCACACATCGAATCTCTACTTATAGTCCATATGGTACTCTGAGTAGTTTCTCACAAACAACAAACAAACTAGTTTCCCATCTCATCTATACTGTCTTTCACAGTGAGTTAGATCGGTTTCCAGTTTCGTATACACCTCCGCTCTCTGAAGGAATTATTTAGCTCAGCTCCCATATGTCAATCATTAAAGATTAAGATTGTATTACAACCTAAACTTAGCTTAACTTATCCGAACCATTAAAACTATAACGTTCGTTAAGTTGATTTCCTATTCCTTATGGCTATTTGGCAACTAAATGATATACCTCAGGATTTATTTCTTATCGTCCAATTCATACAGTTTTTAGTATGTTAAGAGCGATCGTTCAATACTAATACTAAGTGTTCCTAGCGTTAAGCATTTTATATTACCTTATTCATATCTTATAACGTCCGGTTCATTTGACTCGGAACGTCATCCAAGTTATTATTACTAACTCGGCTTCTTAACGTTATATGTCATTGTCATTAATTCAGTTTCTTCACCATTCACAAGTTTAATCATTGGTCTTCATTATCTTACGGTCAAACCATACACGATGTGTAGGTTCTACCCATTTAATATTCGCATACACTCAACCCTCATCTCTCAATGTCTAAGGAATCACAATCATAGTAATTCCGCACATTCGTTTTATTGCAACTGCGGTCCTCAGATATTGGTTACGTATTTTGCGTTTATATTGTTTGTGTTCTAATCCTGTTCAACCTTTATTAAAGGTATAATTCACTTGATTAAGTGTTATATTATGTGAACTATATGTTCATTATCTTTCCTTACACTTTTCCTAGGAGTTGAGCAGTTAAAAGCTCTTCTCTGGGTTTTGCCCTGCACCGGCGCTGCGGCACCAGTTCCCTTGTTATTTCTGGCACTGCAACGCCACTCACTAGTAGCTTAGTCCCCGGGCTGGCTCTACGGCGTCACTTCCAAAAGCATAACTGGCGCTGCGGCGCCAGTTTTAAAACTCAGAAAAAAAGTCTAAGTGTTGAACATGTTTGTGACGCTTACTTCACAATCTCATAACTTCTTCATTAAAACTCGATACGAGGTCGTTCCAAAGCCATTTTCTTAATCTCATTGTGTAATTCAACTTCCCTCAGACGAATTTCATTCTGAATCCGTTAACATGCCATTCAATTGGCTTAAATTTTATCCTTCGTTTGTTTTATGTTATTAACGTTCTTCGCTCTTTCATCCGTAATTTGGTCATCCAAACTCGAAATTCATTCGTTCTTGAGTCCACGACTCACGTTTTCTACATTTTCTTACATTTTGATGAAACCTACACATTTGGGTTCATTTACATACATTCTACTTTTCGCTCGTCTTTTACAAAAATTTTGTCATAACTTCGTTCTATCTAAGTTCAATCCGTTCTTCATGAACATTTCTATCGTTCCTAATCAAGCAATAAGTAACTAAACTATACGCGGTGGTTTTAAACTTGTCCATCAATAATAATTTATTACTACGATGGTTTTAAATTTGTCCATCAACAACGTTCTTCGTGTTATTTGCTTGTTCTTCGCGTTCTTCGTTCGTTCTTCATTTTTAATCGATACTTTGATTACGATTTCACTTTTTCTTAGAATTTGGTGTTATAAATCACCATTCCTTACTTATTTCATTGAATCATTCATATGATTCATTCGGATCATTCAAATTTATTACTAAATTCATACTTCCTCGAGAAATTTATAAACTAAACTTCTAATTCTTATTTCTTCATTTTCTCATGATTTCAACCATATGAAAATCATTCTTAACATCCTTTACTTCCCTTTTTATTAAGCTATGTTTTTAACATATGAAACTTAAAGAAAAATAACTTATAAGTTAGGTTTTCAATACATTTCTTCTTTATTCTTCTTCCTCTAGACAAAGTCAATGACTTACTAGCTTTTCCATTTCTCGATCTTCTCCGATCCGAGCATCCATGTTCTTTTCCTTCCTTCCTTCTTCTTCTTCTCCAAGATCTCAAGCTTTCTCTCCCTCTCAAAGTGTTGGTTGATTTCAAAGAAATCAACTAACAATTCTCTTTTATAGACTTGCAAGGCTAGGGACAAAATAGTCATTTCGCCCCTAAAGTTACTATTCCCACCTCCTTACTAACCTCCTTACTATTCACGAAGCTTCTTTTTGGAAACTTCGTGGTTCCGTCTTTTGGGATTCGTCCGACAGTTCGAAAAACTATGATTCTCGGAATACAAATATTTTTGGATATTTCGTCTTTTTTTTACAGATTAACTTTTACGCATTCTTCGGAAATTTGAAAAACTGAAAAAAATACTTTTTGATGATAAGCGTTTTCCTTCACGTTTTTCTCTAACGTAGTTAAACGAATGAAAAGTACATAACAATACTTTTTATCATTTTTATTTCGTCCGATTTCTACACGTTTTTCAAGAAAAACTTTTATCGTCTAACTTAACTTTTCACAACATTTATCGTCAAATCTTTCGACGGAATATCAGTTCAACATACCGAAATCTCAGAAAGGCTTAGGTTATTGAAACCCTAACCCTTAGGGTTTTGTCTACTGAATAGTGCCTATTTCGTATTTTTCCTCGAAAAAGTTTTTGTTCCCAAATTTATTTATTTTTCGTCTTGAAAATTCTTACTCATTCAGTCTAGCTCGTAGCCAGAATCCTCTCGTATTATAATCATCTTAGATTCTAAAATGATTAATAAACACATAGCATATAATATTATTAATAAAATTTTATTTTATTAATAATTAATTCTTTAAACTTAAATTCTGGACAATCCGATTTTTCGGGTTGTCACACCTCGTGCCACGTCTGGCCTTGCACACAGCGCGCCCGGCGCCACACCAGCAGAAACGTTGTACCATACCGCGGATCTGGCCCCGAGCAGACTGGAGCAAAGCAACTAGGACTGAGCAAAAAATGCTTATAACCGAAAAATCAAACACAACCAAAATAATTTAACCGAAATATTCTGACAATTCGATTATTTTTACTATTTCGGTTATATCCGAATTTTTGTACGGTTTTCGGTTAGTTTTTACGGGTATTACTTTTGGGTTATTCGGTCTAACCGAATAACCGAACAAATCATTTCTACCTAACAAGACAGTTGATGTAAAAAAACGCATGGATATGTCAAAAAACACGGGCCAGTTGGCCACCGTCCTTTTACAAAGGCACACGCCCAACACGTATAATAGATAATGACTTTGAATTGACTTTTTAATTAATTAAATAAATATTCACCAACCATTAAAATAAATTACTGAATAATCACTTATTACGAAATTAGCCGTCCAAGAGTCTACTTTACTACTTTACTACTTTACTAAGGGTCCAAGGTCTTGACTCTTGAGATCTGAGAAGTGAGATCTCGAAGTCTCGACTCTCGAACTCTTAGACTACGCTACCGCCCAGCTCCGAGACTTGGGGATAAAGGTCTCGCCGGGCATAAGCACCGAAATAGAGGAGAAGAGAAGAGCGGGAGTAACATCAGCCACCACCACGATGAGAGCCACAATCACAGCAAGCTAAGATGAGGGATGAGGGGCAGGAACTTTCTGATGATTAGAAACAAATAGTTGATAGGCATCAGACACTGTACCAGTCGAGAGATGAGAATAATCAACCATGGGAGAGGATAGTAAGAAGAGGGCAAGGTGTGGAAGATGCAAAGTAGGAGTATCTGTGTGTGTGTGTGTATATATATATATATATATATATATATAGATATATATATATATATATAGATATAAATGCATAAACTAGAGAGTACATTTTGGTACGAATTATTGTTGTTGGATCATTCATTAAGCAGAGTAAATGCATACTAGAGAGTATTCTTAAATTCAGTTATCATATAGTTTGGTTAGTTATTTGGATATCGAAATAGTGTAAATTCGGTTTTCGGTTATAACCGAAATGTGTATTCGGTTCGGTTAATAATCGAATGTTCACCCCTAGAAGTGACGCATTAGCATTTTCCAATAACTTCTATGTTATGAGTCATAAGTTCCAACAACGACATCTCTTTTCAGTTTTTGCATAAAAACAAATATAGTTGTGCTTACGTTATTTCCCCTCTTTTTTATCATGTTTAATTAACGAGCAGAAAAGACATTTCTTTTTCAGAATTTCTTTTCTTATCTCTTTTATCTTTTCATTCTGTTAAAATTTTTCCAGCTTTAGTTCCTACCTGTTAACGCCAGGATCTTTCTCCACGTCCCAATCACAAAAGACATCTTGATCCTGCACAGTAAACACAACAAACACCACAAGCTTGGCGGCCGGACCGCCGGGGGATAGCTCAGGCGTGAGAGTAAGTATATGTGTTCACAAGGTTAACTCAAGAGGATGATAATATCTAGTGTCTGAGAGAATAATTATGTGGTGTGTGTAATATTTTGTTACTTACCTCCTCCTTATGATCACAGCTTCATGCAAACTCTAATTCCGGCTCCCCGTGCCACCCATCACTTCCTGACATCTTTTATCCCCATTTCTGGTCATTTCCGCCGAAAGCATGCACCCAGCCTCCATATTTGCTGTCACACCTTTTTTCTGCCCCCCTCTCTCAATCCCATCCTCATTAATGTCATATAGAAAGGTGGCAGAAATAATAGTCAACTATTATTTTGAGTAATGATTACCGGTCAAAGTTGGGTTAAGGAGAAATATGCATAATGGGCTAATTTAATAAGTAAGCCCAAATAAAGGAGATGACCCACGCGACCGGATCCAATCCGCATGGATTTAGTGAATAAGAAGTAATTGGGCCCAAAACATCCGGATCAACCAGGATAAGAATAATCACAACCCAAGGGAGGAGCCCATTAAATCTGGCTCAATAAGGAAAAGGATCATGGCCTAACATTGCCCCCTAGTCTTTTATTAAACAGGGGGTTTAATGGAAGACTATAAATAATATAGGCCCGTGATATAATGAATTGTGATAAGTTATAAGAGGTCCAAAGTGAAATTCATCAAAGCCCAATTAAGTCGGTCCAAATCGATATCAAAGATAGAACTGGGAAGTCCAACATATATAAACCCATTCTGATTGGGATATTTAGACCCAAAACCGGGCGGCGCCTTTTCCAATTCACCATCATTACCGTGAATTTACTGTACCGCCTTCGATTATCGTGCAACTGTCAATATAAAAACAAACTTTACTAATTTTGACAATTTTACCTGCTAATTCGAATTTCGAACCTTCAAGCTTTCTTCCTATCTATTGAACTTTCTTTGTAATCTCTGCGAATTGTTAACAATGGCGTCTCAAGATTCTGAACAAGGTCGTCCCCTGCTAGTGAAACCTATTTGTTCCATTGTTCCAAACCCAAATTCTAGCAAAGATGCTTCGAGCTCTGGTCAGGCTGCTGCAACTACTACAAAGAAACAGACAACAACATTTTCTCCCAGTCCTTCTGAATTCTATAGGGACAATGAGCTGTACGTTCATGCCAACATCCCCTCGAAAGTCATCGAGGCTGATTTGGAAAGGCTTCGAACTCGTTGCCACATTCCGGATACCCACCAGATAAGAGTTCCCAGGTCTGGGGAAAAAATGTATCAACGTCCTGAAGGATGGATGGCTGTTACAACAACCATTCTGGAGAAAGGTATCCGGTTCCCTTTGCACGCCTTCGTGGTGACCCAATTAGGGTTTCTGGGTGTTGGGTTCGCCCAACTAATGCCGAATTCATATATTCATATTTTGGCATTCATAGCTCTGTGCCACGAATTTGGCGTCGAACCTTCGCTCGACTTCTTCTTCACTGTGTATAAGGTTGGTCAGTCCAGAGAGAAAGGATTTAAAACCATAAGCAAGCATTCTTCAAAAACAGGGGAGAGGTTCGAGAGACATTTATTAGTGAATACCCCTTCAAGCAATAAAGGATGGCATGAAAGATGGTTTTTCGTTAAAGGGCCCGAAGTCCTTTCCTTACCGGGCTGGGCCACAGATGAGAAGATTTCCACAGACTTCGGGGATGTTTCTGAAGAACGTGAAGCTGAGATATTAGAGCTTCTGGACAATTTCCCGAGGGAGGAATGGAATTATAGATTTCTTTCCAACCAAGCGTGGTTGTATAACCACAAATGTAAGTACAAATTCATTTTGCGAATTTTTGAAATTTTTTTGATATAGATTCTGATGTAGAACTGTTAATCTTCTGTAGTAACTTTGATCAAACCGTCGCTTTCGGAGATGAAAGACTTAGAAGATTTGTTAGCTGGAAAACCGGTAGAAGCCCCCGTCGATTCTTTACAACATGAAGTTCCATCCGAAGACAATGCCGGAAAATCTGTAGATGTTGATGCCGGACCTCCACAACCGGATGCTTCCTCCAAATTCAACCCATCTACCGAAATACCAGCTGAGGAGACTCAAACCCACGCACCAGAAGATGACGAACCTCTTCTTTCGGAAAAAGTTCTTCAACTTCGACGAAAGAAAAGAGCCCATCCAAAAGCCTCGGCCAATCTCCATCCTATCAGACTCCGAAGATCTTTCCGAATCCGAACCGTCTTTTAATCCGATACCTTCAACCACCAGTCCAACACCAACTGCCGACCCAATACCACCGAACATAGATCCAGTACCACCAACTGCTGATCTAATACCTCCGAACATAGATCCAGTACCACCAACTGCTGATCTAATACCTCTGAACGTAGACTTAATACCACCAACTGCTGTCCCACAATTGGCCCGAACAAGTTTATTGGATCTTCCCGTGAATGATCGAAGACAACTTCTTCGGATCAAAAAGTTGAGAACCAAAATCATTCCCCTAACCCCCGATGAGCTTAGGGTTCCTTCTTCAAACATTCAACCTTCAACAAACCTTGTGGAGAGTTCAACTGTAAACGAAGAAGAAATAACCGATCCTGCAGCAATGCCATCTCTAAAGAGAAGACGATCAAATGAGAGTTACCCTAGTCCAACTGCCTGCAACTCAACCAGTTAGGGATCCTACTCCGGCTCGATCTCCTTCCCCTGAAAACATCTGCACGGATCCTTCTCCCCTCCATGACCAACAGATATCTTCCCCCCCAAGGCCTTCAACACAAAATTTTCATGATGAATCACTGGGGAACCGACCATGTGGCCTCGGTACAACGTCAACTTCCCCTTCCAGCACTTTGATGCCTTCGTTCGGGAAAATGATGATCACCGATTTGATAATCATACGAACGGAAATTTTCTTGATGAAGGCATGAGTTATTTGGCCAAGGTAAGTGAGAGATTTGCCAATTAAACACTTCTTCATTTGCTGAAATATTTGAAACTGACTAGATATTTTTGAACATATGCAGGCGAATGCAGTCTTTGGGCGTTTACGTCCCAGGCATATAAATGTCGAGTCTGATGAAGAGACTTTGAGGAGGGAGAACAACATGTTAAAGGCCACACTAGCCCGAGAGATAGAGGAACGCGAATATGTTCTTCATGCCAGCGAAAGTCTTCAAAGGGAATTGGCCCAAACGAAGGAAGATATGAAAGAAACTTATGATGTGCTGAGCTTAGTCAGAGAAGAATTGAAGACGACAAAAGCCAGTGAACAAAAATTATCTATATTGAATATTCGTTTTGTTGCTGAGACCGAAGCCTTGAAGACTACCAAAGAGGATCTTGTTGTAGCCAACCAAAAATTGTCAACCCAGCTCCACGAAGTTCAGACGAAGGCTCGATCTATTAAGAAAGTTCAGAAGGCCAAGCGTCGCAAGCTTCGTGGTAAGATAAAGGCACTTCAGGAACGAGATCCCCCTTTGACTGAAGATATAATCAATCAAATACGGGCGGACTATCGTACATCGGACGAGCTTGGGTCAGAGATTTTAAAGGTATATTACGAAGGATACGAGGAATGTCGGAGCAGGGGCAAGGAAAAGATGGTGGCTGCTCAACTAGATCCATCTCTGCTAGATTCTGAAAGTGAGGCCGCGAGCTGAAGATAATTTTATTTTAATTTGTAGGACTTGTAAAAATTATTTGTTTCTGTAATTAAATCGAATATTAAGGGCCTGACAAGGTCTAAGTGTCGACAAGGTCTAAGCATCTACACCTTAAAGATGACACTTGCCTACCATGAAGGGCCTGACAAGGTCTAAGTGTCGACAATTGCCTACCACGATGGGCCTGACAATGTCTTAATTGACCACCTGCCGAAGAGGCTACCATCGAATGGTCAGCGAGTCCTCCCGAACCTCCAAACACCAATGACGTTTGCCTACCACGAAGGGCCTGACAAACTTATAAGGACCTCCTGCTGAAGAGGCTACCATCGAATGGTCAGCGAGTCCTCCCGATCCTCCAAACGCCAATGACGTTTGCCTACCACGAAGGGCCTGACAAACTCATAAGGACCTCCTGCCGAAGAGGCTACCATCGAATGGTCAGCGAGTCCTCCCGAACCTCCAAACACCAATGACGTTTGCCTACCACGAAGGGCCTGACAAACTCATAAGGACCTCCTGCCGAAGAGGCCACCATCGAATGGTCAGCGAGTCCTCTCAAACCTCCAAGCACCAATGACAGATCGGCAACCGAGACAAAATTTGTTTGAGAGAAAAAAAAAAGGGAATTTTTATTGATGATGACGTAAATATTTACAGACTTCCGATGTGCTGACATTGTTCTTACTGAAAGTACTTCCTAAGCCTGCCAGCATGCCAAGTATTCTTAATTGCTGACCCATCTAAAGCCTTCAGCCAATAAGTCCCTGGCTTTGGCACTTCAATGACTTCATATGGCCCTTCCCAGTTCGGCATCAATTTTCCCAGATTTTGAGGTGTAGATGCTTCAACTTCTCTGAGGACAAAATCTCCTACTTCAAACCTGCGAAGCTTTACCCCCTTATTATAATGCTTGTCTACTATGCGTTGATAGGCTGCCAATTTGATTAGGGTTGTTTCTCTAACTTCTTTAAGCAAATCAAGATTAGTTTTCAACCCCTCTTCATTGTAGATTTCTCTGAATTGACTAACTCGAAGACTTGGAGATCCAATTTCAACTGGGACTAAGGCATCAGTGTCATAGGCCAATCTAAAATGTGAATCCCCCGTTGTAGTCCTCGGAGTAGTTTGATAAGCCCATAACACACTAAGCAGCTCTTCTGGCCATCTGCCTTTAGCCTCGTCCAATCTGCGTTTGATCCCATTCAGGAGTGTTCTGTTGGTCACTTCAACCTGTCCGTTTGACTGAGGATGAGCCACTGAAGTCTTTCTGTGCTGAATCCCTAGTTCTTTCAAAAATGCTTCAAACTTCGATCCCACAAATTGACGCCCATTGTCCGATATTATCACTTTAGGAATTCCAAAACGGAATACGACCGATTCTCTCAAAAATTTCAAGCACTCCTGTTCCGTTATTGACCTAAGTGGCTTCGCTTCTACCCATTTGGTCATATAGTCGATGGCAACTATAACAAAACTGACTTGACCTTTTGCTTTGGGTAATGGGCCCAGTATATCAACCCCCCAGACAGCAAAGGGTATGGGAGATAGGATCGTATATAGCTCTTCGGGCGGCTGATGCGGTATCGGACTATTGAGTTGGCATTTCTCACACTTCTTGACGTATTCAGTTGCTTCCTTGAAAATGGTAGGCCAGTAGTACCCTTGACGAAGTACTTTGTAGGCTAATGACTTAGCAGCTATATGATCGCCACAGATGCCCTCATGCACCTCTCGCAGAGCATATTCAGCTTCAGACGGAGTCAAACATTTTAGTAATGGAGACGAGAAAGCCCTTCGGAACAGATCTCCATCAATCAAAATATAATTAGCACTCTTGTACTTGATTTTCTTAGCTAGCATCTGATCCGAAGGTAAGACACCATCTGCCAAGTATTCCAAGTATGGAGTTAACCAGCAGTTGGTTCGATCGACGCACATCACCACTTCATGATGAACACTAGGATGTTGTAAAATTTCTAAGTAAACCGACCCATCAAAGGTATTAACATCCGTAGTGGCTAATTTGGAGAGCGCATCGGCAATGAGTTTTTGTTACACTCGATCCCTTGAAACTCGTAGGACTGGAAATACTGAAGTCGTTCTTTCACTTCCGCCAGATACTTGATCATTCTCGGGCCCCTGGCTTCGTATTCTACAGAGAGTTGTTTAACGACTAACTGAGAATCACTGAAGATGACCACTTTCTGTACTTCAAGACTCTTTGCTAATCGTAACCCGACGAGTACTGCCACATACTCAGCTTCATTATTGGTTGCTTTAAACTGAAATCTGATGGCCTGCTGCACCTTGAATCCCTCCGGACTCGTCAGAATAATCCCGGCTCCACTGATGTCCGTAGTAGAAAACCCATCTGCATACAGCGTCCATAGACCCTCCTTCTGCTGAAGAACTGCAACTGCCCTGTCAGACCCTTCAGCTTCGGTCACGACTTCATCAGTCTCAGAAAATGAACACTCAACCACAAAGTCAGCCAACGCTTGCCCTTTAATGGCGGTTCGGGGATGATATTCAATAAAAAATTGGGACAACTCCATCGTCCATGCAGCTAGTCTCCCCGATACCTCTTGTCTTCCCATAACCTTCTTTAAAGGCTGATCTGTGTATACTATTACCAATCTACCTTGGAAGTATTGCCTAAGCTTTCGACTAGCAGTTATTAGAGCAAAAGCAAACTTTTCAATATTTGGGTACCTCGTTTCAGCATCCCGAAGGACATGACTTACATAATAAACCGGGTGCTGCTTACCCCCAATTTCCCGTACCAAAACCGCTCCCACCGCCAAAGAACTAGCTGCTAAGTACAGATATAGAGGCTCTGTAGGAACGGGTTTTACCAGCAAGGGTGCTGAAGATAAGTAAGACTTGATGCTCTGAAAGGCGTCTTCGCACTCTGAAGTCCATTGAAAGGTCTTTGCATTCTTCGGACCTTTCAAAGTATCAAAAAACGGTAAACATCTCTCTGCAGACTTGGACACGAACCTCCGCAAAGCTGCAATCCTTCCAGTCAGACGTTGAACATCTTTAAATGACTGAGGAGTCTTCATGTTCTGGATCGCTTGAATCTTCTTTGGATTGGCTTCAATTCCTCTTTGACTAACAAGATAACCCAAAAATTTTCCAGACCCCAGACTGAAGGTGCACTTCGTGGGATTTAGTCTCAAATTGTGATGACGAAGTGTCTGGAAGCACTCCTCTAAATCATCTAAATGTTTATGTACCAACATTCTTTTGACAATCATATCGTCTACGTACACCTCAATATTCCTGCCTAATTGATATCTGAAGACATGGTTCATCATCCTCTGGTAGGTGGCTCCGGCATTGATGAGGCCGAAAGTCATTTTCTTATAAGCATATACCGAACGATGCGTAATGAACGCCGTCTTCGGTATATCCTCTTTACACATGGAGATCTGATGATACCCTAGAGAACGCATCCATAAAACATAATAAAGCATGCCCCGAAGTGGCATCAATAAGTTGATCGATGTGGGGCAGCGGGTAAAAATCCTTCGGACAAGCTTTGTTCAGATCAGTGTAGTCGATGCAGACTCGCCATTTACCATTCTGCTTCTGGACTAGCACTACATTTGCCATCCCCTGCGGGTAGTCAATCTCAAAGATGAAATCAGCTGCCAGCAATTTTACAATCTCCTCATCAATGATCCGCTGTCGTTCAGGCGCAAAGATCCTCCTCTTCTGTCGAACGGGTTTCTTTGATGGATCTACCTCTAGCCGATGCTCAGCGAAGATATCAACATAACACCTCAGTAGCTCCATGAGGTTTGTTCGGAGGGGTTCTGGTAGATCCGAACCTATCTTCACTACCTTATCCACTTTGCCCGGGATGAGCTCTATCTCCTCTGTTTCTTCAGCTGGCATGACTAATGGTTCGGAACTGCTCTCAGTAAAGGGCTCGATTTCTATCGTCATGGCTTTCTTCTGCTTCGATACTCCTACTCCCGAAGTGATCACAGCATTTCTGTAACACCTTCTGGCCAAATCCAAATCCCCTTTCACCTCGCCAACCCCATGAGCCGTAGGAAATTTAATTTTAAAGTGAGGTATTGAGGTCACAGCTTGTAGAGCAATTAAAGTGGGCCTCCCCAAAATAGCATTATAAGCAGAATCTACATGTACAACATAAAATTTACAAATAATCTCTACCTGCTGAGGGGCCGTTCCGAAGATAACGGGTAGCTCAATGGTCCCAGCAACCTTGACTGGATCATTACTAAAACCGTATAGAGGAGCCTCCTGTCCTATCTCCATCTTTTGCCCGTCCAGATTCATCCTTTGGTAAGCGTGGGCATACAGGATATCTACAGAAGACCCATTATCCACCATCATTCGTTTCATATCTACTGAACCCACCTGGGCAGTTAACATTAACGATCCTTCATGCGGCTCGATGACCTCCGAAGGGTAATCTTCATCAGTAAAGGATATTACCGTATTCGGATAGGGTCTATCGGTCTTCGGGAAGGATCCCGCCACTGACATGACCGAATCCAAATAACTTCGGCGTTTCTTTCCAATTAATTTGCCAGAAGTACCTCCAGTGATGACATCGATCACATGCCTTGCAGGTTGTCCCGAAGCTTGCAACGCCTGCTGAACTGGTTGAACCGCTAGGACAGGTCCTTGGTTCTGTTGTTGATTAGTTCTGGCAGCCACATACTGAACTAAAACCCCACTTTGTACCTTTCTTTCAATGAATTCTTTCAAACTGGCACAATCATTTGTATCATGACCCGAAGCCTGATGGTAATCACAATATTTGCGAGGATTTCCTTTTCCGGGTTTAATATTATCTCGAGGTGGCTTGAAGATAGGTTGATTTTTAATTTGTTCCAAGATAACAGCCCTGTCTGCATTGAGTGCTGTATACGTCCTATTCACCCTCTGGGCCGGCGCGGACGAACGTCCTCCACCCTGTCTCCAATTATTATACTTCTTTGACCCGCTCTCATAACGGTCTCTACTCCCTTCATTCTTCTTCTGGTCTCCATCAGTTTTGTCCCGATCTGTCTCCCTGAGCCGCTCCGAAGAAGGTCGTTTGAGGCTGCTCATAGCCTCCTCCACCACAATATAGCCTTCGGCTTTGTCAAAGGCTTCAGCGAGACTCTTCAGGTGATTGAACATTAGTTTCTTTACCAACTTTTCCGACTTGACCAAATCTAGCCCATTCTGAAATAGTCCCACAGCTTATAAATCGTTCAAGTCTGCTACTTGACCGACGGCTTCACGAAACTGTTTCACATACTGGCCTAAAGACTCGTTAGAAAACTGTCGAACTTGAGCCAACGAACCAGTCGGTTTTCCCCTTCTTTTATTGCTTCCAAAGCGAGCATGAAATTTACTACATATGTCTTCCCATGACGAGATTGAATCCGAGGGCAAAGTTCCCATCCACTGTCGGGCATCCTTTCTAAGCGTTGTGACAAAAGTATGGCATTTAGCAGCATCGCTAAAGTCATAATAATCCATGAGCCGATCGAACGCTTGACTATGGTCGTAAGGGTCCCCCGATCCGTCATAACTCTCGATATGGGGCAACTTCTTGGTGGGATCAGCTTTTTCTTTAAGAATTTCCGCGGAAAAAGGACATGCCTTCTTTCCCTGAGTATCTTTTATTCTCTGTACTTCGGCAAGCTGCTTCCGAAGTTCTTTTAATTCTTTAACCAGATATTCCACGCCTTCTGGTTGAGACGATGCTTCTTTTTTTAGCGACTCCTTCCTCTTCTGAGCAGACCGGTTTCTTTCAATAGAAACTTCAGCATTAGAGGGACTCTTTTGATGACGAGTGTCTACAGGGTGGTGTACCCTCAGTAAACTCTCGGGAGTATGATCTCTTGATAACTTCGCCTCTGAAACCGGGCGCTATGGTGAGAATGGGCAACAACAAGTGCTTTCCTCGTGTACTCAGGGGTGCGTTCTTTGGATCGACCTCTTCGTTCGCTTTGCCCCCGTCCTCTAGAATTAGTAGGGCGATATGTCCTTTTTGATCCTTGAGGGGTAGGGCTTCGGAATTTTCTTCTTTTCCTAATTCGACCCAGCGATTCTCGCCCTGAATGAGCAGGTTCCTTTCCCCTCCGATGACCACGTTCTTCAGATTGAATATAACTAAACTCTTCGTCTCTCATTTCTGTCATTCGAGCCATTTGTTCAGTTATATCCTGTCGCTGCTTCAGAAGTGCCTCCATGGCCCTATCCGCTTCATCTGCCATTTTAGCCAGTCGTGAGGCTTTTTCGTCTTGGTCGTTTCGGTACCGAGTTCTAGGCGAGGTGCCTTCTACCCGTTTCCGATCACGGTCAGACCCCTTCTCTATCGGGAAAACTAGTTTACGCTTAACGTTGCTCATAACCCTTGGCCGAAAATTTTCATGTGATCGTTTGGACGCTGTGCTAGCATGAACACTTATTGCCGGTCCCAAACGATCCTTGACAGACACTCGCGGTGTAGATTCACTGACTGCCATGGGTTGCCCTTCGGGGTAGGTGTTCTACTCTTCACCATGAATATTGACGTAGGACAAATATGGTTTGTGATTGAAAAATGTTCAGGACACTAGAGGCCCTCCTTCTAGCGCCAATGTTAACGCCAGGATCTTTCTCCACGTCCCAATCACAAAAAACATCTTGATCCTGCACAGTAAACACAACAAACACCACAAGCTTGGCGGCCGGACCGCCGGGGGATAGCTCAGGCGTGAGAGTAAGTATATGTGTTCACAAGGTTAACTCAAGAGGATGATAATATCTAGTGTCTGAGAGAATAATTATGTGGTGTGTGTAATATTTTGTTACTTACCTCCTCCTTATGATCACAGCTTCATGCAAACTCTAATTCCGGCTCCCCGTGCCACCCATCACTTCCTGACATCCTTTTCCCCCATTTTCGGTCATTTTCGCCGAAAGTATGCACCCAGCCTCCATATTTGCTGTCACACCTTTTTTCTGCCCCCCTCTCTCAATCTCATCCTCATTAATGTCATATAGAAAGGTGGCAGAAATAATAGTCAACTATTATTTTGAGTAATGATTACCGGTTAAAGCTGGGTTAAGGAGAAATATGCATAATGGGCTAATTTAATAAGTAAGCCCAAATAAAGGAGATGACTCACGCGACCGGATACAATCCGCATGGATTTAGTGAAGTAAGAAGTAATTGGGCCCAAAACATCCGGATCAACCAGGATAAGAATAATCACAACCCAAGGGAGGAGCCCATTAAATCTGGCTCAATAAGAAAAAGGATCATGGCCTAACACTACCAAACAAAATATTGTGAAAGATTATTTTGCTAAATTCATAAAACTTCTCTGTTACGAAAATATAATCAGTTATTATTCTTTTTTCCGGGAGACTCTAAATATAAGTGAGCAAATACGTTAAAATAAGAGTATATTAATTAAGTTCATTAATTTCTACCGCATGTCTTATTTAATTTTCCATTTTAAGTAAGGTTTAAATACACTTTACTACTTTAAGTTTTTCACTTTTTACATTTTAAATCTTAATGTTTTGGCTTTAAGACTATTGAAATTTAATGTCTTTCAATTTTAATAAATTAAACATTTTGGTCACCGACGTATAATAATTTATCCGAATAAAAGTTTTTCGGGTAATCTCACTTCTAAATATCTTTTGAAACACAAAAAATTGTAAGTACATAGTTATTGTGTCATTAAAAAAATGGGAGCCAATATAAATGACATATATCCTTAAAAGACTCAATTTTCACATTAAAGAAAACCTTATAATATCTTTGAAAGCACATAAAATTATAGGCACGTGATGAGTGTAAAAAATGAGTTAAAATTGGAGTTAATATAAATAATATATACCCATAAAAGGATTAATTGTCCTTTCATTTCAAGTCACGTGAATTATCTCGATAAAAAATGCTCAATTCAGTAGCTAAAAGGTTTAATTTGTAAAAATTTAAAGACATTGAGGTTAATTGTCTTAAAGTTAAGACATCAGAGTTTAAATTGTAAAAAAAAATTCAATGTCTAAAGTGTATTTAAGCCTTTAATTAAATTGTAAGGCTAAATTTAACCACATTTTATTGGGAACAAATATAGAATAATACTCTCTCATTGTGATATATAAAAATAATAATAAAAAAAGAGATAAAAAAAGCTATCAATTTCAGGTGGAGAAAATTATAAATGGATTTACAAAATCAGAAAAAAGTATGATAACGACATAAGTTTTATTTACAAATTACAATAGACGAAAGTTTAAATACCACAGTAGATTACACTAGTCCAACAAAGTGACCTCACAATAGCAAAATTGATGTTGGGTGGTTTCGTTCACGTCACAACAATTTAACTTAATGATAATATAAGTTTATTTATGTGAAAAGACATTCCTTTTTTGTTTGTTTATTCAATTGTATTGTAATAAGACCCTTTTTTAGTTACATCTATATATGAGTGTAATGTTTAATTAAGTTTCACTTATAAGTTATAACGCACATGTATACGAAATGAGTAATAATCACTGTTATTAAAGTATCATTTTAATTTGCAAATATATTATAATTATTATATGTTACACAATTTTCAAGTATGAATCAAACAACATTTATAAAGTAATAACACAATACTATTACATGCTATACAATTTTCAAGTTTGAACAAAAATAAGCATTGTAATAAGATAGGAAATTGATACTTCCATGATACTTTTTTGATTTTTTAACATGAAAAGTGTCGTTATAGATGTATAGCGACGGTGAAAATAACGATGATAGCGACGATTTTCATTTGAAAATATTATTTTCTGTTATAGATTTATCAGTTTCTATAAGATATTATCATTACATTACAAAACTCATTTATATCTCTAAAAATAATTAGTCATCCAAGTCGGCCATTAGAATTTGGAAATTAATATTTTCACATGATTTTTTTGATATTTTTACATGAAAAAGTGTCGCTGTAAATGTATAGCGACGGTAAAAATCGTCGCTATAGGATCTATAGGCGACACTTTTCATATGAAAATATTAAAAAATCATGTAGAATAATTTTTATATAATATTTACATGTGGTCACTAAGCTAGCTAGAGGCCGTTTGGAAGAGTTTTTAATTAAATTGACTAAAAGCTTTCTTAAATTAAGTATAAAAGTGTTTGTGTTTGATTATTGACCG
Source organism: Panax japonicus (assembly GCA_020205505.1). Taxonomy (NCBI): domain Eukaryota; kingdom Viridiplantae; phylum Streptophyta; class Magnoliopsida; order Apiales; family Araliaceae; genus Panax; species Panax japonicus. Next base: position 36,598,800 of record CM035114.1, read on the forward strand.
AAAAATATTTTTAAAGAGCAGAAATTTGGGCTCAAAGTACTTTTAGCTGAAACAAGAAATTTATGCTTTTTAACTTTAGCACTTTTGACAAAAATACAAATTATAAAATTATCCTTAAATTGTTAAAAGAATACAATCTCATACCACACTATCCTTAAAATTGAAAAATAAAGGTACTCAACGGCTCAACGCCCCCATAGACTCGTACATCATCTTAAATCTTAATGGATTCGGCGCATCCAAACCATCATTAATACCTTTAAAACAACTTCTATAATTATGTAATCAAACGCTATTTTAATTTTTCTATAAAAACACTTATAAAAAGTTCTACATCTAAAATTAAGCCATTCATCTCATCACACAGTTCTGCCACCACCTTGAAAGAGCTTGATCAGTAAGCTGACATATAATTATACTGGGGTGATTAGTATGAAATTAATTTTAATCAATTGACTAATACAATGTCGACACGCAAGATGATCTTTCTCTATGTGTATCAATACTATACTGATTAATTGATCAATTTTTCATTAAATTATCTTTATATTAATGGTTCTATATATACTAAGATAAAAAGATATCGGTTCTTATTGCAAGTAGATATTTATCTATAATTCTATATTACCATAGGGGATGAAGAGCACTTTGGTAAACTTTTGTAACAACTTGTAATAAAATAAATATTTCCTGACATTGTCCGATTCATAATTTATCTTTTAACTCACTCTTATTCCAAAATTATCTCCTTACAACTAACTGATACAAGAAGTTATATATATTTAAAAAAACTACTTTATTGTTTTTAAATTGCACACACTACAGTAGATTTAGTAATGGCATAGTTCGTATATTAATGAAAGGGTTTACTTGTTATATCAAAATTTCTCGTAGGTACTTTCCCAAATTGTCAAAAGTACAAGGCAAAATAAGTGAAGCTAATAAAATTTTCATTCCTATTTTGGTTCCCGCCAGAAAATGCAACAACAAAGTTGAGTGACAAACCCATCTTCTTCACCTCACTCATTCCCTCTCTCTATATCTCTCCCTATATATATATATATATATATATATATATATATATATATATACACACACATGTATACCTCTAATAAACCCATCTTTTGCAGAAATGGAGAAGTATTTGATTTTTATTTGTCTTCTAATTATACTAATTCTTTCTCCTCTCTCTCCAGCCACCGGTCGGACACCCCGGACTGCGAATTTCCGCGCTAATCTAGCGGAGAAGCTGATCGGAGAGCTCAATTTGTTCTCGAAAGAGTCGGAAAAAATCGCCGATAGCAATGACTCTGCTTTTCTCCGTCCGGTTAGGAAGTTAGTGGAGAAGCGATTCAAATTCCCAAATTGTGATTGTGAGAACCCTGTCTCGCCTGAGGATTTGGGGCATTATGCCGGTTACTATCAGATTCAGCATTCTAATGCTGCTAAGTAAGTCCTGAACCCTAGAGTTTTAGCGATTTTTTATAGGGTAAATTCAGATGATCACTTGGAGTTTTGCCAAAATTTCACATGACTACTTTTCATTTAAAAATAGATATAAAAAACCATGTATTCATGAGTCCAAGTGAAACTGTTAACTTTTTCATTCAAGATGACACATTCCCTTTATTGCACACAAAACTTAAGCACGGTGTTTGTGTTTTACTTTTTTTTTGTTTGGCTAGTTTAGAAGAAATTTAACATTCCTGCCTTAACCACTGTACCAAAGGAGGCTTGGTGTGTTTTACTTTTAAACTATGAATGCATTCACTGTTTGAAACATTTGTACGTTTGTTTGGGTACTAGTGTTTGCAGTTTTTGTAGTGTTAGCATTTAGCGTGTTTGAATTTCCAAACTTATCAAGCTCACCACACCATTGTTGTGGTGCATTTGAACACCAAAGTTGCTTGCGTTAGTGAGTTAAAAAAACAGCATTTGAAATAAGTTTTTTCTAGGCAAACTAGATTTTAGAATGTTTTTGAACTTTCAAATGCATAAAACGACTCTAACCAAACAAGCACAATAATTTCAAGGCAAAACACAAAGGGAAGGGGTTATCTTGGAAGAAAAATTAATTGTTTCACTTAACCTTACCTAGGGTTTTTGTGTTTATTTGTGAAGGATAGTGGAATTTTGTCAAATCTCTAAATGGTCATATGAAGTTTACCCTTTTTTATATTCATCACTGAGAAGTTAGTTTAAATAATATTTGTTGCTAACAAGTTCACTTATTGATATAGTACTTGGGGATTATATGTAAAATTTTGTTCTACAAAAATTCTACTAAACTAGCTTTGATTGTTGCTTGTAGGATGTTCTACTTCTTCTTCGAATCACGCAACAGCAAGACGGACCCTGTTGTTATCTGGTTGACTGGAGGGCCAGGATGTAGCAGTGATGTTGCTCTTTTCTATGAAAACGGACCTTTCACTATTGCAAATGACTTGTCTCTCGTGTGGAACAAATATGGGTGGGATAAGGTAATGTTTTTCGCTCTGGATTTTTTTTTAGCTGATTACAATATTTAGTTTCAAAACCATTTTTCTTGTACTGAAAATTTATGCAAATCTTTATTTTACTTCAAATCTGGTTGTGGAATCTCTGACTTCTTCTCATTATATCATTTGTTTCTATAATTCCCTTAAATCTAGTTTGGGAGACATATACTTCATATCCTCATGCTTCTTTCTAAGAGGTTCTAAGCGTACTTATTATTAAAAATGGTAGGGGGGGCATATAGTGGCAGTTTCCAAGGTTTATTGGCTTATACGTTGTGCCATCTTCATGGTTTTGGTTTATCTAACTTGCTTAGCAGGTATCTCATATATGTCCTCCTACATTTAAAGCGGTTAATCTAGACTTAGACTGTCTGTTTAAGAACTACTTTGAGGTGTGGGGTACATCAGGTGACCAGCATTTATGTTATTTAGCAATTACCTTAAGCTATCTCGGTTTGGCCCTTGGAGGTCCTTGTAAACCAGTTTCTTGTGAGTTCCAATGATAAAAATGAATAAAGGGCAGCTGCATGCCATATTTTCCAAATGGGAGAGTTGTTCCCGATTATGAGCGTGTATTGATTCTTACGTAATGTCCCTCTATGTATATTTAGAGTTCTTACAATATTTAGGTTATGAGTTATAAAATAGATGAACAAGTTTGTTCCCTATTATCACTGTGTATTGATCCTTGTTAATTTTATGACTTTTTGAGTATATTATTTGAAAGACTGAACTGTTGCTGGTTTACATCAGCTTTATGGCACCTTAAATACCTTATTACTAGGTGGTTTGTGTATTTAGACTGCCATAAATTTTTGATGTATAGTTTAACTTCTTTATTTACTTTGTACTTCCTATAATAGATATTTTATAATGTGACATATTACTATTTCTATGATAATATGCAGGTGTCAAACCTTCTGTATGTTGACCAACCTATTGGGACAGGCTTTAGTTATAGCTCTGATAAACGTGACATTCGTCACAATGAGGAGGGTGTTAGCAATGACCTATACGACTTTTTGCAGGTCAGTGTTGTATTCTTATTCCATCTCTTTTTTTATAACCCTAACAGTGTTTTATCTTTTCAACCGCTGAATCTCGAGTTTATTGGTACTATGGTAGGTTCATAGCATAAAATTTTCAATTGCTTAAAGTTTGTCTTTTCTTCTAAAATTTAGTCATTTCTCATTCTGGTAAGAAGTTATGTCATTGTTTCTCCACGAGTTGAGTGATTTTTATATAAAACATCATTCTTTAACAAAACATGTTTACTTTTAGACCAGTCACCATAACCTAGATTATAGTTCGATGCAGTACATGGAAACAAAATCAGGAATGGGAAACGTCACTTTTCGTTATACGGAGTTCGGTTGGGGTAGGTTTTTTTAAATTACTTAGCTGGAATGAAATGTATTTATCCGAAACGTAATACAATAGGAATAGCTTTCTAAAGAAATATAGTTAAAATTAGTTGATACTTCTTCCGTTCCAGGATAAAAGTCATGGTTGGCTTTTTGTAAATATTAAGAAAGAGGATAAAATGATAAAATTGTCCATATTTAAATTCTCATTTAATTGCATAGTTTTTTTTGCACATAACTAGTGATGCTCCATAAATATGCATATAGAATAGAAATATGACAATTAATACTATTGTAAACTATTGTAAAAAATAGATTATTTAAGGTAAGTAGACATTTAACTTGGGATTACCTAAAATAGTATTAAGGACTTTTATGGTGGGACGGAGTGAATATATTATTAAGATTGGTTAAGTTGTTTCCAAAAGTAGTATCAAAACAAGCACATATTTAACAAGATTATGCCATATCATCGCTTACTTAACACGCAAAATGTGCTCATTTGGCTACATTAGATGACATTCCCTATGATCTTCTTTTACATATTAAGGATTCTAATAGATTGTTCTCGGTTTACTCATGTAATTACTCTACTTTGTAAATATCCTAGATATTTTAAAGGATGATTCTAGATATTGGATTCTAACCTATCATTAGATTTGATCTTGGCGATTTGTTGTGGCTATATAACAGGATGTTTTTTATTAGCAAATCATAAAGCACAGTTTAATAATATTTGTGCAATAGAAGTTTTAGTACATAGGATAATTTTTTTTTATCACCACATTTGATGTTTAGAGTGAAAGTGTAACATGTTTTAAAACGTTCGTATCAAAACACAATTCTCGATCGTGTTAATATTTTCTGGTAACACATGACTAATTAGTTTATGGAGTTTCTACTCCAAGTTATCCTTCTGTTTGTACATAATAACAAAACTAGTAATTCTTTTGATCTCGACACAATAAGAACAGAACATAGGTAACCTTATGTCACACTCTTAGCTGCAGATTTAGGGTTAAACAAGATGAGAAACAGAAGAAAGGGATGAGAAGAAAGCAATATAACAAAAATACTTGATTCCATAGATAGGTTATCCATACCTCAGCTGGGTATATAAACCCTGAAGCTAACAAACTAGCCATGTGCCCGTTGTAACATAATGGCACAATGGTTGACACTTGTCCAATGGGAAACAGACGTGAAATCACAAAACAACAAAGTCCTTCCAGCTAGACTTAATAATCAAAATGATGCTGTAGCAATACATTAAGCCTAAAAGTTAGCTCGCGCTAATTCCGTAGAAGACTAGATGATTTCTTTTTAGAGAAATATTAACACCTTAATTATGACGCTGGCGGTACTATTCCATGCTCTGCCTATCTACCTAGTCTTTCCAATTCCAGTAACCATGACTGCTTTTATCAGCTTCCCTTTCTTGCTTAGATTACATATCGTGGAGCTTGTCCTCTGCTACATAAATAAGTCTTGCTTGACAATGGTTGCATAACAACCTGTGAGAAATTTAAGTGACAGAAAAAACATAAAATTCAAATATCTGAGCATGAAATTACGTGGGACATCTTATATTAATAGTCTTGAAGAAATATAAGAATCATTATCTAATAACAAACTCATAAACGAGAATGCTTGAAGATTCTTCTAGAGGTGATCGTATTACATGCATGACTAACTAGTGGTGTTTTTTGGGAGGGAGGGGAAGAGATAGAAACTTTGTAGTGTTTATACGTTAGTGATCACTAGTTTATGGCGTTAAAGTCATCTTTATCACAAACTACTTGATAAGACCAGCGAAATTTACCCAAGCAAGGAACCTTGTGCTTGATCTGCATGATGATTAAATTTTTTTCCACAAACTTGTTCCATCTTGTTCCTCATCCCTAAACCTATTTCAGCATAAGTATTGGAACTGAGGGTTGTTCACAAATTAGAAGCAACATTGGTTATGTACATTTTATTTGCAACAGGACCGTTTCATGAGGGCCACACCTACATGTGCAAGGCTCATTTCTATTTTTCTCCTTTACTTCGTTTCTTTGCCTTTTTCTTCTTTAATTCCAATGGTGATTATGGGCAATGACTAATGGGTTAAAGTAAAGCCCCTCCAGATCCGAGTCAAGTCTTTAATGTGACTTTTTGTCAAATATAATAAGAAGCAAAAATAAGCAAGCTTCAGTAGAAAAAAGATGTGATAGTACTGATGAATGATTATGACAGTGGTGAACTCCCTATCTTAATGATACAATAGCAACTAATGTGCGTAATAGAGAGTGAGAGAGAGCAAAAACATTTTTCGGGCTCACAAAGGGTCGTAGAAACACATGAGAACTCTTGAATGGAAATGGAAATGGAAATGGAAATGAGACTATGAATTCTAACAGCTGAATATGAACGGAATGTTTTTAGATTTTCAGAAATAGATAAGGACAATTTTGTAGAATACCTACATAATAATGGGCGGATGAAATGGTTTCCCTTAAACTACCACCTCTTCCCAAAACCGGGTTCAACTATATAGCCTATATTTTCTTATTCAAGTAGGTGCTATTTGACTGAAGTGGTTTTGTTCGGATAATTTAGGCCTTCTTTGCTGAGCATCCACAATTTGTAACTAATGACTTCTACATTACTGGAGAATCATATGCTGGCCACTACATTCCTGCGTTTGCTGCTCGAGTACGTAACGCAAATAAGGCTAAAGAAGGAACTAATATAAACCTCAAGGTATCTTCCAGTTGTAGCAAATGTTCTCTTGCCATTTTGTTTTCTTTTTATTATTTGTGTATGGTGATTAAATCAGAAGCAATTTTTGAAGGGATTTGCCATTGGTAATGGGCTTACTAATCCAGAGATACAGTACAGAGCTAACACAGATTATGCATTGGATATGGGGATCATCAACAAGGCTGATTATGAACGCATCAACATGATGCTTCCAGGGTGTGAAGCTGCAATAATGCTTTGTGGTAATCTCTCCGTCTCTCCAGTTAATTGTGTTAGGGGTAGAGGGCTAAGAGATTGTTTCTGCTTGACAAACCAGGGGAAACCTGGACACATAGGCCGGCCTCATGCTGCAGCCAAAACCTTCTCTAGCCTGCTATGTTACACGGACTCGGATGGAATGTCCGATTGGACATGGAATTTTGAAGAGTTCGACATGGATACTCCTTAATTTTGTTAATTTTTTACATTAAAATGAAGTGTCCAGTACCCATCATAGTTGTCATGGCACCACAACGAGACGCGGCCTAGGCGATAGGACGCCCGCCATGGCATCCATATGGCGACAAGTCGTTAACAATGTACAATTTATATATTATTTGTTTTACTTTAGAAGCATATTCGACAATAAAATTTTATATACATTAAAACTCAAAACATATTAACTAACACTATGAAATGCCATTAAAAATACAATTATATGAATACTTCATAATTAAAATTCAAAACTTAACATTGAAAACTAGTATAACAAGTTAACAAAAACTACGTAGAGAATAAATGATCAACCAAGTCAACAATCATCACACATTACAAGTCTAATAAATAATAAAAATCCATATAGCTAGTCCATGGGTTATGATGAGTCATGGGTATAAAATGGCTTAATCACTTAACTTGGGCCAGCTACTAAGGTGTAAGCCTTAGCGGCTCGGTGTCCACTTCTCTAGCGCCAGGACGCCCAATCGTCGCCTAGGCGATGCCATGACAACTATGGTACCCATACCCATATACTTGTTCAAATGTCGAGTGTCAAACATGGATACAGGGGAACAAACCCAGAGGAGTGAGTTTAACTCTGTTAAAACAGAGCGAGTCTAGGGTTTGAAGAAGCCATGCATAGATCCCAACCACGCATTCCCCTTTAAATGTCCAGTCTAGTTTTTCAAGTGATTATATCTTTCTCCTCTCACCTTGAGTATTAACATTATGTTTCTTTCAATGGCTACCACTTTTTTTCAGCTTCAGTGATTTTCTTTTTCAGGTACTGAAGGAACAATCTCTTGCTTAGCTGCTCAATATGTTTGTAGCAACATATTTAGTTCTATCATGGCAGTTGCTGGCAAAATTAATGTGAGAAGCATACAAATCATCCAATATGGTTATTCCTGTGGCAACTGAATAATGTATTTTATATAAATGTTCACACTCTTTACTCATCATGAATGCGAAAGATATAAATAAGAGCAGAAATTTGTGGTAAAAATCCATAAGCCATAGCATTTTTTCCCAAAGGTTAAAGAGTTTAGCCCCAAGTGAAAAATCTAAAATAATTTGGGAAAAAATGAATTTGTACCAATCAACATCAGGAAACTTCTCATGGATGAAAGCATTATTGTTGCAAAAAAAATCATACCTCAACTGTAATTGATGTCTTCATCTGCAGTATTACGACATCAGAAAAAAGTGTGAGGGGAGTCGCTGCTACGACTTCTCAAATATGGAGAAACTCTTGAACATGAAATCAGTTAAGGATTCTCTTGGAGTTGGGGATGTAAATTTTACTTCATGTAACCGAACTGTTTATCTGGCAATGCTTGTGGACTGGGTGAGGAATTATGAAGTCGTCATTCCTGCCCTTCTTGAGGATGGAGTCAAGTTGCTTGTTTATGCAGGGGAATATGACCTTATCTGCAACTGGCTTGGTAAGTTATTAGGGATCGGTCTGAAGTTAACATTTTTGAAATAGGAAATGCTGTTTTTGTCTGGTGTAAGGGATAGTGCACCTTTTGTATTTGTATTTGATTTTTTTTTCTTGTGCAGGTAACTCTAGATGGGTTCATGCCGTGGAATGGAGAGGTCAGAAAGAATTTGCAGGATCTGCTGTAGTTTCGTTTGAAGTTGGTGGATCCGAAGCAGGAATACTCAAGAGTTATGGGCCTCTCAGTTTCCTCAAGGTAGTGGTCTCTCTGAGTGTGTGGACTATTTATTTTTCTGCAACTTCTTTAATTTCTGAAAAAATAAACTAAAGGGTGAGTGCCTAAGTTGCTATATTTTATCTGCTCGATTGTTTTTGATGGAAAACAGGTACACAATGCTGGTCATATGGTTCCTATGTATCAACCTAAGGTTGCTCTGGAGATGCTGAAGAGGTGGACCCATAGCTCACTTTCTGGAGTCACCGGTGAGCCTGAAAACTTGGTTTTGTCAATCTGATATCCCGAGTATGGTTTCATTGACTTACTGGATACAGTTCTGTAAATGTAAGCCAAAATAAAAGTCACAAAAGTTGTTGAATAAAATAAAACTTCTACATATAGAGGCATCTTGTTGTTTTTAACTGCTTGATGAAAGGGATGACGTTTGTTTTAACTGCTTGATGAAATGACATGTATGATTATATTTCTACGTGAGATTCATTTAACTATTTCCTTTTCTATGTTCCGAATTTGATCACTTATTTAAACAGTTAAGCCCCTTGGCTGTATTTTATCATGATTTGGTTTAGAAGTTACAAATTGAGGACTGACTTCATGAAATCGAAATCCATAACTGGTTGCTGTTGGGAGACTTTAGTAGTCTATTATTGGTGATTGGTTATAGGATTGCGGAAAGCAAAATAAAAACATACAATCTAATTGAAATTACACCAAAAGCATGCAAAGTAGCAATTTAAAATTTTTAGCAATCCCAATGTATGGCCTTATATAATATCATTAATTGAGGAAGAGTAAATATATACATTTGAAGCGCGTCAACCTTTGATGAAGACTTCTAATAATTTCAATCTTTGTTCCTTCGCGATCTCTCCAATTCTCAGATTGCACGTTCGTCATAAAGTGTATGCAACGCTGGAGAGAAATCTACCAAGAGGAACAAATTGAAGATGTAATTTTAGATTCTACTAAATCTTGGGTGGCTAACGCTAATTCTCTTTATCCTAACTGCTTAGGGTTTTGAGAATGCTTGCAAGAAAGATGTAAGTTGCAAAAATTGCATTAGTCTATCCCACAATAAGACTACTCTTATGTATAGACTAACATTAATTCCTCAACCTTTAAGGAGTTGGGGTTTTAATTTAATCCTCAATCTAATTAGGAAATAAATAATAATAATAACGATCCCAAAATTCATACAATTTAATTATTAACTTCGATCGTTAATAATACGTTTAACTTCTGATTTTACATCATTATTCGATGTTAAACTTTATAAAATGCGGAATAATTAAAATTTTTATGTCTTCTTACTTTAATTCTCTGAATCAAAACCTTTATCATATACATGTCTTTGAATCAATCTTGTTTTATGATTCACTTTATCATTGTTATTATATAAAATTTTACATTTTAATCCGATAACCTTTACATATCAGATAACTCTAACTTTAGCTTTACAACTCAACATAAAACTATACATCATAAAACATTTAGTACATCTCATGAATTTTAATCATGGTATAAAGAAATAGCAACTTTAGCTAAAATATTAATCTTCGTGTATTATTTGTGATCCACGTCATTCAAGTAGCACATAGTGTTACCTTCAATCCTTAACCTGCAAAAATAGTTATTTGTAAGGTTGAGCTCGACAGCCCAACAAATCTAACAGTTTTCATGCATCACGTAGCACATAATAACATGCTCAACATATATCTCATAAACATTGGACTAACATAACATACATGTTACAGTTCATATAACAAGTATAAAGATTGAGTTCCTTACTCAATCAGCATGCTTTAATCAATCAACGTAGTCATAAGTTGACTTTAACATTTCGTACACTCAATATATATATATATATATATATATATATATATATATATATATATATATATATATATATATATAACACCTCATGCTCTTCGCAATAAAGATTTAAAACAATCAAATTCACATAGCAAATAGGAACTGAAAGACTTGCCTTGATCGTTGTTTACCAATAACAGTTTAACAGCTTACAGTTATCTGCACTTCACGTGCCCTACACAATTATATAATCATGCACATCAACTATTAGTCACATAGCAACACATAGTAGTTGTAATGTAAACTTTAAGTTACGTCTCATAACCCTTCCTATCATAAATACACAATGTTCAATTTGATTGTGTTAACTTTCAACTTATATCTCACTGTATTTCATATTTGAAGTTCATTCAAGTGTTTAAGTCCTGCTAGGAATCATTATTGGTCTTATATTAACACTATTCAATATCTTATTATATTCATTTCATTTAATTTAAAACACTTTTTATGTTCATTATCACCTATCACGACGTTTCGACGTTTATTCATCACACGCCCATTTTGTCTCTCTTGTGTGTGCTTAGTATGCGTATTCAACTTATCTAATATATCATTTATTAATGTTAAGCATAATTATACTTCATAATATTCATGTTCTATAACTTAGAACAAAATCTATTATCGTCGACATCACTATACTTGTGTATGTGCATGTCCGACGACCTCCGATTATCTCTGAATACGCATCAGTCACAAAGATGACCATTTTGACTACTGTTCCCGACCTCAAATTAAAAAACTTAAAGAATAAAAGTTGTAGGCCTATTCGTCATCGTTTCGAATCATCTTGAATCACCTCAATTGGAGTTTGTATGAAAAGGTTATGGCCGTTTTACCAAACTAGGGACGCGGCCATGCCCAATTCCTTCATAGTTTCAGCGCGCCAGTGTGACTTGGCAGCGCTCAACTGTGCGCCCGCGCTTCTGGGATGCGCGGCCGCGCATGGCTACGCCCAGATTACAGTGTTTTGCGATTTTTGACCCTTATCTCCTACTAATCTCCATAACTTGAGTTATACACATCCAAATTAGTCCGTTTTCGATTCTATAGATTCGTAATTCATAGAACTACAACATACTAGAATTCTAACAATTTATAAAAACATTAACCAACCTAAAATTTGACCCAAAACACATGTTCATACTATATTTTCTTGTTTTAACATCTCTAGCGAATTTGATCGCCACGACTTCGTTTCTTAATCAATTGACACGATTTAAACTATGTTGTTTTCGTTTCTTCACATACAAACATATTCTAACTTCAATTTGCAGATTACAACACATATAAGGTACAAAATTTGGTACTTTCTAAGCCATATCCAACAACATAAACACTATTATATGAACTCTTTCTACTACAACCCAATTTCATGTTTTTAATCATCAAATATCACTTACATAAGATAGATAACATATTATAAATCATAAATACATATATGTGTATCAATCTAACTCCACTATCAATAGAAATTTCCCCAAACTAAATTATTTAAATAATCTTATATTATATAGTTTCATGTCACACCTTTAGTTAATTAAATAACTTTAGCTCAATTAATTTAAATAACTTGTAATGGTAATTAAAATAATTTCTATTTAATTATTAATTTAGACACATAACTTAATTTAATTTATTTATTTCCTTTAAATTAAATAATTCATTTAATTTAATTATTTTCTTAAATATTAAGCAATTGATTTAATTTAATTATTTTCTTAAAATAAATCCTTCAGATAAAATTATCATCACTCAATTTAATTAACACTAATCAATTTAGTTACTAAATTAAATTACCACAATTCATCAATTATTTATTTATCTCAATAAATAAATTAAAATATTTATTTAATTCAATAAATATTTAAAATTAATTACAAAATTCATTTAATTCCTTCAATAGTTAACTTAACTATTAAAAGTCACTTCCCAATATATGAATATATATTTCTCTTCACCCTAGATCACATGTTTCAAAATATATAGCACATATATATAAATACTCAAACTCAAAACATCTCATAATAAGAATTTTAATTATTAAATTCCTATTTTAATAACCTATAAAAATTCGGGTTGTCACAACCTTCCCTCCTTATAAGGATTCCGTCCTCGGAATCACCGAAACCCTACCTTACTCAGGTTTTCATCAAATCTCATTGTTGAATAACTTCAACACATTACCTTAATATAGGTTTTATATTTCCTACTCCCACCATTCTTGATAATAAATTCTTGTAAGTTTTATTTCATAACCTTTACTTAGACTCAATTATATTTGAGTATTATATATTCTTTAACCCATCCATTTTCTTTTCTAAGGATCGTTATCATAAACACTCGGGATATTACATTCACCCATTCTTCTAAGAATTTCGTCATCGAAATTTTATTTATTAATCTTCATTCATTCAATCTATCAAAATAGATTTTATGTTAATATTTTATTCATTCACTGGGTTCTAAAACCACTTATTTCCACAAAGATCTTTCTACAATTATTAAACTTTTCTATTAAAAGTTTTACATTATTCTTTGATCAGACAGGATCAAGAGTAGAACTCTTAAGTAGTAGAACTCTCTTAAATAATAGAACTTTATCAAAACGACGTAGTTTTGATAAGAGGCGGTGGCATTTTTGTAAATACCATGCCACCACGTATTTATAAAAATGCCACCGCGTCTTATCAAAATTACGTCGTTTTGATAAAATTCTATTATTTAAGGCATTCTGCTATTTAAGAATTTTACTCTTGATCCTTTCTGATTCTTTGATAACTCATCTCCTTCTCATTTCAAAATTTCTTTTCTCACCTATTCAACATATCCATCATTCAGTGTTGCATTCTACGACTTACTTCTTTCTAAGGAATATCATCCTTACCATATTTGCCTTTTAGAATAGAAAGAATCTTCCACAATTGCTCAATAATTGGGAAGAAGTATGAATAACTCAAGAATTTTAAAAGATTCCAAATCATGTTGAGGGGTCATAAGACCTTGAACTACATCCACGGTTATAAGTACTCTTTCAACTTAAACCTTAACAATCATTAGACTATAGGGACTCCCGTACTTAGGGTGTTAAGCCCTTCGTACAATGTATTGTGCACTCTACCCACGGTTATAAGTACTCTTTAAACTTAAACCTTAACAGTCATTAGACTATAGGGACTCCTGTACTTAGGGTGTTAAACCCTTCGTACAATGTATTGTGCACTCTATCCACGGTTATAAGTACTCTTTCAACTTAAACCTTAACAGTCATTAGACTGTAGAGACTCCCGTACTTAGGATGATCAGCCCTTCGTACCATGTATTTTACACAAACATCTAAACGCTTCCGCGTAATCCCCTATAAAAGGGTTGTTCATCTCAGCTTTTCAACATCTGAATCCGCACCAAAACAATTTGGTTTGGCATAACTTCTCAAGAAACGCTTGAATTTCATGAACATCTTTCAATATTCGTCTAGCTGAATCAAATAGCATAGACTTCTACAACAATTCAAACATCAATCGAAATATACATATATATATATATATATATATTCTCATATCTTAAAGAAATCTTAAATTTTTTTATGACGTCATGATACCACACTGTATTTACAGTCCGTTTGAGGATTCCGTCATTTGGTGATTTTATCATACTACATCATACCATAGTGGGCTAACGACCCTTAGATCATATCCAACACTAAGTAATAATGCATTGATGACTCCATCATTTTTATAATCTTTGCACCAGGTTCTATGATGCATTGATGATATAAACAAAAATACATTTTGATATATTTCAAATCATTTTTGTCTAGTCGAAGCAATTAGCATAGACATACGAATAACAATATTATTTTTAAAACTCATTGGTTTCAATAGAAATGCAAACATCAGCACGAAGTCAATAAATTTTGAAATTCTAGCATAGCTAGTAGATTTAGAATATCCAGATATCCATCAACTTTAATCATTAATCCATTACTTCATTACTTAACCATTCTATCAATCTTCAACTTCATCAATGATCTCTATGCTATAACCATTTTCTACCCAATATAGTTCATCAAACTTACCGCACATTGGAAGTTCAGGAACTTGCCATAATAATATGAGTTTAAGAACTTATCCTAGTCAAACCATAGGCGTCCATTCGCTGAGGGGTTCAAAACATGCCATATTATTGTGAGTCACGAACTTACCATATGCATTAGTTTTAAGAACCGCACCTAATCCTAATAATATATGACTAATCTTAATAGTTTCTAACTATCAAATATACACATGAGAAAAGAATCACCTTTTCGCCACATATACATTGATAACGCGACACCACCATTCCAATGATTATCAATGTGATAAACTGAGTGCAAGCACAAAACCCTCACTCATACAAAGATTTGTACAACTCAGCCATCACATGAGTCCTGAATTGAAATCCCACCTAACTCTATCTTACTCTTAACTTGCTCTTTGCTCGATACGAATTCCTCGTATCACATTATATATAACTCCTCATGAGTTATCTCGTACTATATCATAGTACATCATCTTCATAACATCAAGATATAATTATTCAAACATTACAGACCATCTTTCTTTTATAACTTAAACTGATCACGTCGTGATCTTATTCTATAATCATCTCCCTTAAAATTCTTTTCTTAACTAGTGATCGTTATGTTTTACGATCCTCTTTCTTTCCTTTTTCATCATACGTATCCATTTTCTATACTTGGTACACATCGAGTCTCTAACAGTTTCAATATGGTACGCTGAGTGGTTTCCCACAAACAACCAACAAACTAGGTTCCGAGTTGCTAGTTCGTATATACCTCCGCTCCATGAAGGAATTGTTTAACCCAGGTACCATACATTAACTATTAAAGAGTACTATTGTACCACACTTAGACTTTTTTTAATTCTTAACTTCTTTATCATTCTCTACTTATAGACATTGTCTATTTTATTATCACCTTACATCCTTATTATTGGAGTTGGGTAACCCCATATTCATACTTCTTATAACTCAAAATTCATAATTCTTATAACTCAATGAGATTCTTCTTTGAATCCTCTCACACATGTTTTAATCCTTTCTTTATAAATTTCTTAAATTACTTCTTATTATTCAAACTCTACTTGAGCTTATTCTTTCATTATCTTCACCTTCCTTATCTAAGGTTATAGCCTATGGTACTCCTACCTAAGGTTTATAACGTACAACTTTGATACCAACTGTAATGACCCCAAAATTCATACAATTTAATTATTAACTTCAGTCATTAATAATACGTCTAACTTTTGATTTTACATCATTATTCGATGTTAAACTTTATAAAATGCGGAATAATGAAAACTTTTATGTCTTCTTACTTTAATTCCCTGAATCAAAACATTTATCATCTACATGTCTTTGAATCAATCTTATTTTATGATTCACTTTATCACTGTTATTATATAAAATTTTACATTTCAATCCGATAACCTTTACATATTAGATAACTCTAACTTTAGCTTTACAACTCAACATAAAACTATACATCATAAAATATTTAGTACATCTCATGAATTTTAATCACGGTATAAAGAAATAACAACTTTAGCTAAAATATTAATCTTCGTGTATTATTTCTGATCCACGTCATTCAAGTTGCACATAGTGTTACCTTCAATCCTTAACCTGCAAAAATGGTTATTTGCAAGGTTAAGCTCGACAGCCCAGCAAATCTAATAGTTTTCATGCTTCACGTAACACATAATAACATGCTCAACATATTTCTCATAAACATTGAACTAACATAACATAAATGTTACAGTTCATATAACAAGTATAAAGATTGAGTTCCTTACTCAATCATCATGGTTTAATCAATCAACGTAGTCATAAGTTGACTTTAATATTTCATACACTAAACATATATATAACACCTCATGCTCTTCGCAATAAAGATTTAAAACAATCAAATTCACAGAGCAAATAGGATCTGAAAGACTTGCCTTGATCGTTGTTTACCAATAACAGTTTAACAACTTACAGTTATCTGCACTTTACGTGCCATACACAATTATATAATCATGCACATCAACTATTAGTCACATAGCAACGCATAGTAGTTGTAATGTAAACTTTAATTAACGCCTCATAATGTAGTAGCCCCGAATCTGGGCCCCAAATCGCCGCAGATTCGATACACTATTACTATCACTAATTGCGGAAGATATAAACATAAATTGTTTATACAATACATTACACACTATTCCCCAAGGTCGAGTAACCTTAACTTATACACAATTCATAAATTTTCTAACATATAACACATTTATTAAACTATACTATTACATACTAGTCGCACTTTATATCCCAAGCTGAACTTGACTTTAACCGTTTCCTGTATCCGAACGCATTCGCCTTATCTGCAATGTTTTATCATGATATAGCAAGGGTGAGCATGAAAGTTGCTCAACAAGTTTATATACAATAATATAACGATATATCATGATTGAAGAGTATGAATAATGGGCTTGCTATAATTCATCAATATAATTGAGAACTAGCACGAACAAATTTTTGACTGAACAAGTATTATACATGAACAAACATTTCTGAACCAACTGGTAATGAAGGTGATCAGCCTTTCTTACCTGACTTATACATGCAAGATGTACAGAATACAATTTTTGTGGCAATCAGCAATGATTAACCATCAGCTTGAATAAAATACTCTTATTAGAGTTAAGTACAAAGAAACTTGCCTGAACCGTTGATTACCGCAATGCAATTTAATAACGCTTTACCCCGAAGACCTAATATTAGTAATATAGATCTCCAATATTAGAATAATATCATCACAGTATAATACTGTTATATTTATACACACAGAATAACCTAAACACATAACACATAACCCTATCAGTCTATAACACACATAAAACTTAGTATCAGGTCAAACTATTTCAGTCTGACTTGAAACCGACACAATTCTATCATCCCGGCGGTCTAGTCGGACGAATATCGAGTTTAAGTTCAATTAAACTCTGACTTAATACTTAACCATTATCACAGATAATTTCTTATCAGACAAAACATTTTTCCTAGGCTCGTAATAATTTTTGGATAATTATTACATTTATCAACATTTTTCAATCATTAAAACCGTATTTAAATGAATTAAATACCACATAATACCTTAATCATTAATATTTATTTAATATAAAATATTAATGAAAATCATTACATAATATTATAATATAATTATAATATATCGAAGTATTTTTAATACCTTAAAATCATAATTATATAATTTTTAAACACTTAAATCCATTATCCGATAATTGCTATTAATATTAAAATATTAATATTTTCATGACTAAATATCAAAAGTTAAATTTTATAACTTAAAATATTTTTATATCACTTAAATCATTTTTATATGATTTATAAAGCATTAATTCTATTTTTCCTTAATTTATTTAATATATCTATTAAATAAACTAATTATCATTAATATTGATTAATTAATGAAATTTATTCCAAAATATTAAAAGTCATCAAAAATAACTTAAAATATTTTCTTATACCATAATATTATTTTTCATGATTTTTCATGAATTAAAATTATTTTTACATAATTTATTTAATATTATAATTAAATAAATAAATACCATTTATATTCCAAAAATATTAAATATTTTCAAAATATACTCAAAATAGTTAAAAACTATTTTTCAAACTTTAAAATAATTTTTCATAATTTATTTTGTATTTTTAATAATTAAAAACCATTTTTTTCTAATTTTTTAATCATTTTCCGGAAAATAATAAAAAAACTGTCGCTATAGGCCTTTAGCGACACTTGTCTGTCGCCATTGGTGTTCTTCACTCAAGAACACTGATAAATCAGTGTGCGAGGGGGCTGGTTTGACCGTCTTTTAAGCTATGATCCTAATGTTTTCTGGACTGGAATTCGTGTTACAATTATAGTACTAACGTAATACTACAATCACCAACTTGTTTCATGGTCAAACATCATATCAGAGAGATCTAGGCTCTCAAAATCGTTGTCAGATCTGTTCTTCAAATTCTGGGTTTTCCAGATTTGAAGAACAGCCTAAGGTGCTTACTTTGATTCCTTGTAACTTTCATTCTCCGTATTATTTGTGTGATCTAAAGGTTTAATCTTGTAGTACGCATGACAGGGTATAACATTATAACATAAAATTAGTCTAACAACATCACATGTGTAAGATCTAGATGGTCAAACATGCTGTCAGACACGTGTTCTTCAACTTTCTGGGAATTTCCAGAATTCATCAAAACAGTTGGTCAACTATATTTTGACCTTAATTTCCTGTCATTCCAATTACGATCTAGGGAATATAATGACTTTAATATGTAGTATACATACCAGAATACAACATAACAACAACATCTTAGCCAAACTAATAAGATACAGTCAGATCTAGACGTTCAAAAATGCTGTCAGACCGTTCTGGGTTTCTGGGCTTGCCCAGATTCTCAGTTGGTCATGGTCGGTCAACGGGTTTTGACTCATAATAACTCCCGATCTACAACAGATATGGACTTGATTCTTTTTGCATCTTAAAGACCACACAGTAGACTACATGTTAAAAGCTTTAAACATCAAAAACACTTAATACACACAAATCTATGGTGTCTGACATATAGCTGTCAGACGAAATTTTTTCCATTTTCCAGATTTCAATAATCACCAAAATCGTGCATCTAGATGTTATAGATCCTTGATCTATCAACCCAGATCACTTATAAACATCATATTACATAACTTTAACAAATCAATTTCATCAATTAACAAAGAATCATAGGATTTCTAGATGTTGGGATTTTATACCTTTTGAGCTTTGATTTTCGATTCTGACTTTTTGATCTGTTTCTGGTACACGTAGGGCTTCAATATATGACTGATTTAGCACTAAATTTTGTAGGTGTTTGAGAGAGAAGGTCTTGGATGATGGTTGTGAAAAAAAGGAGCAACTAAGCACACTTTTCTCTCTCTAACTCTTTATATATAATTGCTAGATGCATGAATGGTGTTGAAAAAAGGCTGATTTGCTGTCAAATAAGTCAAGGGAGTGGTTAGGGTTGTTTAACAACCCACATCTTGGCAAGATATGCAAGCTACCTCAAATAATACACAAAAGGGGCATAATTGTCATTTCCTTAAATTTCTAGAATTTGCATTAGGGTTTAGGGCTTGTTAGGGTTTAGGGTTTAACTCTTTAGGGTTTAGATTTTAACCCATAAATATTTAGCAACTTGTATTTTAAAAAAATCTCTAATTAAATTTAAAATAGAAAATTTTAAATTTCTAACTTATAATTAGGGCTTCCTAATTATATCATAATCTCCTAATCATGAATCAATCTTGCTAATTAGGACTAATTTATCCTAATTAAATTTGTTAATTAAGCACTTAGGGTCAAATTGTACATTAGGTCTCAAAACCACATTTTAGGGTTTCAAATAGAAAAATATTGTTTCAATTTTAGAAATTAGATTTCCTAATTAGATTAGGGTTTCTAATAACTTGACAATTAGGATTTATATTTCCTAATTAACATTGCTAATAAAGTAATTAAATCCACCACTACACAATTAGGGTTCAAAATGGTCTTTAGGGTTCAAAATCCTTGAATTAGGGTTTCTTCTAGAAAAATTAATTTTCTAATTTAGAATTTAAATATCGTAATTAGATTAAAATTTTCTAATTACTCATAAATTGAAATAATTAGGATTAGGGTTTCCTAATTAGCATTGCTAATTTTAGCAATTAAAACCACAATTGAGCATTAGGGTTTCTGACGGAATAATTTGGGTTCCAAAAATTTTGAGATTTAGGGTTTTCAAATTTATTAAGCTTTACCCTAATTAACCTCATACTTAATAACACTTGAGAATTAAAATTCTCCGTTATATTCCCAGATTAGGGTTTCACTTTATCAGAATCTGAAACTAGGGTTTCCAGAACCGATTTCTAGGGTTTCTTATTAGACGTTAGGATTTTCTAACTGAACGTTGTCGTTCTTAAAATATACTTAGGGTTTCACACATATATAATTAATCTGGTCAACCCATGACCCTTAACCACATTATGAACACATCATTAACCATGTACACAGAGCATATTTACAAAAATCCTTAATCCTGAATAATTCATCTATATCCTTCACCGAATTTTGAAATCCTCAAAATTCAATCCCAATAACATCAAACGCATACACTTATTTTCTGTCTAGGTCTATTATTTAACCTTAAATCAATCATTTAAGATTTTCATAAATTTTCTAATTTCTCGGGTTGTCACACATAACCCTTCCTATCATAAATACACAATGTTCAATTTGATTGTGTTAACTTTCAACTTATATCTCATTGTATTTCTTATTTGAAGTTCATTCAAGTGTTTAAGTCTTTCTAGGAATCATTATTGGTCTTATATTAACACTATTCAATATTTTATTATATTCATTTCATTTGATTTAAAACACTTTTTACGTTCATTATCACTTATCACGGCGTTTCGACGTTTATTCGTCATACGCCCAATTTGTCTCTCTTGTGTGTGCTTAGTATGCGTATTCAAATTATCTAATGTATCATTTATTAATGTTAAACATCATTATACTTCATAATATTCATGTTCTATAACTTAGAACAACATCTATTATCGTCGACATCACTATACTTGTGTATGTGCATGTCCGACGCCCTCCAATTGCCTCCGAATACGCACCAGTCACAAAGATGACCATTTTGACTACTGTTCCCGACCTCAAATTGAAAAACTTAAAGAATAAAAGTTGTAGGTATATTCGTCCTCGTTTCGGATCATCTTAAATCATCTCAATCGGAGTTCGTATGAAAATGTTATGGCTGATTTACCAAACTAGGTCAAAATAGTCACACCTTGCACACTAGGGGCACGGCCGCGCCCAATTCCTTTATAGTTTCAGCTCGCCGACTTGGCAGCATTCAACTGTGCGCCCTTGCTCCTGGGACGCGCGACCGCGCATGGCTATGCCCAGATTACAATGTTTTGTGATTTTTGACCCTTATCTCCTACTAATCTTCATAACTTGAGTTATACACATCCAAATTAGTCCGTTTTTGATTCTATGGATTTGTAATTCATAGAACTACAACATAATAGAATTCTAAAAATTTATAAAAATATTAACCAACCTAAAATTTGACCCAAAATACATGTTCATACAATATTTTCATGTTTTAACATCACTAGCAAATTTGATCGCCACGACTTCGTTTCTTAATCAATTGACATGATTTAAACTATGTTGTTTTCGTTTATTCACATACAAACATATTCTAACTTCAATTTGCAGATTACAACACATATAAGGCACAAATTTTGGTACTTTCTAAGCCATATCCAGCAACATAAACACTGTTATATGAACTCTTTCTACTACAACCCAATTTCATATTTTTAATCATCAAATATCACTTACATATGATAGATAACGGATTATAAATCATAGTTACATATATGTGTATCAATCTAACTCCACTATCAATAGAAATTTTAAGAAAACAAGAGTTAAAAATTAGAATTGATTATACCTTATTCTTTGATTGTTGGCTAGGAAAATTGAGAGCAATTCTTTTTCCCCAAAAACCCTTCTTCTCAAAATCACTGTAATTCTTCTCACCAAACTCTCTCTCTAATCTATGTGTTTCTCTCTTGTAGTTCTATAATCTAGCCTTAGGAGAAAATAAGAGGCGCAGAAAAAAAATAACTGACCTCCCTCACCCCACGTACTCATCAGTTTAAAAAAAATAAAAGACGTCAGTTGAAAAAAAACCAAAGGCCACAAGGCCTTGTTTGGCTAACCAAAAATTTCCCCAAACTAAATTATTTAAATAATCTTATATTATATAGTTTCATGTTACACCTTTAATTAATTAAATAACTTTTAGCTCAATTAATTTGAATAACTTGTAATGGTAATTAAAATAATTTCTATTTAATTAATAATTTAGACACATAAATTTATTTATTTCCTTTAAATTAAACAATTCATTTAATTTAATTATTTTTTTAAATATTAAGCAATTGATTTAATTTAATTATTTTCTTAAATTAAATCCTTCAGATAAAATTATCATCACTCAATTTAATTAACACTAATCAATTTAGTTACTAAATTAATTCACCACAATTCATCAATTATTTATTTATCTCAATAAATAAATTAAAATATTTATTTAATTCAATAAATATTTAAAATTAATTAAAAAATTCATTTAATTCCTTCAATTGTTAACTTAACTATTAAACCTCACTTCCCAATATATGAATATATATTTCTCTTCACCCCAGATCACATGTTTTAAAATATATAGCACGTATATATAAATACTCAAACTCAAAACATCTCATAATAAGAATTTTAATTATTAAATTCCTATTTTAATAACCTATAAAAATCTGGGTTGTCACAATAATAATAATAATAATAATAATAATAATAATACTACTACTACTACTACTACTAATAATAAGATTCCTCTTATTTATTTATAATCTAGTATTTCTCCAAATACTCAATTATAAATATTAGTATTTCTCCAAATACTATATTATTATTATTTAGTCAATTTAATAATAATAATAAGATGACTAATCTTATTAATTTATAATATTAGTATTTCTCCAAATAATTAATTATAAATCTTAAGCTATTTAATTTATTTCACTAATAAATTAAATACACTTAATTTATTATTATTAAGCCAATCACTTCTAAAATCATATTTTTCCCTTTTGTGGTGTCCATCTAGGTTCAATATTAAGCCAGTAGCAGAATAAATAAAT
This sequence comes from Panax japonicus, assembly GCA_020205505.1. NCBI lineage: Eukaryota > Viridiplantae > Streptophyta > Magnoliopsida > Apiales > Araliaceae > Panax > Panax japonicus. Next base: position 36,622,312 of record CM035114.1, read on the forward strand.
TAGAATAATTCTAATATTATTTATAATGAATTAAACTCCTTTAATTTAAATATAAATAAATAATATTTATTGTACATCATAAGTAAGACTTTATAAATAGTGTGGATAATATGAATTCAACGTAAATCACAAAGAATACAAAAAAATCTATTCCGTGAATAGTTATCATACAATTCAATCATTTACCATATAATGTTCCGATTAAACATAAGACATGGAATATGCATTTCGATTCAAAATGCACAACTATGATTAATGTAAATTAGAAACTCCTTTCTAATTTCTATTCCACCTTGGCCAAGGATTTCAGAGTTGTCAATTATTGAATCGCATAGGACATTCTTACCCTTTACTAGAAGTGGTAGATCCTTTGTTGATCATTCACCTACCTCCTATGTATACTTTATTATACCCGAACGTACCCTACAACATACTTTGAAGTATTAAGAAATATGACAAAGTATAATTCAGAATACACAAGGTACTATAATGATCATGTTCAAGGATCACTGTGAAGCCCCCAAATTCGGGTTCCATAACCTCGGATTTGGTGCTTACGATCCAATATCTTCATTCACATTCTATAAATTAATGCGTAATATTTAAACATAAATTGTTCATTACAATTGATTCTCCCAAGGGACTATTAACCTTAACTTAATACATACCCTTAATAGCTCAAAAAGTTTACATAATCCAATTACATAAGATAACATAATAGTTAAATGTTCATATAAAACTACTCTTGAACTTTGCCCTTGCCTTTGTCCTTCTTTGAGCACTCGGACTTAACTGAAATAAATATCATGATATAGCAAGAGTAAGCAACTACTTCGATCAACAAATTCAAATACAAGAACGATATATCATGATTGAAAAAGAATTAACTTTCGAATGTTCAACAATATATAATGATTGTGAAAGAACGAGAATCAAGTTTTAATAAATGAAAGATTTAATATATACTACTAAGTGGCCAACAATGACCATGAACAAATACGGAGGTGTATCAGTAATTAAATTGGACCTCTTAGTAGGTTTTTGGTAATCAAGGGGATCAACCTTTCATACCCGTTGAATATGCATAACACTTAATAAACGGGAAAATATTCGTTTTCCAATAGAATTCCTTAATAAAAATCATTCTTTTTCTCAGTGTAAGAGTCCGCACCAATAATTGGTTTAGAATAACTTTTAAAATGTATTTGAATTATCAAAATTAAACATGCTTGGTCTAGTTGATACAACTAGCTTAGACTTAAAACAGTTCATGAATAATAAGACTGCAAATTGTTTCACAGTTTAATAAATAAACAAATCTTCAAAGGCATACAAGTGCAATAAACAATAATAATTTCGATGTGGAATAATTTTCAATAATTAAACCACTTAAAATCTTCAAAATAGATACAAGTCTGAATATAATTAAGAAACTTACATTAAGAGTGAATATTTATAATTATCATGGATGTGAAATAATTGACAATAATTAATCCACAAACATGCTTGAAAAATAATAACTCAAGTTTGAGTTAGGAAACTTGCATGTTTCATTGATTACCGCTGAGCAATCTAATATAATCTCTTATGAAAAGATCTATCATTGATAAGATCGATCTTTCAATTAACATAACATATCTTAACTCATAATACTACTAATTTATTCTAAATTATCTTACATATAATCGCATAAGTAAACATTAGATAATACCTTAAACTATTAATAATATTATCATCATTTGATAATATTTCAATCACTTAACCATCATCTTAAACTCTTGTCTAATATTAATAATTATTTAATAATATTTTATTCATTTCCTAATATTATTAATCATTGAATAATATTTTAATCCCTTACTAATTTATTAATCCTTTAATAATATTTTAATCACTTGCTAATATTATTAATCATTTAATAATATTTTAATCGCTTACTAATATTATTAATCCTTTAACAATATTTTAATCATTTACTCATATTATTAATCATTTAATAATATTTTAATTAATTACTAATATTATGAATCAATTAATAATATTTTAATTATTTACTAATGTGACGCCCCCAAAATAGGTCCATTCCACCCAACCCATTCTGAGTCGCCAAATACATGGTACAGAAATAACTACAACTTCAATAATACAAATGTCGTGTGAAATACGACAATACATACTGTGAGTTTAAATACAGATATTGCCGTCTAGACAATATCCACACGCAAATAAATCCCCATCATAATTATTGATACATTATTTTACAAAAATAGTGAGGACTACTAAACAACTCTCTGTAGAACCTTCATTCCATACCCCGACTCGATCCTGCTATGTTCTCACCTCCTGAGAAGAAAATGGAACAACAAGGAAAAGGGTGAGCTCAACTAGCCCAGTAAAGAATATTATGACTAAGATAATATACAACAAATTATCGTTAGTCTTCATCAGGGAAAAATCTAATAGAATACAATAGACAACAAGTTTTAGATCAACAAATGCAACAGAAACAACAATCCATTAGAAGAGTCACGTAGAGAATGAACTCTACTGTCTTTTAAGATTTAAAAGTCCATCATCAATATTTCATCCCTGTAACAACAATCAATATACATTTTTAATCATCTTTGCACTACAGGCCAAAGATATTCATTTGTATCACCAGTTGGTCATGTTCATCTCAACACCTGTTCATCTTTGCACCACGGCCAAAGAGATTCATCAGTTTAATCATTCATCTTTGCACTACAAGCCAAAGATATTCATCAAGTATCACCATTAAGGACTGAGGATGATGAAAAACATTTTTAAGAACGAATTCAGTGAGATAGAAGGACAAATATTAGGAATTCGTACCACAGTTTGTCCAAGATCAATAATACTTCATAACAACTGATTTTGAAGCAGAACTCAAAAATAATGATCAAAACATGGATACAATCAAAGATAGTAGCCAAAATAGACATCTTGGACAAAAAGAAGAAATTTCATTTTTCGATGAATAGTGCCGTATTCGTGAATAGTGCCGTATACGTGAATAGTGCCGTACACGTGAATAGTAACTCCGACACCAAAAGATAGAAATTTCACAAAAACATCATCACGCTTCGTTGTTTAATTCATTATCGCATGTTTAGTTTATGTTATGTTATTTTGAATATGTTGTTAATTTAGTTTAGGTTCATTATAAAAAAAAAAATCAAATATTCAAAAATTCAAAAATAATAGTTAGTTACTATGTTCATCTTGCATGAGTCCAGCTGTTTGATATTTACAGTTTATTTTGGCCAATGATGAGAATGGGATTGAGTAGACAAGTATAATACTGATTATTAGAGCCTTTGATGTGATTTCTTGTTATGAATTGAATCTTTTTCTGTTTGAAACTGGTATAATAAGGATAGCACAATAAAAACAACTTGTTGATTGATTGAGTTTAAATTGATACATTATGCGACTCTAAAGGATAATGCTAGTTTGAATGAAAGAATGAGAAGAATAAGTAGTGATGACTAAAGTTCGATAAAAACTTAAGTTCGAGAAAAAAAATTGGGATATATAAGCTTCAAAAAAAAAGGAAAAAAAAAATATCGTGACTAGTCTTGTTTCGGGGACTTTGTTACTTGAGTAAGTACGCCCGAAGGGGTATCTTAAAATCTAGCGCCCTAAGGTCTTATATAGTCTGGGAGTCGTTGGTCGAAAGCTCGCTAAGGGGTAGCACTGTTAGCCTAATGGAATGAGACATTGCACAGTCATGGTTAAAAAGTAAAAAAAAAAGAAAAAAAATAATAATAAAATGGGAAAAGAGCAAAAAGCCCCCGTAATGAAAAGTAAAGCATAAGTATCCCGGATTGGACTCTTGAACTTGGTGGATGTTTGACTTTAGTTGGATCTAGCTTGTTCGTGAATTTTGTGAGTTTTCACTGTATGATGCCTTTAAAGAGACCTATTATGTGTTAAATTTAATTTTATATCAATTAGCATGTTTGTTGAGCATACACGCACTATATCAGTGATAACAGTTTAATACTTGATGATTAACTAGGAAATTATTGATTGGTTTTGATATGAAGTATTATCGTGTTTGCTTGATTGCTCTAAGGCCGAGTGAATAGATTTGATTCTATCAATACTGCTGGATTCGTAGGCATATATATTAGTTGCATTCCATTGCATTGCATTATGTTGTGTTGCTTGAGGACAAGCAACGGTTTAAGTTTGGGGGTATTTGATAAGTAGGTTTTGTACCTACTTATCCGGTATCTTTTACTTGAATTAGTTGTTTTTATTCATGTGTCTTAGTTACTTTTCATGCATTTTGTGTTCGTTTTGTAGGTTATACGTTTGGAAGCGATGTGAGCGATTATTGGTAAGGAAAAAGCACGGAAAATGCAAACAAAAGCAAGCCGGACGTCGTTTATGCTTTTATGTTCAATTCATGTTCTTGGCTTGGAGCTTGGACTATATTGTGGAGCGTTTTCTTAGCTTTCTGGAACATCTTGAATTATTCAAATCGGAGTTCGGATGAAAGAGTTATGACATTTCTACCAACGGACGTTGAACTTCACCGTTTTGGGTGGTCATTTTGCGTAGCAGTCACTTCCAGTCAAATTTCGACCATCATGCGTTCGTTATTTCTCAAAGCTCAAAGAATGAAAGTTGTAGATCTCGTCGATATCTTCGATTTGATAGGTCGCGGGACTCGTAACTCCTCCCGGTTTAGAAGTTATGGCAGTTTTAGCAGAGGAGGTTCCAGCAGAAAAGTGTATTGGCAGATTGGTACCCAGCCGGGGCTGGGCGTTTTTGTGCTTAGGACCCAGCCGGGGCTGGGTACCTGGGAGCTTTAGCAGATTGCTATCCAGCTGGGGCTGGCTTTTACCAAAGGAAATACCCAGCCGGGGATGGGTATACGCAAAAATGAGCGGATTTTGTCCGAATTTGAGTCCGAAAAGGATTGTTTCGAGTTGTTTGATTCAAGGACTTCCAAGAGGACTAAAAGACAAGTACAAAGGCTTATAAAAGGAGGGGAATAACATAGATTAGAGGGGATTATTGAGATATTATTAGGAGATTAGAGAGTATTCTATTAAATTAGATTAGAGTAAATTAGAGAAAAACACTAGTTCTAATTAGATTTGGAGATTGATGCAACTTGGAGACCATTGAAGATTCAAAGGAGGAGCAAGAAGGGAGTGTCAAATCTACAGACAATAGATTATTTCTTCTCATCTTCTTCTATCTTTATCTTTTAATGTGTATTCAATTGTGGATTCTTAGTTTTAATTCAATAATCATGAACTAATTCTTTGTTTGAGATTACAATGGATCTTATTGTGTAGTTTATTTTAATATGTTTCGTTATCAATTATTATGTTCTATTGAGAGGATTGTCTATTGTGATTTGGACTTAATTATTTAATTGCTTGGCCATCAATTACCGTGATAATCTATATGAACTCGAGAGATGAAGTATTGATTTAGATCTAATCATGATAGCATGTGTTCAGGATTTTGTTAGTAGCTTAAACTTGATGTGTGTTAAGGTAGAGATATGCTTGACATCGCATGTAATCGGGTAGAGAACTTATTCTTCAACCTTCTTCAATTGTAATTCACATAGAGATATAGTGGGTTAGTTGATTAAGGTGTTTAACGAATTTATATCTTAATTGTGGATTGACGTTAATACGGTATTAGTGCATCGAGAGGTGGTTAATACTAGTTTCATGTTCTTGATTAACAATTCGGGATAGAGAATAATTGATTAGAAGTGTGTTAACTTAAATGAAGCAATAAGTGAAGTTGTGATCTTAAATCTCCATAGTCTTAATTTAATTAGTGGAATAGTAGTTAATTTATATAGTTTGTAATTCATTCGTTTAAATAAAATTGAGTTGGTTACGGGTTAGTACTTGGTAATTTTTATTAAATAATTCTCTGTGGGAACGATACTCAACTTATCACTTTATTACTTGTTGACTACGTATACTTGCGTGTTGTGCGTATATAGATTTTACCCAACAAGTTTTTGAATAGTACTCGTGAATAGTAACTCATGAATAGTAACTCATGAATAGTAACTCGTGAATAGTAACCCCGACATGAAAAAGTTCCAAATTTGATAAAAATTTAGAACAATATGTTGGCATAATGATATTGAAGAAGATAATATCATTTAAGAAAAAAACAACATCCCTTACCTCAAAATAACCGTACTTCTGACTGAATTTCGGTATAGTGCTGACAGAAACTCGCACCGTATAGCAACACTCAAAGTATACTCACAGAACACGCTTGATATATAGAGAGAGAAGTAGAGAGAAAGCTTATGTTTCTGGTGTGATTTTCAATTATAACTTAGCCCTCTATTTATAGGAAAATGCTAGAACGCCAAAGGAGACTAAATTAATAAAATATATTATTATTTATTCAAAATTCTTACCCACATATTTTGAAAACTCTAGCATGCCTTCTTTGGTCAAAAACATCAGCCACCCATGTGCCAACAACCACAAAAACGTTTTTCTTATATAAAATAATTAAAACTTCCAAAAATCAATTATTTCGGAACTCCGAAACTTCAATAATTCATGATAAATAGCCCTTTTGTCATAAAATTCGAATCTCATGACTTTTTATAGGAAATTCAATTCTCTACAACTTTGCAGAAGGAAGTTTTTTCAAATTCCAAACAGAAATTATCCGAAATCCACAAACGGGCGATTTTACAGTCTATACTCAATTTTCGGTCAAAAATTATGTTCACCGACACACAAAATATGTGTTAAACATTTAATGCCACAAAAATACTCTACCTCCTCATATACTCATATATCCCACATTCATTATAAAAATATCATCGTTAATATATTATTAAAATAATATATTTAAATAAATTATTTTATCAGAAAAAGATAAAATATTAATTTTCAACAATTGTCACTTTTAAAAATTTTCCCCATCTATATCCACATAAAATGAATATTTTCTTTATCATAACAATCAATAATTAATTATTCAAAAAATAATATTTCAGAATCACAGTACTGACAACCAGGCCATTCCCAGGATAAGGGGGCTTTCCAATAAGGATTTCTCCTTACTGGCGCGCAATTAGATGACCAAACCTCACCTTGACAGAACTTTCTAGACATTGCCAATAATGTTATCTGATAATATTATTCAAATAATATGAATTATTGATCTAATAATAGAAAATACTGTGCAATGACAATTATTAAAACAATAATAATATAAATATCAACGCAGCAATTATTAAATCATTAAAGTAATGAACAGTAACTCCTGTAGCAATTATTGAGTAATGCCTTCTTACGTAAGGATCAATAATTCAAAATACTGTGCAATACCGTGTGCTACTGTGCAACAACGCGTATTACTGTATTTTAACCACCGGGTATTCCAACAGTGTAAATGGTAACAACTACGCCGTTATTTTTAAACAGCTTATATTTGTCATTTTCTTCCTCCAATCGCTTTCCGTTATGGGGCCCACACATGGCTGCGCCGTCGTACGAATATTCCCCGACAGTATGAATATTCCACGACCAAACGAATATTCCCCGACAACAATGAATATTTTATAACCACTTGCTTATTTTGAAATATTTGCGTATTTTACCCATAACTATCCTCATTAATCAAATCAACCCTTACTATTTCAAAATAATAAATAAAGGAAATTCCTTATTATTTAAAAAAGATTTCGGGGTCTTACAGCTTCCCCTCCTTATGAAATTTCGTCCTCGAAATTGACGTACGTACCTGGTGTATCGAAAAGATGAAGATACCTAGCTTTCATTTCCGTTTCCAACTCCCAGGTCATTTCCTCAATAGCATGGTTTATCCACAAAACTTTAACTTGTGGTATAACCTTCGTACGTAGCACATGCTTCTTCCTATCCAAAATCTTGACATGTACCTCCTCGTATGTTAAGTCTTCGGTTATCTCGTCTGGTTCTAACTCAATAATGTGGTTCGGGTCGTCCACATATTTATGTAACATCGATACGTGAAAAACGTTATGAACATGCGTCATACTTGGCGGTAAAACGAGTCTATAGGCCATAGTTCCTACTCGATCGAGGATTTCAAATAAATCAATAAATCGAAGGTTTGAGCTTTCCTCACATCGCCAATTCTCGCTTTTGGAATAACAACTTCTTGCACCTCCTTCTTCATATTCATCAGCTCCGGTGTGTAGCCTGAGCGATTTTAACTTTATCGATAAAATTCGATTATACTTGTATATCATCACGTGGGTACCTAGAGGTTTCATCTCCATCTCTATTATTTGTAAATTATACGAAACGAGTCTTTGACAATATCGTACTCATACTTGTATACGATCTTCTACTCAACACGTCAGCTACCACGTTCGCTTTTCCAGGATGACATGGTCAGAACATGTGCTGAAATGAGTCTCCTCTTGAGTTCTTCGAAGCTCTTCCCACATTCCTTACTCCATTCGAATTTTGTATCTCTACGAGTCAGTTGCGTTAATGGAATAGCGATTCGAGAATATCCTTCAACGAATCTCCGATAATAATCAACTAAGCCTAGAAAGCTACGTATTTCGATTACCGACATAGGTTGTTCTCAACTGTGACTCATAACCCAACCTTGGATAACACGTTACAATAACACCTATCAGTTTACTATCGCACGAATATTGTCCCCTACAGAGAGTCTGGCTTCGGTGCATTCCACAAAGGAAGTCACCAGATAAAGGCTCGGGTACCAAATTCTATATTTGAATTTTTAACTCCAGAAGTTTAATAGGAGCCATTTGATATAAGATTTTAGAAATGGGTTTTGTACCGGATTTAAAGTCGATACAAATTCAATATCACGCTCTGGGAGTAAGCCAAGAAATTCTTCAGGAAATACGTCAAGAAATTTACTAACAACAGAAATATCATTCAAATCTGACATATTTTTTGTTCAAGTCCATAACATAAACGAATGACTTTATGGCTTGATATGAAAGTGTTTAACTTTAATGGTTTGGTTACTTAAATTCGAATAACAGGATGCTTAGGAATATGAAAACTAATAACCTTACGAAAGTAATCAATTTCAACATGATGAGTAGTTAACCAATCAATCCCCAAAATCACATCAAAAGCAAGTATCTCTATAGAAATAAGGTTAACAGGTAATGTGATAGTGCCAACCTGAATCAAGCAATATTTCTAAACAACGGATGTAATGAAAGTTTCTCCTAACGGAGTCTCCATAAATAGATCAAAGTCTGATTTCTCTGTAGTCAAATTCAAACGTTGAGCGCAAGCAAGAGAGATAAAAGAATGGGTAGAACTGGTACCTAGTAAGGTATAAACTTCGCAAGAATTATAATTAACTAACCCGTGCTAACTTCGTTCGGGTTCCTCGTATTTTGACCGGTCACGACAAACGCTCTTCCAGGAACCGTTGACTTTGACTTTTCTGGGACAGCCTTTTGAATCACCGTCCCCACTGGAATTGGTTTCGCTACCATACAATCTCGAGCGATATGTCCTTCCTTTCCACAATTATAGCATACCTTGAACTGTTGTGGGCAGTTTGGGCTGATATGTCCCTCTTTCCCGCATTTATAACATACAACCGATGGTCTTTTTCCTCCCTTGGAACCAGTTGCTACTGGCGCTGACGTATTCACATGGTCGTTGTTGAATCTCCTCTTTTTAAAATCTCCTCCCGACTCGCTTCTTCTATTTTCATGGCCGTGATTACCACCAGAGTGGTTACCGCCTTTATCCATATTCTTCTTTCTCCGCTGGTTATTGTTATTCTAATGACTGCTATCTTCAGTATGATCCTGGTTATGGTCCCTCGGTTGAACGTACTCGTTATCTCGCTCTAACAACTGAGCCCTATTGACAACATCTGAATAGATAGAAAATTTATGAGAAATGAGATACTGACGTATGCCGGGTTTCAAACCTCTCAGAAACATCCGCGTCATACGTTCCTCATTCTCCACCAAATGAGGTGCAAACCTGGATAACTCCGCAAACTTCGCCTCGTACTGGGACACCGTCATGTTATTCTGCTCTAGTCTAATAAACTCCACTTCCTTCATATGGCGAATACTTTCAGGAAAGTATTTTTCGTTGAAAAGTTTCTGAAACGTCTCCCATAACATGCTGAGTGCGGCTGATGTGTACGCTTCACAGACTCCCACCAGTAGTCTGCCTCGCCACGGAACATAAAGGTGGCGAATGGAACCTTCTGTTCCTCTGTGCATCCCAAGACATCGAATATCTTGGTAATTTGCTTGACCCATGTCTCCGCCATGATCGGATCTGGCTTTCCCTTAAATTCCTGTGGTCTCAACTCTTTGAACTGCTTGGCTGTGACCACCCGTGAATTGCTATCATTTCCTCCTGTATTTTGAACACGAGTGTCCCTCGTCTGATTTTGCATGAACTGCAAAAAGCTCCTAAACATCCCGTCGTTCATCGTCTGCTCAGTGGCGTTGTTCACAGGAGGAACATTGCCAGCCTGTTGCACATTCTCCTCGTTAGTGAGTACGGGCATCTCCACGGTCTAATTTACTCCAATGTTAATATTCTCAGTCGACATTCTCAAATACTGTCATAAAACAAGGGTTAATTAAGCAAATCAATATATCACATAATATCCCTATATACTGACCAACCAACAAATAAGCTTAGGTAGGACACACTAGCGAAGGATTTACTCGTCTCTCCCCTCCTAGTTCTATTCCCCGATCTCCGCCAGAGATCATATCCCTAAGCTCTGATACCAACTGTGACGCCCCCAAAATAGGTCCATTCCACCCAACCCCTTCTGAGTCGCCAAATACATGGTACAGAAATAACTACAACTTCAATAATACAAATGTCGTGTGAAATACGACAATACATACTGTGAATTTAAATATAGATATTGCCGTCTAGACAATATCTACACGCAAATAAATCCCCATAATAATTATTGATACATTATTTTACAAAAATGGTGAGGACTACTAAACAACTCTCTGTAGAACCTTCATTCCATACCCCGACTCGATCCTGCTATGTTCTCACCTCCTGAGAAGAAAATGGAATAACAAGGAAAAGGGTGAGCTCAACTAGCCCAGTAAAGAATATTATGACTAAGATAATATACAACAAATTATCGTTAGTCTTCAACAGGGAAAAATCTAATAGAATACAATAGACAACAAGTTTTAGATCAACAAATGCAGCGGAAACATCAATCCATTAGAAGAGTCACGTAGAGAATGAATTCTACTGTCTTCTAAGATTTAAAAGTCCATCATCAATATTTCATCCCTGTAACAACAATCAATATACAATTTTAATCATCTTTGCACTACAGGCCAAAGATATTCATTTGTATCACCAGTTGGTCAAGTTCATCTCAACACCTGTTCATCTTTGCACCACGGCCAAAGAGATTCATCAGTTTAATCATTCATCTTTGCACTACAGGCCAAAGATATTCATCAAGTATCACCATTAAGGACTGAGGATGATGAAAAACATTTTTAAGAACGAATTCAGTGAGATAGAAGGACAAATATTAGGAATTCGTACCACAGTTTGTCCAAGATCAATAATACTTCATAACAACTGATTTTGAAGCAGAACTCAAAAATAATGATCAAAACATGGATACAATCAAAGATAGTAGCCAAAATAGACATCTTGGACAAAAAGAAGAAATTTCATTTTTCGATAAATAGTGCCGTATTCGTGAATAGTGCCGTATACGTGAATAGTGCCGTACACGTGAATAGTAACTCAGACACCAAAAGATAGAAATTTCACAAAAACATCATCACGCTTCGTGAATAGTACTCGTGAATAGTAACTCATGAATAGTAACTCGTGAATAGTAACCCCGACATGAAAAAGTTCCAAATTTGATAAAAATTTAGAACAATATTTTGGCATAATGATATTGAAGAAGATAATATCATTTAAGAAAAAAACAACATCCCTTACCTCAAAATAACCGTACTTCTGACTGAATTTCGGTATAGTGCTGACAGAAACTCGCACCGTATAGCAACACTCAAAGTATACTCACAAGAACACGCTTGATATATAGAGAGAGAAGTAGAGAGAAAGCTTATGTTTCTGGTGTGATTTTCAATTCTAACTTAGCCCTCTATTTATAAGAAAATGCTAGAACGCCAAAGGAGACTAAATTAATAAAATATATTATTATTTATTCAAAATTCTTACCCACATGTTTTGAAAACTCTAGCATGCCTTCTTTGGTCAAAAACATCAGCCACCCATGTGCCAACAACCACAAAAACGTTTTTCTTATATAAAATAATTAAAACTTCCAAATATTAATTATTTCAGAACTCCGAAACTTCAATAAATCATGATAAATAGCCCTTTTGTCATAAAATTCGAATCTCGCGACTTTTTATAGGAAATTCAATTCTCTATAACTTTGCAAAAGGAAGTTTTTTCCAAATTCCAAACAGAAATTATCCGAAATCCACAAACGGGCGATTTTACAGTCTATACTCAATTTTCGGTCAAAAATTATGTCCACCGACATACAAAACATGTGTTAAACATTTAATGCCACAAAAATACTCTACCTCCTCATATACTCATATATCCCACATTTATTATAAAAATATCATCGTTAATATATTATTAAAATAATATATTTAAATAAATTATTTTATCAGAAAAAGATAAAATATTAATTTTCAACAATTGTCACTTTTAAAAATTTTCTCCATCTATATCCACATAAAATGAATATTTTTTTATCATAATAATCAATAATTAATTATTCAAAAAATAATATTACAGAATCACAGTACTGACAACCTAGGCCGTTCCCAGGATAAGGGGGCTTTCCAATAAGAATTTCTCCTTACTGGCGCACAATTAGATGACCAAACCTTTCCTTGACAGAACTTTCTAGACATTGCCAATAATGTTATCTGATAATATTATTTAAATAATATGAATTATTGATCTGATAATGGAAAATACTGTGCAATGATAATTATTAAAACAATAATAATATAAATATCAACGCAGTAATTATTGAATCAATAAAGTAATGAACAGTAACTCCTGTAGCAATTATTGAGTAGTGCCTTCTTACGTAAGGATCAATAATTCAAAATACTGTGCAATACCGTGTGCTACTGTGCAACAACGCGTATTACTGTATTTTAACCACCGGGTATTCCAACAGTGTAAACGGTAACAACTACGCCGTTATTTTTAAACAGCTTATATTTTTCGTTTTCTTCCTCCAATCGCTTTCCGTTATGGGGTCCACACATAGCTGCGCCGTCGTACGAATATTCCCCGACAGTACGAATATTCCACGACCAAACGAATATTCCCCGACAACAATGAATATTTTATAACCACTTGCTTATTTTGAAATATTTGCATATTTTACCCATAACTATCCTCATTAATCAAATCAACCCTTACTATTTCAAAATAATAAATAAAGGAAATTCCTTTTTATTTAAAAAAAATTTCGGGGTCTTACAACTATATTATTAATCATTTAATAATATTTTAATCATTTATAAACAATTTAATTTAATTGTTATCTCTTACTATTTACTTTATTTAACAAACATAACGTGCTATTCACATAAATATTTTACTAAAAATGACCAAATTACCCTTATAAGGTCTTAATACATCATCTTAATGATCATTAGTCAATAAAATCACATTAACAAATTTTATGACTTAACTTAATTTCCTCAATTATTCTTAACTCATCCATAGGCCTTAAAAAATACTTAATCAACTTATTATTTTCCTATCTTCTGAAAAACCTTATATTATATTTTGGTCACAAAATAATTTTCTTGCAATTTTCTAAGTTCATTTCTTATTTTTAAATAGACCATTACAGTCCAAAACCACAAAATTTATTAAAAATAATCCTTTTATCAAAAAATTTTGAAATTCATACAATAGCATCATATCATCACACACTGATTCTAGTAAAAAAATTCATAAATGTCTGAGATCTAGATCTCGGGTTATAATAGTTTCTTTCAAAAATTGTAAAATCTTTCACGAACCATAACTCCGTCTCATGACATCGAAAAATACTCATTTTTGGATAGCAACTAGATAACTTCATATATTAACATACCATAAAAGACCAGAATTTTTAGACCTCTCTAACTGACCTAAACATGCCACGTAAAATTATGGACAATAGGCTTTTAGAGTTTTTCTAGCAGAAACTGTTTTAGTAGAAAATGCGCTACGGGTGGCTCGATTAACATTTTTCAGTGATTCTAGTGGGGTTCATTAAACAACTGATAGATCTAACTCACGGCTTTGACGGATCTCAAAAAATAAGTTATAGATCAAAAATGGCGGTTGTCGAAAGTGGATTGAAATTCTAGGGTTTCTTGGTCAAAAAATGTTTTTGTTCATCTTTGTCATCAAAGCTCATTAACACTTAAAATTGCTAAATCTAACCATAAAACATCATATAACACATAGATCTACTACCATATTGCTTAAGAACATAAACTCATCATTTATTTCAAAACAACCATAGAAATACACATTAAACTATCTAGGGTTTAAGTTTAGAAAACTTTTGAATCTTGATATAGTGGCACTTCTTCTTCTTCTTCCAAAGTAGGTTATGAACCTTGAAGACATAAAAAATGTTTCCTCTCCTTCTTCCTCTTGATGCACGACATCCCCCTCCCCTTTCTCTCTCAAAGTATTTTTTCTCTATTCTTTTAGGAAACTTAGTAAGAGAAAATGAAGCAAAAATTTTTGGTAGCACTTGTGATGAGTCCTATATATAGCATTGAAAAATACATACCTACAACATATACATATACATATACATATACATATACTCAGTACACTTCTCTTAATTTCTTTGCCATCCCTTGATTTTGGGGATTTTAATTTATTTAAGGCATCTAATGTAGGGAACAAGAGCTAGAGTGTTTGGTGAACCATTTGAAATTGTGAAGTGAGATGAAATAATGATCCCATGTGACCCCTATCTATATATACTCAGACCTTGAGTCAAAGTACGAGATTCAAGGCTTTGTTTTATTTGAGTAATCCCACCTATATTTAATAAAGACTATTATAAGTCACAAGACACACGATCACTTCTCCATTTTTACCCCAGTTTTGATTTTCTTTAATGATTTATTTGCTCATTTATCCTTCTAGAAATTCCATCTCAAATGGGCTAGGGTTTGGGCCAATTATATTATTTATTTGGGCTCTCATTTAAATAATTTAGGCCACTTTAGCTAGGATATGTCCAACACATTAAATTCCTTACCCTTGATATTTAATTAGGGTTTCTATTCCAATTACATTGGAATTTAAATAATTATTCATATTGGTTTAATTACATACCCCAATTAGACTTGCTTTGAACTAGGTTAAGATAATAAATAGGTTAAGATATTAATTTAAATCTCTTAGGCTAGTCCATTAGTATATAATTTAAATACGTAGACTCTTCAATAAATATATCACTTCAGTTATTTAATCCTCAACATATATAAATATGTTACAAGGCTTTCCTTTTTATTCACTTCTTATATGATTAATAAATATACACATACTTATATGAAGGAATGTTCAGACAACTTTATCTTTACTGATTGTAGCATTGGTATGTCATTCCCTATCCATAGTATATCAACATATAATACTAGGAATGTCATAGCGCTCCCCCTAACCTTCTTGTACACATAAGGTTCATCCTCATTTTGATAAAATCAAACTCTTTGATTGTCTCATCAAAACAAATGTTCTATCTGCGAGAAGCTTGCTTTAATCCATAAATGGTAGCTCATATACATGATTTTCTTCATCCATTGAAACAAATCCATCTGGTTGTATCATACATACATTCTACTCTAATTTCCATTGAGGAAGGGCGTCGCTACGTCCATTTGCCAGATTTCGTAATAATAAGATGCGATCGTAAGTAAATTTAAAATGGACTTGAACATTACTACCAGTAAGAAGGTTCTATCATAGTCAACTCCTTGACTTTATATAAAACCTTTGGTAACCAGTCTGGTCTTATAGGTCTCCACCTTGCCATTTTCTTCAGTCTTTCTCTTAAAGACCGATATACACCCTTTAGGCTTTCTGCGAGGGTTAACCAAACTCCACACTTGGTTTTTATACATGGAGTCCATTTCAGAATTTATGGTCATCTGTCATATCTCTAAGTGTCTAAAACTCTTAGCCTTATCGTATATCACTGGATCATCATTCTCTATGATGCGTACCTCATCATCATCATCTATGATGAATCTATGCCTCCCAGGTATCTTTAATACTATTCCAGATTTATGATTTGGTTGTGGTACAATAGATTTATCTACAGGTTTCTACTTTTGACTTATATGGCTTAGTGGTTCTTGAACTCCTTCAAGATCTATTATCCTCCCACTAGCCCCTTCAATGATAAACACCTTTATCTTAGAAGGCAGCGTGTTTCCCAACATACACCTTTTACTTAATAAGATTATAGAACATATACCCTAAACTTACTTTAGGATGTCTTATAAATCTGCACTTGTCAAATCTTGTCCTAAGATTATCCTTTTTAAACCTTTTCACATAAGCTGAACAACCCCTTATCTTAACATACTTGAGATTATGAATCCTCCATGTCCATAACTTATATGGAATCTTGGGGCTGGATTGTGAGGTTACCTTATTTAGTAGATATGCATCCATTTCTAGGGCTTAAGCCCAGATGGATACTGGAATGTCGGTAAAAGGATCATCATGGACTGCACCATGTTCTATAAGGTATAATTTTTCCTTTAAGATATACTAATAAATTATTGTGTATCAAGAAATGTCCATTATGAGAAAAAACTATTTGAGATGATCTAGAAACTTATTGCATAAGTATTCCCTTCATCGATCCAATCGAAGAATCCTAATACATTGCCAATTTATTTCACTTCTTAATTCTTTAAACCTTTCAAATGATTCAGACTTGTATTTCATTAAATACACATATTTAACTGTTGAATGATCAAGTCCCTTTCTTTTATTAGTTTGTTCAGTTTGTAAATAATTTTCATATAAGTCAAGTATATAAAGTCCATCAAATAATCTACCAGTTCCAAACAAAACATTATTATTATAAATAGAACAACTATTATTCCTAAATATAATACCAAAACTTTCCTTGTCCAACAATGGAATGGAAATAATGTTTCTAACAAGAAATGTAATATAATAACAACTTATTAACTTAATAGACTTGCTTGTAGTCTATGTTAAATAATAAGTCCTACGGTTAATGTAGCAACCTTTTCTTCATTCCTTACATGCAGGATTACTTTCCTTTGTTTAGCTTTCTACTTTTTCTTGGTCTCTGCATAAAACTGTTCTTTATGAGAACCACAACCTGTATCCAATACCCAAGTAGAACCTTGACTTACAGAAAGATTTATTTCAATGATGAACAAACCTATATTTGTAACCGAAACTTCACTAAGCCTCTTTTGGTTAGCTTGTGCAAGACACTTCTTCTAGTTTCCTTTTTAGTGTCCAGGCTTATTGCAATGGTAGCAAACTCCTTTTCTATCTACGTGACACCCCCAAATCTGGGTATCTTCAATCCTAAGTCCGGTGCTACACGATACTACAACATCCACACATTTTTAGCTATATAAGCTTAATGACACGAATGTAATCTTTATTTTGTTATATAATATTCGTTCAATCCCAGTTTCTATAACCATTACATGCGGCTTCTGGGGCTGCCCCGGGCCATGCGGGTCTTGTCGTCTCAAAGTACGTGCACTTGGGCTACGTGCTGTCCGCTCGAACCTTTATAACTTTTAATTCGGGCATCCGTTAAAGGAGTGTTGTACCTTTTTAGAATGCTGTTGTCGAGACCTACACAATGACATAGGATTAGAGGTTGTACGAAGCCGGGAAGATGGGTTCATGACCAGATCTCCAAGTCTTCAAAGTCTATCTGTTGTACTGTCTTGTGTAGTTGTCACTCGAGATTTGAGCTATGGTTCTTGTGGGACATCCTTGTACGTAGTGTGGATTAAATTGTGTTGAGACAACGTGAATGTGATGTTGAGGTGGTAAAATGATGATTTTTCTACCACCGGGGTTATCTCCGGCTTTAGCGCAGATGTAGCAGTCATTTCTTAGGTTTATCTCCGAGATTGGGCTACTATGGATGCTGAATGTCTTCAGGGTTATCTCTGAGGTTGGCTTGACCTCCTGGGGTTATCTCCAGGGTTAAACTGAGTATTCCGGGGTTTTCTCCGGGGTTAAAACTGACTTTTTTGGGGTTATCTTCGGAACTTGACCGGCATCCCTCGGGGTTATCTCCGAGGTTAGAACTGGATCTCCCGGGGTTATCTCCGGGGTTGAAACTGAGTCTCTCGAGGTTATCTCCAAGATTGAAAATTGGACTTCCCGGGGTTGTCTCCGGGGTTAAAAACTGATATGACTTCCGGGGTTATCTCTGGAAGATGATTCTGCCCTCCTACAGGGTTAGTAACAGGAATGCAAAATTTCGAGTGGCTACATTAAGTTTGAGGGAAAATATGGGATATATTATTTTAAAAAAATAAGAAAAAAGAAAATAAATAAAAAAATGTTGAAAAAGAAAAAAAATATGAATAAACACATTGACTAGTTTAGTTTTGTGGCATTTGTTATTTGAGTAAGTAAGCCATAGGGGATGTCTTTACACCCAGCACCTTAAAACCATCTGGTTTAGGAGTCGTTAGTTGAAAACTCACTCACGGGTAACATTAAAAAGCCTAAGAGAACTAGACATTACACAGTCAAGTGTAAACACGAGAAAGAGCAAAACTGCCCTCGTGATTGAATAAAAATAGAAATAAATCCCGTATTAAATCTTAACTTGGTGATTACGTAGTTTTAGCTGGAGCTTGGCTTGTTTATGAAGTTTCTTACGTTGAAACTGTGTTTTTCCCTCTAAGAAGCATATTATGTGGTTTATTTGAACTATAATTGGTTTTAATGGTTACTGAACACACACACTACATCAATGATAATAGGCTTTGATTTACAGACTGTTATTATATATTGATTTGTCTTGGTTGGATTTATTATTTGAATATGTTATTAATACCTCTGAGGCATATTTATTAGATTTCATACTATTTGATGGCTTGATTTGTAGGCATGCTTGTTGTTAGATTGCATATTCATTGGTAGTTTGTTTTGTGTTTGAATTGTATTGTGTTGTGCTGCTTGGGGGCAAGCAATGGTTCAAGTTTGCGGGTATTTGATTAGTGGATTTTATACCTGCGATTCAGTTACTATTGGACTTGAATTGTTGTTTATTTCCATGGGTTTGAAGTTACTTTTCATGCATTTTGTGTTCATTTTGTAGATTTTATGCTTGAGAACTGTTCGAGTGACGATTGGCATGAAGAAGAAAGGAAAAACAACCCTGACATCTTTTGGAGTACAATATGAAATCAAATGTAAGAAAGAGAGAATATAGGGATTTCAATGCCAAGTTGGATGCATGTTCTTGGATTGAAACTTGGATTTTATTGTATATCTACTTCATAGCTTTCTAGAATATCTTGAATCGTCTCAATCAGAGTTCAGATACGAGAGTTATGGCTTTTATATCAATAGAGATCAAAGCTCAGAGTTGTCATGCTTGCTGTTTACATAACAACAACTTCAAGCCCCATTTTGACCTTGATCTAACCAGTATTTCTCAATTTTCAAAGAATGAAAGTTGTAGATCTCGCCCATATCTTTGAGTTGATAGGTAGTAGGCCCAATAACTCGTTCAGGATCAAAAGTTATGCTTGTTTTACCAAAGGACGTCGCATAAGAAATTGAACCAGTGCGGCCGTGCCATTCGCCATTTCATTTTTGGTGCAACCGCTCCCAGCACCAGAGAATTCAGTGTGGCAGCACTAAAAACAAGCCGGCAGCGCCCGAGATGGGACAATACCAAGTTTTTATACTTTTTTACATGTTTTTGACCCCAAATTGGATTATTTTTCCTCCTAAACATAAAAATTAGACTTGTAACCTATAAATAAATGATGGGAGGCATAAAGTAGAGATTCTATTAGAGATACACTCCATTAGATTTAGGAATTCAATCACAAACCCTAGTTTAGATTTGATTTGGAGATTGAAGCAACTTGGAGAGCATTGATGATTCAAAGTAGGAGCATGGGGGAGAATCAGATTTGCAGACAACAAATATCATTCTTTCCTATACTTTTATTTTTATCTTTCAATGTTTATTTAATTGTGAATTATGGATTTTAATTCAATCATGAACTAAATTCTAGTTTGAGATTACAATGAACTTTATTGTGTAGTTTATTTTAGTATGCTTCCTTAATTATTATTGTTAACTATTCTGTGGATTGTCTATTATGGTTTGTGTTTAATTACTTAATTTCTTGATCAATAATCACCGTGATAATCTATATGTAATTGAAAAACGAATTATAAATTTAGATATGATCGCATGTGTTTGGGATTTCTACATGACAATGAAATTCATGATTTATGTCTAGGATAGAGATATACCTATGCATCACATGTAATCTAAAAAGAACTTGAGCTTTAAATCCTTTTTAATTATAATTCATATAGAGATATAGTGAATTAGTTAATTAGGGTGTTCATCTTAATTTTATCATCTATGGATTTGAGTTAATTTGAGTATGATCTACTAGCTGGCTCAGGAGGTTGTCCACGACTCTAAAGATCTGATAGCTACCGTTGAAGACCTCATGGGTGTTGCACGGGAATAGGCCATCCGCGTATGTGCAGTTGTCTTGGCCAATATTTCCCACCAAATATTCGACAGGTAAAAAAAATTAAATTATGTATTTCCTTATTTAATATATATAATTTATAATTATATTGCTTAGATAAACTTAAGATAAAACCCCGAGTTATCGCCCAGTTTGCAAAATTAGCCAACACTTAGGCAAAAAGTGGAAAAAGAGATCAAAACTCGCCTCGGTCGTCCAAACACCACGCACGCACACACATAATACTGCGTATGTATTAGTCACGCGTTACAACTTACGTGACTCTATTCTGAAATACAAAGACAAAGTTATCACCTAGTTTGCAAAACGTGCCAATACTTAGGCAGAAAGTCAAGAAAGAACCCAAAATCCGCCTCGGCCGTCCAAATGCCACGCAAACACACATATAGCATCGCGTAGGTATTAGACACACATTATAACTTACGGGACTCGATTCTGACATACGGAGATCGAGTTATCGCCCAGTTTGTAAAACTCAATAACACTTGGGTAAAAAGCCAAAAAAGAGCCTAAAATCCGCCTCGGCCGTCCAAATGCCACACAAACACACACATAGCACTGTGTAGGTATTAGACACACGTTACAACTTACAGGACTTGATTCTGACACACGAAGACTGAGTTATCGCCCAGTTTATAAAACTTAACAACACTTAGGCAAAAAGCCAAAAAAGAGCCCAAAATTGGCTTCGGCCGTCCAAACGCCACACAAACACACACATAGCACCGTGTAGGTATTAGACACGTATTACAACTTATGGGACTCAATTCTGACATACGGAGACTGAGTTATCGTCCAGTTTGCAAAACTCAACAACACTTAGGTAAAAAGCCAAAAAAGAGGTCAAAACCCGCCTCGACCATCCAAACGCCATGCAAACACACATATAGCACCGCATAGGTATTAGACACGTGTTACAAGTTACGAGACTTGATTTCGACATACGGAGACCGAGTTATCGCCCAATTTACAAAACTCAACAACACTTAGGCAAAAAGTCAAAAATAGTCCAAAACCCACCTCGACCGTCCAAACGCCATGCAAAAACACACGTAGTACCGCGTAGGTATTAGGCATATGTTATAACTTACGAGAATCAATTCCGACATATGGAGACCGAGTTATCATCCAGTTTGCAAGACTCAACAACACTTGGGCAAAAAGTCGAAAAGAGCCCAAACCCACCTCGGCCGTCCAAACGCCACGCAAACACACACATAGTACCGCGTAGGTATTAGACACGCGTTAAAACTTACAGAGCTTGATTCCGACATACAGAGATCGAGTTATCGCCTAATTTGCAAAACTCAACAACACTTGGGCAAAAATCCAAAAAAATGCCCAAAACCCACCTCGGCCATCCAAACGCCATGCAAACACACATACATAGCACCGCATAGGTATTAGACACGTGTTGCAACTTACGGTACTCGATTCTGACATACGGAGACCGAGTTATCTTCCAGTTTACAAAACTCAATAATACTTAGGCAAAAAGCCAAAAAAGAGCCCAAAACCCGCCTCTACCGTCCAAACACCACGCAAACACAAACATAATACCGCATAGATATTAGACATACGTTACAACTTACGGGACTAAATTTTGACATACGGAGACCGAGTTATCGCTCAGTTTGTAAAACTCAACAACACTTAGGTAAAAAGCCCAAAAAGAGCCCAAAACCCGTCTGGGCCATCTAAACTCTACGTAAACACACACATAGAACCGCGTAGGTATTAGACATACGTTACAACTTACGTGACTCAATTCTGACATATGGAGACCGAGTTATCACCAGTTTGTAAAACTCAACAACACTTAGGCAAAAAGCCAAAAAAGAGCCCAAAACTCGGCTCGATCGTCCAAAGGCCACACAAACACACACATAGCACCGCGTAGGTATTAGACACGCGTTACAACTTACGGGACTCAATTTTGATATACGGAGGATGAGTTATTAGCCCAGTAGGCAAAACTCGTCAACACTTGAAGAACACAAACAAAACTAATTTAAATATGCTCTATTTTTGAATTTGTTATTAATATTTAATTTTGTGGGGTCTTGTTGATGAGACTTCGGCGGGTGGAGGCTGCGGCACAGATGATGCCGTGGTGGAGATGGTGATTACCGCCGGGCTGATGCTGATGAGACTATGGAGGGTGGGACCGGTGATGGAACCGACGGTTGGACCGGTGATGGGACCGGCGGTGGGACCGACGGTGATGATGATACTAACATTCCTGATCTTGGGTTGTAGTACCCATTATGTTTATATTTTAACTTTCATATATGTATATTTATACAGATTTTGAGTTGTACAGACTAGAGTTTAATATCTAGTTAGGTTGATGGTATATGTATCTAACTATATTGATTGTTTATGATTACATTTTGTATTTACATCGTACAACTTTTATCTATAAGTCATTACGTTGTTTACATATTTGATGATTGATATAGCAAAAGCTATTATTGTTATTGATATGCGTTCGTGAAGAATTATTTATTTTTCTTTAGTTTATAACAGGTATAATTATGTATATGTAAATGAACAGGGGTATTTTGTATTTTTTTTTAAAAAAATACTCATTGGCGACGGCAGAAGAGGGTCATTGGCGACGGCTATGACGTCGCCATTGACTTTTTTTTAATTTTTTGAAATAATTATTACTGACGGACTGTTCGTCGCCAATGCCGTTGCCGATGTATCATTGCCGACGGGAAGCCGTCGGCAATGACCCCGTCGGCAATGAAACACTTGCCGACAGCAAGCGACGGGAACCAGGGGCGACGACCTATACGGCAATGGGAAGGGCGACGACTAGGGTGATGGGCTATGCCGTCGCGAATGACCTCATTGCCGACGACAAGAGGGTCATTGGCGACGGCATAGCCCATCATCAATGACCTATTTTTTTGTAGTTGATATAATGAATTAGTTAATTAGGGTGTTCATCTTAATTTTATCATCTATGGATTTGAGTTGATTTGAGTATGATGCATTGGGAGATGGTCATATTTATTTATGTGTTCTTGATTAACAATTCAGAATAGTGAGCATAATTAATAAGAAGTGTATTAATTTAAGTGAAACAATAAGTGAAGTTGTGATCTTAATTCTCCATAATCTGAATTTAAACTAGTGGTATTTGTATTAGATTTATTAATCATTTTAATTCAAAAATCTTAAATGATTTGTTTAAACAAAATTGATTTAGTTAAAGGTTTGTACTTGATAATTTTTATTAAATAATTCTTCGTGGAAACGATACTCTACTTTCACTTTATTACTTGTTGATCGTGTATACTTGCACATATTCATTGAAATCGATCAACAGTAGGATTGCAGAAAAAAGATCAAAGCATACAATCTAATTGAACTTACAGCGGAAGCATGCAAAGTAGCAATTTAAATTTTTTAGCAATCCCAATGTATGACCTTATGTAATATCATTAATTGAGGAAGGGTAAAGATATACCTTTGAAGTGTGTCAACCTTTGATGAAGATTTCAAATTCCAATCTTTTCTCCTTTGCGATCTCTCCAATCCTTGGATCACACGTTCGTCACAAAGTGTATGCAACACCCAAGAGGTATCCATCAAGAGGAACATATTAAAGATGTGATTTTAGATTCTACTAGATCTTGGGTGGCTAACCCTAATTCTCTCTATCATAATTCCTTAGGATTTTGAGAATGCTTGTAAGAGATATGCAAGTTGCAAAATTGCATTAGTCTATCCTACAATAAGACTCTTATTTATAGACTAACCCTAATTCCTTAACCGTTAAGGAGTTGGGGTTTTAATTAAATTCCCAATCTAATTAGGAAATAAATAAATAAAACAATAATAATAATAATAATAATAATAATAATAATAATAATAATAATAATAATAATAATAATAATAATAATAATAATAAGACTCCTCTTATTTATTTATAATCTAATATTTCTCCAAATACTCAATTATAAATATTAGTATTTCTCCAAATACCATATTATTATTATTATTATTATTTAGTTAATTTAATAATAATAATAATAATAATAATAATAAGATGACTAATTTTATTAATTTATAATATTAGTATTTCTCCAAATACTTAATTAAATATCTTAAGCTATTTAATTTATTCCACAAATAAATTAAATACACTTAATTTATTATTATTAAGCCAATCACTTCTAAAATCATATTTCTCCCTTTTGTGGTGTGACCCTCTAGGTTCAATATTAAGCCAGTAGTAGAATAAATAAATTAAAACAATTCTAATATTATTTATAATAAATTAAACTCCTTTAATTTAAATATAAATAAATAATATTTATTATACATCATGAGTGACACCTTATAAATAATGTATCATGACTATGCGGATAATATGAATTCAACGTAAATAACAAAGAATACAAAGAACCTTTTCCGTGAATAGTTATCATACAATTCAATCCTTTTACCATACAATGTCCTAATTAAGCATAAAACATGGAATTACTGACAAGTCTTATTTATTTATTCATTTGCATTTCGATTCAAAATGCACAACTCTGATGAATGTAAATTAGAAACTCCTTTCTAATTTCAATTCCACATTGGTCAATGATTTCTGAGTTATCATTCATCGAATTGCATACGACATTCTCTATTTTTACTGGAAATGGTAGATCATTTGTTAATCATTCATCTACCTCCATGTATATTTTATTATACCCGAACATACCCTATAACATACTTTTTAAGTATTAAGGAATATGATAAAGTATAATTCAGAATACACAAGGTACTATGATGATCTCAAGTCCAAGGATCACTTGTACAACTATCACTATAGGAACTCCTATTGTCAGGCAAGTAAAACTCTATTAGGGTTCTTTAAGTGAATCACGTTCAGTGAACTTATTCTCTAATAAGCACCTACATATTTGGTTTAGTGTCTCCACACAAATGATTATGAGATCAATCATCCTCTTCAACAGAGCAAGCATAGTTTGTACTAATCTATCTGGAATCAGTTACCCCACATTAATGATCTATTACGAATAGGAACATTTTAGTTTTAGAGCTATCTGGAATTTAGATCTCATTATCATGATTCTAAAAGAATTGCTCCAATACTATGGTTTATCACATTTATTAATTCAACTAGTTAACATGGATAAAGAATGCCTTTTGTATTATATAAATTTTTTTATTAATAAATGATCAAGATTATAAAGTAAATGCTTATCACATCCATTGTGATTGGCTTGAGAGCATATTACTTTCACTGGTGAGAAAACATATCAGTATATAATCTTCCATTACCAAATGAACTTCAATGTATTTGATTCATTTTATACTTCAGGCCTTGCTTGGAAAGAGAATGAAATGTTCAAAAAGGTGGCTATCTGCCGAAAGGTACATGAAAAAAAAAGAAAAGTAAGAAAATTGATTATAAAAGTAAAGGTAAAAAAATATAATTTGAAAAGATGACTTTATCTGTTGTGTATACATACAAATATAGTTAAAAATAAAATTACTTATTCAAAAAGGTAACCTTTATTCTACATATATATATATATATATATATATATATGTATATATTGTTAACGTCAAGATTAGTCCACGCAAGTCAGTCACCATTAATGCGTCCAATCCTGTATCGAAACGAAGTTACACGAAGAAACTTGACGGTCTGAGCCGCTGGGGGATAACTTTGATTTGAGAATAATTACAAGCTGAATTAGGTTAATAATGGAGGTATTAAGCTTTAGTGCTGGAAAAATAATGAGATACCTGAGAATTACTGTGTCAGCTTGTATTTATAGTGATTAAAACTTGTCCTACATGCCCGTCCCGTATGAAAATAGAATTACTTAGTAGGATAGATACCTTAACGGGATAAAATTGAATCTCCTTAAAGAAAGGAAGTCGAATTCTATCTTGACTCTTTCCTTATAAGTTAGAAATTAAGTATGGTTAGTGTTGGGGCGTAATTATTTGGGCACAAATTTATGGTGGGCCAAAGTCTATGTGGAGGTATTTAACCCTACGTAGGAATCTATTTGGGCTGTTGAATATTTTAAGGAATCAAAGATTCCTAATTGTATTTAATTTCCAACTCTTAAGGAAAGTGTTAGAATGTAATCTAACTTCCTTTCTTTAAGGAGTTTTTGTTCAATCCTATTAAGGAATCATACCTAATGAGGAATCCTAATTCTATGAGGGGAAGGAAGTGTGATCATTATAAATACAAAGCTATACCCTAATCATCAGGTACACATAATATTATATTCCAGCATTAGAACTTAATACCTCAATTGTTAACCTCATTCAACCTGTACTTATTTTCACATTGGAGCTATCCCCCGGTGGCCCACCATC
Organism: Panax japonicus; assembly: GCA_020205505.1. Lineage (NCBI taxonomy): Eukaryota > Viridiplantae > Streptophyta > Magnoliopsida > Apiales > Araliaceae > Panax > Panax japonicus. Next base: position 36,649,532 of record CM035114.1, read on the forward strand.
AAGCTTTTGGTGTGAATTCATTTTTGTGCAGGATTTGACACGCTTTTATGATTGAGGCGCGTGGATGAATCTTGGCGTTAACATTGGCGCTATAAGGAGGATTTTCTAGTGCTACATAATTTTTAATCACAAAGGAGTTTTGGTTGGAATCATTGTGAACAACAAGAAAATAGTTTTGGCATGTGGACAGTCCGTGACTGATCCCCCCCTTACCAACCATGGGGATCAACCAAGGACTAGTTGGGGTCGCTAGTTTCTGAACGGTTAGGGTCCCATCCCAATTCTGTGGCCTATCGAAGGACATTGCTGACGGTGCTCGACGAAGGTTGTTCTCAATAAAAAGTAAGGAAGCAAGATTCAAGGATCGTATCGAGGACGTTCTATCCTGAACACGTCCCCAAGATAACGGCCGACACAATATGAGGATGATCTAAGCCAAAAAGGCGCATGAGACAGATGATGCTATGAAGGCATTACTTTCTCAATGATAGGAGATTGATGAACAAATGGTTCTCTTGATAGGCGGAGAGGATGGGGCTTCCAGCCTTAACCAAAGACGGGAGCGTTCTCCAGGGAACCAGGACACATAGTCCGAATGATTCTTGAAAAATTGGGAGCAAGAACCGAAGTCGCTTTTGGGAAAGAAGCAGAAACCAAAGCCTCCCGTAGGAGATGAGTAGGCACCGAAGTTGCTTCAAAGAAGCAAGTTCAGAAGGGATGGGTAGTTCTAATTGGAGAAAGCGGGATGTCTCTCCTAGATAAAAGAGGGCTGGATAGGTGAGGATCGTCCCCCCGAAGGAGTGAAACCGAGGCACTTGCTCAAAAAGTAGCAGAATTGGAAAAAAGGTTGACCAAAGGTGATCGGTACAAGGAGATCCTAGTCAAATTAACATAACCCTTCACCCTATAAATAGATCGAAAATGAGCTGATCCAAATAAGAAGGCACCACATATAGAGAGTTATGATGGATCAGAAGATCCTTATGAACTACTATGACTACTCTGATGCAGCTAAATGCTAGATGTTTATGACGACCCTGAAAAAGGATGGTCGACAGTAGATGATAATGCTGGCACCGAACTTAGTTTCATCGTGGAAAGAGCTCTGTGATAAGTTCCATGCCAAATTCTGTAGTAACAAAAGGAGGGGAAAGCTAACAGGGTCCCTAACTTAGATCAGGAAATACTTAAACGAGACTTTGGGCTAGTACGTAAAGAGGTTTAGGGAAGTAGTTAGAAAAGTTATAGATTTGAACTCTTTTTAGGCCCTCAGACTATTTTAGAATGGTTTGGACATTTCAAAATTAAAGACGCTGGTGAAAGACTTACTATTCAACCATTCGAAGGACTTGGCTAAAGCAGTTGACATGGCTGAAGGCTTTACAGTTATAAAAGAGGCGATGAGCAGTCTGAAGCAGATCACGTCAGAGAAGCCGAAGGATAAGGAGAGGAATAACTACTCAAAAGTGATAATAATAAATCAGATGGGCAGCAAAAAAGTATAACAACAACAACGGTGGTTCGGGAGGAGGACGCCCACCTTTCTCGAACCAGAGGGTTAACAAAATCTACATTCAATTCAACACTGATCGAGCCACTATCTTGGAGCAGATCAAGGACAAACCATAATTTGAACTGGCCAAGCATAATACGAAGTTAGGGGAAACCAAAATAAGTATTGTGACTACCACTGTAATACCCGTGAATTTTGAAATAATAGTAATATTGAAAATCAAAATGTTTGAATATCTATTTTGAATAATTATATATTGTTGTGACATGGAATGTGATAATTCAATTAAATTGAATTAAGTATATGATAAGTGAGAAATATGGTGGAAGTGATAATGAAGCTTATGAGATATGCCTAGTGTGGCAAAGTGATGAAATAAGTAATTGTTTAATTAAATTAATAAATAAATGATTTAATAATGGGATGAATTAATTAGTATTATTTTATTAATTATTATGTGCAATTACATGTGTGGTGTAAGCATATAAATAATTCATAAGGTTGCTTCATGCATAAAATATAATATAGGATGTTAAGAATAATATTATAATATGTGAATAGTTGTTATATAAGATCATATGATAAAAGTAAGCTTTTACTATGTACATTACTAAGTTGCATAAATAAGCCTTGTGTAGCACGATGATTCATGAAGAATCAATAAGATGTGTATTTCAAAATTATGGAAGAAGGATTAAATTTAATTAAATAAATATTTGATATTTAAGATTAATTTTGATATTTATGTGTAATTTGGATAATAAAGTTTATGGGAAATAATATGTTGTTAATATTCTACTAATTTATATTTTAGCTCAATTTAAATATTATTTAGACTAACCTAATGTACATGAATTATATGATTATGTGTATATGTGCCCATAACTTATCACAAGGTAATAATATTAACTCATTAAAATTGCACTTGGGAGCCCAAAGGGAAATAAATTTAGTATATTGGTGGCCTTTTTAGCTAATGCAGTAGAATAAAGTCTTGTCCCATTTTGTTAGTCCTATTTTGTCTCAGCCGTATATTATCACATTGTCCTATTCTTGCATTGTTGAGAAATCAAAAAGGCTAGATTAATTGGTAATAATGGCTGAAGGTGAAATAGTGGAAACTATTCCACCAAACCTTAATTATCCACCATCTTCTTCTTCTTCCTGCTGGGTTAGAACTCTAAGGCAATGGCTTTGTATGGGTATCAGATTTTCTAAAAATTTGAGACTCTCCTCTTCACAATTCATCTGTTAAATTATCTGATAATTTAAATTAGAGAGTAGATTGGAGAGTAATCAGTGTTTAGAAGCAAGTAGTAGCAATTCATTCTCATGAGGTAACATTTTTGTCAAACATGTTCTAAATTTTGAGTTGGATAAATTCATGAAATTACTTGTTAATTAAATTGTGAATTGTTGTCAACATGTTAGTTAAGTTTATATGGATGTATGGAAATAATGTGGCTGATTTAAGCATGTTAAATGAAGAATTTTGTGTTTGGGTTTTGAGTTCTGCAGAAGCAGAGTCGTTCCTAAAATTATCTAAGAAGGGCACAACTGCGCCCTTTCTGCAGTTCAAGCCAGCCCAGCAGCACTGACTGCTGATTCTGAGACTGTCCTAGAGCAGCGCAGCTGCGCCGCTCCCATAGTATAGAACACCGCAGTTGCGTCATGCACTAGCATGTTAGTTGACTTAAATACGCATGAAAATGAGTATGACATGTAGTTTAGAGTTCCTTTGCATATCATGAGTGACTTTACTTGCTTTAATGTATATTTTCTAGGGAAAACTTAAAAATTTGAAAACAAATTTAATGAAACTTATGTACCCTAGGTTCTGATTTTGTTAGCATGTGTACATGTCCTAGTTATGTATGAAATATGATTTAAAGTTGATTTACATGCGCTAAGTGGCTTTAACTTGGTTTAAAATAACTTTTAAAGACAAACTTGAATGTTTTGCAAACTAAATTTTATAAACATTGTGTAGTTATATTATGAACTTAAAGGATTGCATGCTAGTACTCCTTATGTCACTAATCATGACTAATACGTGCAAACTTCTAGTTAGACACAATATAAGTTATTGAAACATGGTTTTAAAGTGAGTTTTCAAGTGATAAACTGTGCTAGCTATGTGTAAATGAATTGAATACATGTGAGCATGTGTATTGAAGGTTGTTTAACATCGTCATGTGGTTTAATGATTTTATAGTTAGAACATTATTGCATGAACTCGCCTAGCCATGATAGAAATTCTAAATAAAGCTATAAATTGTGAAAGTAACCTAAAATGAACACAAGAGACACTAAACCAAGCCCAAGACCCCTTAACATTTGTATATGTTATGTGTTAATACCCTTGTATGCTAGGAAGTAAGCTAGAACTAGGAAAACTCAAAAACGAATCTGGTCTGAATAGGGAGTTAAGTAGCTGCGCCACAGGGCAGTGTTGCCTGACTATTTTATCTATGATCTGAACCTGGCAGCTTGTTTACATGGATATCATAAGTTCTAAAACAAAATTTGAATAATGTTTTAAGTGTTCAATTATATAGTAGTTATATCACATGAATATGTTAAAACTTGTAAAAGGTTTCTAAATTAAGTTTTTGAAAAGTTAAGACAATGTTGATTATGAATTACATGGTTTGATAGTGTGCTAGTATGTGACCTGATTATATAACAAAGATAGGGTTGAAAAAATGTACTTATCATATGTGTTTGAACTTGTGTATAATATATGTGTGTAGAATGATTAATGTATATAGGAAGTAGTGTAACTAATGAATGTGTGTGTGTATATATGTATGTATATATATATATATATATATATATATATATATATATATATATATATATATATATATATATATATATATATATATATATACATAACCATGATACAATAGGATATTGAAGTGACGTTAAACTTTAGAACTGTAATTTGCGCTAAAGGCAAGTTCCCTAACTTCATTTGATTCTTATATTGAATGTAAGTTCCAAAATTTATATCGCGTTGAATATTATACAAGTTTTGAATTATTGAGCAAATATCTATACTCGTATGAATCGTTATTCATATTATGAAATTTGACTTAAACTTTATATCTTGAATCATGTTGTGAGTTTGAACTTATCGTTCTTAAATGTATTAAGAAAGGTGTCTAAGCCATTTGATTTGGCTAGACAAATATCTATGAGTTAGAAAGATGTCCAAACCAATTTCTTTGGTGCAGAATCTTATAAATCTACTGAGATGAACAACCCTCTTAGAAGGGAAAATTTTATATTATCAGGGAACCGACGTGCGCACAAATAAAATCTTTAAATGTTATGCATAACATAGGGTACTATATGCTGATCACCTGTTGTACTTATTTATATAGTATTATCAGTTAAATACTGTTAATTCTAGCAGGAGTTCTTAGTCTATAGTTACTACTTAGTGTTTAATCTTCTATAAACCTTATGGTATTGAAACCTTTGAATTTTGTTGAATAATTTTCAGTCCATAGTGACTCTTAATTTGATTCAAAGGTTAGTTTTGGAACAATTGATAATTCTTGCTTCCAACATTATTTTTTTAATTCTTGAACTATCATTTATCGTTATACCCTTGAGATCATAAACTTTATATACTTGTTTTCCCTTATTGCTATGTTACTTGCTGGGCAAATTTGTTGCTCATTCTTACTCCCCTAAAATATTTCAGTTAAGGCAGAGCAAGACAGTACTTCAGGGAAAGATAAGGGCAAGGGCAAGGCTATGAAGTAGCTTTAGTCCTTTATGCTAGAAGCGTATTTTTATTATGTTTGTAATATGACTTAAATGGGTACTATGTATTAAGTTATGTATTAAGATAGTCATAGTTGCGAGACCTTGGGGCGAGAATATTTATATTATATCAATGTAAGTTATTTTATTATTCCATTGTGTGAAATGTTAGTTGTTATTTGAGTTAGATCGTGAAGCACCGAATTCAAGATATAAGTGTCTGAATTTGGGGGTGTCATAACCACGACACGACTGGACATTCTACAGAGACTTGCTGTGGTCTGAAGGACTTGATCGAGAAAAATGTCCAGAATGGTGAACTGGTTTAGTACGTTGCAGGACGAGATGCTTTGAGGGCACAACAGAGGAACAACACCTTAATACAAAACATGACCACCCAGCCCCAATAACAGGGTCAAACCCAGGCAACACGCCGGGTGGTGGATGTGATTACGAATGGGTTGGTCAAATAGGTAATAGGGAAAGAGAGGAGAGGTTTACTAGACGTTGTGCTCTTTATGTTTTATCATCCTATTAGTCGAGAAAGATAGTTCCCAGGTATGGTGATATCTTTTACACATGAGGATCAAATCGCATGAAGGGGCACTGGTCATTACCACACGGGTGGGTTTCCTCAAGGTTGTCTTAGCCGCGTGGACTATGTTTTTTTCCTGAAACTTCTTTTCTTTTTGAAAATATAACATAAAAGGGTGAGTGTCTAAGTTGTTATATCTTATCTGCAAAAGTTAAATCTTGATGAAATATATGATATGTATGATTATACTTCAAAGTGAGATTAGTTTAATCATTTGCTTCTGTATGTTCCGAGTTTCATCACTTATTTACTCAGCTAAGCCTCTAGGTTGTATTTCATCATGCCTTTGGTGATCAAGATGATAAAAACATAGAGATTAATCAAATTTATGGTGTTTTGGAAGTTGTAATTTGGGGGGGGGGGTGGAGGATCTCACATAATCGAAATCCTATAACTTGTTGTAGGGAGAGTGAGGTCTATTGCTGGTGACTGATTAGAGAGAATATCAATTATCAGTAGATATAAACCGCAATGTAGTTTGGATCCTTAGGGGGGGGGTGGAGGATCTCACATAATCGAAATCCTATAACTTGTTGTAGGGAGAGTGAGGTCTATTGCTGGTGACTGATTAGAGAGAATATCAATTATTAGTAGATATAAACCGCAATGTAGTTTGGATCCTTGTATAATTTTCCATCACCAGAAGAGATTGATTTTATGCTTAAGGCCTCGTTTGGAAATAGAATGGCTTTCTCGAATGGTAAAGAATATATTTTGAAAAGTTAACTTTATCTGTTGTGTACGATGAAGGCCTTGCAACTAGCTTGCTAAGTTATTAGGGATCGATCCTGTGACTCCCCCAGATTCGAGTCTCAACCACTTAGACTTGGTCATCATGATCCAATGTAAACATCCACCTCTAAACAATATACAATAACTAAATGAGAAATATAATAAACATATGTTGTTCATTCAAAAGGTGTTACTAGTCCCAAGGTCTGAACCTTAATACAACTTACAAACATACCCTAGTATAGTAATTAGGGTTCAAATAACACTAACAGCTAATGTAACTAGCATGAAACAAAAGTGCTGCTACTAGAAGTCTATTACTTCATATTCTCCTTGCCCTTACCTTTGCCTGAGGTCTCAGGCTTAACTTCAATAATGTTCATGATATAGCAAGGATGAGCAAGTAGTTTGCTCAACAAGTTTAAGTACAACAAGAATAATATATATCATGAATGAAATGAATATCTGGAAAGATTTAATATCTGAATAACAGAAGCAAGAGACAACAAGTGCTTTTAGAATATCAAGTAGTCAAGTAGACTATGAACAACTTCCAAGGGAATCAATAGCTAATTGACCCCTTCGTTACTGGCTCAGAATACGTAATTGAGGGGATCAGCCTCTCGTACACTATGTATATGCATAACATTTAACTCTGTGGTGTGTATCATATATTAGATATGTGCGGTACTCCCCTATAATAAGGGTTGTTCACTTCAGTCTAAGAACCCGTACCATCAAATGGCCTGGATAACTTTTATAAATAATTTTCATGCAATTGTCTGCCCGAACAAGGGTTCAGACTCAAACTTCCACAATTCATGGATTATAGAACTTTTAAATAAGGTACCGGTCAATGATTGTACGAATTCAAATGCACTCAGTACAAATATCAATAACAATGACGTGGACTAATTTTACATAATTAAACCACTTAGTACATGCTTGATAATTAAAACTCGAGCTCAAATAAAGTACTTGCGAAAAGTAAAGTCTTGATATGGGGAACTTACCTTGTATGTAGTCTACTGCTATGAAATTAAATATATTCCGGTTAGCAGTCTATCTACCTTCCTTTGAAAGACCTATAATTGACCTTCCGATTAGAAAAATCATATACCATTGCTCTATATTAAATTACCTAATATTTAGTCACATAGTTAAATATTAGTTATTACATTAATTCCTTAGTAACATTATTATCCCTTGATAATATTACTATTACATAAACATTATCCTAAACTCGTCCATTATTATTACTTTTAATAACATTTTACTTACTCATTAGTATTATTAATCAACCAATAATACTTTATTCGCTTACTAATATTATTAACCTTTTAATAATATTTTATTCATGTATTACTATTGTTAATCATTTAATAATATTTTATTCCTTTACTAATTTTATTATATTTTAATAACATTTAATTTTGAATATTATTAATTATTTATTAATATTTTAATCATCTAATAATTCTTTAATCTAATATTATTAATCTTTTAATAATATTTTAATCTAATATTATTAATTATAATAATAATATTTTAATCTAATATTAATAATCATTTAATAATATTTTAATCATTTATAAAGGTTTTAATCTAATATTATTAGTCATCTAATAATATTTTAAATACATTTTAATTTTAATATTCTTACTTACTTATTAAAAATATCAGATTCTAATATTATTAATATCATAATAACATTTTAATAATTTATTAGATCAATAAATAATTTATTTTAATTGTTCACCCATTATTAAACCATTTATTTAATACCCATAAAAAGTCATAAATAATACTTCTTATTATAAATTACCAAAATACACTCAAATAGTCAGAATATTATACATTAGGAGTATTAAAGCATTAATATCACATTTTATTTATTTATGACATCATTTAACTATTTATTTCCTTTTATTCATAACTTCATCATTTTTAGGAAAAACATCAAACTGATTCTAAAACTTCTTCTTTTATTGATTCTAAAACACCAAACCCAATAAAGATTCCCAAATTTTTTGAAATTTTAGAACTTGTTTTACTATTTTTAAAGTGCCTAAAACACCCGGATCTTGTTACATTTTTAATAAATTGACTTTTCATCATATAATTTTGAAATTTTCAAGGGATGCTCTCATAACATATACTAACTCACTGTAAATATTTCAGATGTTTCTAAAGTATACACAATGAATTATTGAGGTTTTATTTTTAAAGAGTCCTTTACGGTAAAGAACATCTCTCCCATTCTATACATCGAAACGTGCCCGATCTTTTTCCTACTTGTAGATAACACATCAAGGTACCTCCTTGATTTCCCCAAAATTTATAAATGTCCAAAAATGGTTGAAATTGCCCTTGGAAAAATAGGGTCAGCGGTCTTAGCTAGGTTTTAGCTTTATATGGTCTGTTTTGGGAAAGTCAGTCCATATGGCTTCAAAACTTGCTAGATTTGTGTGCTATCACTTGAATTTACTAGATAAATCATGTATCTAGCACTCTCTTTTGACCGATCACAAATCGGAGTTGTAAAACTTGATTTACACAAGATTTAAGGGAAGAAAAAGCTAGGGTTTCACCCCTTTAGTTACATAGTTCCACTTTTCTCCATTTAAATCACCATTCTAACACACAAGATGCTTAGATCCATACATGACATGTGAGACCCCAAATTTTATGAGAATAAAGATTTAATTTTCTCGAAATATTTTTTTTAATATTATGGTGTGGATTTGATATAATGTTATAGTTGTGGGTAATATTTATAAATTTTGCAAAGTACGCAAGTTGTTATATATAATATTCGATTGGTTGGGGAATATTTGTTTTAGCAGGAAATATTCATACAATGGCACAATTATTGGTGGACCCCACAACATAATTATTGTCGGATTGAGAAAATGACAAAAATATTTTTATGAAAATAACGGCGGAAGTTTTACCGTTAACTGTTGAAACACCCGGTGTTAAAAGTACAGTAATACGCATGGATGCATAGTAGCACACGATATTAATTATTGATGTTTACGTGAGAAGTCACTCAGTTTTGTTAAATTATTGCTACAGTAATTGCTGCATAGTATCTCACGTTATTTGATTCAATTATTGTCAATATTTTATATATTATTAAATTAGTAATTGAGATGACGAAGTTATTAATATTATTATTTGTAATATTAATGATGTCTAGAAGTTCTGTCAAGGAGAGTTTTGGTCACCTAATTGCGCGCCAATAGGGAAAAATCTTTATTGGAAAGCCCCGTCTTTTCAGGGAACAACCTAGTCGATTAATATTGTGAATTATAATAGAGGTGATAAGTTTTTTTATTATTATTATAAATGTAATAAAACAAAAAACTTTTTATATAAAACAGAATACTTTTATAAGTTTATTCGTTTTATTAGACTATAAATAGAATATATAATATTCTATTATGCATAGTGTTTGCATAGTGCCTGCATAGTATTTGCATAGTAAAATATTTTTATATAAAACAGAATACTTTTATAAAGTTATTCGTTTTATTAGACTATAAATAGAATATATAATATTCTATTATGCATAGTGTTTGCATAGTACCTGCATAGTGTTTGCATATTAAAATCTTTTTATATAAAACAGAATACTTTTATAAAGTTATTCGTTTTATTAGATTATAAATAAAATATATTATATTTTATTTAAAAGATTTTGTTTTATTAGAATATTTTATTAATATTGCATAGTAAATTAATATGGACCGTTCGTTTAAAAGTAAATCAATTTGGACCGTACATGAATTAGTTACTATTCAGTCCATTCTCCTATAAATAAAAGCTCATTCCTTCATTATTTCTTACGAATTCACTGAAACTGTAGAGAGAGAAACTTTAGAGAGAAAGAAGAAAAGTATTCTGCTACTTCACTACTCCTATATCTAGTTTCTTCTAAGGTAAGGGGTATTATTTCTTTTGTATTCATGAAGAGAACTTCTGTTATTCCATTCTTTATTATTCTATTAGAATAACCTATATACGCGGACTACCCTATACTTGGTGAAATTCTTCTGATATTCCATTCTTTATTATTATGTTGGAATAACCTGTCTATGCGAAGTACCGCAGACATGGTGAAATTCTTCTGTTATTCCATTCTTTATTATTCTGTTGGAACATCCTGTCTGTGCTTTACGCATGATCTGGTTCCATTATTTATTATTCTGTTGGAACATCCTGTCTGTGTTTTACGCTTGACCTGATTCTATTATTTATTATTCTGTTGGAACATCCTGTATGTGCTTTACGCATGTCCTGGTTCCGTTATTTATTATTCTGTTGGAATAACCTGTTTGTGCGGTCTATCGCATGCCTGGTGATTTCTTTTGTTATTCTATTTTTTATTATACTTAGTTGGTTAAAGTTTTGGCTTTTATACTCTATGAAATTAGTGGAATATCTTTGATATTTGCACTTCATCCGGTATCTTTTCATGAAAATATTCTTTTGAGCATTCTTGAATTTTACTCCACAAAGTAGTATCATGTTGACAATTTGGACGTTATTGGTTCCTAGATAAATTAATTCTTGAACTTGTTTTATTGAATTCTTATAACATTATCATCATTCTCATATTTATATTATGTTGAAAGTCATCTATGGTCTGCAGTGCATAGATGGACTTGGTATGATTATGACCAGGGATTATTCGGTATAATCATGATCGTAATGTTATAAATGATGTGGTAAAAGTCCTCATTGGCCCGTAGTGCATTAATGGACAGTTGTTAGCATGATCATGACCATTGATGAATACACAAATATCCTTGGCCCGTAGTGCATGGATAATTTGTGGTTATGATACTAATGAATATCCTTGGCCGTAGTGCAGGGATGATGTGGTTTATTTATTAAGCCGAGTCTCAGCAATAAAAGTGATGAAAAACCTTTTAAATCATAGAATATAGTAGATTTTATACTCTATTTGACTCTTTTAATGGATTGCTTGTTCCGCTGCAGTTAAACTTGATGGTTGTTATATTGTATCAGTGTAACACTGTTAAAGGCTAATGATAATTTATTTTGCATTATCTTAGTCATAATATTTCTTACTGGGCTAGTTGAGCTCACCCTTTTGCTTTCATTGTTCTCTTCAGGAAATGAGAACGTAACAGGGACTAGTCGGGGAACGGAGTGACTGTCCAGATGATAGCATTATTAGTCCTCACTATTCTATTAAATAGTGTGTTAATAAATGTATTGAGGACTTATTTTGAGTTTGAATACTGTCTATAAGACAATATTTGTATTAAAACTCACAGCTCATGTTGTATATTTAAGATTGTATTTGTATTCTGTACCATGTATTTGGCGACTCAGAATAGGTGATGTATACCTATTTTGGGGGCGTCACAGTTGGTATCAAAGCTTAGGGATATGATCAGTGGCTGAGATGTGAGACAAGAACTAGGAGGGGAGAGACGGGAAATTGCTTCGCTAGTATGACCTACTTAAGTTTATTTGGTATTTAATTGGTCGGTCAGTGTATAGGGATAATATGTGATATGTTAATTAACCCTTATTTTGTGACAGTATTTGAAAATGGCATCTGAAAATGTTGAGATCAGCAATGAAGCACATGAGACCGTTGAGTCACCAACGATCAATACCCAGGATAATATGCAACAGGAAGATAATAATCCTCAGGTAAATAACAAAACCTATCAGATGATGAACGATGGAATGTTCAGAGGCTTTATGTAATTCACGCAACATCAGGTAAGAGAGACTCTTGTTCAAAATATAGGTGGAAATAATGGCAACCTAAGGTCGGTCACCGGTAAGCAGTTCAAGGAGCTGGGACCACCGGAGTTTTTGGGAAAGCCAGAACCACTTAACGCGGAGACGTGGTTAAAGCATATCACCAAGATATTTAATGTCTTGGGATGCTCCGAGGAGAAAAAGGTTCACTTTACCACCTTTATGTTGCGTGAAGAGGCAGATTACTTGTGGGAATCTGTAAAACATACCCAGCCTGATGCACTCAAGATGTTTTGGGAGAAGTTTCAAGAATTGTTCAACGAAAAGTACTTTCCTGAAAGTATTCGTCACATGAAGGAGGTAGAATTCATCAAGCTAGAGCAAAAAAATATGACCTTGTTGCATTACGAGGCTAAATTTGTGGAGTTATCCCGGTTTTCATCTCATTTGGTCAATAATGAGGAGAGAATGACGCGAATGTTTCTGCGAGGTTTAAAACCCGAAATACGTCAATACCTCATTTCTAACAAACGTTGTTTATATTCAGATGTTGTGAATAGGCCTCAGTTATTAGAACGTGATAATGAGTCAGCACAACCAAAAGGCAACGACCAACAACACTGATAATAATCATACCGATGGCAACGGACCATCGGAAAAATGATAACCATCGTGGGGGAAATTATCATGCCAAGAATGGTAACCACTTCGGTGGTAATCATGGCCAACATAATAGGAGTGGAAATTTCAAGAAGAGAAGGTTCAACAATGATGGAAAGATAGCATCACCAACACCCATTTTCAAGGAAAGAGAACGACCACCAATCGTATGTTTCAAATGCGGACATGAGGGACACATCCGTCCAAACTGTATGCAGCAATCCAAAGCGTGTTTTAATTGCGAAAGAGAAGGTCACCTAGCTCAATTTTGTCGTGTAGTGAAGTCAAGTCCAGCTGGGATAGTGATGCCAAAGGATGTCCCAGACAAGTCAAATTTGGTAGTTTAAGTGAGGGAATTTATCGAGAAACCCAAATGAAGTTATCGCAGGTAAGTTAATCATAAACTCTTGCGAAGTCTATACCTTATTCGATACCGGTTCTACCCACTCTTTTATTTCACCTAGTTGTGTTCAATGTTTGAACTTAGCTCTTGAGAAATTAGAATTTGACTTATCTATTGAAACTCTGTTAGGAGAAACCTTCGTTACATTCACTTTTTATAAATCTTGTTTAATTTAAATCGACACTTTCACGTTACCTATCGATTTTATCTCTTTGAAAATACTTGCCCTTGATGTGATTTTAGGAATCGATTGGTTAACTACTCATCGTGCTAAAATTGATTTTTTTCGTAAGGTTGTTAGCTTTTATATTCCTAACCAACTTGTTATAAGAATTCAAGCAACCAAACCACTAAAGTCAATCATTGTCATATCAAGCCATAAGTAAAGAGCCCTGAACCTTTCGTTGGTGACTTCCTTGTATGGAATGCACCTAAGCCAGACTTTCCATAGGGGACGTCATGAATAACGGTGGCAAGTTAATAGGTATCAATGTGACGTGCTATCCAAGTCTTGGATGAGGGTCACAGTTTTGAATGATATTTCTGTTGTTAATAAATTTCCTGACGTATTCTTGAAGACTTCTTGGCCTACCCCGGAGCGTGAAATTGAATTTTGTATTGACCCCAGTACAAAACTCATTTCTAAAACCCTTAAATATTTCTTCAACCAAAATGAACGTATCATGCGCCAAGGACGTTGGCTCGAGCTGTTGAAGATTATGACTATACCATTCAATATCATCATGGAAAAGTGAACGTGGTAGTTAACGCGTTGAGTAGAAGATCGTATGCATTTACGAGTGCGAATATACGAACCCACGTGAAGATAACAAATATACAAGTAGAATCGACTTTAATCGATAAAGTTAAAGCTGCTCAAGCTACATACTCAAAGCTGATGAATGTGAAGAAGAAGGTTTAAGAGGGTGTTATTCTAGAAGCAAGAATCGATTAAGAGAGGAAATCTCAACCCTCGATTTAATTGGCCCATTTGAAATCCTTGATCGAGTAGGAACTGTGGCCTATAGACTCATTTTACCGCCAAGTATGTTGCGTGTCCATAACTTTTTTTACGTATCGATTTTACGTAAATATGTGGATGACCCGAACCACGATATTAAATTAGAACTAGATGAGATAGCAGAAGATTTAACGTATGAGGAAATACGTGTTAAAATCTTGGATAAGAAGGATCGTATTCAACACTCAAAGGTTATACCTCAAGAGTAAGAATCTGAAATAAAGTCAAGATATCCTCATCTCTTCGACATACCAGGTACGTACGTAAATTTCGAGGGCAAAATTTCATAAGGAGGGGAGATTGTGGCCCAAATTTTATGAATAAAGATTTAATTTTCTCGAAATATTTTTTTTAATATTATGATGTGGATTTGTTATAATGTTATAGTTGTGGGTAATATTTATAAATTTTGCAAAGTACGCAAGTTGTTATATAATATTTGATTAGTCGGGGAATATTCATTTTAGCAGAGAATATTCGTACAACATCACAATCATTGGTGGACCCCACAATAGAATTATTGTCGGATTGAGAAAACGACACAAATATTTTTATAAAAATAACGGCGGAAAGTTTTACCGTTAACTGTTGAAACACCAGGTGTTAAAAGTATAGTAATACGCGTGGTTGAATAGTAGCACACAGTATTGATTATTGATACTTACGTGAGAAGTCACTCAATTTTGTTCAATTATTGCTACAGTAATTACTGCATAGTATCTCATGTTATTTGATTCAATTATTGTCAATATTTTATATATTATTAAATCAATAATTGAGACGACGAAGTTATTAATATTATTATTTGCAATATTAACGATGTCTAGAAGTTCTGTCAAGGAGAGGTTTGGTCACCTAATTGCACGACAATAGGGAGAAATCTTTATTAGAAAGCCCCATCTTTCCTGGGAACAACCTGGTCGATTAATATTATGAGTTATAATAAAGGTGATAAGTTTTGTTTTATTATTATTATAAATGTAATAAAACAAAAAACTTTTTATATAAAACAGAATACTTTTATAAAGTTATTCGTTTTATTAGACTATAAATTGAATATATAATACTCTATTATGCATAGTATTTGCATAGTGTCTACATAGTGTTTACATAGTAAAATCTTTTTATATAAAACAGAATACATTTATAAAGTTATTTATTTTATTAGACTATAAATAGAATATATATAATATTCAATTATGCATAGTGTTTGCATAGTACCTACATAGTGTTTGCATAGTAAAATATTTTTATATCAAACATAATACTTTTATAAAGTTATTCGTTTTATTAAATTATAAATATAATATATTATATTTTATTTAAAAGATTTTGTTTTATTAGAATATTTTATGAATATTGCATAGTAAATTAATATGGACCGTCCGTTTAAAAGTAAATTAATCTGGACCGTTCATGAATTAGTTACTATTCAGTCCATTCTACTATAAATAGAAGCTCATTCCTTCATTATTTCTTACGAATTCACTGAAACTCTAGAGAGAGAAACTATAGAGAGAAAGAAGAAAAGTATTATGCTACTTCACTACTCATATATCCAGTTTCTTCTAAGGTAAGGGGTATTATTTCTTTTGTATTCATGAAGAGAACTTCTGTTATTCCATTCTTTATTATTCTGTTAGAATAACCTGTATACGCGGACTACTGTATACCTGGTGAAATTGTTCTGATATTCCATTCTTTATTATTATGTTGGAATAACCTGTCTATGCGAAGTACCACATACATGGTGAAATTCTTTTGTTATTCTATTTTTTATTATTCTGTTGGAACATTCTATCTGTGCTTTACACATGACCTGGTTCCATTATTTATTATTATGTTGGAACATCCTATCTGTGCTTTATGATATATACACGATTTAATATCCAATTCATGCTTATTTGTTGCTAATTTCTTGTGATCATGTTCAATTTCACTTGTTTTGTGTTATTTCATGTGTAGGATTGGTGATTGAGGCATTTTACGTACAATTGGTGATATTCGGTGCGATGGGAATCAAATGTAGCATATTTGGAAGTAATTCAGAATAGCAGCAAAGTCAGATAACAGAAGGTACCCCCGCTGGGGTGGGCATTGACAACTTATATACCCCCGCCGGGGCGAGGGGTCTTCCAATTTAGTTAGCAGAAATAAATCCCACCGGGACGGGCGTTATATAGTTCTACACCCTCGCCAGGGCGGGGGTCTTCATTCGAACAAAATAGAAGGCAAGCCCGCCGGGGCGGGCGTTCATAGTATATAAACCCCCGCCGGGGTGGGGGTGGAAAATGTTTAGTGTCCTATTTCGGTTATAATTCCTCTTTAGTACGAATTTTAGCTTTTTTGCATGTCAGTATAACTCTATTGGATAGAAAATTCAGCTAGAGTTGGAGGCTAAATATTGATTACTCTATCAAAAACAACAAGAAGTATTGAGAGAGGAGATATTACGAAGATCTAAGCTGAGTTTTTTATAGCAATTGTGGAGGAGTATTTCGAGGAGTTTTTCAAGACGGTTGCAATCCTAGTCTACGTGAAAGGGTGTTTTCTAATATTCTTTGTGTTAGATTATTTATTGTAATTGGAAGAATGATTTCTATGATTTATTCAGTGTTTATTTCGTTTATTATGAACTAATTCACTTTTTAGGCTTGTGACAGATCCTTAAGTGAATCGATAATTTTGTAAACTTTGATTTCCAATTTAATAAGCTATCTCCGGTTTATCTATATTAATTTGTGCTTGAATATATGAATTGCGTGATCACCAATTCTTCGTGGAGTTAGATGGAATCGAGAGAGGATATTCAAATCTAGACTTAGTTAATATAACATGTGTTCCGGATTTTGTTAGTAGCTTAAACTTGATGAGTGTTAAGGTAGAGATATGCTTGAAGCCTTATGTAATCGGATAGAGAACTTATTCTTCAACCTTCTTCAATTGTAATTCACATAGAGATATAGTAGGTTAGTTGAGTAAGGTGTTTAACGAATTTCTATCTTAATTATGGATTGAAGTTAATTTGGTATTAGTGCATCGAGAGGTAGTTAATACCACGTTCGTGTTCTTGATTAATAAAATTGGACAGTGCGTTAAATTGGAATAAAGGTATTAAAATCAAAGTGAAGCTTAGGGTGAAATCATACGTCTAATTCTCCATTAATTGTTTGAAATTCAGATTTTGATATTTGTGGTTATTTTAAGTTAATTTAATTATTCTTAATTTTAGTTTTGCTAATTTAAATTATTGATTTGATTTGTTTAATAAAATTAGGGTTAATAAAACATTGGTAATTATAAGTTCAGGTATTTGCTAATTTATCTCTGTGGGAACGATACTCAACTCACCACTTTATTACTAGTTGACCACGTATACTTACGTGTTGTGCGTAATTAGATTTTACCCAACAAGTTTTTGGCGTCGTTGTCGGGGATAATTTTTAGTATAATTCTTAATATTATTACAATATTAGTTTAATTAATCCAGTTTTACTTAGACATTTTTTTATTGTGTTTCTTATTTCAGGTGTTGGTTGTAGTTTATGCGAACTCGGTCCCAAAATCCAGACTTACTTCCTTTTAAGGACAACATTGAGAAAAGGTTTCAGAGGTTGAGTAAGTGGATCAAAGAAACGAGGCAAGAATTCGAAACATCTGAGAAAGAAGAGGAAATAGTAATGGCAGCCAAAGATTGGAAAGTGTTGAGGGACTTTGCAACCCCCAAGGTGACTGAACTGCAGTTAAGCATCACCAGGCCAGCAATAGCAGCAAATACATTCGAGATTAAGCCTGAGATGATACAAATGATTCAGAATTCAGTTCAGTTTGGGGGATTTGCAAATGATGATTCGAACGAGCATCTAGTCAGCTTTCTGGAAATGTGCGACACATTTAGGTTTAATGGAGTTTCAGATGAGGCGGTGAGACTTCGATTGTTCCCATTCTCTCTACGGGACAAGGTGAAGAGTTGGTTGCATTCCTTACCATCCGATTCAATAACATGGGAGGATTTAGCTCAAAAATTCCTCGCAAAATTCTTCCCACCGACGAAAACTGCGAAGATGAGGAATGAGATTACAATGTTTGAGCAGCAACATGGGGAGTTGTTATATGAGGCATGGGAGAGATACAAAGAACTGCTCAGAAAATGCCCACATCGTGGATTGCCCTAGTGGTTACAAATGATCACTTTTTACAATGGACTACATGGGAATCTCAGGACAAGTATCGATGCATCATCAGGCGGAGCGTTCATGGCTAAGAGTTACGAGGAAGCCTACGAATTGATTGAAACCATGTCAGCTAATAACTACCAGTGGCCCACAGCAAGAATGACACAGACCAAGGTAGCTGGGGTATTGGAAGTAGATAGTATGACAGCGATGCAAGCACAGATAGCTGCAATGTCAAAGAAGTTGGAGCAAATGACAACAACACAAACACAACAAACACTGTAAGCCCCGCAAGTGGCAATAGTATATGAGTTGTGCGCAGGAGAACACCCAACGAAGCAATGTGCAATTAATCCAGCAGCTGTGCAGTTCATCGGAAATTACAACAGAATTCCTCAAAACACATATTAGAACACATACAATCAAGAAAATAGGAATCATCCGAATTTCTCATGGAGCAACAACCAGAAAAATCAAGCTTCACGATAATCATACCCTCAAAGTTTCCAGAATCAGCAACAACCAGTTCAATATCAAGAAAGAAAACCCGATTTGGAGGAAAAGTTGGATAGATTCATGGCTACCACCGAGTTGGCTATAAAAAATCACACCTTGCTTATGAAAGCACAAGAGATGTCAATCAAGAATCTAGAGAATCAGATGGGTCAGATGGTGCTGGCATTGAATAGTAGACCACAAGGGACATTACCAATTGACACCGAGAAAAATCCTAAGGGTAATCACGAGTAGTGTCAAGCCATTATGTTGAGAAGTGGAAAACAACTTGTTGGTCAAGAGCCAGAATTTTCGGTTACAAAGGAGATTGAACCAGAGACAGAAAATAAAGTGTGTGAGATAAAGCAAGGGAACAAAAAAAAATAGAAAATAACAAACCAACTGTTTATCCCCCCCCACCATTCCAGCAAAGAGTTCAAAAACAAAAGTTAGACAAGCAATTTTCAAAATTCTTGGAAGTGTTCAAGAAACTTCAAATTAACATACCATTTTACAGAGGCCCTAGAACAAATACCGAGTTACGTAAAATTTATGAAAGGGATTTTATCAAGGAAAAAGAAATGGGAAGATTTTGAGACTGTGGCATTAACAGAGGAGTGTAGTGCGGTATTACAGCAGAAATTACCACCAAAACTCCAAGACCCGGGGAGCTTTACTATTCTATACACGATTGGTGAGATGCATTTCAGCAAGTGTTTATGTGATTTAGGGGCGATTGTAAATCTTATGCCGTTGTCAGTATACTTAGAATTGAGTTTGCCCGAGCCAAGGCCTACAAACATCTCCCTACAGTTGGTGGATAGGTCAGTCAAGTATCCAAGAGGCATAGTAGAGGACATCTTAGTGAAAGTGGATAAATTTATATTCCCCACGGACTTTATCATTCTGTATTTTGAGGAGGACAAGAACATTCCAATTATCCTAGGGAGACCATTTTTGACTACAGGGAAAACACTCATTGATGTATAAAAGAGAGAACTCACTATGAGGGTCCAAGATCAAGAAGTGAAATTCGGTGTGTTTAAAGCCATAAAATTCCATATGGACGAGGAAGAATGTTTTTACATGGATCTAATTGAGCAAATCATTAGTGATGACATGAGAAAAAGTTTGGTTAACGATCCGTTAAAAACAACATTATTGGGAGATAAGAGATCGATGCTCCAGAATTGGTGAATTACCTTCAATTACTAGACTCATTGCCACGAGTACCAAGATTCAGAACACCGTTTGAACCACTGTACACAGAGGAGGTAACCGCAAAAAAATTGAAACCATCATTGGAAGAGCCACCAAAGCTGGAACTTAAGCCACTTCCTAAGCACCTCAGGTATGCGTATTTAGGCAATTTAAATTCTTTACCATTATTATTTCAGCTACACTTATCGAATTGTAGGAAGAAAAGTTGCTGAGGGTGCTTCGGGAACACAAATCAGCCATTGGATGGACAATTGCTGATATAAAGGGAATCAACCCTTCATTTTGCATGCACAAGATCTTGATGGAAGATGAGGCAAAACCAACGGCGGAACAACAGTGGCGGCTCAATCCAATTATGAAGGAAATGGTAAACAAGGAAATTTTAAAATGGTTAGACGTTTGCATCATCTATCGGATTTCCGACAGCAAATGGGTTAGTCTAGTCTAGTGCGTACCGAAAAAAGGAGGAATGAAGGTGGTGCAGAATAACGACAATGAGTTAATCCCAACTAGAATAGTGACGGGTTGGCGGGTTTGCATGGATTACAAAACATTGAACAAGGCAACCCGAAAAAGACCATTTTTTGCTTCCCTTTATTGACCAAATGTTAGATAGATTGGTGGGACATCAGTATTACTGTTTGTTGGATGGGTATTCGGGCTATAACCAAATAGTCATCGCTCCGGAGGATCAAGAAAAGACCACATTTACATGCCCTTACGATACATTTGCATTCAGGAGGATGTCATTCGGGCTATGCAATGCACCGGTAACTCTTCAAAGGTGTATGATGGCAATTTTTTCGAACATGGTGGAGAAAAACGTTGAGGTATTCATGGATAACTTTTCAATTTATGGGGACAGCTTTGATAATTACTTGAAGAATCTGGTCATGGTTTTGCAAAGATTTAAGGACACGAATCTCGTACTAAATTGGGAGAAATGCCTTTTCATGGTTGAAGAGGGCATGATTTTGGGCCATAAGGTATCGACTCAAGGGCTGGAAGTCGATAAAGCGAAGCTGGAAAGAATTGAAAAATTGCCTCCACTGACCTCAGTGAAGGGTATTAGGAGTTTCTTGGGACACGCTGGGTTCTACAGGAGGTTTATAAAGGATTTCTCTAAAATTGCAAAACCCTTATGCAGTCTTTTAGAAAAGGATGCAACATTCAGCTTTGATAAAGAATGCAAGATGCGTTTGATTTATTAAAAAGGAAATTGACTACAACCTCTGTTATAGTTGCACCGGATTGGAGCATGCCATTCGAGCTTATGTATGATGCAAGCGACTTCGCGGTTGGGGCTGTTTTGGGTTAGCGGAGAGACAAGGTGTTTCACGCTATATACTACACAAGCAAAACACTTACAGAAACTAAAATGAACTACACAACCATAGAAAATGAATTACTTGTCGTGGTATATGTGTTTTAAAAATTTCGTGCTTACTTGATCGAGACTAAGGTGATAGTCTATACAGACCATGCAGCGATTCAGTACTTGGTAGCGAAAAAGGATGCCAAGCCACGCCTTATATGGTGGATTCTCCTACTGCAAGAATTTGATTTAGAAATAAAGGATAGGAAGGGGATGGAGAACTAAGTAGCTGATCACTTGTCAAGGCTGGAAAACCACATGAATGAAAAAGATGACAAATGTGAAATCAATGAATCATTCCTGGATGAGCAACTGTTTGGGATATCAACGGAGATTTTGTGGTATGGCGAATACGCAAATTTCGTTGTGAGCAACATTTTACCACCTAACCTCACAAGGCAACAGAAAAAGAAATTTCTTCACGACGTGAAATGGTACATGTGGGATGATCCATATTTATTCAAGCAGTGTGCCGACAAGGTGATTCGAAGGTGCGTACCATATAGCGAAGTGAAGAATATTCTACATGAGTGTCACTCATCGACGTATGGTGGGCATTATGGGAGTGAGAGGACAGCGGCGAAGGTACTATAATGTGGTTTTTATTGGCCCACATTATTCAATGATGCCCACCAGTTTTTCAAACAATGAGATAGATGTCAAAGGGTGGGCAACATTTCGAAACTTAATGAGATGCCATTACAAACGATTCTTGGAAATTTTTGACGTATGGGGTATCGATTTCATGGGACCATTTCGCTCATCCTTGAACAATCAATACATTTTACTCGCCGTGTCAAATTGGGTTGAAGCTGCAGCTCTACCAACAAACGATTCCAAGGTGGTCCTCAAATTGCTTCAAAAGAACATCTTCACAAGGTTTGGCACACCAAGAGCAATTATAAGTGACGAAGGTAGTCACTTTTGCAATAAATTGTTTACTACTCTTTTGGCCAAGTATGGGGTGAACCACAAGATAGCTACATCATATCACCCTCAAACTAGTGGACAAGCTGAGGTATCGAACAGAGAAGTCAAAAGGATATTGGAGAAAGTGGTAAATCCGAGTCGGAAAGCTTGGTCAATTAAATTTGACGATGCTCTATGGGCTTACCGAACTTCATACAAGACGCCACTCGGGATTTCACCATATCAATTTTTGTATGGGAAGGCATGTCATTTACCAGTGGAACTACTAGCATAAGGCATACTGGGCAGTGCAAAAACTTAATTTTGATCAAAATATTATAGGAGAAAAGAGATTACTTCAGTTGAATAAACTCGAAGAGTTTCGCCTTTATGCCTATGAGAATGCCAAAATATACAAATTAAAAGTAAAAAGATGGCACGACCAGAAAATTTTGCGTCAAACATTCGAGTCAGGCCAATCAGTACTTTTATTCAACTCAAGGCTGCGTTTGTTCCCTGGAAAGCTTAAATCAAGATGGTCGGGACCATTCACAGTCAAGCAAGTATTCCCTCACGGTGCAGTTGAAATTTACAGTCGCAATCCACTCGAAACATTCAAAGTCAATGGACACCATCTAAAGCATTACTGGGGTGGAGAAGCTAACACTGACGTGATTGCCATCACATTGGCCGACACAACTTAAGCAGGAAGTAGTCAGGCTGAACGACTTAAAATCAAGCGCTCATTGGGAGGCAACCCAATTTTTAGCTCTTTATCGTATTTTTCATTCGTATTTGCTTAATCATAGTTTTAGTAATTTACTAGGTAGAAGAATAAAATAAAATTCTCGTTAATCTCTCCACAACATAACATGACATCAAAGACTCACTATTTTTCATGTTTCATGTCATGAAGGCTAGGAAAAGGATCATCAAACGAGTATATGGAAGCAAAGTGAGCTAAATTGAAGCAAAACATGAAAGCCAGACAGTGACCAAGCCCGCCGGGGCGGGTCCTAAAAGCAATACAACCCCCGCCGAGGCGGGGGTCCTCAACATCAGAAATCAGGGGCCTAGCCCACCGGGGTGGGCATTCCTAGTTCATTACCCCCCTTCGGGGTGGGGGTCTTGGAATGTTGACAGACGTGGCAGTTGGTTGGCCTTCTCTCCTTCCCAACAACCTCCCACTTTTACACTTCCCCACTACTCTATAACCACCACTCACTTTCCCCACATTCCCAAGACTTCATTACTCCTCTACCTTTCCACCTCCTCACTCCACCAATGCTAGCCTACCTTACCCATCTATAAATACTACACAAACTCTTCCACGCTCCTCCACCATACTTTATAAAAGTAAAAAAGAGAGCATAATTGTGAGCTAGAGAGATACTATTGAAAAGTTTGGGGGAGAGTTAGGGCAAAACTAGCAATAGGGAGAAATGGCTTCATAATCATCATCTAAACGCCAACGGGGGGAGAGTTCACGTCCATCCCAACCTATGTCGATCGTCAAAAATTTGCAAGTGCCACCGCTGCTGATCGGTATGACTATATGCTCACCAAAGCCCTTACACCGGAGCGGGGGTTGACACCGGATCCTAATGATGGGGAGCTCATGCCGTAAATTTACCAAAAAGGATGGGTAAAATTCCCCGAGGAGCCGAAACCAGTAGTTGTCCACATTGTCATGGAGTTTTACGCAAATGCGGTGGACAAGGAACCATTTCAAGCATTTGTGCGAGGACGGTTGGTTCCGTTTAGTGTCGACACCATCAACACATACTACCAACTGCGGGTGCCTCGTCATTGACAGTATGAGTACCTTCGTGATTCTAATCCTGACTGGGTTTCCATAATCATGGAGATGACAAAACCTGGGAACGTCATGGACGAAAGGGCGGAAGGGAGGCACCGTGTTCCCCAGCAAGACCCTTAGCAGGTATAGAAAAATTTGGTATGCCTTCATCTACGTAAAATTACTTTTGTCCCAACATACCTCAGACTGTCACCAAAGAGAAGGCGTTGATGTTGTACGCCATTGTGCAAGATTTTATAATTGATATCGGGGCTATCATTTGCTTCTCCATCCTTCGGTGCATACGTGGGAATTTTTCTGGACGCTTGCCACACCCATCACTCATATGTGGGTTGTGCCGTCAAGCAGAAGTTAGATGGTTTGATGACGAACCCACTCAAATGCCGCTCACACTACTGGATTCAAGAATGATAGCGCGTTACTCTGTATGGGCAGGAGGTGAGTCACACCCACGTGGAGTGGGGTTTATTTTTTCGGTCATCATCGGAAGACGATGTGGATGCTATAGAGGCATCAGGGGATGATGATGATGTAATGGGCAATCAAGGAGACGAAGAGATACCGCAGGCCGAGGCTATATCCCGATCTCCATTCCTTGAATTACAAAATCAAATGAGTGCACACACCAAGGAAACTCGTCGGGAGATGCGCCGATTGGCAATGAGGTAAGATCACATGTTCGACGCTATGCACACAACCACCTCCTCCAGCTTAAGCATTGACAAGGAAGTCCTCGAGTACTTATTTTGATCAATTATCCAATGAGGACATTGTATTGTTTAAGTTTGGGGGATTTTAAATTCATGTTTGCATGCATTTTAGCTTTTAGGATTCATTTTTAATTTTGGTCAAATTAAATTTTTGTATTGCATTTTATTTTTAGTATTACATGATAGCTTAGGGCATTCATGGTAGCTTAGGGTTTGCATAGTAGATAATAGTGTAATGCAGTTGTTATCCGTATTATGTTATTCACATCTATAATATATATATATATATATATATATATATATATATATATGTTAATTAGTAATTATTGTGTTGTTTTAAGTTCATCAATGTTGTGTTTTATGTTATTGTGGGCCTATGATGTGATTGTCAAATAAGTAGTAAATACAGTATTGAGTATTAGAACTAGGACACAATGATCGTTTATGAATCGAATCTTTAGTTGTTTGAAACTGGTATAAAAGGATAACACGTTTAACAAACATATGTGTTAATTGGTTAAGTTCAAACCGGTACCTAAATGGTCTCTATAGGATAATGTTAGAGTGAATGATAAAATGACAAGGATGGCTGGTAAAGGCTAACGTTAAGCAAGAACTTAAGTTTGGGGGATGTTATGTGGGGTATATAAGCTTATGAAAAAAAGGTATGAATAAACACCGTAGCGTGCTTGTCTAGTTTTGTGGCCTTTGTTACTTGAGCAAGTAAGCCCGAGGGGATTGTCTTTACACCTAGTGCCCTAAGGTCTTAATGGTCTGGGAGTCGTTGGTCGAAAGCTCGTTAAGGTAGCATTGAAAAGCCTAAGGGAATAAGATATTGTATAGCTATGTGATATATATATCTAAAAATAAATAAAAATAAAATGAATAAGACTGGAAATAAGAGCAAAAAGCCACCGTAGATGAAAATAAAGCATAAGTACCTCGCGTAAACCCTTGAGATTTATGATTGCTTGATTTTAGTTGGAACTATCTATTTTTAAAATTTTTAAGTTTATGCTGCATGATTCCTTCTAAGAGACTGGTTATGTTTTGAATTTGGGTTAGTATTGGTTAGCATGGATGTTATGTTACACACACACACACACACTATACAAGTGATGATGGCTTGAGATTCGAGGATTAAAGTGATTTGTAGATTGGTTTTTGATGTTTAATATTGTATAGTTGCTTATTTTCGCTGAGGCCGTTAAGATAATTTTAATTCTGCGATATTGTTGGATTTGATAGCATATAAGTAAATTTGTATTCATATCATTGCATTGCATGTAGTTGATTTGTGCTCGAGGATTAACACGGTTTAAGTTTGGGGGATTTTGATAAGTGTATTTTATATACGCAATTTAATATCCAATTCATGCTTATTTGTTGCTAATTTCTTGTGATCATGTTCAATTTCACTTATTTTGTGTTATTTCATGTGTAGGATTGGTGATTGAGGCATTTTACGTACAATTGGTGATATTCGGTGTGATGGGAATCAAATGGATCATATTTAGAAGTAATTTAGAATAGCAGCAAAGTCAGATAACAGAAGGTACCCCAGCCGGGGCGGGCATTGACAACTTATATACCCCCGCTGGGGTGGGGGGTCTTCTAATTCAGTTAGCAGAAACAAAGCCCTCCGTGGTGGACGTTATATAGCTATACACCCCCACCAGGACGGGGGTCTTCATTCGAGCAAAATAGAAGGCAAACCCACTGGGGCGGGCGTTCATAGTATACAAACCCCCGCCGGGGCGGGGGTGGAAAATGTTGAGTGTCCTATTTAGGTTATAATTCCTCTTGAGTACGAATTTTAGCTTTTTGCATGTCAGTATAACTCTATTGGATAGAAAATTCGGCTAGAGTTGGAGGCTAGATATTGATTACTCTATCAAAAACAACAAGAAGTATTGAGAGAGGAGATATTACGAAGATCTAAGCTAAGTTTTTGATAGCAAGTGTGGAGGAGTATTTCGAGGAGTTTTACAAGACGGTTACAATCCTAGTCTACGTGAAGGGTGTTTTCTAATATTCTTTGTGTTAGATTATTTATTGTAATTGGAAGAATGATTTCTATGATTTATTCAGTGTTTATTTTGTTTATTATGAACTAATTCACATTTTAGGCTTGTGATGGATCCTTAAGTGAATCGATGATTTTGTAAACTTTGATTTCCAATTTCATAAGCTATCTCCAGTTTATCTATATTAATTTGTGCTTGAATATATGAATTGCGTGATCACCAATTCTTCGTGGAGTTGGATGGAATCGAGAGAGGATATTCAAATCTAGACTTAGTTAATATAACATGTGTTCAGGATTTTGTTAGTAGCTTAAACTTGATGAGTGTTAAGGTAGAGATATGCTTGACACCGCATGTAATCAGATAGAGAACTTATTCTTCAACCTTCTTCAATTGTAATTCATATAGAGATATAGTGGGTTAGTTGAGTAAGGTGTTTAATGAATTTCTATCTTAATTGTGGATTGAAGTTAATATGGTATTAGTGCATCGAGAGGTGGTTAATACTACGTTCGTGTTCTTGATTAATAAACTGGGATAGTACGCTAAATTGGAATAAAGATGTTGAAATCAAAGTGAAGTTTAGGGTGAAATCGTAAGTCTAATTCTCCATTAATTGTTTGAAATTCAGATTTTGATATTTGTGGTTGTTTTGAGTTAATTTAATTATTCTTAATTTTAGTTTTGCTAATTTAAATTATTGATTTGATTTGTTTAATAAAATTACGGTCAATAAAAGATTGGTAATTGTAAGTTAAGGTATTTGCTAATTTATTTCTGTGGGAACGATACTCAACTCATCACTTTATTAATTATTGACCACGTATACCTGCGTGTTGTGCAGTAATTAGATTTTACCCAACACTTTATGCATGACATGGTTCCATTATTTATTATTCTGTTGGAGCATCCTGTCTGTGACTTACGCATGACCTGGTTCCGTTATTTATTATTCTGTTGGAATAACCTGTCTGTGCGGTCTATCGCATGCCTGGTGATTTCTTTTGTTATTCCATTCTTTATTATACTCAGTTGGTTAAAGTTTTGGCTTTTATACTCCATGAAATTAGTGGAATATCTTTGATATTTGCGCTTCATCCAGTATCTTTTCATGTAAATATTCTTTTGAGCATTCTTGAATTTTACTCAACAAAGCAGTATCATGTTGACAATTTGGACGTTATTGGTTCCTGGATATATTAATTCTTGAACTTGTTTTATTGAATTCTTATATCATTGTCATCATTCTCATATTTATATTATGTTGAAAGTCGTCAGTGGCCTGTAGTGCATAGATGGACTTGGTATGATTATGACCAGGGATTATTTGGTATAATCATGACCGTAATGTTATAAATGATGTGGTAAAAGGCCAATGTCATTGGCCCGTAGTGCATTGATGGACAGTTGTTGACATGATCATGACTATTGATGAATACACAAATATCCTTATCCCGTAGTGCATGAGTAATTTGTGGTTGTGATACTAATGAATATCATTGGTCGTAGTGCAGAGATGATGCGGTTTATTTATTAAGCTGAGTCTCAGCAATAAAAGTGATGAAAAACCTTTTAAATCATAGAAGATAGTAGATTTTATTCTCTACTTGACTCTTTTAATGGATTGCCTGTTTCGCTGCAGTTAAACTTGATGATTGTTATATTATATCAGTTTAACACTGTTAAAGGCTAATGCTAATTTATTATGCATTATCTTAGTCATAATATTTCTTACTGGGCTAGTTGAGCTCACCCTTTTGCTTTCATTGTTCTCTTCAGGAAATGAGAACGTAACAGGGACTAGTCGGGGAACGGAGTGACGGTCCAGATGATAGCATTAGTTGTCCTCACTATTCTATGAAATATTGTGTTAATAAATGTATTGAGGACTTATTTTGAGTTTGAATACTGTCTAGAAGACAATATTTGTATTAAAACTCACAGCTCATGTTGTATATTTAAGATTATATTTGTATTCTATACCATGTATTTGGCAACTCAGATTAGGTGATGTATACCTATTTTGGGGGTGTCACATGAGACATGTAGATCTAAGGAATATATTTGGTCTTAGAACATAACCCCTCAAAATTTTTAAATAAAAATAGAAGGAGAAAGAAAACTATTAAAAATCCTTACCTAGTCTTTAATAGCAACCTTTCTTGTTTTTCAAAGGTAAGTGATGAACTTGGGATGCATGAACTAAGCTAAGCTCTCCTTTTTTTGCTCTCTAAATTTTGGTTCTCCCTCTCTCTTTGCTCTCTTTAGTTTTGCTAGGCGTGGGAGAAAATGAAAGGATGAGAGAAAATAAAGTACTTTGAAATGAGAGTAAACTAAAGAATACTTGCAATATGGAATAGATTTAATTACTCATTCCTTATAATATCCCCCATGCTTTTATTACTCCTTGGTTAAAAGGCTTCACCTTATCTCTTAGGATTATAATTAACCTTAATCTAGATTTCCAACCAATGAAAAGGTGACAACATTATACTATTGTAAGTAGACCTGGCAATCTGCAGTCCAAGCCCACGGGTCGGGCCGGCCCACCAGCCACGGGTCAGGCTTTGGGTTGCAATTTTTTAGCATAATAAAATTTGGGC
Organism: Panax japonicus; assembly: GCA_020205505.1. Classification (NCBI taxonomy): domain Eukaryota; kingdom Viridiplantae; phylum Streptophyta; class Magnoliopsida; order Apiales; family Araliaceae; genus Panax; species Panax japonicus. The sequence goes on from CM035114.1 coordinate 36,679,315, forward strand.
CTTTTTGGCCCGCCCGTTTTTGGCTCGGTCCAGCCCGTTTGGGCCAAACCCAAAAAAATAGCATAAAATAGACACAAAGTGGTCTCGACCCATGAGCCGGGCTGGGCTGTAGAATTTTGGCCCAGTAAAAATTGGGCCTTTTTAGCCCGCTAGGCCCGTTTTCCAGGTCTAATTGTAAGAAAAAGATAAGATTTGCAAAAAAGGAAAGTTGATTAGCAAGTTTTATGGCCATAAAAGGTACCTCAAAAACATCCTATATACTCCTCCTTTTCCCCTATTTTTGATTTATTTTTTATAACCAATTTTTGATTAATCAATGGTCCAAAATGTCCCTAATCAAATGGGCTAAGTATTGGTCTTGCATTTTAATTTCTTTGAGCTTCTTATTTAATTCTTTGGGATATGCAAGTAACCTAGTCCAATACTTTTAATTTCTTTCACCCTAATAGTTTATTTAGGGTTTCTATCACATCTCTTTTGGAATTTAATTACCTACACATGACCTTTTAACTTATAACCTAATTAGGGTTAAAATAAATAAACAATTAAGATGAATAAAATTAACCTCTTAGGTTACTATACATTTTAAATACTATCATTTTTTAGTATCATAACCCTTAGGTTATTTAATTACCTCACCTAATGTATAATTAGGTTATGTGGCTTCCCTTTTTAAATAAATTCATATAATCAGTAAGTATATATATATATATATATATATATATATATATATATATATATATATATATATAGCTATACTCCTTCCCACATGTGGCATCATATATTTACTCACTATATGACACAAAATTTATAATATCAATAATATAATTACAAAGTTACTTAAAATTCTTGGTTATTACATCCCCCACCTGTATATGAATTCCGTCCCCGGAATTACACATAAGGTTACTCTAAAAGATGTGGATAACCTTCCCTCATCTTTCCTTGAGTTCCCACGTTGCTTCTTCAGCATTGTGGTTCCTCTAAAGAACTTTTACATAATGTATAACTTTATTTCTTAACTTCTGCTCGTTCTTTTTGAGTATCTGGACAGGAACTTCCTCGTAGGACAAGTCTTTCTCTACTTGGATTGGTTCATAGGAAATAATTTGCTTATAGTCCAATTTATTTGACCGTAACACTGACACATGAAACACATTATGAATGTGTTCAAGTTCAGGAGGTAACGCTACCTCGTACATCACTTCACCGACTCACCACAAAATCTCGAACGATCCTATGAACCTAGGGCTCAGCTTGCCCTTCTTGCCAAAATGAATCTTTCCCTTCTAGGGAGATACCTTTAGAAATACAAAATTGCCCATGTCGAAGTCCTGCTTTTGACAATGTAGATCAGCGTACTTCTCCTGACGGTCTTATGGTGCCACCAGCCGATTTCTGATCAGCTTCATTGTATATGGGGTCTGCTGCACCATTTCAGGTCCCAACAGTCTTTGCTCTCCAACCTCGTCCCAACACAATGGTGTTTGACACTTTCTTTAATATAGCGCTTCGTATGGTGACATGTCGATACTAGCGTGATAGCTCTTGTTGTAAGCGAACTCTATCAGTGGCAAATGGTCATCTCAACTACCCTTAAAATCCATCACGCCCGCTCAAAGCATATCTTCTAAGGTCTGAATCTTCCGCTCACTCTGGCCGTCAATTTGAGGATGATACGTTGTACTCAACCTCGACTGTGTTCCCATTCTCTCCTGCAAGCTTCTCCAGAAATTTAACGTGAAGCGTGAGTCTCTATCAGACACAATAGAAACCGACAATCCGTGACGTAATATGATTTCTTTCACATAGAGCTTCGCTAACTGCTCCAGATTGTACCTTATCCTGATCTGTAGAAAATGAGCAGACTTGGTCAGACGATCCATACTTAACTAGATTGCATCTAAACCCTTTTGTGTCAGTGGCAAACCCACCACAAAGTCTATTTTGATATGCTCCTACTTCCACTCTTGAATCTCTAATGGTTGACGCAGTCCGCTCGGTCGCTGGTGCTCTGCTTTAACCCGCTGACATGTTCAGACATCAACTGACTCTCTCTTGTACTTCTTGTTTCATATTCGTACATATTGGTCATAATCCCGATCAATATACGTGTGCAAGTATACATGGTCAACAAGTAATACAGATTAAGTAGAGTATCGTTCCCACAAATAATTATTAATAAAGCTTACTAAGCACTAACCCATAACCAACTCAATCTTATTTAAATGATTGATTTGATATTTTATATTTAAACTATGTAATTAACTAATACAAACTACCCCTAGAATGAGACTAGATAATGAAGACTTGATATTAAAATTTCACCTATTGAATCATTTAAATCAACACACTTCTTGTTAAGCCAAATTAATTATACCGGATTGTTAGACGAGAACAGGAAAGTAAAATATAGCCATCTCTCGATGTACCATACCCATATCACACTAAATCCACAGATGATAGAATGAATGTAAACTATAAAGACCGAGAATTTTATACGATTATATATGTATATTTTTAGGAATAATTTTTTTTTTAACATATAAGTGAATATGTGAATTAAATGAGTTAATTTAATTATTTTAAGTTAACTAAGATGAATACTTAATCAATTTGATTAAAGAAAAGTAAGATAAGTGATGTTGAGAATTAACATAACTTGAATGGTAAATTAAAAAGATTTATAATCTTTAAGTGATTAAATTGATATTACTTATAATATAAAGACATTATATGATTATGTAATAACTTATTAAGCCAATTAGGGCTAATTAAGTTAGTAAATTAATGTAACAATAAGGAAAGTCAAGAAATAAGTATATTAAATTATTTAACAATATATATGAAACATTTTGTGTCATATATTGAATATTTGATTAAATGTAAAGAATAATTATTTATCAATGATGATAAATATGTTATGACATATGTAGGAGGTGTATGTGAATATATATATATATATATATATATATATATTTTATAGATGTGTATATACATTTATTTATTATATATAGTGAATTAAAAAGAAAACTTTATAACCTAATATTATATATATAATAAGAATGTGGATTAAATAACCCAAGGGTTGTAGCATTGAAGAATTTTAGTATTTGAAATATATATTAACCTAAGAGATTAATTTTGTTATCTCAATTTATTATTTATTCTGAACCTAATTAAAGAAAGTTTAAATTGGGTTATATAATTAAATTTAGGTAACTGAACATTTAAAATCCTAACAAAGTTACGCATGACATACAAATATTTTTGTTTCATAAAATATTTTGTTATCCTTAACAAGAATCAACAAATTCATGTGTTATTATATATATTCTAGCGCCCCCAAATCCGGGTATCTTCCAACCCGACAGATGGTGATATACTGTACTAACATTCATACATTCATTTAATTGAAAAGCCTCAAAAGAATGAACATCTCTTATATATTATCAAAATAGTATTTACATTGTCCCAAGTTCTAAACCCATTTCAAAGGTTCATTGTCATAATATCAATAACATTACAACAATAACCTATATTATTACATAGACAGCTTAACGATCTACCTTAGCTTTTCCTTTATCCTTATTCGATCCTTCGGGACGTTCAGTCTTAGCTGCATTCATATGGTTCAAGCAAGAATGAGCATAACTAGCTCAGGAAGTATGATAATTTCAATAAACAACATGCTTGACACATACGAATCGTATATCTTCAATAACTGAACAATAGTTATGAAGTACTATTGATGATTTAAAATAGCACTTCATCTTCCTTTCAAAATGTTTTACAATAATAACAATATTCAGTAAAACATTCACTCCGGTCAAAGACCTTGAGCATTTCATTCTTCTTTGAAAAGGAAAACCCAGAACTAAGTTCGTAAGCCTGATATTACTTACGAGCACTTCTAGGTGATCAGGCTATTGTACTCTATGTTGATCAATACTACATTCATTAAACGTATGTACGTTTAATTGGTGGCAACCTTGCGTGCCTGTCGTTTTACTGACAAAACATTTGTTTACCATTTTAGTCTTATTCTGAAAACCATATCAAGTAGTTGACAAAAGATAATAACATTTGATAACAGATGAATAGATTATCAATAATTCACTCAATATATCAAGTCTAGCCAAAAATATTGGCTTTAACTTCATCATACATTAGTTCATGTGTAAGAATACACAAACTTCAAAACTTATTCAGATTGAACTGAGACAAGAGTTAGAATACTTTTCTTTATCATTTGCTACGGTATATATACTTTACGTTCAAGTCTTTCAAGTCTCTACAATACATGATCACATAATGCCTCACATTAGGTCATATATAATCAAGTATGTATATGACAATCTTACCCTTCATCTCAATCTAATTGTGTATTAGATTCATTTACTATTCATTCAGGTTTATCATTATACTTGCATTTACATTTGACTAGGTTATCTCAACCTTTATACAACATCGTTAAGGTTTAACAAAGTTTAAACAATGTTAAGTTATGTTCCTTAAAGTATGTTTACTTTTAAATCCATTACCATTCTTTCTTTGTACTTAGAAATATTCTTCACTATCCTTGTTCTGAGACTGGCACTGAGTCCTTACTTAGTGGGCCGCGCTGCGGCGCCACTCTGCAGTAGGTCCTTAACTGTTCATGGCGCTGCGGCGCGACAAAATATGCTATAGTTCGTGCTGCGGCGTGAGTTTCCAGTACGCTCGGTTACTGTTATGGTGCTGCGGCGCCATCATTTGTACTAGGGTTAGCGCTGCGGCGCCAACTCTGTGCACCAGAAAATTTTTTCAAACTTTAAATTTTGTGAACTTCCCGGATGCATAACTTCTTCGTTATAAATCCGAATTGGGTCATTCAAAAGCCTACGGTTCACAAATTATATAATCTACGTGTTTATGCAAAAATTTTATCTATTTGACTTCGTTTGCTAAAAATTCACCTATTGGTTCATTTTTAATGTAAACGATAAACGTTCGTGAATGTTCAACGCTCGATTCTTCGTTCTAAGTCAGAATTTGATCATTCTCGAGTTCGTAACTCTAAAATGACGAACATGACTTGTCTTTATTGAAAAATAAAATTTTCAAGTTCAAACTCAAAATTTGACTTCTAATCCGAGAATTTCACGAATTCGATGATTATCGTCTAATCGTTCGATTTCCAGCAAATCTTCATTACTTATGATTTGTTCATTACTTTCATTGCATTCAATTCATTCTATAAACATCTTCACATACTTAATACAACAACTTATTTTTATTGTTGTATTTTGACTTAATCTTTATGAGCTTATAACTTATTCAATTATAAACTACTTATAGCTTCATTGCTCGTAACTTATGAAAGTTATAGTCTTTTAATCACCATGCATATATGTTTTCATATACAATTTCATTCTTGTATATACGATACATATACATACAAATTATTTACTTCCATATTACTTCTATTAATAAACTCATTACAAGTTCATAATACTTTCACATAAGTTTATAACTTATGCTAGCTTAAATGACTTATTACCAACTTATGTGGCTTAAGTTCATTACTTACACATTCTTCTTATTTATTAACATCCATGTTCCCTAATCCATCTTTTCTTATCAACCTATCATGTATAGAGATAGAAGATAATTTAGAGAAGAAGTCTTACTTTAGAAGTCTTGGTAAGTAGCTTCTTCTTCTTCTTCTTGCTTATGGAAGTGACTTATTTGTAACTTAAACTCTCTACCAATTAAGCACTTTAAGATGTTTGGATTATTTGAACAATTAACAAATGGCTTGTAAGCCTCCTCTATATATAGATTTTCCAAAGTTAGGGTAATTTGGACTTTAAAACAATCCCACCTCCTTATGCACCTCCTTACTATTCATTACTTGCATGGCACAAAACCTATCCTTTGCTTGGTCATTACTCATTTAACTTGGTCATTACATAACTTGGTCCCCTACATTAACTTGGTCCCCACTTATATTGGTTATCACATATTAACCATATTAGTATGGTTTGCCCCATGGGTCATAGTAATCCATTGGACTTTAATTTAGCTTAGATTAACCTATCTTTTGGGCTTGCATTAATTAACTTGTTCATTAATTAATATTGGGCCTTAACATTTAATTCACTTGGGCTTGTACCAATTGTTAACCAATCTTCCAAGTCCATTAACATTACTTAATACATATACATATTGTCTATGTATTATTCTCATATTATACTTCGTATATAACTTCATTATATACGATATTCCTTCCTTCATACAAATTCGTATAATACTTGGTATTATACTCGTTTTCATTCCCTTGTACAATACCTGAGTATCATACAAGTAATACTTACTTACTAATACTTTGCTCTCCTTAATATTCTCGAATTAAGTCTGCAAGCGAAATATTGCATTTTCCATAACTTGAATATTATTACATAATCCGTCTTACCTTGATATCATTACGTATTTCTCGGAAATTCTAAAAATAATTCCCGAGCAAATACCGATGAATAGTGTTTTTCAAAAAAATTCTCGGAAAACTTTTATTTTCGTCTTGGAAATTCAAACACTTTAATTCCTTCACGTAGCTCAAATACTACGACATTCCAATATCAATAGGTTATAGAATGACAACCATCTTGATATCACATAGAATATGATTTTATTATTATTTAATTTAATAAAATCATTTTATAATAAAATTCGAATTTCTCGGTCGTTACATATATTCAAATCTAATTTAAGATTTTCACTTTTAATTCCATCAAAAATATCAGATTAATTGCTAGCTAGACAATTAATATCTTAAGCACAAAATATAATAATCAACTCAATAGAATCAATAAGTGAAAATAATGTTAATTAAATTATTGAATTGTAAAAAGTTTCATTGTGCCCTTATTGGGAAATTAGTTCATCAGCATAATAAAGATAAGAATATTAAAATTAAATAACATCTCAAGTACAGATAAAGAAATTAAGAGAAGAAGAAAAACTCTGTCAAAGAATCTCCAATCTCTAAGTTCAATCTCCGCCTTGTGTGCTCTCCAATGATATGTCCAAGTCTCCACAAGGTGACTTTCAATTAATTGCAGTCAAAAAATCCCCTTCAACAACTCCCAAAACATTTATTTATATCATCCCAATAAACCCCAAGACAAATGGAAACTATCAATCCTATTACCAGCCGACTTGAAAATAAAGAAACAAAATCAGCAACTAAATCTTTCATACACCACGAACGAGTTCAAATTGTATGATCCTTCCCCTCCACACCATGCTTTAACAGCCACTCGGCTAAATCCCAATTTCTTTGGATCCAGAATCGCTGGCATTGCAGCATTGTAATAATCTGCTTAGATAATTGACATGGGCATGAAGAGCTTCAATCCAAGTTATTTCTGTCTGAAGTAATGTGTTATCGTACTCAGCAAATTTGTTCATCCAAATACGGCAACCAGTTTGAGGGTCCTATTCTTCATTGTTTGAAGTCAAAGTATGTTAAATAAGATGTCGAGCATCAAACTGGTAGGTTTTTTTGGGGTAGAAGTATCAAAGCCCCCACATCAGGTAGTTTCTTCTGTTCAATATCAGACATAAGAAGTTATCATAAATTTTTGCATGAATAACACCTTCTGTTCTGCCTTTTGCTTGCAATTATATCTCTTTTCCAATTAGCACCAAGCATATAGAGACATCAACTTAGAAATTCATCCCAATAGAAACTTAAATTCTTATACTACTAAGATCGGATTCTTCTAATTCAGCCACCGAGATTATGATGATAGGCAAATCACAAAGCCTGTTCCCAAATAAAGTACACTAGAAAAGAACTCCCTCAACAAGCGTTACCCTCCCACTCACCTAAAAAACTAACCCAGAGCTAATGAAAGTGAACTACCATCTCTCTCTTATCCACCCAAATGTCATGTATGAATATACTTCTACGTGACTAAGTGAGTTGTTTATCCATTTCCATTTGTATGTTCCAAGTTTCATCGTTTATTTTCTCAGCTAAGTACCTTCACTGTATTTCAGCATGCTTTGGTTTGGAAGTTACAAATTGTGGACTGACTTCATGAAATCAAAATCGATCCCATAACTGGTTGCTATAAGAGACTGTAGTGTATTCTATTACTGGTGACTAGTTAGTATATAATCTTCCATCACCAGAAGAGGTTCAATTTATGCGATTCATTTTATGCTTGAGGCCTTGTGTGACGCCCCTAAATTCGGGTATCTTCTAACCCGATAGATGGTGCTACACGGTACTACCATTCACACATACATTCAATTGAAAAGTCTCAAAAGAACGAACATGTCTTCTCTATATTCAAAACAATATTACATTTCCCCAGGTTCTTTATAACTCATTCATTCATTCTTGTCATAATATTCAATATATTACAAACATTAACATATACTATTACATAAGTAATCTAAAGGTTCGTCTTCGCCTTGCCCTTATCCTTTCCGGAGCCTTCGGTCCACTCGATCTTAGCTGTGTTCATATGGTTCAAGCAAGAGTCAGCTTGACTAGCTCAGAAAGTACTACAATTCTAATTAACAACATGCTTGAAACATAGAACTCATATATCTTCAATAATTGGACAATAGTTACGAAGTACTATTGATAATTTAAAATAGCACCTCTTTTCATTCAAAACATTTTACAACAACGGTATTTAGTAAAACATCAATTCCGGTCCAAGACCTTGAGCATTTCATAAGTTCTTTTGAAAAGGACGTACCGACACTAAGTCCGTAAGTTCGACATTACTTACGAGCACGTCTAGGTGATCAGCCTATAGTACTCTATGTTGATCAACACTACATTCCTTAAACATGTATACGTTTAAGTTGTGGCTAGGACTGAGCATTCGGTTAATAACCGAACCGAACAACAAATTCGGTTATAACCGATGCCCGAACAAACGCTGTTTTAAGTATCCGAATAAATAACCGAATTTTACACTAACCGAATAACCGAATAACCGAATTGGTTATTCGGTTATTCGGTTAAAAACCGAATTAAAAAAACTAGCAGCAACACAGTTGAGTTCATACTTCCTACAATCCATAAACATAATTACATAATCCATAAACAACAACACAGCTCTTAGCCTCTTACAATCCATTAACATAATCCATAAACAACACAGTTCCTACAATAATTAACACCATAAACATAATCCATAAACATAATATGCTTGAAGCTGCTAACTGATGTTGCCCATTTGCTGAATTGCTGTTGCTGCTGGCCTGATGTTGAGTTCATAGAATGACCATTTGCTGCCCATAATCCATTTGCTGATTGAACCTCCTACCACTTGTCCACTTGCTAGCTGCTGCAGCAGCTGTTGCTGTTCCTGTTGAAGACTTGAACATTCATGTTACCTGATAAACTTAAGCAAAACTGCAAGTCACAAGACTAGAACAACAGAGTCAACAGACCCCATAACTCAAAGGCTAAAACAAGACTGACTAGTGACAGGCACAACATGAAACCAAGCCCAAATCATGGTTGGCAGCCTGGCATACACAGACAGGACACCAAGGTCACAACAACAAGAAATCATGGCTGGCAGCCTGGCATACACAGACAGGACACCAAGGTCACAAGTCACAACAACAAGAAAGTCACAACAACAGTTGCCTAGGGAATCAATGGCCAAAAATTAAATAAGTATACATATTAAGACACTGCAAGTAAGACAAAGACACTGCAAGTCACTAACTCACTATACATATTAAGACACTGCAGCTAGAAAGTCTGCAAGACACTATACATATTAAACAAAAAAGAATGTTATAAAGAATATACTAACTTCTTAGTAAGACACTGCACAAGACAGTCAGATTGAAAAGACTAATTTACCTCATTAATTAAGTTGAGTCGTGGTCCTCGTGGAAACATTGGCATCATTAGTAGCAAGGCTCAACTTGGAAATTGCTGAAAATGAAAAAAATAATTAAACACATTATTTTTATAAATTGATTTATTAGTTCAATAAAATAAACATAAACAATAATTATTACCACACTCAAGTTTGTCGGCAAAGTCATTATCTTCCTCCACATCAATGCAATTCTTCTTTTTAATCCAATCTTGAGCACATATGAGAGCTTCCACCATATGAGGAGACAATGAACTCCTAAATGAATCAAGAATGCGCCCCCCAGTGCTAAATGCGGATTCTGAAGCAACAGTAGATATGGGAATAGCCAACACATCACGTGCAATACGTGCAAGGATAGGGAATCTTGCACTATTAGCTTTCCACCACACCAAAATATCGAAAGACTCATCGGCTTCTTCCACATCTTCACTTAAATATTTGTCCAACTCCGATTTTTCTCCAAGCATCACTCCGGTCCGACGCTTTTTGAACTTATCCATAAGTCTATTTGTATTATGGGATTCCAGTGAATTAGAACCTTGGGATGACAGGTTACTTACATTTGATGTCCCACTTGGCCCACTTTCTTGTGTTGAATACTTTTTTTTGTACTCATTAAACAAATCTTCCATTGCTTTCTTCACACCATCGGCAATCTCTATTCCCGTGGCCCTATTAATTGCTTGATATTCTAAATCCCTATCTTCATTATCAATATCAAAATGAAGATCTACTCCCATACCCTCCAATGGATCGTCAACTTCAATTTCATCATCTCCATACATTTCGTCTAAACCAAATTGAACAAAACTCAACTTAGAACGAGGATCAAGCACAACGGGAATATACAACAACATATTCATCTTTGTAACATTTCCCCAATACTTATCATATTTTCTTTTCATTGCCTTGGCCATTTGTTTCAATTCTCTATCATTGCTTCTTTCCCACTCACTCAACATAATATAAGTTTCACTTATTTCATGAAATGCATTATTTGATGTGACATAAGATGAGCCTGAAATGCGCACAGTGAGATTATAAAAATGTTCTAAGAATCTCACAAACAATTTAGCCCTATTCCAATCCTAGTCCGTTGGAATATCTTGGCCCCCCATCTCTTTTACAAAGCCATGATCTTCAAATCCAAATCGATCAAAAGCTTCTTTGTACTTTAAGGCCAAACTTAACATCAAGTAAGTAGAGTTCCATCTAGTTGGACAATCTAGACTTAAGCCTTTCTTATCTTCAAGGCCACAATACTCAATACAGTCCTTAAATGACTTGAGCCTAGCCGGGGACTGTTTTGCATACTTCACTGCACGCCTAACATTCTCAACAAATTTCTCAATCAACTTCAACCCATCATTCACAACAAGATTAATAATGTGAGCTATACATCTCATGTGAATGAACTTACCACCCAAGACATTGGTTTTCCAAGATGTACATCTCTCTCTCAAGTAAGCAGCTGCCGTATCATTTGAGCTAGCATTATGTACAGTGAGTGTCATAACTTTAGAAAGTCCCCACTCTTTTAGACAAGACTCAACCATTTCCCCAATGTCCTTCCCCTTATGACTTGTGATGGTTCGAAAATTTAAGATTTTCTTATGCAATTTCCAATTATCATCAATAAAATGGGCAGTAACACACATATAATTCAATCGTTGATTGGAAGGCCAAGAATCAGTAGTGAGGCAAACACGTTCACAATATTTTCTGAGGAATGTTTTCAGCTTAATTTTCTCATTATCATACAAACGAATGCAATCTCTAGCAAATGTAAAACGTGAAGGTAACTGAAACCTAGGACATGCAGCTTGCATAAGTCGTTTAAAACCATCTTTCTCAACATGTTTGAAAGGAAGTTCATCTACAATAAGATGATAAGTAACGGCTGCCCTAACAACCTCTTGGTCAAACCTCCAAGTGGTGAGTGTACTCTCACATGCCCCTCCCTCCCCCTCACCCTCTTTAATTCCTACAAGTTGGGGTTGAGCTTTATCCATGTTGATGGGATTTTTTTTACAAGTTCTAAAGTGATTTCTTAAAGCAGTAGTGCCATTTGAAGATGAATCAGCAGCTAATTCTTTTCCACAATAAGTACACTTACCTTTGATGACATTACCATCATTATCTTTAACTGGAATGAAGTGCCCCTCAGTCCACACCTTGGATCTAGGCGCCATCCTCTTTCTTTGCAGCTTTACATTTTCTGATTGTCCCGTACTTTTTGTACTTGTCTCTATATTGGGGGTGGATGTGGGTGTGGGGGTGGGGGTGGGAACACTGTCACCCCCTTCTTTCTCATGTCCAATTACATCAAGGTCATCAAGGTCAGGTTCGTCTGTATCATCCACCATATGCAAATCATTTAAAATACTTCTTGACATCATCTGAAAATTTCAAACAAATTACATTAACAACGAAAGTAAAGAGAGAGAGACTTGAATACTTGAAAGCTAAGATATAATGTATTCTTAATTGTCTGCAAAACATATTATAAACAAGCTTGGATTAATTGATAATCATAAATTAATTAAAGCAAGCAAGCTCAGGGACTAGCAGGGGTCATAACTCATAAGATGATTAAATCATTAAAATATGATATTTATTCCTTAGGTTGACTTGTATACAATTGCTTCAAGAACATTATCATGCAAGCTTTTAACTTGATTGAGCTCATGTAGCCGAAGAAAATGTTAATAACATCAAGCTTCATGACAGTAGTTTTAACCCCAATTGTACAAACAAGACTGCTCTTGATGTTGGCAGACATAATATAATAGGCTTAATAGCTAGCTCAAAATACAATCATCTTCATTTTGCATGCAGAATCCTTGTTCTCCTCAACCTCCTAAGTCTTAATTACCCTCACAAGTAAATTCACAATTTGTAAACAACAAAGAGCAGAAAATCCTACTCACTTTCAAGCTAACCAGAAAAATTTATAATAACAGCTTCCAAGTACACTTAAATAAACAAACAAAACTGACCCTAAATTCATTTTAGGCCAAAAAAAGACCGATTAGTATGTATGTCCTCATCTTCTTAGATCTAACCAAAATAATCTTAGTAATTATTTTACTTGAGAAGAGAAGTAAAGAGAGAGACTTGAATACTTGATGCAGAACAGCAGAAAGTCAGAAACAAAAGAACTCGAAGGGAGGCGATGTCGTGACTTCGTGACTGACTGACTGCCGTAGGTCGAAGGGAGGCGACGATGGCCGATGAGGGACTGACCGACTGAGGGTCGAGCTCGACTTCTCGACTCTCGAGGGAGGCGATGAGGGTTTGAGATCAGAGCTCTGAGCTCGACTGTGTAGTCTGTGTTTAGAAATTAGGATTTGGGAATTTGAGAGAATGGGAATGAGATTGGCTGATTGATGGTTTGAGATCAGGCAAATGAGGCGATGAGGGTTTGCGAACTGCGAAGTGTCGAAATATCAAACTATCAATAACACAAATACACAATTTGTCATTAAGTCATATTATTTTTTTAAGTAGACATGTATTCGGTTTTCGGTTAAACCGAATAGGTTAAAAATAGTATCCGTAAAAATTAAACGAAACCCGTAATATAATTCGGATATAACCGAATTATTATAAATAACCGAATTATTAGAAAATTTCGGTTAAATTAATTCGGTTCGGTTCGGTGTTTCGGTTATATCCGTTTTTTGCTCAGTCCTAGTTGTGGCAACCTCATGTGCCTGTCGTTAAACAACAAAAACATTTTACCATACTCAGTCTTCGTTTGAAAATAATACCAATATAACTCGGTAAACATTAATCATGCTTGATAGAAATATATTATAAGTCTAGCCGAAAGAATTGGCTTTGACTTCATCATACAATACTTCATGCGAAAGAATACATGAATTATAAAGCTTTTCCATACTGGACTGGAACAAGAGTTAGAATACTTTCCTTTAGCGTCTACTTATTGTTTGTCACACATACACTTTAAGTCTCTAAGTCTCTACAATATATGATCATATAACGTACCACGTTAGATCATATATAATCAAGTATGTATACTACTATATCTTACCCTTCATCTCAATCTAATCCTAACTTAGATTTGTTATTATTGGTTCTAACTTTTCATTACATCGTTCTCAATACGTTCATGATTGATTACTTATCTTCAACCTTTAAACAACATAAATAAGGTTTGACAATACCTTACCTTACCTTATTAAGTTCATCAGTTTATTATTACTGAGTTACTGTTCATGCTATACTTATAAACATTCAATAGTGTCCAAAACCTAGGGTTGGCGTTTCGGCGCCACCCATTACTCTTCAAGCCGCGCAGCGGCGCGAGTTAACAGTAGGCAAGTCCCGGACTCGGCGCTGAGGCGCGAGTCTCCTTTGTTACGGCCACGATACGGCACTAGTTAGTAGTTTTCTCAGTCTCAGCCTCGTGCTGCGGCACGGGCTTTAAGGCTGTGAGTCACGCCGCGGCGCGGACTCTATGCCTCAGATAATTTTTTAGATTTTGCAATTTTGCGAAACTCCTGGACGCATAACTTCTTCGTTATAGGTTCAAATAAGCTCGTTCAAAAGCCTACGGTTCACAAATTACATACTCTATGTGTTTATGCAAGAATTTAATCAAATTTACTTCGTTTTCTAAGATTTCACCTATTAGTTCATTTTTAACGAAAATGATAAACGTTCATGAATGTTCAACGCTCGTTTCTTTGTTTTAAGTCAGAATTCGGTCATTTTTGAATCCGCAACTCTATAATGCCAAATATGACTTGTCTCCATCGAATATTTCCAACTTCAAACACAAAATACGACTTCCATTCCGAGAATGTCACGAATTCGACGATTATCGTCCAATTGTGTAAATTCTGGCGAAACCTCATTACTAATCATTCTAAATGGATTTTAATCAACATATGAACATTTCAAGTTACTTATTACACCAACTTATTATCAAAGTAAGTTTTGACTTATTCTTATAAGTTAATGACTTAATCAACTTATTAACTACAAATTCCCTTGCTTATGACTTACTATGGACTTAAGTACATCAATCAATGTTCTCATACCATATTGAATATACTAACATCATATTACAATCATATGATAAGTTCTTCATGAGTTTATCAACTTATTTAGGTTCAAGTTGATTATTCAACTTATTCAGCTCAAGTTCATTTCGTTAGTTCCTAGTAGGCACAATAGATCTAGAAGGGGGCAGGGGGGGTTGAATAGATCCTTTTTAATTTTAAATACATTTCTGGTTTATTTTGTATTGCTAATAATTTAGCATATGACAAACATAAGAATCTTTTCAAGCACAGTGGAATAAGTAAAAGATCCCCTTCATTGATATAATCATAATCATACACACATTGTTCGTAGAGTTAGTTCACTGGTAAGCATTTAAAACATATATAGCAGTTATAGAAGTTAATGTACATAATGTAAATGACATTAAGTAAAAGACACAAGGGGTTTTAAGTGGTTCAGAGACTCAAGCTCCTAAACCACTCTTCTACTTTCAACTAGCAGGATTTCCACTAAGGAAGGGCAGCACCTAAATCACTAAGATTCCTTCAAGGTCAGCAGCCTTGGGACTTTAGTTCACTAAGAACTCTTCAAGGCCAGTAGCCTTGGAACTTCTCTAGTTCCCTAGGAATTCTTCAAGCTCAGCAGGCTTAGAACTTCATATAGTCCCTCCGGACAAGGACCCCTCAGGCCTTGGCTTCTTGTTGTTGTAGTTGTTATTGTTGGTGGTGCTGAGCTTTTAAGATGTCATTAAGCTCTGAACATCTTTTGTACTTAGCAGCTTGGTGTGGTCCTCTTTGCATTATGCATTGAGTATGGACCATATCTTATTTGGTGCAGCTGATCTTCATTCTTTTCTACTTAACCTTATCTAGTATCTGCTTTGCACCATCACCATCTGGGTTTGCTAAGTCTCTCTGCTTTTAGTAGAGTTTGTCTGACACTTAGCAATCCCTGAAACCTTCTTGAATACTTTGCAGATATGGTTCTATACTTGTTCAGTTTTAGCCTTCGGTTCATGGTGATTTGTAGAGTGACTTTCTTGATCTTTTTTATACTCAACCACTTTTCTGAATGCTATCTGTTTGGCCTTCTCGGCTCTCAGCTTGGCTGCCATCATTAGTGGCATTCTCATCTTTATTGAGTGAAGCTTCAATCTGTTTGAGTTCTTCTTCAAAGCTGCTTCACTTCCACCTTGGTAGTCTCACTGTCACTGAGACTTGTTCTGTTTATCTTTGGTGGAACTAGTAAAGTCAACTATAGCATTCACCAACTCAATGATTCTGCAACTTCACAACTCTCTTCTTCAACTCTTGATCTTTGAAGCTCTGTTGATTTATTCTACTTCCCAATCTTCCCGTTGGAAAGTAGCCGTTGAAAGCTATTCAAATTGCTTCGCAGATCTCGAGTTATTTGGTGCAGACTGCAGATGTGACATGACATCTTTTTCTGACTTCCTGTCACTATATCCTGTTGTTTCACCAACCCTATTAGATATGTCACTTTGATGTCTTGGGCAGGTCAATGACATTATTTCACCCTTCTGATATCTCGATCAGAGGTTGTCCTTGCATCGATACTCTCAATAGGCTCTTGTTCGAATATTATTCGTCAGATTGAACCGTTGCCAATGCTTCAGTCTTCAGCTATTCGAACTCTGCGGTTCTGATGCATGTCCTCATGGACCTGATCGTAGTGTTCTTGTTGACTTGTAGAAATACCACCACGATCTTGAGGAATGTTCACTTGATCTTTAGTGTAGAACACCTCTTCCTCTTTTTGTGCAGCGCTTCATTACTTCTGGTTGCCTTGACTGTTCTCAAATACTGATTGCTTGATTTCTTGCTCTGGCCTCATTTGAATAACAAGACACTTTAGATTTGTGGCGTGTCCAGCTCGCTTTCTCCTTGTGATCTCCCGTTCAATTATCATCAGTGGACTGACCCAATGCTTAATCACTTTAGCCTTGTTCTTCAAAGGCTAACCAGTATCTCAGTGTGTACTCCATTAGTTCCTTCTAAGTTTAGCAAACACTACAATCTTGGTTGCTTCCAAGATCATTGTCATATTTCTACTTGACAACTACTGCATATGCTGACTTTCCTTAGTCAGCTACTGAAGTCCTCTTATGATCATCTTGTGGAAGACTTTATCTCGAATGGCTTCATGACTCAATCTTGATGCTGATTGGGTTGGTGCTTAGGTCTTCTGTTAGCTTGCATGCCATTCGTTGAGTTCTCTCTGGCTTTCTTTAGGTGAGATGTATCTTTGCATTACAAACCAAAGACTTCATTTCTTTGGATATTCTGGGAGTGCTCAGTTGTTGAGAATCGTGCTTGCTCTACGATTTTATTTTGGCTTTGTGAGCACATCTGTTAAGGTCTTAGCTCTGCACTCTATGATTCAGCTTCGGCTGTGCAGACACTACGACCTTGAGATCAAATCTTGACACTACGATTTCTGTCGTTGTGTTTGTTGTCTTCATCTGATCTTACTCGACTATAATTTCTGCCTTTGATACGTTCAGTCGAATCTATGATTCTTAGTGCAGTCTAGGATTCTTGAATTGGCTTTAACATTAGTAGACTCTACGACTCCGAATGTAGTCTACGATTCTTGACTGGCTTTGGCAGATGCTTGGTCGGCTCATAGGCAGGCTGTCTCTACGATTCTGAACATGACTTCCTCAGTAGACTACGTCTCCAAGGAAGCTTTACTCGACACACTACGATCCTTCCTTGTCTCTCCTGGCAGTCTTCGAACTCCGAAATCTACTATCTTGCAAACTACGATTCTGCCTTGATAGCTCTCGAGTTATCCTTGACTCTCCTGGCAGACTACGATTTCTGGTACAGTGCTCGACGATCAGACAAGCCTATCTATTACATCATAAGATCAACCTAACACATTTGATCAATTCATTTTAGGTCCTTGTACATATGTTGCTATTATCTATCAAGGCACTTTACAGCTTTTCTTAATGCAAGCATACTTCACATGCTTATTCCTGACAATCTCCCCCTATTTGATTATGACAAAAATAATAAGTGCATATGCATGTTATGAATGGATCATATATACAGTGAGTAGCAAGTATTTCTAAAATAGTTAATTATGAATGTCTTTTATAAAGATGTGGAATGAATTTAATACACTGACATTTTACATCCTGGATCCAGAACATACTTAACTAGTTATAGATGTACCTCTTTGGCTCCATAATTGTTTCCAGGATATCTGTTGATTCCTTTGCTCCTGCTCCCCCTGGGGTGTGGAGCTATTCCTTTCTTCTTTTCCTGGTTCAGGCTCTGGCTCCCCCACAGCCTTAGGCTCCCCCTCACCTGATGAACCATCTCTTTCTTCTGCTTTCACCTTCTTCATCTTCTTGACTTGTTTTCTCCTGCTCTCCTTACTCTTTCTAGAGTGCCTCTTTTTCTTCCCCTTTCTATGCCTCTTTTTCTCCCCCTTTTTGTCATTAATCATTTGACAGAGCTGCTCCATGTTGGACATAAGCTGCTCCATCATGTAGGAGGAGTTACCAACTTCAATCTTGAGTTCTTGTTGGCTTAACTCAAGTTGCATGGAGAAGGACTGATTCATGTTGTCAATCTTGTAAGAGAGGACTTTGAGTTGCTCTTCATTTGTTTTTTGTTGTAGTAACCCCGAATCCGGGCCCCGAATCGCCGCGGACTCGGTACACTAATTCTTTCACTAATTGCGGAAGATATAAACTAAAATTGTTTATACAATACATTACACACTATTCCCCAAGGTCGAGTAACCTTAACTTAATACACATTTCATAAAACATCTATTACACAACAATATTTATCAAATACATTATTACAAACTAGCTGCACTTTATATCCCAAACTGAACTTGGCTTTAATTGTTTCCTGTATCCGAACGCATTCGCCTTATCTGCAATGTTTTATCATGATATAGCAAGGGTGAGCATGAAAGTTGCCCAACAAGTTTATATACAACAATATAACGATATATCATGATTGAAGAGTATGAATAATGAGCTTGCTATAATTCATCAATATAATTGAGAACTAGCATGAACAAATTTTTTGACTGAACAAGTATTATACATGAACAAACATTTCTGAGCCAACTGGTAATGAAGGTGATCAGCCTTTCATACTTGACTTATACATGCAAGATGTACTGAGTACAAATTTCATGGCAATCAGCAATGATTAACCATAAGCTTGAAGAAACTACTCTTATTAGATTTAAGTAAAAGAAACTTGCCTGAACCGTTGATTACCGCAACGCAATTTATAACACATTATCTCGAAGACCTAATATTAGTAATATAGATCTCCAATATTAGAATAATATCATCACAGTATAATACTGTTATATTTATACACACAGAATAACCTAAACACATTACCACATAAGCCTATCAATCTATACAACACATAAGACATAACATCAAGTCAAACTATTTCAGTCTGACTTGAAACCGACATAATTTTAACATCCCGACGGTCTAGTCGGACTTTTATTGAGTTTAAGTTCAATTAAACTCTTCCTAAACACTTAACCATTAACACAGATAATTTCTAATCAGACAAAACATTTTAGCAACCTGAATTCCATTTCAGCAACCTGAATTCACTATTCTTCTTCACGAAAATTCCAAATCAACTTATTATTTTTCTATCCTTTGGTCAAACATATATACAAGTATTTCATACACAAAAATTATTTTTCCATAATTTTCCAACTTCCTTTGATATTTTTCAAAAATTAATTTCTAGTGCGTAGCTTAAGAAAATAGCTACCTCGTGCTTAACTCCAAACATTCCCATCTCTTGGTATAACCTTATATATGTTAACGTGATGCTCCATTTTAAATTTCGTAGCAATCGGAGTTGTAGAACTCCGTTTATAGCGATTTCCGTTGGAAAATCACAAAAATTAGAACGGTCATAACTTGGTCGTTTTAACTCGGAATCAGCTCATATTTGAACACGAGCTACATAATACCATATATTTTCATTTTCCAAAAGCCTGGAATTTTTCTCATTAAATAAATGTCCAAAATAGCCCCCAGAAAATTTTTGGCAGCAACTTTTTGTCATTTGGCAGTTTTACAGTCCTTTACCAAAACTTAAATAGAAAGAAATCTATAACTCCGATTAATGATCCGCCAATTTTTTTGGGTTCGTATATTTCCGAAATACAGTTTTCATCTATCACAATCCATATTTGGACATGTTAAGCTCCCGGAATTTAGCCCGAAAATGGCTGTTAAAAACTGTCCTTCTAACAGTTTTTCTTATCTTTGAATAGTTTGAGAGAAATCCCATAACTTGTTCAATATTCAACCTAATTAAGTAATTCCAAAGGAATTTTATCCCTAACACATATATCTAGCTCCACAAACTGACCATACTCGAAAATTCAAAGTAGAATGAGAGATAAGATAATTTCCATATCATGCTTGGTTTCTCCAAAAATTTTGTTTTTCGCAGTTTTGATCATGCTTCTTCCGAACGTCATAACTACTTCATCCGGAGTCGGAATTAGTCCGTTTTGGAGTCTATGGAAAGCTTATTTAGTGTACTACAACATATCACAAGTCCAGAATTTTTAGAGCAACCTATCAAATCCGGAATTTTCCTTTTAGAGACAGCAGTCCACTAGATTTTTTTTTCTTTAAGGTTTGAAAACTGTTTTGCTTTTCTTGTTTTTATTAAACTTTTAATACTCAAAATAGTTAGATCTAAGCATAACACACCATTTAACAAGTAGATCTATAGTTCTCATGTTCAAGATCATAAACTTCATGGTTCAAAATAACCAAAAATCAAATACATAAACTAGTTAGGATTTTATACCTTTTGTGATAATCCTCTTGATTTTGATTTCTGATCCGCATGATCTGTTATTGATGGGTTTTTACACGATCCTAACTTAGTTTCTCACAATTTCACACTCCAAGATCCGAAATATAGAGAGAGATGGGACTTGGTTGTTTTGCAAAATAAAATGGAGCTTTTCTCTCTCTTTCTAGTCTTTTAAATTGATACAATGTATCTATACATTGCAAGGTGGCATGCTAGATATAAAAGTCACATGCCAAGGTAGGTTTAGGTTTAGGTTTAGGTTTAGGGTTGGTGAACAACCAAAGGTAATGCAAGATTTGCACTCCAACTTAATTAATTACAAGAGGGTCATTTTGGACTTTTCCTTTTATTTCTAGAATTTCCATTTGTTGCAAACCCTTAGGATTTAGGTTTTGAGCAATCTAAGATTTAAGGTTTGAAAAACTCTTAGGGTTTAGGTTAGGGTTAGGGTTAGTTCACCCACCCAAGATCATGACAAGATCTACACTCAACTTATTAAAAAAATGTGACAAAATGGTATAAATGACATTTCCTTTTATTTCTAGTCTTGCCACTTGACCCAATATCTTCCGATATCTCTTAGATTGTTTGAAATCTTGGTGAAATAAAGTGGCTTCTGTATGCATTTGACACCTAGCAATCTTGTACATATCTTTACAAATTGTGGCTCAATTTATTACATGCCACCCTCTCTTTTCTTCCCTTCCATAACCGGCCATGTAGCATTACTAGATCCCACTAATTCTTACTCTTTCTCTCCCACACTAACCACTAAAGCTTTTCTTGCAAGAATGTCCATAAGTATTGGCAAAATAATAAGATGACACATAAGAGGAGTAGGTGGGAGTTGGTGGAAGAGTTGGTAACCAACTTTAGACAAATAAAATACCAAAATAAATCTTAGTCACATGCTCAATCTTTCCTCCTTTTTCCTTCTCTATCCATCGACCATGTAAATCAATCATAGTCCAACACTTTTACTAATATCAGATGTCCGTCATGCCCTTCCTTCAATTCGGCTTATCAATAACAATATTCGAGCTACTCAATTAATGTATTGCTTGGGCCTCTAACTAATTTCATTGGCCAACACTTGGGCTATAAAATATATATAATCCAATACCTTAAATTCTTATCCAACCCAAATAATTTAATTAGGGTTTTTACTTCCTCAATTATAACACAAATTCTTACTCATGCACACTTATTTCCTTAACCCAGTTAGACTTGCTATAATTAGGTTATAAAATTAATCATTTGATACATAAATAATAAATCTCCTAGAATTAGTAAGTATCCTAAATACCATAATTCTCTTTTTCCATAACCCTTAAGTTATTAAATCCTTCATTCCTAATATATAATTAGGGTTACACTAGTTTCTTTTGTTTGTTTATATAATAAACAAACCATCACATAATGTTCATATTCCTTACACGCAACTTTTTAACCCTTAGGGTTTAATACTCCGTATTAGGATTCCCAAATTAGGGTTTAAATTCTCGATACTGAAATTAGGGTTTCTGAACATATCGCTAGAGTTTTCTAACTTAATTACCATATTCATATCATGAACTTAGGGTTTCGGATTCCCGAAACAGAAACTAGGGTTTCCAGAACCGATTTCTAGAGTTTCTTATTAGACGTTAGGGTTTTCGAACTGAACGTTGTCGTTCTTAATATACGATTAGGGTTTGACACATATATAATTAGTATGGTCAACCCATGACCCTTAACCACATTTTGAACACATACACAACCATACACACAAAACATATTCTCATAAATCCTTAATCCTGAATAATTCACCTATATCCTTCACCAAATTTTGAAATCCTCAAAATTCAATCCCAATAACATCAAACGCATACACTCATTTTTTGTCTAGGTCTATTATTTGACCTTAAATCAATCATTTAAGATTTTCATAAATTGTCTAATTTCTCGGGTTGTCACATTTGTGCTAGTAGAGCTTCAGCCTTTTGATCATGTAGAGCCTTGAGATAAATGTGATCTCTTTCTCTGATTTTGAGGGATACATCTGCCATAGTTTCTTGGAGTCTATCTTGAACTAAATTATCTCCAGCCGTTGTCACTCTCTTTGATTCTTAATGGATTAGAGATATCTTCTCAATCAGTTCATCAGAGTTTTTCATTAGCTCTTGCTTCATAGAGACTTCGTCATTTGGTTGGGCAGTCTCTTGCTGAACACCAGATTGGACTCTACGATCTGCCTCTTTGGACAGATTTTTGAAGGTGTTGAGAATCTGAAGAATTGTTGAGTTCCAATCACTGGTTGAGGATGCAGGAATGTTAGATAGCTTTGTTTGGACAGATGGAGACATCTGATTCTTGACTTGATCATTATCAGTGGTAGACTGAACAGACTCTACAATCAGTGTCTTAGCCAAATTCCTTTTTCCATCAGAGTCCATTATATGATCATAAGGAATATAATGGTTTTCAACATGTCGGTAGATCTTGTAGTGGGGCTTGTTGTTGATCATCATGGTTGCAAACTTCTTAACCCTGGGGAAGTTTTGTGATACCAGTTCCAAGTTTGGAAACTGAGAGTAGCACCAACTGAAGTAGCTCTCATCAGCATTAGTATGTGCCTTCAACCATGGCATCCACGGGAAGAACCATCTCATCAGAAGGTCTTCAGAGTCATACAGTATTGTTTTGCAGTCTAATTCCATGTTTTTCCAGTTGTGAAGTACTTCATCTGTGGTCATTCTTACAACTTGAAGTTGTTCATTTCCTTGATTTATCCATCTTGTTGGTGGTTCTGCTGGTGGCTCATCAAAGACTTTCACTACAATTCTTTCGCTAATTCTGGCTAGAGAGAGAACATGATAATATTCTAGTTCCTCGTATTCATCAATAGATTCTTCTTGTTGAACTTCATCTTCAGAATCCTCTTCAGCAATGGCTTCCTTGGAATCATCTCCTTCAATGCTGGTCTTATCTTTGACATTCTCTCCCCCTAATGTTGATTCATCATTACTTAGTTCAATGATTTTAGTAGATTGATCATTTCTCCTTCCAGAGGCAAATTGAGCTATCAATCTGTGACTCCTTCTTCTTCTTGGAGGTTCAGTTATGGGTGAAACAGATGCATCTTGTTCTTCAGATTCTGAGGTCTTTGAGTCAGCAGACAGGCTCTCTTGATTTTCATCATTGACAAGGGCAGGTGTTTCTTTTTTGAATTCATCATCTTTTGAGCCATCATGAAGGCTTGTTGGAGCACTTGCATTTGGAAATTCCGATGGGTCATTTTACAGCTTCTCTTTATCTTTTTGGGTTTTCAATAATAGATGTTTGTTCTCCTCCTGCTCCTTGTTTCTTCTTGTCAGTGGAGACATGTCTTGAAGAAGCCTCTGCATTCTTCACATTTTTAGGCTTCTTCTTTGCTGGTGTTGCAGCAACTGATGCAGAGTCATCAGACTCAGAGCTTTCCACCTCATTTGCTTTTCTCTTCTTTGCAAAGAATTTTCTACTGACTCCAGATTGTGTTAGCCTTCTGTTTTCCTTTGGGTTTTTTCTTCCAATTTATAAATAGTTGTGGTGACATTACTTTTTGCACATTTAGAGGTTCTCCCTCATCATCCTTGATCTTGCTTCCCAGCTTCTTCTTTATCACAATGTTCAGTAGTTTTCCATGAAATACTTTTGTAAGTAGTTTGTCTGTAGATTTCTTCAACTCAACTTTTTCTATCCATTTGGATATTTGGTCGAACAGGACAACTCCAAAGTTGATTTGCTTCTTCGGAACTATGGCAGACATAATCTTCAACTGTTGATCCAGTACAGTGTCGTGTGCAGTGTCTTTGCACAGTATACATTTTCCCACTATCTCAGCAAGGAACTCGAATTCCTCTGGAAACTCCTTTTTCTTCATGTCCTTCAGACTAGGGTATCTTTGGTACCCCATAATCTCCTTTGCTTTCTCAATGTCAATCTCATCAAGGTTTTTCAGTCCTACGTTAGGAAAATCTAGGCATTGGTTGATATCAGATGATTTTAGTTTTAGAGACTGACCTTTAACCTTGGTTGAAAGAGTTCCGGCATTTACGGATGCATTTGAGTAGAATTCCTTAACCAGTTCAGTGTCTACTCGAGTGCTTGCCTCAAGACATTCTGAGAATCCAGCTTTTTCACGAGTTTAATAATGTCTCTAAACTTCTTTTTGAATTTCTCAAATAACTTGGTTCTGAGTTGAATGCCAGTGATTACTCTTCAATCTTCCATTTGAATGATTCTAGGAATATTGATATTGATTCAGGGAGATTTATGAAGTATGGCTGATTGTGATTTGAACTCTGGAAGTTTTAGTGGTTTGGCTTCGAAGAGAATTCTAGGGTTTGAAAATGGGAGGGAGAGAGGTTTAATGAATTTTGGTAACTATTTGTGGATTTGAATCTGTCTTTATGACAGTTCCATCTGACTCTACATACACTGTGACATGTCACCCAGTCATTGGTTACACGTTGCCCAGTAACAAGCTGTAACTCCCTAGTAAATTGTCAGTTAGTTGTCTCTTTTAGAAGAGTGCACGTTTGATTGACGTGGATTGACCTTTGACCACTTGAGTTCGTGGAGTATCATGATAGGACAACTATTGATTCTACTTTCCTTTGTTGACTCAACGATCAACTCTCTAAAAGATGTTGTAGTGGATGGTTTTGACATTACTTCTCATTTTGAAACTCCATGGCTCATCCACTGTTGTGCTTTAAGAAGCCTTGGTCACTTTCTTTCAGCAGGACATCTTTCCAACCAGCATTCGAACTTATGTCCTCACAATCTGAATGGTTGGGCAATTGTCTAGTTCTTCCGAGCTCCTCATGAGCTAGAGTATCCTCTTGTAGGACTGCGATCGTCGAGTCTGCTTCTATGATCGCTGAGGTTGCACTACGATCATGAAGTTCTCTTCAACCTCTACTCTACGATCGTTGACTATTTTGGTCCTTGAGATGAACTTGATTAAGCAATTCTTCTGGGATAAGGTAACTCAGGAAGGGCCAACCTCTTAGAGTGAGCTAAGGACCAGGTTTGGCCCTGAGGCGCTTTCTAGATGAATTTGTTTTAGGAGTAATTTGCACTGATATCTCTTTTGACCTTTTTTAGTTAGATGACCCTTTATCAACTTTAGATAATTGCATTTGCTGTGATCGTGGTATCTTCTTGCTTTTACACTATGATCATATGTTTGATTTTAGGTGCTCCACGATTTGAATTGGGTGGCTGATAGTTATCAATAGTACATTTTGAGACGTTCCTACTGACTATGGATTTTTATTTGGTTCATCAACCACAAAGTTTTGGGACTCTGTAGGTGGTATATTGCTTCATAAAACATTTCAGTACTGTTGTTCCTTAACAGATCACTGCTCCCCCATGGTTGATGCTATCTTTTCAACGAGGTGTGATTCCTTTTTCGTTATGTACATAAGGAAGCATCCCTACATATCTCCTTCTGACTGAAGTCATTAAATCTTCTTATATCGTAGAAATGAGTATCTTCAGGGTTGATCACTCTACGATCCTTTGATAACACTACGAACGTAATCTTCCTCATCAGTTTGTGTTAATGGAGTTCTTCTCCCGTGCTTAGTTCCTAATGTTTGATGCTCTGTAGTTCTCTGATGTGAGCTTTCTTGAGAACAAGTTTTGCATGCTTGAGCATCTATGACCCTTCGAGTGGCCTGCTTTCATATAAAGGTATGCATCCATTTGAGCTTCATTTAGATTATCTTAACAGGTCTTCAAGGACAGGCTCTGATATGTAGGAATTTTGACAAAATTATTTCTGAACAGCCCTAAGCCTTCTGCTGGTTGACTCTTCTTGACTTAAGTCTTTTGCTGTGTCATTCCTTAGTGTGGTCAGATAGACCAAGTACCTGCAAGTTAGACATTTCTAATTTTTGGTTCCCATGGTTAGATAGGTCCTGCTAGGTTAGTTACTAAACCCCTATTCCTTATATATTAGGATAAACATCATATTGACCACCATTAGTCGTATTCATGTACATACTTCATTTAAATAATACATTTTGAGATGCATGGTGGTGAGTGTGAGAGAAATTTGTCATTTTAATAAAACACTCTTTTCTTTGATGGTATCATCATATGCTAAGTTATGATCTCAGAGTTTAAATGTTCACAAAGTGAGAATTAGCCCTACGATTTATTAGTATCTGGTTGATTCATGGAGGTGATCAGTTTCTATGAATCTTCAAGATTCTCTTGCAGATCTGATTATACTATGTGTATCATTAAACACTTAGACCATAGAATGTACAAAGCACATTAACCCATTAGCAAGGATTTGTTCACATACACTCGACCTGTGAGGCTCTCAAAACCATTTCAGGTCTCTTTCAACTTATCATCTTCAACCTAAAACTTGGATGGAGAGAAGATTTATAGACATTTGAGTTTCTATCATCAGTGTACTTTCTCTCTTCACCTTTTTAGATAGATTGTGAATGCTTGAAGGAAACCTATAATAGTTCATAAATAAAGTGCAAATATGATGTTCATATCTATGTTAGCGAGGAACCGTACCTTTGCTGATAGTTTCTTAACAGTCATTTATCTTGGATATATTGAGTTTAGGCATTGAAGTGCATGATTTTTTCATTTTCTTCTGACAGCTAGTTACTCCAGTTGATCTTCAGTCAATCAGTCGTGGTTTTGAAGAAACAAGCTAAGAGAGTGTCAGCATCTATAATTCTTTGACATCCTTGAGTTCACAAGGTTTACATCCAGCTGTAGGTTGGTCAGACACATGTTTGAGAAGTTCTTTCTTCTTTGGATAAGCATTACTTAGTCTGAATGGCCTTTTCATCTTTTCAGGCCGGTGGATGTTTGAATCTTTTCTGTTGATGTCTCTTTAGCTTTCTAGCCTGGTCTTCAGACAACAAGATTGACTGTGAACAAGGATTGGTCTTGTTGATTATGGCAATCCAGAGTATAGACCAATCTGAGCAGCTTCAGATATATATATGCACATTTTCCTGTACATAATATTTCAAACGTGAGAGCTTATCTGCATATAACAAGTGACTTACTACTAAACTAAGTTTAGAACAATGTTTGTGCCTAGGATCAGACTCAAAGCGATTAGCTTTTGAATAGCATGAGAACCTGCTCTGATACCAATTGTTAGTTTCCAGTGGCACAATAGATCTAAAAGGGGGGGTTGAATAGATCCTTTTTAATTTCAAATACTTTTCTAGTTTATTTTGTATTGCTAATAATTTAGCATATGACAAACATAAGAATCTTTTCAAGCACAACGGAATAAGTAAAAGATCCCCTTCATTGATATAATCATAATCATACATACATTGTTCGTAGAGTTAGTTCAGTGGTAAGCAATTAAAACATACATAGCAGTTATAGCAGTTAATGTACATAATGTAAATGACATAAAGTAAAAGACACAAGGGGTTTTAAGTGGTTCAGAGACTAAAGCTCCTAATCCACTCTTCTACTTTCAACTAGCAGGATTTTCACTAAGGAAGGGCAGCACCCTGAATTAGTAAGATTCTTTCGAGGCCAGCAGCCTTGGGACTTCAGTTCAGTAAGAACTCTTCAAGGCCAACAGCCTTGGAACTTCTCTAGTTCCCTATGAACTCTTCAAGCTTAGCAGGCTTGGAACTTCATTTAGTCCCTCCAGACAAGGACCCCGTAGGCCCTAGCTTTTTGTTGTTGTAGTTGCTGTTGTCGTTGGTGCTGAGCTGCTAAGATGTCATTAAGCTCTGAACATCTTTTGTACTTAGCAGCTTGGTGTGGTCTTCTTTGTATTCTGCTTTGAGTCTGGACCACATCTTCTTTGGTCCAGCTGATCTTCATTCTGTTCTCCTTAACCTTTTCTAGTATCAACTTTACACCATCACCATCTAGGTTTACTAAGTATCTGTGCTTTTAGTAGACTTTGTCTGGCACTTAGCCATCCCTGAACCCTTCTTGAATACTTTGCAGATATGGTTCTGCACTTGTTCAGTTTTAGCTTTCGGTTCATGGTGATTTGTAGAGTGGCTTTCTTGATCTTCTTTGTACTCAACCACTTTTCTGAATGCTATCTATTTGGCCTTCTCGGCTCTCAACTTGGCTACCATCTTTAGTGGCATTCTCATCTTTGTTGAGTGAAGCTTTGATCTGTTTGAGTTCTTCTTCAAAGCTGCTTCACTTCCACCTTGGTAGTCTTACTATCACTGAGACTTGTTCTGTTTATCTTTGGTACAACTCGTAGAGTCAAATATAGCATTCACTAACTCAACGATTCTGCAACTTCATAACTCTCTTCTTCAACTCTTGATCATTGAAGCTCTGTTGATTTATACTACTTCTCAATCTTCCCGTTGGAAAGTAGTCATTGAAAGCTATTCAAATTGCTTCCCAGATCTTGAGTTATTTGGTGCAGACTGCAGATGTGACATGACATCTTTTTCTGACTTCCTATCACTACAGTCTGCTATTTCACCAACCCTGTCAGATATGTCACTTTGAGTCTTGGGCAGGTCAATGAAATTATTTCACCCTTCTAATTTCTCGATCAGAGGTTGTCCTAGCATCGATGATGTCAATAGGCTCTTGTCCGAATATTATTCGTCAGATTGAACCGTTGCCAATGCTTCAGTCTTCAGCTATTCGAACTCTGCATTTCTGATGCATGTCTTCATGGACCTGATCGTAGTGTTCTTGTTGACTTGTAGAAACACCACTACGATCTTGAGGAATGTTCACTTGATCTTTAGTGTAGAACACCTCTTCCTCTTTCTGTGTAGTGCTTCATTACTTCTATTTGCCTCGACTGTTCTCAAATAATGATGGCTTGATTCATTGCTCTGGCCTCTTCTGAATAATAAGACACTTCAGATTTGTGGCGTGTCTAGCTCGCTTTCTCCTTGTGATCTCCCGTTCACTTATCATCAATGGACTGACCCAATGCTTAATCACTTTAGCCTTGTTCTTCAGAGGCTGACCAGTATCTCAGTGTGTACTCCATCAGTTCCTTATTCGTTTAGCAAACACAGCGATCTTGGTTGCTTCCAAAATCATTATCATCTTTCTACTTGACAGCTACTACATATGCTGACTTTCCTTAGTCAGCTACTGAAGTCTTCTTATGATCATCTTGTGGAAGACTTTATCTCGAATGGCTTCATAACTCAATCTTGATGCTGATTGGGTTGGTGCTTAGGTCTTCTGTTAGCTTGCATGCCATTCGTTGAGTGCTCTCTGGCTTTCTTCAGGTGAGATATATCTTTCCATTACCAACCAGAGGCTTCATTTCTTTGGATATTCTGGGAGTGCTCAGTTGTTGAGAATCGTGTTTGCTCTATGATTCTATTTTGGCTTTGTGAGCACATCTGTTAAGGTCTTAGCTTTGCACTCTACGATTCAGCTTCGGCTATGCAGACACTACGACCTTGAGATCAGATCTTGACACTACGATTTCTGTCTTTGTGTTTGTTGTCTTCATCTGATCTCGCTCGACTACGATTTCTGCCTTTGCTACGATCAGTCGACTCTACGATTCTGAGTGCAGTCTATGATTCTTGAATTGGCTTTGACATTAGTAGACTCTACGACTCCGAGTGTAGTCTATAATTCTTGACTGGCTTTGGTAGATGCTCGATCGGCTCGTAGGCAGGCTGTCTCTACGATTCTGAACATAACTTAATCAGTAGACTAAGGCTCCGAGGAAGCTTTACTCGACACACTACGATCCTTCCTCGTTTCTCCTGGCAGTCTACGAACTCCGAGATCTACTATCTTGCAAAACTATGATTCTGCCTTGATAGCTCTCGAGTTATCCTTGACTCTCTTAGCAGACTATGATTTCTGGTGTAGTGCTCGATGTTCAGACAAGCCTATCTATTACATCATAAGATCAACCTAACACATTTAATTAATTCATTCCAAGTGCTTGTACATATGTTTCTATTATCTATCAAGGTACTTTACAACTTTTCTTAATGCAAGCATACTTGCATATTTATTCATATATCATAATCAAGTCGTATGTAAATAGGAATATCATTCATATGCTTATTCCTGACACATTCATTACTTACTTCTTATATGTTATTAGCATACAATCATACTTCTCTTATTACCCTACAATGATAGAGATGAATATATATTAGACAAGAGTCTTACCCTAGAAGCACTTGTACTTCTCTTCTCTTTGGAAACTAGCAAAGAACTTTTGACTTATTCTTGACTTATGTGAGCTTATTCTCTCTAACACTTAAGCACTTAACTTGGGAGGAATTGAATGAAATAAAACAAGCCACAAATGAAGTGTGGAGCTCTCTATTTATAGGCTTGACAAGATGAGGGTACTATGATCATTATAACCTTGCACCTCCTCAACTAATCTCCTTAATCCACCTCCTTATTAACCTCCTTACTATTCATTGCTTTGGCTCTAAGTTAACTTGCTAGCCACTTCCCTTTCTTGCTCATTAAAACACTTGATCACCACACTAAGTGCTTGCCCATCAAGACTACCCACATTACTCTTGGTTTGGTCAATGGATCATGGCTAACTAATTGGGCTTAATAATTATCTAGCATATTTCTTGTTGGGCTTGCATTACAATAGTTTGGACTCATGATTAACAAACACTTGGGCTTGCATATCACTTACTATTGGACTTCTACCAATATGCTAATAATACTATAAGTCCATTCCATTTAACTAAGAACCCTGACATATATACACCATGTATAATTCTCGTATATTAAATTGTAATATACGATATTCCATTCTCCATACATAATAGTATAATACGTCGTATTATACTTACGTTCAATACCTCGCACAGTGCCTACGCATTATACGATTAATACTTTCTTTTCTTAACGCTTAATATTCCTAACGTTCTCTAATTAAGTCAACATGCAAAATATTATGTTTTTCATACTTAGATTATTATTACATAATCAATATCACCTTGATATTATAACGTTACATATTTCTCGGAAGTTCAAAAATAATTTCCGAGCGAAAATTGTTGAATAGTGTTTTTCAGAAAAAAAATTCGGAAAGCTTTTATTTTCGTCTAAAAAATTTAAACACTTTAATTCTCTCACGTAGTTAAAATACTACGTCATTCCGACGTTTCTAGGTTATACAACAACATTCATCTTATCAACACGTAATAATAATAAATAATATTATTTTATTCATTATTAAAAATATTTACAAAAGTTCGATTTTCCGGAGCGTTACACCTTGTTTGGAAATACAATAGGTAGCTATCTGCTGAAAGGCACATGTTAAAAAGAAACAGAAAAAAGAAGAAGCACGGAGATTAAAAAGGAAAGGTAAACAATATATTTTGAAAAGATGACTTTATCCAGATAGAAACATAGTTAAGAACAAAATTACTTATTCGAAAAGGTTATCTTTATTGTGCCTATATAACAAATACAGAGAGATAACAAATGAATTTGCAAAAAAAAAATATAATATATAATAAATAGATTAGATGATCAATGTTCATGAAAATTGCATATGATGACTATGTAATGCTAGGTAGTGCTTGGTTTTTCTTAATTTACCTAGTGCATACGAGAAAAAAAATACAAAAATATTATAATTAGGAACACCAGTGGATAAAATTCATTCTGCCATTTTCTCAAATTAGAAATTAGTTATCCCCTTCGATTGTCAAGCGGCAAACGGATACAAGTTGCAGCATGTAAATTTTTGGACATCTCCATCTGCTTGTTAGTTAAGAAAGAAGAGAAAGCCTAGAATGAGTAGAAAGAGGCTGTCAGGATAGCAAGGATGACCTGCCTATGGAACCAGTCTAGCTTGGGTCTTTATATATATATATATATATATAGGACATAGATCAGGTGCGGGATACCGCACCTTGTTAAAATACGGTGTTGGGTCATGATATTTTTCCTATATTGGGCCGGGTATATTGGGCTCATTTATTGATTAAGTCATTGGGCTCGTTGGGCCCAATCATTATGATGACTTCATTTAATCCTATAAAGACTGGGTTGGGTCAATGGGTTAATCCATTGGGTCATTTAATATCTATTACTTTGACTTGTAATGATGATATAGTATGACAGTTGACCAAGATACCTACCATACATTAATGTGGATGGGATTATAGTCGGCCGGCGGTGTGAACAGCAGAAAAAAGCAGTGGATAAGCTCCATGCAGTCGACAGAACCCATCAGTTCAGGGGGATATGTCAGATGGTAGTAGGTGGCACAATAATCCAGACAAAGATATTATATCCTACCGAGTAAGTCTTCACAAACAGGTATGTATTACACACACAACTACAGATTATTATCATTCTCATTACACTAGACTTTATCATCCTCTTGAGTTAACCTTGTGAACAGACATACTTACTCTTACGCCTGAGCTATCCCCCAGCGGTCCGGCCGTCAAGCTTGTGGTGTTGTCGTGTTTACTGTGCAGGATCAAGACGTATTTTGTGATTGGGGCGTGGAGAAAGATCTTGGCGTTAACATTGGCGCTAGAAGGAGGGCTGAGTTCTAGTGTCCTGAGTATTTTTTCAATCACTTAGTGTGTTTTATTCTATCCATTTTTCATGGGGAAGAGTAGAACATCTACACCCGAAGGACAGCCGATGGCTGTCAGTGACTCAGTACCGCGAGTATCTGCCAAAGATCGTTTGGGACCAACTATAAGTGTTCATGCTAGCACAGCTTCCAAACGATCACCTGAAGATTCCCGACCGAAGGCGGTAGGCAAAGCGAAATGTAAGCTAGTGTTCCCGACAGAGAAGGGGCCTGACCATGGTCGGAAACGAGTAGAAGGCACCTCGTCTAGAACTCGAAACCAAAATGACCAGAACGCAAAGGCCTCCCGGTTGGCAAAGATGGCGGATGAAGCGGATAAAGCCATGGAAGCACTTTTGAAACAACGTCAGGATATAGCTGAGCAAATGGCTAGAATGGCAGAGTTAAGAGAAGAGGAGCTCAGTTATGTCCAATCCGAAGAGCAGGGGCATCGGAGTGGAAAAGAACCTGCTCATTCAATGCGAGAGTCTCTAGGCCGAACTAGGGAAAGAAGAAGGTCCCGAAGCCCTACTCCTCAGAGATCAAAGAGGGAATATCTCCCTGTCGAGTCCGAAGAGCAGGGACGAAGGCAACGAAGAGGTCGATCTAGGGATCACACTCCGGAGCATGCAAAGAAAGCACTTGTCATTGCACATTCTCGCCATAGTGCCCGAATTCAGAGGCGAAGTATATCCAGAGGACATACTCCCGAGAGTCTACTGAGGGTATCCCGCCCTGTAGAAACTCGTCATAGGAGAAGCCCCTCTAAGATAGAAGGTTTTGTTGAAAGAATCCGGTCAGCTTATAGAAAGAAGGAGTTGCCGGAGAAAGAGGCATCGTCTCAACCAGAAGGCGTGGAATATCTGGTCAAAGAATTGAAAGAGCTTCGGAAGCAACTTGCCGAAGTGCAGAAAACCAAAGACACTTCGGGAAAGAAGGCATCCCCTTTTTCCGCGGAGATTCTTAGTGAAAAAGCTGATCCCGCCAAGAAGTTGCCCCATATCGAGAGTTATGATGGATCGGGGGACCCTTATGACCATAGTCAGGCGTTTGACTGACTTATGGACTATTATGATTTTAGCGATGCAGCTAAATGCCATACTTTTATCACAACACTTAGAAAAGATGCCCGACAATGGATGGGGACCTTACCCTCGGATTCTATCTCGTCTTGGGAAGATATGTGCAGCAAGTTTCATGCTCGTTTTGGAAGCAACAGAAGAAGGGGAAAACCAACTGGTTTATTGGCTCAAGTTCGACAGTCCTCTAATGAGTCTTTGGGCCAGTATGTGAAACGGTTCCGTGAAGCAGTCGGCCAAGTGGCAGATTTAAATGATCTACAAGCTGTGGGACTATTTCAGAATGGGTTAGATCTGGTCAAATCAGAAAAGTTGGTGAAAAAACTTATGTTTAACCACCCGAAGAGTCTCGCCGAAGCCTTTGACAAAGTCGAAGGTTATATCGTGGTAGAGGAAGCCATGAGCAGTCTCAAGCGTCCTTCAGATCGATTCAAGGAGACAGATTGGGATAAGACCGATGCAGACCAGAAGAAGAATGAAGGGAATAAAGACCGTCATGACGGTGGGTCGAAGAGATACAGTAATTGGAAGCAGGGTGGAGGACGTTCGTCCGCTCCACCCCAGAGGGTAAACAGGACTTACACTGCACTCAATGCAGACAGGGCTGTTATCCTAGATCAGATTAAAAATCAACCTATCTTCGAGCCACCTCGAGATAACATCAAGCCCGGAAAAGGGAACCCTCGTAAATATTGTGATTATCATCAAGCTTTGGGTCACGATACGAATGATTGTGCCAGTTTGAAAGACTTTATTGAAAGAAAGGTACAAGGTGGAGCTTTAGTTCAGTACGTGGCTGCCAGAAATAATCAACAACAAGATCAAGAACCTGTTCCGGCAGCTCAACCAGTTCAGCAAGTGTTGTCAGCTCCAGGACAACCTGCCAGACATGTGATCGATGTTATCACGGGGGGTACTTCTGGCAAGCTGGTTGGAAGGAAGTGCCGAAGTTATTTGGATTCGGTCATGTCGGTGGCGGGTACCTTCCCGAAGATCGATAAACCCTATCCAAATACGGTAATCTCCTTTACTGATGAGGATTACCCTTCGAAAATCATCGAACCTCACGAAGGATCATTGGTGCTGACTGCACAAGTGGGCTCAGTGGATATGAAAAGGATGATGGTGGATAATGGATCTTCTGTAGACATCCTGTATGCCCACGCTTATCAAAGAATGAATCTGGAGGGACAAAAGATGGAGATAGGAAAGGAGGCTCCTCTGTATGGTTTCAGCAATGATCCGGTTAAGGTGGCAGGAACTATTGAGCTACCAGTCATATTTGGAACGGCCCCTCAACAGGTAGAAATTATTTGCAAGTTTTATGTTGTGCATGTGGATTCTGCTTATAATGCTATTTTGGGGAGGCCCACTTTAATTGTTTTGCAAGGTGTAACATCAATACCCCATTTCAAAATCAAATTTCCTACTGCTTATGGGGTCGGGGAGGTGAAAGGAGATCTAGATCTGGCCAGAAGATGTTACAGAAATGTTGTTATTACTTCGGGAGTGGGGGTATCGAAGCAACAACAAACCATGGCGATAGAGATCGAACCCTTCACCGAAAGCAGCTCCGAACCGTTGGTCACGCTAGCTGAAGAAACGGAAGAGATAGAGCTCATTCCTGGCAAGGAGGATAAAACGGTGAAAATAGGTTCGG
Organism: Panax japonicus; assembly: GCA_020205505.1. Lineage (NCBI taxonomy): Eukaryota > Viridiplantae > Streptophyta > Magnoliopsida > Apiales > Araliaceae > Panax > Panax japonicus. The sequence goes on from CM035114.1 coordinate 36,715,440, forward strand.
GCTTGCCGGAACCTCTCCGGACGAAGCTCATAGAGCTCCTGAGGTGTTTTGTTGATATTTTCGCATGGGAACCTCAGGATATGCCGGGAGTAAGCAGAGATATTGCCGAACATCGATTGGAGGTAGACACGTCGAGGAAGCCGGTGCGCCAGAAAAGGAGGATCTTTGCACCAGAGCGTCAACGGATCATAGACGAAGAGATTGCTAAACTGTTGGCAGCGGACTTCATCTTTGAAATAGACTACCCACAGTGGATGGCTAATGTGGTTTTGGTTCAGAAGCATAATGGTAAATGGCGGGTCTGCATTGATTATACTGATCTGAACAAGGCCTGTCCGAAAGATTTCTACCCGCTGCCCCACATTGATCAACTCATTGATGCTACTTCGGGGTATGCTTTATTAAGTTTTATGGATGCATTCTCTGGGTATCATCAGATCTCCATGTGTAAAGAGGATATACCGAAGACGGCGTTCATTACGCATCGTTCAGTATATGCCTATAAGAAAATGACTTTCGGCCTCATTAATGCCGGAGCCACTTACCAGAGAATGATGAACCATATTTTCAGATATCAGTTGGGCAGGAATATTGAGGTGTATGTGGATGACATGATTGTTAAAAGCATGTTGGTGCATAAACATTTGGATGATTTAGAATAATGCTTTCAGACCATTCGTCATCACAACTTAAGGCTGAACCCCGCTAAATGCACTTTCGGTCATGGGTGCTGACAAATTTCTTGGTTGTCTTGTCAGTCGAAGAGGAATTGAAGCCAATCCGGAGAAGATTCAAGCGATCCTGGACATGAAGACTCCTCATTTATTTAAAGATGTTCAACGTCTGATTGGAAGGATTGCAGCTTTGCGGAGGTTTATGTCCAAGTCAGCGGAAAGATGTTTACCGTTCTTTGACACATTGAAAGGGCCGAAGAATTCAAAAACGTTCCAATGGACTTCAGAATGTGAAGACGCCTTTCGGGGCATCAAGTCCTATTTATCTTCGGCACCTTTACTGGTAAAGCTCGTTCCTACCGAACCTCTATATTTGTACCTCGCAGCTAGTCCTTTGGCAATAGGAGCGGTTTTGGTGCGTGAAGCTGGGGGTAAGCAGCACCCGGTTTATTATGTAAGCCATGTCCTTCGGGATGCTGAAACCAGGTACCCAAACATTGAAAAGTTTGCTTTCACTTTAATAACTGCTAGTCGAAAGCTTAGGCAATACTTCCAGGGTCGACTGGTAATAGTATACACAGATCAACCTTTAAAGAAGATTATGGGCAAACCGGAGGTATCGGGGAGATTGGCTACGTGGACGATGGAATTGTCTCAATTCTTCATTGAGTATCATCCCCGAACCTCCATCAAAGGGCAAGCCTTAGCTGATTTTGTGGTTGAGTGTTCATTTTCTGAAGCTGATGAAGTCGTGGTCGAAGCTGAAGGATCTGACAGGGCAGTTGTCGTCCTTCAACAGAAGGAGAGTTCATGGACGCTATTTGCAGATGGGTCTTCTACTTCGGACGTCAGTGGGGCAGGGATTATCTTGACAAGTCCGGAGGGATTCAAGGTGCAGCAAGCCATCCGATTTCAATTCAAAGCGACGAACAATGAAACTGAATATGAGGCAGTATTGGTCGGTTTACGATTAGCGAAGAGTCTTGAAGTGCAGAGAATAATCATTTTCAGTGATTCTCAGTTAGTCAGTTAAATAATTTACTGGGGAATACGAAGCTCGAGGTCCAAGAATGATCAAGTATTTGAAAGAATTAAAGGACCGGCTTCAATATTTCTCATCCTATGAGTTTCAGGGGGTCGAGCGTAGCAACAATTCCATTGCTGATGCACTTGCCAAACTAGCTAATACGGATGTTAATGTTTTTGAAGGATCCGTATACCTGGAAATTCTACAACATCCTAGCGTTCATCATGAAGTGGTAACGTGCATCGACCGAACCAACTGCTGGTTGACCCCCTACCTGGAATATTTGGCTGATGGCGTCTTACCTTCGGATCGGATGCTCGCTAAGAAAGTCAAGTATAAAAGTGCTAGTTTTGTTCTAATCGATGGGGATCTCTTCCGAAGGGCCTTCTCGTCACCGTTGTTGAAGTGTCTGACTCCATCAGAAGCTGAATACGTTCTCCGAGAAGTGCATGAAGGCATTTGTGGTGACCATATGGCTGCTAAGTCATTAGCCTATAAAGTACTTCGTCAGGGGTACTACTGGCCTACAATCTTCAAGGAAGCAACCGAATATGTAAAGAAGTACGAGAAATGCCAGCTCAATAGTCCAATACCGCATAAGCCACCGGAAGAGCTATACTCGATCTTATCTCCTATACCCTTCGCTGTCTGGGGGGTTGATATATTGGGTCCATTACCGAAAGCAAAGGGTCAGGTCAGTTTTGTTATAGTTGCCATAGACTATATGACCAAATGGGTAGAAGCAAAGCCACTTAGGTCAATAACGGAACAGGAGTGTTTGAAGTTCATGAAAGAATCAGTAGTATTCCGTTTCGGGATTCCTAAGGTGGTAGTATCGGATAATGGGCGTCAATTTGTAGGATCGAAGTTTGAAGCATTTTTGACAGAATTGGGGATCCAACACAGAAAGACTTCAGTGGCTCATCCTCAGTCAAACGGACAGGTTGAAGTGACCAACAGAACGCTGTTGAATGGAATCAAACGTAGGTTGGACGAGACTAAAGGCAGATGGCCAGAAGAGCTGTTAAGTGTATTGTGGGCTTATCGAACTACCCCGAGGACTACTACAGGGGATTCACCTTTCAGATTGGCCTATGGCACGGATGCCTTAGTCCCAGTTGAAATTGGATCTCCAAGTCTTCGAGTCAGTCATTTCAAAGAGATCTACAACGAGGAAGGACTGAAGACCAATCTTGATTTGTTGGAAGAAGTCAGGGAGATAGCCTTAATCAGATTGGTGGCATATCAACGAAGAGTGGCTAAGCATTACAATAAGGGGGTAAAGCTTCGAAGATTTGAAGTAGGAGATTTTGTTCTCAGAGAAGTTGAAGCGTCTACACCTCAGAATCTGGGAAAGCTGATGCCAAATTGGAAAGGACCCTATGAAGTCACTGAGGTTTCGAAGCCGGGAACTTATCGTTTGAAGACATTAGATGGTTCAGTAATCAAAAATACTTGGCACGCTGGCTTGCTTAGAAAGTACTTTCAGTAGATTTGTTGTCAGTACGTCAGAAGTCTGTAAATATCTACATCATCATCATCAATATAAGATCATCTTTCACCTCAAACAAGTTTTGTCTTTGTTGCTACTCAATTCATTGGTGTTAGGAGGTTCGGGAGGACTTGCTGACCATTCGATGGTAGCCTCTTCGGCAGGTGGTCACTATTTGGCATTGTCAGGCCCTTCGGGGTAGGCAATTGTCGCCACTATTTGGCATTGTCAGGCCCTTCGGGGTAGGCAATTGTTGTCACTATTTGGCATTGTCAGGCCCTTTTGGGTAGGCAATTGTCGCCACTTAGACCTTGTCAGGCCCTTTGTGGTAGGCAAGTGTCATCTTTTGGTTCTGTTAGTCCTTTCGGGGTAAACAAACCTCCAATGAAGCAAATCCGTCTCACACTTCGGTAACTAAATAAGTATCCCTTTACTTTATCACTTGAATTTCTTCTAAGTGTTGAGCTCGGAATGCCTCGATATTTAACTTCACTTTATCCGTCATACGATTTGCTCAATTGTTAATCAACAACTTGAGTTGAATCCTCGAATGAGTTTTTTGCACATTTGTCCATATTAATTCAAGTTAAAATATAGACAGAAAGAAAATACACTGAAGTCATAAGGAAGAAGATCACTTTTCATTAATATTTGATTTATTTACAAAAATGAGAAAATTACAAAAGCTCTTATTTTAAGCAGCCCCCTCATCATCCGAAGAGTCGAGCAAGTGTGGATCTAGGTTGGCTTTGAACAACTTATCCTTGCCACGACTTCGGCAGAGCTCGTAGCTTTCCGTATGGATCCTCATTATTTCTCCATTTATTTCATCCGAATTCCGATACTCTTCATAGATTTCTTTGCGAAGAGCATCAGTCAAAGGAGGCCCAAGGTCCTGAAGAGCCTTGAGTTCTCGAATCTCTTGTTCGAGCTGCTGCCGTATGGTTATTTGACGTTTTTATTCCCGCTCCAGCTGATGGATCGTCTTGGTTAAGACCTTGGCGTCGGCCTTCGGCTCCTTGATCTCATCCATCCTTATTTCGCTCCTCAGAACCAAGTCGACGTTCATCTTAACGATCTCGGCGTGCTGTGCCTTAGTCGACTTCAATTCTTCCTTGGAGATTTTCACATCTTCCTTGGCTTGGGCCAACTCTTTATGAAGCCCTTCATTTGTATGAAGGATACCTTCACGTTGGGTCCTTTCCCGAGCCAAGGTAGACTTCAAGATGGCGTTCTCCTTCCTCAGCCTCTCCTCCTCGGATTCGGCCTCAAGAGATCGTGGACGCAGACGCCCGAACACAGCATTTGCCTACACATGTTCAGTGTTATTCAATCAGTTCTAGATACACGAATACAAAGATAAGTATGAAAAGGAAGGAAAGAATCATTTACCTTTGCCAAGTAACTCATGCCTTCATTAAGCAAATCCCCATTCGAACTGTTATCGAATCGGTGGTCATCGGTCTCGCGAACGAAGGCCTCGAACAGTTGGAAGGGGAAGTTAGCGTTGAATTGGGGCCACATAGTTGGCGGGCCCATGGCATCATGCTGGAATTCGGTGGTCGTTTGTCTTTGAGGGGAAGGCATAGGCTGACTGCGAACCGGAGATGGATCCGCATGTGCTGCCTCTGGGGGAGGAGATCAAACAGATATTGGCTCCGGGGTCGAAGAAGGGGCAGAAGTTGATTCTGGCTGGTTATCCGAAGGTTGTTTTCTTTTTCGGGATATTGTGGAGTCGGATTCGACCAGCTCAACTTCGGGTGTTTGAGTTGTGGTTGGAGAATCAGTTGATGAAGTCGGAGGGACGCGGAGTTCTTCGGCAGTAAGGGGAATTATTTTCGTCCTTATTTTCTTGGCACGAAGGACTTTTTCCCTATCTTGGGGAGGTATGTCAAGTAAACTCCTCTTTTTTGGGGTCGGTTTGGAAGGTATGGTAATGGGCTCGGTTGGAGGAGTAGGTTGTGGAATTACTTCAGGAGGGGTAGTTTGTGGATTCGCTTCAGGAAGAATCTCTTCATCACTTTCAGGATCTGCCTCACGGCGGACAGTCCTGACCCTTTTAGCCATCTTCTTCCTTCGGCAGGGTCGGAGAACTTCTTCAGGAATGAGAGGTTCTTCGGCTTCAAGTTCATCATTTTGAGGGGGAATGGTTGGTGGGTCGGAGGCCGGGGGGTTTGTTTGGGAAGACTCTTCAACAGGAAGCTCTTCATTAACCTCCGAAGTCTTTCCCGTCAGAAAATCTTCCAAATCTCTCACTTCCAAAGAAGTTGGTTTGATCAGAGACACTGCAAAATGACCATATATTAAAATCCATGCCATTCAAATACATCAAAAAGCTACATTACAGAATTGTTTGAAACTTACATTTATGATCATACAGCCAAGCTTGTTTGGTCAGCAGAGTGAAACTCCACTCTTGTGGAGGGATCTTCTTCAGGAACTCAGTCATCTCCCTCACTCGCTCTTCGGGAATGTCACCGAAGTCAGCAGAGATCCGGTCCGAGATGGTCCATTCGGGAAGAGAAGAAATCTCCGGTCCATTGATGAAGAACCATTTCTCGTGCCAGCCTTTGTTGCTCGAGTGGTGCTCATCAGGGGCCTCTTCTCAAATTTAGAGTTCGGGCGCGGAGATTGTTTGCTCAGCATCTTAAACCCTTTTTCTCGAGATCTACCAGCTGAGAAGAGAGTGAAGAATAGGTCAACAGAGGGGGTAACCCCTAGCTCATGACAGAAGGCAATGAATGCCAGTATGTGGATATAGGAGTTGGGCATCAGTTGTGCAAAACCCACTCCTATGAACCCTAGGAGGGTAACAATGAAGGCGTGAAGGGGTAAGCGAACCCCCTTTTCTAGGAAGGTAACAGGCATGGCGACCCAGCCATCTGGTCGCTGATACATACGTTCTTAGGAGCAGGAGCCTTTATAGCACATGAATCCGGAATCCTATATCGAGTCCAAAGGAAACATATTTTCGATTCAGAGATGGTGGAAGAGATATTGGCATGGGGAAACTGTTCCCCATCCTTGAAGAAATCAGTGGGAGATGGTGGGTTTGCACTCGAACCCTCTTGATTAGGGTTTGAGCAAGAGGAACTTGAAGGAGTTTGGCTTGGATTCACCATTGTTGAGATCTGGAAAGCTAGAGAGAGAGTTTCTGAGAAGTAAGAAAAAGCTCAAAGGTTCGAATTTCAAATCAGTAAGTAAAATTGTCAAAATTGGTAAAGTTTGCTTTTTATACTGACGGTTACACAAGAAACAAGGACGGCGCATTAATTATCAGTAATGATTAGAATTTGAATGAGGCGTGTTCGGATGACCTTTGGATATCTTACCAGATTGGGCCTATCTGTTGAGTTCTAATTATTGGCCCATCCTGTTTAATTCATATTCTTTATCAGATTGGGCTTATTGCTCCGAATATCCAGCCATCCCTTATTCCATTTCACACATTAAAGTGGGTATGCTTCAATTATTTCCTATTTTTGGGCCTTTATTAAATTCTGATATCATAGACCATTTATAGTTTTCTATTAAACATCTTGTTTAACTAAAAAACTAGGGGGTAATGTTGGGTCATGATATTTCTCCTATATTGGGCCGGGTATATTGGGCTCATTTATTGATTAAGTCATTGGGCTCGTTGGGCCCAATCATTATGATGATTTCATTTAATCCTATAAAGATCGGGTTGGGTCAATGGGTTAATCCATTGGGTCATTTAATATCTATTACTTTGACTTGTAATGATGATATAGTATGACAGTTGACCAAGATACCTGCCATACATTAATGTGGATGGGATTATAGTCGACCGGCGGTGTGAACAGCAGAAAAAAGCAGTGGATAAGCTCCATGCAGGCTACAGAACCCATCAGTTCAGGGGGATATGTCAGATGGTAGTAGGTGGCACAATAATCCAGGCAAAGATATTATATCCTACCGAGTAAGTCTTCACAAACAGGTATGTATTACACACACAACTACAGATTATTATCATTCTCATTACACTAGACTTTATCATCCTCTTGAGCTAACCTTGTGAACAGACATACTTACTCTTACGCCTGAGCTATCCCCCGGCGGTCCGGCCGTCAAGCTTGTGGTGTTGTCGTGTTTACTGTGCAGGATCAGGACGTCTTTCGTGATTGGGGCGTGGAGAAAGATCTTGGCGTTAACATACGGACCCCATTTTTTTTTTGTAGAACAACTAAAAATAAATAAATAAAAAAATATGGAATTGAATTTTTTTCATAATACAGTGTTTTGGGTGTGATTTAGGTACGTGTAACAAAAAGTGGTGGTACAGTCTGCACAGACTGTACCCACCACTTTTTGTTACACGTACCTAAATCACACCCAAAACACTGTATTATGAAAAAAATTTAATTCCATAATTTTTTTTTAGTTGTTTTAAAAAAAAAAGCAAAAAAAAAAAAAGTTCCGTATTTTAAAAAGGTGCGGGATCCCGCACCTGATCCGCTCCCTATATATATATATATATATATATATATATATATATATATATATATATATATAGATTCCATCCACAGCAACCGGTTGTTGGGAGCAACCCATTTTTTCTCAGTCGCTACAGTTTGTAGCGGCTTATTAAAAAAAAAATTCTAAGTGGCCTGGTACAAGCTGTAGCAGCTGGGAAAAAATGGGTTGCTCCCTAACAACCGGTTGCTGTGGATGGAGACCCATATATATATATATATATATATATATATATATATATATATATATATATATATATATATAGATATATAGAGAGAGAGAGAGAGAGAGAAAGAAACCATTAATAATTTAGATGGAAGGAGGAGGCAAGTCATCCTTGGCTACCAAACATGCCCTTATCTTCATTGTAGGAATCTCTTCCTATTTTGTCCAACCAACCTAACAACTTTCAGATGCACCAACGCATTATCAAGTCTGTGCGCTAGATAGCCTGGGAAGACAATGTCTTGCATGATAAAGAAGAGCGTGTGAAGCTAGCCAAAAATGCATGCCTGCCTGCCTGTCTGTAAACCAAGCAGAGACTTTAATTGGAAGGAAGCAGGCATGCAAGTCATCCTTGGCTTACCAAACATATATGGCCCTTCACTTCATGTAAGACCTCTCTCCCAAGTCTCTACTCAATTTGTACATCCTTAATATATCATTCTTTGAGTGGCCAGCTATATTTATAGCCACTTTCCTGATTAATTGGTGCTAAGTCGAGTCGAGGACATTCTCATATACTCTATCTTAGTTGCATGGAATATATTCTTATCAACAATAGGGATGGAGGACCTAATTTATCCCTACACGATGTCGGACTTCCCTCAAGGAATCTTAACGTTTAAAATGCTCTTCAAGGCTTTAATCTGGCAAATTTAATTTACAGCTTGGGCACAATGCTCACTTTTTGCCAACACAGTTTGACTTCCAATATAGCATAGGGATGCATTTACTTACGTGTTCAAAGTGAGGGGACCCCGGATCATTAGATAAGAATCCAAATTTAAGTAGAGAAACAAAGAGTATCACTAGTGTGTATTTGTCTAGTTGACACATCTAAATGAATAAATGTCAGACTTAATGAATCTTTCGCAGTTTATTGGTCTGAAACCCTTAAGTTGAGTTATCGAAATTTTGTCAAAAATTGTCTTTCACATAAATAATTTTTAATTTTGTATTTCGTGTCAAGATTGCAATTTGGCATCAACCGATACCTATTCAATATGCTGATATTTTGACATAAAGCTTAATACTTTGAACCATGAATATTTGCTAGTATTTTTTTCCATTATAGGATATGTGAAGTAACGATTAGCATCTTATATACTTCATTCATTCCTTAATATAAGTCGTTTTAGAAAATTATTCTTGTTCTTTAATATAAATCGTTTAAGAATTTTAAGTAATTAGCATTAATTATTTAGTTTTCAATATTACCCCTAGTAATAAATATAACTTTGGTTCTCTCACTATTTTTTGCCCAATAAATAACACTCTTTTTTTAAATACAAGAGCAATATAGACAATTGATATTATATTTAATGCTATAAAATTATTTTTTTAATACTCGTACACAACTCTAAAATGACTTATATTAAGGAACAGAAGAAGTAGTACATTATAATACTTTGAATAAATACACTCATTCCGATAGTTTGTTAATATTAATTAAACGAATTCGGTTAGCATGAAGTGAACCTCAAGGTAAGTTTATTTCATGACTAATACAGTGTTGACATGCAGGCGGAGATATCATCCTCATGTCTGTGTGTCAGCACTGCATTAGGTATGAAGTGAACTTACTGAACTTCATGCTAACTACTTCCTAATTAAACTATATCAATTTTATCATATCCTTTTGTAAAGGAAGTTTTTTTGTAGTATCGTGATTTTAGAAGCATGCACTTCTAAGTTCTAAAAGTGACCCAATGATAAAACTCGTCTTTCGGTTTGACGTTTCATTATCATTGATCCCCTTAGGCCATGCTTGTGAGTTTTATTTAGGATGAAAGTGAAAAGATGGTGTTAACGTCAAATTTTGTACGCCTGACAAAATTATCAAAATAACAGGTTAAAATTGTGCCAACAATTGATTATATTGTTGTGAAATCAAACTCACGAAATACATTCACATAAGCATAAATAAGGGAATATAAAGTATGAACACAAGATTTACGTGGAAACCCAATTGGGAAAAAACCACGAAGAGAGAGAGTAATCCACTATAATAATATTGGGAGTACAAGTTGTGTATTTGTGTTGTATATCTTGTGTCCCTCTCCTCCTTTGTCTCCTTCCCCCTTATTGTTGTATTTATATATACCATATCCACCTGAATCCAATTAGGAGTAGGAGTCCTTTGTAGAATCACCTTATAACAATAATTAATGACAGATAGATTTCTTCCCAAATTAAACCTTCTTATCCCACTAAATAAGGAAACATAATCTTATTTTAATAAGGACTATCTCGCTGTCAAAAAAAAATATATTATGAGTCAACAACAAATCTAGACCATTAAATAAATTAGGTTACACCTTGGCTAGACCCAAATAATCACACTCCAACATTTTCCCCCAGTCTCTTATTTATAAGAGAGTATTCAAAAAGTCTCCGTGAGATTTTTATCCTCAGGATTTTTATCCTCCGGATTTTTATCCTCCGAATATTTATCCTCTAGATTTTTATCCGTATAATGTTCATCCTTTCGGGAGATCAAAGCCTTCTCGAAGGACGTTTGGTGCTATTGTTGCTTGGTCCGCCGCCGAACCACGCTTGCGCCGTTTTTAATCTCAGCTAACTCGAATATTGGAAACCGTGCATCATACATAGCTGTCGGCTGCCACTTTTATTAAAAGAACAACTTCATGGGCATGTCCCTCCAGTCTGTGGTTGATGATGAAACTGAAGCCGCCTTTAAAGCACTTCAATGATATAAAAGCCTAAACTTTTATCTTTGTTCTGGCTGAATTCGTTACTAGTGCGGTGACTCAGCACCAATTTATCATCACCTTGACCAAAGTGTTAATGTTTAGATTTTACATGCATCATGTGAATACTACGACTACATGCATAATATAACTGAAAGAGTATGTAAAGTTGTATCAATAATCAATTACGATCATGCTTCAATTGCTATTGGCATAATAAATATATACACACTTACAAGTATATATTTAATTTAATAAAAAAGAATCACTTATCTCCTTAGGTGAATTGGTGATTTTAAATTGACACTAGAACAAATGTCTTGTTTCCCACTGACGGCGCCAATGTTAACGCTAAATTTTGTACGCCTGACGAAATCACCAAAACAACATGCCAAAATCGCGCCACCAATTGATTGTATTGTTGTGAAATTAAACTCACGAAATACACTCATATAAACATAAACAAAGGAATATAAAGTATGAACACAAGATTTACGTAGAAAACTAATTGGGAAAAAACCATAGAGAGAGAGAGTAATCCACTATAATAATATTGGGAGTATAAGTTGTGTATTTGTGTCATATGCTCTTATGTTCCCTCTTCTCCCTAGCTTGTAACCGTATATATAGAAGTAACCTCTCACCCACATCCAACTAGGAGAAGGACTCTTTCTCCCTTCAAATAAGAAAACACAATTCTATTTTAATAAAGACTCTCCCACAGTCACAATAAATACATATGGGTCATCACCAGATCCGAACCATTAAATAGACTGAGTTGCACCATGGCTAGACCCGAATAATCGCTTCCCAAACTGATGGGAAGAGAAATTTCTTCATCATGCCTTTTCTCTGGGAGGTGTTCGTCTATACAAGTGGCAAAATGCACTTTGAATAGGCCATAATCTAATTCATATTATTGTATAAAGCCCTTGAAGCAACTCATGCTTATGCAAATTATTTTTAAACTTTCCCATCAGTCCTTAAACTCATCAATTGTCAATACTTTACGCACACATTTGTTGAAATCATTTTTATAATTTGGATGAATGGCATAAACTTGATGTAGTTTCTCAAAATATTTGTCGCTAATGTGCCAATAAACACCGGGTGATGGGTAGATGAAAAAACTTTTGCAATTGCATTATTATTAACTTTATATTGGTCCGTGATAATAACAACGGTCTTGTTATTCATTACCTGAAACCAATTCTCAAATAAGCAAACAAAATTTTCACCCCGGTCTCATCTTTTAGAAGTGAAAACCCATAAAATATAGAATAATAATAATAATAATAATTTACACCCATGAATAGTACAAAAGGCATGAAATACTTGTATTCCAATAAGTAGTGTCAAAAGGACATCGCCCAAATTGAGATATTAAATTTGGTTTCATATAATACTATTGTTCTAAAAATTCCCACTTAAGTCTGCTGAATCTCCGTGTAACTGCTATAAGGACAAGGATCCTTTCTATTTTAAATAAATGGAGACTTTACATTTTATGGTCCAAATTTAAAATGTGTTAGAATGTAAAATGGATTTGCTAAGTCTTAAAAAATTAAATGAAAAATTTTACAATATTACATCTACCATATGTTTTTGTATAGTCCAACAAGTATATATAATAGAAAAATAAATACATAAGATCGCCTAAGAAAGCCTTCACCTATATACCCACTGTCTAGGCAAACTGATGTGATTGAAGAGAAAGTGTGTCAGTTTATGAAAAGATTTGATCCAGTTTATGGAAAGATTTGATAGATTATGGAAAGATTTGATCCAGTAACAATTTAGTAATTTTTGTTAAGTTTGGAGTGTCAGATTTTGACATTTTTGAAGCATAATTTCATTAAAAACGGGTCAACGATCAAAAGTCACAAGCATTTGGCTTTTGAACTGCAAGGTTTTTTTGGTCAAATTCCATCGTTTAGGCCTTCAAAATTATATTTTATTATTTTTGGGTTATTTTTATAATTTTCTTTATTAGTGTTTCTTTTTCGTTTTGGATTTCGCTTTTATGGTTTTTTTTATTTAAACGTTTGTTTTGACGGGAAGAAGCAGTTTTGATGAATAATAGACTTTTCTTATTTTTCAAAATTCTCTGAATTAGAATTTTGTTGCCTATTTCTTGGTATTCATAGAATCAACAAGATGTAGAAGGTTATCATTGGCAATAATGCGCGATTCAACAATCAATAAAAATTTTCATTATACTTCCTCTACACCAGTTGGTATTAGAGCCTAAACCATATTCACCATGCCACCCCGTAGAGAGCGACGTGTGGACGATGTTTATGGGTGTAAAGATCTGCAGCACCTTGAGTAGCGGTTCGAGCAGTGAATCGAACAACTGGTGGAATAGGGGATGAACACTATGATGGATCGTCTGACACTAAGGATGGGCGAGTTGTTGGCGAACCAAAATAGGGCAAATCCTAATCCTGGGAGGAACCCTAATTATGATTATCGGAGGAATCATTTCGCAGCAGAGACCGATGATGGAGATTACTTTGATGATGACTATGAGGAGGCACCTCATAGGCGTCGTCGACCATATGCAGTGGAGGATGATAGGAGATGTTGGGAGACTGGTATGAGGACTGAGATTCCTTAATTTTGTGGTACCCTCCAACCAGAAGAATTCATTAACTGGCTGGCCACGGTAGAAGATATCCTAAAATTTAAGGGTTTACCTGAGGATAAACGAGTACCCTATGTTTCTACCAAACCCATAGATAGAGCGATGGCTTGGTGGCAGCAACTCAGGCAAGCGAGGGTTAGATTGGGAAAGTCAAAAATTACGAACTGAGAGAAGATGAAGAAACAGTTGTGGGCTATGTTCCTACTTTATAATTATCAGCGCTTAATGTATTAGAGGTTGCAGAATTTAAGGCAAGGAGGTCGTACAATTGATGAATACACAACTAAATTCTATCAGCTGATTGCTCGAAACGAGGTGCATAAGACAGAAAATCATTTGGTTGCCCGATATATTCTGGGTTTACGAGAAAAAAAATTAAAGCGACAGTCAACATGTTTGATCCGATGTCTGTTTCTGTGGCGTATCAGCGGGCTGTGCAGATTGAGAAGAGGAGTCCTGGTGGTTTTTGTGGCGCATCAGCGGGCTGTGCACTGGTATCCTTTTCTATGGGAAAAAAATACAAGGATGAGGTTTGGTGTGATGTAGTAGCTATGGATGTATGCCACCTACTATTGGGATGACCTTGGCAATTTGATAGAGAGGTGGTTCTGTAACGCTTCGAAATCCGGTCTATCTTCACACCCAGATTACGTACGTCACGATCCCATCTTCTTCCAAACATACATCAAATGTACTAAAATATAACAACATACACTCTCAAATCCCAGGTTCTAAAAACCATATAACCTTTTTCATTACAAATAATGATAAATACATTATTAGTTTCATCTTACAAGAGTGACTTTTATCCGCCACCAAGGATATAGGTTATAAATCTTAGGTAAGAGTATCTAAGACTATAATCGTAGAGAGAGGGATAAGAAGATCACCACGTGATCATAGTGAATCGTAGTAACAGATGAGATAATAAATGATGAATGATTTATAGTACTACGAAGTAGTACTGTAGAAGAACTCAGATTGAGTTGTGAAGGATAGTATATGAATTAAAGAAAATTCGTATTAAGTTAAAAGAGATTTAGGAGTTGTAAAATTTCAATTGAGGACTCATGTGATAGCTGAGTTGTATGAACCTTTGTATGGGCAGAGGTTTGTGCTTTGTGTAACAATTGCTTAGCTTATTACAATGATAATTATTGGAATTGGTTGCGCTATCAAGATGTATATGACGAGAAGGTGAATCTTTTCTCATGTATATACTTGATAGGTAGAGAACGATAAGGTAGGTGCGAGTTCTTGAAACTCATACTTATGGTACGCTCGTTACTCATAATGATAAGGTATGTTTTTGAACTTCTCAGCGAATGGACGCTTATGGTCTGTCTGGATGGTTCTTAAACTCATATTATTGTGGAAAGTTCCTGAACTGATAATGTGTGGTAAGTTGATGGACTGTGCTAAGGTAGAGGGATGTTTAGACTGAAAAAAAGTTGTTTCCAATAGGCTTATTATTGAAGGTGCTAGAGAAGATTAAGTATTGTCGCAGTAAGACAATGAAGGAAGAAGGATAATAGGATATTCTAAGTCATCTAGCTATGCTAGATTTCGAAGTATATTGAACTCATGCTGATATGTACATTTTGAAAAAGGAAAGAATTGGTTTAACTTTTGGAACAAATAGATTTTTAAAAGAGCTATTCTTGGTATGTATATGCTAATTGTTTCGGCTAGACAAAAATTGATTTGAAATATCAAAATGAATTTTAAATCATCAGTGCATTTGATACAAGGATGGTAAAAGGATGGAGTTATTAATGCAATTGAACCTGGTGTTGGATGTGGTCTTAGGATCAACAACCCGCTATGGTATGATATATAATGACAAAGTCACAAACTGATGAAGTCCTCAACGTATTGTGAAAAGTACGGTATCATGACGTCATAAAACGTTTTGATGTATTGTGAAAAGAATTTAAAGAAGTAGTCGATGTCAATTGAGTTGACTAGACGAATGTTTCACGTTGATATCCAATTTATTGGTATGGTCTAAGCTACTTGATTTAGATAGACAAATGGTATGTCATGTTTAAAAGAAAATCAAGTTTTTCTTGAGAAGTTGTGCCAATCCAAATTATTTTGGTGCGGAATCTAATGATTAAGTTTGAGGTGAACACACCCCAAAATGGGGTTATACAATGGGTTGATAGCCTACGTATGGAAGATGTAGTTTACCTTCTTGGTGATTGTAAACTGCTAGTAAGAGTTCATGGTCAATTTGACCCCTCAGCAAAAGTATGAAATATTTTAAGGGAATTCTTATATTCCTTGTTGTTCAGTCTACTTCATAATTCTTAATAAGTTGTGAAGGTGAGAGAATGTTTGAAAGATAGGAACTTCTTTGAAGAGAAGTTGAGAAGATGGGTAGGCTAAAATTTTGAGGATGAAATTCTGTGAAGAAGGGGTGAATGTGATGACCCGGGTATGGGTGTGGTTTTAAGAAATTCCGAGGAAGGAATTTTTATAAGAGGGGAAGAGTGTAACGACCCGTAAATTCGGATTTTCCAGAATTTAAGTTTAAAGAATTAGTTATTAATAAAATGAATTTTTATTAATAATATTATGTGCTATGTGTTTATTAATCGTTCTAGAACCTAGGATGATTATAAGTCGGGAGGATTCTGGCTACGAGCTAGACTAAGCGATTAAGAATTTTCAAGATGAAAATGAAAATTTTCTGGGGAAAAAGACAAAATAGGCACTATTTACCTGACAAAACCTAAGGGTTAAGGTTTGAATAACCTAAGCCGTTATGAGAGTTCAGTATGTTAAAATGACATTTTGTCAAAAGATTTGCCTGATAATATGTCGTAAAAAGTTAAGTAAGCCGATAAAAGTTTTTCTCGAAAAACTTGCAGAAATCAAACGAAATAAAAATGACTAAAAGTACTGGTGTGTACTTTTGACTCATTTAACTACGTTAGGGTAAAACGTGAAGGAAAACGCTCAATGCCAAAAAGTGTTTTTAGTTTTTCATAAATCCGAAGAATACGTAAAAGTTAATCGGTAAAGGAAAGACGAAATATCCAAAAATATTTGGATTCCGAGAATCGCAGTTTTTAAAACTGTCGGACGAAAACCCAAAAGACGGAACCACGTAACTTAAAGTATAAGTAGACTTAAGGGCTAAGTTAACTTAACACTTAAGTAATGAATAGTATGGAGGTGTGAATAGTAAGGAGGTTAGGGGTGAAATGACTATTTTGCCCTAGCTTTGGAAAATCTATAAATAGGAAGCTAGATTTCATTTAATTGAGATTTTAAAAAATCCTACACTATAGAGAGAGAGAGAGAGAGAGAGAGAGAATTCGGATGGAGAGGGAGAAGGAAGAGCATGAGCATGAATGTTCGGATAAAAAATGTTCGTGAAATGGAAAAGCTAGCAAATCGCCGGTTTTTGTCTAGCGGAAGAAAAATAAAGAGGAAAGGTATTAAAACCTAACTTATATGTTAGATTTTATTTAAAGTTTTATATATTTAAAACATAACTTAATGAATATAAGAAGTAAATGATGTTAAGAATAATTTCATATGGTTAAAATCATTAGAAATAATGAAAATAAGAATTTGAAGTTTAGTAAATAAATTTCTTAAGGAAATATAAGATTCGTAATGAATTAGAACGATCTGAGTGGATTATATCAATAAGTAGGTGTAATAAGTAAGGAATGATGATCTATAACATCAAATTCCAATAAAAAGTGAAATCGTAATCCAAAATATCGATTAAAATGAAGAACGAACGAAGAACACGCGAAGAACACGAAGAACGTTGTTGATGGACAAATTTAAAACCATCGTAGGATATTTGTTGTTGATGGATAAGTTTAAAACCATCGCGTATAAGTTAGATGAACATTTCTTGGTTAGGAAAGGTAGAAACGTTCATGAAGAACGGATTAAAAGTTAGCTATAACAAAGTTATAGCAAAAATTTCGTAAAAGACAAACGAGAATTAGAAAGTTAGTAAATGAACCCGAATGTGTAGGGTTTCATAAGAATGTAAGAGAATATAGAAAACGTGAGTCGTGGACTCAAGAACGAACGAATTCTGAGTTCAGATGACCGAATTACGGACGAACAAACAAAGAGTGTTAAAAACATAAAATAAACAAAGGGTGAAGATTAAGCAAATCGAATGGCACGTTAACAAATTCAGAAAAAAGTTCTGTTCGGGGGTATTGAAGTACATAAGATAAGGAAGAGAATGGATTTGGAATGACATCGTTCAGAGTTATAACGAAGGAGTTGTGAGATCGGGAAGTAGCGTCTCAAAATGAAGTTAACACTTAGAAGAAATTATCAAGAATTAGGGCTTGGCGCCGCGGCGCCAGCCATGCCTTGTAAGGTGGTGCTGCATCGCCAGACCAGAGAGCCTGGTACTGCAAACTCGCACCATGGCATGAGAGATAGAAGGGAGAGTGGTGCCGCAGAGCCAATGTAGGGAAAAATCCAGAGAAGAGCTTTTAATGGCTCAACTCTTGGGGAAAATGTATTGGAAGATAAAGAACATAAGATTCATCAAATGTAACACTTAATTTAGTGAATTAAACCTTTAATGAAGGTCGAACAAAAAAGTTATATGAGAGTAAAAGGAGAAAGAATATAAACGCGAATTACGAAACCGATATCCGGGGACCAAAGTTACGATAAACGAACGTGGAGGATTGCTATGGTTGTAATTCCTTAATCGTTGAGCGACGAGGGTAATGAATAACATTTTGATGTTA
Organism: Panax japonicus; assembly: GCA_020205505.1. Classification (NCBI taxonomy): domain Eukaryota; kingdom Viridiplantae; phylum Streptophyta; class Magnoliopsida; order Apiales; family Araliaceae; genus Panax; species Panax japonicus. Next base: position 36,733,458 of record CM035114.1, read on the forward strand.
TGTCATGATAGTGAGAGATAAGTGTAAAGCGTATAGACGCTGTAAATGCAATGCTGTTGCGATAAATGAGATGTCTTAGCATACAACAAACGGTATGGCTTAGACATTAAGAATGACTACTGAACATGGGGTTCGAGTAATGGATAACAAAAGTAATAAGTAAGATATGAATGGTATTAAGAAAGCCGTAATGAATGGTAATAAAATTAATAAAAGCCGAATGTGAGTCGGATGAGAACGTTAGAATAAAATGTATGCGTTAAAGACTTTAACAGACGTGAAGGTTGAGAAATGTTTTGATGTATTGTGAAAAGAATTTAAAGAAGTAGTCGATGTCAATTGAGTTGACTAGACGAATGTTTCACTGTGATATCTATTTTATTGGTAAGGTCTAAGCTACTTGATTTAGCTAGACAAATGGTATGTCATGTTTAAAAGAAAATCAAGTTTTTCTTGAGAAGTTGTGCCAATCCAAATTATTTTAGTGCGGAATCTAATGATTAAGTTTGAGGTGAAAACACCCCAAAATGGGGTTATACAATTGGTTGATCGCCTACGTATGGAAGATGTAGTTTACCTTCTTGGTGATTGTAAACTGCTAGTAAGAATTCATGGTCAATTTGACCCCCTCAACAAAAGTATGAAATATTTTAAGGGGATTTTTATATTCCTCGTTGTTTAGTCTACTTCATAATTCTTTATAAGTTGTGAAGGTGAGAGAATGTTTAAAAGATATGAACTTCTTTGAAGAGAAGTTGAGAAGATGGGTAGGCTAAAATTTTGAGTACGAAATTCTGTGAAGAAGGGGTGAATGTGATGACCCGGGTATAGGTGTGGTTTTAAGAAATTCCGAGGACGAAATTTTTATAAGAGGGGAAGAGTGTAACGACCCGAAAATTCGGATTTTCCAGAATTTAAGTTTAAAGAATTAGTTATTAATAAAATAAATTTTTATTAATAATATTATGTGCTATGTGTATATTAATTGTTCTAGAACCTAGGATGACTATAAGTCAGGAGGATTCTGGCTACGTGCTAGACTAAGCGATTAAGAATTTTCAAGATGAAAATGAAAATTTGTTGGGAATAAAATATTTCTGGGGAAAAAGACGAAATAAGCACTATTCACCTGACGAAATCTAAGGGTTAGGGTTTGAATAACCTAAGCCGTTCTGAGAGTTCAGTATGTCAAAATGACATTCCGTCAAATGATTTGCCGATAATATGTCGTGAAAAGTTAAGTAAGCCGATAAAAGTTTTTCTCAAAAAACTTGCAGAAATCGAACGAAATAAAAATGACTAAAAGTACTGGTGTGTACTTTTCACTCATTTAACTACGTTAGGGTAAAACGTGAAGGAAAACGCTCAATGCCAAAAAGTGTTTTCTAGTTTTTTGTAAATCCGAAGAATACGTAAAAGTTAATCGGTAAAGGAAAGACGAAATATCCAAAAATATTTGAATTCCGAGAATCGCAGTTTTTAAAACTGTTAGACGAAAACCCGAAAGACGGAACCACGTAACTTAAAGTCTAAGTAGACTTAAGGGCTAAGCTAACTTAACACTTAAGTAATGAATAGTATGGTGGTGTGAATAGTAAGGAGGTTAGGGGTGAAATGACTATTTTGCCCTAGCTTTGGAAAATCTATAAATAGGAAGCTAGATTTCATTTAAATGAGATTTTTAAAAATCCTACACTAGAGAGAGAGAGGGAGAATTCGGATGGAGAGGGAGAAAGAAGATCATGAGCATGAATGTTCGGATAAAAAATGTTCGTGAAATGGAAAAGCAAGCAAATCGCCGGTTTTTGTCTAGCGGAAGAAAAATAAAGAGGAAAGGTATTAAAACCTAACTTATATGTTAGATTTTCTTTAAAGTTTTATATGTTTTAAACATAACTTAATGAATATAAGAAGTAGATGATGTTAAGAATGATTTCATATGGTTGAAATCATGAGAAATAATGAAAATAAGAATTTGAAGTTTAGTAAATAAATTTCTTAAGGAAGTATAAGATTCGTAATGAATTAGAACGATCTGAGTGGATTATATCAATAAGTAGGTGTAATGAGTAAGGAATGATGATCTATAACATCAAATTCCAATAAAAAGTGAAATCGTAATCCAAAATATCGATTAAAATGAAGAGCGAACGAAGAACACGAAGAACACACGAAGAACACAAAGAACGTTGTTGATGGACAAATTTAAAACCATCGTAGGATATTTGTTGTTGATGGATAAGTTTAAAACCATCGCGTATAAGTTAGATGCATATTTCTTGGTTAGGAAAGGTAGAAACGTTCGTGAAGAACGGATTAAAAGTTAGCTATAACGAAGTTATGGCAAAAATTTCGTAAAAGACAAACGAGAATTAGAAAGTTAATAAATGAACCCGAATGTGTAGGGTTTTATAAGAATGTAAGAGAATATAGAAAATGTGAGTCGTGGACTCAAGAACGAATGAATTCCGAGTTCAGATGGCCGAATTACGGACGAACAAACATAGAGTGTTAAAAACGTAAAATAAACAATGGGTGAAGATTAAGCAAATCGAATGGCACGTTAACAGTTTCAGAAAAAAGTTCTATCCGGGGGTATTGAAGTACATAAGATAAGGAAGAGAATGGATTTGGAATGACATCGTTCAGATTTATAACGAAGGAGTTGTGAGATCGGGAAGTAGCGTCTCAAAATGAAGTTAACACTTAGAAGAAATTATCAAGAATTAGGGCATGGCGCCGCGGCGCCAACCATGCCTTGTAAGGTGGTGCTACAGCGCCAGACCAGAGAGCCTGGTACTGCAAACTCGCACCACGGCATGAGAGATAGAAGGGAGAGTGGCACCGCAGCGTCAGTGTAAGGAAAAAGCCAGAGAAGAGCTTTTAATGGCTCAACTCTTGGGGGAAACGTATGGGAAGATAAAGAACATAAGATTCGTCAAATGTAACACTTAATTTAGTGAATTAAACCTTTAATGAAGGTCGAACGAAAAGGTTATATGAGAGTAAAAGAGAAAGAATGTAAACGCGGATTACGAAAATGATATCCGGGGACCAAAGTTACGATAAACGAACGTGGAGGATTGCTATGGTTGTGATTCCTTAAACGTTGAGCGACGAGGGTAATGAATAACATTTTGATGTTATTTCATGATAGTGAGAGATAAGTGTAAAACGTATAGACACTGGAAATGCAACGCTGTTGCGATAAAAGAGCTGTCTTAGCATACAACAAACGGTATGGCTTGGAAATTAAGAATGACTACCGAACATGGGGTTCAAGTAATGGATAACGAAAGTAATAAGTAAGATATGAATGGTATTAAGAAAGTCGTAATGAATGGTAATAAAATTAATAAAAGCCGAATGTGAGTCGGATGAGAACGTTAGAATAAAATGTATGCGTTAAAGACTTTAACCGACGTGAAGGTTGAGTGTATGAAAATATAAAATGGATAGAACCTACACCCCGTGTATGGTTTGACCGTAAGATGATAAAGATCAATGATTAAACCTTGAATGGTAAAGAAGTTGTATTAAAGATAATAACGTTTAACGTAACCAAGCTGAGTTAAGGATTAAAGGGAATGATCGCTCTAAGTATACAAAAGACTATATGACTTAGACGATAAAGAATGAATACTGAGGTGTGGCATTTATTTGCTAGGAAGCCATAAGGAATGAAAAATTAACTTAACAAAGATTATAGTTTAATAAGTTCGGATAAGTTACGATAATTTTAAGTTGTAGTACAATCGTAACCTATGATGGTTGACATATGGGAGCTGGGCTAAGCAATCCCTTCAGAGAGAGAAGTTATATACAAAACTAGCAACCGATCTAACTCACTGTTATGGGCAGTGTAGACGAGACGGGAACTTGTTTGTTGGTTGTTTATGGGAAACCACTCAGAGTACCATATGGACTATTAGCAGAGAAGCGATGTGTGTTGAGTCTTAGAAAAGTAATAAGAAGAAGATAAGATGAAAAACATCAAAGATGATGAACATATAAGTAAGACATCTCCGTATGTCATGAAGTTGTAGAACGATAGTGAAAGTGGTCGCATAAACTTAGGTTGCAAGAACGCTAACCCTAAGAAGTAAAGTTAAGTAAACTAATGCATAAGTCAAATATACATGACTAATTAGTGTATATGTTGTTTTTTTCTTATGTGCTACATAGGAATTGAAATGAACAGTTCGACGTAAGCTGTAGCTGGGCGTAAGGCAAGTTTCCTAACTTCATTTATATTTCAAATGAATGCTAGTTTCTTAAACTTCTCAGATGTTGAACTTGAGAAGTTCCGTCTATGCGCTAATGTGCGATATTTGTACAAGGTGGTAGAACGTATGAGGCCTTGAGCCACAATGTGAACACTTCGGTGTTTCTATGAAGTGAAATATTCTGTGATTTAACTGTTCAATAAGAGAATGCTCTGTTTATACATGTTCCATTATTGTTAAGCCTGTGCTAATTATTCTAGCCAGACAGAATGTGTATGAAAAAGGTAGAAGAATGAATGTATTTTAAAATAAAAGTGAATATTGTTTTAAAATGATAGGAATCAAGATTATTCCTATTATTCAAGCTGCTTCATAACCTTTGTTCGGTTATTGAAGTCTTAAAAGAATGTTTGAATTCTTGAAGATGTTTGTTCAATTGTGATGACTTGCTGGGCAATTAAATGCTCATACTTGCTTTAAATGAAAAACATTTTCAGCAAACGATGTTAGAAGAACTTAAGGATCCCGTAAAGATCAAGCTGACAATATCCAGATGAAGTGCCATTCAGAATGTGGATGATTGAGAATATTGAGCGAAGACTTGTAATATAGAAATATGAAATTGAACTATAGACTAGTTTAAGAAACTATTATGTATCCTTGGTGGCGGATAAAAGTCACTCTTGTAAGATGAAACGAATAATGTGTTTATCATTATTTGTAATGAAAAAGGTTATAGGGTTTTTATAACCTGGGATTTGAGAGTGTATGTTTTTATATTTCAGTATATATTGATGTATGTTTGGAAGAAGATGGTATCGTGACGTACGAATCTGGGTGTAAAGATATACCAGATTTCGGGGCGTTACAGGTTCATAATGGTAAAATAAATACTAACAACTTTGTTTTTGAGGGGGTAAAGATTTTGTTAGTGCCCAAGCGGGAGGAAAATAAAGGCAGTGTGTAAGTCCCCAACTTATTATAAATAAAATTAAATTTCTCTATTTATTATCTTGAAATAATAAGGTGATAATTTGATATAATACTTTGGTTATGGGTGAAATGTGAAAATTTTGCAAAATAAGAAAGTGGTTATAAAATATTCATTTTGTCGAGGAATATTCATTTGGTCGTGGAATATTCTTGTTGCTAGGGAATATTCGTACCATGGTGCAGCCATTTGTGGGCCCCATAACAGAATAACTGTTAGATGAAGAAAATGATAAATTTAAGTTTTTATAAATAATGACGTAATTGTTACCATTAACACTGTTGGATTACCCAGTGGTTAAAATACAGTAATACGCGTGGTTGTACAGTAGCATACGGTATTTCACAGTATTGTTGAATTATTGATTCTTACTTAAGAAGACACTACTCAATAATTGTTACAGTAATTACTGTTTAATATTTCATTTTATTGATCCAATAATTGATCCGTTGATATTTTATATTATTGTTGTTTCAATAATTATCACTGCACAGTATTTCCCATTATCAAATCAATAATTCATATTATTTGAATAATATTATTAGATAGCATTATTGGCAATGTCTAGAAAGTTCTGTCAAGGAGATGTTTTGTCACCTAATTACGCGCCAGTAAGGAGAAATCTTTATCGGAAAGCCCCCTCTTTTCTGGGAACAGCCTGGTTATCATTATTGTGATTCTATAATATTATTTGTGAATAATTAATTATTGATTTATATCATAAGAAAATATTTATTTTATGTGGATATATTTATTGTGGATATAAATGAAGGAATTTTGCATGAATTATTTGTTAAAATTTTGGCAATTATTTTTCTCCGATAAAACATGCATTCAAATATCACTACAAGAAAAAGCTTTATTTACGACGAAATTATTGTCGACTAAACGTATTCAGTCGATGTTAATATAAGACCGACCGAATATTTAGTCGACATTAATTCAATTGTAATTAATGTATCCTCGGCTGAGATCAGTCGGATTTAAAATCTTCTCCTTAGCACGAGGGTTTCCCGCTAGCGCGAATATATAGTCGACAGAATATGTGTCATCCTTGACTGAATAATTCGTCGAGGTTATCCAAACGTCGACAGACACAACCCCGATGGAATTCCGTCGAAAATAAACCTAAAAAAACCCTTCGCCTTCCCTGCGCCCTCTCATTTTCATTTCCCTCTCTATTTCTATATTTCCCTCTCTATTTCATTCTCTAGCTAGACCACTGATCTCTCTCTCTCTTTCATACGCCAGTCCCAACATCCTCTCCACCTGGCCGGTCATCCCCCCTGCACGACACCACCCTACCCCGGTACCCCCACCCCTCTCCCCCTGTTGACGTCGTCCCCCCCACCCCTTGTACGTCCTGGTAGTACGGTACCCCACCCCACCCCAGCCCACCCACCCTCAGGTACCCCCACTCCCAAACCCCTTCCCCCGGTACCCCCACCTCTCTCCCCCAGACCCCCGACCCACCTAGCACTCACTACCGCCGGTCACGACCCACTACCGCCGGTCACCAGAGACTGCCGCCGCACTAACTCTTCTTTCATAATTTTCCAGGTATTTAGTATATATATATATTATATATATGTTAGTAGTATGAAATTTAAGTATGAAATTTGTGTATGAATTTGGTATTATTATAATGTGCAATTGGTCTAAATTTATTTTATTTTTGGATTGATAATGTATAATGTATATATGAATTCTATTTTTGGTATTATAATGTATATATGAATTCTGTTTTTGGTCATTTGGGTCTGAAATTGGTCATTTGCAGCTTCTGTACATATATAGCAGTGTAATTGCAGTGTAATTGGTCATTTAGTCTGTTATTGGTTGGTTTTATTTTCTTTTATGTAATTGCAGTGTATATTTCTTCAATTTTAATATTGTATGTTGTATGTTAATAACAGGAAAGTAATTTTATGCTTGATATTTCTGACGAAATTTCCCACGGAATTTTGTTTGAATTCTTGAGATGCAAAATCTGTTGTTCTAATAACTATTTATTACTAGATTTACTAATACTAAAATTCACTAATTAAGTAGCATTTACATAATTAGTTTTCGACAAAAAATTTAAACTTCAAATATTAATTAATTTAGTCAACTTAATTAAAAAAACAAAATAAAATAAAAATTCACTATTTAATATACTAATATATAATTCAGAATAAAATAAAACAAAGTTTAATAAATGAAATAAATATAATTTAATATATAAATAGATTAAATTAAAAATAAAAATTATTAACAAATAAATAAAACAATAAGTTTCATTTAATTTAGTTTATTAAATAAAATAAATTTTAAAAATGAGATAATATAATATAATAAAAAAATAAATTAAATTAAAATAATTAATAAATTAAAATAACATAAAATAAAAATAAAATAAAATAAATTTAATAAATTAAAATAAAATTAAATTTAATTAAATTTAATAATTATTAAATGTTATAAGGTAGTTTAATTTAATTTAATTTAATAAAAAAATTAAAAAATTATATTATATAATACAAAATAAAAATAAATTAAAATAAAACAAAATAATTAATAAAATAAATTAAAATAAAATAAAATAAAATAAATTATAATAAATTAAAATAATACATTAAATCAACTCAAAATAATAAACTAAGTAGCATTTGCTTAGTTGGGATGCAATTCAAAGAGACTGAATATATAAGAATGTTGTCGCGGAAATAAAATAATATACTTTGCAACTTAATTAGAAACCCGTTTGACAAGTAGGAGTGAATATCGAACAGTATTCTCTATATATTCCAAATAACAATTCTATGAAACTAAGTACCATTTACTTAGTTTATCATTGACAAAATAAACTAAGTAGAATTTGCTTAGTTTGCCACAATTTTCAATAAACTCGATAATACTCTACCAACATATATATGTACTCTTCCTTATATGCAGAATTCGATGTAGCAGTTGCAGCTAATAGTACTCCAACCGGTTCCTCGACAACAATTAAAAAAAAGGGTCGTAGTTTCTATTTGTGTCTTATACTCAAATAATAAAGTTAATTGAATTATTGAAGACATTCCTCACTGTTCTATCATAACAGATGCCAATATATGGAAGGGGTTCCATTAAATTGTTGAACAAAGTTATAGGTTAAACAACCCTCTAAATGAGCGAACGTTTACTTATCTAATAGGAATGAAGCATTGCCTGATATGGGTCCAGTCCATGACATAAACAACTTCTCACCACTCCAAATTCATCAGATAGGTATTTGGAGTGGTGAGAAGCTTTCTATGGCATGGATTGAACCCATATTAGGTAATGATTCATTCATAGTAGAGAAGTGATCGTTCGTTCATCTAGAGGGTTGCTCGACTTGGAACTTTGTTCAATAGCTTAATGGAACTCCTTCGGGATGTTGTCATCTGTTATGGTGGAACAGTGAGAAATGTCCGCAGTAATTCAATTAACTTTATTATTAAAGTATAGGACACAAACAGGAACTACGACCCTTTTTTTGTCCGATTACTATCGCGGAACAGATTGGAGTACTATTAACTGCAACTACAACTAATATGAAACTTAGATTTGCAACTAATAAACTAAGTACGTAGCATTTGCTTAGTTTTCCACAATTTTCAATAAACTCAATGATACTCTCCCTTTGTTCTTCAATACACTCATAAAATATATATATATATATATATATAATATACTTTGAAACTTAGAAACCCGTTTGACATTCACTCAGTAGGAGTGAATGCTGAATAGTCCCCAGTTTGGGACTGTTACTGGATGTTATGTCTCTCACTTAGGTCGATGCTAATTCACAAGGTGCGTACGTGTTTATAATTTTTTGAGGATTTTTAAGCTGGTGTCTCTACATATGTTCTTTGAGTGCATACTTAGACTAAGTTGTCTTGGTCTATTTCGTGTACTTGAAAACCATGGGGAGGTGATGCTAAAATTTTCTTAAAAATTATAAACACGCACCTTGTGAATGGCACTAGTGAGGAGACGCATCCAGGAATGGGATAGAAGCCTAACCCCTATAGAGTGGAGAAATATACTAGGTAAACTAAATACATGCATATATATTCTAATTGGGTATTTTTTTCAATTAAAGATGTCAGCCGACTGGAGTTGGATGTACTGTAGGATACCAATTGATGGGAGGGGATTAGTTGATGCATATCGTGAGGGGTGTCCAATTTTATGAACAAAGCAATAGAACATGTTTATGATCCGAACGGAATGATGAGATTCCCGTGTTCCAAGTGTAAGAACATGATATGGAAGACTGCCGATTAAGTTAAATTTAACTTATATTCACGTGAGTTTGTGGATGGGTATTCAGTATGGATTCATCACGGGGAATCAATTGAGTTTAGAGAACGGACATATAGTACTGTAGACCACTCGGATCATGGGGATTCGCAAGTAGATAACTATGACATCGTGCAGATGTTGGTTGATGTGTATGGCCCTACCAATATTGACTAGGCTAAAAACGAGCATGCGTTAAGCAGTTTTCAGAAAAAGCTAAATGATTCAGCAGCTGCTTTCTACAAGTTGCTATTTGAATCGAGTGTTCCATTGTTTCCTGGAAATGACAAGCACACCAGGCTTTCTGCAGTTACGAAGCTTTTACATTTCAAGAATGAGTATGACTGCAGTGAGAGAGGATTCAATGATTTGCTTGATATTCTCAGCGAGTTCTTACCCAAGGATAATACGTTGCCCATGAATTACTATGAGTTGAAGAAGATGGTTAAGGGGTTGAATCTCGGGTATGAGAAGATCGATGCTTGTGAGCAGGATTGCATGTTATATTATGGGGAGGACAAAGATAAGGTGCAGTGTGATATCTGTAACTTGCCAAGGTACAAGAACACAAAATGTGGAGGGAAGGAGAAATATGTTCCAAAGAAGATTTTACGATATTTTCCTCTTGCGTCGATGTTGCAGTTGCTATTCATGTCTGTGTACACTGCTCAACATATGAGTTGGCATAGAACAAGGGATGTCAAAGAATTAATAATTTGTCATAATTAATAAATAAGAAATTATTATATTTTATTTAAATTAAATGAAATAAGATATTTTTTTTATTATTGTGCATGGATGTGACATTATTAAACTATAGTATAAAAGATTTATTAAATTAAGTTGTTATAATTCTTTTAAGAATAACCAAACAAGGCCTTAGTGGAGGTTGAGGGCAGTTAACCCATGATCGCATTAACTGACCACGCTGCGTCAGTTTTGTAATTATATACGTCTTCCTTCTTTTATCTTGCTAAGTCTTTTATTTTCTAAGTCTGGCAAAGCAAAGCACAGATAGAGATTGAGAAATCGTTGCAGGAATTTGTGAGTTGTGTGATTGGAGAATTAATTGAGAAGGATTTTCATCTCTACTCATCTTTACTTTGGGTAATCTCTTTAACCCAATTTCTATTTTATGTTATTAAATTTTCATGAAAATGGCTTTTAAATTCTGACAAAATCTCGGTAATTGGAAATGGTAGTGATTATATGGATATATATGCGATGTTATGTTAACATAACATGTTTTTATTATATATTGTATGGTTCTATAACATCAGTTTCATAAAATATGTCGTATGTTGTTGCTACAAAATTACAGAGTATAGAAATATGGCCATATGACCCTTACACGCAAATTTAAAATGTCAAACATATATTGTCTCATAAATTTTACACTTGCATATAATTATGCATGTCAAAACAAAGAAAATAAACTTCGAATGGACGATTTTGGTGTTATAACGAACCCGTGGAGTTAATTTTTATGTTTTGTGTTCAAAATCTTCAAGAACATCAAGCACAGTGAAATTACATGTTTTAATACTTTAAATTTGTTTTTTAACGTGATAAAATCATGCTAGAAAGGTTGAATAATGATTTTGTGTATAAAATAATGTCTGGGTATGTCTAATTTCATGTATGGATAAAGAAATTTAGTAGAAATTGGCATGTTCTGCAATTTTCGCGAACTGGGATTCTGGTTATGGTTCGTCGCGCCGTAGCGCCGGCTGTAGGCACAAGAACCGCACCGCAGCGCGAGCCACGCCACAACGCCATTGTCCAGGCCGCAGTGCCGAGAACAGGATTGATAGTGGCGCCGCTGCGCCACTCTGCAGTTTGTTCAAGAATAACCAATTGAGTAGTTTTTATTTTAGGGACTGTGATTGCAACCTAATTTAATGAACATAAAAATGTGTTAGTCATATAAGGTGTTAATTAATTAGATCCTTAACATGTTAATAAAACATTTACGTGTGGATTGAATTATTGAACGCATAGTTAGCTTACTAGTCGTGAAGTGTAAATTATGTGTTAATAAGTGTGGTAATTTGACTAAGTATAGTCATAATCAGAGTTAAACAAATAGAATGAACTTGTTATGACTAATTACATTATAATTATCTGGTATTGTGAATATAAATGGTATGTAGGATTAAATCAAGGAACATGTATAAATTAACGTGTAATGTACGCACGAGGCAAGTTTTCCTAACCCTGCTCGTTATCATTATATAATTTTATAAGTTTATCTTTTACATCGAGCAAATTCTTGTTATTATTGATCAATTCCATTTTGTTATATTAAAGTTTATTAATCTTTTAAAGTATGATTCAGTTATGCAATACTTATTCAATTGTATATCTCTTGAGATCGTTATTCGAATTAAATATCAGTTACTGTTGAATCTTGTTAAACTAGCGAACCCTTAATGATTCGACTAGTCCATAGTTGATAAATGTTCTAAATTTTAGATCACTTGTAGAATTATCCAAACCAAACTTACTTTTGTGCGGACTCTAATGTCAAACTGAGATGAACAACCCTGTATAGGGGATTACTTATGTGTTAGCGTTAAGATATTGTGCATAGTATGGTACTAAGGGCTGATCCCCCTAAGTACGAGAAGAAGAGTCCATAGTCTTATGACTGTTATAAGTTTCAAGTATAAACACTTGACAACCTAGGACATAGTTCAAGGTCTTATGACCCTCAGAAGTTTTTTTGATTCTTGTTATTCATTCTTGATTCAAAAGCCGAGTTTTCCTAATTCAGAAGTCTTTAATTCATTCGCATGTTATTATTTTATTGCTATATTGTTATACTTGTGGGCAATTGTGCTCACTCTTGCGTAATAATAACATTGCAGTTAAGAACGAAAGATCCGACGAGCCTTCCACTAGTAAAGGCAAGGGCAAGATGAACAAGTGATGAAGACTTGTTGTTTATGTGATTATGTATTTATGTTTCAGACTTGATGTTGTTTAAGACTTGTTATTTGTTTATGATTTCGCACAGATGTTTTAGGTTAGTTTAACCTGAGATTGTATTTGTTATTATTCAAATGTTGTAACCCCATTAGGGGAAGACTTATTTCTATCTATTGCATGGTTTGCATTTATTATGGGTAGATAGATAGATGGTATTTGCACAGTGAACACCAAATCCCATGAAAATGGAAGTACCCAGATTTGGGGGTGTCACAAAACATGCGCCATAGCTCGAGCACGAGTGTAGTATAGGAAGTCGGCGCCGCAGCACCAACACTATGTAAGGCATAGAGAGGAAAGTTTTTGAATATAAAGAGAAAGATAATTGATTGATGATGAATTAAGTACTTAATAAACTTGAAGTAACATCCTTAAATGATGTTAAAAACCTTAAATAATACAACTAAAGGTTAAAGAAAGATTACTTGAACCAATGATAAACAAATCTAATGAGCAATTAGATTGAGAAGGAGGGTAAGATACGCTAGGAACCATACATGTTAGTTCATAACCTTATGTGGGATGTTATGTGATCATGTATTGTATAATCCTTAAAGACTCAAACAGAAAGTATTTAATCGTTAGAAGACGTTGAAGGCATGTGTTCTAACCCTTGTCTATGTTCATTCTGGACAAGTTTTGCAATTCATGTATCTTGCACATGAATTTATGTATGATGAGGTCAAAGCCTGTTCTTTCGGATAGACTTAATATATTTACTAGATTTCTTATAATCTAATGAAATGTTATCAAAGTTGCTATCTTTTGCCAAACTATTTTGGTATGAATTTCAAAGAAAGACTAAGTATGAATAAACAAACATATTGTCATCAAACTAAAGGCATGTGAGGTTTCCAAAACCTAATTGTAAATACATTTACAGAAGAAGTGTTGTACAACTAGAGTACTATAGGCTGATCACCTAGGACGTGCTCGTAAGTAATATCGAGCTTACAGACTTAGTGCTGGGTTGTCATTTTCAAAGAAAGAATGAATGCTCAAGGTCTTGGACCGAAATATTTGTTTAATGAATATGGTTCATTGTGAAATGTTTTAAAGGAAAAGGAGTGCTATTTTGAATTATCAATAGTACTTCATAACTATTGTTCAGTTATTGGAGATATACGATTCCTATGTTTCAAGCATGTTGTTTAAATGAAATTTTCATACTTGCTGAGCTAGTTATGCTCACTCTTGCTTGAACCATATGAATGCATCTAAGACTGAACGACCCGAAGGATCCTTTAAGGATAAAAGAAAGGCTAAGGCAGACCACTGAACTGTCTATGTAATTGTATAGGTTTAATGTTGTAATTATTTGATATTATGATAAGAAACAAATTTATTGGTTATAAAGAACTTCGTAAGGGAATATTATTTTGGAATATAATAGAGAGATATTAACTCTTTTGAGTAATTTCAATTGAATGGTAGTACTATGTAGCACCATCTGTCAGGTTGGAAGATACCCAAATATGGGGGTGTCACAGGTGGTAGGCCCCGTAACTCCTCCCGGATAAAATGTTATGGTCGTTTTATCAAAGGACATTACAGCAAATTTTTCACAACTGGTGTATAGCGGCCATTTTAACCTATGGGGTAGCACAGCTGCGCCCAAACCTATTTGACCAGCAGTTTGACTTCATTTAATGGACCAATTTAGTTATAGCTCGAAGTAGGGGTTAATTAGGGCATATATATAGAAGGATATCAGCATGTATACTTGTATCCCATCCTTTGGGATCATTGTAACGCCCCCAAATTCAGATACTTGAAACCTGAACTCAGTGCATTATGATACCATTTCTATGAGAGGAAATAATAATATTGTCATAAATATCTAACTTAATTTACATATCAGAGTTTTCTAAATCCCAAGTACGTGATCTTAAAACATTTCATTACATGATAGATAATAAATATAATCAACTTATTTAAGTCTAGCTATTACATAAGATAACACAAATTAATTCGGGTAGCTTTCCTTTCCTTTTGTTCTTGGCAAAGCCTTCTAGTCGATCATATTAAGAAAGGATGAGCATTTGAGTGCCTAGCAAGTAATAACAATTATAAATATTACCTGAAAGGATTAAATATTTTCTTTGTACTACCCTTCTACAACAAATCAAAAGTTGTGAAGTAATCTGGACCGATAATAATAACATAACAACTCTCTATCAAATTTTTAAAACTACGTACTGACTATAAATAGGGTTAACGTGACATACAATTAACATTGTTTTTCATTTTTGCTAAGGTTTAGCAGAACTTCATCTGCAAACCATCAAAACTTACGGACACGAGGGTTATCTGCCCAATGTTCCCTGTATAGATCAATACTACATGCAAGAACAATATCATCGTTAAGTCTCTCCGCCTTGGGCGCATAAAAGTTTTCCCATGTTTGGGATGTTCATACATAGTCGGAAATCCAAATCCAAACAATTTGATTGGATACAAAAAGGTTTTATCATATTCAACGATATTTCTAAATCTGTGTCTAGCTGAACAAATAGCTTAGACGACTTTTTGTTATCGTATACATACTGGGATCAATAGGATATATATATATATATCAACATCTGATTAAATACAATGATTATCCAAGTGGGGACACTTGAATAACCACATTTAGAAATTTATGAACAATATATATATATATATATATATATATATATATATATATATCTGAATTACCATATAGTACCATGCTGATAATCAATGATCGGATATAACATATATAACAATAGGGTTAATAATCTGATACAATAATAATATAATTCTGAAACTTCTTACTCATGTCCATTGCATAAAGGAAATGCAAAGGTAGGATACTTGCCTGATATGCTGCCTACAATATGCGACTTAGATTTATCTTTTATATCATGACCTATCATTAATTAAATCATTCGTTTGATTAGAACAACATAATATAACACATAGTACTGCATATTGCAGTCAGCACATAACCTAATCACATTGTCACACATAATCAACAGTCATTAGATCACAAACAAACATTACCACAATCAAAATATCTAAGTCCAGATCAATGTCTGAAACATGTCGGTGTACCGACTGCTTTATCTGGTAATTATCGAGTCTAAGACTCTACACCGAATTTTAATATAATTTAAACATCAGTCAAATTATTTTTAAATAACTTAGAATAATTTTCAAACAATTATTATACTTTATCATAAATTTTCAAACACCGGAATCATTATCAAATAATTTAAATATCAAATAATTCTATTATCATTAATATTTAATTAATATTAAACTATTAATAAAACCATTGCCAAAATATTAAAGTTATTTATAATAACCCAAAATATTTTTAAAACATTTATTTTACCCTTAAGTGATTTTTAAAACATTTAAAATCATTTTTGAATAATTACCATTAATATTAAAACATTAATGTACTATTCCTCAAAATATTAAAAGTCATTAGGTATAACTTAAAAATATTTTTAATTTATTTATATCATTTTTTAAATGATTTTTAAATAAATAAAATCATTTTTAAATTATTTATTTAATATAATTATTAAATAAATCTAATATCATTTAATATTAAATTAATATCATTAATATTAAATTATTAATGAAATTATCGTTTAAATATTAAAAGTTATATTTTATAACTTAAAATATCTTTAAACACTTTATTTTTATTTAAAATGATTTTTATAATATTAAAATAATTTTGAACTAATTTATTTAATATAATTATTAAATAAATATAACATCATTAATATTAAAATATTAATATTTTTCATGACAAAACTGTCGCTATAGGTGTTCTTGAGCTGTTCTTCAACAAACCTAGAACTCATATGCAGCTATCCTGGTTACTACTTTGACCAACTATTATTTAATGTGTATTGTGTTTTTTGGGCTAGTTATTGATCAGATCTTGTAGTGTTAGTGTAGCACTACAAGCATCCATCAAGTTATGGATCAAATTATAATATACAAGTAAGCTATAAAGACTCAAACTAACTGTCAGACATGTTCTGGGTTTTCTGGGTTACCCAGAAACCTAGATAGTCTCAAGTGGTCTCCTTGTGACTCATTTAATCAAGGGTTCTAGCTACTGTTAATGTGTTCTAATGGGTCAGGGTTGTAGTCCTCATGTCATAGTACATATATCATTCATCAGGTCAGTAAAAAACATCAGATTCATAAAATATCACACGGTCAAACCTTGTCAGAGATAACGTTCATCAGTTTTCTAGGTTACCCAGAAAACTGATTTCGTTCACGTCCAGGCTAGTTTGACCATCGATTAGTTTCATTCTTTTTGTTATCTAAGTGATATAAATGCACAGATCTAAATCCCACGTAGCAGGTTATAACATAGATACAAAAATATCATTAAAATACATAAAACCTGACAGTTATTAGTCTTTGAAAATCTTATCAGACTCGGATAATGAGTTTCTGGGTTACCCAGAAACTCCTTGGTCATGCTTGGTCAACGGGGATTGACCATTAATAACATTAAATCTACACATGATTTAAGAATTGTTTCAAGTCCAAATCAAATTACTTCTAGCATACTACATGTTCAAACATTTAAACAACAAAAATGATAACTAGAGAAAGATCTATGTGGTCTGACATTTGGTTGTCAGACCACTTTTGAAAATTTCCCAGATTATGTAAAAACTTAAATTCGAGCATATAAATGTTATGGGTCTACTACTTAGCAACCCAGATCACTAATTTACACCTTATATAACATATCTAACCATTCTAACCTGAAATCCAACATAGCATATAAGATCAAATTTCTAAGTTAGGTTTTATACCTCTATAAACCAAATCTTGATCCTCTGTTCCTGACCTGATCTTGATGTCCTAGGGACTCACTAAGGGACTGAAATGCTAGCTATTTTCTAGGGTTTAGAGAGAGAGAAACTTGGTGGTGTGTTTATGAACAATTGGGACAAAATTATAAACTTTCCTCTCTCTCAATCTATATATAATTTAATGCAAGGACATAGCTGATCATGAGGGCAGGTTTTGGCTGATTAAAGGATAGTACTAGACCACATGGCTAGCTAAAGTTGGTCACCAACATAAGTTATGGCAAGTTTTAAATGTTATCTATTAAATAATACAAGGGAAATAAGGTAATTTGATTTTTACTTTTAATGGCAAGGTTGACAATTCATTCTAACCTTTAGGGTTTGACCCTTAGGGTTTAACCCTAAGGTTTCTTAAGCTCTAAATCTAGAATTATGTATTAAGGGAAAAATAGGAATCTTAGTTTATAAAAATGTTGATTAGGGTTCCCTAATCACACTACGTTTCCTAATAACTTAGGTTTTGTAAATTAGCTATTAATTACCACTAACCTTGCTAAGTTAATACTTAGGGTTTATAACTTAGCAATTAGGGTTCTAATTTATGGTGTCTAGATATTAATTAGGGTTTACCTAAATAACATAAAATATAATAAAGGTCATTAATTACATAACACACAACTTAACAAATCATACAGTCATAACTGACTCCTTTACTATAGTTTTTCAGTAATGCTAGGGTTTGTACTGTGTTACTATAACTAATCTACAAATTAACATTACACACATATCAGACATATTTATATCACTAAAATATAAATAATATTATATTATTATTCTCATTCCTTATTCAAAATCCAGACTTAGGGTTTTAAATTCATATCTGGCATAACGTTCATATATACCATCATTAGTCAAGATAAAATAATTAACCTAACCAGTATAATAAAATACATATCATAAGAATCCTAATAATCATATCATGTATACCATAATCATATTTTCATGAAAAATAAATAATAAATATTTTTATCACAAAATTAATTTAATATAAGAATATAATCTATAATGATCAATAAGTCTAAAAAGAAATTATTTACATCTAATAAATAAATTTATTTATTACATAGATACATATAATTTACCTTGCACATATTTCCACCTTTATATATATAAAAAATTAAATCGCAAATTTTCTTATTGAAAATATTGGGTTATTACATCCACCCTCCCTTATAAGGATTCCGTTCCCGGAATCACCGCTTTAAAACCTATAGACACTAGGGAAATTAGCATACACAGTCATTGCAAGTAGATCTCGATCATAATTGATCGAACCGATCTTTAACTATTCAGAATAAAGTGGTCTATCTGCTTAAACATAAATTTGATTTCTAATATGACTTAAATTCCTCCTTCAAAATTTCTTTAAAAAATAATTTACTATATATATATACGAAAATCATATATAAGAAAATAAAATTGGTTCGAATAATACCTATAGTTATATCCCCATCTGCTATGGTATCGTGAACGGTCATGCTGAAGACTCTTGCAGTTTAAGAACTCACCAAAGATATATGAGTTTAAGAACTTGAACTTGTCCTTATATTCTTTAACTATACTCTACCTATCTGTTATACTATCGTTTCTGGGTTCGGTACTACATTTTTCCATTATAATCACCTCATCAAGGTTGCTTTCCATGTAAGCCTCTATTTCAGCTTTCAGTTTTGATATTGGCTTGGTTATGGAGGTTGACTCCTTCTTTATGATCTAAGGGTATCCTAATCATTTTCTATCTGACATCTACACATAAATTATCCTAATTAGCATATAATATATACACACAATAATTAATAGTTTTTTTAAGTTATCTTTTATTTTTGTTTGACGATAAATTTATTTGATTCATTTCCTTTTAAACACTATGTGAGTTATTTGTACTTTCAACGTTTTCCTCTACTATAAGGTTATAGCCAAAGGTCTACCTCCACCTAAGGTTTTTAACCCTAAAGCTCTGATACCAAATTATAACGCCCCCAAATTCAAATACTTGAAACCTAATCTCAGTGCATTACGATACCATTTCTATGAGCGGAAACAATAATATTATCATAAATATCTAACTTAATTTACATATCAGAGTTTTCTAAATCACAGGTATGCGACCTTAAAACATTTTATTACACGATAGATAATAAATATAATCATCTTATTTAAGTCTAGCGATTACATAAGATAACACAAACTTAATCGGGTAGCTTTCCTTTCCTTTTATTCTTGGCAAATCCCTCTAGTCGATCATACTTAACTGAAAACATTTAAATTAAGCAAGGATGAGCATTTGAGTGCCCAACAAGTAATAACAATTATAAATATTAGCTGAAAGGATTAAATGTTTTCTTTGTACTACCCTTATACAACAAATCAAAAGTTGTGAAGTAATTTGGACCGATAATAATAACATAACAACTCTCTATCAAATTTTTAAAACTACGTACTGACTATAAATAGTGTTAAAGTGACATACTATGAATATTGTTTTTCATTTTCTCTAAGGATTAGTAGAACTTCAGCCGCAAACTGTTATAACTTACGGACACGAGGGTGATCTGCCCAATGTGTCCTATATTGATCAATGCTACATGCAAGAACGATATTATAGTTCACTCTCTCCACCTTGGGCGCATAAAAGTTTTCCTATGTTCGGGATGTTTATACATAGTTGGGAATCCAAATCAAAACAATTTTATCGTTCTCCACCTTTCCTTATACGCTGCTTACAATATGCAACTTAGATTTATCTTTTATATCACGACCTATCATTAAATAAATCCAATATCATTTAATATTAAATTAATATCATTAATATTAAATTAATAATGAAATTATCCTTTAAATATTAAAAGTTATATTTTATAACTTAAAATATCTTTAAAAACTTTATTTTTATTTAAAATGATTTTTATATTATTAAAATGATTTTTGAACTAATTTATTTAATATAATTATTAAATAAATCTAACATCATTAATATTAAAATATTAATATTTTTCATGACAAAATATCAAAAGTTATATTTTATTACTTAAAATATTTTTATAACTTTTAAATAATTTTTATATAATTTTTAAATCATTAATTATATTTTTCATACTTTATTTAATACATTTATTAAATAACTTATTTATCATTAATATTTATTTATTAATGAAATTCATCACAAAATATTAAAAATAACTTAAAATATTTTCTTATAACATAAAATAATTTTAAATGATTTTTCAAGTAATAAAATACTTTTTAAGTAATTTATTTAATATCATAATTAAATAAATTAAATACCATTAATATTTCAAAAATAATAAATATTAATGAAATATATTCAAAATAATTAAAAACCCATTTTTAGACTTTAAAATAATTTTTAGGGATTTATTTTGTATTTTTAATAATTAAAAACTATTTAATACTAATTATTAAATAAAAATAATAATTTTATGAATAAACTCTCGCAAAAGCGCCCTATAGCGACGAAACTGTCGCTATAGGTGTTATTAAGTGTTCTTCAACAAACCTAGAACTCATATGCAGCTATCATGGTTACTACTTTGACCAACTATTATTTGTCGTGTATTGTGTTTCTGGGCTAGCTATTGATCAGATCTTATAGTGTTAGTGTAGCACTACAAGCATCCATCATGTTTTGGGTCAAATTACAAGATATAAGTAAGCTACAAAGACTTAAACTAACTGTCAGACATGTTCTGGGTTTTCTGGGTTACACAGAAACCTAGACAGTCTCAAGTGCTCTCCTTGTGGCTCATTTAATCAAGGGTTCTAGCTATTGTTAATGTGTTCTAATGGGTCAGGGTTGTAGTCCTTCTGTCACAGTACATATATCATTCATCAGGTCAGTAAAACAACATCAGATTCATAAGATATCACACTGTCAAACCATGTTAGAGACAACGTTCATCAGTTTTTTGGGTTACCCAGAAAACTGAGTTCGTGCTCGTCCAGGCTAGTTTGACCATCGATTAGTTTCATTCTATTTGTTATCTAAGTGATATAAATGCACAGATCTAAATCCCACATAGTAGGTTATAACATAGTTACAAAAACATCATCAAAACACATAAAACCTGACCGTTATTAGTCTTTGAAAATTTTGTCAGACTCGGATAATGACTTTCCGGGTTACCCAGAAAGTCCTTGGTCATGCTTGGTCAACGAGGATTGACCATTAATAACACGAAATCAACTCATGATTTAAGCATGGTTTCAAGTCCAGATCAAATTACTTCTAGCATGCTACATGTTCAAACATTTAAACAACAAAAATGATAACTAGAAAAAGATCTATGTGGTCTGACATTCGGTTGTCAGACCACTTTTGAAAATTTCTCAGATTTTATAAAAACTTAAATTTGAGCATATAAATGTTATGGATCCACTACTTAGCAACCCAGATCACTGATTTACACCTTATATAACATATCTAAACATTCTAACCTCAAATCCAACATAGCATATAAGATCAAATTTCTAAGTTAGGTTTTATACCTCTATGAACCAAATCTTGATCCACTATTCCTGACCTGATCTTGATGTCCTGGGGACTCACTAAGGGACTGAAATGCTAACTATTTTCGTGGGTTTAGAGAGAGAATCTTGGTGGTGTGTTTGTGAACAATTGGGACAAAATTATGAACTTTCCTCTCTCTCAATCTATATATAATTTCATGCAAGGACTATAGCTAATCACGAGGGCAGGTTTTGGATGATTAAAGGCTAGTACTGGACCACATGGCTAGCTAAAGTTGGTCACCAACTAAAGTTATGACAAATTTTACAAGTTATCTATTAAATAATGCAAGAAGGGCAATTTGGTCATTTGGTTTTTACTTTTAGTGGCAAGGTTGACAATTCATTCTAACCTTTAGGGTTTGACCCTTAAGGTTTAACCCTAAGATTTCCTAAGCTCTAAATCTAGAATTGTGTTTTAAGGGCAAAATAGGAATCTTAGTTTATAAAAATGTTGATTAGGGTTACCTAATCACACTACATTTCTTAATAACTTAGGTTTTGTAAATTAGCTATTAATTACCACTAACCTTGCTAAGTTAATATTTAGGGTTTATAACTTAGCAATTAGGGTTCTAATTTAGGGTTTCAAGATATTAGTTAGGGTTTACCTAATTAACATAAATCATAATAAATGTCATTAATTACATAACACACAACTTAACAAATCATACAGGTCATAACTGACTCCTGTACTATAGTTTTTCAGTAATGCTAGGGTTTGTACTGTGTTACTATAACTGATCTACAAATTAACATTACACACATATCAGGAATATTTATATCACTGAAATATAAATAATATTATATTATTATTCTAATTCCTTATTCAAAATCCAGACTTAGTGTTTTGAATTCATATCTAACATAACCTTCATACATACTATCATTAGTTAAGTTAAAATAATTAACCTAACCAATATAATAAAATACATATCATAAGAATCCTAATAATCATATCATGTATACCATAATCATATTTTCATGGAAAATAAATAATAAATATTTTTATTACAAAATTAATTTATTATAAGAATATAATCTATAATGATCAATAAGTCTAAAAAGAAAATATTTACATCTAATAAATAAATTTATTTATTACATAGATACATATACTTTACCTTGAACATATTCCCATCTTTATATATAAAAAAATTAAATCGCAAAATTTCTTATTGAAAATATTGAGTTATTACAATCATCACCTTGTATATATCAACATTTTAGATATCCTACACTTCTATTAGATTAGTTCAGATTAGATCTTTGGAGATTGAAGTAATTCAAGATCATTGGAGGATCAGAATTGAACTAAGAGATATCATATTTGCATTCCTAAATCCCTAACTTCTCTTTACTTCTGTATTTATTTCTTAATGTAAAATCAATTGTGGATTATGGATTTTGATTATATGATGAGCTAAACTCCATTTTCAGATTACAATGGATCTTATTGAGTAGGTTACGTTAATATGCTTCCTTGTTAGTCTTATTAAGCTATTCTTGGACTGTCTATTCTGATTTGCTCTCACTTGATTAATTGTCTAGCTAACAATTAATGTGATAATCTATATAAAATTATGAAGTAGATTATGGGTTTAGATCTGATCATAATAGAATGTGTTTATGTGTTCTATATACCGTTGGAATTCATGATTCATGCCATGGATAGAGATATACCGAAGCATCGCATGTAGTCTAATAAGAACTTTTGCTTAAACCCTCTTTAATTGTAATTTGCATAGAGATATAGTTAGTTAATTATGGTGTTCAACTTGATTCTATCATCTGTGGATTTCATTTGATATAGGTATGGTACATTGAGAGATGACCATACTTTACCTTTGGGTTCTTGATTAACAATCCGTGATAATTAAATAAACATAAGAAGAAGTTTATTAATTTATATGCAACAATAGGTGAAATTAGAGTCTCATGTCTTCATTATCTAGTTTCATTCTAGGGATAGTTAGTATTAGTTTAATTGCATATTATTATTCAAATACTAAATCAATCGTTTAAATAAGATTAAGTTACAGGTTAGTGGTTGGTAATTCTTGTTAGATATTTCGCTGTGGGATCGATACTTTATTAACTCTTTATTACTTGTTGACTGTGTATACTTGCACGTATATATTGATTGGGAAATATGACCAATAAGTTTTTGGCACCGTTGCCAGAGAATTAGTTTAAAATTTTTTGCCATTATTAATTTCAATCAAATTAGTCTTAATTTTAATATTTTTTTATTTTAATTCTCTTACTATATTTCACTCTTTTTAGGTACCATGGATGACTTTTCTTGTCAATGGTCATACACGAGTATGGCTCAACTAAGGGAAACTGAGATTAATAGACTCAATGCACTTTCTAACATTGTTAGCACAACTTGAAATACTTTAGAAGAGGTTGGATGTTCCTCCAGCCCAATGAATTCGAAGGATAGCAATTATTTGTGCTTATTGTGCTAGCAATCATCCGAGTCATCAATGCACTGTCAGTTTTGGGCAGGTACAGTACGGTGGTTACTACCTCAACTATTATGAATGTCCCAAAAATCATCAAGGTAGGGGGTATCACCTGAATTTTTCATAGAGTTTTAATCAACAAGATCAATACTACGCCCTAAGTCCAACATATACACCGGAAGTCTCATATCCACCTCCATTGCCACAAAAAGAAAATTCAAGATTGGAGGAATTCATGTCTAAGATCACAGCAGACCAAGAAAAGATGATGATGAGTCAGTAGTTATAAAACCAATACCTTAATAATCAGATAGAGAAACTCATCAATACCTTAACCAATAATCCCCAATACATGGATTATGAAACTGAAGTAGAAAATTCAAGATTAGAGGAATTGTGGTCCAAGTTCATAGTGTCGACTGAGGAGAGGATTATTAATCAAGAGATGTCAATTCAAAATCTTGATAACCAAATGGAGCAAATGTTCAAAGCCTTAAACAACAAGCCTCAAAATACTTGGATTTATGACATGGATTCTGAAATTGATGGAGAACCCGAACCAAAGCTGCAACTAGATGAGCCACATAATATTAAAAGATAGGAGACAACTGAGGATAAGGAAAAAGAGGCCAACGAAGATCTATCTTTAAGTACTAACGAAGATGAGCCAATTTCATTAGTGCCCCAAGTGCCTTCTCCACCAAAGCTCAAGAATCCAGTTAGTTTTGCAAAATCGTGCCCGATTGGTAGTCATGTCATCGGCGAAGCTCTTTATGACATGAGAGCTAGTATAACATTGGAGCCATGATGGGATGAAAACGAGAAGATAGAAGAAGATCCTGTTGTGTTTAGAAAGCTTCAATGCCATAATTTGTTAATAGACACAATGGGGACAACGCCTAGCTACTTGAAAGTTTTAATGGAGAATCTACCTAAAATAAGCAAGCAAGGTGACATTTTTTCAATGGCTATTACTAATGGGAACCTCCAAAAGCATACAGTGCACGTGATGGATGGAGGGTTCCTCAATTATCGTAGAGGAATTGGATGACATTGACAAGAAGATGTCCAGCTAAGGGACTATAAACTAAGCAATCGATGGGAGGCATCCCATCCAATGGTTCTCCCTCGTTTAATTCTTATTTACACATCAAATCTTTTCTCCGTCTTCGTTTAATTCTCATTACGTGTCCAATCACTTCTCCCTCTATATTTAATTCTTCGTACTTTTATTATTGTTATTAATTAGGATTTTCATAGTTTAAAGTTTTAATAAGTTTTATTTTTTACTCATGTTCAGGCTCAATTCAATTGTTATGAGGATGAATGGTCAGAATAGAAGTCAAAAGCATCAATTTCCAGGGTACAGGGCAACGCAGCTACGCCCAATTTGTAAAGGAAAGCTACGTAGATGCGCCCTATATCAATCACAAAGTCCAATCTCTGCTACACTGTGCAGTTGTGCTTATCCAATGCCAAATCTCAGCGCAGCTGCACAGCTGTGGAACCCCCATTTTTAAATTTTTAACCCATTGGGGGAATAGTAAGCCGAAATCCCAAGGCATTAAAGAAGTTTAAGTGCAACCCCCAATGTTTGTACCCACCTAGACTTATCCACCGCCTGATACACCATCGGATTATAAGGAGGCGGGTAGAGATAACAATGCTTCTTAGGGGAGTATTCTTTCATTTTTCTTACAATGAGGACATTGTTATCATTAAGTTTTGGGGTATTATTAGGTTCATATCATTGTTAATATAGTTTGCATCTAGTTTAGTTCATATAGTTGCATTTTAGTAAAATTGCATTCTAAATTAGTTTTATGTTTCATTCAGTTTAACTTGTTAGTTTATTTTGAGAATTAATAAATAATAAAAATAAAAATCATAAAAATATTTTCTTTATTTATTGCATTCAGTGTAGATAGGTCATATTGCATGAATCCAAGTTTTCAGTTCGGTTGAAATTCATTTGGTCCTATGATGAGATTAGAATTGCATTGATTTTTGAACAATTTTTTTTAATATAGACATGGTTATAATGTTATAGCATGATATGAATCTTAATATATTTGAAGCTAATGTAACCAGATAGCACTAAAGAGTAACCATTATGATTTGCTCGGTATAAATGGTCACACAATTTTCTTCTAGTGTGAACTTTGTGTTTTAATGAAAGAGATTTAGTAAACAGTTAGTAATGACTATGATTACGCAAAAGTTTAAGTTCGGGGGAATTTAGTGGGTATGCATGCTTAAAAAAAAGATATATTAAATAAAAACTTTGGCTAGTTTAGTTATGTGGCCTTTGATACTTAAGTAAGTATGCCCTAGGGGATGTCTCTACACCTAGCGCCCTAAATCCATCTAGTTTGGGAGTCGCTAGTTGAAAGCTCGCTACACGGGTATAACTGAAAAGTCGAAGAGGACTAGACATTCCACAGTCAGATGTATACACGGGTAAGTACGATTATCACCATCATGAGTAAATAAAAGCATAATAAACCCCTTGTTGACTCTTAGCTTAGTTGATTTTCAGTCTTGGTTGGAGCTTAATTTGTTTGTTGTCTTTCTTGACTTAAAAACTGTTTTTTTTCCTCTAAGAATCATATTATGTGAAGTATTTAACTGTAGCAATTTTAATAGTTACTAAGTGCGCACACACATACACACACACACACTACATTAGCGATGCCTGGTTTTGATTTACAAAGTGATATGCATTATAGCCTTGTCCTTCGTTAGATACTCTATTTGATGTCATTTTGGTTTCTCTGAGGCAACTCTCTTAGATTTCAATCGGACTAGTTTTGGATTCGTTAACATGTTAGATTAGATTGCATTTTTTTAGTTGATTGCATTATATTATGTTGTGTTGCTTGCGGACAAGCAATGGTTTAAGTTTTGGGTTGTTTGATAAGTAGTTTTTATTCCTATTTATCCGGTTTCTATTGCTTGAATTAGTTGCTTAAACCTATGTTTCGTAGTTACTTTTCATGTATTTTGTGTTAATTTTGTAGATCTTATGCTTGGGAACTGTGTGAGCGATGATTGGCACGGTAAAGCATGGAAAATTAATCTAGACACCATTTAGAGTATAATATGTAAGCAAAGGCAAAAGGGAGATAATATAGGACTTTCAATTCCAAGTTGGATTCTTGGCTTGGAACTTAAATTTTATTGAATCTTTTCAGAACATCTTTAATCATTCCAATCGGAGTTCGGATGCGAGAGTTATGACCTTTGTATCAACGGACGTTGAACCTAAATGTTTTAGGTGGCCATTTGCGCAACAGTCGCTTGAAGATCAATTTCGACCTTTATCTAGCCATTATTTCTAAATTCTCAAGGAATGGAAGTTTTAGAACTTGTCGAGATATTCATTTTGTTAGGTGGAAGGCCTCGTAACTCCTCCATGATAAAATTTTATGGTCGTTTTACCAAAGGACATTACAACAGATTTTTTGACATCTGGTGTAAGGCGCAGCTGGATCCATTTTGGACTATGGGGCAGTGCAGCTGCACCCAAACCTATTTGACCAGTAATTTGACTTTCATTTAACGGACCAATTGAGTTGTACCTTGAAGTAGGGGTAAATTAGGGCATATATATATAGAAAGATATCAGCATGTAAACATGTATCCCATCCTTTGGAATCATCATCTCGTATATATCATCATTTTAGATATCCTACTCTTCCATTAGATTAGATTAGATCAGATCAGATAAACACTAGTTTAGATTAGATCGTTGGAAATTGAAGCAATTGAAGATCATTAGAGGTTCAGAATTGGACCAAGAGAGATCATATTTTCATTCCTAAATTCCTAACTTCTCTTTACTTCTATCTTTATTTCTCAATGTATAATCAATTGTGGATTATGGATTTTGATTCTATGATGAGCTAAACTCCATTTTGAGATTACAGTGAATCTTATTGAGTAGTTTAATTTAATATGATTCCTTGTTAGTCTTATTATCTATTCTTGGACTGTCTATTATGATTTACTCGTAATTGATTAATCGTCTAGCTAACAATTACCGTGATAATCCATATGAAATTGAGAAATAGATTATGGGTTTAGATCTAATCATAATATCATGTATTTGTGTGTTGTATATAGCGTTGGAATTCATGATTCGTGCCTAGGATAATGATATACCGAAGCACCGCGTGTAGTCTAATAAGGACTTGCGCTTAAAGCCTCTTTAATTGTAATTCACATAGTGATATAGTGAGTTAGTTAATTATAGTGTTCAACTTAATTCTATCATCTGTGGATTTGATTTGATATGGGTATGGTACATCGAGAGATGACCATACTTTATGCGACGCCCCCAAAATAGGTCCACACGACCCATTCTGAGTCGCTAGATATCACTCTATAAAAATCAAATACAAACTTTATTTATACAACTGTTGAACTATCGTGCAGAGTACGATAACAGATAAGCTGTGAGTTTTAATACAATATTATCTCGTAGACAGTATCCAAACTCAAATTGTTACAATGCCATATAAAATACAGCAACAAATATTTTAAGACCCCAAAGAAGAACGAGAAGATTACTATCATATTCATTCTAATGAGGTGCACGTTTGACGCTTTCAAAGTCGGGTTCTCATCACCCTATTGTTGTTCGTTAAAATCAATTATCAAATGACGTATACATTACGACACACTTATCCAAAGTTCTCAATAAAATTATTTCCATACTATTTAGGGAGAACCTCAACAGCTATAGACCACCGTTCTATTCCTCTTAATACCCCACTCGACCCAACTACACCTTTATTACTTAGAATGAATTGTGAAGCAAAAGGGTGAGCACAACTAACCAGTAAAGAATATCATGACTAAAGATAATTAAATTATCAATAGCTTTCATCAATAATAAATCAGAGATTTAAAACATATGGTAGATGATAAAACATTTCAACCATAGTTGCAGCGGAACGAGCAATCCATTAAAAGAGTCAAATAGACCATAAAGTCTATTATCTTATACATGTTAAAAGTCCACCGACAATGTTTTATCCCTATAACATCAATCAACAGTTCCTGTCCACAATCATATGAATAACTCATAATCATAATTGTGGTTCTAAATTCCTCTTCGCACCCAAGACGAAGATAATTTTCATCACCTATCTTCACCTGAAACATCAAAAATCATGGTTATACCAAATCACAATTTCTGTTCATAATCATACTAATAAATTCGTCTTTGCACTACAGCCAAGATATTCATTAACAATTCATCTTTGCACTACAGGCCAAAGACATACAACTGTATTTTAAAAGAGTCAAGTAGAGAATGATATCTATTATCTTTTACAAATTAAAAGTGTATAATCTATATTTTATCGCTGAGACTCAGCTTAATAAATAATCCACATCATCGAATCATCCCTGCACTACGACTAAGGATGTTCATGTAATCATCAATGGTCATGATTATACCGAATAATCCCTGGTTATAATCATACCAATAATTGTTCATCAATGCACTACGGGCCAATGAGGACTTTTACCACATCACCTATAACATTACAGGTCATGATTATACCGAATGATCCCTGGTCATAATCATACCAATAAATAGTTCATCTATGCACATAAGCCAAAGATACTCATCAATCAATTGTTTATCTTTGCACGTAAGCCAAAGATATACAATTGTAAAACCAATAATTAACAGTCCATCTTTACACGTAAGCCAAAGGTATATAACTGTAAAACTAATAATCAACAGTCCATCTTTGCACGTAAGCCAAAGATATACAACTATAAAACCAATAATCAATAGTCCATCTATGCACGTAAGCCAAAGATATACAACTGTAAAACTAATAATCAACAGTCCATCTTTGCACGTGAGCCAAAGATGACTTTCATCACAATATAAGCATGATGATGATGATAATGATATAAGCATTAATCAAACGAAATCAAGGATAAATATTAAAGACTTTAAATTTATCCAAATATTATCAATCACTTAATAAATTCATAATCTAATATTATTAATATTATAATAATATTTTAATCACTTCTTAAACTTATAAACAAATTATTTTAATTGTTTACACTTTACCAATTAATGCATTTAATCATTCAAAAATGTCATACTCATAAGATTTCATCACCAATGATCAAATCACTCATCAAAAATCTGCATATACCTCATATAGGATTTCCAAGCCATAAACTCTTCTTTACCAATTTTTCAACATCACATAACATATTTAATTCATATGTTCATAACTTAACCATTTTCATAAAAAATACCAAATCAGTCCCAAAAATTATTCATTTCTAGGATTTAGTATAATATAGTCCCATATTGTACATATATTTTTCTCAAAATTTTTAAAATTAATTTACTATTTTTCATATGGCCAAAACTGTCCAATATTTAGACATTTATCATAATTGTACTTTTGTCCAAAAATTCCAAATTTATAGGGTATACTCCTGTTATATACATATACTCCCAATAAAAATTTCACCAATTTTGGAGTTAACCAAAAGGAGTTATAAGTGTTTACTTTTAAAATAGTATTTTCACATAAAATCCATAACTCTTAATCTATACATCCAAAAATCGTCATCATTGGACACAATATAGAAAACTCATTAAATTATCATTTCAAAATTTTCCAGAATTTTTGAGGGTCAGAAAAATTACGAAATTGCAAATGGATTTTCACCCGCCATGCGGTAATCCACGTAGACAGATCATTTCCACAATTTAATAAGGAATGAATACGAAGGATCATTCACCATGCATGCTTTAGTCCACATAGACAGGTTATTCTAACAGAATAATAAAGAATGAAATAACAGAAGAATTCACCATGCATGTGGTAGACCGCACAGACATGTTATTCCCAACAGAATAATAAAGAATGGAACCAGGTCATTCATAATTCGCACAGACAAGATATTCCAACAGAATAATAAAGAATGGAACCAGGTCATGCGTAATCCGCACATACAGGATATTTGTAAGACCCCGAATTTTTTATAAATAAAATGGAATTTCTTTTATTTATTATTTTGAAATAGTAAGAGTTTATTTGATTAATATGGTTAGTTATGGGTAAAATGCGCAAATATTTCAAATAAGTAAGTGGTTATAAAATATTCATTGTTGTCGGGGAATATTCATTTTGTCGTGGAATATTCGTACGACGGTGCAGCCTTGTGTGGGCCCCATAACAGAAAGTGATTGGATGAAGAAAACGACAAAAATAAGTTGTTTATAAATAACGGCGTAGTTGTTACCGTTAATACTGTTAAAATACCCGGTGGTTAAAACACAGTACCACACAGTATTGCACCAATTATTGATTCTTACGTAAGAAGACACTACTCAATAATTGTTACAGTAATTACTGTTCAATATTATATTTTATTGATTCAATAATTGCTACGTTGACATTACTATTATTTCAATAATTGTCACTACACAATATTTTTCATTATCGAAGAAATAATTCATATTATCTGAATAATATTATTAGATAACATTATTGGCAATGTCTAGAAAGTTCTGTCTATGGAGAGGTTTGGTCACCTAATTGCGTGCCAGTAAGGAGAAATCCTTATTGGAAAGCCCTCTCTTTCCTAGGAATGGCATGGTTGTCAGTACTGTGATTCTGTAATATTATTTATGAATAATTAATTATTGATTATTATGATAAAGAAAATATTCATTTTATGTGGATATAGATGAAGAAAATTTTTAATGTGACAATTGTTGAAAATTTATGTTTTATCTTTTTCTGATAAAATAATTAATTTAAATATATTATTTTAATAATATATTAACGGTAATATTTTTACAATAAATGTGGGATATATGAGTATATGAGGAGGAAGAATATTTCTGTGACATTAAATGATTAACACATGTTTTGTGTGTCGGTGGACCCCAATTATTGACTGAAATTTGATTATAGTCTGTAAAATCGCTCGTTTGTGGATTTCGGTCAATTTCTGTTTGGAATTTGGAAAAACTTTCTTCTGTAAAGTTATAGAGAATTGAATTTCCTATAAAAGGTCGTGAGATTCAAATTTCCTAATAAAAGGGCTATTTATTGTGAATTATTAAAGTTCTGAAATTTTGAAATAATTGATTTTTGGGAGTTTTAGTTAATTGTTTTGAGAAAAAACGTTTTTTGTGCGTCTTGCATGTGATATAAATGGCTGAGTTTAGATCAAAGAAAGTGGGCTAAGGAATTTATAATTTATATATTAATATTATATTAAATTTTCTACTTTGGTGTACTAAGCATTTTCCTATAAATAGGGTGCTTAGATTAGAATTGAAAATCACACCAAAAACTAAAGTTTTCTCTCTATTTCTCTCTCGATATATTAAGCGTATTCTTGTGAGTATTTTGATACTTTGAGTGTATCTATACGGTGCAAGTTCAAGTCATAGCCTCTATCTGGTGTTTCAACTAGAAGTATTGTCGTTACGAGGTAAGGGATGTTATTTTCTTCTCAAATGATATTATTTCTTCAATATCATTATGCTGAAATATTGGTTGGAACTTTTTATCAAATTTGGAACTTTTTCATGTCAGGGTTACTATTCATGAGTTACTATTCACGAGTTACTATTCACAAGTACTATTCATGAAGCATGATGATGTTTTTGTGACATTTCTATCTTTTGGTGTCAGAGTTACTATTCTCGTATACGACACTATTAACGTATATGACACTATTCACGAATACGACATTATCCACAGAAAAAATAAATTTTCTTTTCTGTGGCCAAGATTGTCTGTTATAGTTCCTATCTTTGATTGGATCTGTGTTTTGATCATTCTTGAATTTTACTCCACTCTGATTATGTATGAAGTATTTTTGAACTTGGATTGTTTAAAGTACGAATCCTTAATATTTGTTCTTTTGTTTCACTGGATTTGTTTTCTTTAAAATATTTTTCATCATCCTCAGTCCTAAATGATGATATAACTGAATATCTTTGGGACGTAGTGCAAACATGAATGATTTTATGATGAATATCTTTGGTCCGTAGTGCAAAGATGAATGATTTTATGATGAATATATTTGGCCTGTAGTGCAAAGATGAACATGTGTTTAGATGAACATGACCAATTGGAGAATATCTTTGGCCTGTAGTGCAAAGATGAATATTTGATTTATGATGTATATTAATTGATGTTACAAGGATAAAATATCGATGATGGACTTTTAAATTCATAGATGATAGTATATTTCATTCTTTGCTTAAATCTTCTAATGAATTGTTGTTTCCGCTGCAGTTGTTGATTTAAAACTTGTTGTCTATTGTATTCTATCAGATTTTTCCCTGTTGAAGACTAAGGATAATTTTTTGTACATTATCTTAGTCATAATATTCTTTACTGGGCTAGTTGAGCTCACCCTTTTCCTTTTTGTTCCATTTTTCTTCTCAAGAGACGAGAATATAGCGGGAACTAGTCGGGGTGTGGAGTAATGGTTCAAGATAGTTGTTTTAGTAGTCCTCACTATTTTGTAAAATAGTGTATCAATAATTATAATGAGGACTTATTTGAGTGTGGATATTGTCTGGAAGATAATATTTGTATTTAAACTCACAGTTTATGTGTTGTCGTATTTTGCACGACAATTGTATTAATGTAGTTGTAGTTGTTTTTGTACCATGTATTTGGCGACTCGGAATTGGTGATATATACCTATTTTGGGGGCATCACAGTTGGTATCAGAGCTTAGGGATATGATCTCTGGCGGAAATCAGGGAATAGAACTAGTAGGGGAGAGACGAGTAAATCCTTCACTAGTGTGTCCTAGCTAAGCTTATTTGTTGGTTGGTCAGAGTATAGGAATATTATATGGTATGTTAATTTGTTTAATTAACCCTTGTTTTATGATAGTTTTTAAGAATGTCGACTGAGAATATTAACAGTTGAGTAAACGAGACAGTAGAGACTCCTTTACTCACTAATTAGTAGAACGTGCAACAGGATGAAAATGATCCTACTGCAAAAAACACCACTGAGCAGAAGATGAATGATGGGATGTTTAGGAGCTTTTTGCAGTTCATAGCAAAACCAGATGAGGGAGACTCGTGTAAAAATACATGTGGAAATGATAGCAACGCGCAGTTTGTCACAGCCAAGCAGTTCAAAGAGTTAGGACCACCAGAATTCTGGGGAAAGACGAATCCGATTAAGACGGAGACGTGGGTCAAGCAAATTACCAAGATATTCAATGTCTTGGGATGCACAGAGGAACAGAAGGTTCCATTCGCTACATTTATGTTCCGCAATGAGGCAGATTACTGGTGGGAATCTATGAAGCATACCCATCCAGTTGCACTCAGCATGTCTTGGGAAACGTTTTAGAAACTATTGAATGACAAGTACTTTCCTGAAAGTATTCGTCATATAAAGGAGGTAGAGTTTATTAGACTAGAACAGAATAACATGACGGTATCCCAATACGAGGCGAAGTTCGCGGATTTATCCAGGTTTGTACCTCATTTGGTAGAGAATGACGAACGTATGACGCGGATGTTTTTGAGAGGTTTGAAACTCGAAATTCGGTAATACCTCATTTCTCATAAATTTTCTCTATATTCAGATGTTGTGAACAGGGCTCAATTATTAGAGCGAGATAATGAGTCTGTTCAACCGGGCGACCAGCAACACGATAATAATCGTATCGGTGGCAACGGCCATTGGGACAATGATAACCATCATGGGGGGAAATTATTATGCCAGAAATGGTAACCACTTCAGTGGTAATCATGGCCAAGATAATAGAAGAAATAACTCAAGTGGAAATTTCAAGAAGAGAAGATTTAACGATGACGGGAAGACGTCGGCACCAGGACCAGCAACAAATTCTAGGGGAGAAGAACGACCGCCAGTTAGATGTTACAAATGCAGAGAGGAGGGACATATAAGTTCAAATTGTTCACAACCTTCCAAGGTATGTTATAATTATGGAAAGGAATGACATATTGATCGAGATTGTACGGTAGCGAAACCAAGTCCAGCAGGGATGGTGACTCAAAAGGCTATCCCAGAAAAGTTAAAGTCAACGGTTCTTGGAAGACCGTTTGTCGTGACCGGTCAAAATGCGAGGAACCCTAATGAAGTTAGCACGGGTTAGTTAATTATAAATTCTTGCAAAGTTTATACTTTATTAGATATCGATTCTACAGATTCTTTTATCTCTCTTGCTTTTGCTCAATGTTTGAACTTGACTCATGAGAGATTAGACTTTGCCTTATCTGTGCAGACTCCGTTAGGAGAAACTTTCTTTACATCCATTGTTTAGAAATCTTGCTTGATTCAGGTTGGCACTATCAAAATACCTGTTGACCTTATCTCTTTAAAGATAGTTACTTTTGATGTGATTTTAAGGTTAACTACTCATCATGCCAAAATTGATTGCTTTCGTAAGTTTTTTAGTTTTCATATTCTTAAGCAACATGTTAATCGAATTCAAGCAATCAAACCATTGAAGTCAAACATTTTCATATCAAGCCATAAATTCATTCGTTTATTGAAAAACGAATGTCAAGTTTTCTTAACCCATGTTATGGATTTGAACAAAAATACGTCAGATTTGAATGATATTTCCGTTGTTAGTAAATTTTCAGACGTATTTCTTGAAGAATTTCCTGGCCTACTCCCAGAGCGTGATATTGAACTTTGTATCGATTTTGAACCCGATACAAAACCCATTTCTAAAATCTCATGTTAAATTACTCCTATTGAACTTTAGGAGTTAAAAACCCAACTGTAGAAGTTAGTACCCGAGCCTCTATCTGGTGACTTCTTTTATTGAATGCACTGAAGCCACACTCTCCATATGGGACGTTATATTCGTGCGGTAGTAAACTGATAGGTTCCATTGTGACGTGCTATCTAAGATTGGGATATGAGTCACAGTTGAGAGCAACCTAGGTCAGTAATCGAAATACGTAGTTTTTTTAGGCTTAGTTCTTTATTATCGGAGATTCGTGGAAAGATTTTCTCGAATTACTACATTAACTCAGCTAACTCGGAAAGATACAAAATTCGTATGGAGCGAGGAATGCGAGAAGAGCTTCGAAAAACTCAATAGGAGACTCATTTCGGCACATGTTCTGACCATACCCTTCTGGAAAAGCGAACGTGGTAGCTGACGCGTTGAGTAGAAGATCGTATGCGAGTACGAGCGCGATATTTTCGAATACAAAGACCCATTTTGTATAAATTATAATTAATAGAGATAGAGTTAAAGACTCTAGGAACCCACGTGATGATATACGAGTAGAATTGACTTTAATCGATAGTTAAAACTGCTCAAGCTACACACCTGAGCTGATGATTTTGAAGAAGGAGGTGCAAGAAGTTGTTATTTCAAAAGCGAGAATCGGTGATGTGAGAAAAGCTCAAACCTTCGATTTATTAATCCATTTGAAATTCTCGATCGAGTAGGAACTGTGGCCTATAGACTCGCTTTACTACCAAGTATGTCGCGTGTTTATAACATTTTTCACGTATCGATGTTACGAAAATATGTGAACGACCCGAACCACGTTATTGAGTTAGAATCAAACGAGATAGCCGAAGATTTAACGTATGAAGAGGGACCTGTCAAGATCTTGGATAGGAAGGAGCATGTCCTACGCACAACAGTCATACCACAAGTCAAAGTTTTGTGCAGAAGCCATGCTATTGAGGAAATGACCTGGAATTGAAAATGAAAATGAAAGCGAGGTATCCTCGCCTTTTCGAAATATCAGGTATGTACGTCACTTTCGAGGACGAAATTTCATAAGGATGGGAGGTTGTAAGACCCAGAATTTTTTATAAATAAAATGGAATTTCCTTTATTTATTATTTTGAAATAGTAAGGGTTTACTTGATTAATATGGTTAGTTATGGGTAAAATGCGCAAATATTTTAAATAAGCAAGTGGTTATAAAATATTCATTGTTGTCGGGGAATATTCGTTTGGTCGTGGAATATTCGTACGACCGCGCAGCCTTGTGTGGGCCCCATAATAGAAAGTAATTAGATGAAGAAAACGACAAGAATAAGTTGTTTATAAATAACATCGTAGTTGTTACCGTTAATACTGTTAGAATACCCAGTGGTTAAAACACAGTAGCACACGGTATTGCACCAATTATTGATTCTTACGTAAGAAGACACTACTCAATAATTGTTACAGTAATTACTATTCAATATTATATTTTATTAATTCAATAATTGCTACGTTGACATTACTATTGTTTCAATAATTGTCACTACACAATATTTTTCATTATCGAAGCAATAATTCATATTATCTGAATAATATTATTAGATAACATTATTGACAATGTCTAGAAAGTTCTGTCTAAGGAGAGGTTTGGTCACTTAATTGCGCGCCAGTAAGAAGAAATCCTTATTGGAAAGCCCCCTCTTTCCTGGGAACGGCCTGGTTGTCAGTACTGTGATTTTGTAATATTATTTATGAATAATTAATTATTGATTATTATGATAAAGAAAATATTCATTTTATATGGATATAGATGGAAATTTTTTTTAATGTGGCAATTGTTGAAAATTTATATTTTATCTTTTTCTGATAAAATAATTCATTTAAATATATTATTTTAATAATATAATAACGATGATATTTTTACAATAAATGTGAGATATATGAGTATATGAGGAGGAAGAATATTTTTATGGTATTAAATGATTAACACATGTTTTGTGTGTCGGTGGACCCCAATTATTGACTGAAATTTGATTATAGTCTGTAAAATTGTCCGTTTGTAGATTTCGGTCAATTTCTGTTTGGAATTTGGAAAAACTTTCTTCTGTAAAGTTGTAGAGAATTGAATTTTCTATACAAAGTAGCGAGATTCGAATTTTCTGATAAAAGAGCTATTTATTGTGAATTATTGAAGTTTTGAAATTTCGAAATAATTGATTTTTGGGAGTTTTAGTTAATTATTTTGAGAAAAACGTTTTTTGTGGGTCTTGCATGTGATATAAATGGATGAGTTTAGATCTAAGAAAGTGGGTTAAGGAATTTATAAAATATATATTAATATTATATTAAATTTTCTACTTTGGTGTACTAAGCATTTTCCTATAAATATGGTGCTTAGGTTAGAATTGAAAATCACACCAAAAAATAAAATTTTCTCTCTATTTCTCTCTTGATATATTGAGCGTATTCTTGTGAGTATTTTGATGCTTTGAGTGTTGCTATACGGTGCAAGTTCAAGTCATAGCCTCTATCCGGTGTTTCAACTAGAAGTACTGTCTTTACGAGGTAAGGGATGTTATTTTCTTCTCAAATGATATTATTTATTCAATATCATTATGCTGAAATATTGGTTGGAACTTTTTATCAAATTTAGAACTTTTTTATGTCGGCGTTACTATTCATGAGTTACTATTCACAAATTACTATTCATGAGTTACTATTCACGAGTATTATTCACGAAGCATGATGATGTTTTTGTGAAATTTCTATCTTTCGGTGTCAGAGTTACTATTCACGTATACGACACTATTCATGTATACGACACTATTCAAGAATACGACACAATTCACAAAAAAATTAAATTTTCTTTTCTGTATCCAAGATTGTCTGTTATAGTTCCTATCTTTGATTGGATCTATGTTTTAATCATTCTTGAATTTTACTCCACTTTTATTATTTATGAAGTATTTTTGAACTTGGATTGTTTAAAGTACGAATCCTTAATATTTGTTCTTTTGTTTCACTAGATTCGTTTTCTTTAAAATATTTTTCATCATCCTCAGTCCTAAATGATGATATAACTGAATATCTTTGGCCCGTAGTGCAAAGATGAATGATTTTATGATGAATATCTTTGGCCCGTAGTGCAAAGATGAACACAGTGTTTAGATGAACATGACCAACTGGAGAATATCTTTGGCATGTAGTGCAAAGATGAATAATTGATTTATGATGTATATTGATTGATGTTACAAGGATAAAATATCGATGATGGACTTTTAAATTTATAGATGATAGTATATTTCATTCTCTACTTAACTCTTCTAATGAATTGTTTTTTCCGCTGCAGTTGTTGATCTAAAACTTGTTGTCTATTGTATTCTATCAGATTTTTCCCTGTTGAAGACTAAGGATAATTTGTTGTACATTATCTTAGTCATAATATTCTTTACTGGGCTAGTTGAGCTCACCCTTTTCCTTTTTGTTCCATTTTTCTTCTCAGGAGACGAGAATATAGTGGGAACTAGTCGGGGTGTGGAGTAATGGTTCAAGACAGTTGTTTTAGTAGTCCTCACTATTTTGTAAAATAGTGTATCAATAATTGTAATGAGAACTTATTTGAGTGTGGATATTGTCTAGAAGACAATATTTGTATTTAAACTCACAGTTTATGTGTTGTCGTATTTTGCACGACAATTGTATTAATGTAGTTGTAGTTATTTTTGTACCATGTATTTGACGACTCAGAATGGGTGATGTATACCTATTTTGGGGGCGTCATAATATTCTAACAGAATAATAAAGAATGTAATAACAATAGAATTCACCAGGCATGCGATAGACCGCACAGACAATTTATTCCAACAGAATAATAAAGAATGGAACCAGGTCATGCGTAATCCGCACAGATAGGATATTCCAACATAATAATAAAGAATGAAATAACAGAAGAATTTTACCATGTATACGGTAGTCCGCGTATACAGGTTATTCCAACTGAATAATAAGGAAGGGAATAACAATAGCTCTCTACATAAATACGAAAGAAATATTACCCCTTACCTTAGAAGAAAACTGGATACTAGAATAGTGAGGTATCAGACTTCTCTTCTTCTTTCTCTCTATAATTTCTCTCTATAATAATTGCTCTATAACTTTAGTTAATTGGTGAGAAATGAAGAAGAATGAACTTCTATTTATAGGAGAATATAGTTCCGATAATTGCACGTTTTGGGGCTCAAACTATTGCAGTATAATACCTTCCTCTTTTTCTTTATTTTTAATTTAGTCCTGCAAGTATTATCAAACTTGCACCACCTCCCCTTATAGTATATCATGTGAATCAATAGTATAATCATGTGACTCAATAGTTATAATCATGTGAAAATACGAATTACATTATAGTACCTCAATTTATACCTCCATTTTTAGCTTGGTCATGCAAGTATTACCAATCCTGCACCACCTCCCTTAATAATACATGAATGTGAATCAATAGTACACACATGTGAACAAATAGTTATAATCATGTGAATTAATAGAAATTAATTGCTCATTTATTCGATTAATTACATGATTGGTCAATATAACCTCCAGACATCAATTATTATCGAAATAAATATTGATTTCCACTAACACTAACAATCCCAACACAATGAAAATATTTTTCTCAAAAATTTCATTTTTGAAATTTTGAAGTTTTACTTTTTTCTGAAAAAGTCAACTATTGACTTTTTTGACCAAAAAGTCAACCTTGACAAATTTTGTGTTTATAGTCTATTTCTACTACTTTAATCGTTTTGGACTCAATATCATGTCCGCGTCTCCAAATTCAACTTCGAACTCAAATTTAATTTTTAAGAACATTCATCATTAATATTATAACTCACAATATTTAACAACCAGGTCGTTCCCAGGAAAGAGGGGGCTTTCCGATAAGGATTTTTCCTTATTGGCGCGTAATTAGGTGACCAAACCTCTCCTTGACAGAACTTCTAGACATTGTCAGTATTTCAAATAATAATATAAAAAACTTTGCCGTCTTAATTATTGATTTAATAATATAACATATTATGCAGATGATATTGTGACAATAATTAAATCAATAATATGATAGATATGATGCAACAATTACTGTACCAATAATTGAGTATAACTGATTGACTTCTCACGTAAGCATCAATAATCAATACCGTGTGCTACTATGCAACTATGCGTATTACTGTACTTTTACTACCAAGTAGTTCAACAGTTTAAATGGTAACATTTTCGCTGTTATTTTTATAAAAAGATAATTTTGTCATTTTCTTACTACGACAATACTTCCGTTGTGGGGTCCACCAATGATTGTGTCGTCCTACGGATATTCCCCGACAAAAAGAATATTCACCGACCAAACGAATATTATATAACAACTTGCATACTTTGAAAAATTTTACATATCACCCTTAACTTTAACCTATTATCAATTTATCCATTTACTAAATAGAATAATTATTAGAAAATTGAATACTTTCATTTCATAAAATTCGGGGTCTCACACTTTACCTTCGTGTTCTTGATTAACAATCCCAGATAATTAATTTGACATAACAGGAAGTGTATTGATTTAAATGAAACAATAGGTGAAATTATAGTCTCATGTCTTCATTATCTAGTTTCATTCTCGGGATAGTTAGTATTAGTTTAATTGCATATTATTATTTACTAAATCAATCGTTTAAATAAAATTAAGTTGGCTACGGATTAGTGCTTGGTAATTCTTGTTAGATAATTCTATGTGGGATCGATACTATTTATAACTTGTTGACCGTTTATACTTGCATGCATATATTGATCGGGAAATATAACCAATGATTATATAATATTAATAAAATACATAAATTAAATATTAAAATAAATTAAATTTAATACAATAACATATAAATAAAATAAAGTAATATAATTATTATAACAGAAAATAATACAAAGTAAAGTAAAAAAATTAAAATAAAATAATTTCCCTAGTTTACTTAATTTTCCCTACTAAAATCAATTAAGTAGCATTTCTTAGTTTTCACTACTAAATTTACATCAACTAAGTAGTATTTACTTAGTTAATATTTCTTAGTTTCCCAATACTAAAATAAATTAAGTAGCATTAATTTACTTAGTTTTACACTACTAAATAAAATAAAATAATATAATAACATAAACTAAACTTACTTTGTATAATATAAGATATTATAAAATAAAATAAAATAATATATCATAACATATTACATAACATAAAATGAAATAAATTAATTAACGTAATTACATTCCTTAAATTTATTAATTTAAATAATATAATATTATATAATATAATAAAAAAAATTAAATTAAATTAAAAAATAGAATGACAATGATTTAATTAAAATTAATAAAAGAGAGAACATATTCTCTTAACAACTTAATTGTAGCATCCTTAAGATCGATTTTTTTCGAATGTTTTGTAACCAAATATCATCATTTTCTTGGCAAATACTTTATCTCACATTTTTTATCCTGAAATTATAATATAAATCTGCGATCAACCTAATCAGTCGTGAATTTGACTCTACAAAGCAGTATCTCCGAAATATATACAACAAATTGGAGAAAGATAAAAGTGTGCACTTATTGAAAGATAACTTGTCACAATTAGATGAAACATCGTGTTATAATGTAAAGCAAATACCTTCATTATCGCCCATGAGTAATGACTACAAGGAGAAGAGTCGTTATAAGAAATTAGCTTATTCCTGACAGAATATTCCACCAGAATTACGCCTATTCCGTCAAAATTGGCTTATTTTTGAGAAAATATTCAGTCAGAAATTCAGTCGTATATACATGCCTCAGAGATAAGATGCATCGAAAATTTCCTCGAAACACTCAAGTTTTTGACTGAATTATATCTGACAGATTTTTGTCAGAAATAAGATATTTTCGAGGGAAATAATACAACAAAATTAATACGTCAAATATAAAATAAGTTTATCTCCGACGGATGTTCCCTCAGAATAAAGCTAATCTCGACGAAAAATATGAATGTTTAAAAACTATTTAATTGCTAATACCGACGAAAAATTCCCTCAGAAATAATTATTTTTGACGAAAAATATGATTTATTTAAAATTATTTAAAAAATTAAAACCGACAGAATATCTGTCGTAAATACCTTATTTCATCAAAAATGATATTTTTTGTTAATAGTTTTAAAAAAAATGCAATTTCTAGGTGTTTAAACCCATTTTTGTACCTGTAACCTATTTTGTCCCAATACAGAAAGATAGTAGTATATTTCACATCCATTCAACATAGCACAAAAAACCTGTATCATCACATCATCAACATCTAACCTAACAATTACATATATATGCTAACAATTACAAATGATCTACTAACTCATCATCATCAACATCACTAAGCTAACAATTACATATATAAACTAACGATATGATTTACACACCTTGTACGGACGCAATTAGACTACAATATGTACAAATGATCTATAATTTAAAGAATAAAATGAATTCAAATGAACTATAAACTAATATTCAGATCATAATCATGCAAAGGTGGACGACGACGATACTCTGGTGTATGAATATCAGCGTCGTTGTCCCCCCGGTCGCCAGTCCGCTCACCATCACCACCTTGTTAATAGAATTAAAAATAAAAATCATTAATCCGTATATATGTGAGAATTAAAAAGATTTTGTTAAATGAAAATAACATAAATATGTAGAATACCGAGGAAAAGCCTGCTCTAGGAGGGTAATCACCATATGGAGCATCTCGCCGCTCAACGCGTCGACCTACTCCTTTAGTAAGCTCGTACTCTCTACGAAGGCCCCTACTAGAACCTCTTGAGCGAGCTGATGAAGACGAGAACTGCTAGGGAACTGCTGACGAAGAAAAATTGGATCAGTATGGAACCTATCCAACACTGCCGCTATCAGCCTCTAGAATAACTCGTCGTCCAAGCCTGCACCCGTATGAGATGGTCCAATGGTTGCTCTGGGACGCTGGTGCTGGCTTTAGCATGGGAAAATATATATAACATTATGTCGACGTCAGGATTTTTACTATCTCTTTTCTGTTCTTGTCTTTTGGTGTTCTCATGTTAGGTGAGATTTGTTTGAAAAAATAAGTTGTGAAAAGGTCCGACATGTATATGTCGACGATTAGACTGTTAGAGTCGTCAGTTG
Organism: Panax japonicus; assembly: GCA_020205505.1. NCBI lineage: Eukaryota > Viridiplantae > Streptophyta > Magnoliopsida > Apiales > Araliaceae > Panax > Panax japonicus. Next base: position 36,777,822 of record CM035114.1, read on the forward strand.
GTATTTTTTAATGGTTGCACCAACTCAACCGAGAAAAGGTTTACACATTGACCCAGTGATGTGACACTGCTTAACAGGTCTGTGAAACCGAGATTCGCTAGGGATTGAGGGCTTGATTATGTAGAGGGAACGTGTTAGGCACCCCTGACATCCGTGTTACCATGGTGACCGCCACTTTTCAATTAAACGGTTATATGAATATGTGTGTGTATGAGTCAATGTGTAGTTATTTGGAAGTAGTGTTATGCCTCGTTTGCACCTATATACAAAGGGTTTGAATTTTGTATAAAAGTTCAGTTTTAACAAGATATAATAGTGATATTTTGTAAAAGATGTTTTTCAAACCCTTATGCTCAATAGTAATTAAGGCCTTTGATACTTCCATTTTATTATATGTTCTGCTTGATTGCTTTTATTTTCAAGATGCGAGGCATCTTCGAGAAAATAATGTATATTGTGAGGTCCCCGAACTCGGATACTTGAAACCCGAACTCGGTACTTCACGATACCATTTCTATGAGCGGAATAATACTAGTAATAATAATAATAATATAAAACTTAAACATAAATTTACATTTATTAGAGTCTAATCCCAAGTACGCAACCTTTACTACATTCTTTACATGATATATAATACATATCATTAACTTAATATAGTCTATATATTACAAATGATACCAATAACATGTCCTGTTTGCTTTCCTTTTCACTTGGTCTTGGCCAAACTTTCCAGTTCTTCACATTTAGCTGAAAACATTTAAATTAAGCAAGGATGAGCATTTGAGTGCCCAGCAAGTATTTATATATACATATAAGTTGAAAGAATTTAAATGTTTTCTTTATAATATTCTTCTACAACCGGTCAATAGTTGTGAAGTAATCTATACCAATAACAATAACATAACAACCCTCTTTCAAATTTTTTTGAAACTGTGTATTGTATATACATGGGTTTCTGTGACTTATTATGAACATTGTTTTCATTTTTGAAAGGGTTTAAACAGAAATTCATCTGTAAATCGGCCATTGCTTACGGGCACGGAGGGTGATCAGCCCTGTTGTACCCTGTATTGATCAATACTACATTGCTAGAACGATATTATCGTTCATCCTTTGTCCGCCGTAGCGCATAAAATTTTTCCCATGTTCGGGATGTTCATACCTGTTGGGTTTTCATTACAAAGGTCTTATCTTGTTCAACAATGATATATAATTTAACATATATGTATATCAAAGGTGTATCACCATGTGATTAAATACAATGATTATCCAAGTGGGGGCACTTGTATAATCATTTCTAGAAATTAACGAATAGAATATATAACTGAATTATCATATACGAACATGTTGATAATCAATGGGCGTATATAATATAGGTTTAACAATCCGTATAATAATATATAATTCTGAAACATTCTTACACTTGTCCATTGCATAAAGAAAATGCAAAGTTATGATACTTGCCTGATGCCGCTGCTTACAATTACGGAACTTAGATTTATGTTTTCTATCACGACCTATCATTAATTAGATCATTTTACTGATTAGTATATCATAACGTAACACATAACGCTGCTTATTGCAGTCAGCACATTCCCTATTCACATTATCACACATGTTCAACAATCATTGACTCACAAACAAACATCAACACACTCCTAATCACATTGACACAAAACTTTAACACCATTGAATCACAAATAAACAGTTTTCCAAACAATCTATCTAAGTCCAGATCAATTTCTGAAACATGTCGGTCTACCGACAACTTTATCGGGTAAAAATCGAGTCTAAGACTCTATCCCGAAGTTCAATATCCAAATAGTTAACTTAGACATCAGTCATACTATTTTTCATAGTCTTATAATAATTATTAAATAATTATTACCATTTACCATAATTTTTGAAATATCAGAATAATTATTAAATGATTTAAATATCAAACAATTATATTATCATTAACATTTAATCAATATTAAACTATTAATGAAACCATTGCCAAAATATTAAAGTTATGTATAATAACTCACAAATATTTTTAAAACATTTATATTACCCTTAAATGATTTTTAAAACATTTAAAATCATTCTTAAACAATTACCATTAATATTAAAATATTAATTTATCATTATCCAAATATTAAAAGTTATTAATTACAACTTTAAAATATTTTTAATTCACTTATATCCTTTTTAAATGATTTTTAAATAAATAAAACCATTTTAAACTATTTATTTAATATAATTATTAAATAAACTTAATATCATTAATCATTAAATAAATATCATTAATATTAAATTATTAATGAAATTATTTTTTAAATATTAAAATTTATATTTTATAACTTAAAATATCTTTAAACACTTTATTTTCATTTAAAATGATTATTATAATATTAAAATCATTTTTAAACTAAATTATTTAATATAATTATTAAATAACTTTAATATCATTAATAATAATTAAGTAATGAAATTTACCTTTAAATATTAAAAGTTATATTTTATAACTTAAAATATTTTTAAATACCTTATTCTTATTTAAAATGATTTTTAATTTAATAAAATCATTTTTAATTCATTTAATAAATAAATTAATTATCATTAATATTAATTTATTAATTAAAATTATCACATAATATTAAAAGTTAACAAAAATAACTTAAATTATTTTCTTATACCTTAATATAATTTTAAATGATTTTTCAAATATTAAAATCATTTTTAAATAATTTATTTAATATTATAATTAAATAAATTAAATACTTTTAATATTCCAAAAATATTAAATATTTATGAAATATATTTAAAATAATTAAAAACTAATTTTCAGAGTTTAAAATAATTTTTAATAATTTATTTTGTATTTTTAATAATTAAAAACTATTTTTTTCTATTTATTAATTAATTTACGAAAATTAAAATACTATTTGTCGCTAAAGACCACCTATAGCGACAGAACCGTCGCTATAGGTTTTCTTCATGTTCTTCATACAAACCCAGAACATCATACAAAGTTTCGAGGTTACTACTTTGACCAACAATTTTTCTTAATCTGTGATGATTCAAAGAATTCTTGAGGTCGGATAATAATGTTTTAGAGCAGATCTACATAATACAAGAACAAACATACTTAAAGAACACATAACCGAGGAGATCTGAGCCTCCAAAAATGATGTCAGGACTGTTTTTCATTTTCTGGGTTACCCAGAAATGAAGAACAGTTCGACCTGTCCCCTTTTGGCATCTACAACTTGCTAACCGGTTAATTATTATGCGATCTATAAACTTCAATGTGTAGCCAACATGTAACTCTACAACTCTATTACTTAACATCAACAAAACAACAACAGATACATAAGATATGCCTCGGTCAAATCCTGTCAGAGGGCTGTTCATCCGATTTTCTGGAAATTCCAGAAAACAGCTATCATGGTCAAGTAGGCTACTTTGACCGCTTGCTACATTCGATCTGATGATCAATTACATGATATAAAGCCATAAATCTATAATCAAGACGACAGACTATAAATTTATTACAACAAAAACATCATGACACTAATAACCTGATAGATATTAAGCCAACAAAACGTTGTCAGACTTGTTTTTTTAGGTTCTGGGCTGCCCAGAATTTGGTGCAGTCAACGTCGTTCAATGGGTTTTGACCTTAAATAACTTTGATTCCAGACATAAAATGGCTATTCTACCACTTGAATATTAAATAATATATACCAGGCTATCGATTCAAACAACAAAACATCAAAAATCACAAACACACAAAGATCTAGACGATCTGACATTCGGTTGTCAGATCCAAATTTTTTTTTTCTCAAGATTTTGAAAAAATGCAAATTCGAGCACTTTGATGTTATGGATTTGATAAATACCAACCCAGATCATCATAAGACACTACAAACAACATATTACAACATAAATTCACAAGATCTAACAACAACTTTTGGACAGAAATTCAAGGTAGGGTTTTATACCTTTGATGAACAATTCTTGATTCGTTGTTACTGATTTGTTGTTGGATTTTGTGGGGCTGTTCTTAGAGACTGAGGAACTTATAATTTCGTAGGTTTTGGGTGGAGAGAGTTTAGTTGAGTGTTTGTAAAAAAAAATGTGCAAATGCTCACTTTTCTCTCTCCAATTCTATTTATATCATTTGGGTTCAATGTATTGGCTGAGCTTTGCTTGATTTGCTTGAGATTTTAAGTCAATGGAGTAGTTAGATTAGCTCAACAACTCCCACACTTGTCAAGCCTTACTATTTAAAAAAAATCCAATTAGGGGGTATAATGGTCTTTTGGCTTGGAATTTAAGGGCAATCATGTAATCATGCAAACCCTTAGGATTTGACCATTAGGGTTTAACCCTAAGGTTAGCACATAACATTTGTGAGATTTAGCAACTATGGTTTGTACAAAAATAATAAAATTAAATAAAAATTAAATAAATTTTAGTTTCTAAAATTTTAAAATTAGGGTTTCATAATTATGATTAATTATCTAATCACACTATACATGAACATTAGGGTTTAATATATCTAATTATAATTAACTTTGCTAATTTAGCAATTAAGGTTTATTCTTTTGGTAATTTGGGTTACCAAATTAAAATTAGGGTTTCTAATTACTAAATTAGGGTTCTAGTTTAGTAATTAAGGTTTAACAATTTAGGGTTTCTATAATTAACAATTATAATTTTAATACTTGTTAATTAATCATCTTATCACAATTACCAACAAATTTCGAACTCTAATTTGAATTTCAAATTAGGGTTTCTCATTCCAAAAATTAGGGTTTTAGAAATATTAATTAGGGTTTATTCTACAAATTAGGGTTCTTAAATATCAATTAGGGTTTTAATTTCGCAATTAGGGTTTTGTGACCATAATTAGGGTTTTCCTAATTAGCGATTATATTTATAATACCAGACATTAACCACACTATCGCAATTGTCCAATAACTTGAAACTCTAATTTGTATTTTAAATTAGGGTTTCACACAGTATTAATAAGGTTTAACACATAACACCATAATTGGCCAACCATCACCGATTCACACATACAGTACATATTTATAGCACTGAAAAATTAAAATATTATAAATTATAATATTATTATCATTCCTTATTTGAGACCCATAATTAGGGTTTATCAAAATATTATTAGGGTTCGATCGTAATATATTAAAACTGTTCCACACATTAACATTACACACATAACCATACATATCTATAACAATGACAAATAATAATATAATATTATTATTCTCATTCCTTGATCAAAACCCGGAATTAGGGTTTGGATTCCATATCTGATTTATCTTTTATATATAACATTAATAATTAAGTTAAAAATAATTAACTTAACTATTCTGAAATAATATCATATAATAAAATATTTATAATAATAATTCTAATAATCATTATATATATTATTTAAATAATATATAAACTTATTTACATGGAAAATAAACAATAAAAACATTTTTACTATAAAACTAATTATTATTAGAATATATTTTATAATGAGCAATAATTCTAAAATAAAATAATTCATAAATGACAAACTTTTCTTTTACTCACATTCCTGGCTTATTTATTGAAATTATCTTCTTTTATCATATAAATGACAAAAGTTGTCTTTTGCCCCACCGTTATCCTAGCTATCACATACGCTTTAATAGGGTCGGTTAATCTTCTAAATCCTGGCGGTCCGGTAGTCTTGAAATCTTTGAAGTTTGTCAATCGATTGTTTAGTTGATTTCCCACGACTAGTATTTCGTTCTGCATAGCTTGATCGTCTGCATTCGAAAAATTCTGTGTCGGGTCTGGTTGTCCTCCAGCTTTGTTCACAGGTTCTTCTTCCATTGGTTTCGTTTTTGTTTTGACGGCATTATCATAAATTATTCTTACATTCTAAGCCTTATCATAAACGCAAAACTTTCTATTCAAATAATCATGTACTCAAAATATTAGATTTTGAAAACTCGGTCTACTGTAATAACCAGTGACCAAATAAATATCTACTATCTTTATACCAATTTATCCCATTAAACCAACATAAACTCATATTTATACCACTTGACATGCCTTAGCACACATTGCTTTAAACATCCGCTATCCCTTTGTGACTTGAAAGTCGGGAATCGCTGCCACAACTTATACAAAACATTACATTACACCAACGTACCTATTATATATACCACCTAAAATCATACATATCCAACTAATACTAATACTACCTATTCCTTACACATTCACTAACTATCAATTTCTTGGTAATCTATCTATTTCCATTATCCACAATATCCATTTACACACAACTATACCTAATTTGTCACAACTTTCAACACCTTATGAGTTTAAGAACTCATCACAAATATATGTGTTTAAGAACTCGACATTGACCACTTATAATCCTTTATCTATACTTTACCTGTCAGTTATACTTAGCGTTTCTTGATCCAGTACTATACTTTCCAAAATAACCACATCTTTAAGGTAGCTTTCAATGTGAGCCTTTATTGCAGCTATTAGCTTTGATATTGGCTCAGTCATGGAGGTTGACTTATTCTTTACGACTTAAGGGTATCCTAATTATGTTCCTTTCTAACACCTACACACAAAAATTATCTTGACTAGTAATTAATAAATACACACAACACATAATAGTTTTATAAATTATCTTTTATTTTGTTTGACGATGAATTTATTCAATTCATCTCTTTTTTAAACTCTATATGAGTTATTTATATTTTCAACGTTTCCCTCTGTTCTAAGGTTATAGCCTAAGGTCTAACCCACCTAAGGTTTGTAACCCTATAGCTCTGATACCAAATGTGAGGTCCTCGAACCCGGATACTTGAAACCCGAACTCAGTACTTCACGATACCATTTCTATGAGCAGAATAATACTAGTAATAATAACAAAAATATAAAACTTAAACTTAAATTTACATTTATCAGAGTCTAATCCCAAGTACGCAACCTTTACTACATTCTTTACATGATATATAATACATATCATTAACTTAATATAGTCTATATATTACAAATGATACCAATAACATGTCCTGTTTGCTTTCCTTTTCACTTGGTCTTGGACGAACTTTCTAGTTCTTCACACTTAGCTGAAAATATTTAAATTAAGCAAGGATGAGCATTTGAGTGCCCAGCAAGTATTTATATATACATATAAGTTGAAAGAATTTAAATGTTTTCTTTATAATATTCTTCTACAACCGGTCAATAGTTGTGAAGTAATCTATACCAATAACAATAACATAACAACCCTCTTTCAAATTTTTTTGAAACTGTGTATTGTATATACATGGGTTTCTGTGACTTATTATGAACATTGTTTTCATTTTTGAAAGGGTTTAAACAGAAATTCATCTGTAAATCGGCCATTGCTTACGGGCACGGAGGGTGATCAGCCCTGTTGTACCCTGTATTGATCAATACTACATTGCTAGAACGATATTATCGTTCATCCTTTGTCCGCCGTAGCGCATAAAATTTTTCCCATGTTCGGGATGTTCATACCTGTTGGGTTTTCATTACAAAGGTCTTATCTTGTTCAACAATGATATATAATTTAACATATATGTATATCATAGGTGTATCACCATGTGATTAAATACAATGATTATCCAAGTGGGGGCACTTGTATAATCATTTCTAGAAATTAACGAATAGAATATATAACTGAATTATCATATACTAACATGTTGATAATCAATGGGCGTATATAATATAGGTTTAACAATCCGTATAATAATATATAATTCTGAAACATTCTTACACTTGTCCATTGCATAAACAAAATGCAAAGTTAGGATACTTGCCTGATGCGCTGCTTACAATTACGCAACTTAGATTTATCTTTTCTATCACGACATATCATTAATCAGATCATTTTACTGATTAGTATATCATAACGTAACACATAACGCTGCTTATTGCAGTCAGCACATTCCCTATTCACATTATCACACATGTTCAACAATCATTGACTCACAAACAAACATCAACACATTCCTAATCACATTGACACAAAACTTTAACACCATTGAATCACAAATAAACAGTTATCCAAACAATCTATCTAAGTCCAGATCAATTTCTGAAACATGTCGGTCTACCGACAACTTTATCGGGTACAAATCGAGTCTAAGACTCTATCCCGAAGTTCAATATCCACTACAACAAAAAATCCTATCAGCGACCACCTATCAGCGACCGCATGTGGTCGCTGTTACATATCTGCGACCGAATGCGGTCGCTAAAAGGCGTCGCACAAAATCTGGTCGCTAAAATGCACATCAGCGACCACTTTTAGCGACCGCTTATTTGCGACCGATATCAGCGACCGAAATATCAAATCCGGTCGCTAAGCTGAGTCAGCATGGGCCATGTCCAAAGCTGACATGTTTCACGTGACGTGTCAGCGACCGATATCAGCGACCGCTTGCGGTCGATGATATTAAAAAAAAATAACAGAATCTTGCTGTTTTTGCATAAATCCCAAAAACCTGTACCTGTTTTGTACCTGTTTTATCCCAACACACATACACAATAACAGCATACACAACAATATAAACATCCATCGTCCATCATATAACACATACACTAAACTAGAATATAAACCATTCAAAACCAATATGATTTTGAATAAAAATAATAACATTTTAAAAATTGTTTAAGTAACAATATACAAACATCCTAAGAATGAAACAAGTACAAACTTATATTATAACTATAAAACTAATCTAAAGCAGGTACTAATCAAGCATCACCGCCTCCTTGATCACCCTGTAATATTAACAAAATAATAAAACAAGTTATAAATATTTACTAACTATGTTAATATTGGTATATTACGATAATATACAACAAATTGATTTTATACCTCGTCGCCATCCCCGTGTTGTGATGCTGCTGCTGCCGCTACTGCTTCAGCTAACTCCTCAGCACTCAGAGCCCCCAGATGTCCGCCCAGTATCTTCAGAAGATCCCGATCTTGACATATAGCTCTCACATAGTCAGCCGGAGTATGAACAGCTGGATGGCTAGATGACTGTGTAGACTGGGTAGAAGAGCAGCATGAGCCACTGAAGGATGGGCGTCGTCGTTGTCCTTGACCTTTAACGTAGTTCTTCTTCACAACAGACGCCCTCTCCCACAACTCTTGATCTATAGACGGACGTGGAGTGCCTTCAGGATAGCGCTCATTCAATAAACGCTTATAAGTGTCCTGCATGTCATCATGTTAACAATTAAATAGTTAAAAATAAATTAATTTTGTAAGCATTAATTAAAGATCAAGTTGTTAAAATTTATTACCGCTATCTGGATAGCCTCAGGCAGACCATCACGGGTGGCCACGTACACATCCAGCCAATGGATAGGCTGACCTTGAGACTGAGACTCCTATACAAAAATAACACAATATTACTAAGTAAAAATGGGATATATTTTCCACAATTCATGATTGAAAACATATTAAAACTTGTAAATACGTACCCTGGCAGTGATATGCTGCAACTGTGAAATACTGCCGCCCTTATATGTTCCTTTAGCCTTTTCGCCTTCGGATACACCCGAGGCTCTGTTGGTGGCGGCAGTCTTTCGTCTTTTCACCCAGCTCTCAGCTCTCCATTGGGTGCACATCTCAGCCCATATGGACTGGGTGCACCACCAGGGGCTATGCTCGTGCATATAATCTTCTCCCTGGCCTGGATGGTCGATCTCGGCATTGTGAATGGCTTTTTGTCGTTCTTTATTTAAGTTATCCTTGGTACGGACCGCGCACTTCTGCCAGAATAATGTCTGAATCACCGAAGCCTGCGCGTCCTCCCATCTATACCTTTTCTGCAAATAAAACAACAATAATAACATTACTAAAAATTATCCTTTGAATATTATATTAATATAATATGTCATAATTAATAAAAACATACCTGAAATTCAGTCCAAACTGCATCCTTATGGGCGAGAGGTGTGCTCGCCCATGTAATCACTGGCGTAGGCCAGTTCTGTAAGCATAATTGTGAAATGCACTTCACAATTTTACTATCTTGAAAATCACTACAATATACAGTAATTTACATTAAAATATATTTATAACAATGAAAATATTAAACTCTTATATATACACGATGTTTAACTTACGTGCTTTCTGGAGGAGGACGGATCTGTATAAGAATGCGATCATCCGGATTAGCCGGGGCCTTCGGCACACTGATTAGGGCCCCGACCCAACCCGCGCTTTCGTGCTGCAGGTTCAGAAGACATCTATAAATAAAAAAATTAGGATGTTAGTATGAAATTATGAATGACAATTAATTGTATGAAATAGTTAACTACGATTATCATAAGTGAAAGATACATAAACATGACTGCAAAATAGTTAACTACAACAACTACAAATGATATAGTTAAGGATATAGAGAACATTCCTATATAGAGAACATAAATGAAAGGTACATAATTATGAACTAAACATGAACATGAACATGAACATGAACATGAACATAAACATACATTTTGTACAATTATAACTACACATACATGAACCATTTCATTCGTTGTCTGATGAGTCAGAATCATTTTGTACAAGTATCGGAGATTCATAACCATCTTCTTCAGATTCTGTGTCAGTGTCAGTCAATAACTCTTCCTCAATAACACTGTCATCTGGCACAATAACTGTCTCGGGATCCAATTCATCAGGTTCATCTCCACCCTCTAACTGGATTACATCATTATTGTCCTCTATATTTATTATAGGAGGTCTCTGAAGCATTTCCTCTTGGTAGAAATCCTCGTCTATTACTTGGACATGACTACGCGCGGGAGTATGAATTACAACTTGCCAATCTGTAGGTGGTCTATCCCTTTTCCTAACAGGACTAGGAGTATAGTAAACTTGTACTGCTTGAGTTGGTAAAACAAATAATTCGTTGGAGTACGCAGACCTATGGAGGTCAATATCGACGATTCCATGTCTGTCAACACGTATCCCTTTTTCTGAATCAAACCAACGGCACTTGAACAAGTGAATATAACCCCCATACGTGCCCTTGTACGACAACTCTACGATTTCCTCCAACACCCCATAAAAGGCACGACCAAGCTCATTGTAACAATCTCCTTGGACACACACTCCAGAGTTCGTTGTTCTTTTACCGCGCCCATATGCCTTTGTGTGAAATTCACAACCATTTATTTTGTAACCATTGCGGGTGACTTGGTCCCTGTCTTGTCCCATAGCTAGGACTTGTACATTAGCTGGAATCGTTGATCCCTCAGTCAAAGCCTACAAAAACTCCATCTTATTAAATGAAGTCATAGTTGAAAATTGAACTTACTACGTGCTTAAAAATTGAACTTACTTTGTCCTTTAGCCAAAATGCAAAGTTTTTATCCCGATTGATTTGAATATCTTTATCAGTTATGCCGGGATGCTTCACTTTTAACTCGTCATCGTACAATCTATACCATGTTATAAACATTAACATATTGGAATAAATTTTCAACTTAAAAGATAAATTATCAAGTTTACATGTGTACCTCACAAATTCGTCAATTTCCTCGCAATTGAGAAGAATGTAAGTATGTGCAGCATGTAATTCTTGCTCAGAGAGGAATATGCGCTTCCCTTTTCCATAAGCGCGACCCGATAGACCAAATACAGAGAGCCGACCATTTAGTTCAATATTTCCCCCATCATCATGTCTCGATACTCGATTGGCCTTTGTCAAGACTTCGTCCGAAAAATAGTCTGAGACAAACGTAGATATCTCATCGAAACTGTATGCCTCACATATCGACCCCTCAACATAAGCTCTATTCTTCACCTTCCTCTTAAGGTTTCCCATCACCCTCTCGAAAGGGTACATCCATCTATATTGAACTGGACCCCCAACACGAGCTTCATAGGGAAGATGAATTTGCAAATGCTCCATGGAGTCAAAAAATCCAGGTGGGAATATTTTTTCCAGTTTACACGTGATCTCTATGATGTTATTCTCAAGTACAAACATGTCCTTCTCATTCAATGATTTTGAACACAAGTCTTTGAAGAAACGACTAAGATCCGTCAAAGCATCCCATATTGGTTTATCAAGCAGATCCCGAAATGCTATAGGCATGAGTCTCTCCATGAACACATGACAGTCATGACTCTTCATTCCTTGCAATTTCCCACCCGTAACACACCTTGCAATGTTTGACGCATATCCATCTGGTAGTTTCAGAGTCTTAACCCATGTTCACACATCTTCAACTTGCTTTTTGGACAATGTGTACCTTGCATGCGGTTTGACAATCTTACCATTAGGAGATTCATAAAGTTCTAATCTAGGACGCTTACAAATATCTTTCATGTCCAAACGTGCCTTATCGTTATCTTTTGTCTTCCCCGTAACATTCATCACAGTGTTAAACACATTGTCAAACACATTCTTCTCAATATGCATCACATCTAGATTATGACGAATCAAATTTGTAGACCAATATGGCAGTTCCCAAAAGATGCTTCTCCGAACCCAGTTATGAGATTCACCAAACCCATTGATTATGTTTGTGACATCAACCTTACCAAATGGGATAACCGGCAATCTCATCACACGATCTCGCATCTCTGTTCCCGACAATCGCGGTGCAGGCATATCATTATCTACTTTCCCTTTCCTGAAGTGTTCTCTATTTCTTCGAAACGGGTGATCTACCGGTAAGAACCGACGATGACAGTCAAACCAACAAGGCTTTCGACCTTTTGATAGATTAAACGACTTTGTATGCTCCATACAATACGGACAAGCCAATTTCCCATGTGTACTCCATCCAGCTAACATACCATAAGCTGGGAAGTCACTTATAGTCCACATAACCGCTGCCCTAAGGTTGAAATTTGTTTTCGTTGCAACATCCCAAGTCTGTACTCCATCCTCCCACAATACCTTCAATTCGTCTATAAGAGGTCTCAAGTAAACATCTAAGTTCTTTCCAGGGCTCTTAGGACCAGGAACCACGAGTGAAAGAAACAAGTATGGCTGTTTCATACACATCCAAGGAGGCAAGTTGTACGGAGTAACAATCACAGGCCAACATGAGTACGGAACAGCTGAGTGGCCAAATGGATTGAAACCATCGGTGGACAATCCAAGCCTCACATTTCTAGGTTCCAATGCAAATCCAGGATGTGTTAAGTTGAAATCTTTCCAAGCCTTCCCATCTGCGGGATGATTTAGTTCTCCATCTTTAGCTGGAGATTTCGCATGCCAACTCATATGTTCAGCTGTTCTTGAAGACATGTAAAATCTTTTTAGTCGATGTGTTATTGGAAAATACCTTAGAATCTTAAACGGTATACTTGATATTTTTGTAGTCACACCCTCTTTATTAGGCCTAAACCGATCATGACTACAAAACGTGCACCTTGTCAACTGTTCATTTTCCTTATAAAACAACATGCAATCGTTGGGACATGCATCGATCTTTTGGTATCCAAGACCCAACTTCTTCACCATTTTCTTACAAAAGTAATAGTTACCAGGTAATTTCTCACCGTCAGGCAACATACTCTTAATGGCATTCAAGAGCGACTCAAAACACTCATGGCTCATGTTGTGATCAGCCTTGATGTTAAGTAATGTCGCCACTGCAGACAATATAGTGTGTTTGGTGCAACCATGCCACAATGGCTCGCTACCCTCGTCTAACAACTTAAAGAAGTCTTTGGCATCAGAATTCATTGGTTGCTCTCTGCCTTGCTCCCAATCAAAATCTAGCCCTGCAATATCATGAACCATTTCATTCATTCGATGAGTACTACTGCCCGAATTGTGTACTTCTGTGATGCCACCATCTCTTCTCTGCCCATGTGCCCACCAGCATTCTTCGTAATTTCTCATGAACCCAGAAACAAGTAAATGATAGTTTACCATGTCTCTGTCCATATAATTTACATTCATACACTTCAAACATGGACATCGTATCTGCGACTTACCATTCATACATTCCGGGTGACTATACGCATACTCCAAAAACACCTGGCAACCAGCTCTAAATTCAGCTGTAGCACCTATCTGGGCACTTGACTTTCGTCGTGCCATCCAACTACGGTCTGAATAGAGGTCCATGATTCCACGGTACCTACTACAGACAACATTATAAATGTTAACATATGACTTGAGCATACTTGTAAGCATGCATATGATTAACATTTAAGCATACTTGTAAGCATATGAGTTGAGCATACTTGTAATTATATGACTTGTGTATACTTGTAAGCATCTGATTAACATCTGAATATGTTAACAAATGATTAATGAACGAATGATTAACAGTCTCTTTATTGACTAAGTGTGTCTAGTTACCTTCTCTGTTGCACTAACAGTTCCTTAGCACTGCCTATTTTGGCTTAACAACCCCCTAATAGCTTACCATGCTAACAATCAAGCTTGGAGTGATAGTACAGTGTCGTATAATATGTGGGTTAATGAGACTAGTCCTAGCTAGGAAGTCAAATGAACAAGGATAGTTTAGTTGTCTTCATCAACAATTTATTTCTTTTTGGAAGTCTACGGAGTGGAGTTATAAAACTAGCAACTTTATATTGGCCCCATTTGCATTGGCACAGCCCGAGAGTTCATAATTGTACATTTTATGTCTAAACAATCCACTAGTCATCTTCATTGTACCATCACTTGGGCTTATTTACCCATAGTCTTCATCCTCTTTCTTCCTTCCTTTTATATATATATATATATATATATATATATATATAGAATGTTCTTGAGGTTAGTGTCAAATTCAAACATTTATTATACCAGACCAGCTGCTGGACTTTGAGATTGTTGGTTCCTGCATGCTGATTCCAAGCTAAGCTAAAAAAATAATATATGTTTTAACACACACTCCTATGTTATGGTGGTTTGTAGGTTGGAATCTTGTTTATGCTATAAACTCCACCAATTATGGGGTAATATAATACCTCACATTTGAGCCTCTGTCGGGATGATAGTATTTTAGTATTAAACTTCACGCTAACATTGATAATATTACTATTAATCACAAACCTCGCAGAACGTGAGAATCAACAGAATTAGTTATGCGTCATCTCAAGGACTGTTTCAAGACCTATTACTGTATTTGGAGAGGGAGGAAAATATGCTAATCCTCACATCTCTTGTCTTGGATAAAAGAGGTTATCCAATGAACTCTCCCAAACATACTGAATTTCTAATCGACTACAATTAAGTAACCCATAAATATAGCTCCTTATTAGGTGATACATAGACGCATAAGAAATCTTTGCTAAAATCAAGGTGAGTCTCAAGAAATAACCCAATTTTGAATAACACACAAGGTTGAATAACATATATTAAAACACATATTCAGTATATTCCCAATTTCAACACATATTAAAACACATATTCAGTATATTAAACACATATTAACCCTAAAAATAATTTAACATAAAAATTTCAGTAATCTCATAAAACTCTTTGCAACAATTTCAGTATATATTCCCAATTTCAATAAGAAGCTATAAATTTTAGTAATCCCAAATGCAATAATCCCAAATTCATACCACAACGAACTACTAGAATTCATACCCAAATTCATAGCTCTAAATTAACTCTTAAAACAAAAATTCAGTAGCAATATAAGATAATTTATTGTATGAACTAGCTTTGCCCCAAACTATTGTACAAGAAATTCAGTAGCAATTTACCTATGGGCGGCGGCAGCAACGATGGCAGTGGCAGTGGCGGCGGCGGTGGGTGGCGTGCGTGCGTGCGTCTTCCCCTTCTTCTCCTTTTTCTTCTCTCCCTCTTCTCTCTATTCGATCTCCCTCTTTTTTTTTCTTTCGTTTCTGTTTCTGCGAAAGACTGAAACCGTGTAAATTTATTTTGATCAGCGACCGTTATCCGCGACCGCATGCGGTCGCTACTTTTTAATGACATGGATTTATCAGCGACCGGATGCGGTCGCTGATATTAATTGGTCGCAGATACTCTTGGCACCAACATTTCGTGCCAAATTTTATGAGGGAAATGTGTGTTAGCGACCTCTCAGCGACCGCATGCGGTCGCTGAAATTAATTAGCGACTAAGTTAATATTGGGTCGCAGATATCGGTCGCTAATAGTAATAACAGCGACCGAAAATTCGGTCGCTGATAAGGTTGGTCGCTGTTAGGCATTTTTCTTGTAGTGATCCAAATAGTTAACTTAAACATCAGTCATACTATTTTTCATAGTCTTATAATAATTATTAAATAATTATTACCATTTACCATAATTTTTGAAATATCAGAATAATTATTAAATGATTTAAATATCAAACAATTATATTATCATTAACATTTAATCAATATTAAACTATTAATGAAACTATTGCCAAAATATTAAAGTTATGTATAATAACTCAAAAATATTTTTAAAACATTTATATTACCGTCAAATGATTTTTAAAACATTTAAAATCATTCTTAAACAATTACCATTAATATTAAAATATTAATTTATCATTATCCAAATATTAAAAGTTATTCATTACAACTTTAAAATATTTTTAATTCACTTATATCCTTTTTAAATGATTTTTAAATAAATAAAACTATTTTTAAACTATTTATTTAATATAATTATTAAATAAACTTAATATCATTATCATTAAATAAATATCATTAATATTAAATTATTAATGAAATTATTCTTTAAATATTAAAAGTTATATTTTATAACTTAAAATATCTTTAAACACTTTATTTTTATTTAAAATGATTATTATAATATTAAAATCATTTTTAAACTAAATTATTAAATATAATTATTAAATAACTTTAATATCATTAATAATAATTAATTAATGAAATTTACCTTTAAATATTAAAAGTTATATTTTATAACTTAAAATATTTTTAAATACCTTATTCTTATTTAAAATGATTTTTAATTTAATAAAATCATTTTTAATTCATTTATTTAATTCATTTAATAAATAACTTAATTATCATTAATATTAATTTATTAATGAAAATTATCACATAATATTAAAAGTTATCAAAAATAACTTAAATTATTTTCTTATAACTTAATATAATTTTAAATGATTTTTCAAATATTAAAATCATTTTTAAATAATTTATTTAATATTATAATTAAATAAATTAAATAATTTTAATATTCCAAAAATATTAAATATTTATGAAATATATTTAAAATAATTAAAAACTAATTTTCAGAATTTAAAATAATTTTTAATAATTTATTTTGTATTTTTAATAATTAAAAACTATTTTTTTCTATTTATTAATTAATTTACGAAAATTAAAATACTATTTGTCGCTAAAGATCACCTATAGTGACAGAACCGTCGCTATAGGTGTTCTTCATGTTCTTCATACAAACCCAGAACATCATACACAGTTTCGAGGTTACTACTTTGACCAACAATTTTTCTTAATCTGTGATGATTCAAAGAATTCTTGAGGTCGAATAATAATGTTTTAGTGCAGATCTACATAATACAAGAACAAACATACATAAAGAACACATAACCGAGGAGATCTGAGCCTCCAAACATACATAAAGAATACATTCAATCTGATGATCAATTACATGATATAAAGCCATAAATCTATAATTAAGACGACAGACTATAAATTTATTACAACAAAAACATCATGACACTAATAACCTGATAGATATTAAGCCCACAAAACGTTGTCAGACTCGTTTTTTTAGGTTCTGGGCTGCCCAGAATTTGGTGCAGTCAACGCCGATCAATGGGTTTTGGCCTTAAATAACTTTGATTCCAGACATAAAATGGCTATTCTACCACTTGAATATTAAATACTATATACTAGGCTATCGATTCAAACAACAAAACATCAAAAATCACAAACACACAAAGATCTAGACGATCTGACATTCGGTTGTCAGATCCAAAAATAATTTTTTTCTAGATTTTAAAAAAATGCAAATTCGAGCACTTTGATGTTATGGATTTGATAAATACCAACCCAGACCATCATAAGACACTACAAACAACATATTACAACATAAATTCACAAGATCTAACAACAATTTTTGGACACAAATTCAAGGTAGGGTTTTATACCTTTGATGAACAATTCTTGATTCGTTGTTACTGATTTGTTGTTGGATTTCGTGGGGCTGTTCTTAGAGACTGAGGAACTTATAATTTCGTAGGTTTTTGGTGGAGAGAGTTTAGTTGAGTGTTTGTAAAAAAAATGTGCAAATGCTAACTTTTCTCTCTCCAATTCTATTTATATCATTTGGGTTCAATGTATTAGCTGAGCTTTGCTTGATTTTCTGGAGATTGTAAGTCAATGGAGTAGTTAGATTAGCTCAACAACTCCCACACTTGTCAAGCCTTGCTATTTAAAAAAAAAATCCAACGAGGGGTATAATGGTCTTTTGGCTTGGAATTTAAGGGCAATCATGTAATCATGCAAATCCTTAGGGTTTGACCCTTAGGGTTTAACCCTAAGGTTTAGCACATAACATTTATGAGATTTAGCAACTAGGGTTTGTACAAAAATAATAAAATTAAATAAAAATTATATAAATTTTAGTTTCTAAAATTTTAAAATTAGGGTTTCATAATTATGATTAATTATCTAATCACACTATACATGAACATTAGGGTTTAATATATCTAATTATAATTAACTTTGCTAATTTAGCAATTAAGGTTTATTCTTTTGGTAATTAGGGTTACCAAATTAAAATTAAGGTTTCTAATTATTAAATTAGGGTTCTAGTTTAGTAATTAGGGTTTAACAATTTAGAGTTTCTATAATTAACAATTATAATTTTAATACTTGTTAATTAATCATCTTATCACAATTACAAACAAATTTCGAACTCTAATTTGTATTTCAAATTAGGGTTTCTTATTTCCAAAAATTAGGGTTTTAGAAATATTAATTAGGGTTTATTCTACAAATTAGGGTTCCTAAATATCAGTTAGGGTTTTGATTTCGCTATTATGGTTTTGTGACCATAATTAGGGTTTTCCTAATTAGCGATTATATTTATAATACCAGACATTAACCACACTATCGCAATTGTCCAATAACTTGAAACTCTAATTTGTATTTTAAATTAGGGTTTCACACAGTATTAATAAGGTTTAACACATAACACCATAATTGGCCAACCATCACCGATTCAGACATACAGTACATATTTATAGCACTGAAAAATTAAAATATTATAATATTATAATATTATTATCATTCCTTATTTCAGACCCATAATTAGGGTTTATCAAAACATTATTAGGGTTCGATCGTAATATATTAAAATTGTTCCACACATTAACATTACACACATAACCATACATATCTATAACACTGACAAATAATAATATAATATTATTATTCTCATTCCTTGATCAAAACCCAGAATTAGGGTTTGGATTCCATATCTGATTTATCTTTCATATATAACATTAATAATTAAGTTAAAAATAATTAACTTAACTATTCTGAAATAATATCATATAATAAAATATTTATAATAATAATTCTAATAATCATTATATATATTATTTAAATAATATATAAACTTATTTACATGGAAAATAAACAATAAAAACATTTTTACTATAAAACTAATTATTATTAGAATATATTTATAATGAGCAATAATTCTAAAATAAAATTATTCATACCCATTCATGTAATAAATATATTTTATATTCATCACATAAACACATACATAATACCTTTCACGCATTCTTTCCTTTAAAATAGATAATTATTCTAAAATCATTTCCTATATTATTTAAATAATATAAGATTATATTTTCCTTGAAAAATAATTAACAAAACATTTCCCATAAGGAATTAATTAGTATAAAAATATAATTGATAATAATCAATAATTCTAAAATAAATTTATTTGCAATACTTATGTAATAAATAAATTTTATTTATCACACATACAATTATAATTACACATTACTTTGACACATATCATTCATATTTATTTTAATAAATAAAAAAAAAAAATTTATACGCAAAATATATGATTCATTTATATAAAAAATATCGGGTTGTCACATATATAGTAGTATCAAACTCTTTGTGGGCATAAGAGCCATCAAAGGAAATTCAAACACCGTGAATAATGTACAAGCTGATTACAGTCGAAAAATGTCCATCACGGGAATCGAATCTAGATTCAGGGGACTGAATCTGATATTACATGATTCCTAGGCTCATAGGATGTAGCAGTTTGTATGAAAGCTGTAAGCAGTTATATATATATATATATATATATATATATAGACAATCAACCACCACGAAGTAAACTTTAGGTGGGATGAAATTTAAATAAAGCAGTAAAAGCAATCAACCGCCACAAAGTAAACTCCAGGCGAGACTAAATGTAAATAAAGCAGTAAAATGCCATAAAGTAAACTCCAGGCCTTGATATATATATATATATATATATATATATATATAGGAAATAAAAAGCCACGGATCAAAGTTCAGGCATACGCACACAACACAACTATCAATGTGAATAACTATATGTTCAAAAAGTGTAGAAAGAGTTTAAGAAATGTAAGAAGTCTTACAGTGGGCTGCCAAGAAGACTTAAAATAGCTTTAATTGAATGAACACTAGATTTCCACCGGTAAAATACAACACAATATAAGCTCACTAGTGTTTAAAATGAGAAAACATAATGATTATAGTGTGTACAGAGCAAATTGGACAGTGTTTCCTCGCCTTTTCTCTATACAAAATGGCCACCCCAAGCCCTCTATTTATAGAGGGGGCAACCGCAGGTGTAACTGCGGCAGCCGCAGATGGGTCCCGCCATCTTGAATTACGTGTACGCATGCAACGCAATGTCTACTCAAACATTCAAAACTTCAATTCGGGCATTCGATTGAGGTGTATAAGACCTTTTTTAGGATTCTATTATCGAAAGTTACACGAATGACATGGGATTAGTGGTTGTACGAAGTCAGGAAGATGGGACCATGCCTAGGTCTTCAGGCTTCAAATTCTATCCGGTTTGTTGTCTTGTGTAATAGGCACTCGAGATTGGAGCTCTGGTTCTTGTAGGACACTTCTGTGTAGAATGTATGTTGTGATGTTGTTGAGATGGCACAATGTGGGATTAAGGTGGCAAAATGATGATTTTCCCCCTCACTGGGGTTATCTCTGGTTTGGGCTATTGTAGAAGTCGTTGCTCAGGGTTATCTCTGAGATTGGACTGCTGTAAGTGCTGAAGGTCACTAGAGTTATCTCTGAGGTGTGCCTAACCTCCTGGGGCTATCTTCGGGGTTGGAACTGAGTGCCTTGGGGTTATCTCCGAGGTTAAAGCCGACTACAAATGGTGGAAATGAGCATTTCTGGGGTTATCTCCGGAACTACAACTGCACTCCTCAAGGTTGTCTCCGAGGTTAGAACTTGAACTCCCGGGGTTGTCTCCTAGACAGAGTATCTCGGGGTTGTCTCCAAGATGGAAAACTAAAGATATTGGGGTTATCTATGGAACTAGAAATGCACTCCTCGGGGTTATCTCTGAGGTTAAAACTGAAAAATACAGGGATTATCTCCGAAACTTGAACTGGTTATCTCGGAGTTGTCTCCGAGATGGTAATACTGATAATTCTTGGGTTGTCTATGAAATTAGAGCTGCTTTGTCCTCCATGGTTATCTCTGAAAGATAAGTCTGCCCTTTTGCAATGTTAGTAACAGGATTGAAAAATTTTGAGTGTCTACAGATGCCACTCTTTATCATATTCATGCAATGTAATGGCATGGATAGGATAAAAATACTAGACATCGAAAATATGACAAGATAATTATGATGCAATGTACTGCAGCATGATGTATATGCATGATGTATATGGTTTGTTGGATTATTTTCCAACGGGATGTGATGCCTAGTCCCACAGTTTCTGATGGGGATCAAAGTTATCACCAATGACTCTGATGAACTGCTTGGATGTGTGATCCAAAGTTTCCAGGATGTTAACGTTGGAGTTGTCACCAAAGTCTTTAATCCTTAGTGCAGACTTCCCATTGAGGATGTACCTCTCATATACGAGAGACCTATGGGGATGTGTTTTTTCTGAGGAGAACTTATATAACATATTCCATAATCGATCCTCCCTGATGAGGATGGTCTTCCCTGGTTTGTATTGCCAGGTCCTTCCACTACTCTATCAGAGTTACTGCCAACAGTTTATGTTATCAGGGCTGCCTAACACTCGCTGAAATGTACATTAACGAATGAGATCCTTGTTGTGGATGATGTCAAAAGCTGCTTGACATTCGTTGACGTATGCATTAACAGATCATCGGATGGTTTTCGATGTTTCGCTAGATTTACTTGCCAGCGAATGAATATCACCAAGGCTGCTTGACCTTCGTTGATGTGTACATCAACAGATGAGCTTGTATGAAGTTTCCATTGGGGGAAATGGAGTTACTGCCCCGAACTGATGGCATAGGACCTTCGTGAGGTATTAATAAGTGTAGTTTGCAACCGTTGTGATCATCGTTATAGTAAACCGTATGTCTAGGCAAATACCAATGACTGATATGTAGACTCATAGTTTGGTCTCTGAAAACCAGGATTTCAGGCTTTTTTGCTCAATTATGTAGCATCTTTTTTTTATTTGACTTTTTCAACTTGTGTGACCTCCTTTTAAACTCATATTGGACCGAGCCAGAGGAGTGGGTCCCACCCAAGTGAGCCGCAGGTACACCTACGGCCAAATATGGGCGGCCTTAAGTGGACTGTTGCTTTCATAATTCATTTATAAGTTGTGCCACCTAGTCATGCCTATGTACATGTAGATAGTCTTATTTACAAAGGAGACTATGGAAAAGAATTTCCAAAGTATGGGCATTGGGTAGTCATGCATTTGTAACTCTACTATAGGTGTATGTTAAAGTAATGTGTGCATGCATATAATCATAAAATGCATTTGAAAAGCTCCAGGTTAGAGTTTAGCACACCCTTTCTGAGGTGATTTGGAGACTTGTGTCCAAAAATATATGGATCCGGATCAACCGAGTAGTTCCCACAGAAACACTTCAGGTGTGCGGAGGAGGGCTTCTGATGTGCCTCGACCCCATTTAGTTAGACAGCCTCGTCGTCTAGCGGAGGCGGTGATACGTTCTGTCCGGTTTAAGGTACCGGATGTTGAGGATGAGGATGAGGATGTACCGGTTACGGACCTAGCTCCTACTGCTCATGTTCCCCGTAGGGATCTTCCAGACATTCAGGTGAAAATCCTAGAGCTTCTAGGTGATTTTAGTAGACACCCCTCAGTTTACTTGCATGCAAACAAGGTACAAGCTGGATTTGATCTTCCCTTTTACTATTGATGAGGAGCAAGGATTCTAATGCTAATTTTTTTTATGATGTAGGTTCCCGGCTTTACGTAGCCTTGAGGGAACTGGTTCAACATTCACTCTACATATCAGGCTCTGCATCCTGATTATAAAGCGATTGTGCATGGCTGGGGCTTCTAAGCATTCTTTTTCATCACCCCCCGTTGTTTTCCCTGGGGTTATCTTAGGGAGTTGTTTGAGCGCTGGTTTCACCAGACTCAGTCTCTCCATTTGTTAGATTATGAGGTGATAAAAGTTGTGTAAGTTAGAAAACTTGCCTCAAGCGTAGTTTACCAAAATATAGCTTATCAACACTGTTTTGAATCCTAAAATAATATAGTTACGCGTATAGGATATTCATTAATTATATATGCTCATACATGATATGTAAGTTTAAACGCACACATAAATGTCTAACTTAGTTGTATACTCTACACATACTTCATTGCATACTTTTACGTAATTATACCACAAATTAGTTTACAAGACATCATGAAGTCATCAACATAGTTTCTAATCGTTTCTTATAATTCACAAGCATCTTTTGGACTTATCATTTGGAAGTTTATTATTAAACATTCAATTCTATCACTTAGCATGCTTCTTAACACATTATATAGCATACTGGTCATCTAATATAAGTTAAGGTAACCATATAAACATGCCTTAAACTTCAGACCACAAACAGAATATAGAACTAACTACAGGATGACGCAGGTGCACCCTGGTTAGGCTTAGGTATGGCGCAGCTACGTTGTCCTCTAGCCTGACCAGAGTTGAGCATCTGCTCTCCTGGTTTCAGTCCAAAATTCACATACTAAGTCATTATTAACTATCATGTACACATGCATGCTAGAGGGCTTTACATAAGTATATGACCACTTCAAGATCAACCTTATATGTTAGGGACTTTAATATAGGATTTTCAGGAAATCAAGGCCAAATAAGGTCATGTAATCACCATCTATACTAATTAGCCTTATGTTCATATAAAAAGGTATCATAATATGTACTACACATGTTTATAAGTGTTCATATCATTTATTCATAGCTAGCATTGTTTTGTACCTTAAAACATGCTTTAAACATATGCTTAGTTTACTATTATTATGTAATATAAGAATCATATTTAGAGTCATAATGAACATAAACATGTCACCTTAAATATTTAGAGTCTAACTATTCATACTTAATGCACTTAGTTTGAAAATATATTCAAGTTTGCCTTTGAATCATTTTAAACTTGAACGAGGCAATTCATTACATACAAAAGCATCTTTAAAGCTTTTATTGTGACGTCCCCAAAATAGGTATACATCACCGATTCTGAGTCGCCAAATACTTGGTACATAAATCAAATACAAACTTCTTTTTTATAATACGACAAAAGCGTATCTGTTAGTTTTTACATGAATATTATCTTCTAGACAATATCTAAACTCAAACGGAGTCCTCATTACATTTATTATCAAACTAAGTAGTGAGGACTACTAAAACAATCATCTCAGACCATTACTCCGTTCCCCAACTAGTCCCGGCTTCGTTCTCAACCCCTGAAGACAACAATGAAAGTAAAAGGGTGAGCTCAACCAGCCTAATAAGAAATATCATGACTAAGATAATGCAACATAAATTATTGTTAGCCTTCAATAGTGTTAAACTGATAAAATATAATAAACATCAAGTTTAACTGCAGCGGAACAAGCAATCCATTAGAAGAGTCAAGTAGAGCATGATATCTACTATCTTCTATAATTTTAAAAAAATTTCATCAACTTTATCATTGAGACTCAACTTAATAAATAAACCACATCATCGAATCACTCCTACACTACAAGCCAAGGATATTCATATAATCATCAATGGACATGATCATGCCAACAACTGTCCATCAATGCACTACGGGCCAATGAGGACTTTTACCACATCACTTGTAACATTCTAGGTCATGATTATATCGAATGATCCCTGGTCATAATCATACCAATCAACAGTCCATCTATGCACGTAAGTCAAAGATGACTTTCATCACAATATAAACATGAGGATGATGACAATGATATAAGAATTCAATTAAGAAAACAAAGGATAAATTTTTAAAGATTATAATTTAATTTATCCAGAATTTAAAAATGATCAAATTGCCAACATGATACTGTTTTGTGGAGTAAAATTCAAGAATGATATTGTATCAAAAATTATTTGGACTGAAAAGAAATCAATTTTTGTCATGAATAGTACTCTGGGTGAATAGTACCCCGTGAATAGTACTTTGGGAATAGTACCCCATGAATAGTACTTTATGAATAGGACTCCGTGAATAGTACTTTGTTAATAATAATTTATGAATAATACTCATGAATAGTACTTTGGGAATAGTACCCCATGACTTTTTGAGACCCTGAAACTTCAACCCTTCGACTTTACAACACCTTGCTATTTTCGAAGAATATCTATCTGGGAGCTTCAGTCCACTGATCCAATTACATATCAATATCAACTTTTCCCTGGTCAAAGTATATTCAGCTTTAGGCGTTACCGTCTTATTACCCTCCTGATACAGCCACAGATCTTACCTAATGTTCATTTTTACCAAATCAAGCCTCGACTTCTTGTTGTCCTTTGTTCTACCGCTGTCATCTAGGACTGTATAAAAAATGTTATCAAAAACGTTCTTCTCAATATGCATCGGATCTATACAATGATGAATGCAGAGTGTAGCCCAATAAGGCAGGTCAAACAACATAGATCTGTGTGTCCAGTTGTGAACCTTGCCGTAACCATAAGCTTGCTCTAATCTGTGATTCTTCCCTGGAGGTGGAAACTTCAAATGACTAATCCAACTCAATACTACTGACCTAGATAGACGGCTAGGTACTTGACGTTTCACTATTTTTTGATTGAATTGTTTACTCATCCGTCGATAACGATGTTCAATCGGCAAAAACTGTCTTGATGTTGCAAAGAAACTCATTTCCCCTCCATGTTTGAGCCGCATAGCTTTAACTGATCCCATGCACACGGGACATGACAAGCCCCCGTGAGTCATCCATCCACTGATCATTCCTAACGCTGGGAAGTCATTTATTATCCACAGTAAAGCTGCCCTGATGTCAAAGTTCTGCTTAAGAGATACATCATAAGTTTGAACCCCTTTTTCCCACAACATCTTCAACTCATCAACTAACGGCCTGAGGTATACATTAATGTATTTTCTCGGACTCTTATCACCCGGAATCAGTAAAGGCATGAACATGTAGGGTTCTTTTATGCACATCGAAGGCGGGAGGTTATACACCACAATAATCACCGGCCAAGTTGAGTAGGGCTTTGTGTAAGGCATGTTAAATGGATTAAACCCATCTGCAGCAAGTCCAAGCCTAACATTGTGAACCTCTTCAGCAAACGAGGGGTGCTTGTTATCAAAATTTTTCCACTCAAGCCCATCTGCCGAGTGCGTCAGTTGACCTTCGACTATGTCCCGTGTAAAGTGCCACCTTATATCCTCGGCGGTATGTGTTGACATGAACAACCGATGAAGCCTCGGGGCAATGGGAAAGTAACGTAAGATCTTTCTCGGCACATCCTTTCCCTTTTTCTTGCGCTGTTCACGGTATCTACTTGTACCACAAATATCACATGACCTCTTATCTTTATTGACATCGCCGTAATACAACATACAATCATTCTCACAAGCATCAATCTTCTTATACCCTAGATTGAGCCTTTTGACCATTTTCTTCACATCATAGTACGACTCCGGTAACTTATTGCTTGCAGGTAAGCACTCCTTAACAATGCTTAACAGTTCATTAAAACCTCTCTCGCTACAGTCATGCGTGTTCTTGAAGTATAAAAACTTAGTCACAGGAGATAAGACGGTGTGCTTTTCGTACACGTCATACAGTGGCGTCACTGCTTCATGCAATAACTCATAGAAACCCTTAGCCCCGTCATTCGGTTCTTGCTCGACGCTACTGTCATCCCTGTCTGTATTCCACTGGAAGTATGAACCAGCAGCTTCGCCTATCATATTAGTACAGTCAAAGGTTTCGTCACCTCTAGATTCCGGTTCTGATTCATGTTCATCCAACCAGGTTTCCCCATGATAGATCCATGTAGTATAACCCTACTTGAACCCATACGCAAATAAGTCGCACATGACATCACTCGTTTCCTTCCACACTTCATTCACACACCTCTTACAAGGACATCTAATCTCATCGCCGCTGACTTGTTCAAACGCGAAATTGAGAAATTGTTCAACCCCACTACGGTACTCAGAGCTAAGCCCACTCTTATCAGTGGCTACCCTACGTTCCATCCAACTTCGATCAACAGACATCTTGGACAACTGTCTGTATATATATATATATATATATATGGAAAGTTAGACAAACACAATCAAGTCTCCAAGTTAATGTATATGCAAGCTTATGAGTTTCCTAACTTCATCTCCCACTCTAATGGGTCAGGCTTCTATCCCATTCCCGGATGTGTCGCCTCACTGATGCCAATAACTTGAACACATCTTTAAATTTTTCAGAAATTTCGGCAGGACCTCCCCATGGTCTTCAAGTATACGAAATAGACTAACACATCGTAGTCTAAATATGCACCCGAAGAACGTCAAGAGATATATACTGACCAAAAATTAAAAAAAAATAAAGACGTGCTCAAGTCGTTAACATACAAGAACAGTCCCAAAATAGGGACTATTTGAGATTCACTCTTACTAAGTGAATCTCAAACGGGTTTCTAAGCTTCCTAAACTATATGAAAATATGCACATGTCAAAGTAAGGATTATTTTTGTATAACAAAAAGAATACTAGCTTTTTATCAGGTCACAAACTATTATTAAACTAATTTTGGTGGGAATTTTTTTATTATTAAATTATTATGTTTTGTTAAAGGTACGAGATTAATGTGTTCTTTGTAAACTCTAAAATCCTGTTATTACTGCAGTTATCCAAATTTAACTTGTATGCACTTGAATAACTCGAAAAAGTTGAGGTCTTGTCTTCATGCTACTGTAATATAAATAATTATCTTTTGACATATGTGGTTCCCCTTTATCAAGCTTCCTTTTCATCTATGCCAATTCAATATTCTTATATTTGATAGAATGGATTATTATGCATAACGTTAATAGTTAATTCTGTTTATAATGTTAAACTACTGTAGGTTATTTTACAGTTGATAAGGATTCAACCACTGAAAAGCTGGTTTTTAACCGAACTGTCACGCTTTGAGACAGTTATGGAAAGGGCGGGAAGTGATTGCCTTCAAAAGGTGAAAGGGTTGGGAAAGCAGCAATGAGAGCAATTTATAGGCTTGTGTAATTTTTAATTGGATGGTGAAATTTTTACAAGCCTATGCCAACTAATTTAAGATAAGAATTGTCATTGAGTTGAATTGTAAGAAGTAACATGCAACATAGACAAAATAATATCCCCCATGTTACACAAAAAGAGCCCAATTAGCCTATAAATTTTTCCCGCAAATAAGAGACCTCTTTATGATAATAATATAAGCACATGTTCGCATTCTAATTTCATTATCATGCCACAACTAAAGCTAACAACTTATTATTTTTAGAGGTCAACATGAAACAAATTCATCCTTAATATTTGCAAATGGGGATAAAACAAATTCATCCTTAAAATTCTAGAGGCTATGATAATACAAAGGTCTAAAACATTGCTTCACGTGATCTATTAGTGGAAACCCATGAAATATTATAATAACGTAAACAAATAATCAAAAACGTATTGACAAATAGTCATATATGCAATCACAATCAAATTTCAATAAACAAAGACAAGGGGATTAAACTAGAAGAAGAATATAGGTTACAGATCCCAATTTAATATTAATATCAATATCATATAAAACAAGACCCACAATCCAATAAATTTCGGATCACTCGAGAATGTAATTGTTACAGTATCTGGAATACCAAGATCAATAAATGATAATAAGAATTCGATAGCGACAATAAATAAATAGAAAACAAAGGGGGCTAAGAAAATTCTCACACTTTGCACAAAAGGGTTCAGTAGATACTGAAGCAGAAAAATTGAAGAGGAGACTTCTCATTTTTTCGTTTGACATTATCACACACAAAAAAAAAACTCTAGCAAACATTGCAATTGCTATTTTCATGTAAACTTGCAAATATTTGAAAGAGAGGAAGATTAACTTGCAAACAATTGCAGTTGAAATTGGGAAGACTGAAATTTGGGGGAAAACTTGCAAACATTATTAGCTAGGTTAAATTTGGGGGGAAACTGAAGTTGGGATTACCTTGTAGTCGAGAGAGACAGAGAGCGAGGGACGACGGAAGAGAGACAGCGATGGCGACGACAAGAAAAGGGCAGTGGGCGACGGCAAAGAGAAGCCAGCGACAACAGCAGGAAAAAGGGGGAGAAAAAAGAACAAAAGAAATGAAAAAAAAAGTAAGTTACTGTTAGTTAATATTAACCCATTCTCAACGGCACTCAATACCGACGGCAAAGGCCCGGGAAGGGTCATTCTCGACGGGCGTCATTGGCGACGGCTACGCCGTCGATAATGAGGTTATTGGCGACGGGGTTACTGCCGTCGCGAATGATGTCGTCGCCAATGACCTATTTTTTTGTAGTGACGGTAAAACTATGTTAATTACTAACATAGTTTTATCTTGATCCTTATATCATTAACTTAATTCATCACTCCTCTTGCTAAAAAATATATATATAGAACCTTACTAATTAAGTATATATATTTCTATACATATACTTATCTTCGTGTAACCTCATAGCATCTCTTCATGTGAAATCTTATTTCCTTAATAAAATTTCCATATGTAGTTATATAACATTTCTTAGATTATTCAGTCACATCAAATTTACAGTTATCGTAATACCTTATTCTTGATATTCCTTCAAGTACATATTAATTCATTTCTAGGGTTTAAAAATTTTATAACCCATATTTTCTCTATTCTCATTCGAATAGCAAAACATATAGGTTTTACTTTATAATTTAAAATAAATCCTCAAATTCTCATCTAGATTTTATTCTTTAACCTTTATTCTAATCATTCAAGATTTTTAGAAATTTTTGGGTTATCACAGTACCTAGAAGCTGTCAGATGAATGCTCTTGGTGTTCAAGAACATCAAAGACTACACTTTTGTCGCTAAAGGCTATAGCGACAAACTTTGTAATTTTATTTAATTTATTTTCTAAAAATCATTTAAAAATAGAAATTAATATATAAAAAATCCAAAAATAGTTTTAAAAATTATTTTAAGTTATAAAAATTAACTTCTGATAATTTGGTATATTTTTCATAAATATTAGTATTTATGTAAATATTATTGATATTTAATTGATTTAATAAATGCATTAAATCAATTAATTAAAAATAATTTTATTATATTAAGGTATTTAAAAATATTTTAAGTAATAAAATATAACTTTTAACATTTAAAAGTAAATTTCATTATTTATTTAATATTAATGATATTAGAATTATTTAATAGTTATATTAAATAAATTAGTTTTAAAATGATTTTAATATTATAAAAATCATTTTAAATGAAAATAAAGTGTTTAAAAATATTTTAAGTTATAAAAAATAACTTTTAATATTTAAAGGATAATTTTATTAAAAATTTAATAGTAATGATATTAGAATTATTTAATAGTTATATTAAATAAATAGTTAAAAAATGGTTTTATTAATTCAAAAATCATTTTAAAAGGATATAAATGAATTAAAATTATTTTAAGTTATAACAAATGACTTTTAATATTTGAATAAATAATGCATTAATATTTAAATATTAATGGTAAATATTTAAAATTGATTTTTAATATTTTACAAATCATTTAAGGGTAATATTAATACTTTAAAAATATTTACGTTATTATAAATAACTTTAATATTTTGGCAATGGTTTTATTAATAGTTTAATATTAATTAAATATTAATGATAATAGAATTATTTAATATTTAAATCATTTATTAATGATTCTGGTGTTTGAAAAATCATGATAAATTATAATAAGTCATTCAAAAATAATATAACTGATATTTAAATTATTTAAATGTATATTGAACTTCAGTATAAAGTTTTAGACTCGATAATTACCCAATAAAGTCGTCGGTACACCGACATGTTTCAGAAATTGATCTGGACTTATATAATTTGTCTGTAAACATGTTTGTTTGTGATCCAATGACTGCTAAACATATGTGATAATGTGATTAGGTTATATGTTGACTGCAAATAGCATTACTATGTGTTATGATCTATTATTTAATCGAATAAATGATCTTATTAATGATATGGTTTGATATAAAAGATAAAACTAAGTTGCATAACTGTAAGTAGCAGACCAGATAAATATCCTATCTTTGTATTTACTTTATGCAATAGACATGCTTAATCGAATATCTGAACAATTTTTATCATTGTTCAAATATCTTAACCTTTGTATATACTTATGCAATGATTATGTATAAGTAAGTTATTAGATCATAATCTTTTGTACAAGTTTCTTAATTCTGTTATTATAGATCAAGATATATAATTTGTTCGTTAATTTCTAAACATGGTTATACAAGTGACCTCATTTGGATAATCATTATATTTTATCACATGTTGATACATACTAATTGGTTTTCAGTATGTATACAATGACTTAAAAGCCGTCTAAGCTATTTCATTCAGCTAGACATAGATTTAAAAATATTTTTGAACAAGATAGAACTTTATTGTATCCAATCGAATTATTTTGGTTTGGATTCTAGACTAGTATGAACATCCCAAATTTGGAAAACTTTTATGCGCCTAAGGCGGATATGCTGGACGAAAATATCGTTCTTGTATGTAGTATTGATCAATACATGGCATAACTGGCTGATCATCCCCTCGTGCTTGTAAGTTATGACAGTTTACAGATGAAGTTCTGTTTAACCTTTTGAAAAATAGAAAACAATGTTCATAGTTTGTCGACTGATCCTCATTTATAGTCAGTACGTAGTTTCAAAATTTTGATATAGAATTGATATGTTGTTTATTATTGGTTCAGCTTACTTCACAACTGTTGATTTGTTGTAAAAGTGTCGTTCAAAGAAAATATTTAATCCTTTCAGCTAACTATTATTGATTGCTATTACTTGTTGGGCACTCAAATGCTCATCATTGCTTAATTTAAATGCTTTCAGCCAACAGTGATCAACTTGAAGGTTCATGCAGATACAAAGGAAAAGGAAAGCAATCAGAACACGTTTAATGGTATCTTATGTAATAGTTTGACTTTATTAAGATAGGGATGATATATATTATCTATCATGAATTGTAATGAATATATTAAAGATTGTGTACTTGGGATTAGACTTTGATATATATGTAAATTAAGTTTGGTATTTATATTATTGTTATTATTATTAGTATTATTCCGCTCATAGAAATTGTATCGTCAATCGTGAAGCACCGAGTTTCGGTTTCAATTACTTGAATTTGGGGGCGTCACAGTATAATATCAGAGCTTTAGGGTTAGAAACCTTAGATAGGATAGACCTTAGGCTATAACCTTAGGACAAAGAGAAACGTTGAAAATACAAATAACTCATATAGAGTTTAAAAGGAGATGGATTGAATAAATTCATCGTCAAACTAAATAAAAGATAACCTATATAAAACTAGTATATGTTGTGTGTATATATTATATGCTAATCAGGATAATTTATGTGTAGATGTCAGGTGGAAAAGAATTAGGATACCCTCAGATTGTAAAGAAGGGGCCAATATCAAAGCCAATAGCTGAAATAGAGGCTCATGTTGAAAGCAACTCGGATGAGGTAGTTATCGTGGAAAATGTAGTACTAGATCTAGAAATGGTGGAACTAACAGATAGTGATTCGGACACCGAAGTTGGAGCTGATCAAGCATCAACGGAGGTGTAGAATTTGAGGAACAAGATTTCTTCTCTGGAAAAGCTGTGGGAAATAGAAAATCTGTTAAATAGTCAATTGTGGAAAGCCTTAATAGAAATAATAGAAGAACAAGATAAGCTTAAAATCCAAATTGATCAAATGGGAGCCAAAATCAATAAGTCGGGTCTAGCTCCGAGCAAAAAGGGGAAAATAAAGATGAAAAACCGCGATATACGAAATTTCGATATCAACCAAGGGAACTTTAACCGAATAGAAAATTGTACAAACTGTGACAAGAAACATGAAGGCGTGTGCAGGAAAAGGGAAAATGTTTGCTATAATTACGGATATGAGGGAAATTTTTCTCCACATTGTCCCAATCCAAAGAAAGGTGTCGATTTTATTTGTGGGATAGAAGGTCATCAGGTAAAAGGTTGTCCAAGATCAAGAAAAAGGCGTAATGAATAAGTAGTATAGGTTCGGTTGAGTAGGTGTGTTTAATGTAATATTTGTGATTAGTATGTCTATGTAATGTAATATTCTCAACTTTTGTATTAGTCAAAGCCGTAAATCCTTACTTTTGTGGTCACAAAGGGATAGAAATACGTGGTATGTTAAGTAAAGTACTTTGAATTAATCAAATGAATATGAATCTATACTTGATTAATAAAATAAGTTTGATACGTGAAACTTATATAATACAGTTTAGAATGTAAAGAATAAATTATGGTGTTATTTAATTAGATAATGCCGCCAAGACGTCAAAATCAAAATTAAAGGGCAGAAGAATCTGTCAACAATGCTGGGGGACAAAAATCAGACCCGATGTAGAACTTTTCAAATGTGGTAGCTCAGGCTATGCAACAGGGAACAAACTGGATAATTTCTTGGCGAACATCAAGGGTTTTAAGGTTGTAGGACCGCCTGAATTTAGACGTACAACTGACCTTGTAGAAACCTAAACTTGGGTTAAGGAAATTGAAAAAGCGTTTGTGATAGCTAGGGTAGCTGAGGTGCAAAAGACAGCTTTTGCCACCTATATGATGAAGGGTGAGGCGAATTTTTGGTGGGAGGCAAATCAAGCTAGGGCAGGAGAAGGTGTAGTTACCTGGGCTAGGTTCAAAACTCTAATTTTCAAAAACTATTTTTCGTCTAGTATGCAGGCTAGGATGAAGGTGAAATTTTTGGAATTAAAGCAAGAGAACATGACAGTTGCGGATTATGCCGCAAAGCTTAATTAGTTCACTAGGTTCGCTCCGCATCAAGTTGATATGGAGACTAGGAAGGCGAGAAGGTTTGAGCTTGGATTAAAACCCTGGCTCTATATCAAGGTGGTAGTGTTGCAGATAAACACTTTTGCAGCATTCATAGAAAAAGCTATCATCGTTGAGGAGGAGAATGAGGCCACGAGTCTCTATAACAAGGAGAAGAAGAACAAAGGCAAGGTCATAGGAGCTGCGAAGGTGGAAACTAATAGTGGGAATAAGAGTGAAAAGAGAAAAGGGGTCAATTTTGGGAATGCTCAGGTGAAACAAGGTGTGAAGAAACAAGATTTTCAGTGTAAGAATTATGGGAAAAATCACTTAGGCGAGTGTCTGAAAGGAAAATTTGTGTGTTACAAGTGCGGGAAGGAAGGCCATATCTCTCCCAACTGCCCAATTCAAGGATGAACAGTGGATGTTTAGTGTGTGTGTCAATGGGGCATAAGGTGAAAGACTGTCCAAAAAGAAGAATGGAGGCAGGAAGCGTGAATACGTGGAAAGGCATCGGGACTCTGGCAATTACGGGACCGACATCATCAAGCAAGCCAACAAAATCAACCGCAAGGGTCTCCAACATGACGATCCAGGATACTGTGGCAGTTGGTGATGTAACTCCATGTATTATTCGTATAACTTTTATTTTCTTATACATGATTTTCCTATTTATAGTAAATTATTTTATAAAGAAATTTTGAAGGAGAAATTTGAGTTCTATTAGAAATCAAATTTCTGTTTAATCAGATAGACAAGCTTTACGTTGAATAGTTAAAGATCAGTTCGATCAAATTTGATCGAGATCTACTTGCAATGATTATGTATGGTATGAACCCTTATATGTATAATTTGTTTTTGAAATATTGATTTCGTGGACAGAATCTTTATAAGAGAGGGTGAATGTAATAACCCGATATTTTCTATATAATTAAATTTGAAATTTTGCATATAATTTTTTATATTTTAAATGTGGGAATACGTCCAAGGTAAAGTAAATGTATATATGTGATAAATAAAATTTATTTATTACATGAATAATTTCAAATAATTTTATTAGAACTATCGATCATTATAAATTATATTTTTATAATTAATTTTGTAGTAAAAATATTTTTATTATTTATTTTCCATAAAAATATTATTATATATTATTAACATAATATATGAAATAATTATTGGAATTATTATAAAAAATATATTTTTATATGAATTTTAGTTCAGATTATTAAGTTAATTATTTTTACTTAATTAATAATGCTATATATGTAAGATAAATCAGATATGGAATCCAAACCCTAAATTTAGATTTTGATTAAGGAATGAGAATAATAATATAATATTATATTTATTTTAGTGCTATAAATATGTACTGTATATGCGTAGACTGACAGTGGTTGGTCAATTATGGTGTATCATGACGAACCCTATGATTACCGGGATAAACCCTAATTTAAAACTCAAACTAGAGTACAAGATTGTTAAGTAATCATCATAATGTGATCAATGTCTGATATTATAAATATAAATGCTAATTAGATAAAGCTTAATTATTGACTCGAAACCCTAATCGAGAAATTAAAAACTCTAATTTGTTAATTAAAAATCCTAATTAGTGATTAGAAACCCTAATTACTAAACTAGAACCCTAATCGCTAAAGTATGAAGCTTAATGCTAATTAGAGAAACCCTAATTATTACTTAGAAACCCTTAATTACTAATTAAACCCCTAATTGTCAAATTAGAAACCCTAAAAGCTAATTTATGAACCATAATTGCTAATTTAGCAATCTTATTTAAAATTTGTATATTTTAAATCTAGTTTTTATGTTCTAAGTAATTAGAAACTAAATGTAATTATAAAACCCTAATTGTTCATTTTTAGAAACTAAATTTTTAATATTTTTAAACCCTAAATAAAAAGCCTAAAAAATTAAAAATTTTAAAACCTTTGGGTTAAACCCTAAGGGTTTACCAAGGTTATATTGTTGCCATTAAAGTTAGATGGCAAATGACCTAAATGCCCCTCTTGCATTATTTGAGATAACTTGTGTATCTTGCCATATTTGTGGTTGGTAAACCACCCTAAACATAGCCATGTGCTTACAAACTCAGCAACTCAGCCATTTCCCAGCCAAATCCATTGCATACAAGTATTATATAAGGATCAAGAGAGAGAATATTCATTATTTAGTTCATTTATACACCAACTCTCATCCAGGACCATCTCTCTCTAAAACCCACGAAATACATTGCTAAACCAGTCCAAAAAATAAGTCCCTAGTTCATCTATATCAAATCAGAAAGCCAGAATCTAGCATAGCTTAAGAAAGGTATAAAACCCTAAATAAAATCTGATCCTTAATCCTATGTTAAATGTTACGTGTTTGTATTAAAACATGTTGTAAGTAGTGTATATTGATGATCTGGGTTGATAGATGTTAGATCCATAACATCTATAGGCTCGGATTTGAAGTTTTTTTTATAATCTGGAAAATTTTCTTTTTATTGTCTGACAATGAATGTCTGACCTTATATCTCAATGATTGTTAATTATTTTTGTGTTTTGAAAGTTTGTACTTGTAGTATGTAGTATGGTCTTTGATCTGGATTTGAAATCATACTTAGATCAGATCCAGGTTACAAGATAATTATGGTCAAATCCCGTTGACCGAGCTTGACCAAAAAGTTTCTGGGTAACCCAGAAACTTAAAACCAGTACCTGACAAGATTTTGTCAAGCCATGATTTGTCAAGTTTTTGATGATTTTTTCTATTTTTGTATCTAAGTTATAGTTTGGTCTATGTACTACGTGTTTATGTTTTTTGATTAAACAAACATCAAATTGATTTAATACAGTGGCTAGTCAAAGTAGGTAAGATAAACACGAATTCGGTTTTCTGGGCAACCCAGAAAACCTGTGGCCATAATCTCTAACAGCCTTTTACCGGCATAGATCTGCTTGTTCTGTTGTTGTTAGATGGTTTGTATGTAATGGTTATCTTCATTTGCATGCTGGTTGCACCCTAGAACCCTTAAATCACTAAAAAATTGTCTGGATAACAAGTTGTGGAAGCCCAAATATGGCTACACGAACTGTTCTTCATTTCTAGGTAACCCAAAAAATGAAGAACAACCCTGACAGCTTGTTCAAGACCTTAGATCTTGTTGTTTGATGATGTTTAGACTTGACTATTGTTCAAAACATGTACTCTGTTAGTTTCTTAACAAGGCCCGATGTCTAGACCACCTATAACAGGAACAAATTTCATGATATAAGGCCATGAATATCATTGACCGGTCATAACTTCATGATTCTGGGCAGCCTAGAAACATGAAGAACACGTCTGACAGAAAGTTTAAGTCTCTAAATCTTGCTACTGTGTAATGTTTTGATCTTGTTTATGATTGATGCATGTAGTATTACAATAATACTACATGATCAATTTCTTACCATGACCAGAAACAACTTAGGCACTGAATTATTGTTGGTCAAACATGGTACCTAGAAGCTGTCAGATGAAAGTTCTTGGCACTTAAGAACACCAAAGACTACACTTTCTGTCGCTAAAGGCTATAGCGACAAACTTTGTAATTTTATTTAATTTATTTTCTAAAAATCATTTAAAAATAGAAATTAATTTATAAAAATTCCAAAAATAGTTTTAAAAATTATTTTAAGTTATAAAAAATAACTTATGATAATTTGGCATATTTTCCATAAATATTAGTATTTATTTAAATATTATTGATATTTAATTTATTTAATAAATGGATTAAATAAATTAATTAAAAATGATTTTATTATATTAAGGTATTTAAAAATATTTTAAGTTATAAAATATAAATTTTAATATTTAAAATTAAATTTCATTAATTATTTAATATTAATGATATTAGAATTATTTAATAATTATATTAAATAAATTAGTTTTAAAATGATTTTAATATTATAAAAATTATTTTAAATAAAAATAAAGTGTCTAAAAATATTTAAAGTTATAAAATATAACTTTTAATATTTAATGGATAATTTTATTAATAATTTAATATTAATGATAATAATTTAATATTAATGATATTAGAATTATTTAATAGTTATATTAAATAAATAGTTGAAAAATGGTTTTATTAATTCAAAAATCATTTTAAAAGGATATAAATGAATTAAAAATATTTGAAGTAATAATAAATGACTTTTAATATTTGAATAAATAATGCATTAATATTTAAATATTAATGGTAATTATTTAAAAATAATTTTTAATTATTTTACAAATCATTTAAGTGTAATATTAATACTTTAAAAATACTTTGAGTTATTATAAATAAGTTTAATATTTTGGTAATGTTTTCATTAATAGTTTAATATTAATCAAATATTAATGATAATAGAATTATTTAATATTTAAATCATTTAATAATGATTCCAATATTTGAAAAATAATGATAAATTATAATAAGTCATTCAAAAATAATATAACAGATATTTAAATTATTTAAATGGATATTGAACTTTAGTATAAAGTTTTAGACTCGATAGTTACCCAATAAAGCCTTTGGTACACCGACATGTTTCAGAAATTGATCTGGACTTATATAATTTGTATGTAAACATGTTTGTTTGTGATCCAATGACTGCTAAACATATGTGACAATGTGATTATGTTATGTGCTGACTATAAATAGCAGTACTATGTGTTATGATATCTAAATCTAATCGAATAAATGATCTTATTAATGATAGTACTTGATATAAAAGATAAAACTAAGTTGCATAACTATAAGCAACAAACCAGACAAGTATCCTATCTTTGCATTTACTTTATGCAATGGACATGCTTAAGCGAATATCTGAACAATTTTTATCATTGTTCAAATATCTTAACCTTTGTATATACTTATGCAATGATTATGTATAAGTAAGTTATTAGATCATAATCTGTTGTACAAGTTACTTAATTCTGTTATTATAGATCAAGATATATATTCTGTTCGTTAATTTCTAAACATGGTTATACAAGAGACCTCACTTGGATAATCATTATATTTTATCAAATTTTGATACATACTAATTGGTTTCCAATATGTATACATTGACTTAAAAGCCCTCTAAGCTATTTGATTCAGCTAGACATATATTTAAAAATATTTTTGTATATTATTGGTGTTTACTGGTGTTTTTTCTGGGACTGAGTATCTCGGGGTTATCTACGAGATAAAATAGCCTTATCCGGGGCGCTAGTGCCTTGTATGACAGATATTACCCCTACTGCCATTAGATCCTTGTTAGGAGTCCCAGCTGAGGCGTTCAAAGGTATAACAGTTCGTACAGTTCCTTTGAGCGTAGATGCTATGAGCAGACTATTGAGTTAGCCCATACCCGATGATGTCAGAGTCAAAGATCACATTCTTCGGCGATTGTTCTTAATAATCATTAGGGGCTGCTTTATAGTATATAACTCTTCCACAATGTCATTCTCTTTGGTCAGAGCTACACGAGATGTGGACCGTATTGGAGAGTATAACTGGGGTTCCTATACCTTCGCATATTTCCTCATGGTCATGCACATTCGTTCGTAGGGCTTAATGGAGGCTTGGCTAGGATTTTACCCATTTTTGTTGGTGAGTATTTCTCTTGTGATTTCCCATGTACTGGTTAAGTGTGTTGACTAATAGCAGATGTTTTGCCTTTTATTGGAAATTCTTGGGCTATGAGAGGCTCTCATGTTTGCTTCCTATGAGTGTGTTGGGTTTAGATACCTATCCATGAGGATGACGAAGGCATCAGTCCATACTAGCGGAGGTTCCTGTAGATGAGGGTTTTACACATTTTTTTTCTATAGTTGGAGTTGTTGATAGCTGATTTTATCACTTGGATTCCCTATTCCGTGGAACATTTGATCGTTGGGTTTGAAGATGGGTACCCGACTGGTGTCGAGTACATGATATCCACCCGTAGGATTCTTCTCTTCACAGATGGAGGATGGGAGCTCTATTTAGGAGAGGGTGCAATTAGGAGCACTACATGGGAGATTTGTGTACTGATCTTGCCTCCTGCCAGGCGTTATTGGCATGTATCACAGTCTCCCGTCATTGATATCCCATTGATAGGCATTGACAACTTTACACTATCAGAGGGTCCGTATACTCAGGATATGTTCCATCGCTAGTGGTTCCGTCATACCATCAGAGCCAAACCACTGCCACTCAGTTCATGGGGGATACGGTTCCTAGATCTATGATGATGAAAAATTAGATTGCCTGTGTCCAAGATTCAAATCATTTGACACAGATTGACAGTTTGACCTGGCAGTTGGACCGCACACGTTTCTTTAAACGGCACTTGGGTAGAGATCCTTCATAGGCAGATACTTTTGATCCTTCAAGCTCTAGGGTTGGCCCTTTAGGTGACCCAAGTGGCTTTGTCGGTGCAGATCCTCCATTGTATACACCTGACATCCCTTTTGATGGAGATCTAGTGACTCATGATGAGTTACATCAGGTGGACATGATTGATGATGTAGACATTGACACCATTGTCTTCTTCTGATGTGTATTCTCGCTATATCTTTTGATAGGTCTCTTTTAGATAGTGGGTGGATGTGCCCCATTCTCTTTATATCTTTTGATCGACCTTTGTTAGTTGTTGGGCGTCTGTTCCCCATTTCCCTGTATTTTTAGCTGTACAGAGATGATGTATTAGCTGATGATGTACTTAGGAATGTATGTACTATTTTCCATTCCCTACATCATATTGCCATATATTGTTGATCATGCATGTATTATGTTATGCATATGTATGTCCAGAGATATTCAACATTGACCACTGGATGGTCTTATGACATGGCCCACATAGATGTCTTCTTTGATAGTCAGCCGCATTGATCACACCCCACTAGTATTGGTAGCCTCCTGTCTGAGGTATGATAGTTTGTCACCTCCAGACCAGGTGACCGTAGATCAGTTGTTACAGCATTCTACGACCCTCTTGTTGTTCTAGGTTCCTATGGGCTTTATAGATGGTATGCTGGAGCATTGGGTACTAGAGAGGTAGATTTTTCGAGTCGGGACCCAAGAGTTGACTCCCACCTTGGAGGAGTATGCACGGTTCACGGTACTGCCACTTGACAAACCTAACGCGCGAATGAAAATCGACGACATGAGCTTACAGTTCTTGACCCTCACCAAGCTGAGGTGTAGAATAGTACAATATGAGATTACTTCTGGTCATGTGGTGTCCTAACATTTTCTGATAGACAAATTTGTCTTAAAGGAGAGTTATACACGACACTTCGGGGATTTCACCACGTCAGAGGATCAGTGGCGTACGATCAGGGTAGACGTATTCATGATGTGCGTAGTGGTTATTTATACATGCCACTGTACATGGATGAGCTGGACATCATTGTTGTCATGGAAGTGAGAGCTCTTAGGGAGGGTCATACCATTGTGCTGATGATTGTGACAAAGACGTTGAGATTGGCCACATATTGCAACACCTATCCTACAGGGGTATTCATAGGAAGTTCGGTCATGTTGTATGTGTGGTCCATGTCACACCTGAGATTGATTGGCACCTTCTAACAGCATGGATACTGCTTTTCCTATTAGATAGCCATGTCTTACTCCTTTCAACTGCGGAGTGTATAGATGATGCATCTTGGTCAGTGTTTTTGGCAGGGATCAGAGATCCGTTTGACATTTTGCCGTGTACAGGGCTCAGTTCACCCTACAACTTCATTACTCATGCACTTGGCATGGATTATCTCCTTCTGGCTGATTTGAGGGGCATGACCACTTAGCACCCACTGGTTATGACGTCACAGTTCGACCAGTTTCAGGACTTCCATCCTTTTGAGGGGGCATTGGGTTAGCGCTTAGCTTCTCACAACTTTATCAGTAGAGGACATATGTGACAACCCGAAAAATCAGATTGTCCACAATTTAAGATTTAAAGAATTAGTTATTAAGAAAATAAATTTTTATTAATAATATTATGTGCTATGTGTTTATTAATTGTTCTATAACCTAGATGATTATATACGGGAGGATTCTGGCTACAAGCTGGACTGAACGAGTAAGAATTTTCAAAACGAAAATAAAAAATTTCTGCGAACAAAAATATTTCGAAAGGAAAAGACGAAATATGCACTATTCACCCAACGAAACCCTAAGGGTTAGGGTTTGAATAACCTAAACCTTTTCGAGAGTTCAGTATGTCGAAATGACATTTCGTCGAAAGATTTGACGATAATATATTATGATAAATTAAGAAAGCCGATAAAAGTTTTACTCAATAAACATGCAAAAATCGGACAAAATAAAAATGACAAAAAGTAATGTTATATACTTTTCATTCGTTTAACTACGTTAGGGAAAAATGTGAAGGAAAACTGCTTATCATCAAAAAGTATTTTTCAATTTTTTGATGTTCCGAAGAATGTGTAAAAGTTAAACTATAGAGAAAAGATGAAATATCCAAAAATATTTGGATTTCGAGAATTATAGTTTTTAAAATTGTCGGACGAATCCCGAAAGAAGGAACCACGAAGCTTCCAGGAGAAGCTTTGTGAATAGTAAAGTGGTTATGTAAAGAGGTGGGAATAGTAACTTTGGGAGAAAAATGACTATTTTGCCCCTAGCTTTAAAAATTTATGAAGGAGAAGTGTTAATTAATTTATTTGAAATCAACCAACACTTTGAGAGAGAGAGAGAGAGAGAAAGCTCTTGAGCTTGGAGAAGAAGAAGAATGAAGAGAAAAAGCATGGATGCTCGGATCAGAGATGATCATGAAATAGAAAAACAAGCAAATCGCCGACTTTGTCTAGAGGAAGAAGAATAAGAAAGAAAGGTATTAAAAATCTAACTTATAAGTTAAATTTTCAATAAGTTTCATATGTTAAAAACATAGCTTAATGATAATAGAAGTAAAAGATGTTAAGATTGATTTTTCTATGGTTGAAATCACGAGAAAAAGAAAAAAAAATAAGAATTTGAAGTTTAGTTTATTAATTTCTTAAGGAAGTATAAGTTTCGTAATGAATTTGAACGATCCAAATGAATTACATGAATGATTTGGTGAAGTAAGTAAAGAATGGTGTTTTATAACACCAAATTCTAAGAAAAAGTGAAATCGTAATCAAAATATCGATTAAAAATGAAGAACTAACGAAGAACGCGAAGAAAATGAAAAACGTTGTTGATGGACAAATTTAAAACCATCGTAGTATTACTTGTTATTAATGTACAAGTTTAAAACCATCGCGTATAAGTTAGATGCTTATTACTTGGTTAGGAATGGTAGAAACGTTCATGAAGAACAGATTAAGCTTAGTTATAACGAAGTTATGGCAAAAATTTTATAAAAGACAAATGAGAATTAGAAAGTGTGTAAATGAACCCGAAGGTGTAGGGTTTCATAAGAAGGTAAGAGAACATAGAAAATGTGAGTCGTTGACTCAAGAACGAATGAGTTTCATGTTCGGATGATCGAATTATGGATGAATGAACGAAGAACGTTAATAATGTAAAACGAACAAAGCATGAAATTTAAGCCAATTGAATGGCATGTTAACGAATTCAGAATAAATTTCTATCTGAGTGAAGATGATGTACCTAAGATAAGGAAGAGAATGACTTTAGAATGACCTCATTCCGAGTTATAACGAATAAGTTATGAGATTATAAAGTAAGCGTCTCAAACAAGTTCAAGACTTAGAAATTTTTTTCCAAGTTTGATGCTTGGCGCCACAGCGCCAGTTAAGCCTTGGGAGGCGGTGCTGTAGCGCCAACCCAGGCAACGCACACTGCATAATCATGCTGTAACGCAAGGAAGAAAGAAGGAACTGGCGCCGCTGCGCTGGTGTAGAGCCAGACCTAGAGAAAAGCTTTTAATTGCTCAACTCCTGGGGAAAGTAAAATGAATGGTAAAGAACATATAATTCATTAAATGTAACACTTAAACAAGTAATTTAAACCTTTAGTAAAGGTTGAACGAAAAGATTAAATGTTAAAGAATGTAAACATAGCACAGTTGCGACGAATGATAAGTCT
Source organism: Panax japonicus (assembly GCA_020205505.1). Classification (NCBI taxonomy): domain Eukaryota; kingdom Viridiplantae; phylum Streptophyta; class Magnoliopsida; order Apiales; family Araliaceae; genus Panax; species Panax japonicus. Next base: position 36,822,485 of record CM035114.1, read on the forward strand.
TAGCGTACAACGAATTGTATGGCTTCGACGTTAAGAAAGAGTAATGAACGTTGGGTTCATGTAACGGATAACAAAAGAAGTAAGTAAGATATGAATTATCAAGAAATTCGTAACAAACAATAATAAGATTAATGGAAGCCGAATGTGAGTTGGATGGAGAATATTAGAATAAAATGTAAGCGTTAAACACTTTAGCCGATGTAAAGGTTGAGTGTACATGAATATTAAACGGACAGAACCTACACACTGTGTATGGTTTAACCGTAAGATAATGAAGACCAATGATTAAATCTATGAATAGTGAAGCAACTGACTTAAAGACAATGACGTATAACGTAAAGAAGCTGAGTTAATGTTTATAACTTGGATGACTTTCCGAGTCGAATGAACCAGACATTGTAAGATATGAATAAGGTAACATAAAATGCTTAATGCTATGAATGTGTAGAATTAATATTGAATGATCGTTCTGAGTTTACAAAAGACTATATGACTTAGACGATAAAGAATAAATCCTTAGGAAAGACACTTAGTTACCAGAAAGTAATTAAAAATAAGAAATTGACTTAACCAACATTATAGTCTTAATGGTTCGGATAAGTTAAGATAAGTTTAGGTTGTGGTACAATCACAATCTTTAATGTTTGACATATGGGAGATGGGCTAAACAATTCCTTCAGAGAGCGGAGGTATATACGAAACTGGCAACCGATCTAACTCACTGTGAAATGTAGTGTAGATGAGACGGGAACTTGTTTGTTGGTTATTTTTGGGAAACCACTCAGAGTACCATATGAACTACTAGCAGAGACACGACATGTGCTGAGTCCTAGAAGAGTTATAAGAAGAAGATAAGAGTGAAAATCATCAAAGATGATGATCGTATGAGTAAGACATCTCCATATGTCATGAAGCCATAAACTGGTAAAGAAAGTTGGTCGCGTAAACTTAGTTTGTAAGAAAGCGAACCATAAAAAGTAAAGTTAAGCTTAAACCAATGCGTAAGTCAAGTATACGATTAATTGGTAAATGTGTTATTTCCTTATGTGTTATATAGGAATTGGAATGAGCAGTTCAGCGTAAACTGTAAGTTGTAGCTGTGCGTAAAGAAAGTTTTTCTCAAGCTTAAAACCAAGTCCAGTATGGAAATTTGTTGTGGAGCTTCTTTCAAGCTTAAAACCACCTCCCATAGTACAGAGGAACTCTTCAATCCTCTCTATGGGAACTTTCCCCTTTGATCTAATGATAGGCTTCATCACCCGTTGGGGAAGATATAATGGATTCTCATTTAACACTGTAACAGTTATGTGGGTTGTGGATCCTTCAGCCTCTCCATAATTCCATTGAACTTTTTGTAGACTGACAATAGGATATTGTGGTCTATATGTCAAGAGAATTGGCTTTGGGGCAGCTACTTTTAAAGGATTATCAACACCTTTACATTGAATTGCATGTATTGTTGGTGGTCTGACACAAGTAACACAATGTCATTATCTGCCAACTGCAGGACACCGCTGTCAATTAAGTTCTGAATAAGATGGCGGAGTGCCCAACATTCTTCAGTGTTGTGTCCGCTAGAATGGGAGTGATACTGATATACTCCATTAGAATTAAATTTCCTTAAATGGGGATTGATTGGAGTTAGCAGAGCTATGATTCTTCCTTCATTGATCAGCATCTGAAATATCTCCTCACTCGGTTGGCAAAGATAGGTAAATTCCCCCTTGTTGGAAAAATATCGACGGGCTTTGTCATTTGCTCTTTTTGTAATTTTATCCTCCATAGTTTCACTTTCTAGAGGCAATGACAAAGTATTCATTACAAGAGGAAGGAGACTAACATGCTCCTAGATAACTAATTGGCATGTGACTTGGTGTTGATGGATCACCAGTTCTGCCAATTAATTAACTTGTTCACACAGAGCCTTCATTTTTCATTTCATCATACACTAGAACTATGCATAATCCTATTTATCAGAACCATCCTTGCTGGTGTGTGAGGATTTACCACCATGATTGGAACTTTGTCCACTGCTCCAATTAATCATATTAACCTCTTCTTCTTTGTATTGAGGAAGAGGGTTGTCTTGCACGTGAGGTTGGTCGGGTTTGATCACCACGATCTTAACATTATCAATTAAATCCTAGATCTTGTGTTTCAAGGCTCAACAATCTCGAGTATCATGTCCTGGAGCTCCAGCATGATAAGCACATTTCCGGGTAGCATTGAAACCCTTCCCATTTGGGTTGCCTGGTTGAAGAATATGTGTAATTTTCTTTTGAGTAGTCAGAAGATTGAGAATATTCTCGAGGAGTTCCCTAGAGGTGTGAAAACTCGAGTGCGTCTGACTTCTCCACTATTTGGAAATAGAGGGTTTGAAGATTTTGCTTGAAAAGGTGAGTAGTTTCTCCTTTAAATAGGCATGTTCTAACTGTCTTTCTGGCCTTGTAGTATCAAGGAAACATCCTCCTCTTTAATTTTTATGGAACCTCCTGTGATTGTTTCCATAACTTCTAGACTAGATTTGCTCAGCAACAACTTTTAGAGCGACAAGGTCTTGAATCTTTCCTGACTTTAATCACATCTCAGCCATCTCTTCATGTTTGATCATTTTAGAAAACGGCTTGCCTATGCCAGCTAAGACTCTCTCATAGAAGGGAGCTTCTTTTATGTCTATGAAGGTTATCACCATTTCCAACTCAGTCATAGAGGGAATAACTTGAGCAGCAAGGTGCCTCCACCTTTGAGCATATTCTCTAAAGGACTCATTTGCTTGTTTCTTGACCTTGGTAATTTGGTACTGGTCTGGAGCCATCTGAGAATGGAAACTGTACTAGCTGAGGAAGGCATGAGCCATCTCTTCCCAACTATGAATCTTGGAGTTGTCTAATCTGGTGTACCATGATTGGGCTTCTCCAGTCAGACTTTTTTAGAATAAATGCATTCTGAGCTTCTCATCCTTGGCATAAGATCCGAGTTCTCCAATGAATACCTTCAAATGTGTGTAAGGATCTCCCAACCCATTAGACTTTTCAAAGTCAGGGGTCTTGAACTTCTCTGGATAATGAAAATCAGGAAGTATACAAAGGTCAGCATATGAATCACTCTCGTGTGATCCAATCCCTTTGATAGACCGAATGGTCTCTTCCATTTAAAGGACTTTCTTCCTGATATCACCGGTGTCATGATCTTCTTTGAGATGATTGATTTCAGAGGTTTTGTTGGTTTAATTTTGTCCAACTAAGACTCAAATACGGGAGTTCTTTTATCTGGACCTTGGGTTTTTTCATGTGCAGAGGATTCTGTATGTATGGGTATTAGTGGACCCTGAGTAGACTGATATAGTTCTTTAAGCAGAATAACCAAATCTATAATTTTTTTGCTTAATCCTTCAAACTCCTCATGAGAGACAGGAGTAAGATTAGACTGGTCAGATGAAGACATAATTGGTTGTAGGCTTGTTGCCTTTTTAGACTTTGAACGGGTAACAGGCCCAATTGTTTCCATACAAAAAACTTATATAGTTTAGTCTTAGGGAATATATAAATGTTACATGCTATATGATGTGTCCATTTTAGAAGTATTATCCTGCAAAACGGAGGTTAGCTGTTTGTAAGATAACATGGGAAAAAGGGAATGCATGTACACATTTTTCTTCATAATTTCTATTACATTGAGATCGTCATGGAATGTAATTACAAGTAATTGAAATGGGAAGGTATGAAGAAACTTCCCTCCACATTTGGTTTATTAGAGGGTGACCTATCTTAGGTTACTCTCGCGGTTTTTTGGCATATAGGTACCTAGTACATCGCAATTTACTCAACGGGAAATTAATCCAGTCTTTTCACATTAGCAAATCTGGGTGGTGCTTTTCCTGAGCCTCATTGGAATTAGTCTCCCTACGAGTCCAGTAATCAAAGACCGACAGGATAGCCTCCTGGTGGAGGGTCCATACAACATACATTCACATACAACGTGTCTCACTGTTTATGGAAATGATGACATGTGCGGAGCATTTTAATATCACAAGTAAATATAATGCGATGCGCTAAGTGCAGTAAGTAAATGCATTTGTAAACATCTATATAAATGTAAAATGCAACATCCACACACAATTAGATAGCATTTTGAAAAGTTTGTAGTAGTCGCTTTAACCCTCTTACTGGATGTCCCTAGCAGAGTCGCCACCTGTCGATGTCAAGATTTTTATTGTCCCTTTTCTATTCTTGTCTTTTGGTGTTCTCATGTTAGGTTAGATTTGTTTGAAAAAACAAGTTGTGAAAAGGTCTGACATGTATATGTCGAAGATTGGACTATAAGAGTTGTCAGTTGGTATTTTTAAATGGTTTCACCAACTTAACCGAGAAAAGGTTTGCACATTAACCCAGTGATGTGGCACTGCTTAACAAGTTTGTGAAACCGAGATTCGTTAGGGTCCAGGGGCTTGATTATGTAGAGGGAAGGTGTTAGGTACCCCCTGATATCCGTGTTACCACGGTGACTGACACTTTTCAATTAAACTGTTATATGAATGTTTGTGTGGGTCAATATGCAGTTATTTAGAAGTAGTGCTATGACTCGTTTGCACCTATATACAAAGGGTTTATAAAAGTTCAGTTTTGAAAAGATATATAAGTGATGTTTTGTAAAAGAGATTTTTCAAATCCTTATGCTCAATAGTAATTTAGTTCTTTGATACTTCCATTTTGTTATATGTTCGGCTTGATTGCAATTATTTTCTAGATGCGAGGCATCTTCGAGGAAATAATGTATATAGTAGTGCCGAACTCCTTGTGGGCATGAGAGCCATCAAAGGAAATTCAAACACCGTGAATAATGTACAACCTGATTATAGTCAAAAATGTCCATCATGGGAACCGAATCTAGATTCAGGAGACTGAATATGTGATCACATGATTCCTAGGCTCACATGATGTAGCAGTTTGTATGAAAGTTGTAAGCAGTTATAAATACAAAAGCAATATATATATATATATATATATATATATATATATATATAAACGATTAACCACCACGAAGCAACTCCATGGGGGATTGGAAATGTAAATATATAAAAGCTATAAATATATATATAGAGACGATCAACCGCCACGAAGTAAACTCCAGGCCTGACAAATATATATATATATATATATATATATATATGTATATATATATATATATATATATATATATGTATATATATATAAGCAGTAAATGCTCCGGATATAAATCCAGGCTCATCGAACAGAGTTTGACAACAGTTTATATATATAATCAATAAACGCTTTGGATGTAAATACAGGCTCATCGAACAGAGTTCGATAATAGTTTATATATAAATATATATATAAAAGCAATAAATACTCTGGACGTGGGACCATGCCTAGGTCTTCAGGCTTCAAATTCTATCAGGTGTGCTGTCTTATGTAATAGTCACTCAGGATTGGAGCTATGGTTCTTATAGGACACTTCTGTGTAGAATGTATGTTGAGATATTGTTGAGATGGCTCAATGTGGGATTGAGGTGGCAAAATGATTATTTTGCCCCTCACTGGAGTTATATCCGATTTAGGGAGATGTAGCAGTCGTTGTTCAAGGTTATCTATAAGATTGGGCTGCTATAAGTGCTGAAGGTCCTCAGGGTTGTCTCTGAGGTTTGCCTGACCTCCCAGGGCTATCTTTAGGGTTGGAACTGAGTGCCTTGGGGTTATCTCCGAGGTTGAAGCCAACCTGCAAAAGGTTGGAAATGAACATTTTCGAGGTTATCTCTGAAACTATAACTGCACTCCTCGGTGTTGTCTCTGAGGTTGGAACTGGAACTCCTGGGGTTTTCTCCTGGACTAAGTATCTCAAGGTTATCTCTGAATATTATATCATTTTATTAACGAGTGAATATTTATATTTTTAAAAAGAAAGTTTAGTTTTACCCGTATAGCTAATGATGCCTTAAACAAAGCACACTCCTCCTTAGGCATGTGAGCTCTATCATAGAACTCTATCATGGTCGGAGCTCGGCCCAAGGTTATCCCCAAGGCCTAATATAAAGAGATTCATAAAATAGTTATTAAGTATTTGTGTGAGAATTTGATAACTAAACACATAAATACATTACACTTACCGAATTCACATCTTGGAAAGACTATGAGCCAGTCGTGTTTACTATATGGAGCTGGCCACAGTTCTTTACATTCCTAGACTTCTTCTTGAGGTCATCATCATCCAAGTGCGTAAACATAGCCTTTCATGATAAATAAGAGACTATGTGGGGCTGTTGATCCTTGATGGTGGTCCCGGACTATTCCTTAACTACCCAGGCTGCACTCTGTTGCATCTCATACAGCCAATAGGAGTAAATCGTAGTGACATGTGAAATAATCACATCGTCGCCAATTGTTTGAGAGATGGTCGGGTTATATCTATAATAAGTCTATAACAAAAGTTTCAAAGTTAGGATCAATTAAGTTTATTAAACAACAACTATATAATAATATATAACTGCCTAATATAAACTTATTAACTTACGTGAAACTCCCGCAAGACATTCTGCATAAAGGAGGAATCGTACATGTGACACCCCCAAATTTAGGTACTCCAATTCCACAAATTTGATGTTCACTGTCCAATCAAATCATAACTATCTACCCATAAACAAAGGGTATAAATAAACTTGTATGCTCAAATAATAAGCCTTCCATTAAAGGATTACATCATCAAATAAAATTCCAGGTTATCTAACCTTAACCATTAAATCATCAGCAAAAAAGAAAAATATAATCCTAATTAAGTCTATTGCACAAGCTTTATAAATAAAAGTTAATTAAGAATTATTCATTTACCTTTGCTTGTAGAAAGCTCTTCAGACTTCTTAACTTCATCTGCATTGTTTTGTGCAAGAGTGAGCTTATAATTTTCAACAAGAAGGATAATATACAATAACATTCTATGAATGAAAATTAACAAAGCTTTCAATGGTAAAGTATTTTTACTAGAAACAATAAGTTCTAATTTGAATACTGTGAGTTCAAAGGAATAATGAACTTTAAAACCAAATATAGATATCAATATCAAAGGAATAAACTGAGGGTCATAAGACCACAAACCGTGTTCTAGGTTTTCAAGTATTTCTACTTTAACCTTTAATAGTCTAAAACACCATAATCATCTTCTATGTCCTAGGTTAATATGTGTTTCTATTGTAACCCTTAATAGTCTAAATGACTATGTGGACCATCATCTCGTACTCTAGGTGATCAGTCCTTTATACTATGTATTGTACAAATATTTTAACGCTATCGCGTAGCTCTAAAATAATCCCCTATAGTAGGGTTGTTCATCTCAGCTTTAATCATTAGGTTCCATACCAAAGAAAATTTGGGTTAGAATTAACTTCAAGGAATTCTAAATCTCCAGAATGCTCATCAACCAAGTACTAGTTAAATCAATTAAGGATCAATAACTATTCAAGAGTATGGTTCCAATCAAATTATGCCAATGAATCAATAAGAGATATGATATCAATGGTTTATCAATTGAACAAGTATTAGTCATCGACTATACGCTTTCACAACTATATAGGTTCATGAGAAAACCAAAGGAAATTAGCTTTGGACTAACTTTAAGGGTAATTTAGAGTTTAAAACACTCATCAACTAAGGATTAGTTGAATCAATAAAGAATCGTTAGTTAACTAAGAGTTCGGTAAAATAATGTAAGATTGTCCAACGACATTGGTGATCAAAGATTGAACAACAATTATTTTTAGCTGAACAATTTTTTTTTAACAAGATCAAGCTTTCAACAATAATACAGACTTTGAATAAACAAAATAACCTCGCTTGTAATGAAGGAGTAAAGATTAATTAACTTTCTCAATGATAAGTATAGTTTAGAAACTTGGTCAACAATAATTTATAGTTAAAGAATATGCAAAAAATTAAAAAGTTAGGAACAAGAACTTGTGTAATGAAAGATTAGGGTAAATAAACTTGCGTAAGCGTAAAAAAGATAAATATAGATAACTTATTCAATGATAAGTTTGACACCCCCAAATTCGAGTACTTGAAACACGAACTAGGTGCTTCACGATACAATTTCTTTGAGCGAAACAATAATAATAATAATATAAACTTCAAACATAATTTACATATTAGAGTTGTCTAAATTTCAGGTACGTGACCTTTAGAACATTCATTACATGATAGATAATAAAAATTATTGTGACAACCTGATATTGTCTATATAAATAAATCATAAATTTTGCGTATAAATTTTTTTTATATAAATATGAATGATATGTGCCAAGGTAATGTGTAATTATAATTATATGTGTGAAAAATAAAATTTATTTATTATATAAGTATTGCAAATAAATTTATTTTAGAATTATTGATTATTATCAATTATATTTTTATACTAATTAATTCCTTATTGGAAATGTTTTATTAATTATTTTTCAAGGAAAATATAATCTTATATTATTTAAATAATATATGAAATGATTTTATTTAAGAATTATTGCTCATTATAAATTATAATCTAATAATAAATAATTTTATAGTAAAAAAGTTTTTAATGATTATTTTCCATGAAAATATGATAATTATATTAATTGAATAATATATGATATGATTATAGAATTTTTATAATACTTATTTTATTATATGAATTTTGTTCAAGATATTAAGTAAATTATTTCTACTTAATTAATAAGGTTATATATGAAAGATAATTCGGATATGGAATCTAAACCCTAATTTTGGGTTTTGATCAAGGAATGAGAATAATAATATTATATTATTATTTGTCAGCGTTATAGATAAGTATGGTTATGTGTGTAATATTAATGTGTGGAACAGTTTTATTATATTACGACCAAACCCTATTAATATTTTTATAAACCCTAAATAATAGTCTGATAAACTCTATTTCTGGTTCTGGATAAAGAATGATGATAATAATATAATACTAATTATATTTTAATTTTTCAGTGCTATAAATATGTACTGTATGTGCAAGGACTGATAGTATTGGTTAAATGTTGTGTAAAATGCAAAAACCCTAGTTTAAGCTGTTAAACCCTAAGTTAAAGCCGAATGCCGGCTTAAGACTGTTATGTAATCATATTAATGTGATTTATGATCGGTGTTTATGTATAAACCCTAATTTCTAAATTAGTAACCCTAATTATATAAAACCCTAACTATGAATGAAAACCCTAATTTCCAATATTAGAAACCCTAATCCGAAAACCTAAACTGGAGGTTTGATCTGTCAAGAATTGTGTTACTGTGATTACTGACACGTGTGATAGACTTTAATTACTAATTAAAATAAACTTAATTAGTAAATTAAAACCCTAAAACCTAGAACCCTAATTTAATTTCTAAAAACCCTAATTGTGTTACGGAAACCCTAATTTTTGGTATTATAAACCCTAACTGCTATAATTGGTAAGGTTAATTTTGATTAGTTGTATTAATACCCTAATGTCCATGTATAAGATAATTACAAACTTAATTTAATTAACAAGTTATTTTTTTCAAAAATTTAGAAACTAAAATTTGTATTTTATTTTACAAACCCTAGTTGCTAAATCCTACAATTTGCTAAGCGCTAAACCTTAGGGTTAAACCCTAAGGGTCAAAACCTAAGGGTTTGGCAATTACCCAAAATGCCATTAATTTGTCAAGCCAAAAGACCATTTTGCCATTAATGCATTATTTTGGCTAAATACTAAGTTTTGACAAGTGTGGGAGTTGTTTACCAACTCATACCTAATCCAACCACTCCATTGACTGAAAATGGATAGCCATCAGCTGATTCAAGCCACATGCATTGCAGCCATGTTATATTTATAGTCTAAGAGAGAGAAATTGATCAAAATTTTCTCATTTATACAACTAATGCTCAACAAAGTCTCTTTCTCTCCTCACCTACGAATTTTTGTAGTAGACCAGACCCAAAACACAGCCCCACTATCACTCTTAGCAAATCAAAAACATTAGATCAAGAAATTGGCCAAGAAAGGTATAAACCTAAACAAAATTTTTGATCTTGTATGCTATGTTTGATCTTGTGTTTTAATGTTAAAAGTTGTTGTTTGTAGTCTTTATAAGTAATCTGGGTTGGTACATGTTAGATATATAACATCAAAGTGCTCGAAATCAAAGTTTTTCAAAAATCTGGGAAAATGTATTTCTGTTGCCTTACAGTGAATGTCAGAGGTTGTAGATCGTTGGTTGTTATGTGTTTTTCTTGTTTTCAGGTTTTAATATCTATCATGACATGTTGTTTTTAATCTGAAAGAAGAATGAAGTCCATATCATGTGTAGATCGAACGGTATAAGCAGTCAAAAACCGTTGACCAACCATGACTTTTTAAAAAATCTGGGTAACCCAGAAAGCTTTTTCAGCGTCTGACAATGTTTTGTAACGATCAGATCTGTCAGATATTTTAATGTTTTGATGATTTGTTGTATTCATATTGTATCTGGTAATGTGGACTATAGATTAATGTCTTAATATTCCATAAACAATCAACAGATCAACAGTGAGAAGCGGTCAAAGTAGGCCACTTGAACTGTTTCGATGTTTCTGGGAATTTCCAGAAACGTGAAGAACAACGTTTCTGACATGGGTTGACCGGGAGCTAGCTTGTGATTTTGTTGTTGTTTAACAGATATGTTGTTTTAGTGATGTACCTTGTCATATATTCTATAGATTAGAACCTTTAAATGACATAAACCATGAACTGAACATAAAGTAAATCGTGCATGAAGGTGTTCACTCGGATACCTGGGTTTCTGGGAAAACCCAGAAACCCTCTGACAGGTGGTTTGTTGGCCTAGATCTTCTCGATATGTTGCGGTATGATCAATATAACAATTGAAACTTGTAGAGTTACATCAACACTACAATACTTAGGTTTCATATTGGACAGAAACGATCTATAAATGAAATTATAGCCGGTCAAACGTGACCCCTTAACCACTGAGCTGTCAGTGTTCTTGAGGCTCATGAACACCAACAGCGACGCTTTTTGTCGCTAAAGACCTACAGGGACGGTTTCTATTATTTTTAATTTCTATATTTTCCAGAAATTACTTAAAAATAGGAAATAAATAGAAAAAAAAATAGTTTTTAATTATTAAAAATACAAAATAAATTACTAAAAATTATTTTAAATTCCGAAAATTAGTTTTTAATTATTTTAAAAATATTTAATATTTTTTGAATATTAAAAGTATTTAATTTATTTAATTATAATATTAAATAAATTATTTAAAAATGATTTTAATATTTGAAAAATCATTTAAAATTATATTATGGTATAAGAAAATAATTTAAGTTATTTTTGATAACTTTTAATATTATGTGATAATTTTCATTAATAAATTAATATTAATGATAATTAAGTTATTTACTAAATAAATTAAATAAATGAATTAAAAATGATTTTATTATATAAAAAATCATTTAAAATAATAATAAGGTATTTAAAGATATTTTAAGTTATAAAATATAACTTTTAATATTTAAGGGATAATTTCATTAATTAATGATTAATAATGATATTAAAGTTATTTAATATTTATATTAAATAAATTAGTTTAAAAATAATTTTAATATTTTAAAAATCATTTTAAATGAAAATAAAGTATTTAAAGATATTTTAAGTTCTAAAATATAACTTTTAATATTTAAAGGATAATTTCATTAATAATTTAATATTAATGATATGTTACTGATATAAAATTTATTTAATAGTTATATTAAATAAATAGTTTTAAAATGGTTTTATTTATTTAAAAATCATTTAGAAGGGATATAAATGAATTTAAAATATTTTAAGTTATAATTAATAACTTTTAATATTTAGATAATAGTTCATTAATATTAAAATATTAATGGTAATTATTTAATAATGATTTTAAATGTTTTAAAAATCATTTAAGGGTAATGTTAATACTTTAAAAGTATTTTTAGTTATTATACATAACTTTAATATTTTGGCAATGGTTTCATTAATAGTTTAATATTGATTAAATGTTAATGATAATAGAATTGTTTGCTATTTAAATCATTTAATAGTGATTATGATATTTCAAAAATTATGGTAAATGGTAATAAATATTTTATAATTATTATAAGGCCATGAAAAATAGTATGACTAATGTTTGAGTTAACTATTTGGATATTGAACTTCGGGATAGAGTCTTAGACTCAATTTTTACCCGATAAGGTTGTCGGTAGACCGACATGTTTCAGAAATTGATCTGGACTTAGATAGATTGTTTGGATAACTGTTTATTTGTGATTCAATGGTGTTAAAGTTTTGTGCCAATGTGATTAGGAATGTGCTGACTGCAATAGGCAGTGTTATGTGTTACGTTATGTTATACTAATCAGTAAAATGATCTGATTAATGATAGGTGATCTCATAAAAGATAAATCTAAGTTGCGTAATTATAAGCAGCGCATCAGACAAGTATCCTACCTTTGCATTTTCTTTATGCAATGGACAAGTGTAATAATGTTTCAAAATTATATTATTACTATACAGATTGTTAAACCTATATTATATACACCCATTGATTATCAACATGTTAGTATATGATAATTCAGTTATATATTCTGTTCGTTAATTTCTATAAATGATTATAAAAGTGTCCCCACTTGGATAATCATTGTATTTAATCACATGTTGATACACCTTTGATATACATATATGTTGATTTATATATTATTGTTGAACAAGATAAGACCTTTGTTATGAAAACCCGACAGGTATGAACATCCCGATAATGGGAAAATTTTATGCGCCCAAGGCGAACAGAGTGAACGATAACTTCGTTCTTGTACATATAGTATTGATCAATACAGGGTACAATGAGGCTGATCACCCTCCGTGCCCGTAAGCAATGGCCGGTTTACAGATGAATTTCTGTTTAAACCCTTTCAAAAATGAAAACAATGTTCATAATATGTCACAGAAACCCATGTATAGACAATACGCAGTTTCAAAAATTTGAAAGAGGGTTGTTATGTTATTGTTATTGGTACAGATTACTTCACAACTATTTACCGTTTGTAGAAGAATATTATAAAGAAAACATTTAAATTCTTTCAACTAATATATATATAAATACTTGCTGAGCATTCAAATGCTCATCCTTGCTTAATTTAAATGTTTTCAGCTAAGTGTGAAGAACTGGAAAGTTCGGCCAAGATCAAGTGAAAAGGAAAGCAAACAGGACATGTTATTGGTATCATTTGTAATATATAGACTGTATTAAGTTAATGATATGTATTATATATCATATAAAGAATGTAGTAAAGGTTGCGTACTTGGGATTAGACTCTGATAAATATAAGTTAAGTTTAAATTTTATATATGGTTATTATTATTAGTATTATTCCGCTCATAGAAATGGTATCGTGAAGTACCGAGTTCGGGTTTGAAGTATCCTGGTTGGGGGACTTTACAATTATAATCTTAATAAAGTCTAGTTATTACATTAGATACCACAAACTTATGTTGTTAGCTTTCCTTTCCCTTTGTTCTTGGCAGAGCCTTCAAGTTGATCACACTTAACCGAAAATATTTAAATTAAGCAAGAATGAGCATTTGATTGCCCATCAAGAAATAACAATCAATAAAAGTTAGCTTAAAGAATTAAATGTTTTCTGTGAAGGGCACTTCTACAACAAATTCAACAGTTGTGAAGTAAGCTAAAACAATTCTAATTAACATATCAATTTTATTTCAAATTTTTGAAACTATGTACTGACTATAAATAGAGAGCAGTCGACAGACTATGAACATTATTTTCAGTTTTCAAAAAGGTTATACAGGACATCATCTGTAAGGCGTCATAACTTATGAGCATGGGGGTGATTAGCCCGTTATGCCCCATATTGATCAATACTACGTGTTCTAACGATATTTTCGTCCAGCATATCTGCCTTAGGCGCACAAAAGTTTCCCATGTTCGGGATGTTCATACTTAGTCTGGAGTCCAAACAAAAATAATTCGGTTGGATTGCAATAAGGTTCTATCATGTTCAACAATATTTTTAAATCTGTGTCTAGCCGAGTCAAATAGCTTAGACGACTTTTATTTAAGGTATACATAGCAAAAATTAATAAGTATGTATCAACATGTACAATAATTATCCAAGTGAGGATACTGGTATAAACCATCTTAGAAATTAACGAACACAATATATATCTTTATCTATAATAATAGAGTTAAAGAGTTTGTATAACAGATTATAATTTCATAACCAACTTACACATGATCATTGTATAAGTAATTGCAAAGAATAAGGATACATTCACAATAAAAAGAATAGTTCTGATACTTTATTACAAATGTCCATTGCATAAAGTAAATGCAAAGGGTTAGATACTTGCATGGTCTGCTGCTTTTAGTACACGACTTAGTTCTATTGTTAATACAACGACCTATCATTCATAAGATTATACTTTTTATTAGAATAACATATCGTAACTCATAGTACTGCTATTTGTAGTCAACACATAATCTAATCACATTGTCACATATGTTTATCAGTCATTAAGACACAATCAGACACTTATCAGGTCAACTTATACAGGTTCGAATCAATTTCAGTAGCATTTCTGTGTACTGACGACTTTATCGGGTAATTATCGAGTTTATTATTAATTAAACTCTATTTTGAATCGTTAATATTATTCTGGATAATTTAAATATCATTCATATTATTTTTAAATGACTTATAATAATTTTTAAACAATTATTATAATTTATCATGATTTTTTTAAAAATACTGGAATCATTTTTAAATGATTTAAATATTAAATAATTCTATTATAATTAATATTTAAATAATAACCAAATATTAATTAAACCATTGCCAAAATATTAAAGTTATTTATAATAACTCAAATTATTTTTAAAGTATTAATATTACCCTTAAATAATTTTTATATATTTAAAATCATTTTCAAATAATTACCATTAATATTTAAATATTAATGTATTATTTATCAAAATAGTAAAAGTCACTTATTATAACTTAGAATATTTTTAAACCATTTATATCCTTTTAAATGTTTTTTAAATCAATAAAATCATTTTAAAATCATTTATTCAATATAATTATTAAATATAATATCATTAATATAAAATTAGTAATAAAATTTACCTTACAATATTAAAATTTATATTTTATAACTTCAAATATTTTTAAATTCTTTATTTTCCTTTAAAATGGTTTTTATAATATTAAAATCATTTTAAATAAATTTATTTAATATAATTATTAAATAAATCTAATATCATTAATATTAATTAATTAATGAAATTTGCGTTAAATTATTAAAATTTATGTTTTATAACTTAAAATATTTTTAAATACTTTATTATCATTTAAAATGATTTTTAATATAATAAAATTATTTTTAATCAATTTATTTAATACATTTATTAAATAAATTAAATACCAATAATATTCAAATAAATATTAATTTTAATGAAAAATATGTCAAATTATTAAAACTTCAAATAATTTTTAAAACTAGTTTTGTAATTTTCAGAAATTATTTTCTATTTTTAATGATTTTTTTAAAATTAATATAATTAATAATAATAAAACTGTCGCTAAAGCTTTTAGCGACAAAATCTGTCGCCTTAGCTGTTCTTGAGGCTCAAGAACATTCAAAGGTAGTGCTAAGGTGCCTACTTTGACCAATCATAATTAACTAATCATGTTGTTTCTGGGTAGGGTATTGTAATGATAATGTATTATTGATGTAATAATACATGAATCATCAACTAAAAGGGTAAAATTACAACGTACAAGCAAGATATAAAGGCTCAAAGTGGCTGTCAGGCCTTTCTTGGGTTTTTTGGGTTACCCAGAAACTCAGACAGTGCTTGATAGCTACTTTGTGCCTTAATTTAATCGAGTTATGTTTAATGTTATGATGTTCTAACGATTCAGGCTTGAAGTCTACATATTGTGGTACAAATATCATACATCAGGTCAGCCTAACTACATCAGAATCACAAGCTAGCATCCGATCAAACCTTGTTAGAAGTGGTGTTCTTATGTTTTCTGGGTTACTCAGAAAACTGCTTTCATTTTCGTCTAGGCTTATTTGACCATCAATTACTTTAAATCTGTATGTTATTTAGGTAATCTATAGGCCTTAATCTGAAGTCCATATACCATACTTACAACATTATTACAACAACAGAATCAAATTATTAAACCCAAGAAAGATCTGGGCCCATGAACTTGCTGTCAGAGCTTCTTGGCAAGTTCTGGGTTATCCAGAAAATAAAAAGTCATGGTAGGTCAACGCAGTTTGACTTTCCATAACTTGAAATCTACACATGATCTAACCTTGATTCTAGGCCATCCGAGGGCATTAGAATTTTTAAGATTACTAATATTGTACCTCATATGGCAGACATGGACTCATAGGGCCAAACAAGTTATGTGCAGCGCCCCTGTGCTACAAAACAACAATCTCCAGTGCCCCAACGCTCTTCATCAGTACATAAGCCAGGTGCCCTGCGTCCCGACGCCCATACATGGTGTCACACAGCGCATCGGCGCTAGCCATCCGAGGGCCTGTTATGTATGTAGCGCCCTGGCACTGTCATCCCCGTATAATCCAGCGCCCCGGCGCTATAGGCGTGTTGTGAAGACTGCTTCTCAAGGCCCCGACGCTCACCTCTCGCATAGTTACTGTGACGCCCCCAAAACAGGTATACTTCACCCATCTTGAGTCACCAGATACATGGTACAGTACTCAACTACAAACTTAATTATACAACTGTCGTACAAAATATTACAAAATATAGCTTAGAGTTTAAACATGAATATTGCCTTCTAGACAATATCCACTCTCAAATAGAGTCCTCATTACATTTATTGTCACACTATTTAACAAAATAGTAAGGACTACTAATGCTATCATCTGGACCGTCACTCTATTCCCCGACTAGTCCCAACTATATTTTCATTTCCTGAAGAGAAAAGTGAAAGAAAGGGTGAGCTTAACTAGTCCAGTAAGAAATATTATGACTAAGATAATACAGAATAAATTATCCTTTGCCTTCAACAGTATAACAACTGATAGAATTTAATAGACAACAAGTTTTAGATCAACAACTGCAGCGGAAATATGCAATCCATTAGAAGAGTAAAGTAGAGCATGATATCTACTATCTTCTATGATTTAAAAAATTATCATCAATTTTATCCATGTAATACTCATCAACAGTTCTTTATTATACCCAAGACAAATAGAACTTTCACCACCTGTCTTCACCTGAACCAACAAAGATGTTAGTTAAATTCACAATTCATGTTTATAATAACGTGAATCAACAATTTCTACTTGCCACAAAGGCTTAATAGAACATTTACTCAATATCCTTACCCCAAAGGTTAAAGATATTCAAATGTAACAACAATGATCATAGCAATCAGTTGTCTATCTTTGCATTACTGGCCAAAGATATTCAACTATAAAACCAATGGTCATGATCATACCAATCAATTGCATTTCAGTGCACTACGACCAAAGACATTCAACTGTTAACTAATGGTCATGATCCTGCCAATCACATCATCAAATTATCCCTTCACTATGACCAAGGATATTCATTAGTATCACAAGTGGTCATGATCATGTCATACACCTGTCCATCTTTGCACTACGGGCCAAAGCTATCAATTAATAGTTCATCTGTGCACTACGACCAAAGATATCAATCAACAGTTCATCTTAGCACGTAAGTCAAAGATATACTACTGTAAAACCAATAATCAACAGTCCATCTTTGCAAATAAGTCAAAGATATACAACTGTAAAACCAATAATCAACAGTCCATCTTTGCACGTAAGCCAAAGATACACAACTATAAAACCAATAATCAACTATTCGTCTTTGCACGTAAGTCAAAGATATACAACTGTAAAACAAATAATCAACAGTCCATCTATGCACGTAAGCCAAAGATGACTTTCATCACAATATAAGCATGAAGATGATGACAATGATATAAGCATTAATCAAACAAAATCAAGGATAAATATTAAAGATTTTAAATTTATCCTGAGTTTCAAAATATCCAAATTGTCAACATGATACTGTTTTGTGGAGTAAAATTTAAGAGTAATATTCATGTACCAAAAATAATTTGGACAGAAAAATAAATATATTTTTCGGGTAAATAGTACCCCGTGAATTAGAATATACGATACTGCATATGGATT
This sequence comes from Panax japonicus, assembly GCA_020205505.1. Taxonomy (NCBI): domain Eukaryota; kingdom Viridiplantae; phylum Streptophyta; class Magnoliopsida; order Apiales; family Araliaceae; genus Panax; species Panax japonicus. The sequence continues at coordinate 36,840,771 of CM035114.1, forward strand.
TTAACCCACTATGCGGCAATCCATGTAGACAGATCATTTCCATAATTTAATAAAAAATAAATACGAAGGATCATTCACCATGCCTGCGGTAATCCACATAGACAGGTTATTCCAATAGAATAATAAAGAATGGAATAATAGAATAATTCACCATGCATGCGGTGGTCCGCGTAGACATGTTATTCCAACAGAATAATAAAGAATGGAATAACAGAAGAATTCACCAGGCATGCGATAGACCGCACAGAGAGGTTATTCCCAACAAAATAATAAAGAATGGAACCAGGTCATGCGTAATCCGCACAAACAAGATATTCCAATAGAATAATAAAGAATGGAACCAGGTCATGCGTAATCCGCATAGACAGGATATTCCAACAGAATAATAAAGAATGGAATAACAACAGAATTCACCAGGCATACGATAGACCGCATAGACAGGTTATTCCAACAGAATAATAAAGAATGGAAACAGGTCATGCGTAATCCGTACAGACAGGATATTCTAATAGAATAATAAAGAATGGAACCAGGTTATGCATAATCTGCACAGATAGGATATTCCAATATAATAATAAAGAATAGAAAATAACAACATAATTCACCAGACATTCGATACACCGCACATACAGGTTATTTAAACAAAATAATAAAGAATGAAATAACAGAAGAATTTTACCATGTATGCGGTACTTTGCATAGACATGTTATTCCAACATAATAATAATAAATGGAATAACAACTCTTACGAATATTGAAAGAAAATAACTCTCTTCATGAATACGAAAGAATAATACCCCTTACCTTAGAAGAAACTGGATATTGGAATAGTGAGGTAGCAGACTTCTCTTCTTCTTTCTCTCTTTAATAATTTCTCTATAGCTTTAGTGAATTGGTGAAAAATAATAAAGGAATGATCTTCTATTTATAGGAAAATATAGTTTCGATAATTGCACGTTTTGGGGCTCAAAATATTACAGTATAATACCTTCCTCTTTTCCTTCATTTTTAATTTAGTCCTGCAAGTATTATCAAACTTGCACCACTTACCCTAATAGTAAATCATGTGAATCAATAGTAAATCATGTGACTCAATAGTTCTAAACATGTAAAAAAATTAATTACAGTATAATACCTTCAACTATACCTTCATTTTTAATTTAGTCATGCAAGTATTATCAATCATGCACCAACTCCCCTAATAGTAAATCATGTGAATCAATAGTATACACATGTGAACACATAGTTATAAACATGTGTATTAATAGAAATTAACTGCTCATTTATCCCATTAATTACCCGATTGGTCAATATAACTTCCAGACATTAATTATCATCGAAATAAATGTCAATTTTTCACTAACACCAATAATCCCAACATAATGGAACTATCAATTTCATCTTTAATCAACACGAACGTATTCATCACTAATATTATAACTCATAATATTTAACAACCAGATCGTTCCCAGGAAAGAGGGGGCTTTCTGATAAGGATTTCTCCTTATTGGCGCGCAATTAGGTGACCAAACGTCTCATTGACATTACTTCTAGACATTATTAATATTGCAAATAATAATATGAATAACTTTTTCATCTCAATTATTGATTTAATAATATAACATATTATGCAGATGATACTATGACAACAATTGAATCAATAATATGAGAGATATGATGCAACAATTACTATAGCAATAATTGAGTATAACTGAGTGATTTCTCACGTAAGCATCTATAATTAATACTGTGTGCTACTATGCAATCACACGTATTACTGTACTTTTACTACCGATAGCAGAATGACAACTTGCTTAATTTGAAATTTTTTCACATATCACCCTTAGCTTTAAACTTTTATCAATTTAACTATTTACCAAAATAAAAAAATTAAATACTTTTATTTCATAAAATTTGGGATCTCACAGTTACAGCGCCCTGACGCTAGAGATATCACTCAGTTACTGCAGCACAGCACCCCTATGCTCCCTAACGGCAAAACACAGCGCCCCGGCGCCGGGGTCAAATTAAAAGTCCTATTGCAACATAAAAACTGTTCGGTTCCACTCTTTTCCTTCTAACTCCTTCACACGTCTCCACCACTACACATCCCCTACTCTCATATGGTAACTTCTCTTTGAAATTTTTATAAAACTGCATACTGTCTAACCTAATTCCGTATCTAACATTCGGTGCCTCAGTTTGTGAAGTACTTTTCATCTACTATCTCTAGTTCCAAGGTATGTACAGCATTAAATTCCAATCTTTGTGGCACCAAATCTTCTTGATTGGAAAAATGGTGAGTTAATATTCACCTTGATTCATCTTTTCCATATCTAAGCTGCATATTATCGTTCTTCTATATAGCTAATTCTTTTTGCATGCGTGTGAATCACTTCCAATTGGGATGTCAGACATATGTTGTTGTAGTCAATGGTGATTAAATGCTTGGGGTTTGGATTGCTATGATAATAGGGGTGTTCAAAAAAGAAATATAAACTGCCAAAAGGTGTTCGATATTTTACCTGAGTCAAATGTCTTGTTAATTTCACACAACAACTTATCCAACACTTAATTCACTTGTATACTTGTTATCCCAATACCATTGGTCTAAAGTTAGACTTGTATATTATCAGAACGGGGGGGGGGGGGGGGGCTAAACTATATTGATGCATACCTGGGTTTATATTTCTATGGGACTATTGTTTTGTCGTATTTGCACATGCATTGACTACTTGAATGTTATTGCTCAAAATTTTGGCCTACATGTCTTGTCCACAATTTTGCGCTACCCATGTACCGAATGTATGCAGTTGTTTGCCATAAAGTTTTTTCTCGATGTTACATCTTTTGGGCGTACCTTGCTCTTTATTTTCCAATTGCACTATTTGAATATAAAATGAGACTACTCGGTCAATTTTTTACTTTCATACTATTATGTGTCTTACTACACCCCTAACCATGTTACACAACGTGAACTTATTTTGAAGTTTGGGGGTGGTGATATGAGTACGTATGTCCATATTAGATTTATGCCCAATTTTAATACGTGTGAATGTGAGTTCCTTGCAAAATTTTCTAGATGGCCTCGAAGCGTCAACGTGGAGATGGTTCTAGGTCAGCCTCGACTCCTCCAAAATTTGACAGCCGTCGGTTCGTCAGTGCTGCGGACTCAAGAACGCTATAACTGTATGGATACCCGCTCACTAGTACTTGAACGAGGTTTAAGGTTAGACCAATCAAAGGATGGTGATATGGCTATGATGATTGCGGAAAGGAATTGGTTCACACTCACAGAACAACCCGACCTAGTAGTGTTTGCAATCGTTAAAGAGTTCTACGCCAATGTTTCCGAGCATTTCCACCATGGAGTGTATGTGAGAGGCAAGACTATTAAATTTGGCGAAGAAAAAATCAACAGTTGCTACTAACTGCCATTAGAGGGACAACATGTAAAATCCCAAATTTTACGAATAAAGATTTAAATTTCTCGAATTTTTTTTTATTATGGTGTGGATTTAATAAAATGTTATAGTTGTGGTTAATATTTATAAATTTTTCAAAGTATGCAAGTTGTTATATAATATTCGATTGGTCGGGGAATATTCATTTTAACAGGGAATATTCGTATGATGGCGCAATCATTGGTGGACCCTACAATGGAATTATTGTCGGATTGAGAAAACGAAAAAAATATTTTTATGAAAATAACGGCGGAAGTTTTACCGTTAACTGTTGAAACACCCGGTGATAAAAGTACAGTAATACGCGTGGTTGCATAATAGCACACAGTATTGATTATTGATGCTTACGTAAGAAGTCACTCAGTTTTGTTCAATTATTGCTATAGTAATTGCTGCATATTATCTCACGTTATTTGATTCGATTATTGTCAATATTTTATATATTATTAAATCAATAATTGAAACGACGAAGTTATTAACATTATTATTTGCAATATTAACGATATCTAGAAGTTCTGCCAATTAGAGGTTTGGTCACCTAATTGCGCCAATAGGAAAAAATCCTTATTGGAAATCCCCCTTTTTCCTAGGGAACGACTTGGTCGATTAATAGTGTGAATTATAATAATGATGATGAAGTTTGTTTTATTAGTATTATTAATATAATAAAACTGAAAAGCTTTTTATATAAAATATAATACTTTTATAAAATTATTTATTTTATCAGACAATAATTAGAATATATTATATTTTATTATGCATAGTATTTTGCATAGTAATTTTTTTTATATAAAATGGAATACTTTTATAAAGTTATTTATTTTATTAGACAATAATTAGAATATATTATATTTTATTATGCACAGTGTTTTTTATAGTAAATTTTTTTTTATATAAAACAGAATACTTTTATAAAGTTATTTGTTTTATTAGACAATAATTAGATTATATTATATTTTATTATGCATAGTGTTTGCATAGTGCCTGCATAGTGTTTGTATAGTAAAATCTTTTTATATAAAATAGAATACTTTTATAAAGTTATTCGTTTTATTAGATTATAGATAGAATATATTATATTTTATTTAAAAAGATTTTGTTTTATTAGAATATTCTATTAAATCAATCTGGACCGTCCGTTTAAAAGTGAATCAATCTGGACCGTTCATGAATTAGTTACTATTCAATCCATTCTTCTATAAATAGAAGCTCATTCCTTCATTATTTCTTACGAATTCACTGAAACTCTAGAGAGAGAAACTATAGAGAGAATTCTCCTTCTATAATCTTGAGTGTATTTCTTTAGAGTTTAAGAAAGCTTTAAGCGTAGTGCAAGTTTTTTTCAAGTATATCCCTTCCCTACACGTCGGAGTACTCTTCTTTTAAAGTAAGGGATATTATTTGTTGTACTCGTAAGGGGTATTATTTCTTTCGTATTCATGAAGAGAACTTCTGTTATTCCATTCTTTATTATTTTGTTGGAATAACCTATATACGCGGACTAACATATATATGGTGAAATTCTTCTGTTATTCCATTCATTTTTATTATGTTGGAATAACCTGTCTATGCAAAGTACCGCATACATGGTGAAATTATGTTATTATTCCATTCTTATTTATTCTGTTGGAATATAATGTCGGTGCGAATTTTACATGACCTGGTTCTGTTCTTTATTATTCTGTTGGAATATCCTATCGGTGCAGATTATGCCTGACTTGGTTTCGTTCTTTATTATTTTGTCGGAATATCCTGTCTGTGCGTTTACGCATGACCTGGTTCCATTCTTTATTATTCTGTTGGGAATAACCTGTCTGTGCAGTCGATCGCACGCATGGTGAATCCTTATGTTATTCCATTCGTTATTATTCTGTTGGAATAACCTGTATACGTGGATTACCACATGCATGGGGAATAATCCTTTATATTCATTTCTTATTAAATTGTGGAAATGATCTGTTTACGTGGATTATGATGAAAGTCATAATATAAACATTGGATTGTTGATTATGATGAAAGCCATAATAATAGCATTGGACTGATGAAAATCATGGAATATGAAATTCAATTGACCATATCTCCTATTCTGTTTTGAATTTTTGAGTGTGGTCAAGTCCTAGAGTTAATATATGTGTTTTCTAACTTATCCAAATGAAATCACTTGAAAAGGTATTGTAGATTTTTGTGTGGACTGATTTTAGCAAATGAGTCAAAAACTGAAAATTTCTAAAAAGGCTACTGCCTAGAAGTTTAAAAGGGCTGTTTCGACCACTTCATTTGTTAGAAAAAATTCGGCCCTTTGGTACGTGGAAATATATGGTATAAATTACCTCTTGTCCAAAAATGAACTCATTCTGACTTAAAATGAGAAAGTTATGACCATTTCAATATTTAGGTTTTTCTGACGAAAAACGCTATAATCGGAGTTTTATAACTCCGATGACCATGAAATTTAAACTGGAAGATCACGTTAACATGTATAAGATCCTGCAAAGATTTTGGAATTTTTGTAGTTAAACTTGAGGTAGCTAATTTCTTAAGGAATTAATTAGAAATTGATTTTTGAAAAATAGTAAATGAATTTTAAAAATTCCGAGAAAAATATATGTTCAATACGGGACTATATTCTGTTAAATCCCAGAAAAGAAATATTTTTGGAACTGATTTGGTATTTTTCATAAAAATGAACTAGTTATGAGTAAATGAATTAAATATGTTATGTGAAGTAACAAAATTGGTAAATAGGATTTTATGGCTTGGGGATCCTATATAGGGTATATGCAAATTTTTTTATAAGGGATTTGATCATTGGTGATGAAATCTTATGAGTATGGCATTTTTGAATGATTAAATGTATTATTTGGTAAAGTGTAAACAATTGAAATAAATTGTTTATAAGTTTAAAAAGTGATTAAAATATTGTTATAATATTAATAATATTAGATTATGAGTTTATTAAGTGATTGATAATATTTGATAAATTTAAAGTCTTTAAATATTTATCTTTGTTATCGTTTGATTAATGCTTATATAATTGTCATCATTTTCATGTTTATATTGTGATAAAAGTTATCTTTGGCTTACATGCATAGATGGACTTGGTATGATTATGACCAGGGATTATTCGGTATACTCATGACCGTAATGTGACGAATGATGTGGTAAAAATCCTCAGTGGCCTGTAGTGCGTTGATGGACAGTTTTTGGTATGATTATGACCAGGGATTATTTGGTATAGTCATAACCATTGATGATTTAATGAATATCCTTAGCCCGTAGTGCAGGGATGTTTCAATGATGTGGTTTATTTATTAAGCCGAGTCTCAGCGATAAAGAAATTGATGAAAACATTTTAAATCATAGAACATAGTAGATTTTATTCTCTACTTGACTTTTCTTATGGATTGCTTGTCCTGCTGCAGTTAAACTTGATGTTTATTGTATTTTATCAGTTTAACATTGTTGAAGACTAATGATAATTTATTCTGCATTATCTTTGTCATAATATTTCTTACTGGGCTAGTTGAGCTCACCATTTTTGCTTTCATTGTTCTCTTCAAGAAATGAGAATATACCTGGGACGAGTCGGGGAACGGATTGACAGTCCAGATGATAACATTAGTAGTGCTCACTATTCTATGAAATAGTGTGATAATAAATATAATGAGGACTGAATTTGAGTTTGTATACTGTCTATGAGGACTCCATTGAGAGTGGATATTTTCTAGAAGGCAATATTCTTGTTTAAACTCTCAGTTAATATTTTGTTATATTTTACACGACAGTTGTATAATTAAGCTGTATTTAATTTATGTACCATATATTTGACGACTCGAGATGGGTGATGTATACCTATTTTTGGGGGCATCACACAACACAATGAGTATGCTAGTCTTGTGGGCCATGGACCAGACTATGAAGCCATAATCCGCGAGCTTTGTCAGCTGGGCACAACATGGACAATGCATGAATACGGCAGTATGACGTTCCCACTTTTGCACCTTAGTTTATATGGAAAGACTTGGTATGCCTTTATATGCGCCAAACTTATGCCATGCACACATGTTAGCCATGTCACCAAGGAGAGGGCTGTGCTGCTATATTCCATAATTCAAGGCTTAAAAATTGATGTCGACCTCGTCATTCATCAATTAATTATGCGAGCTATATGAGGAGGTATCACTGGATGTTTACCCCATTCGTCTCTCATTTGTGTTTTATGTGCTAAATTTGGGGTCAAATGGAACTTGGATGAGATGATTCAAATCCCAATACTAGTGTTGGACCATAAACTAATCAACAGGTATAGGGTATAGACTGGTGGTGCGAACCACCCCCGTGGATTAGGTTTTATAATTCATCAAGTTAAAGCTCCACAAGCTTCACCAACTCCTTCCCCACCCACTTATGGTTCTTCCTATGTAGCTCATCGTGGTGTTGTTCCTGAGGTCATCCAGTGTGAAATTGATGGTTGGTTCTACAATCTTGAATCTTAGAATGTCCGCATGTCTGAATGTCAAGATGTGATATACCCAGAATGCTATGTATGCTTAATTAGTACCTGATAAGTTGGTTTTATACCTACTTATCCGGCATCTATTACTTGAATTATTTGCTTAATCTCGTGTTTTTTAGTTACTTTATATGCATTTTATTTCCATTTTGTAGATTACATGCTTGGAAGCGGAGTAACTATTGGTATAAAATTTGCAAGGAAAAGAAATTCCGGATATAGTTCGGGCCTTCATGTCATTTTATGTGCATTTCATGTTTGTGGCGTGGAAATTAGATTATGTTGAGGAACTCTTTCTTGGCATTCCAGAACGTCTTGCATCATTATAATCGGAAGTTCGGATGCAATAGTATGACCTTCTAGCAACAAAGACAAAGGTTAGAGTTGTTTCGGTTGTTGTTACACAGTAGCAGCTGCTTCCGTTGCGATTTCAACCTTAACCCATTTGTTATTTCTGAAAGCTCAAAGAATGAAAGTTGTAGACCTCGTCGATAGCTTCGATTTGATAGTTTGTGGACCCCGTAACTCTGCTCAGTTTAAAAGTTATGGCAGTTTTAGCAGAGGAGGTTCCAGCAGGAAAAGTAATAGGCAGTTTCATAGCAAGTCGGGGCTTGCCCTTTTGTGCCTTAGGATCCAGCAGGTGCTGGGGTCTGGGAAGCAATAGCAAAAGGGGAGCAAGCCGGGGCTGGCTTGTACAAAGCAAAACATCCAGCTGGGGCTTGCTTAATTGATTTTGAAGTCTCCTAGTTTGTTTCTAGTGCTACAAGTGTGGAGTTTTAGTGATGGTGATAACTTGGGACTTGTTTTAGAATGGAATTGTAATCAAAATACATGTTGAAGTATATAATTAACAACAAACACTGAGATTAGAGACACACAAGGCAAATTACGAAGATTAATCTTAGTTTTTCTAAGCAAGCGTTGGAGGAGTTTTCTTAGACTATTATTTGTAATTGAAAGAATGATTTCCATGATTTATTCAGTGTTTATTTCGTGTATTATGAACTAATTCACTTTTTAGGCTTATGATGGATCTTTGAGTGAATCTATGGTTTTGTAAACTTTGATTTCCAATTTAATAAGCTATTTCAAGTTTATCTATGTTGATTTGAGCTTGAATCTATGAATTACCTGATCAACAATTCTTTGTGGAGTTGGATGGAATCGAGAGAGGATATTCAAATCTAGATCTAGTTGATATAGAATGTGTTCAGGGTTTTGTTAATAGCTTAAACTAGATGAGTGTTAAGGTAGAGATATGCTTGACACCGCTTGTAATCGGATAGAGAACTTATTCTTCAACCTTCTTCAATTGTAATTCACAAAGAGATATAGTGAGTTAGTTGCTTAAGGTGTTTAACAGATTTCTATCTTAATTGTGGATTGACGTTAATATGGTATTAGTGCATCGAGAGGTGGTTAATACTACGTTCGTGTTCTTGATTAATAAACTGGAATAGTGAGTTGAATTGGAATAAAAGTGTTAAAATCAGAGTGAAGTTTAGGGTGAAATCATAAGTCTAATTCTCCATTAATTGTTTGAAATTCGAGATTTTGATATTTGTGATTGGTTTGTGATATTTTAATTACTTTTTAATTTAGAATAATTATTTTTAATCATTGAATTGGATAGTTTAATAAAATTAGGATTAATATGAAATTGATAATTGTGAAGTTAAGTTTCTTATTAAATTGTCTCTGTGGGAACGATACTCTACTTATCACTTTATTACTTGTTGACCATGTATACTTGTGTGTTGTGCGTATATAGATTTTACCCAACATGTTTTTGGCGCCATTGTCAGGGACTATTTTGTATAATTCTTAATAGTTTTACAATATCAGATTAATTAATCCAGTTTTACTTAGACATTTTTATTTTTGGTATTGTTTCTTCTATTTAAGGTGAGGAAGCAGTTTATGCAAACTAGGTCCAAAAATCCTGACTTGTTGCCTTCTGAGGACGACATTGAGAAAAGGTTTCAGAGGTTGAGTAAGTGGATCAAGGAAACGAGGCAAGAATTCGAAACATCTGAAAAGGAAGAGGTAACAGTATTGGCAGCCAAAGATTGAAAAACATTAAGGGATTTCGCAACACCCAAGCTGACTGAACTGCAGTCAAGCATCACTAGGCCAGCAATAGCAGCAAATACGTTCAAAATTAATTCTGGGATGATACAAAGATTCAGAATTCAGTTCAGTTTGGGGGATTTTCAAATGACGATCCGAGTGAGCATCTGTTCAATTTTTTAGAAATGTGCAACACTTTTCGGTTCAATGGGCTTTCGGATGATGCGGTGAGACTTCGATTGTTCCCATTCTCTTTATGGGACAAGGCAAAGAGTTGGTTGCATTCTCTACCGTCGGTTCGATAACAACATGGAAGTATTTAGCTCAGAAATTCCTCGCAAAATTCTTTCCACCGGCAAAAACTGCGAAGATGAGGAACGAGATTACGATGTTTGAATAGCAACATGGGGAGTCATTATATGAGGCTTGGGAGAAATACAAAGAATTGCTCTAAAAATGCCAACATCATAGATTACCCCAATGGCTACAAATGAACACCTTTTACAATGGACTACATGGGAATCTCAGGAAAAGTATTGATGCAGCGTCGGGCGGAGCATTCATGGCTAAGAGTTACGAGGAAGCATATGAGTTGATTGAAACCATGGCGGCTAATAACTACAAGTGGCCCACAACAAGAATAAAATAGCCAAAGACAACTGGGGTGTTAGAAGTAGATGGTATGACAGCAATGCAAGCATAGATATCTACACTTTCAAAGATGTTGGAGTCGGTGAAAGCAGCACAAACACAATAAGCACAACAAACATAGTAAGTACAACAAATGGAAATAATATACGAGTTGTGCGCGGGAGAGCACCCAACAGAGCAATGCGCGATTAATCCAGCAGCTGTGTAGTTCATCGACAATTACAATAGAATTCCGCAAAATACATATCAAAACACATACAATCAAGGAAATATGAATCATCTGAATTTCTCACGGAGCAACAACCAGAAAAATCAAGCTTCACGAAAATCATATCCACCAAGATTTCAGAACCAGCAACAATATCAAGAAAGGAAATCTGATCCGGAGGAAATGTTGGCAAAATTCATGACTACCACCGAGTTGGCTATAAAAGATCACACCATGACTATGAAATCACAAGATAGGACGATTAAGAATATAGAGAATCAGATAGGTCAAATAGCATTGGCATTGAATAATAGCCCACAAGGGACATTACCAAGTGACACCGAGAGAAATCCTAAGGGTAATCATGAACAGTGTCAAGTAATCACATTACGGAGTGGGAAACAGCTTGAAGGTACTAAAGCAGAAAATTCAGTGACTCTAGATGAAAAAGTTGATGATTGTAGAAAAATTAAAGTAAGCAAGGGTGAGGATAAACAGAGTGAGGAAACACGTATGAACAATAAGCCAATTGTTTATCCACTACCACCATTTCAACAAAGGATCCAAAAATAAAAATTAGATAAGAAATTTTCAAAAATTTTGAAAATTTTGAAGAAACTTCAAATTAATATACCGTTTGCAGAGGCCCTAGAGCAAATGCCAAGCTACGCAAAATTTATGAAAGGGATTCTGTCAAGGAAAAAGAAATGGGAAGATTTTGAGACAATTGCACTAACCGATGAGTGTAGTGCGGTATTACAGCAGAAACTATCACCAAAACTCAAGGACCCGGGGAGCTTCACTATTCCATGCACGATTGGGGATATGCATTTCAACAAGTGTTTATGTGATTTGGGGGCGAGTGTAAACCTTATACCATTGTTAGTATACTTAGAATTGGGTTTGGCTGCACCAAAGCCTACGAACCTCACATTACAGTTTGCAGATAGGTCAGTCACATATTCGAGAGGTATAGTGGAGGACATTCTAGTGAAAGTGGATAAGTTTATATTCCCCGTGGACTTTATCATTCTGGATTTTGAGGAGGACAAGAACATCCCAATTATCTAAGGGAGACCATTTTTGGCTACGGGCAGGACATTCATAAACATATAAAAGGTAGAACTCACTATGAGAGTCCAAGATCAAGAAGTAAAATTCAATGTGTTTAAGGCCATGAAATTTCCCACGGATGAGGAAGAATGTTTTCGAATGGATTTAAGTGAGCAAATCATCGGTGAAGATATGAGCAAGGGTTTGGTTCACGATCCGTTAGAAACAATGTTATTAGGGGATGAAGAGGTCGATGATCCAGAATTAGTGGAGTACTTATAAATACTAGACTCATTGCCATGAGTTTCCAGATTTAGAACACCATTTGAACCATTGCACGTGGAGGAAGTAGCCGCAGAAAAACTGAAACCATCATTAGAAGAGCCACCAAAGCTGGAACTTAAGCCACTCCCTAAACACCTCAAGTATGCATATTTAGGCAATTCAAATTCTTTACCTGTTATTATTTCTGTTGTACTTAACGAATTGTAGGAAGAAAAGCTGTTGAGGGTGCTTAGGGAACACAGATCAGAGATCGGGAGGACAATTGCAGATATAAAGGGAATCAGTCCTTCATTTTGCATGCACAAGATCTTAATGGAAGATGAGGAAAAATCGACGGTTGACCAACAACAGTGACTTAACCCGATTATGAAGGAAGTTGTGAAGAAAGAAATCTTAAAGTGGTTAGATGCCAGCATCATCTACCCGATTTTCAACAGCAAATGGGTGAGTCCAGTGCAATGCGTGCCGAAAAAAGGAGGAATGGCAGTGGTGCATAACGATAACAATGAGCTGATTCCATCAAGGACAGTGACTGGCTGGAGGGTTTGTATGGACTACAAAAAATTGAATAAAGAAACCCGTAAAGATCACTTCCCTTTACCTTATATCGATCAAATGTTTGACAGATTAGCGGGACATGCGTATTATTTCTTATTTGATGGATACTCGGGCTACAATCTAATCGTTATCGCTCCTGAGGATCAAGAGAAGACTACATTTACATTCCCATATGGTACGTTCGCATTCAGGAAGATGTCATTCGGATTATGTAATGCACCTGCTACTTTCCAACGATGCATGATGGCCATCTTCTCAGATATGGTGGAAAATAATGTGGAAGTCTTCATGGATGATTTCTCTGTCTATAGAGATAATTTTGATGCGTGTTTGGAAAATTTGGTAATGGTCTTACAAAGATGCACTGACACAAATTTGGTCCTTAATTGGGAAAAATGCCACTTTATGGTGGAAGAAGGTATAATCTTGGGACATAAAGTCTCGGTTCAAGGATTGGAGGTCGATAAAGCAAAGCTGGAAACAATTGAGAAGTTGCCTCCGCCAAGTTCAGTCAAAGGAATGAGAAGCTTTCTAGGACATTTTGGGTTCTATAGGAGATTCATAAAGGATTTCTCTAAAATGGCAAAACCCTTGTGCAGTATTTTAGAGAAGGATTCGGTATTCAACTTTGATGAGGAGTGTAAGTTGGCCTTCGAGTTGTTGAAGAAAAAGCTGACTACAGCTCCCGTGATCGTTGCACCGGATTGGAATATATCATTTGAACTAATGTGTGATGCAAGTGACAATGCAGTTGGGGCTGTTTTGGGTCAACACCGAGACAAGATATTTTATGCTATTTACTATGCAAGTAAAACACTCACAGAGACTCAATTGAACTACACAACTATAGAAAAAGAATTACTTGCAGTAGTGTACGCATTTGATAAATTTCAGGCCTATTTGATTGGAACAAAGGTGATAGTCTACACGGATCATGCAGCTATTCGGTATTTGATAGCGAAAAAGGATGCTAAGCCACGCCTTATCTGATGGATTCTCCTACTTCAAGAGTTTGACCTAGAAATAAAAGATAGAAACGGGACATAGAATCAGGTAGCCGATCACTTGTCTAGGCTGGAAAATCAAGGGAAATTAAATGAGGTCAAATGTGAAATCAATGAATCATTCCTGGATGAACAACTGTTTGGACTAAATGCAGAATTTCCTTGGAATGCGGATTATGCAAATTATCTTTTGAGCAACGTACTTCCACCTGATCTCACAAGACAATAGAAAAAGAAGTTTCTGCATGACGTGAAATGGCACATGTGGGAAGACCCTTACTTATTCAAACAGTGCGCCGACAAGATGATTAGAAGATGTGTACCTTATAGTGAAGTAAAGAACATTCTGCATGAGTGTCACTCATCTGCATATGGAAGACATTATGGGAGTGAGAGGACAGCAGCGAAGGTGTTGCAATCTGGGTTTTATTGGCCTACACTATTCAAGGACGCCCACCATTTTGTTAAAACATGTGATAGATGTCAAAGGGTTGGCAACATTTCAAAACGAAATGAGATGCCTCTACAAACAATTCTTGAAGTTGAAAATTTTGATGTATGGGGCATTGATTTCATGGGGCCATTCTCGTCATCTCTGAACAATCAGTATATTCTACTTGCAGTAGACTACGTATCAAAATGGGTTGAAGCTGCAGCATTACCAACAAACGATGCCAAGGTGGTCCTCAAATTCCTACAAAAGAACATTTTTACAAGGTTTGGCACGCCAAGGGCAATTATCAGTGACGAAGGTAGTCACTTTTACAACAAGTGAATCACAGCTCTATTGGAAAAGTATGGGGTCAACCATAAGGTCGCTACATCATATCATCCCCAAACCAGTGGACAAGCCGAGGTCTCGAACATGGAAGTAAAGAGAATCTTGGAAAAAGTGGTGAACCCGGATCAAAAGGATTGGTCGCTCAAGATAGATGATGCATTATGGGCTTATTGGACTGCATATAAAACACCGATCGGGATGTCACCATATCAATTACTGTATGGAAAGACTTGTCACTTACCGATCGAGTTACAACACAAGGCTTATTGTGCAATTCAGAAACTTAATTTTGATCATGCAGCTGTAGGGGAAAAGAGACTACTTCAGCTAAATGTGCTCGACAAATTTCATCTTCAAGCCTACGAGAACTCCAAGTTATACAATGAAAAGGTGAAAAGAAGGCACGACCAGAAAATTATGCAAAGAATGTTCGAGCCAGGGCAATCAGTCCTTTTGTTCAACTCACGGTTGAGATTGTTCCCAGGCAAGCTTAAGTCGAGATGGTCAGGACCATTTACAATAAAAAGGGTGTTCTCTCATGGCGCCGTTGAAAACTACAATCGAAACCCTTCAGAAACTTTTAAGGTCAACGGTCACAGATTAAAGTACTATTGGGGTGGCGAGTCCAACACGGACGTCATAGCTATCACACTTGCAGACGCACCATAATCAGGGAGTAGTCAGGCTGAACAACTTAAAATCAAGTGCTCATTGGGAGGGAACCCAATTTTATTTTTATGTTTATTTTTATTTTTCTCTCTTCTTAAGTAATTTTATCCATGCTAGTGAAATGGTAGGTTAAAATAAAAATTGGTCAAGAATATAGTCATATAGGATTTAAAATTTACTAGATAGCTATATAAGCTCACCCACCATGCTTGAATTTGCTCGATACCCACTTATGAGTATGTTTTCATGTTGCTCAGGTACTTAAAGATGCTATGGGATGCACGTGAAGTTAATAAGAAGAAACTGTGCATCAGTTGATCAAAGAGCCTTAACAGTTCCACTAGCAAGCCTAGGCTTGCCCCTTCAAAGCACATGATCCAGTCGGGGCTTGCATCGAAACAGCCTTAATAGATTCATGGCAAGCCGTGGCTTGCCCATTGTAGAACAAAAGACTCAGCCAGGGCTTGCCCGCTTTCTACCTTAGCAGTTACCAAGCAAGCCGGGGTTTGCCCCCTGCAGTACAAAACATCCAGTCGGGGCTTGCCCCCTTACTGCATTAGCAGCACACATGCAAGTTGGGGCTTCCTCCCTATAGCATATATCATCCAGCTGGGGATTGTGGGTCAGGATGTGAGCAGCAATTACGGCAGTTGGGCATGACAAACATCCCACTTCCATACTACTTCAACTTCCTATAAACCAAATCCTACATAACATACACCCACGACCTTCACATAAATTCCCATCTCCTCACAACAATTAAACACAATCCCACTCCTCCCACCTAATCACCCACTACCCACCTCCATAAACTCCTCTCTATAATCCACCCATTCACTACACAATCTAACAACCTTAATTCACACCAATTGGAAATTCAAAGATAGGATTTGTGCAAATCTCTACAAACAAATTTGACATATATTGAAAGTAAGAAGTTGGTTTGCTAATTCCTCATCTTCTATCACCATAGTTCAATCCAAATAACCTAGTTTGTGGGAATTTCAAGTCTCTCACACCAAGTGCTCGACAAGTTGTTAAAGTGAAGTTTAGGGGAATTTTTTGTTAAGGCTCATCAATTCCAAATCAATGGCACCAAAACCAACATCAAAGAGGCAACGAGGAGAGAGTTCGGGGACCACACAACCAACACGAACCTTTGATAGGCAAAAATTCATAAGTGCCGCCGCCACCGACCGTTACGACTATATGGTGACAAAATCACTCACACCTTAGCGGGGGTTGGTACCTGAGCCTGTAGATGGTGAAATGATGCAACAAATTTATCAGAAAGGTTGGAATAAATTCACAGCAGAGCCCGAGGCCGCAGTTGTAAGTGTGGTCAAAGAATTCTACGCTAATATCGAGTATAAGGCCCCCTACAATACTTTTGTACGGGGTATGTTAGTGCCTTTCAGTGCCGACACCATTAACACGTACTATCAGTTACGAGCACCGAGACATTGCTAGTACCGACACTTATGTGATAATGATCCAGATTATATGGCTATTATGCAGGAGATGACAAAGTCGGGTACCTCATTGAAAAAATCAAATCATGGAGGCACTATCTTTCGCAGTAAGGATCTCATTCGGTATGGGAAGATATGGTATGCCTTTATGTGCGCTAAGTTACTTCTATCTACACACACGTCAGATGTGTCTAAGGATAAGGCAGTGCTATTATATGCTATGGTAGCAAGATTTCATCATCGACATACGGGCTATAATTAACTTTTCAATCTGAAGATGCCTTCGAGGACCATACTCTGGCAGATTACCACACCCATCACTCATTTGTGGGTTGTGTATACAGACGGGAGTGCGTTGGTCAGATGATGAGATAACCCAGATGCCGCTGCAGACACTCGACTCAAGAATGATTGCATGATATGTTGTGTGGCCTAGAGGCGAGTCGTACCTGAGAGGAGTAGGATTTGTATTTCCCTCAGCCTTGGAGGATGAGGCTGATGCTGAGGAAACCTTGGATGACAATGAGTTTCAGGGGAATGCGGTAATGGGAGAGACATCACAACAGCCCAGAGTAATATCTAGCCCTCAATTCCTCAACCTTCAATGACAAATAGATGGGCACAACAAGGAAGCACGAAGAGAAATGTTGTGACTAGCGGCATGGAAGAACCACATGTTTGAGGCCATGAATTTATCTTTTGCCTCATTGAACACTATGCTCCAGAGCTTCAATCCTACTGCCCAATTCAAATACCATCAACTAGCACCAATGCCCAAGGTTCCCACCTAGCGATTCTGATGAAGAACAACAACCACCACCAACCCTGACTTAGGCGATTACAGGGAAGTCCCCTCTTATTTATTGATTTATCTATACAGTGAGGACATTGTAATTTTCATGTTTGGGGGATTTACTTGCATGTTACATGTTGTATATTTAATTTCATTAGCTAGGTTTGCACATGTTAGTTCATGGTTTATGTTTAGGATTATTTAATGTTGCATTCAGATAATCATGTAGTAGCATAGTAACTTAGGAATGTAAATAGTTTTTATTTATCTTTGCAATCATGTTATGTTTACCACATTTCGTTAAAAAAATTACAAATTCAAATATAATAGTTATTTAATATGTTCATCTTGCATGAGTCTAGTTGTTTGATATTTACTGTTTATTTTGGCCAATGATGAGAATGGGATTGGATAGACAAGTATAGTACTGATTATTAGAGCTTTTGATGTGATTTCTTGTTATGAATTGAATCTTGTTCTGTTTAAAACTGGTATAATAAGGATAGCATAGTAAAAACAACTTGTTGATTGATTAAGTTTAAATTGATACATAATGGGACTTTAAAGGATAATGCTAGTTTGAATGAAAGAATGACAAGAATAAGTAGTGATGGCTAAAGTTAGACATGAACCTAAGTTTGGGGGAATATTTGGGGTATATAAACAATAAAAAAAAGTATGAATAAACATCGTAGCGTGCTTGTCTAGTTTTGTGGCCTTTGTTACTTGAGTAAGTATGCCTGAGGGGATTGTCTTTACACCTAGCGCCCTAAGGTCTTAATAGTCTGGGAGTCATTGGTTGAAAGCTCGTTAAGGTAGCATTGAAAAGCCTAAGGGAATAAGACATTGCATCGCTATATGTATATAAAGAGAAAAAAAGAGAGATTAAAATGGAAAAAGAGCAAAAAGCCCCCGTAACCAAAAATAAAGCATAACTATCCCATGTTGACTCTCGATATTGGTAATTGTTTGATGTTAGTTGGATCTAGCTTGTTTTTGGATTTCTTGGTTTACACTGTATGATTCCTTCAAAGAGACTTGTTATGTGTTAAATTTGATTTTATATCAGTTAGCATTGTTGTTGAGCACACACACACAATATCAGAAATAACAGTCTAAGATTTGACGATTGATTGGTAAATTACTGATGAGTTTTGATATGATGTATTATCATGTTTACTTGATTTCTCTAAGGTTGGTTGAATAGACTTATGTTTATCAATACTACTGGATTCGTAGGCATATAGATTAGTTGCATTGCATTGTGTTGCATCTTTGTTTTATTTTTTCTTGAGGACAAGCAAAGGTTTATGTTTGGGGATATTTGATAAGTCGATTTTATACCTACTTATCCGGCATCTATTACTTAAATTATTTGCTTAATCTCGTGTTTTTTAGTTACTTTTCATGCATTTTATTTCCATTTTGTAGATTATATGCTTGGAAGCGGAGTGAGTAACTATTGGTATAAAATTTGCAAGGAAAAGCAATTCCGGATATAGTTCGAGCCTTCATGTCATTTTATGTGCATTTCATGTTTGTGGTGTGGAACTTGGATTATGTTGAGGACATTTTTCTTGGCATTCCGGAATGTCTTGCGTCATTCTAATCGGAAGTTCAGATGCGATAGTATGGCCTTCTAGCAACAAAGACAAAGTTAAGAGTTGTTTCAATTGTCGTTACACAGCAGCAGCTGCTTCTGATGCGATTTTGACCTTCATCCATTTGTTATTTCTGAATTCTCAAAGAATGAAAATTGTAGATCTCGTCGATAGCTTCAATTTGATAGGTCGTGCACCCCGTAACTCCTCTCGGTTTAAAAGTTATGGCAGTTTTAGCAGAGGAGGTTCCAGTAGGAAAAGTAATGGGTAGTTTCATAGTAAGTCGAGGCTTGCCCTTTTGTGCCTTAGGGTCCAGCCGGGGCTGGGAGTCTAGGCAGCAATATTAGAAGGGGAGCAAGCCGTGGCTGGCTTGTACGAAGCAAAACATCCAGCTAGGGCTTGCTTACTCGATTTTGAAGTTTCCTAGTTGGTTTCTAGTTCTACAAGTGGTGAGTTTTAGTGATGGTGATGACTTGGGACTTGTTTTGGAATGGAATTGTAAATAAAATACATGTTGAAGTATATAATTAACAACAAACACTGAGATTAGAGACACACAAGTCAAATTACGAAGATTAATCTCAGTTTTTCTAAGCAAGCGTTGGAGGAGTTTTTCAAGTAGATTTTCGAGACGATTGCGATTCTAGGCTACGTGAAGCGTGTTTTTCAATATTTTTCATCTTAGACTATTATTTGTAATTGAAAGAATGATTTCCATGATTTATTCAGTGTTTATTTCGTTTATTATGAACTAATTCACTTTTTAGGTTTATGATGGATCTTTGAGTGAATCTATGGTTTTGTAAACATTGATTTCCAATTTAATAAGCTATTTCTAGTTTATCTATATTGATTTGAGCTTGAATCTATGAATTGTCTGATCAACAATTCTTTGTGCAGTTGGATGGAATCGAGAGAGGATATTTAAATCTAGACCTAGTTGATATATCATATGTTTAGGGTTTTGTTAATAGCTTAAACTTGATGAGTGTTAAGGTGGAGGTATGCTTGACACCGCATGTAATCGGATAGAGAACTTATTCTTCAACCTTCTTCAATTGTAATTCACATAGAGATATAGTGTGTTAGTTGCTTAAGGTGTTTAACGGATTTCTATCTTAATTGTGGATTGACGTTAATACGATATTAGTGCATCGAAAGGTGGTTAATACTACGTTCGTATTCTTGATTAATAAACTGGAATAGTGAGTTGAATTGGAATAAAAGTGTTAAAATTAGAGTGAAATTTAGGGTGCAATAATAAGTCTAATTCTCCATTAATTGTTTGAAATTCCAGATTTTGATATTTGTGAATGGTTTGTTATATTTTAATTACTTTTTAATTTAGAATATTTATTTTTAATCATTGAATTGGATAGTTTAATAAAATTAGGATTAATAGGAAATTGATAATTATGAAGTTAAGTTTGTTATTAAATTGTCTCTGTGGGAACGATACTCTACTTATCACTTTATTACATGTTGACCACGTATACTTGCGTGTTGTGCGTATATAGATTTTACCCAACAGTACCATGGAGTTAATATTAGCCATTTCCCTACTGCAACTGTTCTACTTGTGTTTCCCCCTTCTGATCAAGAGGTGAGCGAGGATGATGCTGATGCGCTCGAGGAATAAGTTCTTTATATGTTTGGGGGTAGTTTAGTTTCTATTTGCATTAGTAGATGCCATGTTTCTAGTAGTTTGTGGATATTATGTTTTTACTTTTTGTTAAGTATTGAATTTAGGATTTAGAATTTCACATAATTCCAGCTGTTTAATAGTTAAGTATATTTGGGGCCAATAATGAAACTGAAATTGCATAAACAAGTCGAGTAAGGATTGTTAAGCTGTGATGTGCTTTCTTGACATGATTTAAGTCTTTATCTGTTTGAAACTGATATTATCATGATAACACATATTAAGAAACGACTATATTGGCTGAGTAAGTTTAAATGGAGAGATAATAGATTTCTAAAGAAAAAATACTAGTGGAATGAAAGAATAACATGAATAGCTAATGATTGTTGAAGTAGACATGAAATTAAGTTTAGGGGGGTATATTTGGATTATATAAGCTTTAAAAAAACTATGACTAGTTTTGTTTCGAGGACCTTTGTTACTTGAGCAAGTAAGCCTGAGAGAGTGTCTCTACACCTAGCGCCCTAAGGTCTTATATGGTCTGGGAGTCATTGGTCGAAAGCTCGTTAAAGGGTAGCACTGTTAGCCTAATGGAATGAGACATTGCACAGTCATGGGTAAAAAAATGAATAAAAAGGGAAAAAGTGCAAAGAGCCCCTGTTAAAAAAGAATAAATAATAAATAAATAAATAAATAAATAGAAATAAAACATAAGTATTCCACTTTGACCCTTGGACTTTGGTAATTGTTTGACTTTAGCTGGATTCAGTTTATTTGTGGAGTTCTCGAGTTTATACTATATGATACCTTCTATGAAATTTATTATGTTTCGTATTTTTCTTTTCATCAGTTAGCATGGTTGTTGAGCACACACGCACGATATCAGTAATAACAGATTTAGATTTGTTGATTGTTGGGATATTATTGATCTGTCTTGATATGATGTACTAGCATGTTATTTTGATCTTTTTGAGGCCTAAGGAATATACGGTGTTCTATTCGATTGCTGGGATTACAAATTTATAGATAGTTTTAGGTGCATTTGCATGGTTTATTTAGTTTTTCGTGTTGCATTGTGTTTTGTCGCTTGAGGATAAGCAACAATTTAAGTTTGGGGGTATTTGTTTATTGGGTAATATATCCATGAATTGGATATACTTGGGCTTAAATTATTGTATTCTCAAGTTTTTAGAAGAATTTTTACTGTGTTCATTTATTATTTTACAGATTAAGGAGATGTAGGGACGAGTTGGGGATTTGAGAAAATTAATGGAAAAACTGTAATTATTTAGACTTCCAGTGCCGGGGCGTTACTCCCAGCGATAATTCTAGTGTCGGGGCGCTGAAGCTTTACTGAGCGTGGCTAGGGCGCGTGCATGGGAAGAATTTGATTTGGATTAGGAAAAGAGGAAAGACCTTGACTTGTAGTAGGATTTTGGACAAATGGAAAAGGGTATTTAAAAGAGCAAATTAGATGGAATGGGGGAAATTTGGAAGCATAGCTAAAAATTATTCAATAATAATTGAAGACTAATCAGGATTCACTTGAAGATTGAAGCTTGGGAGATTTTCTTTTAGAGTTTCTTCTTATTATTTTCAAATTGTGTAATTCTTTCAAGATGATTTTCATGAGATTGTTGGTTTTATTTTTCATTATGAACTAATTCATTTATTAAGACTACAAATTGAACATTTTATGTCTATGAATTAATTATTTAATTTAGTTCAATTATTTATGCCAAGGTGAATTGTTTATTATGTCTTGTGTGTATTTATTAATTATTTGGCCAGTAATTACCGTGTTACTCTAGAAGGATTAAGGAGATGAAATTTAGGGTTAGAACTGGACATGATAACATGTATGCTTGATTATTTGCATGAGACGAATAATTAGGGTCATGAATTGAATAGGAATATATGTTCACTGCATGTAAAAAATTGGGAATTGAAACTTAATGGGTTTAATTTAATTATTTTGTATAGGAATATCAGCAAGATTAATTG
Source organism: Panax japonicus (assembly GCA_020205505.1). Classification (NCBI taxonomy): domain Eukaryota; kingdom Viridiplantae; phylum Streptophyta; class Magnoliopsida; order Apiales; family Araliaceae; genus Panax; species Panax japonicus. Next base: position 36,863,539 of record CM035114.1, read on the forward strand.
AATTGAATAAAATTTAACTGATCACTTTGGAAAGGGCTTTTAACACTAAAAATTCTTGTTAACAATTTAATAGGCATAATAATTGGATTATTTGGATAATTGATTTATAGTTCATAATTGGGGATATTGTAGTCTTAACCTTTTATTTACCTGAAGTCATTCATTTAGTCTTTACCTTTATTTATTTTAATTAATTTTAGAGTAATCAAGTTTTAATTGATTAATTTAGTTGTCTTCATTAGAAAAATAATAATTTACAGTTGTTTAAAAAAATTGAATTGGTATAGTGCTAGTAGTTGGAGTTTATTGATTGGAATTCCCTATGGGATCGATAACTAATTTTATAACTTTATTACTTGTTGACCGTGTATACTTTCATGTATTCATTGATTGTTAAATTAATCAACAATACTACATCGAACACACATATGCAAACTGTACTTATACTACTTATTCACTACGCCTTTTTCTTGATCTTGGACAAACCTTCGCTTGATGACCTTCTATCCCACAAGTAAAACATATACCTTGCTTCGGATTAGGACAATGATGAGAGATATGTCCCTCATGTCTGTAATTATAGCAAACATTTTCTCCTTTCATGCATAAGCCTTCATGTTTCTTGTTATAATTCGTACACTTTTCTATTTATTAGAGTTTCCCTTGATAGTATCAGAATTTCCTATAACGCAGGTCTTTCATCCTTCTTTTCCCCTTTTTGCTCGATGTTGCACATAATTTATTACTTTTGGCTCCCATCTGATCAATTTGGATTTTAAGCTTATCTTGTTCTTCCATTGTTTCTATTAACTCTTTACGCAATTGACTATTCAGTAACTTTTCTATTTCCCACACCTTTTCTAGAGAAGAAACCTTGTTCCTCAAATTCTAAACTTTCGTTAATGCTTGATCAGCCCCAACTTTAGTGTCAGAATCACTATCAGTCAATAGTACCATTTCTGGATATGGTACTACATTTTCCACAATAACCACCTCATCCGGGTTGCTTTCATTGTGAGCCTCTTTTTCAGCTATTTGCTTTGATATTGGCTCGGTTATAGAGATTGGCTCCTTCTTTACAATATGAGGGTATCCTAATCCTTTTCCATTTGACATCTACACATAAATTATCTTGATTAGTATATAATATATACACACAACAAATAATAGTTTTATATAGGTTACTTTTATTTTATTTTACGATGAATTTATTCAATTCATCTCCTTTTAAACTCTATATGAGTTATTTGTATTTTTAACGTTTCCCTCTGTCCTAAAGTTATAGCATATGGTATGTCCCCACCTAAGGTTGTCTAAATCCCAAGTACGTGACCTTTAAAACATTCATTACATGATAGATATTAAATATTATCATCTTAATAAAGTCTAGTTATTACATTAATTAGATACCAGAAACTTATTCTGTCAGCTTTATTTTCCCTTTATTCTTGGTAGAGCCTTCATGTTGATCACACTTAACTAAAATATTTAAATTAAGCAAGAATGAGCATTTGATTTCCCAGCAAATAATAACAATCAATAAAAGTTAGCTGAAAGAATTAAATGTTTTTTGTGAAGGGAACTTCTACAACGAATTCAACAGTTCTGAAGTAAGTTGAAACAATTCTAATCAACATATCAATTCTATTTCAAATTTGCAAAACTACACACTGACTCGAAATAGAGAACAATTATTGGGTAAAATCTAATTACGCACAACACGCAAGTATACGTGGTCAACATGTAATATAATAGTAAGTAGAGTATCGTTCCCTCAGAGACTGTAAATAAAATTTAAACCTCACAATTACCAATTTAATATTAATCCTAATTTTATTAAACTAATAAATTTCCAGTGTGTAAAACTATAAAAACTAAATTATAATAAATATATGATCTCAAAACAATCACAAATATGAAAAACTAAAATTTTAATCAATTAATGGAGAATTAGACTTATGATTTCACCCGAAGCTTCACTTTGATTTTTACACCTTTATTCCAATTCAACTCATTATCCCAGTTTTGTAATCAAGAACACGAATATAGTACTAGCCACCTCTCGATGCACTAATACCTTATTAACTTAAATCCACAAATTAGATAGAAACAAGTTAAACACCTTAATCAACTAACTAATTATATCTCTATGTGAATTAAAATTAATGAAGGTGTAAGATTAAGTTCTCTATCCGATTACATGTGATGTCAAGCATATCTCTACCTTAACATTCATCAAGATTCTGTTATTCACAAAATTCAAGAACACATGATATATTAACTAAGTCTAGATTCGTATATCCTCTATCGATTCCATACAAATCCACAAAGAATTGTTGATCAGACAATTCATAAATTTAAGCTCAAATTAATATAGATAAACTGGAAAATAGTTTATTGAACTGAAAATCAAAGTTATAAAACCATTGTTTCACTTAACGATCAATCATAAGCCTAAAAAGTATATTAGTTCATCATGAATGAAATAAAAACTGAACAATTTAAAGATAACATCCTTTCAATTACAAATATAAGAATGAGAAAACGACTAATGCAAAACACCCTTCGCGTAGCCTTAATCTGCAATCGATATGAAAATCTCTTCAAAATCTTCCTCCAAAGCTTAATATGAAATTTCTGGAATTAATCTCTGTAATTTTCCTTGTGTGCTCATTATTTTGTTGTTTGTTTAGTAATATATATCCAGCACACAGGTCTTGGTCGAAATCCCATGCTAAACAGAGTCCATATGTTATCTAAGTGATAATTTTCATGTCCCAGCAGAGTTCAAGGAAAGATAAGAGAGTCCAACTTTGGCAACCCTCCCCCCCCCCGCCCCAGTGGGGGGTATAAGCATATAAAACGCCTGTTAGAGTTTATGCCCTAGAGGCCAATTATTTGATATAATTGCATAACATTTTGATGTTATATTTGATTGAATAAATGAATGATTTTATTATGGTTTTATTTACTGCGTTATATAATTGTTAACATAATAAAATTCCTTAGAATAGTGATACAAATTATATAGTTTCAAGTATGTGACTTGAATATGAGATTATATAATTACAATTAGTATCATTGTTCTTAAATGTCCCTAGCCGAGTATCATTGTTGATGGAACAACATTGATGCATTGAGACTAGTATGTGGATTGACTGATGATCAAATCTCATTGGTCATAAATATATGAGATATTAAGTCAATGCATAGGTACATGTTATAGAACGATGTACTGGACAGACCAACCATGAGAATTCTATGTGGAGCATTATGCGAAGTGTCATTAGAAATTCTCATAGTGATAATGATGTAATGGTCCTCCTACCTGAAAATCACTATATTACTACACGAGAATTTATGTACTTTGATATCATCAAATGCCACCTTTAATAGGGTGGACTATAAAGGTGATTATTGGGTACATCATGAATCGTGTGAAGAATGAGTGATCTAGATGGAATTTAACCCTCCTATATATTAGGAATGATATCCATAGGCCTCTTGATTGAGTAGGACTATGAAATGCATGGCCATGCTCAAATAGTGATTTGTTTCATATAGTCTGCTCATTGATCAAGAAAAGTCAGATTAAATTATGAAGAGTATGACACATTCCATGACTCGAGTTTAATCCAGGATATTAAGATTAAAAGGATTAAATTACATTGAAACATTGGTCACGAAAAGGTTGTATCGAATCATCGATCTTATTATTACTTTGGTAACAGTGATGCATTACTAGAGCCGCTCACTGTTTATAATTTTATAATATGATTTTAAAATTATTTCCAACGTAATAATAACCAATAGGGTCACACACATAGAACGTAATTTAAAATGGAATTAATTTAAATTTCAAGGATTTAAATATATTAATATGATTAATAGTATTTAAATCACGAATTTAAATTAAAAGGATAATTTGTATATATGTATATTAATTAAGTAAGACTTAATTACGACATATATATATATATATATATATATATAAATTCTGATTTTATTAAAATACATTTTTGATTAATCCCTTTTTAACTACTATATATATGATATAGTAGCCACTTAGGGTAATATCATAACATCAACACCCTAGCCGCTCTTAGAGAGAGACTGGAGAGAAATAGTTCTAAAATCCATTCCTTTTGGTGGCTAGTACCTCAGTTTCGTTTACTGCAGATCGTACGACGGTTCGCGCGGCGTTCGTGTGGATAATGTAGAGACGCGATTCGTTGAGATTACGTTGGAGATTCGAGCGCATCAATTTCAGAAGCATTTTCATATTCAGTATAATTTCTAACCACTGAATTAATTATTTTCGCATGGATCCTGTTTAGGGTTTCGAAAATTCCTTTAAATTGTTCTATTTCCGTTGTGCGTTTCTGTGTCGAAACCCTACCTCGCCCACCCCAGCGGGCATGGCTACTACAAACCAAATATGAAGACTCCCCGCCCCGGCGGGCATGGGTTCTACTCCTTGACTTGTCTTGAACTTCAAACTTGCTCCAAAATAGCTTCAAATGCTTTCCTTTTGCAATCGTGCACCACACCACTCATCCTATACATAAAATCACAAGAAACAAGTAAAAGAAGAACATAGAAACAAGGATTTAACAACAATTAAGCTTAAAATTGGACATCAATCCGTGGATATAAAATCCACTTATCAAAATCCCCCAAACATAAATCGTGCTAGTCCTCAAGCACAAAACAAAACAAATATGCTATATAATGCAATAAAATGATATGTAATGTATCAAATGTATATGTTTTCGAATCCAACAAAGTTACAGAATCAAAATTATCCCACCGGCCTCAGGGAAAACAAGGAAACACTATAATCTTAATCACCAAAACCAGTCAATAATTCCTTATTAGTTCTCACATCTTAAACCATCATCACTGGTATAGTGTGTGTGTTCCACATCCATGATAACTGATACAGACTCAAATTCAATACATAACCAATTTCTTAGAAGGAATCAAACATCGCAAACTTAAAAATTTTAAAATAGACAAGTTCTAACTAAATTCAAACATTTACCAAGATTAGGGGATCAAATAAGGTACTTATACTTTCTTTTCTCTTTTTTTTCATTGACGGGGGCCCTTTGCTCTTATTTCCCGTATTTTCATCATATTTGTTTCTAAGATGGTTGGTGAGTGCGTTTTACGCTCCATCTCACGCTCGCGTTTATGGGGAGTATATTCTCCTTAACCCACCACAAGACTCAACTAGATATTATTTTCTTTTTCTTTTTTTCCTAAAGCTTATATACCCTACCTTTTCCCCCAAGCTTAAGTTCTTGTCTAATTCATCGTTTTCACTGCTTATTCTTGTCATTCTATGCTTTACACTGGTATTAACCATTAGAAACTATTTATGTATCAATTTAAATAAATCAATCAACACATATGTTATTATGTGCTACCCTTTTTATACCAGTTTTAAATAATCACAAGATTCGAGTCATAATTTAAAACTACATCATGGTTCTAATAATCAATGATGTATTAACGACTTAAGCTCAATCTCATCATTTGCCCAAAATAAAATGAACTACAACACTGTTGGACATATGTAGACACAATATATAACTAATTTTTTTTATATTCAAACATATCATAACAAATTGAAGCAATAACAAAAATAACCTAAGCTACTATGTATACACCTAAGCTATCATGCAACTATGTGATTACATGAATGCAACATCACAATTTCTAAATTAATATGCAAAACTAAAGTGCAATGATAAATGTACGTCTAACTAATGACATTATGCATGACATAAAAAAATACAATGACAAATGTAAGTCTAACTAATGACATTATACATGCAAACATGTAATTAAATCCCATAAACTTGAAAATTACAATGTCCTCATTGTATGGATAATCATAGTAAAATGTGTGAGGACTTCCCTGCAATCGCCTAAGTCTGGGGTGGTGGTGGTTGATCTTCTTTTTGAAGTCACTCTGTGGAAACCTTGGCATTGGCATGGGCTCCTGGTATAGAAATTGGGCAGCTAGATTAAAGCTCTAAAGTGTCGTATTGAGTGAAGTGAAAGACGTGTTCATAGAGTCAAATATGTGGTCTTGCCTCAATGCGAGTCACCGCATCTCCTGACGTACTGCCTTATTGTGCTCGTCCATTTGATGTTGAAAATCAAGAAACTAAGGACTAGATAATGCCTTGGACTGCGGTACCTGCTATGTTCCTTGATCTCCCATAGTTGCATCCTCATCCTCCGAGGTGTCTACAGTGTTAACTTCGTCCTCCGAAGCCGATGGAAAAATAAAAGCCAGACCTCTAGGTTGAGAATCACCGCTGGCCCACACCGAATACCGCACAATCATTCTAGAATCAAGTAACTGAAACGGTATCTTCATGGGTTCATCATCCAACCATCTAACACCCGTTTCGCGACACAACCCATATACGAGTGATGGGTGTGGCTAGCCGCCTGAAAATTTTCCTCGTAAGCATCGACGAATGGAAAAACGGATTATGGCCCCGACATCTATGATTAAATCTTGCATAATCGCGTATAGTAGTAGTGCCTTCTCCTTGGTCACATATGATGTGTGTTGGGACGGATATAGTTTTGCACATAAGAAAGCATTCCAAATTTTACCATACCGACTGAGATCTTTGCTATAAAAAACTATGCCTCCCTTCTGACCTTTGATCCATGTTGTTCCCGACTTAGTCATTTCATTAAGTATTGCCTCATAGTCCGGATGAAAATCGCGTAGGTGGGCATATAGGCATTGTAGAGGTACGCGTAAATGATAATAGGTGTTGATGGCATCGGCGCTGAACAGGACTAATCGACCCCTCACATAAGCATTGAAGGGGGCTTTATCCTCGGCGTTCACATAGAACTCCTTAATTATGTTGATGCGGCAAGCTCAGGTTACTTGGTGAATTTATTCCAGCCTTTCTGATAAATTTGTTGCATCATTTCACCGTTAACATGATCTGGTGCCAACCCCCTCTCCGGTGTAAGAGCTTTCGTAACCATATAGTCATATCGGTTAGCCGCGGCGGCACTTACGAATTTATGGTAATCAAAAGTCCGTGTTGCTGGTGTTGTGGAACTCTCCCCCTGATGCCTCTTGGAAGTTGGTTTAGAAGCCATTGATTCTCGGATGCCTTAATAACAATATATCCCCCCAAACATGGTTCACATAAACCGTCAAACACTTGGTGTACACAGTGATTTAACCTCCACAAAACTTGAAACTTTGATCTATTATGGTACTTGGAGGTGAGGAATTGGAACACAAAGTACTCACTCTAAATTGCTCTATACTCACCTCTATAGAAGTTGTAATTTGTAGCCTTGTGAGATGTTGATGAAAGTGTGTGAGGAATTTGGGTTGTGAGGGTGTGCTTATATATAGATGGTGATGTGAAGTGAGTTGGTGGTATGAAGGAATGGAGTAGTCGATTGGAGTGGTGGGGAGAAGTAATGGAGTAGTGGAAATTATGGGGGTGAAGTGGGTGTAATGGATGGGGGTTGGACCTTCAATTGAAGAAGAAGTAATGAGAGTGGGAGTTAGATGGTAGTTGAACATGTAACTACCGAGAAACTTCTTCGTATTCAAGACCCCCGCCCCGGCGGGGGGTGAAAGGCTAAATAGGCCCACCCCGACGGGGGTGCATTCTGCTAACTGACTCTTTTGCTCTTTTTTCTTCATGATATGCCACTTAATGTACATTTTCACATCCTGCAAGCCCTAAAATATAAAAGTTATTAGATTGTTGATCAATTTCAAGCATGTTTGAGAGATTAACACGACTCATATAATATAATACCTACTTAATAGACTTATTATAAACGATAATCTAACAGTTATGAGTGAAAATACGAAAAATAAAAGTCTGATTGGGTTGCCTCCCAATTAACGCTTGATTTTAAGTTGTTCAGTCTGACTACTTCCTATTCGTGGTACGTCGAATATTGTTATGACGATGACATCGGTGTTGGACTCGCCGCCCCAATAGTGCTTTAATCGTTGACCGTTGACCTTGAAAGTTTCTAGTAGATTCCAACTATAGAATTCAACGGCGCCATGAAAGAAAACTCTTTTTATGGTGAATGATCCTGAACTTCTTGACTTAAGCTTTCCTGGGAACAATCTCAACTGTGAGTTGAACAATAAGACTGATTACCCCGACACAAACGTTCTTTGCATGATTTTTTGATCGTGCCATCTCTTGACTTTTTCCTTGTATAGATTAGAGTTCTCGTAGGCTTGAAGTCGAAATTCGTCGAGCTCATTTAATTGTAGTAGTCGCTTTTCCCCCCACAACTGCTTGATAAAATTAAGTTTCTGAATCACCCAGTAAGCCTTGTGCTGTAACTCAATAGGTAAGTGACATGCCTTTCCGTATAGTAGTTGATATGGTGACATACCAATCGGTGTTTTATACGCAGTTCGATAGGCCCATAATGCATCATCCAACCTGAGTGACCAATCCTTTCGATTTGGGTTCACCATTTTTTCCAAGATTCTCTTTGCTTCCCTGTTCGAAACCTCAGCTTGCCCACTAGTTTGGGGATGATAGGTCGTCCACACCTTGTGGTTGACCCCATACTTTGCCAATAGAGATGTAAACAATTTGTTGCAGAAGTGACTACCTTCATCACTTATAATAGCTCTGGCGTGCCAAACCTCATAAAAATTTTCTTTTGTAGGAATTTGAGAACCACTTTCGCATCGTTAGTTGGGAGTGTTGCGGCTTCAACCCACTTTAAGACATAATCCACTACGAGCAAAATGTACTGATTATTGAGTGAGGAAGGGAATGGCCCCTAAAATTTATGCCCCATACATCAAAAATCTCAACTTCTAGAATTGTTTGTAGTGGAATCTCATTCCCTTTAAAAATGTTTCCCACCCTTTGACATCTATCACATGTTTTAACAAATTGGTGGGCGTCCTTGAACAATATAGGCTAATAAAATTAGGCTTGAAGCACCTTTGCCACTGTTCGTTCACTACCGTAATGTCCCTCATACGAAGACGAGTGACACTCATGCAGTATGCTCTTCGCTTTATTATAGGGCACACATCTTCTAATCATCTTTTCGGTGCACTGCTTGAATAAATAAGGTTTGTCCCACATGTACCATTTGACGTCATGAAAGAACTTCTTTTTCTGTTGTCTTATATGATCAGGTGGGAGAAAATTGCTCACTAGATAATGCGTATTGTCTGCGTACCATGGAAATTCTATTTTTATCCTAAACAATTGCTCATCCGGGAATGACTCATTGATTATACACTTGTCCTCTTTCTATTTATCTTGATTTTCTAGCCTAGACAAATGATCGATGACTCGGTTCTCTGTCCCCTTTCTGTCCTTTATTTCTAAATTAAACTCTTGTAAAAGGAGAATCCATCTGATAAGGTGTGGCTTAGCATCCTTTTTCGTAATTAAGTACCGAATGTCTAAATGATCTGTATAAACTACTACCTTAGTCCCGATCAAGTATGCCTGGAATTTATAGAATGCATACACCAATTCAAGTAATTCCTTTTCTATAGTTGTGTAATTCATTTGAGTCTCCGTGAGTGTCTTACTTTCATAATATATCGCATGAAATACTTTCTCTCGATGTTAACCCAAAAAAACCCCAAATGCATAGTCGCTTGCATCACACATTAGCTCAAAAGGTACATTCTAATCCGGTGCGACGATCACAAGAGTTGTAGTCAATTTATTCTTCAACAACTCAAACGCCCATTTACACTCCTCATCAAATTTGAAAGCTGAATCCTTCTCTAAAAGACTACACAATGGTTTTGCAATTTTAGAGAAGTCCTTTATGGATCTCTTGTAGAACCCAGCATGTCCCAGAAAACTTCTAATTCTCTTAACTGAACTTTGTGGAGGCAGTTTCTCAATTGTTTCCAGCTTAGCTTTATCAACCTCCAATCCTTGAGCTGAGACTTTGTGCCCCAAAATTATACCTTCTTCCACCATAAAGTGGCACTTCTCCCAGTTAAGGACCAAATTCGTTTTGGTTAATCTTTGTAAGACCATTACCAAATTTTCCAAACACACATCAAAGTTATCCCCATAGATAGTGAAGTTGTCCATGAAGATTCCACATTCTTCTCCATCATATCCGAGAAGATGGCCATCATACACCGCTGGAAGGTAGCAGATGCATTACATAACCCAAATGACATTCTCCTGAATGCAAATGTCCATATGGGTATGTAAACGTAGTCTTCTCTTGAACCTCAGGAGCGATGACGATCTGATTATAACCTGAGTATCCATCCAATAAGCAGTAGTACTCATTTCTTGCTAATCTATCCAACATTTGATCGATAAAGGGCAAAGGAAAGTGATCTTTGCGGGTTGCTTTATTCGATTTCCTATAGTCCATACAATCCCTCCAACCAGTCACTGTCCTTGTCGAAATCAGCTCATTGTCATCATTTTGAACCACGATCATTCCTCCCTTTTTCGGCACATATTGCACCAGACTAAACCATTTACTGTCTGAAATCAGGTAAATGATACCCGCAACCAACCATTTGAGTATTTCCTTCTTGACTACTTCTTTCATTTTAGGGTTGAGCCATCTTTGTTGCTCCACTGTCGGTTTTGCATCATCTTCCATCAAAATTTTGTGCAAGCAAAATGATGGACTGGTTCCCTTGATATCTGCGATTGTCCATCCTATAGCCGATTTATGATCCTTCAGCACTCTCACCAACTTTTCTTCCTGCAAATCGTTAAGTGCAGCAGAAATAATAACAGGTAAAGAATTAGAATTGCCTAAATACGCATACTTGAGGTGTTAAGGGAGTGTCTTAAGTTCAAGAGTCGGTGGCTCCTCCAATGAAGGTTTTACCCTTGTTGTGGCTTTATCCTCCGTGTGCATTGATTCAAATGGTGTTTTAAATCTGCTTGTCATGGTAGGGAGTCTAGCATCTGCAAATAGTCCACAAATTTCGAATCATCGACTCTTCATCCCTCAATAATGTCGATTTAAATGGATCATTAACTAAACTCTTGTTCATGTCTTCACTGATTATTTGGTTAATGATATCCATCTTAAAGCATTCTTCTTCATTCGTGGGAATTTCATGGCCTTAAACACGTTAAATTTTATTTCCTGATCTTGGACCCTCATATTAAGTTCACCTTTTTTATGTCGATGAGTGTCATACCCGTAGCCAAGAAAGGTCTCCCTAGGATAATCGGGATGTTTTTATCCTCCTCAAAATCCAAAATAATAAAATCTGCGAGGAATATAAACTTATCAACCTTAACCAATATATCATATATGATGCCTCTCGAATATGTGACTGATCTATCTGCCAATTGCAATGAGATGTTCGTAGGCTTTGGCAAACCTAATTCTGTATAAATTGATAACGCATAAGGTTCACACTTGCTCCCAAATCACACAAACATTTGTCGAACGCCATATTCCTTATCGTGCATGGAATGGTGAAACTCCCTGGGTCTTTAAACTTTGGTCGCAACTTTTGCTGTAAAAATGCACTATACACCTCTGTTAATGCCACTATTTTGAAGTCTTCCAATTTCTTTTTCCTGGACAAAATTCCTTTCATGAACTTTACATAACTTGGCATCTGGTCTAGGGCTTCTGCGAATGGGATGTTAATCTGAAGTTTCTTAAAAACTTCCAAAAATTTTGCAAACTGCTTGTCTAGTTTCTGTTTTTGAACTCTTTGTTGAAATAGTCGGGGAGGATAGACAACTGGTTCGTTAACTGGTTTTCTCTTTTCCACCTTTTTTTCTTCCCCCTGCTCGACTTCAACCGCTATATTTTCTCTCTACGTCTCAACCTCCTTTGTAGCCGAATTTTCTGTTTCTTAACCCTCAAGCTGTTTTCTACTTCTCAACGTAAAGGCTTGACATTGCTCGTGATTACCCTTTGAATTTCTTTCGGTATCACTTAGTAGAGTCCCTTGTGGTCTATTGCTCAACGCTAATGCAATTTTCCCTATCTGATTCTCTAGATTCTTGATGGCCATCTCTTGTGATTTTATTGTAATTGCTTGATTTTTCATAGCCACCTAATTGCTTGTTATATATTTTGTCACCAACTCCTCTAAATCTGATTTCCACTTTTGATGTTGAGTTGGTTGTTGATGATTCTAAAATCCTGGGGGATATGAAGGTCGCGGAGCTTGTTGATGCTAATTGATACTCCATAAATAGTTTGGATGATTCATATTCCCTTGATTGTAAGCATTTTGGTATGTATTCTGTGGAATTCAGTTATAGCTACCCATAAATTGCACGGATGTTAGATTAATTGTGCATTGATCCATAGGATGTTCTCCCGCGCACAATTCACATATAATTGCCACTTGATGTGCCTGTTGTGTCTGTACCCCTGTTATAGCATCCAACTTCCTTGAAAGTGCTAAAATTTATGCTTGTATTGCACTCACACCATCTACTTCTAACACTTCAGCTGCCTTTGCTTGTGTTATTCTTGTCGTGGGCCACTGGTAGTTGTTAGCTGCCATAGTCTCTATCAATTCGTAGGCCTCCTCATAGCTCTTAGCCATAAATGCTCCACTTGAAGCTGCATTAATATTGGTTCTGAGGTTCCCGTTCAATCCATTGTAAAATGTGCTCATCTGTAACCACTTTGGTAATCCATGATGGGGGAACTTTCAAAGCAATTCAACACCCCATTATACCTAAAAGTGTCACAAATCTCTAGAAAGCTGACCAAATGTTCATTCGCATCGTCATTTTCCAATCCCCCAAACTGAACTGAATTTTGGATCATTTGAATCGTCCCAGGCTTAATCTCAAATGTGTTTGTAGCTATAGCAGGCCTGGTGATACTTGACTCCAGTTCAGTCACCTTGGGTATAGCAAAATCCTTTAACGCTTTCTGATCTTCGGCTGCAATTACCTCTTCTTTTTTAGATTTTTTGAATTCTTCTTTTGTTTCCTTGATCCACTTACTTAACCTCTGAAACCGTTTCTCAATGTCATCGTCAAAAGGCAGTAAGTCTGGATTTTTGGAAGGAGTTTGCATAAACCACTTCAAAAACCTGAAAATAAGAGGAACAAAATAAAAATAAAAATGTTTAAGTAAAACTGGACTAATTAAACTGATATCTTAAAAATATTAAAATCTATACTAAATTTATCCCCGACAACGGCGCCAAAAACTTGTTGGGTAAAATCTAATTACGCACAACACGCAAGTATACGTGGTCAACAAGTAATATAATAGTAAGTAGAGTATCGTTCCCTCAGTGATTTTAAATAGAATTTAAACCTCACAATTACCAATTTCCTATTAATCCTAGTTTTATTAAACTAATCAATTTCAAGTGTGTAAAACTATAAAAACTAAATTATAATAAATATATGATCTCAAAACAATCAGAAATACCAAAAACTGATATTTTAAACAATTAATGGAGAATTAGACTTATGGTTTCACCCTAAGCTTCACTCTGATTTTTACACCTTTATTCCAATTCAACTCACTATCCCAGTTTATTAATCAAGAACATAAATGGAATACTAGCCACCTCTCGATGCACTAATACCGTATTAACTTAAATCCACAAATTAGATAGAAACAAGTTAAACACCTTAATCAACTAAATCACTATATCTCAATGTGAATTAAAATTAAAGAAGACTTAAGATTAAGTTCTCTATCAGATTACATGTGATGTCATACATATCTCTATCTTAACATTCATCAAGATTCTGTTAGTCATAAAATTCAAGAACACATGTTATATTAAGTAAGTCTAGATTCGTATATCCTCTCTCAATTCCATACAAATCCACAAAGAATTGTTGATCATGCAATTCATAAATTCAAGCTCAAATTAATATAGATAAACTGGAAAATAGTTTATTGAACTGAAAATCAAAGTTTTAAAACCATTGTTTCATTTAAGGATCCATCATAAGCTTAAAAAGTAAATTAGTTCATCATGAATGAAAGAAAACTGAATAATTTAAAGATAACATATAATGCAAAACATGAAAGAAAACTGAATAATTCAATTACACATATAAGACTGAGAAGATAAATAATGCAAAACACCCTTTGCGTAGCCTTAATCTGCAATCGATATGAAAATCTCTTCAAAATTTTCCTCCAAAGCTTGATATTAAATTTCTAGAATTAATCTTTGTAATTTGCCTTGTGTGCTCCTTATTTTGTTGTTTGTTTAGCAATATATATCTAGCACACAAGTCTTTGTCAAAATCCTATGCTATCATAGTGCTAATTTTAATGTCCCAGCGGAGTTCAAGGCAAGATAAGAGAGTCCAGCTTCGGCACACCCCAGCCCCGGCGGGCATGGCTACTGCACACCAAATATGAAGACCCCCCCACCCCAGCGGGGGTGTTAGGCTTATTAAGGCCCACCCCAGCGGGCATGGGTTCTTTTCCCTAACTTGGCTTGAACTTCTAACTTGCTCCAAAATAGCTTCAAATGCTTTCCTTTTGCAATCATGCACCGCACGACCTATCCTATACATAAAATAACAAGAAACAAGTAAAAAAAGAACATAAAAACAAGGATTTAACAACAATTAAGCTAAAAATTGGACGTCAATTCGTGGATATAAAATCCACTTATCAGCAGTCGACAGACTATGAGCATTGTTTTCAGTTTTCAAAAAGGTTAAATAGAACTTCATCTGTTAATCGTCATAACTTACGAGCATGGGGGTGATCAACTCGTTATGCCCTGTATTTATCAATACTACGTGTTCGAACGATATTTTCGTCCAGCATATCCACCTTAGGCGCACAAAAGTTTTCCATGTTCGAGATGTTCATACTTAGTCTGGAATCCGAACCAACAAAATTTAGTTGGATTAAAATAAGGTTCTATCATGTTCAACAATATCTTTAAATCTATGTCTAGCTGAGTCAAATAGCTTAGAGGACTTTTATTTAAGATATACATGCCGAAAATCAATAAGTATGTATTAACATGTACAATAATTATCCAAATGAGCACACTTGTATAACTAATCTTAGAAATTAACGAATAGAATATATATCTTGATCTATAATAATAGAGTTAAAGAGTTTACATAACAGATTATAATTTCATAACCAACTTACACAGGATCATTGTATAAGTAATTGCAAAGAATAAAGATACATTTACAATAAAAAGAATAGTTCTGATACTTTCGTACACATGTCCATTGCATAAAGTAAATGCAAAGGGTTAGATATTTGCCTGGTCTACTGCTTTTAGTACACGACTTAGTTTTATCGTTAATATAACGGCCTATCATTCATAAGATTATACTTTCGATTAGAATAACATATCGTAACATATAATATTGTTATTTGCAGTCAACACATAACCTAATAACATTGTCAAATATGTTTATCAGTCATTAAGTCACAAATAGACATTTATCAGGTCAACCTATACTGGTTCGAATCAAAGTAGTATTTCGGTGTACCAATGGCTTTATCGGGTAATTATCGAGTTTATTGTTAATTAAACTCTATTATGAATCCTTAATATTATTCTAGATAATTTAAATATCAGTCATATTATTTTTAAATGACTTATAATAATTTATAAATAATTATTATAATTTATCATGATTTTTTTAAAATACTAGAATCATTTTTAAATAATTTAAATATTAAATAATTCTATTACAATTAATATTTAAATAATAACCAAATGTTAATGAAACCATTGCCAAAATATTAAAGTTATTTATAATAACTCAAAATATTTTTAAAATATTAATATTACCCTTAAATGATTTTTAAAACATTTAATATGTAAGACCCCGAATTTTATGAAATAAAAGTATTCAATTTTTCTTATAATTACAATTCAGTAAATGGTTAAATTGATAGAAGGTTAAAGTTAAGGGTGATATATGAATTTTTTTCAAAAATAAGCAAGTGGTTATAAAATACTCATTGTTGTCGGGAAATATTCGTTTGGTCGTGGAATATTCTTTCTGTCGGGGAATATTTGTACGACGGCGCAGCCTTTTGTGGGCCCCGTAACAAAATAACTGCCGGATGAAGAAAACGACAACTTAAAGTTTTTTTAAAAATAACGGCGTAATCGTTACTGTTAATACTGTTGGAATACCCGGTGGGTAAAGTAAAGTAATACGCGTTGTTGCATAGTAGCACACGGTATTGCACCAATTATTGACTCTTACGTAAGCAGACACTCAATAATGGTTACAGTAATTATTGTTTAGTATTTTATTTTATTGATTCAATAATTGCTGCGTTGATATTTTATATTGCTGTTGTTGTCATTACACAGTATTTTTCATTATCGAAGCAATAATTCATATTATCTGAATAATATTATTAGATAACATTATTGGCAATGTCTAGAAAGTTCTGTCTAAGGAGAGGTTTTGTAGCGCCCCCAAATCCGGGTATCTTACAACCCAACAGATGGTGCTATACTGTACAAACATTCATACATTCATTCAATTGAAAGTCTCAAAGAACGAACATAACTTATATATATTTAGTTTAATATTTACATTTCCCAAGTTCTAAACCGATTACAAAGGTTCTCTTGTCATAATATTCATTACATTACAACAATAGACCTATACTATTACATGACAGCTTAACAATCTGCCTTAGCTTTTCCTTTATTCTTATTTGATCCTTCAGGACGTTCAGTCTTAGCTGCATTCATATGGTTCAAGCAAGAGTGAGCATGACTAGCTCAGCAAGTATAACAATTTCAATAACAACATGCATGATACATATGAATCATATATCTTCGATAACTGAACAATAGCTATGAAGTACTATTAATGATTCAAAATAGCAATTCATCTTTCCTTTCAAAATATTTCACAATGAGTAAATCCAGTAAAGCATTCACTCCGGTCAAAGACCTTGAGCATTCATTCTTTCTTTGAAAAGGACAACCCGGACCTAAGTCCGTAAGCCCGATATTACTTACGAGCACTTCTAGGTGATCAGCCTATTGTACTCTGTATTGATCAATACTACATCCATTAAACGTATGTACGTTTAATCATTTGGCAACCTCGCGTGCCTGTCGTTTTACCGACAAAACATTTGTTTAACAATTCCGTCTTCTTTTGAAAACTATCAGTAGTTGACAAAAGATATTAGCATTTGATAACAGATGAATAGATTATCAATAATCCACTCAATATGTTAAGTCTAGCCAAAGAAACTGGCTTTAACTTCATTATACTTCAATTCATGCGAAAGGATACATGAACATCATAAACTTGTTCAGATGGAACTGATACAAGAGTCAGAATACTTGCCTTTAGCGTCTGCTACTGTGTATTTTACTTTACGTTCAAGTCTTTCAAGTCTCTACAATACATGATCACATAATGCCTTACATTAGGTCACATATAATCAAGTATGTATCTGAATATATCTTACCCTTCATTTCAATCTAATAATAGATTAGATTTCATTTTTATGCGTTTTTAACTTATCGTTTGTTTTACATTCATTCGACTTGGTTATATTAACCATTCTTCATTACTTTTAAGTCTTTAACTATGACCCAACAATGTTACTTTAAGTTGTTTAAGGTAGGTTTAGTTCAATCTCTTACCATCCCCTTCTTTTCCCTTCATTTTTATTCTTTACTATCTAAGTTCTGTGCCTGGCGCCGCGGCGCGGGCATTACACTTACATCTCGCGCTGCGGCGCGAGTTAGCAGTACCTGAGCTCCAGACCTCGCGCTGCGGCGCGGTCAAATGGCTTAGGGTTGGCGCCGCGGCGCCAACTCTGTGCACCAGAAAATTTTTCTAACTTTTAATTTTTGTGAACTTCCCGGACGCATAACTTCTTCGTTTTAAGTCCGAATTGGCTCGTTCAAAAGCCCACGGTTCACAAATTACGTAATCTACACGTTCATGCAAGAATTTTATCTATTTGACTTCGTTTGTTAAAAATTCACCTATTGGTTCATTTTTAACGAAAACGATAAACGTTCGTGAACGTTAGACGCTCGTTTCTTTGTTTTAAGTCAGAATTCGTCCATTTTCGAGTCCACAACTCTTAAATGACAAACATGACTTGTCTCCATTGGAAAATACAATTTTCGAACTCAAACTCAAAATTTGACTTCCATTCCGGAAATTTTACGAATTCGACGATTATCGTCTAATCGTACCATTTTCGGCAAATTTTCCTTCTTATGGTTTGTTCAATATTACAAATGAATTTCATTCATAATGTTAACATCTTAACATACTAATTCCAACAACTTATAGTTCAAGTTGGATTTTTTCCTTATTTCTTTCATGAGCTTATAACTTGTCAATTTATAAACTACTTATTGCTCCTTTGTTCATCACGTATGATAATTAAAATCCATTAATCATCACCTTTATATGTTCTCAATGCATAGTTTCATTCATGTATACTTGATACATCTTCATAAAAATTCTTTACTTTCATTAATAAACTCATTACAAGTTCGTAATACTTTCACATAAGTTTATAACTTATGCTAGCTTAAATGACCTATTACCAACTTATGTGGCTTAAGATCATTACTTACACATTCTTCTTCTTAACATTCATATTCCTTAATTCATCTTTGCTTATCAACCTATCATGAATAGAGATAGAAGATAATTAGAGAAGAAGTCTTACTTTAGAAGTTCTTGGTAAAGTAGCTTCTTCTTTCTTCTTGGCTTATGGAAGTAACTTATCTATAACTTAAACTCCCTAACAATTAAGCACTTTGAGAGAGTGATTGGATTATTTGAACAACTATTAAATGACTTGCCAACCTTCACTATTTATAGAATTCCTAAGGTTAGGGCAATTTAGTCAATTCCATCATCCCACCTCCTTTTGCACCTCCTTACTATTCATTACTTGATCAACACCACTCATATCCTTTGCTTGGCCACTACTCTTATTACTTGATCATTACTTATCTTGGTCCTTACTCATATTACTTGGTTACCACACATTAACCAAATTAATATGGTTTTGCTCCATGGATCACCCAACTATTGGGCTTCTAACTTGGCTTAGTTATCTTAACCTTTGGGCTTTGCATTAATAAACCTTAACTTGTTTATTAATTATCATTGGGCCTTAACATTTAATTTACTTGGGCTTGTACCAATTGTTAACCAATCTTCCAAGTCCATTAACATTACTTAATACATATACATATTGTTTATGTATTATTCTCGTATTATCATTCGTATACAACTTTGTTATATACGATATTTCATTCTTCTTACAAACTCGTATAATACTTCATATTATACTTGTTTTCTTTCCTCGTATAATGCTTGCGTATCATACGATTAATACTTCCTTATTAATACTTCGCTTTCCTTAATATTCTTGCATTAAGTCCGCAAGCGAAATATTACGTTTTCCATAACTAGATTATTATTACATAATCCATCTTACTTTAATATTCTATCATTACGTATTTCTCGGAAATTCAAAAATAAATCCCGAGCAAATACCGATGAATAGTGTTTTTTGAAAAATTTCTCGGAAAACTTTTATTTTCGTCTTGGAAATTCAAACACCTTAAATCTTTCACATAACTCAAATACTACGATATTTCAATATCAAAAGGTTACAAAACGACAATCATCTTGATATCCCCCATAATATGATTTTATTATTATTTAATTTAATAAAATCATCATACATTAAAATTCGAATTTCTCGGTCGTTACATTCTTCCCCCCTTATAAAGATTCTGTCCCCAGAATCTCGTCTTTCTTTACTCAAATAAATGAGGAAAATTTTTCTTCATCTTTTCTTCTAATTCCCACGTTGCTTCTTCAGCATCGTGGTTCTTCCATAACACCTTCATTGATGGTATTACTTTGTTCCTCAGAACTTGCTCCTTTCTATCAATGATTTGAACCGGCGATTCTTCATATGTTAAATCCTTTTCGATATGAATCGGCTCATACTCGATTACGTGCTTATAGTCCGGCTTATACAGACGTAATACAGATACGTGAAACACGTTATGTATTCTTTCTAGGTTTGGAGGTAATGCTATCTTATAAGCTACCTCTCCCACCCGGTTTAATACTTCAAAAGGTCCTATAAACCTTGGACTTAACTTTCCTTTCTTTCCAAAGCGTATCTTTCCTTTCCAGGGAGATACCTTCAGAAACACATACGTACCTACTTCAAACTCTCGATTTAATCGATGTGAGTCCGCATACTTCTTCTGTCTGTCTTGAGCCGTGACGAGACGCATCCGAATTAACCTTACTATATCCGCTGTTTGCTGCACCAATTCTGGTCCTAGCATCCGGCGTTCTCCCACCTCATCCCAACACAATGGTGTTCTGCATCTTCTTCCATACAGAGCTTCATAAGGCGGCATACCTATGCTTGCCTGATAACTGTTGTTATAAGCAAATTCTACCAGTGGTAGGTGATCATCCCAACTACCCTTGAAATCCATGACGCAAGACCTCAGCATGTCTTCTAACGTCTGGATTGTTCTCTCACTCTGCCCATCAGTTTGCGGATGATAAGCCGTACTTAACTTTAACTGTGTTCCCAGTTGTTCTTGCAAACTTCTCCAGAAGTTCGATGTGATTCGTGGATCACGATCTGACACAATCGATATCGGTACTCCATGTCTGGAAATAACTTCCTTGACATAAAGTTTAGCTAACTGGTCCAAGTTATACTTGACCCTAATTGGTAAGAAGTGAGCCGATTTCGTCAATCCGGTCGACTATTACCCAAATAGAATCGTACCCTTTTGACGTTGTTGGAAGTCCTACCACGAAATCCATCGAGATATGCTCCCATTTCCATTCTGGAATCTCCAATGACTGTAGCAAGCCACTGGGTCGTTGATGTTCGGCTTTAACTTTTTGACAAGTCAAACACCTACTTACATACTCTGCTATTTCCCTTTTCATGTTTGGCCACCAAAAACTCTGTCGAAGGTCTTGATACATCTTAGTGCTACCAGGATGTATCGAGTACCTTGAACTATGAGCTTCCTGTAACACTTGTTCCTTTAATTCCGTCTCATTCGGAATCCAAATTCTTCCTTCAAATCTTAATAATCCTTCATTATCAAGACTATACTTATTATCTCCTTTATCAGCTAACCACTTCTTCATTTGGTTACACTCATCAGTCTTGAGTTGTACCTCCTTGACCCTCTCTACAATGGTAGATTGTCTCTCCGTTGCAAAAAGTATCTGCCCCGATTCACTCGGCATCTTCACTTCTATTTCCATCCTAGCCATCTCTGTTATTAACTCATTTTGAGCCGTTAACATAGACAACTTTTCCCGACCCTTCCTACTTAAGGCGTCGGCAACTACATTGGCTTTCCCAGGGTGATACAGGATTTCACAGTCGTAATCCTTTATCAACTCCAGCCATCTTCTCTGTCTCATATTCAACTCCTTCTGAGTGAAGATATACTTTAGACTCTTATGGTCTGTATATATCTCACATTTCTCCCCATAAAGATAATGCCTCCATATCTTTAGGGCAAATACTACCGCGGCCAGTTCCAGATCATGAGTAGGGTAAACTTTCTCATAATCCTTCAACTGCCGTGATGCATACGCAATGACTTTGCCATGCTGCATGAGCACGCAACCAAGCCCTCTATGCGAAGCATCACTATATACTACAAAATTTCCTGTGTCATCTGGCAATGACAAAACAGGTGCTTTACTTAGTCTTTTCTTTAGTTCCTGAAAACTATCTTCACATTTATCCGTCCATACGTATTTCACCGTCTTCCTTGTTAAATTAGTCAACGGGGTAGCTATCTTCGAAAAATCTTGGATAAATCTTCGATAGTAACCCGCTAACCCTAGGAAACTCCGCACCTCAGTTGGCGTTTTCGGTTGTTCCCAGTTCATCACTGCTTCTACCTTTGCTGGATCCACTGAAATCCCTTCCTGATCAATGACATGACCTAAAAACTGAACTTTCTCCAGCCAAAATTCACACTTAGTGAATTTCGCATATAACTTCTCCTTTCTTAGTGTTTCCAACACCAATCTTAAGTGTTCAGCATGATCTTCTGGCGTCTTTGAATAGACTAGAATATCATCAATAAACACAACCACAAACTTGTCCAAATAAGATTTGAACACTCTATTCATCATGCCCATAAATGCAGCTGGTGCATTTGTCAACCCAAATGACATCACCAGAAACTCGTAATGACCATAACGAGTTCTGAATGCCGTCTTTGGTATATCCTCTTTCCTTACCTTCAACTGGTGATACCCCGTTCGTAAATCTATTTTAGAAAAATACTTTGCCCCTTTTAACTGATCAAATAGATCATCAATCCTGGGCAATGGGTATTTATTCTTTATCGTTAATTTGTTCAACTCTCGATAGTCGATACAAAGTCTTAACGATCCATCTTTCTTCTTGACAAACAACACTGGTGCACCCCACGGGGAAACACTTGGTTGAATGTACTTCCTATCCAACAGTTCCTGTAATTGAACCATTAGCTCTTTCATTTCCACCGGCGCCATACGGTACGGTGCCCTTGACACTGGTGCCGCTCCTGGCACAATGTCTATTACAAATTCAATCTCCCTATCCGGTGGTAAACCCGGTAACTCACTTGGAAATACATCCATGAATTCGTTTACTATAGGTATTTGTTCCATGGTTGTTCCCACTCGCTGGGTATCAACAACATGGCACAAGTAACCCACACACCCCTTTCTTAAGAGTTTTCTGGTTTGTGTCATCGTAAGACAACACGATCTCCCCGGTGATTTATTACCGTAGAATACTACAGGAGGTTGCTTCAACATCCTGATGCTCACACGTTTCTTTTGGCAATCTATAATTGCTCCATGGTTAATCAACCAATCCATTCCGAGAATTACATCAAATTCTCCCAACCTTATCGGTATTAAATCTACCAATAACTTACATCCACATACATCTACGCAACAACTCCTATGAATACTATCCACATGAATTATCTCTTCATTTGCTACCTTAATGATCACAGGTATATGCAACTTTTCGGGAAATAATTCTAATCGTCTAGCAAAATCACATGCTATAAACGAACAAGTAGCACCCGAATCAAAAAGCACATATGCATTAATGTTATTGATTGGGATAATACCTGCAACTACGTCTCCGGATGCCACCGCATCTTGGACTGTCATATTAAAAGTACGGGCCATTGGCCTACCCGGCTGAGCTGGACCGCTAATAGCTAACTTTCCACTATTAGTGCCCTTATTTCCTTCCATACCCTTCTTCGGGCAATTCTTTGCTATGTGGTCAATTGATCCACATACAAAACATCCGTGATTTTTCTTCGGATTTGGACAAGTTAGGCGAAATGTGCCCGTCCTGTCCACAATTATAACATACGGCCTTTCCTTTGAGACAGACTCCCAAGTGAGTCTTCCCACAGGTTTTACAGGCCTCCATCCTCCTTTTTGAATTGCCTTGTTTCACTCCGGTATTCCCAGAGTTAAAACCCTTTCTTTTCTGACCGTCACCACTACCACTGGCTCCTTCGGTCTTAATTCCCCCATCAACTCTTCCTTTATTTTTCTTATCCTTGTGGTACTGGCTTAAAGCCTCATTCCCACCTTCGGCTATTATTGCCTTCTCTAATATGGTTCCAAAGGAAGTACTTTGGAACACAGAGATTCGGCTATAGAGCCAGGGTTTTAAGCCCTGCTCGAATCTTCTAGCCTTTCTCACTTCAGTGTCCACTTGATGTGGAGCAAATCGTGCCAGTTCATTAAACTTGGCGGCATATTGGGGAACTGTCATATCCCCTTGTTTCAATTCCAGAAACCTCATTTCCATTCTCCCTTGCATACTCGTGGGGAAATAATTCTCAAAGAAAATCTCTTTAAACCTCTCCCACGTTAGGTTTCCTATATCGGCCCTAGCCTGGTTTGCCTCCCACCAGAAATTGGCCTCTCCTTTCATCAAATAGGTTGCAAAGGCAACCTTTTGACCCTCCTCCACATTTGTAATTACAAATGCTTTCTCAATTTCTTTCACCCAAGTTTGGGCTTCTATAGGGTCCGTAGTTCCCTTGAACTCCGGCGGACCTACACTTTTAAAGTCCTTAAAAGTAGTAGCTCGTACTACTCCAGGAATTATAGGTACATTAGCCCCCGTTCTATTAAATGCAGCCGTTAAAAGATTAACGAACTCTTGCATTGGATTAACCGGACCACCTTCCGGTTGGTTAACATTAGCTTCTTGATCTCGGTGTCCCCTTCTTGGCGGCATTTCGCTGTTTAAGAAAACAACATATCATTATTACTTTCTTCTTGTGAGTTAATTATTATTTGTGATAAAACAATAACTCATACTCATTACTCAATATGTTCCATAAAAGAGGCTTATATTGATTAATAACTTGTAGTATAACACTACATTGTTTACATCATTCAGCCTTAGCTGATTACATTACTCAGTCTTAGCTGATTACATTACCATTCCGCAATTACTTTCCAAAAATTGGGATTTACAAAAGACTACCCTTGTTTATACAAAAGAGGGTTTTACGTCACTACTAGATACATAATATTTACATATCTACGCTACTCTAGCTATTGCTAGATTACATCTGCCGTAAGGCATTCTCAAAATCTTTGCTGGCCAGACCTGCAATAACATCCCGACTGATGGTATGTCGTGTCTGTCCCGCCTCTACCGGATACCCAGCCACTTGCTGCTGGAAGTCCACATGAGAACTCCTATGTATATAGGACATTCTCTCCAACCTCCTCTGTTTAGTCTTTAGCTCTTGCTTGAGCTCAAAGACTTCACATTTCAGCTCTCGGACCTTGTCCTTAGCTAAAACACGATCATCGTGTTCCTCCTCCCACATTCCTTCCATGCTAAGCTTGTCCTCACGGACAGCTTGGAGTTCCGCTTTCAACTCCTTTACCTTCTGGCAATAATGGACATTCCTATCCAATACCGCCATAAACAATGCTTTCGTCGAATCCCCCGTAGACATCTCCTCTGCGGGTGGAATTTGGTCAAAGGACATTACGTCCACCTCCTCCTCTAGCATGCCATCGAAAATAGACATATAGTCTAAATTGTCCGAGTCTCCAGACTCTATTACTACCACTTCAGGCTCTATCGCTACGGGATTTGGTAGTATCTCTACCCGATTAACCGAATCCTCGCTTACTACATGTATATTTCTATACATATCATTTTCTCCTGACATCTACAATAAAACAATACAGTTTGATTAGTAAATGTCAGTAACATAAATAAAAACACATAACATACTATAATGCATTTTTATAAGGTTATCTTTCTTCTTTTACTTCTTTATTAAGGTTATGACTTAAGGTTCTAATTCCCTTTAAGTTTTATAACCTAGGCTTTGATACCAACTTGTAGCGCCCCCAAATCCGGGTATCTTACAACCCAACAGATGGTGCTATACTGTACAAACATTCATACATTCATTCAATTGAAAGTCTCAAAGAACGAACATAACTTATATATATTTAGTTTAATATTTACATTTCCCAGGTTCTAAACCGATTACAAAGGTTCTCTTGTCATAATATTCATTACATTACAACAATAGACCTATACTATTACATGACAGCTTAACAATCTGCCTTAGCTTTTCCTTTATTCTTATTTGATCCTTCAGGACGTTCAGTCTTAGCTGCATTCATATGGTTCAAGCAAGAGTGAGCATGACTAGCTCAGCAAGTATAACAATTTCAATAACAACATGCTTGATACATATGAATCATATATCTTCGATAACTGAACAATAGCTATGAAGTACTATTAATGATTCAAAATAGCAATTCATCTTTCCTTTCAAAATATTTCACAATGAGTAAATCCAGTAAAGCATTCACTCCGGTCAAAGACCTTGAGCATTCATTCTTTCTTTGAAAAGGACAACCCGAACCTAAGTCCGTAAGCCCGATATTACTTACGAGAACTTCTAGGTGATCAGCCTATTGTACTCTGTATTGATCAATACTACATCCATTAAACGTATGTACGTTTAATCATTTGGCAACCTCGCGTGCCTGTCGTTTTACCGACAAAACATTTGTTTAACAATTCCGTCTTCTTTTGAAAACTATCAGTAGTTGACAAAAGATATTAGCATTTGATAACAGATGAATAGATTATCAATAATCCACTCAATATGTTAAGTCTAGCCAAAGAAACTGGCTTTAACTTCATTATACTTCAATTCATGCGAAAGGATACATGAACATCATAAACTTGTTCAGATGGAACTGATACAAGAGTCAGAATACTTGCCTTTAGCGTCTGCTACTGTGTATTTTACTTTACGTTCAAGTCTTTCAAGTCTCTACAATACATGATCACATAATGCCTTACATTAGGTCACATATAATCAAGTATGTATCTGAATATATCTTACCCTTCATTTCAATCTAATAATAGATTAGATTTCATTTTTATGCGTTTTTAACTTATCGTTTGTTTTACATTCATTCGACTTGGTTATATTAACCATTCTTCATTACTTTTAAGTCTTTAACTATGACCCAACAATGTTACTTTAAGTTGTTTAAGGTAGGTTTAGTTCAATCTCTTACCATCCCCTTCTTTTCCCTTCATTTTTATTCTTTACTATCTAAGTTCTGTGCCTGGCGCCGCGGCGCGGGCATTACACTTACATCTCGCGCTGCGGCACGAGTTAGCAGTACCTGAGCTCCAGACCTCGCGCTGCGGCGTGGTCAAATGGCTTAGGGTTGGCGCCGCGGCGCCAACTCTGTGCACCAGAAAATTTTTCTAACTTTTAATTTTTGTGAACTTCCCGGACGCATAACTTCTTCGTTTTAAGTCCGAATTGGCTCGTTCAAAAGCCCACGGTTCACAAATTACGTAATCTACACGTTCATGCAAGAATTTTATCTATTTGACTTCGTTTGTTAAAAATTCACCTATTGGTTCATTTTTAACGAAAACGATAAACGTTCGTGAACGTTAGACGCTCGTTTCTTTGTTTTAAGTCAGAATTCGTCCATTTTCGAGTCCACAACTCTTAAATGACAAACATGATTTGTCTCCATTGGAAAATACAATTTTCGAACTCAAACTCAAAATTTGACTTCCATTCCGAAAATTTTACGAATTCGACGATTATCGTCTAATCGTACCATTTTCGGCAAATTTTCCTTCTTATGGTTTGTTCAATATTACAAATGAATTTCATTCATAATGTTAACATCTTAACATACTAATTCCAACAACTTATAGTTCAAGTTGGATTTTTTCCTTATTTCTTTCATGAGCTTATAACTTGTCAATTTATAAACTACTTATTGCTCCTTTGTTCATCACGTATGATAATTAAAATCCATTAATCATCACCTTTATATGTTCTCAATGCATAGTTTCATTCATGTATACTTGATACATCTTCATAAAAATTCTTTACTTTCATTAATAAACTCATTACAAGTTCGTAATACTTTCACATAAGTTTATAACTTATGCTAGCTTAAATGACCTATTACCAACTTATGTGGCTTAAGATCATTACTTACACATTCTTCTTCTTAACATTCATATTCCTTAATTCATCTTTGCTTATCAACCTATCATGAATAGAGATAGAAGATAATTAGAGAAGAAGTCTTACTTTAGAAGTTCTTGGTAAAGTAGCTTCTTCTTTCTTCTTGGCTTATGGAAGTAACTTATATATAACTTAAACTCCCTAACAATTAAGCACTTTGAGAGAGTGATTGGATTATTTGAACAACTATTAAATGACTTGCCAACCTTCACTATTTATAGAATTCCTAAGGTTAGGGCAATTTAGTCAATTCCATCATCCCACCTCCTTTTGCACCTCCTTACTATTCATTACTTGATCAACACCACTCATATCCTTTGCTTGGCCACTACTCTTATTACTTGATCATTACTTATCTTGGTCCTTACTCATATTACTTGGTTACCACACATTAACCAAATTAATATGGTTTTGCTCCATGGATCACCCAACTATTGGGCTTCTAACTTGGCTTAGTTATCTTAACCTTTGGGCTTTGCATTAATAAACCTTAACTTGTTTATTAATTATCATTGGGCCTTAACATTTAATTTACTTGGGCTTGTACCAATTGTTAACCAATCTTCCAAGTCCATTAACATTACTTAATACATATACATATTGTTTATGTATTATTCTCGTATTATCATTCGTATACAACTTTGTTATATACGATATTTCATTCTTCTTACAAACTCGTATAATACTTCATATTATACTTGTTTTCTTTCCTCGTATAATGCTTGCGTATCATACGATTAATACTTCCTTATTAATACTTCGCTTTCCTTAATATTCTTGCATTAAGTCCGCAAGCGAAATATTACGTTTTCCATAACTAGATTATTATTACATAATCCATCTTACTTTAATATTCTATCATTACGTATTTCTTGGAAATTCAAAAATAAATCCCGAGCAAATACCGATGAATAGTGTTTTTCGAAAAATTTCTCGGAAAACTTTTATTTTCGTCTTGGAAATTCAAACACCTTAAATCTTTCACATAACTCAAATACTACGATATTTCAATATCAAAAGGTTACAAAACTACAATCATCTTGATATCCCCCATAATATGATTTTATTATTATTTAATTTAATAAAATCATCTTACATTAAAATTCGAATTTCTCGGTCGTTACAGGTTTGGTCACCTAATTGCGCGCCAGTAAGGAGAAATTCTTATTGGAAAGCCCCCTCTTTCATGGGAACGGTCCTGGTTGCCAATATTGTGATTCTGTAATATTATTTGTGAATAATTACTTATTGATTTATATGATGAGGAAAATATTGATTTTATGTGGATATAGATAGAGAAAATTTTTAATGTGACAATTGTTGAAAATTAATATTTTATCTTTTTCTGATAAAATAATTCATTTAAATATATTATTTTAATAATATAATAATGATGATATTTTACGATGATTGTGGGATATATGAGTATATGTGGAAGAAGAGTATTTTTGTTGCAATAAATATTAAAAACAGATTTTGTGTGTCGGTAGACCTATTTCTTGACTGAAAATTTGATTATAGCTTGTAAAATCGCCCGTTCGTGGATTTCGGTCAATTTTTGTTTGGAATTTGGAAAAACTTCCTTCTGCAAAGTTGTAGAGAATTGAATTTCCTATTAAAAGCCGCGAGATTCGAATTTTCTGGCAAAAGTGCTATTTATTGTGAATTATTGAAGTTCTGAAGCTCCAAAATAATTGATTTTTGGAAGTTTAAAATAATTTAAATTAGAAAAACAGTTTTTATTACTTTTCTAGAAGGTTTGCATGTGTGGTTGATGACTGAATTCAGTTGGTATGCGTGGGAAATAATAATAATAATATTAAATTAAATTTTCTGCTTTGATGTTCTAAGCAATTTCCTATAAATAGGGTGCTTAGGTTATAATTGAAAATCACACCAGAAACTGAAGTTTTCTCTCTCTATATTATCGAGCGTATTCTTGTGAGTATTTTGAGTATACTTTGAGTATTGCTATACGGTGCAAGTTCGTTCAGCGTTATTCCAGTCAGAAGTACTGCTCTTTTGAGGTAAGGGATAATAAGGGATTTTAAGGGTTATTATTTCGAAATTTTTCTGAACCTTCAAAAATTCTGGAAAAATTTGAAATGATATTTTGATGAGTTTTGTAGATTGTGTCCAAAAATGGCGATTGTTGGATGTATAGATTAAGAGTTATGAATTTTATGAGAAATAACTATTTTTAAAAGTAATCGCTTATAACTCCTTGTGGTTAACTCCAAAATTGATGAAATTTTTATTGGGAGTACATCTATATGATATCATTATACCGAAATATTGGTATGAATTTTATTGTGGGATTTCTACCTTTTTGAGTCGGGTTTACTATTCATGAGTTACTATTCACGAGTTACTATTCATGAGTTACTATTCATGAGTTACTATTCACGAGTTACTATTCATGAGTTACTATTCACGAGTTACTATTCATGACAAAATTGATTTCTTTTTCTAACCAAATTATAGTTGATTTATGAATATTACTCTGGAGATTAAAATTATATATTGATTATATTGATTTTATTATCATATATAACATTTTTATAACCCTGATGTTGAAATTCTCTTTCACTGGAGTGTAAAGATGGGTAGATTATTGGTATGATCATGACTAGGGTTCTCTTTGGCCAGTAGTGAAAAGTTGAATTGTGACTGGTATGATCATGACCATTGAATTTATAATTGAATATCTTTAACTTAAGTGCAAAGGTGAATTGATCAACATATATGGTTATAATTATGGTTTATATAAATTCTGAAATGATTATGTATTTCTTTGAGATATGAATATCTTTGGCCTGTAGTGCAAAGATGAATTGTTGATGAATATCTTTGGCCTGTAGTGCAAAGATGACTTGTTGATGAATATCTTTGGCCTGTAGTGCAAAGATGACTTATTGATGTATATCTTTGGCCGTAGTGCAAAGATGAATTTATTAGTATGATTATTAACATGAACTGTGATTTGGTATAACCATGATCTTTGATGTTTCAGGTGATAAAATTATCCTTGTCCTGGATGAGAAAAGGAATTTAGAACAACAATTACGATTATGAGTTATATATGTGATTGTGGACAGGAATTGTTGATTGATGTTATAGGGATAAAACATTGTTGATGGACTTTTAACATGGAGAAGATAATAGACTTTATAGTCTATTTGACTCTTCTAATGGATTGCTCGTTCCGCTGCAACTATGGTTGAAATTTTTTATCATATACCATATGTTCTAAATCTCTGATTTATTACTGTTGAAGGCTATTGATAATTTAATTATCTTTAGTCATGACATTCTTTACTGAGCTAGTTGTGCTCACCCTTTTGCTTCACAATTCCTTTCAGGTAATACAAGTGTAGCTGGGTCGCGCGGGGGGAATAACAAGGGAATAGAACGGTGGTCTATAGATGTTGAGGGTGAGGTGAATTTAACTTGGAAGGGTGTTTTGTCACTGTCATACAAGATGTCTAATGACCTACCACCTCGTGTCATCATAAGACATGGATGTGCTCATCCACTTGCTGAATATATCTACCAGCACTATCTATATGATCTTGGAGTCTATTTGAAACATAACTCTCAATTAGAGACAGTGGAGATAATGATATGTCAGGAGAAGACTTGTCATTGGGAAGAATATGATAGTAATCTTCTTGTTTTTCTTTGGGGTCTATTGGGTCAACCAAGGATAATTCTGTGGCCATATGATATCTATTATAACCTAGAAGCATGGCCTCCCATGTACGAAGGTTTCCTTGAGCACTTCCCAAAGATTCTAATTTCTAAAACAGTTTTCGACTATACCTTTATGTAAGGTGTCAGTATGAGGTAATGTCCACGGTTGGGACATGAGTCACAGTTGATATATATTTGTATACAAACTCACAGCATATGTGTTGTTGTATTTTGCACGACAATTGTTGTAATAAAGTTGTAGTTGTTTTCTGTACCATGTATTTGGCGACTCAGAATGGGTTGGATGGAATGGACATATTTTGGGGTTGTTACATAATATCATTTTTAAATAATTACCATTAATATTTAAATATTAATGTATTATTTATCAAAATATTAAAAGTCAATTATTATAACTTAGAATATTTTAAAACCATTTATATCCTTTTTAAATGATTTTTAAATCAATAAAATCATTTTTAAATCATTTATTTAATTTAATTATTAAATATAATATCATTAATATAAAATTATTAATGAAAGTTACCTTAAAATATTAAAAGTTATATTTTATAACTTAAAATATTTTTATACTCTTTATTTTCCTTTAAAATGATTTTTATAATATTAAAATCATTTTTAAATTAATTTATTTAATATATTTATTAAATAAATCTAATATCATTAATATTAAATAATTAATTAATTTTGACTTAAAATATTAAAAGTTATGTTTATAACTTAAAATATTTTTAAATACTTTATTATTATTTAAAATGATTTTTAATATAACTAAATTATTTTTAATAAATTTATTTAATACATTTATTAATTAAATTAAATACCAATAATATTCAAATAAATATTAATTTTAATGAAAAATATGTCAAATTATTAAAAGTTATTTTTTATAACTTAAAATAATTTTTAAAACTATTTTTGTAATTTTTAGAAATTATTTTCTATTTTTAATGAATTTTTAGAAATTAATATAATTAATAATAATAAAATTGTCGCAAAAGTTTTTGGCGATAAAATATGTCTCCTTAGGTGTTCTTGAGGCTCAAGAACATTCAAAGGCAGTGTTATGGTGCCTACTTTGACCAATCGTAACTCACTGATCATGTTATTTTTGGGTAAGGTATTGAAATTATCATGTAGCATTGATGTAATACTACATGAATCATCAACTAATAGGGTCAAATTATAACATACAAACAATATATAATGGCTCAAAGTGGCTGTCAGACCTTTCTAGGGTTTTCTGGGTTACCAAATACCCATGCAGTGCTTGATAGTTACTTTGTGCCTTAATTTAATCGAGTTCTGTTTAATGTTATGGTGTTCTAACGGTTCAATCTTGAACTCTACATTTCAGGGTACAAATATCATACATCAGGTCAACCTAACTACATCATAATCACAAGCTAGCATCCGATCAAACCTTGTCAGAAGTGTTGTTCTTATGTTTTCTAGGTTACCCAGAAAACTGCTTTCGTGTTCGTCCAGGCTAGTTTGACCATCAATTACTTTAAATCTGTATGTTATTTAGGTGACCTATAGGCCTTAATCTGAAGTCCATATACCATACTACAACATTGTTACAACAACAAAATAAAATAAATAAACACAAGAAAGATCTGGGCCCATTAACTTGCTGCCAGAGCTTTTTGGGCAAGTTCTGGGTTACCCAAAAAACAAAAAGTCATGGTCGGTCAACGTAGTTTGACCTTCCATAACTTGAAATCTACACATGATCTGACCCTGATTCCAGTTCTAGATCAAAGTTCTCATAGCATACTACAAATACAAACATTTCAAACAAAAAAATAACTAATGATCACTGATCTATGAGGTGTGACTTTTGGTTGTCAGAAATATTTTTCCAATTTATTAGATTTTTTTGAAAACTTCTATTTTGTGCATCTAGATGTTATAGATCCACTAAATATCAACCTAGATAATTGATTAATACTACATACAACGTATTAAAACACAAAAACTTAACATCTAACATAGCATTAAGGATTAGATTCTTTGTTAAGGTTATACCTCACTGTGAACAAGTTCTTGATTCTATGCTTATAATTTGTTAGTGGAGGTAGTGGGGACTTGATAATGAACTGATTTACTAAAGAAATTCGCGGGTCTAGGGTTGAGAAAGTTTGGCTTTGTAACGCCCCAGAAAATCGAACCTTTTGTAAATACTTTAATAATTAATAAAATAATATTATTTATTATTATTGCGTGTTGATAAGATGAATGTCGTTCTATAACCTAGAAACGTCGGAACATCGTAGTATGTTAACTACGTAAGAGAATTAAAGTGTTTGAATTTCAAAGACGAAAATAAAAGCTTTCCGAGAAATTTTACGAAAAACACTATTCATCGATTTCTGCTCGGGAATTATTTTTAAATTTCCGAGAAATACGTAACGTTATAATATCAAGGGGAGATGGATTATGTAATAATAATAATAATAATCTAAGTATGGAAAACACAATTTTTTGCATGCGGACTTAATTAGTGAACGTTAGGAATATTAAGCGTTAAGAAGAGAAAGTATTAATCGTATGATGAGTAGGCATTATGTGAGGTATTGAATGCAAGTATAATACGACGTATTATACGATTAAGTATGGAGAATGGAATAACATATGTTACAAATAAATATATGAGTGAGAATACGAGAATCATATGTATAGTATATATGTCAAGGTTTTTAATTGAATGGAATGGACTTGTAGGATTATTAGCAAATTGGTAGAGTCCAATGAAATTTAAGATGCAAGCCCAAAATAATGTAATGCAAGCCCAACAAGGAATAAGCTTGATTAATTAAGCAAGCCCAAATGTAATAGTCAAATCGATTAGCCATGATCCATGGAGCAACCCATGGGTGAATTGATGCGCAAGAACTTTATGTGATGATCAAGTGTTGTGTTGAGCAAGAAAAATGAGTGGCTAGCAAGTTTACTTAGTTGTAAAGTAGGGAATAATAAGGAGGTTAATAAGGAGGTTAGTTGAGGAGGTGGGAGGTTATAATGACCACAATACCCTCACTTTGCCAAGCCTATAAATAGAGAGCTCACAAATTCATTTGTTGCTTGATCAAATTCCTCCAAACTTCTATCAAGTTAAGTGCTTAAGTGTTAGAGAGAATAAGTCAAACAACCTTTGTTAGATTTGCAAAGAAGAGAAGTACTAGTCTTCAAGGGTAAGACTCTAGTCTAATTCATCTTTAATTGGAGATACCATTGTTTCTAGTACAGAAGTTCCTATAAAAATGGGAGAACTCAATTCAAGGGGCCTCTAGAAAAGAAGAAAGCAGCACTTTAGTGATTCCAAGTTCTTCGGAGCTAGAATAAAGGGTAGGTTGAATCTAAAAAGTACTCTGTCGGGGTAACTATGTTAAGTTAAGCTGTTACAGAATCAGCAGCTATTGAACCCCGGAAGAAGGACTACTAACATGGCTGGCTACATACAAGTATAGCCAAATCAAGATGAGACGGGACGGACGGTCAGAGGCCGCAGCGGGACTACCATAGGAAAGCCCGCCCCCGCTTAAGAACATATAAGAAGTGATTAATGAATGAACTTAAGTCGAATAAGTTGTGAATAAGCAACTTGAACCTAAATAAGTTGATAGCTTATGAAGAACTTGTCATATGATTTTCATCTGATGTTAGTATGTTCAATATGATGTGAGAACATTGAGTAAAGGACTTAAGTCCATAATAAATCATAAGAAATGGAATTCGTAGTTTATAAGTTGATTAAGTCATTAACTTATGGGAATAAGTCAAAAACTTACTTTGATAATAAGTTGGTGTAATAAGTAACTTAAAATGTTGGTATGGTGATTAAAATCTATTTAGAATGATAATCAAATCATTAGTAATGAGGTTTTGCCGGAATTTACACGATTGGACGATAATCGTCAAATTCGTGAAATTCTCGGAATGAAAGTCGTATTTTGTGTTTGAACTCGGAAACTTTGGTTTTCGGTGGAGATAATGACCGGCTTCCGACTTAGAACGAAGAAACAAGCATTGAACGTTCACGAACGTTTATCGTTTTCGTTAAAAATGAACTAATAGGTGAAATTTTAGTAAACAAAGTCAAATAGATAAAATTCGTGCATGAACGCATAGAGTATGAAATTTTTGAACCTTATGCTCTTGAACGAGCCAATTCGGACTTATAACAAAGAAGTTATGCATACGGGAGTTTCACAAAAATTTTAAAAGCTGTAAATTTTCTGAGGCACAGAGTTGGCGCCGCGACGCCAACCCAAGGCCAAAAGATGGCGCCGCAGCGCCGGAATAGTGTCTGAACCTACTGAACTTTCGTGCCACAGTGCGACATGAAGAGCAAGGACTTGCGCCGCAGCGCCGAGTCCGGGATGTACCCACTGCAAAGTGGTGCCGCAGCGTGGCTTAGAGAGGAAAGGGTGGCGCCGCAGCGCCAACCCTAGGGTTTGGACAGTGAAGAAGGTTTACAGGTATAGAATGAATGGTAACTCATCGGTAATGAATTAAAGAACTTAATAAGGTATTGTAAGGTATTGTTTAACCTTAATTATGTTGTCTAAAGGTTGAAGATAATAGTCAAAAATAAACATAATGACAATGTAAGAACAACATAATAGAAAGCCGGAACAAATAGTAACAAATCTAAGTCATGATTAGATTGAGATGAAGGGTAAGATATAGTAGTATACATACTTGATTATATATGACCTAATGTGGTATGTTATATGATCATATAATGTAGAGACATAGAGAATTAAAGTGTACGTGTTATAAACAGTAAGCAGACGCTAAAGGCAAGTATTTTAACCCTTGTTCCAGTTCAGTCTGGACAAGCTTTGAAATTCATGTATTCTCTCACATGAAGTCTTGTATGATGAAGTCAAAGCTAATTCTTTCGGCTAGACTTATATTATGATTCTATCAAGCATGATTAATGTTTACCGAGTTATATTAGTGTGGTTTTCAAAAGAAGACTGATTATGCTAAAATGTTTTTGTCGTTTAACGACAGGCACGTGAGGTTGCCACAACTTAAACGTATACACATTTAAGGAATATAGTATTGATCAACATAAAGTACTATAGGCTAATCACCTAGACGTGCTCTTAAGTAATGCCGGACTTATGGACTTAGTGCTGAGATGTCCTTTTCAAAAGAACTTATGAAATGCTAAAGGTCTTGGACCAGAATTGATTTTTTACTGAATAGCGTTGTTGTAAAACTGTTTTGAATGAAAAGAAGTTCTATTTTGAATTATCAATAGTACTTCGTAACTATTGTTCATTAATTGAAGATATACGAGTTCTATGTTTCAAGCATGTTGTTTATTAGAATTGTAATACTTGCTGAGCTAGTCATGCTCACTCTTGCTTGAACCATATGAACACAGCTAAGATTGAACGAACCGAAGGCTCCGACAAGGATAAGGGCAAGGCAAAGACGAACCCTTAGATTACTTATGTAATAGTATACGTGAATATTTGTAATATATTGAATATTATGACAAGAATAAATAAATGGGTTATAAAGAACCTTGGGAAATGTAATATTATTTTTAATATATATAAGACATATTCGTTCTACTGAGACTTTTCAATTGAATGTGTGTGTGAATGGTAGTACCGTGTAGCACCATCTGTCGAGTTGGAAGATACCCGGATTTGGGGGCGTTACATGTTGAGTGAATGAGCAAAAATGTGCAGTATTCTCTCTCTTAATCTATTTATAATATGAATGCAATGTATGTAGCTTATGTTGCTGTCAAGAAATGGCTGATTTGCTGAGATATATGTCACATAGAAAGTCAAGAGTAGTTCAACCACTAAAGTGTTGGCAAAACTTGTAAGTTAGCTAAAAATAATGCAAGAAGGGCAACTTGGCCTTTTGCATTGTAATTTTAATGACTAAATTGTAATCTTGGCTAACCCTTAGGGTTTGAACCTTAGGGTTTAACCATAAGGTTATACTATTTGATTTTTTAAGGATTTGTTATTAGGGTTTAAAATATAAAAATTTAGTTTCTAAAAATGAAAATTAGGGTTTCTTAAATAGATTAGGTTTTCTAATAACTTAGACTTGAAAATTAGGTTTAGGTGTACTAATTAACATTAAGCTTTATAATTTAGCGATTAGAGTTTATAACATAGTAATTAGGGTTTCTAATAATTATGATTTTTAATTACTAATTAGGGTTTTCCATAATTAGCATTAAAACCTACAATACATATTATTTATCACATAATACAACAACTTAACAAATTTTAAAGTCTTATTTGACTTCTGAATTAGGGTTTATCAAAGTAATGTTAGGATTTTCTACTGTTATACCATAATTGACCAACCATGATCAATATAGACATACAGTACATATTTATAGCACTGAAATATAATTAATATTATATTATTATTCTCATTCCTTGTTTAAAATGCAGAATTAGGGTTTTGAATCCATATCTGACTTAACTTTTATTTATACCATTATTAATTAAGTTAAAATAATTAACTTAACTAATCTGAATAAATTCATATAATAAAATCATTATTATAATAATTCTAATAATAATTTCATATATTATTTAAATAATATAATAATCATATTTTAATATAAAATAAATAATAAAAATATTTTTACTACCAAATTAATTTATTATAAGAATATAATTTTATAATGATCAATAATTCAAAAAAATATTTACAATTATTCATGTAATAAAAAATTTTATTTATCACATATATACATATACTTTACCTTGCACATAATCCCAACATTATTTTAATAATAATAATAAAAATTATACGCAAAATTTCTTATTTAATTATATCAAAAATATTGGGTTATTACAATAAGTAGTGTTAAGGATGCTCATATAAGAGATTCAGATTAAGAACTTGCATAAGTGTAAACAAGATAATAGTGGAAAGAAAACATTGTTAAATAATAAAGTAGCAAAGGTTAGGGAACTTGCTCGTTTAAATAATAGATTCAAGAAACTTGTGTAGTAATAATAGGTTAAGAATAAAAGACTTGCATAATGTAAAAGTAGGGTTAGTTTCGATGTCGAGATTTTTATTTTTCCCTTTTTGTTATTGTCTTTTGGTGTTCTTATTTTAGGTGAGATTTATTTGAAAAAACAAGTTTGAAAAGGTTCGACATTTATATTTCGATGATTTGATTGTGAGAGTCGCCAGTTGGTATTTTTAAATGGTCGCACCAACTCAACCGATAAAAGGGTTTGCACGAAGACCTAGTAATTTGGCAACTAGTCTGAGAAACTAAAATTTGTTAGGGTCCGGGGGCTTGATTAAGCATAGGAAAGGTATTAGGCACCCCCCGACTTTTGTGATAACACGGTTACCACTACTTTTCAATAAACTTTTATTTGTGTATGTGTGTGTGAGAGAGTTAAGTCTATGTGCAGTTATTTAGAAGTAGTGCTATGCCTCATTTTCACCTATATACAAACGATTTGACTTTTGTATAAAAGTTTAATTTTAACAAGATATAGCAGTGATGTTTTGTAAAACAGGTTTTTCAAACCCTTATGCTAAATAGTAGTTAAGGCTTTTGATACATCCATTTTATTATGTGTTTGGCATGATTGCTTTTATTTTCGAGATGCGAAGCATCTTCGAGAAAATAAGATAAATAGTAATGCCAAACTCCTTGTGGGCATGAGAGCCATCTCAGGATATTCAGACACCGTAGATAATTTACAAGCTAGTTACAGATGCAAAATGTCCATTAGGGGAACCGAGTCTAGATTCAAAAGCTGAATATGTGATCACATGATTCCTAGGTTCACATGAAAAAGAAATATGTACAAAAGCTAGAAAATGAACTAGATTTGAGTAAATCTAAACCATTTCAACTTCAATGATTCCAGTTTAGTCACTATGAATCGGTTATAGTTATAAGTAGGCAGATTGAGGTAAATCTAGTCCGTAGGCTGAATGATTAAATATCTACATTATGAAAGCGATTAAAGCAAATATTTATATAAAAGCGGTAAATATATATAATTATATATATAAGCGGTAAATGGACATGAAGTAAACTCTATGCCTGACTGAAATATAAATATATATACACACACACACACACACACACACA
Organism: Panax japonicus; assembly: GCA_020205505.1. Taxonomy (NCBI): domain Eukaryota; kingdom Viridiplantae; phylum Streptophyta; class Magnoliopsida; order Apiales; family Araliaceae; genus Panax; species Panax japonicus. The sequence goes on from CM035114.1 coordinate 36,902,991, forward strand.
CACTTATATATAATGATGAATTCGAACTCTCTCTATATATATATATATATAAAAGTAGTAGAAAGCTTAAAAATCTCAAAAATTTTATAGTGGGCTGCCAAGAAGACTTTAGATAGCTTTTGACGCCTGAAAACCCAATTTCCATCGGTTAAATTTTAGTATATAGCAAAACACGAGCTCACAAGTGTTTAGAAAGAAGAATCACTAAATTTGGAGCACTCTAGCAGTGTTTACAAGTTGAAATAGATAAAGTTTTCTCTCATGTTTCCTTTTTTTTTTCTTCAAATGAGCTGCCAAGAGCTCTTATTTTTAGATCAAGGAGCCGCGGGTCAACCTACGACAACCGTGTGTCTACCTACGACTGCTTGGGTTACTTCGGGCTCTGTAGGTCTTGTCATCTCAAAGTACATGAACTTGGCCTACGCGTTGTCCACTCGAACCTTCATAACTTTTAATCTTGGCTTTCGATAAAAGTGATGTACATTTTAAAAAAGTTGTTATCAAGAGCTACACAATTACATGGGATTAGAGGTTGTACGAAGCCGGGAAGATGGGTCCATGACCAGATCTCCAAGTCTTCAAATTTTATCCGGGGTGCGGTCTTGTGTAGTTGTTACTCAGGATTTGAGCTATAGTTCTTGTGGGACACCTTGATATGCAATGTGTATTAAAATGTGTTGAGACGACGTGAATGTGGTATTGAGGTGGAAAAATAATGATTTTGCCCCTCACCAGGGTTATCTTCAGCTTTGCCCAGACATAGCAATCGTGGCTCAGGGTAATCTCCAAGATTTGGCTACTGTGAATGCTGAATGTCTTTAGGGTTATCTCTGAGTTATGCTTGACCTCTCGGGGTTATCTCTGGGTTTGGAACTGAGTGTCCTAGGTTTGTCTCCGGGGTTGAAATTGACTTTTTTGGGGTTATCTCTGGAACTAGAGTTGCATCCCTTGGTGTTATCTCTGAGATTGGAACTGAATCTCCCGAGGTTGTCTCCGGGGTTGAACTGAGTCTCTCAGGGTTATCTCCAAGATTAAAAACTGGACCTCCCGGGGTTGTCTCCAGGGTTGAATTGACATGACTTGCAGGGTTATCTCTAGAAGATGATTTTGTCCTCCTACAGGGTTAGTTACAAGAATGCAAAATTTCGAGTGTATATAGTTGTCCCTCTTTATCATATTCATGAATGTAATGGCATGGATAGGATAAAGATCACTAGACACTTAAAATGTGGCAATATAAGCATGATGTAAATGCAATGCAGTATGATGCAATGTAATGTAGTTGTTTGTTGGAATGGTTTCTAACGAGATATTAGAAATGTATGCTCTGCCGGCTCTTTTGGGGAATGGTGTTGTTAATGATGACCCTGTTGAACTGCTTGGATGTCTACTAGATCGGTACTTTCCAAAGCTCACAGGAATCTCCTGATGCCACGCTTGGGTTATCGCCGGTAATTTGAACTATCCATCAGTGTTATTTGAGCCTAATTTGCCAACAATATCATTGGAATGGAGGTTTCTCCATGATTGAGACCACATGATGTTGACATAGGGGTTATCACCAAAGTCCTTAATACTTTGTGCAGGATTTCCATCGAAGATGCTTTTCTCATATGCGAGAGACACTTGGGGAATTATGTTTTGATTTCTGAGGATTTGTATAACAGATTCCATCATCGGTCCTCATCAATGAGGATGTTTTTCCATGGTTTGCATCGTCTGGTCTTTCTAACGCTTCATTGGAGTTATTGCCAACAGTTTATACTGTTAGGGCTGTCTGACCCTCGTTGAAATGTCCTTCAACGGCTAACATCATCGGACCACCTCTGATGCTTCGTTGGAGTTACCTCCAATGGCTGTTGATGCCAGGGTTGCCTGACTTTCATTGAAATGTTCTTTAACGGCTAATCTCATCAAACCATCTCTGATGCTTAATTTGCTAGAGTTACTGCCAATGGTTGGTGATGTCAGGGATGTCTGACCTTCATTGTAATGTTCTTCAACGGGTAATCATCGGACCATCTCTGATGCTTCGCTTGACTTGAAACCAACGGCTAGTGATGTCAGGGCTACCTGACCTTCATTAAAATTTCCATTAGGGGAACCGAGTCTAGATTCAGAAGCTGAATATGTTATCACATGATTCCTAGGTTCACATGAAAAAGAAATATGTACAAAAGCTAGAAAATGAACTAGATTTGAGTAAATTTAAACCATTCCAACTTCAATGATTCCAGTTTAGTCATTATGAACCGGTTATAGTTATAAGTAGGCAGATTGAGGTAAATCTAGCCCGTAGGCTGAAAGATTAAATATCTACATTATGAAAGTGATTAAAGCAAATATTTATATAAAAGCGGTAAATATATATAATTATATATATATAAGCGGTAAATGGACATGAAGTAAACTCTATGCCTCACTGAAATGTAAATATATATATATATATATATACACACACACACTTATATATAATGATGAATTCGAACTCTCTCTCTCTATATATATATATATAAAAGTAGTAGAAAGCTTAAAAATCTCAAAAATTTTATAGTGGGCTGCCAAGAAGACTTTAGATAGGTTTTGACGCCTGAAAACTCAATTTCCACCGGTTAAATTTTAGTATGTAGCAAAACACGAGCTCACAAGTGTTTAGAAAGAAGAATCACAAAATTTGGAGCACTCTAGCAGTGTTTACAAGCTGAAATAGATAAAGTTTTCTTTCATGTTTCCTTTTTTTTTCTTCAAATGAGCTGCCAAGAGCTCTTATTTTTAGATCAAGGAGCCGCGGGTCAACGTACGGCAACCGTGTGTCTACCTATGGCTGCTTGGGTTACTTTGGGCTCTGCAGCTCTTGTCATCTCAAAGAACATGCACTTGGGCTACGCGTTGTCCACTCGAAACTTCATAACTTTTAATCTTGGCTTTCGATAAAAGTGATGTACATTTTCAAAAAGTTGTTATCAAGAGATACACAATTATATGGGATTAGAGGTTGTGCGAAGCCGGGAAGATGGGTCCATGACCAGATCTCCAAGTCTTCAAATTCTATCCGGGGTGCTGTCTTGTGTTGTTGTTACTCAGGATCTGAGCTATAGTTCTTGCGGGACACCTTGATATACAATGTGTATTAAAATGTGTTGAGACAACGTGAATGTGGTATTGAGGTGGCAAAATAATGATTTTGCCCCTCACCGGGGTTATCTTCAGCTTTGCCTAGACATAGCAGTCGTGGCTCAGGGTAATCTTCAAGATTTGGCTACTGTGAATGCTGAATGTCTTTAGGGTTATCTTTGAGTTATGGTTGACCTCTCGGGGTTATCTCTGGGTTTGGAACTTAGTGTCCTAGGTTTGTCTCCGGGGTTGAAATTGACTTTTTTGGGGTTATCTCTGAGATTGGAACTGAATCTCCCGAAGTTGTCTCCGGGGTTGAACTGAGTCTCTCAGGGTTATCTCCAAGATTAAAAACTGGACCTCCCGGGGTTGTCTCCAGGGTTGAATTGACATGACTTGCAGGGTTATCTCTAGAAGATGATTTTGTCCTCCTACAGGGTTAGTTACAAGAATGCAAAATTTCGAGTGTCTATAGTTGCCCCTCTTTATCATATTCATGAATGTAATGGCATGGATAGGATAAAGATCACTAGACACTTAAAATGTGGCAATATAAACATGATGTAAATGCAATGCAGTATGATGCAATGTAATGTAGTTGTTTGTTGGAATGGTTTCTAACGAGATATTAGAAATGTCTGCTCTGCTGACTCTTTTGGGGAATGGTGTTGTTAATGACGACCCTGTTGAACTGCTTGGATGTCTACTAGATCGGTACTTTCCAAAGGTCACAGGAATCTCCTGATGCCACGCTGGGGTTATCGCCGGTAATTTGAACTGTCCATCAGTGTTATTTGAGCCTAATTTGCCAACAATATCATTGGAATAGAGGTTTCTCCATGATTGAGACCACATGATGTTGACATTGGGGTTATCACCAAAGTCCTTAATACTTTGTGCAAGATTTCCATCGAAGATGCTTTTCTCATATGCGAGAGACTCTTGGGGAATTATGTTTTGATTTCTGAGGATTTGTATAACAGATTCCATCATCGGTCCTCATCAATGAGGATGTTTTTCCATGGTTTGCATCGTCTGGTCTTTCTAACGATTCATTGGAGTTACTGCAAACAGTTTGTACTGTACCTGACCCTCGTTAAAATGTCCTTCAATGGCTAACATCATCAGGACCACCTCTGATGCTTCGTTGGAGTTACCTCCAATGGCTGTTTATGCCAGGGTTGCCTGACTTTCATTGAAATGTTCTTTAACGGCTAATCTCATCAAACCATCTCTGATGCTTAATTTGCTAGAGTTACTGCCAATGGTTGGTGATGTCAGGGATGTCTGACCTTCATTGAAATGTTCTTCAACGGGTAATCATCGGACCATCTCTGATGCTTCGCTTGACTTGTTACCAACGGCTAGTGATGTCAGGGCTACCTGACCTTCATTAAAATGTCCTTCAACAGCTAACGATGCATGAAATCTCTGTTGGGGATAAATTTCTGACAAGATGTATGCTTTTGATTGCAATTATAATCCAAGGTGATGGCATTAGACCTTTAAGGGGTATTGCCTAGGGTAGCTTTCAACAGCTTTGATCATCGACTTTGTGAACCCTATGTCTAGGAGAATAACAATGATTGATATGTAGACCCGTAGTTTGGTCTCTGAAAATTAGGATTTCAGGTTTTTTTGCTTAATCACGTAACATCTTTTTTCCTGATTTAACTTCTCAGCTCGTGGGACCTCCTTTACAACTCAAATTTGATTAAGCTAGAGGGGGTGGGGACCACCTAGGGTAGCCGCAGGTACACCCGTGACTACCGCGAGTACACCCACGGCCACTCGTGGGTTTATATCTCACTTCCTTTCCCTTTTTCACAAGTCATTTTCAACTTGAAGCCTCATATAGAATTTGAGAATTCTTCTTCAGATCTACTAAGTTCGGGCTGCTTTCTGTAAAATCCGTCACCATACAGTTTTTTTGCACTATCCTGGTAATGTTAATATGCTTTATTTTCCAGTTTTGACCGTTGGAAAATGAGATATCATATGAAATGCTTCAAAACATATAGTAGTGAATATGGATGCTCATATGACTTGATAAAAATTATTCAACTCAGTAAATGTTAGTATTTTACCACGCTGAACGTATTGATGTGAAAAAAATAAACTTTTTATACAGTCAATTTGGCACCTTTTTCTTCTATTTTTTAATCCCATTTGAGGACAAATGAGCAAAGGTTTTGAGGCAAAGTAATCCTGGTAATTAGTCTACCCTTATGGATTTTGACTTTGATATTATTCATGCATATAGGATGTTTATAACTTTGAGTTGGTGTGCTACTGAATTGCCATCTAGTCATGCCTACACACATATGGATAGTTTTTTTTACAAAGGAGACCTCTGGCGAAATTTTTTCATGAGTCTAAGCATTTAATGATTATGCATTTTAACTATACTATAGACGTATGTTAAAGTAATGCATGCATGCATATAGCTATGAAATGCATTTAATGAGCTCTAGGTTAGAATTTACCACACCATTTTTGAGGTGATTTGGAGACTTTTGTCGAGATATATGAATCGAGACCACCAGAGTAGCTCACATAGGACCTCTTCAGGTTTGAGGGGGAGAGTTTCAAATGTGCCTCGGGCTCGCCCATCCCGATAACCTCGTCAGTTGACACAGTCAGTGATTTGTCCTTTTTGGGTTGAGAGATCAGATTTTGAGGACAAGGAGGAGGCTGTACCCGTTGTGGATCCTGCTCCTTCAATTCCCCGCAAGGAGCTTCCAACTATAAATGTGACGATTCTTGTAATGACCGATAAAATCAAATTATTTGTAAAATAATTTTATTTGATTAAATAATGAATAAATTATATTATAATGAGTAAGCAAGATGAATATTATTCTATAACCTAAGAATGTTATAATATCGTAGTATTTGGGCTACGTGGAGGAATTAAAGTGTTTAAATATCCAAGACAAAAATAAAAGTTTTTCGAGAAATTTTTATTCATCAATATCTGCTCGGAAATTATTTTTGAATTTCCGAGAAATACGTAACGATAGAATAATAAGGAAGGATGGATTATGTAATAATAATTTAAGTATGACAAATGCAGTTTTTTGCATTAATTCGTACTAAGTTCTAGAATGTTAGGGAAAGTGAAGCGTTAATGAATAGATGATCGTATGATACACAAGTATTGTATGAGGTAATGAATACGAGTATGATGCGAAGTATTATAAAAGTATGTATAAAAGATGGTATGTTGTATATCATAAATGATTATACAAACTAGGATACGAGAAGAATACGTAGACTAGATGTTAAAAGAAATTAGCCAATTGTATTGTACTTGTAGGATTTGGGTAGGAATTATACAAGCCCAAATGAAATAATATTAAAGTCCAATAATATGAAATGCAAGCCCAAATATGAAGCTAAAGTTATTAAAACCTAAGCCCAAACCAATAACCGGATCTGTTGATCGAACCAATGTGTTACCGAATAAGGAAAACCCATGTAGGCCCCTTAGGTAAGTCATGGCTGGCCATATGTGGTGGCCAAGCAAGAGATAGGATGTGTGGTGGCCAAGTCTTGAATAGTAAGGAGGTTATAAAATCAGGTGGAATGGCCTAAAAGATTAATATGCATGCCCTAACCTTGTAAAATTTAAAAATAGAAGAGGTTGTTGGTCATTTCTTGCTTGTTTAAATTCACCAAAATCCTAGAGCTAAGCATATAGAGAGAAAAGTGAGAGTTAGTCTTTGATAATTTAAGAAGAAGGAAGAAAAACCAAGTTTAGAACTTCAAAGATTATGATCCCTAACCATTAGTCTCCATCTCTTCATCATAGTTTTGATAGAGAAGTGAGTATTGGTGGTGCATGCTTCATAAGGAGTATAAGGATGGTTAGTAATGAAAGTAATCCTTAACGAACCATGTTAAAAGTGAAAACATAAGTATAAAAGTTATGAACCAATTAAGAATTATAATGTTGTTGTTGATAGACAAGTTTAAAACCATCATTTATAGGCTTAGATAATATATGTTGTGTTAATGGAATGAATCCATTTGGAACGGTTTAAGAATCCTGAGTAACGTAGTTATGACAAAATTTACGAGATTAGACGATAATCGTCGAAATCGTTAAATTCTCAAAACAAAAATCAAAAGTTAACATTGAACTCAAAAACATTGGTTTTCAATGGAGAATAGTCTAAGTGTGCATTTTAGAGTTGCGGACTCAAAAATGGTCAAATTCTGAGTTAGAACGAAGAAACGAGCTATGAACGTTCACGAATGTTTATCGTTTTCATAATAATGGACTTAAATGGTGAATTTCATGTTAACGGATACCAAAATGTAAAATTCTTATATGAAACACATTGTTCATGTGATTTGTGAGCTAACGGCTTTTGAATGAGCCAATTTGGACTTAAAATGAACAATTAATGAGCCCGGGAAGTTCACAAAATAAGAAAACTGCCATAACTGTCTGGGGCACAGGGTCGGCACTGTAGTGCGGCCCAAGGCTTTAAAGCTGGTGTCGCAACGCCAGGCTAAGCCTAAAACTTACTAGAGATTGGCGTCACATCGTGGCTGTTTGTACTGAGCATGGCACCGCAGCGCCATAGCTGGGCAAAAGCTACTGGAGATTCGCGCCGCAGCACGACAAGTATATAGAAAGCTGGTGCAACAGTGCCGGCACTAGGAAAAAGCAAGTAAAGAAAGCTTATGAATTTAAAAAATGTAGAAGTTAATTAAAGGTGAATTATAACCTTAATAAACTTAAAGTAACATCCTTAAGGATGATAACAACCTTAAGAATTACAACTAAAGGTTGACGAAAGATTACTTGAACGTAAATGTAAAATAATGCGATAACTATAACCAATGTTAAACAAATCTAATGAATGATTAGATTAAGAAGAAGGGTAAGATACATTAGTGATCAAACATGATTGATTATGACCTAATGTGGTATGTTACATGATTATGTATTGTAGAAACTTTAAAGACTTAAAAGGAAAGTATTTTGTATATAAATGACGCTGAAGGCAAGTGTTCTAACCCTTGTCTATGTTCATTCTAGAAAAGCTTTGTGATTCATGTATCTTATGCATGAATTGATGTATGATAAATTCAAAGCCAATTACTTTGGCTAGACTTAATGTATTTATTATATTTCTTATAATCTATCGAATATTATCAATGTTGCTATCTTTTGCCAAACTATATTTTTATGGATTTCAAAGAAAGACTGAGTATAAATAAACAAACGTTTTATCATCAATCGACAGACACATGTGGTTGCCAAAACTTAAACGTAAATATGTTGAAAGAAGTAGTGTTGTACAACATAGAGTACTATAGGTTGATCACCTAGATATGCTCGTAAGATATACCGGACTTACAGACTTAGTTTCGGGTTCTCCTTTTCAAAGAAATAAGTAAATTCTCAAGGTCTTGGACTCAAAATTTATGTTCAATGAACGTCGTTTATTATGAAATGTTTTTAAGGAAAAGAAGTGCTATTTTGATTTATCAATAGTACTTCATAACTATTGCTATAGTTATAAAAGATATATGATTCGTATAATTCAAGCATGTAGTTAAATGAAATTATCATACTTGATGAGCTAGTTATTCTCACTCTTGCTTGAACCATATGAATGCATCTAAGATTGAACGACCTAAAGGATCGAATAAGGATAAAGGAAAGGCTAAGGCAGACCAATAAACTGTCTATGTAATAATATAGGATTAATGTTAAAATTATTTGATATTATGACAAGGAACAAATGTAATGGTTATAAAGAATCTAGGAAAGGGAATATTGTTTTGGAATATAAATAATACATATTCACTCTTTTGAGTTATTTCAATTGAATGTATGTGTGAGTGGTAGTACCGTGTAGCACCATATGTCGGGTTGGAAGATACTCGAATTTGAGGGCATCACAAGTTAGTATCAAAGTAATAGGTGAACTTAAGGGGGTGGAAAGAACCTTAAGTCATAACCTTAAGAAGAGTTAAAGAAGTAAAAGATGAAATTAACCCTAAAATGCATTAAATGTGATATGTGTTTTTACAATGCTAATGATGTTTAGTAATCAAACTAAATTGTTTTGTTGTAAATGTCAGGATATAATGTGATGTACAGCGATATACAAGCCGTTAATAAGGAGTCTGTGAATCAAGTAGAGATTTTACCGGCACCAGTAGTTGAGTTACCAGAAGTGGTGATGATTGAGTCAGAAGACTCGAAAAACTTGGAATTCATGTCCTTGTTTAATGGGATGTCAGAGAAAGAGGTAGAGGTGGTGTCGTTTAACACGTTAGCACCTGTAGCAGAGATGACGCTGGGGGAGTCAATGAATTCATTTTTCATGACCGTATTGGACAGAAACATCCAGTATGGGAAGGAGGAGAAAGAATTGAAGGAAAAGCTTCATGCTATATTGGAAGATAAGAACAGAATGGAGTCAATGTGGGAAGAAGAGCACGAAGAGAAGGTGTTAGCCAAGGACAAGGTCCATGAGCTACAACATGAGGTCTTTGAGCTCTGGCAGGAGCTAAAGACCAAGAAGCAAAAGATGGGTAGGATGTCCTATATACATAGGGGTTCTCATGGGGATTTTCAGCGGTAAGTGGCTGAGTATCCTATGGAGGCAGGGCAAACCTGACATACTATCTCCCGAGATGTGATAGCCGGTCTTGTCAAAGCCGACTATGAGAATGGCATAAGGCAAATGTAATCTAGTTAGTAAATAAGGAAGAGCTAGATATGTAAATATGTTGTATCTATGTAGTGACGTAAAATCCTCTTTTGTATAACAAAGGGTAGTCTTTTGTAAATCCCAATTTTTGGAAAGTAATGGCGGGAAAGTAATGTAATCAGCTAAGGCTGTGTAATGATGAACGATGTAGTATTATACTACAAGGAAGAACATATCAATATAATCCTTTTATTGAAACATGTTGTGAAATGAGTATGAGTTATTGTTTAATAATGAATAATAACTTATTAACATGAATGAAATAATAATGAAATGTTATTTTTTTTAACAGAAAAATGCCGCCAAGAAGAAGATAAAGAAATCAAGGAGCGAATGTGAATCAACCGGAAGGGGGATAGTTTAACCCGATGTAGGAGTTCGTTAATTTATTAACAGCTGCATTTAAGAAAAATAGGGTGAATGTACCCATAAATCCTGCAGTAGTATGAGCTACTACGTTGAAGGATTTTAAAAGTGTAGGTCCGCCGAAGTTCAAAGGAACAACAGACCCCATAAAAGCCCAGACTTGGGTGAAAGAAATAGAGAAGGCATTTGTTATTGCAAATGTCGAAAAGGGGCAAAAGGTTGCTTTTCTATATATATGCTGAAGGGAGAGGCCAACTTCTGGTGGGAGACAAACCAGGCTAGGGTTGAGATAGAGAAATTAATGTGGACGCGGTTCAAGGAGATTTTCTTCGAGAACTACTTTCCCACGAGTATGCAGGGGTGGATGCAGATGAGGTTTCTGGAATTGAAACAAGGGGAAATGCATGTTCTCTAATATGCTACAAAGTTCAATGAACTGGAAAGGTTTGCTACACACCAAGTGAACACAACGGTGAGGAAGTCTAGGAGATTTGACCAAGGCTTGAAACCATGGCTCTATAGCTAGATATCGGTGTTCCAAAGTACTTCCTTTGGAACCATTCTAGAGAAGGAGATAATTGTTAAGGGTGGTAATAAGGCTCTAAGGCAGTACCACAGATAGAAGAAAAACAAGAATAAGGTAGATATGGGCTAGTGACAATTGAGGGAGCCAGTGGTAGTGGAAATGACCAAAAGAGGAAAGGTTTTAACTTTTAGAATATCGGAGTAAAGCAAGGAGATCCTAAGAAGAGGATGGAGGCATGCAAGAACTGTGGGAAGACTAATTTAGGAGTCTGTCTTAAGGGAAAGTTGGTATGTTACAACTGTGGATAGGAGGGGCATATTTCACCTAACTGTCCAAGTCTAAAGAAGAACCATGGATGCTTCCTATGTGGATCAACTGATCACATAGCGAAGAACAGCCCAAAGAAGGGGACGGATGGGAATAAGTGCATTAATAGTGGTAAGTTAGCTATTAGTGGTTTAGCTCAGATGAGTAGGCCGATGGCCTGTACCTTTAACATGACGATCCAAGATGTAGTTGCAACAGGGGATGTAGTTGCAGGTATTATCCCAATCAATGATATAAATACTTATGTGTTATTTAATTCAGGTGCTAATTGTTCTTTTATAGCATGTGATTTTGCTAAACAATTAGAATTACTTCCCGAAAGATTGCCTATACCTTTGAATATCAAGGTAGCCAATGAAGAAATAATTCCTGCTGAAAACATTCATAGGGATTGTTGTGTAGAAATACGAGGTTGTAAAATATCGGTAGATTTGATACTGATAAAGTTGGGAGAATTCGATGTAATTCTCGGGATGGATTGGTTGTTTAACCATGGTGCAATAATAGATTGCAAAAAGAAATGTGTAAATATTAGAACGTCGAGACAACCTCGTGTAGTGTTTTACGGTAATAAATCGCTAAGACGTTCGTGTTGTCTTACCATGACACAAACTAGTAAATTATTGAGGAATGGATGTGTAGGTTATTTGTATCATGTTGTTGATACCCAGAAAGTGGGAGCAATGATGGAACAGATACCTATAGTCAAAGAATTTATGGATGTATTTCCAAGTGAATTATTAGGTCTTCCGCCAGATAGGGAGATCTAATTTGTAATAGATATTTTGCCAGGAATGACATCAGTTTCAAGGGCACCGTATTGTATAACACTATTAGAGATGAAGGAGTTGATGGTTCAATTACAAGAACTATTGGATAGAAAGTACATTCAACCGAGTATTTCACCGTGGGGATCACCAATACTATTTGTGAAGAAGAAAGATGGATTGTTGAGACTTTGTATTGACTACCGAGAGTCAAACAAGTTAACGATAAAGAATAAATACCCATTGTCGAGGATCGATGATCTCTTTGATCAGTTGAAAGGGGAAAAGTATTTTTCTAAGATAGATTTGCGAATGGGGTATCATCAGTTAAAGTCTAGGAATGAGAATGTACCTAAGACATCATTCAGAACTCGTTACAGCCATTACGAGTTTTTAGTGATGTCATTTGGGTTGACGAATGCACCACCTGCATTTATGGATATGATGAACAGAGTGTTCAAATAATATTTGGACAAGTTCATCGTAGTGTTTATCGATACTATTCTAGTCTATTCTAAGATGCCAGAAGATCATGCTAAACACCTAAGAATAGTGTTGGAGACACTAAGGAAGGAGAAGTTATATGAGTTATTTACTAAGTGTTAATTTTGGCTAGAAAGGGTATAGTTTTTAGGGCACGTTATTGATAAGGATGGAATTTCAGTAGATCCAGCGAAGGTAGAAGCAGTAATGAATTGGGAACAACTAAAAAACACCAACTGAGGTACAACGTTTCCTAGGGTTAGCGAAATACTATCGAAGACTCATCCATGATTTTTCTAAGATAGCTACTCTTTTGACTAATTTGACAAGGAAGACAGTGAAGTATGTGTGTATTGAGAAGTGTGAAGACAGTTTTCAAGAACTTAAGAAAAGGTTGAGTGAAGCACCTATATTGTCATTAACCGGTGATACAGGAAATTTCGTAGTTTATAGCGGTGCTTCACATAAAGGACTTCGTTGCATGACTCATGCAGCATTGCAAGGTCATTGTGTATGCATCACAGTAGTTAAAGGACTATGAGAAAGTTTACCCTACTCATGATTTGGAACTGGCCGCGATAGTATTTGCCTTAAAGATATGGAGACTGTTAGATCCCAGAGGGCACAATAGATCTAGAAGGGGGGGTTGAATAGATTCTTTTCTTTTAAAATACTTTTTTGGTTTATGATGTATTGTTCATATTAGATTATATGACAAACCTAGAATCTTTTCAAGCACAGTGGAATAAGTAAAAGATTCCCCTCCTTCATTGATATATTCATAATCATACAAACATTGTTCGTTGGGTTAGTTTAGTTGTAAGCAGTTAAAACATACATAGCAGTTATAGTAATTATAGACATAATGTAAATGACATAATGTAAAAGACACAAGGGGTTTTAAGTGGTTCAGAGACTCAAGCTCCTAATCCACTCTTCTACTTTTAACTAGCAGGATTTCCACTAAGGAAGGGCAGCACCCTGAATCTCTACGATTCCTTCAAGGCCAGCAGCCTTGGGACTTCAGTTCACTAAGAACTCTTCAAGGCCAACAGCCTTGGGACTCCTCTAGTTCCCTAGGAACTCTTCTAGCCCCAGCAGGCTTGGAACTTCGTTTAGTCCCTCTGGACAAGGACCCTTTGGCCCTGTTTTGTTTAGTCCCTCCGGACAAGGACCCTTTGGCCCTGCTTTGTTTAGTCCCTCCGGACAAGGACCCCTCAGGCCCTGGCTTCTTTGAGTTGTTGTTGTTGTTGTTGTTGGAGTTGGTACTGAGATGCTAAGATGTCTTCATGCTCTGAACATCTTCTATCTTTAGCAGCTTCGGCTTGATCATTCTTAAAGAACAGTTGAGTGTTGCATGATGCTCAGCTTCTTAGGTTGCTCAACTACTCCGGATGACCCCTTGATGAACTGCCTTGAAGATCATTCTCCTTGGTACTTGATGGCTGCACATGAGAGGCTTCTGGGATGACTGTAAGCTCTTCTGCAAGGTACCTAGAAGCTTTCTCAAGCTTGACACCAAGATGTCTTTTGTTATCTCCCTTCTTGCTACTCGATGCCTTCCCATGATGGACTTGCTAAGATGACCGTAAGCTCTTCTCTATTGTACTTAGAGTCTTCCCATGATGGACATCCAGATGGCATGATGCTCTTCTTTCTCTCGGCAGTTCAGAACACTCTTCATGTAGTAGAACTCTCACTTCTACATAGTAGAACTCACACTTCTACTTCTTGCTTGATCTGACTTTTGAGTGTTCTTGGTGGATCGTAGAGTGAGTCTCTGGACTCACTATTACTTGATTCGATCAGTCCACCTTCTCTCCAAAACTCAACTTCTCCAGCACTTTTTGATCTTGGAAGCTCTTCTTCATTTATACACCTTCCCAATCCTTCCGTTGGAAAATAGTCGTTGGAAGCGATTCAAATGTCTTCACAGATCTCAAGTTGCTTGATGTAGACTGCTTGATGTGACATGACATACTTTTTCTGACTCTGCAGTCTACTTTTTCACCTACCCTGTCAGATGTATCACTTTACTGTCCTGGGCAGGTCGAAGACTTTATTTCTTCTGATTTCTTGATCAGAGGTTGTCCTTTTGCGTCGATGCTCTCAATAAGCACTTGTCCGAATTACCCTTCAGATTGAACAGTTGCCAATGCCTCAATCTTCAGGTATCCGAGCTCTACGATTCTGATGCACGTCTTCAGGGACCTGATCGTAGTGTCTTGTTGACTGGTGGAGACAACACTACGATCTAGAAGAGTGTTGATTGGATCTTTAATGTAGAACACCTCTTCCTTGTATTGTGCAGTGCTTCAATACTTCTGTTTGCTTTGACTGTTCTCAAATACTGTTGGCCTAATTCCTTGCTCTGGTTCCCTTCTGAATATCAAGACACTTCAGATTTGTGGCGCGACCAGCTTGCTTTCTCCTGGTGATCTTCCGCTCACTTATCATCAATGAACTGACCCTGCACTTAATCACTTTAGCCTTGCTCTTCAGAAGCTGACCAGTATCTTGGTTCACCTTCCATCAGTTCTTTCTTTGTTTGACAAATACTACGATCCTGGTTGCTTCCAAGATCGTTGTCTTCTGTTTTCTTGATAGCAACTGCATTAGCTGACTTTTCCTTAGTCAACTGCTGAAGTCTTCTTTGAATCATCTTGTGGAAGACTTCATCACGAACGGCCTTTCAACTCAATCTTGATGCTGATTGGTTTGGTGCTTACTTCTTCTGCTAGCCTGCATGCTATTCGTTGAGTGCTCTCTTGTTCCCTTCTGTGGATTATATCTTTGCAGTGCCAACCAGAGGCTTCGTACCTTTGGATATTCTGGGAGTGCTCATTCGTTGAGAACTGTATCTGCTCTACGATTCTGACTTAGCATTGTGAGCATTACTGTTGGAGTTGTAGTTTTGCACTCTACGATTCAGCTTCGGCTGTGCAGACACTACGATCCCGAAGATCAGATCTTGACACTCAACAATTTTTGCACTCTACGATTCAGCTTTGACTGTGCAGACTCTACGTTCCCGAGATGCTTCGGCAGTGCAGACACTATGATCAGATCTTGACACTCTACGACTTCTGCCTTGAGCTTGTTGTCTTCATCTGATCTTGTCTGACTACGATCTCTGCATTTGTTCAGTGGACTCTACGATCGCAGAGTGTGGTCTACGATCCTTGTCTTTGACTTCGGCATCGCTAGACTCTACGACTTCTGCCTTGAGCTTGTTGTCTTCATCTGATCTTGTCCTACTACGATATCTGCATTTGTTCAGTGGACTCACGATCGCAGAGTGTAGTCTACGATCCTTATCTTTGACTTCGGCATCGCTAGACTCTACAACTCTGAGCGTAGAGTGCATTTCATACTTAGCTTCGGCAGATTGTCGTTCGGCTTATAGGCAGGCTGTCTCTACGATTCAGAACATGACTTCCTCAGTACACTACGATCCCGAGGAGGCTCTTCTCGACACACTACGATCCTTCTTCGTTTCCCCTGGAAGTCTACGAACTCTGAGATCTCACTATCTTGCATGCTCCTATTCTTCCTCGATAGCTCCCGAGTTGACTCTGACTCTCCTGGCAGACTACGACTTCTAGTGCAGTGCTCGACGATCAGACAAGCCTATCTATTACATCATAAGATCAACCTAACAAGCTTGATCTTTCTATATTTATAGTCCTTGTACATCATTTCTTTTTAAGGACTTTACAAAGCTCTTTTGCTTATATAGGATCAACCTAACATTTTTGATCAATTCATTCTAAGTCCTTGTACATATATTTCTATTATCTACCAAAGGACTTAACAGCTTTTCTTCATGCAAATATACTTGCATATTCATTCATATATATATCATAATCAAATCATATATAAATAGGAATATCATTCACATGTTTATTCCTGACAATCTTCCCCTATTTGATTATGACAAAAACAATAAGTGCATATGCATGTTGTGAATGAATCTTAGATACAGTGAGCAGCTGTATTTCTAAACAGTTAATCATGAATGTCATTTATATTAATATGGCAATTATATATTAAGACATTCTAAATCCTGGATCCAGAACATACTATCAGACTAGAGATATACCTCCTTGGCTCCATGTATGGTTCCAGGATGCTTGTTGATCAGCTACTCATCTGTTGTTGCTTCTTGCTCCCCCTCTAATGATGGCCTTCTATCTTTGCTTGATTCCCCTTCATCACCTTTCTGATCTGGCTCCCCTTCAGCTTCTGTGAACTTGGTATCATCATCTTCAGGCTCCCCCTCAGATGATGATTCTCTATCTGCTGCTGCTTTCTTCTTCTTTGACTTTTTCTCCCTTAACCCTCTGCTCTTCTTTTGCTGCCTCTTGCTCCTCTTCTTTCTTCGCCTCTCTTTCTCCCCCTTTTTGTCATCAATCATTTGAGAGAGCTGCTCCATGTTGGACATAAGCTGCTCCATCAGGTAGGAGGAGTTTGCAACTTCAAACTTTAGCTCTTGCTGTCCGAGTTCAAGTTGCACAGAGAAGGACTGTTTCAGATCGTCAATCTTTTCAGAGAGGGACTTCGATCTGCCTTGCATTGGCCTCCTGAACTTGTAGAACTTCTGGCTTCTGATCTTGGATGGCCTTCTTATAGATGTTATCTCTCTCTTGGAGTTTAAGAGATACATTAGCCAAGATAGCTTGAAGCTTGTGCTGTGTTTCTTCAGTGAGCATAGATATCTTCTTGCTTAAATCATCAGAGCTCTTCAGTAGTTCCTGCTCCAAAGCAGTTTGATCCTCTTGATTGGTAGCTTCAGTATGGGCAATGGATTGGACTCTATGATTGTCATCTTTGGACAGATTTTCAAAGGTGTGGATAATCTGAACAATTATGGAGTACCAATTGCCTGTGGAGGATGATGGAGTGTCTGTTAGCAGTGCTTGATCATAAGGAGACTTCTGAGATTGGATTTGAACATCATAAGCAGTAGAGTGATCAGACTCTACGATCAGCTTCTTGGACATGGTTCTTCTTCCTTCAGAGTCCACCCTATGATCGTAGGGGATGTAGAGATTTCCAGCATGTCGATAGATCTTGAAGTGGGGCTGGTTTGGGATCAGCTTGGTGGCAAACTTCTTCACTCTTGGAAAGTTCTGAGCCACCAGTTCCATGCTTGGAAACTGCTTATAACACCAACTGAAGTAGCTTCCATCTTTTTCAGTAATGGCCTTTAGCCATGGCATCCACTGGAAGAACCATCTCATTAGCAGATCATCAGGGTTGTAGAGAATGGTTGTGCAGTCCATTTCCATGTTGTTCCAGTTCTTGACCAAGTCAAAGGAGGTCATTCTTACTATTCTGATCTGTTCACCTCCATGGTTTATCCATCTGTCAGGAGGAGTCTCTGTTGTTCATTGGGAACTTCTACTACTATTCTCCTGATAAATCTTGCAGGTGAGAGAACAGGGTGGAGTTCTGAGTTTTTTGATTTCTGATCTTCAGAGTTGGAATCATTTCCTGCTTCTTCCTTCTCAGAACCAGAACCATTTAGATCAGCTTCAGCAGAGGGATCATCTTCATGTTGCATTTCATGTTCAAACTCTTCTTGATCATCTCCAACAAAGAATCCTTCTTGCTGAATTTCATTATCTGAACTTTCTTTATCAAGACTTTCCTTGGATACTTCTTCTTCACTGCTGGCTTCTTCTTCAGCATCTTCTCCTGGGGATACAGATTCATCATCACTTAATTCAATGATGGCATTTGATTGGCCACTGTTCCTTTTGGAGGCAAACTGGGCTTGCAGCCTGTAGCTCTTTCTTCTTTGTGGAGGTTCAACTATCGGAGTGATAGATTCTTCTTCTTCCTCAGTCTCTGACTCCACTTCTTTATCAGATAAACTTCTTTGAATATCAGTACTGGCAGGGGCAGATTCTTCTTCCATGTCCTCATCACTTTCTGAGTCATCATGAAAGCTCTCTTGGATTGAGGGGACATGTTCTTCTTCTTCTTCTTGGATAGCATTTTCTGATCCATTCTCTGGGCTGGTTGGGGCAGTTGCATTTGGGGATGCACTTTGATCAGAAATTTCTTTTTCTTCATCAGAGTTGCTTCTCTGAGTATTGGCCATGGGGCTAGAGCACCTTTCCTTATCAGCAGATGTATTAATTTGAGAAGCTAAGGCTGGTTTGTCCTCCACCTTAGCTTTCTTGCTGACTGGCCCTTGAAGCAACCTGCTGCTTCTTCTCTTTGTGGTCTCAGTAGTTTGGGCCTTTTCTTCTTTACTCTTGTTCAAGGAGGAGACTCTCCTTGGTGGGGCCTGGGCTTTCTTCACGTCACCAGCTCTTTTCACCACTTTTGATTTCTTCCTAGCTGGTGTGATTTCAGCTGCTTCAGAGTCACTGGACTCAGAGCTCTCTGCCTTTACTATCTTCCTCTTCTTTGCAGAGGCTCTACTACTGCTCCCAGCTGTCAGCTTTTTGTTCTCCTTAGAGTTCTTCTTCCAGTTTTCAAATAGTTGTGGAGACATCACCTTGTGCACATTCAGGGTTTCTCCCTCATCATCCTTGATCTTTCCCCCTAGCTTTTTCTTCAGTATGATACTTAACAGCCTTCCATGATATACCTTGGTCAGGGGCTTCTTCTCAGTCTTCTCTACCCATTTTGAGATCTGATCAATCAAGATAGATCCAAAGTCGATTTGTTTCTTCAAAACTATTGCAGACATGATTTTCAACTGCTGGTCGATCACTATGTCATGTGTAGTGTTCTTACATAGTATGCACTTTCCAACTATTTCAGCAAGGAACTCATATTGCTCAAGAAACTCCTTCTTCTTCATGTCCTTGAAACTATGGTTTCTTTGATACCCCATAATTTCCTTAGCCAATTCAGTGTTGACATTATCAAGGTTCTTTAGGCCTTGGTTAGGAAATCCTAGGCATTGGTTTAGGTCAGAAGATTTTAACTTGAGAGACTGACCTTTAACCTTGGTAGTAAGGGTTTCCGAATTTATAGAGACATTTGAGTAGAATTCTTTAACCAGGTTGCAGTAGACTCGAGTATTTGCTTCAAGGCATTCTGAAAATCCAGCCTTCTTTACAAGCTCGAGAATATCTCTGAACTTCTTTTCAGATTTCTCAAATGATTTGGTTCCAAGCTAAATACCAGTGATCACTTTCCAGTTTTCCATTTTGAGTAGTTTGAAGAATGTGGGTATTAAATATAGAAAGGTTTATGCGATATGACTGTTTGGTTGTTAAGGCTCTGGAGGTTAACTGATTTTGCTCTTGAAAAGCTTTCTAGGGTTTTGAAAATGGGAGGGAGAAAGGTTCGATATCTTTTGGTAACTGTCTACAGATTTGAACTTCGCTTTATGGCAGTCCCTTCTAACTCTGCATACTCAGTGATGTGTTAATTGTCCATTGGTTGCACGTTGCCCAGTAATGGGCTATAATTCCCCACAGCTTTTCAGTTATTAGAGGAGTGGACGTTTAATTGACGTGGCTTTGACCGTTGACCTTTTGATTCGTAGTGTAACATGTTGAGATAGTTATAGACTCTACGATTTCATTTGTTTACTCAACGATCAATTTTTGAGAGATGCTGCAGTGTATGGCTTCGTCTTTCCTCCTTACTTCGATGCAGCATAGCTCAATCATTGATGTATTTGAACTTATCTCCTCAACTTGAATGTCTTAGCAGATGTCTCATTCTTCATGGTCCTTGTGAGCTGGAGTACCCTTTGGTAGAACTACGATCGTTGAGTTGTCTTCTACGATCGCTGCAGTTGCACTACGATCGTTTAGTCCTTTTCAAACTCAACTCTACGATTGTTGACTGACTTGATTCTTCTAAGATGAACTAGATCAAGTATTCCTTCTGGGATAAGGTAGCTCAGGAAGGGCCATCCTCTTAGAGAGAGCTAAGGGTCAGGTTTGTCCCTGAGGCGCTTTCCTAGATGAAATACTATGTCAGTGGTTTGTAATGACATCTCATTAGACCATTTCTGATGGGAAGATCTTCTATCATCTTTAAGTATCTGCATTGCTGAAATAGTGGTGTCCTTCTACTCTTACTCTACGATCATGTGTTTGATCATAGGCACTTCACGATTATGGATTAGGTGGCTGAAGGTTTATCAGTAGTTCGTTTTGAGACGATCCTACTGACTATGGATCTTCATTTGGTTCATCAGCCACAAGGTTTTAGGGACTTTGTAGCTGGTACATCTCTTCCAGGTTAATGATGCAGTTATTCCTTAATAGATCACTGCTCCCCCATTGTTGATGCCGTCATCTCAGATAGATGTGATTCCTTCTTCATGTTCATTTGAGTGCTGCCCAGCACTTCTACTTCTGACTGGAATCATCATCGTTGCTTAGTCTTTCTTGTATCGTAGAGATGAGTATTTTTAGGATTGATCACTCTACGATCATTTGACAGCACTACGAACGTAGTCATCTTTGACAGTCTTTAGTTTTGAGAAGTTCTGCTTCGTAGAGAACTCATTTTGTCTCAAGCTCAAAGATCTTCTATTGTGAGCTTCCCTTGAGTATCCTTTCCATAAAGCGTATCTCATGGGCACATATAATCCTCTTTTATCTTTTGCTACATGGCATGCTCCCATATACAGATTTGCAGCCATGTGAGCTCCATTCAGGTTAGCTCAGAGGGTCTTCAAGGACAGGCTTGGACATATATGAACTTTATCACACTTTTCTCTGAATAGTCCTTAGCCTTCTGCTGGTTGAATCCTTTTGAATGAAGTCTTCTGCTTCAGCATTCCTTAGTGTGGTCAGACTGACCAAGTACCTGCAGGTTCAACTAATTTCTACTTTTGGTCCCCATTGTTGAATGGGTCCTGCTAGGTTAGTTTTCTAAACCCCTATTCCTCTTATCTGGATAATCATCATGTTTATCACCAACAGACATTCATGCATGCAACTATCTTGGGATAATACATTTTAGATGCATAACGGTGAGTGTGTGTAGGATTTGACAATTAATGACACACTCTTTATCTATGATGGTTTCATCATTTACTAAGTTATGTTCACAATGTTTAAGTGTTCACATAGTGTGAATCAACTCTGCGATTTATGAGTATCTAGTTGATTTATGGATGTGATCAGTTTCTACAAATCAACAAGATCCTCTTGTAGAACTGATCATTCTCTGTGTGTTGTTAAACACTTAGAACATAGGCTTGTACACACATACTAGCACAACTGCAATGATTACTTAACATAAGATTCATTTGGTCTGTGATACTCTTGTGATCCATTTCAGATTTTCTTCAAGATGTCATCTTCAGCCTAAAACTTGGTTAAAGAGAAAGTTTGTAGACATTTGAATTTTCCATCTTTAGACTACTTTCTCTATTCACCTTTTTAGGAAGATTATGACTTGTTGACAGAATACTGTTATAGTTCATAAGATGGTGCAACTATGATGTATACATTAATGATGGTGAGGAACCGTACCTTTTTACTGTCAGTTTCTTAACAGTCATTTACTTTAGATATACTGAGTTCAGGTATTGATGTGCATAGCTTTTACTTTTGCCCCTTTTCAGCTTAATGCTCTTGTCGGCCTTTCATCAATCAGTCGTGGTCTTGAAGATGTAGATCAAGAGAATCGTGGGATTAAGATCTTTGACATCCTTGAGTTTTCAGAGACAGCACTCGGTTGTTGGTTGGTCACTCATAAGATTGAGAGGATCTTCTATCTCCAGTTGATCAGTCATTTCTTCGTACGCGTGACCTCTTCATCTTTCAGACGGATGAATGCTTTACTCCTTGTTACTGATGTCTCTTGCTCTCTTTCTCTCGTCTGATCTTCAGACTACAAGATTGACTGCAGGCTAGGATTGGTCTTGTTGATATAGCAATCGAGGATATGAATCAATCTGAGCAGCTTCAGGTGTATACACATTTTTTACCTATACACAATTTTTCCAACGTGTGAGCTCTTCTGCATATAACAGGTTACTTACTACTAAATTTAGTTTAGAACAATGTTGGTGCCTTGGATCAGACTCAAAGCGATTAGCGTTAGAATACAGCATGAGAACGTGCTCTGATACCAATTGTTAGATCCCAGAGGGCACAATAGATCTAGAAGGGGGGGTTGAATAGATTCTTTTCTTTTAAAATACTTTTCTGGTTTATGATGTATTGTTCATATCAGATTATATGACAAACATAGAATCTTTTCAAGCACAGCGGAATAAGTAAAAGATTCCCCTCCTTCATTGATATATTCATAATCATACAAACATTGTTCGTTGGGTTAGTTTAGTTGTAAGCAGTTAAAACATACATAGCAGTTATAGCAGTTATAGACATAATGTAAATGACATAATGTAAAAGACACAAGGGGTTTTAAGTGGTTCAGAGACTCAAGCTCCTAATCCACTCTTCTGCTTTCAACTAGCAGGATTTCCACTAAGGAAGGGCAGCACCCTGAATCTCTACGATTCCTTCAAGGCCAGCAGCCTTGGGACTTCAGTTCACTAAGAACTCTTCAAAGCCAGCAGCCTTGGGACTCCTCTAGTTCCCTAGGAACTCTTCTAGCCCAGCAGGCTTGGAACTTCGTTTAGTCCCTCTAGACAAGGACCCTTGTTGTTGGAGTCGGTGCTGAGCTGCTAAGATGTCTTCATGCTCTGAACATCTTCTATCTTTAGCAGCTTCGGCTTGATCATTCTTAAAGAGCAGTTGAGTGTTGCATGATGCTCAGCTTCTTAGGTTGCTCAACTACTCCGGATGACCCCTTGATGAACTGTCTTGAAGATCATTCTCCTTGGTACTTGATAGGCTGCACATGAGAGGCTTCTAGGATGACTGTAAGCTCTTCTGCAAGGTACCTAGAAGATTTCTCAAGCTTGACACCAAGATCGCTTTTGTGATCTCCCTTCTTGCTACTCGATGCCTTCCCATGATGGACTTGCTAAGATGACCATAAGCTCTTCTCTATTGTACTTAGAGTCTTCCCATGATGGACATCCAGATGGCATGATGCTCTTCTTTCTCTCGGCAGTTCAGAACACTCTTCATGTAGTAGAACTCTCACTTCTACATAGTAGAACTCACACTTCTACTTCTTGCTTGATCTGACTTTTGAGTGTTCTTGGTGGATCGTAGAGTGAGTCTCTGGACTCACTATTACTTGATTCTATCAGTCCACCTTCTCTCCAAAACTCAACTTCTCCAGCACTTTTTGATCTTTGAAGCTCTTCTTCATTTATACACCTTCCCAATCCTTCTGTTGGAAAGTAGCCGTTGGAATCTATTCAAATGTCTTCACAGATCTCAAGTTGCTTGATGTAGACTGCTTGATGTGACATGACATACTTTTTCTGACTCTGCAGTCTACTTTTTCACCTACCCTGTTAGATGTATCACTTTACTGTCCTGGGCAGGTCAAAGACTTTATTTCTTCTGATTTCTTGATCAGAGGTTGTCCTTTTGCATCGATGCTCTCAATAAGCACTTGTCCGAATTACCCTTCGTATTGAACAGTTGCCAATGCCTCAATCTTCAGGTATCCGAGCTCTACGATTCTGATGCACGTCTTCAGGGACCTGATCGTAGTGTCTTGTTGACTGGTGGAGACAACACTACGATCTAGAAGAGAGTTGATTGGATCTTCAATGTAGAACACCTCTTCCTTGTATTGTGCAGTGCTTCAATACTTCTGTTTGCTTTGACTGTTCTCAAATACTGATGGCCTAATTCCTTGCTCTGGTTCCCTTCTGAATATCAAGACACTTCATATTTGTGGCGCGTCCAGCTTGCTTTCTCCTGGTGATCTTCCGCTCACTTATCATCAATGAACTGACCCTGCACTTAATCACTTTAGCCTTGCTCTTAAGAAGATGACCAGTATCTCGGTTCACCTTCCATCAGTTCTTTCTTTGTCTGACAAACACTACGATCCTGGTTGCTTCCAAGATCGTTGTCTTCTGTTTTCTTGATAGCAACTGCATTAGCTGACTTTTCCTTAGTCAACTGCTGAAGTTTTCTTTGAATCATCTTGTGGAAGACTTCATCACGAATGGCCTTTCAACTCAATCTTGATGCTGATTGGTTTGGTGCTTACTTCTTCTGCTAGCCTGCATGTTATTCGTTGAGTGCTCTCTTGTTCCCTTATGTGGATTACATCTTTGCAGTGCCAACCAGAGGCTTCGTACCTTTGGATATTCTGGGAGTGCTCATTCGTTGAGAACCGTATCTGCTCTACGATTCTGACTTAGCATTGTGAGCATTACTGTTGGAGTTGTAGTTCTGCACTCTACGATTCAGCTTCGGCTGTGCAGACACTACGATCCCGAAGATCAGATCTTGACACTCAACGATTTCTGCACTCTACGATTCAGCTTCGGCTGTGCAGACTCTACGTTCCCGAGATGCTTCGGTAGTGCAGACACTATGATCAGATCTTGACACTCTACGACTTCTGCCTTGAGCTTGTTGTCTTCATCTGATCTTGTCCGACTACGATCTCTGCATTTGTTCAGTGGACTCTACGATCGCAGAGTGTGGTCTACGATCCTTGTCTTTGACTTCGGCATCGCTAGACTCTACGACTTATGCCTTGAGCTTGTTGTCTTCATCTGATCTTGTCCTACTACGATCTCTGCATTTGTTCAGTGGACTCACGATCGCAGAGTGTGGTCTACGATCCTTGTCTTTTACTTCGACATCGCTAGACTCTACAACTCTGAGAGTAGAGTGCATTTCATACTTAGCTTCGGCAGATTGTCGTTCGGCTTATAGGCAGGTTGTCTCTACGATTCAGAACATGACTTCCTCAGTACACTACGATCTCGAGGAGGCTCTTCTCGACACACTACGATCCTTCTTCGTTTCCCCTAGAAGTCTACGAACTCTGAGATCTCACTATCTTGCATACTCCTATTCTGCCTCGATAGCTCCCGAGTTGACTCTGACTCTCCTGGCAGACTACGACTTCTGGTGCAGTGCTCGACGATCAGACAAGCCTATCTATTACATCATAAGATCAACCTAACAAGCTTGATCTTTCTATATTTATAGTCCTTGTACATCATTTCTTTTTAAGAACTTTACAAAGCTGTTTTGCTTATATAGGATCAACCTAACATTTTTGATCAATTCATTCTAAGTCCTTGTACATATATTTCTATTATCTATCAAAGGACTTAACAGCTTTTCTTCATGCAAACATACTTGCATATTCATTCATATATATATCATAATCAAATCATATATAAATAGGAATATCATTCACATGTTTATTCCTGACAGAGACATTATCTTTATGGAGAGAAATGTGAGATATACACGGACCATAATTGTCTAATATATATCTTCACACAAAAGGAATTAAATATAAGACAAAGGAGATGGTTGGAGTTGATAAAGGATTACGACTGCGATATCTTGTGTCACCCCAAAAAAGAAAATGTAGTGGCCGACGCCTTAAGTAGGAAGGGTCGGGAAAAGTTGTCTATGTTAATGGCTCAAACTGAGTTAATAACAAAGATAACTAGAATGGAGTTAGAGGTGAAGTTGCCGAGTGAGTTCGGACAGAGATTATTTATAATGGAGATTCGATCTACCATTATAGAAAGAGTCAAAGAGGTACAACTCAGAACTAATGAGTGTGACCAGATGAAGAAGCGACTAATCGATGAAAAAGATATAAAGTATAGTCTTGATAATGAAGGATTATTAAGATTTGAAGGAAGAATTTGGGTTCCGAATGAGATGAAATTAAAGGAGGAAATGTTATAAGAGGCTCATAGTTTGAGGTACTTGATTCATCCTAGTAGTACTAAGAGGTATCAAGACCTTCGACAGAGTTTTTGATGGTCGAACATGAAAAGAGAGATAGCAGAGTACGTGAGTAGGTGCTTAACTTGTCAGAAAGTTAAGGTTGAACATCAACGACCAAGTGGCTTGTTACAGTTATTAGAGATTCTGGAGTGGAAGTAGAAGCATATCCCGATGGATTTTATAGTGGGACTTCTGATTACACAAAAAGAGTACGATGTTATTTGGGTAATATTGGACCGATCGATGAAGTCGGCTCACTTTTTACCAATAAAAGTCAAGTATAACTTAGATCAGTTAGCTAAACTTTAAGTTAAGAAAATTATTTCCAGACATGGAGCACCAGTTTCGATAGTGTCAGATCATTCCCACGATTCACATCAAACTTTTGGAGAAGTCTACAAGAATAGTTGGGAACACAATTGAAGTTAAGTACATCGTATCATCCACAAACTGATGGACAGAACGAAAGGACAATTCAGACACTAGAAGATATGTTGAGATCTTACGTCATGGATTTCAAGGGTAGTTGGGATGATCACCTACCACTAGTAGAGTTTGCATATAACAACATTTATCATCCGAGCATAGGCATGCCGCCATACGAAGCTTTGTATGGAAAGAAGTGCAGAACAACATTGTATTGGGACGAAGTGGGAGAACGTCTAATGCTAGGACCTGAATTAGTGCATCAAATAGCGGATATAGTAAAACTTATAAGAATGCGTCTGGTCACAGCTCAAGACAGGAAGAAAAAGTTTGCAGAATTGGATCGAGTAAACCAAGAGTTTGAAGTAGGCTCATATGTATTTCTAAAGTTATCTCCCTCGAAAGAAAATATACACTTTGGAAAGAAGGTAAAGTTAAGTCCGAGATTTATAGGACCTTTTGAGGTATTAAAAAGGGTAGGAGAGGTAGCTTACATGATAACATTACTACTTCCAGACTTAGAACGAATACATAATGTATTATATGTATCTGTGTTACGTCTTTATAAACCAGATTATAAGAACGTAATAGAGTAAGAGCCTATTCATATTGAGAAGGACTTAACGTATAAAGAGATGCCAATTCAAATCATCAATAGAAAAGAGCAAGTTCTGAGGAAAAAAGTTATACCTTCAGTAAAGGTGCTATAGAAGAACCACGATGCCGAGGAAGCAACGTGGAAACATGAAGAAAAGATGAGGAAGAATTATCTTCAGTTCTTTGTTTAATATTTTAAGTGAGATTTTGGGGAAATAATCCTTATAAGGAGGGGTGAATGTAACGACCGAGAAAATTGGAATATTTGTAAAATAATTTTATTTGATTAAGTAATGAATAAAATTATATTATAATGAGTAAACAAGATGAATGTTATTCTATAACCTAATAATGTTATAATATTGTAGTATTTTGGCTACGTGGATGAATTAAAGTGCTTGAATTTCCAAGAAAAAAATAAAAGTTTTCCGAGAAATTTTTTGAAAAAAACACTATTCATCAATATCTGCTCGGGAATTATTTTTGAACTTCCGAGAAATACGTAATGATAGAATAATAAGGAAGGATGGATTATGTAATAATAATTCAAGTATGACCAACATAGTTTTTCGCCTGCGTACTAAGTTTGAGAATGTTAGGGAAAGTAAAGCGTTAATGAATAGATGATCGTATGATACGCAAGTATTGTACGAGGTAATGAATACGAATATGATACGAAGTATTATAAAAGTATGTATGAAAGATGGTATGTTGTATATCATAAATGATTATACGAACTAGGATACGAGAAGAATATATAGACTAGACGTTAAAAGCATTAAGCCAATTGTATTGTACTTGTAGGATTTGTGTTGGAATTTTACAAGCCGAAATGAAATAATGTTAAAGTCCAATGATATGAAATGCAAACCCAAATGTTAAGCTAAAGTTATTAAAACCTAAGCCCAAACCAAGAACTGGATCAGTAGATCGAACCAATGGGTTACCAGATTAGAAAAACCAATGGGGCAACCCATGTGGGCCCCATAGGTGAGTCATGGCTGGCCATGTGTGGTGGCCAAGAAAGAGATAAGATGTGTGGTGGCCAAGTCTTGAATAGTAAGGAGGTTATGAAAGGAGGTGGAATGGCCTAAAAGGCTAATATGACCTAACCTTGTAAAATCTATAAATAGAAGAGGTTGTTGGTCATTTCTTACTTGTTCAAATTCACCAACATCCTAGAGCTAAACATATAGAGAGAGAAAAGTGAGAGTTAGTCTTTGATAATTCAAGAAAAAATAAGAAAAACCAAGTTTAGAACTTCAAAGGTAATGATCCCTAACCATTAATCTCCATCTCTTCATCATAGATTTAATAGAGAAGTGAGTATTGGTGGTGCATGCTTCATAAGGAGTATAAGGATGGTTAGTAATGAAAGTAAACATTAATGAACCATGGTAAAAGTAAAAACATAAGTATAAAAGTTATGAACCAATGAAGAATTGTAATGTTGTTGTTGATGGACAAGTTTAAAACCATTATTTGTAGGCTTAGATAATATATGTTGTGTTAATGGAATGAATTCATTTGGAACGGTGTAAAAATACTAAGTACCGAAGTTTTAGGGAAATTTACGAGATTAGACAATAATTGTCGAAATCGTTAAATTTTCAAAAATGGAAGTCAAAAGTTAACATTGAACTCCAAAACATTGTTTTCGATGGAGAATATTCTAAGTTTTCATTTTAGAGTTGTGGACTTGAAAATGGTCAAATTCTAAATTAGAATGAAGAAACAAGCTATGAACGTTCACGAACGTTTATTGTTTTCATAATAACAGACTTACATGGTGAATTCCATGTTAACGGATTTATAAATGTAAAATTCTTATATGAACACATTATTCATGTGATTTGTGATCTAACGGCTTTTGAAGGAGCCAATTCGAACTTAAAATGAACAATTTATGAACCCGAGAAGTTCACAAAATAAGAAAATTATCATAACTGTCAGAGGCACAGGGTCGGCGCTACAGTGCGGCCCTAGGCTTTAAAGATGGCATTGCAGCGCCAGACCAAGCCCAAAACTTACTAGAGATTAGCGCTACATCGTAGCTTTTTGTACTGACCATGGCGTCGCAGCGCTAGAGCCGGTCAAAGCTACTGGAGATTCGCACCACAGCGTAATGAGTATATAGGAAGCTGGCGCTGCAGCGCCAACACTAGGAAAAAGCCAGTAAAGAAAGCTTATGAATGTAAACAATGTATAAGTTGATTGAAGGTGAATTATAGCCTTAATGAACTTAAAGTAACATCCTTAAGGATGATAACAACCTTAAGAATTACATCTAGAGGTTGAAAAAAGATTACTTGAACGTAAATGTAAAACAATGCAATAACCATAACCAATGTTAAACTAATCTAATGAACGATTAGATTGAGAAGAAGGGTAAGATACATTAGTAACCATACATGATTATTTATGACCTAATGTGGTATATTACATGAATATGTATTGTAGAAACCTTAAAGACTCAAAAGGAAAGTATTTAATCTGTAGAAGACGCTTAAGGCCAGTGTTCTAACCCTTGTCTATGTTCATTCTGGATAAGATTTAAAATTCATGTATCTTACGCATGAGTTGATGTATGATAAATTCAAAGCCAATTCCTTCGGCTATACTTAATGTATTTAGTAGATTTCTTATAATCTATCGAAATGTTATCAATGTTGCTATCTTTTTCCAAACTATTTTGGTATAGATTTCATAGAAAGACTGAGTATGAATAAATCAATGTTTTGTCGTCAATAGACATGCATGTGAGGTTGCCAAAACCTAAACGTAAATACGTTTAAAGAAGAAGTATTGTACAATATAGAGTAATATAGGTTAATCACCTAGACATGCTCGTAAGATATATCGAACTTATGAACTTAGTTTCGGGTTGTCCTTTTCAAAGAAAGAATGAAATGCTAAAGGTATTGGACCCAAAATTTATGTTCAATGAACGTCATTCATTATGAAATGTTTTAAAGGAAAAGATGTGCTATTTTGATTTATCGATAGTACTTCATAACTATTGCTTCAGTTATAGAAGATATACGATTCGTATGATTCAACCGTGTTGTTAAATGAAATTATCATACTTGCTGAGCTAGTTATGCTCAATCTTGCTTGAACCATATGAATGCAGCTAAGATTTAACGACCTGAAGGATTGAATAAGGATAAAGGAAAGGCTAAGGTAGACCAATGAACTGTCTATGTAATAGTATAGGATTAATGTTATAATTATTTGATATTATGACAATGAACATATGTAATGGTTATAAAGAATATGGGAAAGGGAATATTGTTTTGGAATATAAATAAGACATATTCACTCTTTAGTGTTATTTCAATTGAATGTATGTGTGAATGGTAGTACCGTTTAGCACCATCTGTCGGGTTGGAAGATACCCAAATTTGAGGGCGTCACAATTCTAGAGCTTCTGGATGATTTGAGTCGTCACCCCTCGATCTATCAACATGCGAACGAGGTAAAGGTCATATTGATTTTACTTTTCCCATTTTTGGGGTCAAGGATTTTTGATGTTGACTTGCATTTGACGTAGGTTCCCGGCTTTACACAGCCTCGAGGGAATTGGTTCAACATACATTCTCTGTACCAGACTCTTCATCCAGAGTATCGAGAGATTGTGCATGCATGGGGCTTTGAGGATTTCTTCTCCATCCTTCCACGTCGTTGTCCTTGGGGTTATCTCAGAGCTTTATCTGAGCGCTGATTTAACCTGACTCGTGAAAGTAGTATGCATACAAGCCAATCATGTATGATGATAAAATATATACTTTGTAATCAATCTTATTTATTTATTAATAAAAAAAATTAATTATTAGAGGTAATTATTATCTACATGGTGTTGTTTTAATAATATGTGATAAACCCATAGTTTTAAGCAATTCTTTTAGAATCATGATGAGATCATTCTAATGAAATCTAAATTCTTAGATAGCTTAGAACTAAACTGTTTTCAATCAATGGATTACTAAAAAGGGGATTAGTGAATCCGGATAAATTGATACATACGTTGCTTACTTATTGGATGAGAATGATTGATCTCATGATCATTTGTGTGGAGACACTAAAGCAAGTATTTACTTGCTTATTAAAGAATAAGTTCACTGAACGTGACTCGCTACGGAATACCTAATAGAGTTTTACTTGCTTGTCAATTGGAATTCTTGTAGTGATAGTAGTACAAATAATCCTTAGACTTGAGATCAACATAGTATCTTATATATAATGAATTACATTTTGACTTATTCCTTAAGACCCTTAGGGTATATCAAAGGGTATGCTTGGGTGTAATAAGTTATATATGGAGATAATGAATGATCAATATAGAATCTACCACTTTTAAAAGATTTTAGAAATTAATTTAATATAAGTACTCTCATTTATTCCTAATAGGATTAGGAGGCAAAAATAGTTAAAGGAGTTTAATTAATTATCCCTAATAAGATTATGAAGCAAAATTAATTAAAAGAGTTTAATTAAATAAATAATACCATATTTTAATTAAATAGGGTTACCTGATATCTTTGAAAGATGAGTCTTATATCAGAAATCAGATATACGTGATTCCAATAGTTGGAGAGTACGCCCCCTTTTTTATAGAGATATGAAAACTAGGGTTTGAGTCAATACACCCTTCTTCTTGAAAATTCTTCTTTCTTGGAGGATCATTTGTAGATGTCATGGACTTGGTGGATTCATGTGGAAGCTCGTATCTACAAGAGTATGATTCCATAACTTCTTGTTCTTCATTTTAATTAATAATATGCATAAAAGATAATTCGGGTAATTGGTTTGTAAAAAATTTAAAATTTTGATTTTACTTTGCTTTTGCTAATTTTGCAATTTGATTGCATCTTTGATTTTTACAAAATCTAACATTGGTATTAGAGCCAAACATTATGTGAATTATTAATTGTTTTTATTCCATATACGTATGAATATGTATTTAGAATAATTTATTGGGCATAATTTATTGTATAAAATTATTATTTTATGAAAAAAATGAAATCACTTCGCGAAATCAGAATCACAGTATCATTTTGTGAAGCTGCGTGGCCACCATCCGTATAATATATATATATATATATATATATATATAATGTTCTTACTAATTTTATAATTAAAATAAAGAGTTTATTTTAATCTCAAAATTGGATTTCATGCAATTTTAAAATTCCCATTAAATGATACTCATATATATATGAAAAGATTTTAATTTATAGGATAAATATTTTATTTATTGATACATATGGTGATATATATGATAATAAATGGGGTTAACTATGGACTATTGACCAATGTGATTGAATTTATTTTGGTTAAATGCTTGAATGAATGTGTTTTATTAAATGGGGTCTGCGTACCTCATCTTTTCTGATTTCTTCTTTACATAAATTCTATCTCTCTCCTATGTATTTCCCATTGGCAGCTGATCAAAGTTTTAATTTAAATTAAATAGTTTATGTAATAGGATTAGTTAGAATTTTTTTCGAAGAACTTGAGATCAAGGAGAAAGGAACGCTTGAAGATCCATTTGTAATGGAGCCCGTGTGACGCCCCCAAAATAGGTCCATTCCATCCAACCCATTCTAAGTCGCCAAATACATGATACAGAAATAACTACAACTTTATTAGTACATTTGTCGTGCAAAATACAACAACATATATATTGTGAGTTTAAATACAGATATTGTCATCTAGACAATATCCACATACAAATAAATCCTCATCATAATTATTGATACATTATTTTATAAAAATGGTGAGGACTACTAAACAACTCTCTCTAAAACCTTCATTCCATACCCCGACTAGTACTCGCTACATTCTCGCCTCCTGAGAAGAAAAATGGAACAAAAAGGAAAAGGGTGAGCTCAACTAGCCCAGTAAAGAATATTATGACTAAGATAATATACAACAAATTATCGTTAGTCTTCAACAGGGAAAAATCCAATAGAATACAATAGACAATCAGTTTCAAATCAACAACTGCAGCGGAAACAACAATTCATTAGAAGAGTTAAGTAGAGAATGCAAACTACTATCTTCTATATACGAATTTAAAAGTTCATCGTCGATATTTTATCCCTGTAACATCAATCAATATATACCTGGAATCAAATATTCATATTTGCACTACAGGCCAAAGATATTCATCAGTCGGTCATGTTCGTCTCAACACATGTTCATCTTTCCACTACGGGCCAAAGATATTCAATAATATCATCATTTAGGACTGAGGATGATGAAAAACATTTTAAAGAAAACGAATCTAGTGAAACAAAAGAAGAAACATTAAGGATTCGTACTTTAAACAATTCTCATTCAAAAATACTTCATAAATAACCAGAGTGAGGTAAAATTCAAGAATGATCAAAACATAGATCCAATCAAAGCTAGTATCCAGAATAGATATTTTGGACAAAAAGAAGAAATTTCATTTTTCTGTGAATAGTGTCGTATTCGTGAATAGTGCCGTATACGTGAATAGTGCCGTACACGTGAATAGTAACTCCGACATCAAAAGATAGAAATTTCACAAAAAACATCTTCACGCTTCGTGAATAGTACTCGTGAATAGTAATTTGTGAATAGTAACTCATGAATAGTAACTCGTGAATAGTAACTCATGAATAGTAACCCCGACATGAAAAAGTTTCAAATTTGATAAACAATTTCCAACCAACATTTCAGCATAATGATATTGAAGAAATATTATCATTTGAGAAGAAAATAACATCTCTTACCTCGAAAGACAGTACTTCTAGTTGAAACACCGGATATAGGCTATGACTTGAACTTGCACGGTATAGCAATACTCAAAGTATACTCAAAATACTCACAAGAATACGCTCGATAATATAGAGAGAGAAAACTTCAGTTTCTGGTGTGATTTTCAATTCTAACATAAGCACATATTTATAGGAAATTGCTTAGAACACCAAAGTAGAAAATTTAATAAATTAATAATATTTATAAAAATATTATACGTACTCTTTGAAATCTGAATTTCAGCAATTCACACATACTAACCTTCTAGAAAAAGTAAGAAAAACGTTTTTGTTAATTAAAACAATTAAAACTTCCAAAAATCAATTATTTCAGAACTTTAGAACTTCAATAATTCACAATAAATAGCCCTTTTGTCAGAAAATTTGAATCTCGCGAGTTTTTATAGGAAATTCAATTCCCTACATCTTTTCAGAAGGAAGTTTTTCCAAATTTCAAATAAAAATTGACCGAAATCCACAAATGGTTGATTTTGCAGCCTATAATCAAATTTCAGTCAAGAAATGGGGTCCACCGACACATAAAACATGCTTTAAATATTTTTGGTAACAAAAATACTCCTCCTCCACATATAATCATATATCCCACATTCATCGTAAAAATATCATCATTATTATATTATTAAAATATAATAATATATTTAAATAAATTATTTTATCAGAAAAAGATAAAATCTCAATTTTTAACAATTGTCATATTAAAAAATTTTCTCCATCTATATCCACATAAAATCAATTGTTTCCTCATCTTATGAATCAATAATTAATTATTCATAAATAATATTACAGAATCACAATATTGACAACCAGACAGTTCCTAGGAAAGAGGGGGCTTTCCAATAAAGATTTCTCCTTACTGGCGCGCAATTAGGTGACCAAACCTCTCCTTAGACAGAACTTTCTAGACATTGCCAATAATGTTTTCTAATAATATTATTCAGATAATATGAATTATTGCTTCGATAATGAAAAATACCGTGTAATGACAATTATTGAAACAACAGCAATATAAAATATCAACACAGCAATTATTAAATAAAATAAAATACTGAACAGTAATTACTGTAACCATTATTGAGTAGTGTCTTCTTACGTAAGAATCAATAATTGGTGCAATACCGTGTGCTACTGTGCAACAACGTGTATTACTGTGTTTTAACCACCGGGTATTCCAATAGTGTAAACGGTAACAACTACGCCGTTATTTTTAAACAACTTATACTTGTCGTTTTCTTCATCCCATCGCTTTTCGTTATGGGCCCACAAAAGACTGTGTCGTCGTACGAATATTCCCCGACAACAAGAATATTACACGACCAAACGAATATTCCCCGACAACAATGAATATTTTATAACCATTTGGTTATTTGAAATATTTGCGTATTTTGCCCATAACTAACAACATTAATCAAATCAACCCTTAATATTTCAAAATAATAAATAGAGAAAATTCTATTTTTATTTAAAAAAATTCGGGGTCTTACAACCTCCCCTCCTTATGAAATTTCGTCCTCGAAATAGACTTTCGTACTTGGTGTGTCGAAAAGATGAGAATACCTCGCTTTCATTTCCGTTTCCAACTCCCAGGTCATTTCCTTAATAGCATAGTTTCTCCACAAAACTTTAACTTGTGGTATAACCTCGGTACATAGGACATGTTCTTTCCTATCCAAGATCTTGACAAGTACCTCCTTGTACGTTAAGTCTTCGGCTATCTCGTCCGATTCTAACTCAATGACATGGTTCAGGTCGTCCACATATTTACGTAACATCGATACGTAAAAAATGTTATGAAAACGTGTCATACTTGGCGGTAAAACGAGTCTATAGGCCACAGTTCCTATTCGATCGAGAATTTCAAATGGATTAATAAATCGAAGGTTCGAACTTTCCTCATCTCACCGATTCTCGCTTTTGAAATAACAACTTATTGCACCTCCTTCTTCAAATTCATCAGCTCCGGTGTGTAGCTTGAACAACTTTAACTTTATCGATTAAAGTCGATTATACTCGTATATCATCACGTGGGTACCTAGAGTTTTCATCTCCATCTCTATTATTTATAAATTATACGAAATGAGTCTTTGACAATATCGTACTCATACTTGTATACGATCTTTTACTCAACATGTCAGCTACCACATTCGCTTTTCTAGGATGGCATGGTCAGAACATGTGCTGAAATGAGTCTCCTCTTGAGTTCTTCGAAGCTCTTCCCACATTCATTGCTCCATTTGAATTTTGTATCTCTACGAGTCAGCTGCGTTAATGATGTAGCGATTCGAGAATATCATTCAACAAATCTCCGATAATAACCAAATAAGCCTAGAAAGCTACGTATTTCGATTACCGACTTAGGTTGTTCTCAACTGTGACTCATATCCCAACCTTGGATAACACGTCACAATGACACCTATCAGTTTACTACTGCACAAATATGGCATCCCCTATAGAGAGTCTTGCTTCAGTACATTCCACAAAGGAAGTCACTAGATAAAGGCTCGGGTACCAAATTCTATAGTTGAATTTTTAACTCCTGAAGTTCAATAGGAGCCATTCGATATGAGATTTTAGAAATGAGTTTTGTACCGGGTTCAAAGTCGATACAAAATTTAATATCAGGCTTTGGGAGTAAGCCAAGAAATTCTTCAGGAAATACGCCAGGAAAAATCAATAACAACAAGAATATTATTCAAATATGACGTGTCTTTATTCAAATCCATAACATGGACTAAGAAAACTTGACATCCGTAATAAATGAATGACTTCATGGCTTGATATGAAAATGTTTGACTACAAAGGTTTGATTACTTGAATTTGAATAACAGGTTACTTAGGAATATGAAAACTAACAACCTTACGAAAGTAATCAATTTCGGCATGATGAATAGTTAACCTTAAAATCACATCAAACGAAAATATCTCTATAGAAATCAGGTTAACAAATAATGTGATAGTGCCAACCTGAATCAAGTAAGATTTCTAAACAACGGATGTAATGAAAGTTTCTCCTAACGGAGTCTCCATAAATAGGTCAAAGTCTAATTTCTCCGTAGTCAAGTTCAAACGTTGAGCGCAAGCAAGAGAGATAAAAGAATGGGTAGAACCGGTATCTAGTAAGGCTATAAACTTCCCAAGAATTTATAATTAACTAACCCGTGCTAACTTCGTTCGGGTTCCTCGTATTTTGATCGGTCACGATAAATGCTCTTCCAGGAACCATTGACTTTAACTTTTCTGGGACAGCCTTTTGAATCACCGTCCCCGCTGGAATTGGTTTCGCTACCGTACAATCTCGAGCGATATGTCCTTCTTTTCCACAATTATAGCATACATTGAACTGTTGTAGGTAGTTTGGGCTGATATGTCCCTCTTTCCCGCATTTGTAACATACGACCGGTGGTCTTTCTCCTCCCTTGGAACCAGTTGCTGCTGGTGCTGACGTCTTCACATGGTCGTTGTTGAATCTCCTCTTTTTAAAATCTGCTCCCAACTCGCTTCTTCTATTTTCATGGCCGTGATTACCACCAGAGTGGTTACCACCAGAGTGGTTACCACATCTTTGCCCGTATTCTTCTTTCTCCGCTGGTTATCGTTATTCTGATGACTGCTATCTTCGGTATAATCCTGGTTATGGTCCCTCGGTTGAACGTACTTGTTATCTCGCTCTAACAACTGAGCCCTGTTGACAACATCTGAATAAAGAGAAAATTTATGAGAAATGAGATACTGACGTATGCCAGGTTTCAAACCTCTCAGAAACATCCGCGTCATACGTTCCTCATTCTCCACCAAATGAGGTGCAAACCTGGATAACTCCGCAAACTTCGCCTCGTACTGGGACACCGTTATGTTATTCTGCTCTAGTCTAATAAACTCCACTTCCTTCATATGACGAATACTTTCAGGGAAGTACTTGTCATTGAACTATTTCTGAAACGTCTCCCATGACATGCTGAGTGCAGCTGGATGGGTACGCTTCACAGATTCCCACCAGTAATCTGCCTCGTTACGGAACATAAAAGTAGCGAATGGAACTTTTTGTTCCTCCATGCATCCCAAGACATCAAATATCTTGGTAATTTGTTTGACCCACGTCTCCGCCTTAATCTGATCCGGCTTTCCCCAGAATTCTGGTGGTCCCAACTCTTTGAACAGCTTGGTTGTGACCACACGTGAATTGCTATCATTTCCTACTGTATTTTGAACACGAGTCTCCCTCGTCTGATTTTGCATGAACTGAAAAAAGCTTCTAAACATCCCCTCGTTCATCATCTGCTCAATGGTGTTGTTCACAGGAGGTACATTGCCAGCCTGTTCCACGTTCTCCTCGTTGGTAAGTACAGGCATCTCCACGGTCTCATTTACTCCACTGTTAATATTCTAAGTCGACATTCTCAAATACTGACATAAAACAAGGGTTAATTAAACAAATTAACAAATCACATAATACCCCTATATTATGACCGACCAACAAAAAATCTTAGGTAGGACACACTAGCGAAGGATTTACTCATCTCTCCCCTCCTACTTCTATCCCTCGATCTCCGCCAGAGATCATATCCCTAAGCTCTGATACCAACTGTTACGCCCCCAAAATAGGTCCATTCCATCCAACCCATTCCGAGTCGCCAAATACATGGTCAAGAAATAACTACAACTTTATTAGTACATTTGTCGTGCAAAATACAACAACATATATATTGTGAGTTTAAATACAGATATTGTCATCTAGACAATATCCACATACAAATAAATCATCATCATAATTATTGATACATTACTTTATAAAAATGGTGAGGACTACTAAACAATTCTCTCTAGAACCTTCATTCTATACCCCGACTAGTACTCGCTACATTCTCGCCTCCTGAGAAGAAAAATTGAACAAAAAGGAAAAGGGTGAGCTCAACTAGCCCAGTAAAGAATATTATGACTAAGATAATATACAACAAATTATCATTAGTCTTCAACAGGGAAAAATCCAATAGAATACAATAGACAACCAGTTTTAAATCAACAACTGCAGCGGAAACAACAATTCATTAGAAGAGTTAAGTAGAGAATGCAAACTACAATCTTCTATATATGAATTTAAAAGTTCATCGTCGATATTTTATCCCAGTAACATCAATCAATATATATCTGGAATCAAATATTCATCTTTGCACTACAGGCCAAAGATATTCATCAGTCGGTCATGTTCATCTAAACACCTGTTCATCTTTGCACTACAGGCCAAAGATATTCATCAGTCGGTCATGTTCATCTCAACACATGTTCATCTTTGCACTACGGGCCAAAGATATTCAATAATATCATCATTTAGGACTGAGGATGATGAAAAACATTTTAAAGAAAACGAATCCAGTGAAACAAAAGAACAAACATTAAGGATTCGTACTTTAAACAATTCTAATTCAAAAATACTTTATAAATAACCAGAGTGGGGTAAAATTCAAGAATGATCAAAACATAGATCCAATCAAAGCTAGTATCCAGAATAGATGTTTTGGATAAAAAGAAGAGAATTTCATTTTTCGATGAATAGTGCCGTATTCGTGAATAGTGCCGTATACGTGAATAATGCCGTATACGTGAATAGTAACTCCGACACCAAAAGATAGAAATTTCACAAAAAACATCTTCACGCTTCGTGAATAGTACTTGTGAATAGTAACTCATGAATAGTAACTCGTGAATAGTAACTCATGAATAGTAACCCCGACATGAAAAGTTCCAAATTTGATAAAAAAATTCCATCCAACATTTCAGCATAATGATATTGAAGAAATAATATCATTTGAGAAGAAAATAACATCCCTTACCTCGAAAGACAGTACTTCTAGTTGAAACACCGGATATAGGCTATGACTTGAACTTGCACCGTATATCAATACTCAAAGTATACTCAAAATACTCATAAGAATACGCTCGATAATATAGAGAGAGAAAACTTCAGTTTCTGGTGTGATTTTCAATTCTAACCTAAGCATCTATTTATAGGAAATTGCTTAGAACACCAAAGCAGAAAATTTAATAAATTAATAATATTTATAAAAATATTATACGTACTGATGAGTAGGTTTTATACCTATGAATCCGATATTATTAAACTTAATTATTGTTATCTTTTATTGTTTTTAGTATCTTTTTATGTGTTTTATGTTTATTTGTTGTAGGTTGGAGCTGGAGGGACAAATTGGTCATTTCGGAGAAGAAAAAGGTCAAAAATCATGAAAATTAAAGCTGAGTGGCATTTCTGTAATTATGTGGTCCTGGTCAAGCGCCTAGGTGCTTGGAATTAGCCTATGTTGAGCGCCTAGGCGCTCTAGTGCGTAAAGATGTGCGTTTTTCTGCTGTCAAGTTGGTTTTTGAAGCCAAAGAGGAGTCTGAATGAGGGCTGAGACCAATACAAATAGGAGAGGACTCTAGAAAAGCAAGGAAAACGAATTTTGCAAGGAATCAATCAATTTTTCAAGAGATTTGCAGAGAGAACAAACAAGGAAAACACGAAGGAGAATTGCAAAGGGCTGAAGATCAAAGAGAGAGTTTAAGAGCAAATTCAGAGTTTCTTCTTCTCTTCTCTAGTTTTATCTTTTGTAACTATCTGGGATGTTTGGATTATTTATCTGGATGATGTTTTTCTTTATTATTATCATGAACTAAATTTTAATTAAGATTGCAACGGAACTTGGTATGTAGTTTAAATTGCAAGCTTCCCATTGAGTGAAAGTTGGTTTTTATTGAATTGTTTATTATATCTTATGCTTATTGATTAATTGTTTGGCCAACAATTACTGTGATAATCTATATAAAATTGGAAGATGGAGTATAGATTGAGATCTGGATATGATAACATCTGTTCATATAATCTGAATAGGGTTAATATGATTAGCGTGTAGGATATGAATATATCTATGTGTCTTTTGTATCCATTGAAAGAATTTGTGCGTAAACCCTAATTAACTTGATTCACATAGGAATATAGTGAGTTGATTAACTGGGGTGTTCCTTGTATTTCTGCATCTTAAAGATTGGATTTAGGAGGATTTGTTCTCAGTGTCTTTGGAAGAAGTGCGTGAATATTCATAAAGCATTCTTGGATAACAATTCATATTAAAATATTTATTTTAAATGGGAAGTAAATTAGTTTAGATGAAATACCAAGGGAAGTTGTAATCTTAACCTATTAAATCTGCAGTTATTCTTGTGAAATTCTGATTTTAATCATTAGTTTCGTTAAGTTCAATTTTAAATCACAAACAAAATTTTCTTAGTTTAAAATAGGATTAATTGCATTAGAGTTAGTAATTGATAAATATTAGTCTATTTCCTCGTGGGAACGATATCCTTGCTTGCTGAATATTACAATTGAACGCGTATACTTGCGTGGTAAAGTGCTATTAAAAATTTAGGCAACAAGTACTCTTTGAAATCTGAATTTCAGCAATTCACACATGCTAACCTTCTAGAAAAAGAAAGAAAAACGTTTTTGTTAATTAAAACAATTAAAACTTTCAAAAATCAATTATTTCAGAACTTCAGAACTTCAATAATTCACAATAAATAGCCCTTTTGTCAGAAAATTTGAATCTCGCGGGTTTTTATAGGAAATTCAATTCCCTGCAACTTTTCAGAAGGAAGTTTTTCCAAATTCCAAATAAAAATTGACCAAAATCCACAAATGGTCGATTTTGCAGCCTATAATCAATTTTCAGTCAAGAAATGGGGTCCACCGACACATAAAACATGCTTTAAATATTTTTGGTAACAAAAATACTTCTCCTCCACATATACTCATATATCCCACATTCATCGTAAAAATATTATCATTATTATATTATTAAAATATAATAATATATTTAAATGAATTATTTTATCAGAAAAAGATAAAATCTCAATTTTTAACAATTGTCATATTAAAAAAATTTCTCCATCTATATCCACATAAAATCAATATTTTCCTCATCATATGAATCAATAATTAATTATTCATAAATAATATTACAAAATCACAATATTGACAACCAGACAGTTCCCAGGAAAGAGGGGGCTTTCCAATAAAGATTTCTCCTTACTGGCGTGCAATTAGGTGACCAAACCTCTCCTTAGACAGAACTTTCTAGACATTGCCAATAATGTTTTCTAATAATATTATTCAGATAATATGAATTATTGCTTCGATAATGAAAAATACTGTGTAATGACAATTATTGAAACAACAGAAATATAAAATATCAACACAGCAATTATTAAATAAAATAAAATACTGAACAATAATTACT
Organism: Panax japonicus; assembly: GCA_020205505.1. Classification (NCBI taxonomy): domain Eukaryota; kingdom Viridiplantae; phylum Streptophyta; class Magnoliopsida; order Apiales; family Araliaceae; genus Panax; species Panax japonicus. The sequence goes on from CM035114.1 coordinate 36,945,230, forward strand.
ATAACCATTATTGAGTAGTGCCTTCTTACGTAAGAATCAATAATTGGTGCAATATCGTGTGCTACTGTGCAACAACGTGTATTACTGTGTTTTAACCATCGGGTATTCCAACAGTGTAAACGGTAACAACTACGCCGTTATTTTTAAACAACTTATACTTGTCGTTTTCTTCATCCCATCGCTTTCCGTTATGGGCCCACAAAAGACTGTGTCGTCGTACGAATATTCCCTGACAGCAAGAATATTCCACGACCAAATGAATATTCTTCGACAACAATGAATATTTTATAACCATTTGGTTATTTGAAATATTTGCGCATTTTACCCATAACTAACAACATTAATCAAATCAACCCTTAATATTTCAAAATAATAAATATAGAAAATTCCATTTTTATTTAAAAAAATTCGGGGTCTTACAGCCCGGGTTTAAATGTAATATTTATATTTAAATATAAATTCTTACACCTTAGGGTTTGACCTTTTGGATTACTTGGTGGCTCTAATGAACCAAACTATTATAAAGTCCATAATCAATTTGGATGGAATATAGTATTCTATATGTACATATATATATATATATATATATATATATATATATATATATATATATATATATACAGTCAAGATCTAGTCCGGGCGCCCGGATGTTAACCAAAAAACGAACTTCTGCTCTCTGCCGTGGGATATATCTAACGGCCCAGGAAAGAGAACCTTTGGGGAAAAAAAAGACGCGGGTCATATTTCGGGTCAAAAAAGGACTGGCCTCTCCTTTTCCTCTCTTTCTCCTAAATCGCGATTCTCTTTCACAGCTTCGCCGGACGAAAGAAGCTCTGGTAGCAATTGTGACAGCAATCTTGAGGATACCAGCTGAAGAATAGGCAAGACCAGATCTGGTTTCGTGGTCTCTGTCCCTCTTTTGCCCAAGAATCGCTACTCGCTTTCACAAGTCGCCGGAAATAGCACAGCGATAAACGGTTTTCGGCCGAAAATTCATAGGAGTCTCCCTGAATCTCGTGGTTTCTGTCTCCCAAGAACATTCGCGATTTAGGAATCTCCCAAGGTATTTTCTATTACTAGAATTTGAACTAAATGAATGAAATCTAGGGTTTGGCAGTAAATTTTGATTTTTGGGTTCTGTCTAAGAATTGCCTAATTGTGTAGATCTTTCAGTGATGATATATGGGTGGCCTTTCATGTGTTAAATTGAATTTGCAATTTTTGTAGTGTAATTATGATTATGAATATCATATTAATATAGTATAATTTCGAGTTTTCATAGTAAAGCTTGTGAGCTTTCTATGTAAATCTGTGAACTAACATAGTGAAAGGATTTTATATTTTTATAAAATGGTATTGGATTATTTGACAGTAAAATGTGATTTTTGGGTTCTGTATTTGTCCTTGAAGCTTAGGTTTCAATTTAATAGCAAACATGTTACTTGTTGATTCTTTCACTAGTCCTTCACAGTGATGGTCTTTTCTGGCTGCTGGACTAAATCATTCTAAGCGGTATAACTTTTGACTTCTAACGGTGATAATTTTATTTTTGATTGAAATTAGTGGATGCCTCGAAACTCCAATAATGGTTTCAGCAGATATATGTCAAATGCTAGAAATGGTGACCCAGGTCAACACTTGCTTCTACTTTGGCTTCTGTTAACCCCAAAACTCAGCGAATGGTACTCTTTTATCCTGTCTGTCCATCTTATTATAATTTATTTTTATAATTTTTTGGTTTAAGTTTACGAAGTCATCAAAATAAACGAATTTGCTGCTGTCATTTACTAGCTAGATCTTTTTTCTAGAACTAATGTACTTATTGTGTTAAAATCATAGATGTCGGGGGAGCAGTTATTTCCTCTTGTGCAGCATCTTGAGCATGAGAATGCAGGAAAAGTGACTGGTATGTTACTGGAGATGGACTAAACAGAGGTGTTCCATCTAATTGAATCCCCTGATGCCTTGAAGAAGAAAGTTGCTGATGCCCTGGATGTGCTTCGTTTAGCAACAACAACGGGTTCTAATCTTGGTGATCAGCTTGGTTCTCTTAACTTTGAGTGAATGAACTTCAGTTGGTAGATTTGTTGCATGAGGACCCAATTTTTTGTAGGGTTGGTGAGCTGTGAACGTGGCGTTTTCCTTCTTGGATTTCTTTTGCAGTGGGTTTTCTCCGAAGTTGAGATAGAAATTCTTTTAGGGTTCTAACTTAGTGTGGAAGGATTTTGAAGACCTGGAATTTACTAGGGTTATTATCTATTCGTTTTATTTTATTTTAACTAGAGGATGCGGTATTTTAATATGTTTTTGCTTTTTAAAAATTGAGACTTCTTGCTTTTATTTTTACTGCATGTCTTTTGATTTAGCCTAAACTCTATTTTAACTACAGCATGTTGTGTATCGTTGTTGGCAAGTGTTTGGTTCTTTTATACCATTTGCTATGTCAATTAATCAAATGAATCCAAAAGGAAGAAAAAAGAAGAAGAGGTTTCATTTTTTTCATTCAATGCCTTCCATCTATATTTTGTGATTGCTTTCTAGTATTGTATCCTTTCATCTTTTTATATTGCATAACAAACATGTGAAATGCTCGATGACTAAAATCAAGAAAACTTCTGCATATTTCGCCTTGTAGCATAATCTTCAAAGAAATAAGCTTAGAAAATATCCTTTCATCTGTGTATTATAGCATGAAACAACCATGTAAATTACCAAGATCAAGAAAAGATAAAAATTGGAACAGTCACTTATAATAAGCGTGATTGACACAATTTTGTTTAGTATTTCGCCTTCTAGTTCTAGCAAATTGAAGTAGTAAAGAACTGGTTTACACACATTAGCAATTCTAACTAGTGCTCTAATAGGAAGCTTCAAGTCATCATCATTATCATCTTCTGTAATGTATTCATTCCATTTTGAAGTTGCACCTTTGACTGTTGTGGCCTCTCCCTGCCATGGCGCTTTTGCTGAAAGATTGTCATTGTCATCAGACTCATCACTATCTTCTTGAGTTATGTAATCTCTCTATTTGAATGCCCCCATGTCAACTGTTTGCCTTGCGTAATCACTCTGTTTCGAATTCACCATTGGTCCTCCAGGTTTGCTTGGCTGCTTCTCTGCAAAACAAAAGTATCTCGAGTTCTCAACAGAGTCTAGATACTAATGAAGGCCTAAAAGCGTAAAACTCACATAGTAGGCTAGTACACATTCCACTGCAAAATTCTTAGGCTATTTCTAATAAAATTCAAGTTCATCAAAATTGTGGACACTTCAAAAATCATATACTATACACACATATATGCATTTGGATTAAGAATTTTGACGAGCAAAATCAAACAGTTGAACCAATAATCATGTATATGTAGGCATAACAATATTAACAAGAGAAACCAAGCAATAGAAATACTTAATCATAAATATTGAAGCCATTCATATTAAGAATTTTGAAAAGAAAAATTACTTCAATTCCATGATATATCTCAAGTGTCATTACCTAAAGATCCGAGTTCTTTATTGAAATTCCTTTCTCCAAAAACTGGTCTAAAAAGCTTTGCATTACTCTTTCTAGTATCCAAACCACCAGAAGAGGCAGAATAGTTCCTCAATTTTAATTTTGGTTTCTTGAACAATGCTTTCGGCATTTCTGTCACAATAATTGGCACTGTATGCTTAAACAAAATCCAAATCTGTCCAATGAAGTTGCATATATTTGGAATTTCTAAGTAACAATTTAATCGTATGAAATTCTATATCTCCTCAACACAACATAACTCTTTCGGACTAGGGTGTTGTTCTTTTTGCTGATCTATTGGTTGGCAACATAAAACGAACAAAAAAGGCAACAGTAAAGTTAGAAGTTGAAATTTTGTGCTAATCTTTCTTCCCCTTTAACACAGCGTCAACTTATTAGTCTAATTTGGTTTATAATTGCGGAGTGCATAACAAAAGCCTAAATTTACAAAATAGGAACAGATGCACAAATATAGATAATACATAAGAAGAAGAAAGGGGAAAGGATAAAGAGAGAACCTTTTCGTCCTGTCGGAGAGCGATCCAGACGTGGACCTTATCCATGGTTTCACAAAAATAAAGGCACCCAGAGACATTGCAAAGATGGTCCCTACTTTCACCATTTCTTCTGTCACACCAACCAGGCAACCAACCGTCCTTTACTTCTTTTTCAATCTGATGGCCTTATGTCCTTCAGATAAAACTTTTACTTCAAACCCAAACATTAAAATGGACTCTAATAAAAACCCAGCCCAGATTAGTAGTATATGGCTTTTCTAAGCGGTGCAATTTCGGTACAAAAATATTAATATGAGATTGGTCAGCCGGGTGCGATGTTTGTGGTATTCACAGAAAGATCTACACAATTTGGCAATTCTTAGACAGAACCCAAAAATCAAAATTTACTGCCAAACCCTAGATTTCATTAATAGAAAATACCTTGGGAGACACCTAAATCGCGAATGTTCTTGGGAGACAGAAATCACGAGATTTAGGGAGACTCCTATGACTTTTCGACCGAAAACCGTTTACCACTGTGCTATTTCCGATAACTTGTGAAAGCGAGTCGCGATTCTTGGGCAAAAGAGGGACAGAGACCACAAAACCAGATCTGGTCTTGCCTATTCTTCAGCTAGTATCCTCAAGATTGTTGTCACAATTGCTACCAGAGCTTCTTTCGTCTGGTGAAATTGTGAAAGAGAATCACGATTTAGGAGAAAGAGAGGAAAAAGAGAGGCCAGTCCTTTTTGACCCGAAATATGACCCGCGTCTTTTTTTTTCCCCAAAGGTCCTCTTTCCTGGGCCGTTAGATATATCCCACGGCTGAGAGCAGAAGTTCGTTTTTTGGTTAACATCTGGGCGCCCGAACTAGATCTTGACTGTATATATATATATTATGCAAACTTGCTTCGCATGTTTATTAATATGACACATATTTTATATAAATATTTGTATGCGCGCTAAATAAGATGAGACTAATAATAACAAACCCCTTAATGAAATTATATTCAGTTGTAACGTTCAAAGATATTTGGAATATTGAGCATCTCCTTCTATCATGATAAAAATAATAGAGCATTGAATATTTAATATGAGTTTGTTGTGCACACATAAGGCGAGTATTAAATATTTGAGATGTTATTTTTATTACATATGATGTTTATAAGGAATTGAACATTAACGCTTTGTTGTGCACTCATAAGGGCTGTATTTTTCTCTTCATTTATATGGAAATGCTGGGTATGACGTAACTTAAATCATCTTAGTTTGGATGTGCACACACTTGACCATTATGATTTAAGAGATAAAATATAAGGAGTTACATGATGATGTAATTGACAAGAGTTGTCTACTTATTTATTTATATATGGTTTGTTGTGCACATACAAGGCTATATACATTTGAAATGGGATCCTTATTCTCACTAGCAATTCTTTAATTAGATATTGTAGAACTATATTGATGAGGGTAATATAGTTTGAAGAAAATAGTAAGATACCAATATAAAATAAGACCTAATTTATTTTTATAAAATAAATTAATTGATGAATTTTTGCTAAAATATTATCTTTTTACATGCAGAATTTTGAAAAATGTCACATTCACTAATTTCACTGCGTAGCATACTTGATGCTAACAAACTGACCGGACAAAATTACACGGACTAATCAAGAAATATGAGAATTGTTCTCACTGCTGAAAAGATTTATTATGTCCAAAATTTGCTCGTACCTGCAAGAGTTGCAGAGACAGTCTCTAAGGAAGATACTGCTACTTTTAAATAGTTGCAAGATGATGCATATGTGGCTCAATGCATCATGCTCGCATCCATGAGTAATGAGCTCCAGCGTTAACATGAAACCATGGATGCTCCTACTATGCTGCTGCACCCGCAAGAGCTGTATGGTGACCAAAGTAGGACTATTAGATATGGAATATCTAAAGAGCTCTTCCGATCTCGGATGACCGAGGGTACTACCGTTGAGACTCGTGTCTCAAAGATGATCACTCTGATTAAACGTCTTGGACATCTTGGGTTCATCATGAATGGGAAGTTGAGTGAAGATTTAGTCTTGCAGTCACTCCCTAACACATTCTCATAATTTGTTATGAATTTTCACATGAATAAGTTGGATGTCAACTTGTCTGAGTTACTTAACATGTTGAAAACTGCTGAAGGTCACTTCTCATCCAAGAAGAACCATGTCTTATTAGTGGATGATTCTTCCAAGAAAAGGAAGAGGCCCTAGGTATCTTCTAAAAAGAAGAAATCCAAGAAGGTTAAGGGAAAGCCAAAATTGAAGGATCAAAAGAAACCTGATCCAGCTAGCAAAGGAATTTGTTTCCATTGCAATAAGTCGGGTCACTAGAAGAGGAACTTCTAGGATTATCTTGAGGAACAAAAGCAGAAGAAGCTTGGAGAAGCTTCGAATCCTAATCAAGGTTTGTTTATGATTGAAATTAATTTTTCTGAAAGTCAATCTTTCTTTTGGGTATTGGATACCGGCTGTGGTTCTCACATATGTAATAATATGCAGGAACTGGTTAGAAGTAGAAAGCTGAGAAAGGATGAGGTCGTCCTACAAGTGCGAAATAGAACAAAGGTTGCTGCATTAGCTATAGGGACTTATTGTTTAGCATTGCCTACGGCAAGTCCATTAGTTTAAATAATTATTATTATTTTCTGTCACTTATTAGAAACATTAGTTCAATATTTGTATTAGATATGGATGTTTTTTACATTATAATAAAGAACAATAGTTGTTCTATGTATAATAATAATGTTTTATATGGTGTTGGTAATTTACAAAATGGACTTTAAATTCTTGACTTGCATGAAAATATATTTCAAATTGAACAAACTAAGAAAAGGAAAAGAGATGATGTAAATTATACCTTCATGTGGTATAGTAGACTCGGTCATATTAATGAAACAAGATTATCCAAGTTGCATAAAGATGGGCTCCTAGAGCTATCAAATTATGAATCATATCCAACTTGTGAATTTTGTCTCATGAGTAAAATGACTAAATCTCCTTTCAGTGGAAAAGGAGAAAGAGTAACAGAATTATTAGCGTTGGTTCACACAGATGTATGTGGACCTGATGATCTGTGACACCCCCAAATTCAGGTACTTGTAACCCAAACTCGGTGCTTCACGATACCATTTCTTTGAGTGGAATAAATAATAATAATAATAATATAAACATTAAACTTAATTTATAATACATCGGAGTTTTCGAATCCCAGGTTCTCAACCTTTAATACATTACATTACATGATAGATAATTAAATATCATTATCTTAATAGAGTCTAGATATTACATAGGATAGCGTAGAACTTATTCTGCAACCTTTCCTTTTCCTTTTTTCTTGGTAGAGCCTTCAAGTTGATCACAGGTAACTGAAAATATTTAAAGTAAGCATGAATGAGCACTTGAGTGCCCAGCAAGTAATAGCAAGCAATAAAAGTTCGCTGAAAGAAGTAAATATTTTCTGTGAATAACACTTCTACAACTATTCAACAGTTTTGAAGTAAGCTGAAGCAACAATAAACAACATATCTATTTTATTTCAAATTTTTGAAACTACGTACTGACTATTAATGAAGAGCAGTCGAAAGACTATGAACATTATTTTTAATTTTTGAAAAGGTTAAACAGAACTTCATTTGTAAACTGTCCTAACTTACAGGCACAGAAGGTGATCAGCCTGTTATGTCCTGTATTGATAAATACTACATACCAGAATGATATTTTTATTCATCATATCCGCCTTTGGCGCATAAAAGTTTCTCATGTTCGGGATGTTCATACTTAGTCTGAAATCTGAACCAAAATAATTCGATTGGATACAACAAAGTTCTATCATGCTCAATAATATTTTTAAGTTTATGACTAACCGAATCAAATAGCTTATACAACTTGTAAGTCAATGTATATATACTGGAGACCAATAAGTATGTATCAAAATGTGATTAAATACAATGATTATCCAAGTGAGGACACTTGTATAACTAATTTTAGAAATTAACGAACAGAATAAATATCAAGATTGTACAATAATACTGCATTGATAAACAATGATCGGATAATTTAAGAACTTGTATGAATACAAATGTTTTGATAAATAATCAATAACATAGAGTTAATAATTTGGCAGAACGATAATATAATTCTGAAACTTTCTTAAACATGTTCATTGCATAAAGTAAATACAAAGGTAGGATTCTTGCATGGTCTGCTGCTTACATAACTTAATTAGTTTTATCTTTTATATCAAGACATATCATTAATAAGATCATTCGTTTGATTAGAATAACATACTATAATATATAGTACTGCTATTTACAGTCAGTACATAACTTAATCACATTGTCACATAAGTTTAGTAGCCTATTGGATCATAAACAGACACATATCAAGTCAAACTATCTAAGTCCAGATCAATTTCTAAAATATTTTGGTGTACTGACGGCTTTATCGGGTAATTATCGAGTCTAAACTTTATTTTGTAGTTCATTATTCATTTAGATAATTGAAGTATTAGTCATATTATTTTTAAATGACTTATAATAATTATTATAATTTATCACAATTTTTCAAACACCAGAATAATTATTAAATGATTTAAATATTAAATAATTCTATTATTATTAATATTTAAATAATATTAAAATATTAATGAAACCATTGCCAAAATATTAAAGTTATTTATAATAACTCAAAATACTTTTAAAGTATTAAAATTACCCTTAAATGATTTTTAAAACCTTTAAAATCATTTTTAAATAATTACCATTAATATTTAAATATTAATTCACTATTCATCAAAATATGAAAAGTTATTTATTATAACTTAAAATATTTTTAATTCATTTATATAAATTTTAAATCAATAAAACTATTTTTAAACTATTTATTTTATATAATTATTAAATAAATCAAATATCATTAATATTAAATTATTAATGAAATTTACCTTTAAATATTAAAATTTATATTTTATAACTTCAAATATTTTTAAACTCTTTATTTTCATTTAAAATAATTTTTATAATATTAAAATCATTTTTAACCTAATTTATTTAATATAATTATTAAATAAATCTAACATCATTAATATTAAATAATTAATGAAATTTGCTTTAAAATATTAAAAGATATACTTTATAAATTAAAATATTTTTAAATACCTTATTATCATTTAAAATGATTTTTAATATAATAAAATCATTTTTAATTAATTTATTTAATGCATTTATTAATTAAATTAAATATCAATAATATTCAAATAAATACTAATATTTATGAAAAATATGTTAAATTATTAAAAGTTAATTTTTATAACTTCAAATTATTTATAAAATTAATTTTGTAATTTTGAGAAATTATTTTATTTTTTAAAATGATTTTTAGAAATTAAATTAATTAAAATTAATAAGTCTGTCGCTAAAGCCTTTAGCGACAGAAAGTGTAGCCTTAAGTATTCTTAAGCACCAAGAACATTCACTGACAGTTATCAAGTTAGCTAGTTTGACCATGAATAATTTATTGTATATGATGTTTATGGGCTATCTATTGATCACAACTTGTAGTACTAGTGTAACATTACATGATACAACAATAATCATGTACATACAACATAAAACGAATGAGATCTGGGTTTGCAAAATAGCTGTCAAAGTTGTTCTTTATTTTCTGGGTTACCCAGAAATGAAGAACAATTCAACTGGCTATATTTGGGCTTCCACTACTTGTAATCCTTGCAATGATTTTCGGATTTAATTGTTACAGGCTGTAGCTAGCATGTAAGAGAATAAATCTATTACATAAAATCAACATAACAACAACAGAACAAGCAGACCTATGCTGGTCAAAGTCTGTCAGAGATCATGTTCATCAATTTTCTTGGTTACCCAGAAAACTGATTTCCTGATCGTCTGGCCATCTTTGACCAACCACTAAATCCATCCTATTTGATGTTTATGCGATCTAAAAGCATGAATCAACAGTCCATATACCAATCCACATGATAGATACAAAAACAAGAACAAAGCAACAACAACCTGCCAGATTTAGAGCCATAAACATCTTGTCAGACGGTTCTTGGCCAGAATCTAGGTTACCTAGAATGGTCAAGTCATGGCCGGTCAACGTAGTTTGGCCATCAATAACTTGAAATATAAACCAGATCTGACCCGGATTCGAGTTCCAGATCAAAGATCTCATAACATAATACAAGTACAAACCTTTAAACATACAAAAACATAAATAGAAAGAGATATATGAGGTCTGACATTTGTTGTCAGAAAACATTTTTAAATTTTTCCAAATTTTCAAAAACTTTAAATTCGAGCCTATAGATGTTATAGATCTATCAAATACTAACCCAGGTCATTGTTTAACACCACATACATCAAGTTTAAACACAAAAATCTAACATCTAACATAAGATTAAAGATCTGATTTCTTTGTTAGGATTTATACCTTACTTTGATCTATCTTGAATCTGGGCTTCTGATCTGTTATGAGTGATAGTGGGGCTTGATTTGGGAACTGATTTACTTAAGATTTTCGTAGGTGTGGAGAAAGAGAATCTAAGTTGAGTATATAATGAACAAATGGGCTATTTTGTGTACATTTCTCTCTGTTGATCCTTATATAGTATGTATGTAATGTGTATGGCTGAAGTTTATAGCTGATATATGTTACATTTAGTCACATGGCTAATCTAGAGTTGGTAAACAACTCCATATATGGAAAGATACACAAGTTATCCACTAATAATGCAAGAAGGGCAAGTTGGTCATTTGACTTGTGATATTAATGGCTAATAAGTAACTTGGCAAACCCTTAGGGTTTAACCCTAAGGTCTCACAAATTTTGATTTTTTTCTAGGATTTCTAACTGGGGCCAAAAAAAAAATTTAGTTTCCTAAATTCCTAATTAGGGTTTTGTAAACATACTCAGTTTCCTAATTACATAGAACATGAAAATTAGGCTTAATATTTACAAATTATAATTAAGATTGCTAAATTAGCGATTAGGGTTCATAATTTAGCATTTTAGAATTCCTAATTTGGCAATTATGATTTTTTTAATTAGTAATTAGGGTTTTCTAAGTAATAATCAGGGTTTCTCTAATTAAAATTAAGCTTTATAATTAAGCGATTAGGGTTCTAGTTTAGTAATTAAGGTTTCTAATTACTAATTAGGGTTATATTCTATAATACTGGTCAGTTATCACGTTACATAACGACTTAAATATTCTTAAAGTCTTATTTGACTGTTGAACTAGGGTTTATCATAGTAATACTAGGGTTTTATCATACTACACTAAAACAGTTCCACAAATTAACATTACAAACATACCATACATATTTATAGCACTAAAATATAATAATATTATATTATTATTCTCTTTCCTTATTCAAAATCCAAAATTAGGGTTTTAAATACATATCTGACTTTACATCGCATATACCATTATTAATTAAGTTAAAATAATTAACTTAATTAATCTGAAATAAATTCATATAATAAAATTATTATTATAATAATTTTAATAATCATTTCATATATCATTTAAATAATGTATAATCATATTTTCTTGAAAAATAATAATAAAAATATTTTTACTACAAAATTAATTTATTATAAGAATATAATTTATAATGATCAATAATTATTTAAAAAAATTATTTCAATTATTCATGTAATAAATAAATTTATTTATCATATATATATATATATATATATATATATATACATACATACAATTTGCCTTGTACATATCCTCACCTTTTATTTTTTTTTAAAAATTATACGCAAAATTTCTTATTTAATTATATTGAAAATATTGGGTTATTAAATGATCACTGATGATTTGGATATGTGTATTTAATGAAATACAAATTTGAATTATTTGAAAAGTTTAGAGTTCAAAAATAAAGTAGAGAAGCAAACTGGAAAGAGTATTAAGATTCTTCGATCAGATCGAGGAGGTGAAATCTTAAGCAGTGAGTTTCTCAATTGTCTCAAAGACTCCACCAGGGAAGCCACAGCTGAATGGTGTATATGAAAGGAGATATTGAACACTGTTGGACATAGTTTGTTCCATGATGAGTTTTACCGATCTCCCGGTGTCATTTTGGGGATATGCCCTAGAAGCAGCTACATATCTACAAATATAAGGTTCCCTCAAAATCCGTCCCTAAGACTCCATATGAGATGTGGACAGGGAGGAAACCAAGTCTTAAGAATATTAAGATTTGGGGATGTCCATCTTATGTGAAAAGGTTTCAGAATGATAAGCTTGGGACAAGATCTGATAAGTGTACTTTTGTGGGATATCCTTAAGAAAGTTTAGGATATTATTTCTACAATCCTACTGAACAAAAGATGATTATTTCCAAACATGCTGCTTTCTTAGAAAAGGAGTTTATCCTTGAAGGGTCTAGTGGGAGGAAAATAGATCTTAAAGAAATTCAAGAACCACAAACCACTACAGATCAAATGGACGAACCTGTCCAAGTAGAGATACCTTATGTACAACACCCTATTCGTAAATCTAGAAGAGTACGAAAGATACTTGATATATAGGTATGGATTTGTCATAGAAGATGACAATGAGGTACTCATTATAGATTATGACGATCCATTGAATTACGAACATGTTATAAGTAGTAATGACTCAGAGAAGTGGCAAGAAGCCATGAAATCCGAGATGGACTCCGTGGATGAAAACCAAGTATGGATTTTGGTTTCACCACCTGAAGGCATTAAGCCTATTGGGTGTAAATGAGTTTTTAAAAGAAAGACTGAAGCAGACGGCAAAGTAGAGACCTATAAGGCCCGACTGGTCGCAAAAGGTTTCATACAAAGACAATGAGTTGTGTAACAACCCGGAGAATTCAGATTGTTCATAAATTAAGATTTAAAGAATTAGTTATTAATAAAATGAATTTTTATTTATAATATTATGTTCTATGTGTTTATTAATCATTATAAAATCTAGGATGATTATAAAATGGGAGGATTTTGGCTACGAGCTGGACCGAACGAGTAAGAATTTTGACGGCAAAAATAAAATATTTTCGGGAATAAAAATATTTTTGAGAAAAAAAGATGAAATAGCCATTATTCACCCGACGAAGCCCTAAGGGTTAGGGTTTGAATAACCTAAGCCTTTTCCAGAGTTTGGTATGTCAAAATGACATTGCATTGAAAGATTTGACGATAATAATATCGTGAAAAGTTAAGTAAGCCGATAAAAAATTTTCTCAAAAAACGTGCAGAAATCGGACGAAATAAAAATGACGAAAAGTATTATTATGTACTTTTCATTCGATTAACTACGTTAGGGTAAACCTGAAGGAAAACGCTTATCATCAAAAAGTGTTTTTCAATTTTTTGAAGTTCCAAAGAATGCGTAAAAGTTAAACTGTAGATGAATGACGACATATCCAAAAATATTTAGATTTTGAGAATCGCAATTTTTAAAACTATCGGATGAATCCCAAAAGACGGAACCACAAAGCTTCCAGGAGAAGCTTCGTGAATAGTAAGGATGTGGGAATAGTAACTTTTGGGGCGAAATGACTTTTTTTCCCCTAGCTTTGAAAATCTATAAAAGAGAAGTGTTAGTTGATTTCTTTGAAATCAGCCACCACTTTGAGAGAGAGAGAGAAAGATCTTGAGCTTGGAGAAGAAGAAAAAGGAAGAGAAAGAGCATGGATGCTCGGATCGGAGATGATCATGAAATAGAAAAGCTAGCAAATCGCCGACTTTGTCTAGAGGAAGAAGAATAAGAAAGAAAAGTATTGAAAATTTAACTTATAAGTTAAATTTTCTTTAAGTTTCATATGTTAAAAACATAGCTTAACGAGAATAAAAGTAAAAGATGTTAAGAATAATTTTCATATGGTTGAAATCATGAGAAAAATAGGAACTAAGAATTTGAAGTTTAGTTTATAAATTTCTTAAGGAAGTATAAGTTTCGTAATGAATTTTAACGATCCGAATGAATCATATGAACGATTCAGTGAAATAAGTAAGGAATGGTGTTTTATATCACTAAATTCCAAGAAAAAGTGAAATCGTAATCAAAATAACGATTAAAAATGAAGAACGAACGAAGAACACGAAGAACGTTGTTGATGGAAAAATTTAAAACCATCGTAATATAACTTGTTATTGATGAACAAGTTTAAAACCATCACGTATAAGTTATATGCTTATTTCTTGGTTAGGAACGGTAGAAACATTCATGAAGAACGGATTATACTTAGTTATAACGAAGTTATGCCGAAAATTATGTAAAAGCAAACGAGAACTAAAAAGTGTGTAAATGAACCCAAAGGTGTAGGGTTTTATAAGAATGTATGAGAATGTAGAAAACTTTAGTTGTGGACTCAAGAACGAATAAGTTCCAAGTTCAGGTGATCGAATTACAGATGAACTAACGAAGAACGTTAATAACGTAAAATGAATGAAGGAGGAAATTTAAGCCAATCTAATGGCATGTTAATGGATTCAAAATAAATTTTTGTCCAAAGGAAAGTTGAAGTACGTAAGATAAGGAAGAGAATGGCTTTGGAAAGACCTCGTTCCGAATTATAATGAATAAGTTATGAGATTGTAAAGTAAGCATCTCATACAAGTTCAAGACTTAGAAAAAAATTTCCAAGTTTGATTTTTGGCACTGCAGCGCCAGTTAAGCCTTGGGAGACGGCGCCACAGTGCAAACCAAGGCAACCCACATTGCATAGTCGCGCTGCAGTGTGAGGAAGAGAGAAGGAACCGGCGCCGCAACACCAGTGCAGAGCCAGACCCAGAGAAGAACTTTTAATTGCTCAACTCCTGAGGGAAAGTAAAATGAAATATAAAGAACATATAGTTCAACGAATGTAACACTTAAACAAGTAATTTAAACCTTTATTAAAGGTTGAATGGAAAGATTAAACAAGATTAAAAGATAAAGAATGTAAACACAACGCAGTTGCGATGAACGATCGGTCTTTGCATATAACGAATTGTATGGCTTCGACATTAAAAAAGAGTAATGAACGTAGGGTTCATGTAATGGATAACGAAAGAAGTAAGTAAGATATGAATTATCAAGAAAGTCGTAATGAACGGTTATAAGATTAATGGAAGCAGAATGTTAGTCAGATGAAGAATGTTAGAATAAAATGTAAGCGTTAAACACTTTAGTCGATGTTAAGGTTGAGTGTACGCGAATATTAAACGGACAGAACCTACACACCGTGTATGGTTTGACCGTAAGATAATAAAGACCAATGATTAAACCTATGAATGGTGAAGAATTTGAATTAAAGACAATGACATATAACATAAAGAAGCCGAGTTAATGTTTATAACTTGGATGACGTTCCGAGTCGAATGAACCGGACGTTGTAAGATATGAATAAGGTAACGTAAAATGCTTAATGCTATGAATACGTGGAATTAATATTGAATGATCGTTCTGAGTATACAAAAGATTGTATGACTTAGATGGTAAATAATAAATCATGAGGTGTGGCATTTAGTTTCCAGAAAGCCATAAGGAATAAGAAATTGACTTAACGAACATTATAGTCTTAATGGTTCGAATAAGTTAAGATAAGTTTAGGTTGTGGTACAATTGTAATCTTTTATGGTTAAATATGGGAGTTGGGCTAAACAATTCCTTCAGAGAGCGGAGGTATATACGAAACTGGCAACCGATCTAACTCACTGTGAAAGACAGTGTTGATGAGACGGGAACTTATTTGTTGGTTATTTGTGGGAAACCACTCAAAGTACCATATGGACTACTAGCAGAGACATGATGAGTGTTAAGTCCTAGAAGAGTTATAAGAAGAAGATAAGAATGCAAATAATCAAAGATGATGATCATATGAGTAAGACATCTCCGTATGTCATGAAGTCCGTAAACCGGTAAAGAAAGTTTGTCGCGTAAACTTGGTTTGTAAGAACGCGAACCCTAAGAAGTAAAGTTAAGCTTAAACCAATGTGTAAGTCAAGTATATGACTAATTGGTGTACGTGTTATTTCCTTATGTTCTATATAAGAATTGTAATGAGCAGTTCAACGTGAACTGTAAGCTGTAGCTGTGCGTAAGGCAAGTTTCCTAACTTCATTCATATTTTAAATGAATGCTAGTTTCTTAAACTTCTCAGATGTTAAACATGAGAAGTTTTATTTATGTACAAATGTGTGATATTTGTACAAGGTGGTAGAACATATCAGGCCTTGTGCCATAATTTGAACACTTCGGTGTTTCTATGAGATGAACTGTTCTGTGATTGAACTGTTCAATATGAGAATTTTATGTTTTTACAATAACCGTTATTGTTAAGTCTGTGCTAATAATTCTAGCCGGACAGGATGTGTATGAAAAAGGTAGAACAATGAAAGTATTTCAAAGTGAATATGACTAATGTTTTAAAATGATAGGAATAAGAATTATTCATTACCTTAGTAGAAGACTGGATGTAACGCCCCCATATCTATACCCCACAGTATCTGATATGTTGCTTACTACGAATCAAAATATAATGCATTTAAATCTATACACCCATGGTATCTAATTATAAGCTTATATCAAATTGAGTGACTATCAGATATAATTCCCATAGATCCAAGATTCACAGTATCCTATAACAGAAGATAATTCCCAAGAGAACTATTATTGTGTTTGAATACCCTCACTTGGATATATGAACTGTATCTGTGAATAGAATCTATCTATCCAAATTTCAGAGTACTTGTAATAACATGAACAGACAATATTACCAATACCCTCGCCCAGATGTATAGTTTATGCCATGAAAATTTACACTATCATATTGATAGTAAATATCTATCTGAAATTCAGAGTATCAATAACAGCATGAACTGTAACGCCCGAGAAAATCGTATTTTTATGACAATTAAATTTTTACTTGATTATGTGAATTAAATGAATTTAATTGATTTATTATGTCAGTAAGCTATGTGAAGGTCGTTCTATGACCTAGAATGTGCTAACGTGGTTAGTAATCTGGCTACGTGCTAGAATTATTTGTTTGGAATTTCCAAGACGAAAATAATTATTTTTCGAGAAATTTTCGTAAAAACACTATTCATCCGTTTCTGTTCGGGGAAATTATTTTGAAATTTTGAGAACGCGTAATGTTATAATATTGAGATTAGCTGGAATATCTAATAATATTTCATTTATGGCAAATGTAGTTTTTGCCTGCAGACGTAAACCCTAAGGGTTGAGTATATTGATTTCCGAGAAGGAAATAATATGCGTAGAAGGAATTGTGTTAAGGTTAATGTGAGTGTTATACAAGTATGATACTATTTAGTATCTATGTATAATATGTTGAGTAAATACGAAGTACAATATGATTATTGTACGTGTAGTATACGGAAAGAATACGTGAATTATACGTGTAGAATATGATTCGTATTATAGGATTAAGATTAAGTCTTAATGAATAAGTCATTTGACTTGGATTTCTATTAGTCCAATTATTAAATGACCAAGCCCAAGGAGATTAGTGAGTTAAGCCCAAGTCAAGGCCCGATGTTTATTTAGTTAAGCCCAATTCATTTAAACCGAACCATGGAACGAACCGGTGGGTCACTGAATGGGTAAAACCCAAGGGGAAAACCATGGGATGACCCATGGCAAGTGGTGGGCCGGCTACATTAGAGTGGAAGCCAAGCATAAGGCTTGGACACCAAGTATTTTACTTGGTGATCACACATAAATAGTAAGGAGGTTGAGTGTGTTAAGTCTAAATTACCCTCCATTCTAGTTTCCTATAAATATGAGGCTAGATTTTTTTCAATTGAGAGTTTTACAAATTCCAACCTAGATTATTTGAGAGAGAAAGAGAGTTATACTTATAAATCCTACACTTTGGGAGCTTGATCTTATAGTTTTCCAAGGAAGATCATAAGAGTTATTGAGGTAATAATCCTTACCTTTCATCTCCATCTCTTTTAGATTTTTTTTTATCTTAGAGAATCATAGAATGGGTGGTATATGTCTTGCATGAGAGATTAAAGATGACTTATTATATATTTAATCTCTACAAGTCATGAGATTATAAGAATCATAAGGTTTAATATAGTTTCGAACCATGAAAATATTGTTTGTTGAGATCAATCGTTTATAAACGATTGAACTCCATGAATACGTTAATATATGCATCTTATTTGGTTAGGATGTAGATATCAAATCCATGGGGTATTCCATGTGATTTGGCTTAGAGAACCCTAGTAACGAAGTTATGGTGAATTTTACGTAATTAGACGTTAAACGTCGAAAACGTTGAATTCCGGATTAGAGGTTAAAAGTTATCGTAAGACTTGAAAACTTTGGTTTTCAATGTCAACACGTGAGATATGGTGATTAAGAGTTGTGGGTTCGAGAATCGTCAAATTCTGACTTAAAACGAAGAAAACGAGCATTGAACGCTCTTTAACGTTTACGAACGTCTAAAAATAAACTCAATAGTGAATTTTGAGTTATCGGATTCGAAATTGTCGAATTTTTATATGAACGCATAGATTATGTTATTTATGAGGTGTAGGATTTTGAACGGATAAAATCGGGCTTATAACAAAGAAGTTATGGCCCGGGAATTTCACAAAGTTTTTCAAAATTTGTTGAATCTAGTACTGAGGTCTGGCGCCGCGGCGCTAGACAGTGTTAAATGCCGCACAATAGCATTGACCCAGTAAAGTTGAGTACTACTAAATGGAGCCGCAGCGCCACTGTTCTGCATCGCAGCGCCGCGATCGAGGCCCATACACTGCTAACTGGCGCTGCAACGCCAGTCTAGTACTGCATAGGCCGCGCCGCAGCGCGAGTTCAAGAATGTTGTTAGTGACTTAGGTTTTGAACTTCATTTGTTCAGGAACCTAAAGGGGTAATGTTTGTACACTTCATAAGTGTATTAAAGCTATTCCTATACTACCTATACTCAGGTATATGGTATTGAACTTAGGAGCTGAATGCATGTTAATAAGTTATGAACGATGAACAAAGTTGATACTTTATCAACTATGTCTTAGTCCGGTTAATAACGTTAGTTAATTAACAAACCAGGACGAAGGGTAATAAGTCATGTTGACTTTAATAAAGTTATTAAGTTAACTAAGACTTAGAAGAGAAAAAATCTTTTAGAAGCAATGTGAACATTTGTTTGATAGTTAATTACAGTGTGCTATGTGAATATATCATGTAGATTCTGTAAAGGCCGTGGTCAGTCAATTAAATTATTTGAAGACTTTGAAAGGCAAGTTTTTTAACGCTTGTCTAACTTCAATGTTAGCCAAGTTTTATGTGATTCGTTGAACTGAATTGCAAGACTTGTTTTAAAGAAAGGGTTGATGCCAGATTTTAATTCGGCTAGACTAATTGTAATATATAGATCGATTATGATTTATATCTTTCTATATATAAATGTTAACGCTATCTTATACAAAGTGATTGGTACGGATGTGAAGGTAAGATTTGTCTATGAACAAACAAAAGTATTTTTCATCGATTATTTGATGGGCACGCGAGTTTGCCAAAAATATTAAACAAAAATATGTTTAATGAATGAGTGTTGATCAATATAGAGTACTATAGGCTGATCACCTAAAAGTGCGCGTAAGTTATCAGATGAACGGCCTTAGTGCTGTGGACTCCTTTTCAAGTATGAAAACTGAATGTTATTATTCATGGTCTATCGATCAGTTCAGAATTCCTAATTTATTCTATACTTTGGGAATTGATGTTATGAGCTGTTAAAGTATTATTGATTCATAATACTTCATAACTATTGTTCGGTTATGTCGGAATTGTTATATAATTCACGAATGTGGTATTACTGTTATCCTTTATTAAAACTTGTTGAGCTGTCATGATCACTTCTTGCGTGAATTATATAACTGCAGTTAAGGATAAACGTACTGTGAATGCCAAGAGAGATAAGGGCAAAGCTAAGATGGATGCTTAGGCATTGTGTAATAGTTTAGTAAGTTTGTATGTATTATACATTGTGAACAATGAATGATGTAGCCGGTTTATGAACCTTGGAAGGATTTTTACTTTAATTGTAATAAGAAGATAGTAATTACATTCATTTTTTTGTATTTCAATGGAATGATTGTGTGGATGTTAGTACAGTGGAGCACCATATGTCGGGTTGGAAGATACCCGAATTTGGGGGCGTCACAGGTTGGTATTAAAGTCTTAGGTTATAAAACTTAAGGGGGGGAAAACTTAGGCTAATAATCTCGTAAGGAAGGTAAAGTCCGAGGAATGAAATTCAAGTCCATTGAATTAATAAGGTATTGAGATAACTCAGTATCGAAAGGATTAAAAGATGGAAAATAATCTTAAAGATATTAAATGTGATTTCTGCTTATACTATTGTGTATTATGTACTAATCAACGTGTTATGTGTTTGTAGATGTCAACCGATAGCTTAATGTTTATAAACGTGGAAATGATAAGAGAGGATTCAGTGAATCAAGTTGAGATAGTACCAATGCCAGTGGCAGAGGTACCAATAGTTGTACTAGATGACTCAAACATTGACGAGTACATCTCTGAGGAGGAATACTCTGAGGAGACTATGGGTATAGCATCATACCTTAACGAGATGCTAGACGTGGAGGAGGAAATAGAGGTGACATCGGTTAATACGGTGGTGCCTACTCAGGAGCCGACACCTCCGGATGCAATGAGAGCATTGTATCTATCTGTGTTGGATTAGATTTTGCATCTGCGCACAGTAGTAGAGACTCAGATTGAGGAGATAACCGCCCTTTATGAGGCGAAAGAATCTACAGAGGCAGACTTTGAGTCAGAGCACGATGAGAAAGTGCTTATGACTGATAAGGCTCGTGACTATAAGGATGAGGTCATTGAACTACAGAAAAAACTGGTTGAGAAAGACCAGAAGATACCTAAGATGTCATACATCCATGAATGCGCTTATGAGGATTTCAAGCTAAAAATTGCTTGTTATTCTATTGAGTCTGGGAAGACTCGACATACTATAAGTCGAGATATAGTGTCGATTCTGGCAAATTAGAAATATGAGAATGTCGTTCGACAGTGTTAGTAGATCATTAGATCTTTTTGTATATGGTGGTAGTGACGTAAAGCCCTCTTTTGTATAATTAAACGGTAGTCTTTTTGTAAATCCCAATTTTTGTAGAAGGCAATTGCGGGATAGTATGTAATAGCTTTTGGCTAAGGGAACATGATGTAAATAGTTTTGACTATGAAAGCATATTTATATAATGAAGTTTATATTAAATGTGCTTGTTGTGGTATGAATGGTTGTTATTGATTGAGAATGATAACCGAGTAGTTAAATAGATAATAACAAAGTTTTATTTATTTAATCAGAATTATGCCGCCGAGAAGGAGACAACATAACCAAGAGGCCGAGTCTCATAATGAGAATCAGGGGGTCCTAATAACCCTATGCAAGAGTTCGTTAATTTATTAATGGTTGCATTTAACCAAGTGGGGGATGGGATTCCTATAGCTAATGGGGTAGCAAGAACAACTAGCTTTAAGGACTTTAAAAGTGTGGGTCCTCCCGAGTTCCGAGGAACGACAGACCCGTTAGAAGCCTAGATGTGGGTAAGAGAGATTGAGAAGGCATTTATGATAACAAACGTAAGTGAGGCGCAAAAGACTTCTTTTGCGACTTACATGATGAAGGGGAAAGCCAACTACTGGTGGGAGGCTCACCAGGGTGGGGCTAGGAAAGAGGCTGTTACGTGGGAACAGTTTAAGAAGGTCTTCTTCGAAAACTATTTCCCTACTAGCATGCAGGGTAGGATGGAAATTAAGTTCCTAAAACTTAAGTAGGGGGATATGACGGTTCCCCAGTATGCCGCCAAGTTTAACAAATTTGCGAGATTTGCTCCACATCGGGTGGATACAGAGGAGAAAAAGGCACGCAGGTTTGAGCAGGGCTTAAAACCCTGGCTCTACAGTAGGATATCGATTTTCCAGAGTGCTTCCTACGGGACCATTCTGGAAAAAGGCGATAATAGCTAAAGGTGGTGGTGAGGCATTGTCTCAGTACCACATAGAGTGAAAGATCAAGAGCAAGTTAGAGGGAGGTAGTAAGGCCGAAGTTGCCAGCTGAAAGTGGTAACTTGCCAAAGAGAAATAATTTTAACCCTAGGAATACCGGGGGAAAGCAGGGAGATCCCAAATGGAGGACGGAAGCATGTAAGACATGCGGAAAGCCTCACATGGGAGTCTGTTTAAAGGGGAAAGCAGTATGCTAAAACTGTGGGTAGGAGGGGCATTTGTCACCCTACTGTCCTAACCCTAAGAAGAACCAGGGATGTTTTGCCTATGGGTCAGTGGATCGCATGGCAAGAAATTGCCCGAAGAAGGGTTTAGAGGGGAATAAGAGTTCTGGTAGTAGTAAATTAGCCATTACTGGACCAACACCGTCGGTGGGTAGACCCTCAGCTCGTACGTTTAATATGACTGTCCAAGATGCGGTTGCATCAACGGATGTGGTAGCAGTTATCATTCCGGTCAATAAGATAAATGCTTATGTGATATTTGACTCGGGTGCTACTTGTTCTTTTATAGCATGTGAATTTGCTAAGCGATTAGGTTTAATCCCTGAGAAGTTACCTATACCTTTAGACGTTAAGGTAGAAAATGAAGAGATAATCCCCATTGAATATATTCATAAGGATTGTTGCGTAGAAATTAGAGAGAATAAGTTATCAGTAGATTTGGTACCGATAATGTTAAAAGAATTCGATGTAATTCTTGGTATGGATTGGTTAATTAACAATAAGGCGATAATAGATTGCCATAAGAAAAGTGTAAACCTTCGGCTTTCTAAGAAAACTAAGGTAGTGTTCTTCGGTAGTAAATCACCGAGACGCTCTTGTTGTCTGTCTATGACACAACCTAGGAAGATGTTGAGAAAAGGGTGTGTAGGTTATCTATGCCATGTTGTCAATACCTAAAGAGTGGGAACATCCTTGGACCAGATACCTATAGTGAAAGAGTTCGCGGATGTATCTCTGGAGGAGTTACCGGGTATTCCACCAAACAGGGAGGTAGAGTTTGTAATTGATCTGTTATTGGGAACGGCACCAGTTTCAAGGGCACCATATCATGTAAAAGCCCCAAATCCGGATACTTGAAACCCGAACTCGATACTTCACGATACCATTTCTATGAGCGGAAATATTACTAATATTAATAACAATAATGTAAATTATAAACTTATCTTACCTTTATCAGAGTCTAACCCCAAGTACGCAACCTTTACTATATGACACCGTAAACCTAATCTGTTTGCTTTCCTTTTCACATGTTCTTGACCGATCCTTCTGATTGTTCACACTTATCTGAAAACATTTAAATTAAGCAAGGATGAGCATTTGAGTGCCCAGCAAGTATTATATATATATATACGTTGAAAGAATTTAAATGTTTTCTTTATAATATCCATCTACAACAAGTCAATAGTTGTGAAGTATTCTGAACTGATATTAATAACATAACAACCTTCTTTTAAATTTTTTTTAAAACTATGTACTGGCTATAAATAGGGTTTAAGTGACATTTTATGAACATTGTTTTTATTTTCGAAAAGGTTTAGCAGAACTTCATCTGCAAACCGTCATAACTTACGGACACGGGGGTGATCAGCCCATTGTGCCCTGTATTGATCAATACTTAATTACAAGAACGATGTTATCATTTACTTGATCCGCCTTGGAAGCATAAAAGTTTTCCCGTGAACGGGATGTTTATATTTGTCAGGGTTTCAGACAAAAAGTCTCATTTTATCCAACAATAATCTATAATTCAACATATATGTATAACAAGGGTGTATCAACATGTGATTAAATACAATAATTATCCAAGTGGGGGAACTTGTATAATCATTTCTAGAAATTAACGAACAGAATATATATCCGAATTATCATATACTAACATGTTGATAATCAAAGGGTGTATATAATATAGGTTTAACCATCTGTACATTAATAATAATAATTCTGAACTTCTTACTTCTGACCATTGCATAAAGAAAATGCAAAGTTAGGATACTTGCCTGATGCGCTGCTTACAATTCTCAACTTAGTTCTACACTTTTCTATCACAACCTGTCATTAATCAAATCATTCGTTCGATTAGAACAATATAATATAACACATAGTACTGCATTTCGCAGTCAGCACATAACCTAATCATCTTATCACACAGGTTCTACAATCATGACATCACAAACAAACATCAACACATTCCTAATCACATTGTCACACAACCTTAATAACCATTAAATCACAATTAAACAGTTAACTAATCACATTATCTAAGTCCAGACCAATTTTAGAAATATATCGGTCTACCGACATCTTTACCGGGTAATTATCGAGTCTAAGACTCTAAACAGTTGACCAATATCCATTTAGACTAATTAAATAACAGTCATATCATTTTTCATGACCTTATAATAATTATAAAATAATTATTACCATTTACCATAATTTTTGAAATATCAGAATCATTATTAAATGATTTAAATATCAAACAATTTTAATATCATTAATTATTTAATTAATATTAAACTATTAATGAAACCATTGGCAAATTATTAAAGTCATTTATAATAACTCAAAATATTTTTAAAGTACCTATATTACCCTTAAATGATTTTTAAAACATCTAAAATCATTATTAAATAATTACCATTAATATTTAAATATTAATGAACTATTATCTAAATATTAAAAGTCATTAATTATAACTTAAAATATTTTTAATTCATTTATATCCCTTTTAAATAAATTTTAAATAAATAAAACCATTTTTAAACTATTTATTTAATATAATTATTAAATAAACTTAATATCATTAATATATCATTAATATTAAATTATTAATGAAATTAACCTTTAAATATTAAAAGTTATAGTTTATAACTTAAAATATCTTTAAACACTTTATTTTCATTTAAAATGATTATTATAAAATTAAAATCATTTTTAAACTAATTTATTTAATATAATTATTAAATAACTTTATTATCATTAATAATCATTAATTAATGAAATTAACCATTAAATATTAAATGTTATATTTTATAACTTAAAATATTCTTAAATACCTTATTATTATTTAAAATGATTTTTAATATAATAAAATCATTTTTAATTCATTTATTTAATTCATTTAATAAATAACTTAACTATCATTAATATTAATTTATTAATGAAAATTATCACAAAATATTAAAAGTTATCAGAAATAACTCAAAATTATTTTCTAACACAATAATATAATTTTTCATGATTTTTCATGAATTAAAACCATTTTTAAATAATTTATATAATATTGTAATTAAATAAATAAATACCATTTATATTCCAAAAATATTAAATATTTTCGAAATATACCCAAAATAGTTAAAAACTATTTTTCAGACTTTAAAATAATTTTTTATAATTTATTATATATTTTTAATAATTAAAAACCATTTTTATCAATTTTTTATTAATTTTCGGAAAATATAATTAAAACTATCGCTAAAGGCCTATAGCGACACTTTCTGTCGCTATAGGTGTTCTTCAAGCCAAACCCAGAAACCTGCTAGACACTGAGTGCGTTACTTTGACCTAGATTTAATCTTAACCTACGATGTTTCATAGCATTATTGTGGTCACATCTTAAAGTGCTAGTGTAGATCTACATGATACAACAAGAATTATGACCAACAAGCATAAATCGAAAGAGATATAAGACATCAAAGTGACTATCATAGACTGTTCTTCATTTCTGGGTTGCCCAGAAATGAAGAACAGTTTGAGCAAGCACCTTCGAGCTTCTATTACATGTTGATCTTTAAATCTTTTAGTGATTTATGACTTGCAGATTGTAGCCCACGTGTAACAATACAGATCTACAATAAAACATCACAATAACAACAATAGAATAACCAGATCCAACTCGGTCAAACCATGTCAGACGACATGTTCAAGCATTTTCTGGGTTACCCAGAAATGGCTTTTCATACTCGTCCGGCTTGGTTTGACCATCAGCTACGATTCACCTGATTGATATATAGGAGATTTTAAGGCACAATATTGGAGTTCATATACAAGACTACAAGTTAGGTACAACAAAAACAACAAACAAAGAATCACCTGACAGATCTAGACAACCAAACATGTTGTCAGACCGATCTGGGCACAATCTGGTCTGCCCATATTTCTTTCGGTCAATGTCGGTCAACGGTATTTGACCGTTAATTACTTCTATTATGTACATCAAATGACTCTGATTCGTTTTGAAAATTAAAGACCATATTACAGGCTACCAACAAAAACTTAAAAACAACTAAAACCATGATTAATCAAGGATCTGTGGCCACTGACATTCGTTGTCAGACCACAGAACCAAGATTTTCCAGATTATGTAAATCTTCAAATCTGAGCTTCTAGATGTTATGGATCTAACATCTATCAACCCAGATTATCATTAGACACCACTAACAACACATTCTAACACGCAAACATAAAATCTAACAACAGATTTTGGACAGAATTTGAGATAGGGTTTTATACCTTTCTTGGATAATTTCTGGATTCTGGGCTAATGATCTGTTAAGGGAAGTGGTAGGGCTTGTCTAAGGGACTGATATGCAATAGAATTTCGTGGGTCTTGAGCTAGAGAGGGACTTGGATGGATGTTGTGCAAAAATGGGGCAAATTATGAGACTTTTCTCTCTCATAATCTATATATATATGTGTTAGATACTTTGTATATGGCTGAGGTGCTGCTGTAAATAATGTTTTTAAGTCACAAGGGTTGGTGAGAGTTGGTGAACAACTCAATATATGGATAGATTTGCAAGTAAGCTAATAAAGAATGCAAAAAGAGTACTTTGGTCATTTGATAATTCATTTAAATGGCAAAATTGTAATCTTGACAAACCCTTAGGGTTTAGGATTTAGTTTAGGGTTTAGGGTTTAAGCCAATTTAGCAAAAGTCTAAAATTTCCATTTTTAGGGTTCGCACAAAAATTAAATAAATAAAATTAAATAACTTTTCGTTTCTAAAATTTTAAAAAAAATAATTTTGTTAATCAAATTAAGTTTGTAATTATCTTATACATGGATATTAGGGTTTATTACCCTTAATCACAATTAACTTTGCTAATAAAGCAATTAGGGTTTATCATACCAAAAATTAGGGTTTCCATAATATAATTAGGGTTTTCTAGGAATTAAATTAGGGTTCTAGATTTTAGGGTTTTAATTTACTAACTAGGTTTTCCTTAATTAGTAATTAAAGTTTATCACATATGATATTAATCATGGTAACACAACTCTTGACAAATCAAATCTCCGGTTTAGGTTTCCAGATTAGGGTTTCTAGTTATAAGAAATTAGGGTTTTCATTAAAAGTTATGGTTTTCCACAAAATAAGGTTCGACCAAAAGTAGCATTCACATAACACATATTATTGTGTCTTGACGGACTTTTCCAGTCTCATTTGACTTCAGAATTAGAGTTTAACAGTAACACAAGGGTTTGGTCAATATACACCATAATTGACCAACCATCAACATTATATATATACAGTACATATTTATAGCGTTGAAAAATCAAAATATAAATAATATTATATTTTTATTACCAGTCCTCATTTCATAACCAGAAATAGGGTTTATAAAATATTATTAGGGTTTGGTCGCAATATAATAACACTGTTCCACACATTAACATTACACACATAACCATACATATCTATAACACTGAAAAATAACAATATAATATAATATTATTATTATTCCTTGATCAAAACCCAGAATTAAGGTTTGGATTACATATCTGATTTATCTTGCATAAATAACATTCTTAATTAAGTTAAAATATTTAATTTAACATCCTGCACAAATTCATATAATGAAATAATCATTATAATTATTCTAAAATCATTTCATATATTATTTAAATAATATAAGATTATATTTTCATAGAAAATAATTAACAAAAGCATTTCCAATAATGAATTAATTAGTATAATAATTATAATTGATAATAATCAATAATTCTAAAAATAAATTTATCTGCAATACTAAATGTAATAAATAAATTTTATTTATCACACATATAATTATAATTACACATTACCTTTACACATAGCATTCATATTTATTTTAATAAATAAAAAAAATTTATACGCAAAATTTATGATTTATTTATATAGAAAATATCGGGTTGTTACATATCAGATGGCACCAGTTGAGATGAAGGAGTTAATGGTTCAATTACAAGAGCTATTAGATAGGAAGTACATTCAACTGAGTTTGTCTCCTTGGGGAGAACCAGTGTTGTTTGTAAAGAAGAAAGATCGGTCGTTAAGACTTTATATTAACTATTGAGAGTTGAACAAGTTGACGATTAAGAATATATACCCGTTGCCCAGGATCGATGATCTATTTGATCAGTTGAAAGGGGCAAAGTATTTTTCTAAGATAGATTTGCGCACGGGGTATCATCAGTTAAAGGTGAGGAAGGAGGATGTACCTAAGATGGCATTCAGAACTAGTTATGGTCATTACGAGTTTCTGGTAATGTCGTTTGGGTTGACTAATGCGCCAGCCGCATTTATGGATATGATGAACAGAGTGTTCAAACAATATTTGGACAAGTTCGTAGTAGTGTTCATTAATGATATTCTAGTCTATTCTAAGACGTCAGAAGATCATGCAGAACATTTAAGAATAGTGTTGGAAACACTAAGGAAGGAGAAGTTGTATGCAAAATTCACAAACTGTGAATTTTGGCTTGAGCGAGTGCAGTTTCTAGGGCATGTTATCGATAAGGATGGCATTTTCATAGATCCACAAAAAGTAGAAGCAGTTAATGAATGGGAGCAACTGAAAATGCCAACTGAGGTTCAGAGTTTTCTAGGGTTAGTGGGACTACTATAGAAGGTTCATTCCAGACTTTTCTAAAATATCTACTCCATTGAAAAATTTGACAAGAAAGTCGGTGAAGTATGTGTGGACTGAAAAATGTGAGAACAGGTTCAGGAGTTGAAGAAGAGGTTGAGTGAGGTACATGTATTGTCTTTACCAGATGATACAGGGAACTTTGTAGTGTATAGCGATGCTTCACATAAGGGACTGGGTTACGTGCTCATGCAGCATGGAAAAGTCATTACGTATGTGTCACGTCAATTGAAGGATTATGAAAAGGTCTATCCTACTCATGATTTGGAATTGGCAGCTTTAATTTTTGCCTTAAAAATATGGAGGCATTATCTTTATGGTGAGGAAGTGTGAGATATACACAGACCACAAAAGTCTGAAATATATCTTCACACAGAAGGAGTTGAACATGAGACAGAGAAGGTGGTCAGAGTTAATAAAGGATTATGACTGTGATATCTTATATCATCCGGGTAAAGCAAATGTAGTAGCCGATGCGTTAAGTAGGAAGGGTAGAGAGAAACTGTCAATGTTAACAACTCAAAATGAGTTAATAACAACGATGGCAAGCATGGAGCTAGAAGTTAAGTTACCAAAAGAAGCGAGGTAAATGTTATTTTCCATAGAAATCCAACTGACCATAGCGGAATGGGTTAGGGGAGTACAATTCAATAACGAGGAATGCCAACAGATACAGAAGTGGATAGAAGATGAAGAGAAGACTAAGTATAACCTCGATAAGGAGGGATTACTTCGTTTTGAAGGAAGAATTTGGGTTCCGAATGATCCCGAATTAAAGGAAGAAATAATGATGGAGGCTCATAGTTCGAGGTACTTGATACATCCCGGTAGTATGAAGATGTATCAAGACCTTCGTTAGAACTTTTGGTGGTCGAACATGAAGAGGGAGATAGCAGAATACGTTAGTAGGTGCTTAACTTGTCAAAAAGTTAAGGCTGAATACCAACGACCTAGCGGGTTGTTGCAACCATTAGAAATTCCAGAGTGGAAGTGGGAGCACATCACGATGGACTTTGTGGAGGGACTTCCGACAACCAAAAAAGATACGATGCTATTTGGGTGATAGTGGATCGATTGACAAAATCAGCTAATTTTCTACCAATAGGAGTCAAGTATAACTTAGATCAGTTAGCTAAGCTGTATGTCAAGGAAATTATTTCCAGACACGGAGTACCTGTTTCGATCGTGTTAGATCGTGATCCACGATTCACATCGAACTTTTGGAGGAGTTCGCAAGAGCAAATGGGAACGCAGTTAAGATTGAGTACGGTTTATCATCCTCAAACGGATGGTCAGAGTGAGAGGACAATTCAACACTAGAAGATATGTTAAGATCTTGTGTTATGGATTTCAAAGGGAGTTGGGACGAATATCTACCGTTGGTGGAATTTTTGTACAACAATAGGTTTCACGCTAGTATAGGCATGCCGCCTTATGAAGTGTTGTATGGAAGGAAGTACCGAACTCCATTGTGTTGGGATAAGGTGGGTGAACGTCGAATGTTGGGACCTGAGATGGTACAGCAGACGGCCAACATGGTGAAATTAATACGTACTCGATTAGTTGTTGCTCAAGATAGGCAGAAGAAGTATGAAGATCCTCGCAGAGAAAATAGAGAATTCGATGTAGGATCCTTTGTTTTTCTAAAAGTATCACCTTGGAAGGGGAAGATACGTTTTGGGAAGAAAGGGAAGTTAAGTCCAAGGTTTGTAGGACCTTTTGAGATTTTAAGAAGAGTAGGAGAGGTAGCTTATGAAGTGGCTTTACCTCCTGAGATGGAACGCATTCATAATGTGTTTCATGTGTCAGTGTTGTGTCCTTATAAACTGGACTATAAACATGTAATAGAGTATGAATCTATTCAGATAGAGAAAGACTAGTCCTACGAGGAACTTCCAGTTCAAATTATTAATAGGAAAGAACAAGTTTTAAAAATAAGGTAATACCTTCAGTGATGGTGTTATGGAGAAACCACAATGCTGAAGAAGCAACGTGGGAGTTCGAGAGTAAAATGAAGGAAGATTTTCCTCATTTGTTTATATAATTATAAGCTAAGATTTTGGGGACAGAATCCTTATAAGGGGGATAGAATGTAACGCCTGAGAAAATCGTATTTTTATGATAATTAAATTTTTACATGATTATGCGAATTAAATGAATTTAATTGATTTATTATGTTAATAAGCTATGTGAAGGTTGTTCTATGACCTAGAATGTGCTAACGTGGTTAGTAATCTGGCTACGTGCTACAATTATTTGTTTAGAATTTCCAAGACAAAAATAATTATTTTTTGAGAAATTTTCGTGAAAACACTATTCATCCATTTCTGTTCGGGAAATTATTTTGAAATTCTGAAGAAACGCGTAATGTTATAATATTGAGATTAGCTAGAATATCTGATGATATTTCATTTATGGCAAACGCATTTTTCACCTGCAGACTTAAACCCTAAGGGTTGAGTATATTGATTTTCGAGAAGGAAATAATATACGTAGAAGGAATTGTGTTAAGGTTAATGCGAGTGTTATATAAGTATGATACTATTTAGTATCTATGTATAATATGTTGAGTAAATACGAAGCAAAATACGATTATTGTACGTGTAGTATACGGAAAGAATACGTGTAGAATACGATTCGTATTATAGGATTAAGATTAAGTCTTAATGAATAAGTCATTTGAGTTCGATTTCTATTATTTCAATTATTAAATGACCAAGCCCAAGGAGATTAGTGAGTTAAGCCCAAGTCAAGGACCAATGTTTATTTAGTTAAGCCCAATTCATTTAAACTGAACCATGGAACGAACCGGTGGGTCACCGAATGGGTAAAACCCATGGGGAAACACATGGGATGACCCTTGGAGTGGAAGCCAAGCATAAGGCTTGGTCACCAAGTATTTAACTTGGTGATCACACATGAATAATAAGGAAGTTGAGTGTGTTAAGTCTAAATTACCCTCCATTCTAGTTTCCTATAAATATGAGGCCGGATTTTATTCAATTGAGAGTTTTACAAATTCCAACCTAGATTATTTGAGAGAAAAAAAGAGAGCTATACTTATAAATCCTACACTTTGGGAGCTTGATCTTATAGTTTTCCAAGGAAGATCATAAGAGTTATTGAGGTAATAATCCTTACCTTTCATCTCCATCTCTTTTAGATTTTCTTTTATCTTAGAGAATCATAGAATGGGTGGTATATATCTTGTATGAGAGATTAAAGATGACCTATCATAGATTCAATCTCTGCAAGTCATGAGATTATAAGAATCATAAGGTTTAATATAGTTTTGAACCATAAAAATATTGTTTGTTTAGATCGATTGTTTATAAACAATTGAACTCCATCAATACGTTAATATATGCATCTTGTTTGGTTAGGATGTAGATATGAAATCCATGGAGTATTCCATGTGATTTGGCTTAGAGAACCCTAGTAACGAAGTTATGGTGAATTTTACGTAATTAGACGTTAAATGTCGAAAATATTGCTTTCTGGATTAGAGGTTAAAAGTTACCGTGAGACTTGAAAATGTTGGTTTTCAATGTCAACACGTGAGATAGTGTGATTAAGAGTTGTGGGTTCGAGAATCGTTGGATTGTGACTTAAAACGAAGAAAACGAGCATTGAACGCTCTTTAACGTTTACGAACATCTAAAAATGAACTCAATAGTGAATTTTGAGTTATCAGATTCGAAAGTGTCGAATTTTTATATGAACGCGTATCTATGTTATTTATGACGTGTAAGCTTTTAAACGGACAAAATTGGGATTATAAAGAAGAAGTTATGGCCCCAGGAATTTCATAAAGTTTTTCAAAATTTGTTGGAATCTAGTACTGAGGTCTGGCGCCGCGGCGCCAAACATAGTGTTAAATGTTATGGCGCAGCGCCGACACAATAAAGTTGAGTACTGCTAAATGGCATTGCAGCACCACTGTTCTTCACCGCAGCGCCGCGATCGAGGCCCAAACACTGCTAACTGGCACCGCAGTTCCAGTCTAGTACTGCATAGGCCGCGCCGCAGCGCGAGTTCAAGAATGTTGTTAGTAACTTAGGTTTTGAACTTCATTTGTTCAGGAACCTAAAGGTGTAATGTTTGTACACTTCATAAGTGTATTTAAACTATTCCTATGCTATCTATACTCAGGTATATGGTATTGAACTTAGGAGCTGAATGCATGTTAATAAGTTATGAACGATGAACAAAGTTAATACTTTATCAACTATGTCCTAGTCCGGTTAATAACGTTAGTTAATTAATAAACTAGGACGAAGGGTAATAAGTCATATTGACTTTAATAAAGTTATTAAGTTAACTAAGACTTAGAAGAGAAAGAAGCTTGTAGAAGCAATGTGAACATTTCTTTGATAGCTAATTATAGTGTGCTATGTGAATATATCATGTAGATTTTGTAAAGGCTGTGGTCAGTCGATTAAATTATTTGAAGACGCTAAAAGGCAAGTTTTCTTAACGCTTGTCTAACTTCCATGTTAGCCAAGTTTTATGTGATTCGTTGAACTGAATTGCAAGACTTGTTTTAAAGAAAGGGTCGATGCCAGATTTTAATTCGGCTAGACTATTCATAATATATAGTTTGATTATGATTCATAACTTTCTATATAGAAATTTTAACGCTATCTTATGCCAAGTGATTGGTACGGATGTGAAGGTAAGGTTTGTATATGAACAAACAAAAGTATTTTTCATCTATTATTCGATGGGCACGCGAGTTTGTCAAAAATATTAAACGTAAATACGTTTAATGAATGAGTGTTGATCAACATAGAGTACTATAGGCTGATCACCTAGAAGTGCTCGTAAGTTATCGGATGAACGGCCTTAGTGATGTGGACTCCTTTTTAAGTATTAAACTAAAAGTTACTATTCATGGTCTATTGACCGGTTCAGAATTCTTAATCTATTCTATACTTTGGGAATTGATGTTATGAGCTGTTAAAGTATTATTGATTCATAATACTTCATAACTATTGTTTAGTTATGTCAGAATTGTTATATAATTTACGAATGTGGTATTACTGTTATCCTTTGTTAAAACTTGCTGAGCTGTCATGCTCACTTCTTGCATGAATTATATAACTGCAGTTAAGGATGAACGTACTGTGAATGCCAAGAGAGACAAGGGCAAAGCTAAGATGGATGCTTAGGCATTGTGTAATAGTTTAGTAAGTTTGTGTGTATTATACATTATGAACAATGAACGATGTAACCGGTTTATGAACCTGGAAAGGATTTTTACTTTAATTGTAATAAGAAGATAGTAATTACATTCATTTTTTTGTATTTCAATGGAATGATTGTATGGATGTTAGTACAGTGGAGCACCATATGTCGGGTTGGAAGATACCCGAATTTGGGGGCGTCACATGAACAGTCCATGCTATTAATACTCTCACTCAGATAAATATCTCCCAAGGATCTTAAACAAGATTTACAGAATTCTAAATTACATTTATATATATAAGAAAACACGGTTGCGGAAATAAAAGATGTTATATATCATAAATATTAAGGTTCGATTATATGATTCTCATAAAGAGTTTCTTATTACAAAGTATTCAACTAGACATGAATATAACCTAGTCTAGCATGGACGCTTCCCTTTATCTACTCCGGATGTTCCAAGGTTACCATCTAATACTGCAAAGGAAATAATTTACAAGGGTGAGCTATGACATTTGTAACAATCCAAGATTTCATAATTTGTATTTCAAAATATTTATTAAATTAAATAAATATTTTAATTGATGTTGATTTGGTTGTTGTAAGTAAATATTTATTAATTAAATTTATTTGATAATATTCTAAATTAATTTAATTTATAATTTAGAGAGTTGTAAGATAACATGAGATGTTATATTGTTGTTTTAATTTAATTATTTAAAATGGTATTTTAAATTTTTAAATAAAATTATAATGAGATTATAATTTTGTGATATTTGTTTAAGTGGAAAATTTATTTAAAATATGGTATGTGTAATTAATTTATTTATTTAATGTTGGATATGGAAATCCAAATAAATAATATGTAATTATAAATTATAAATTGAATTGTTTATTAAAATAAATTAAAGTAGTTTTAAATTGATTTTTTTCCAAACAAGGCTTAAAGATATTAAGTCTTTAATTTTTAAAAGAGTTTTTGCCAAACAAGGCCTTATGGCTTTTGAATATTGAATTTTATTATAATAAATAAAATAAATAAAATAATAAATAAAATGTATTTATAATCTATATGTTAATATTTTGTAACTGATATTATATTAAGTACGCGTGTTATGGCTTATCAGTTTTTATCTTTACGCCTAAGTCTAAGAAGAAAGAAAGAAGAAAATACAGAGAAACTTGATAGAGTTTGAGAGAAAGTATGTGATTTAAAAGAAATTTTAGTGGTGTTAGCAAGGATTAGTAAGCAATTTGAAGGTATTTTTTTACATAACCTTAATATTATATATATATATATATACATATATCTGTTTCACGGCATAATTTATATGTTCTGTGAATTCAAAATTTTAAATTTATGTTTATAAAACTGATTACTTGTGATTGTATGTGTTTTTGATGATTAGAGTTTGGGTTTAAACAAGGAATTGTATGTTAATTTCGTTTAAAAAGTAGGAAAAATAATTAGTGTTTATATTTTTCATATGTCTTGTGAAAGTTCCAATTTTGGTAGTTAATTTGTATGTTAATCTTTAAATTGAGTCTTGATTATGCTAGTCCATTAAGAAATGAAGTGAACGTAGTTTAAACGAAGTAATTTGGACAAGAATTGTGATCACAATGATGATTTTTGTAAAGAATGTCAAAAATGGTGTTTTTATATGAAAACATGAAATTTAAGAATTTAAGTTAGTTGAAGTTGTTGTTTAATTGTGTTAAATGATTGAATATGTAAGGAATTATGTTTATGTTAGTTCTGTACCAATTACACATGCTTAATTTACTGTTTTGTGGGTGAAATTCGTGTTAGTTGGCTTAAGAACAATGTCAAAATCACGTTCTGCAAAACTGGAACTGGTGCATTGCACGGGGGCACGGCCTCTTAGAGCGGGCACGCAAGAATCTAAGGCAAAACTGGCACGGCCGCGCCAGTAGTCTGCCAGACCCAATGAAGTCTGTTATTTCTGCAAACTTTGAAACCTTAATGTAACCTATTTTAGTGATGTGTTAATGTGAAAAACATGTAATGAAAAGGTTAAAACAGAATAGTATCATGTGGTTAGTAACTCTAAAATGTAAAATTATTATGTTGTAAAATAATATGTTATGATTTAAGAAACTTCATGAATAATGAATAAGTGTTATGAAATTACATTTGTGATTCTGAAATGCATATGGTAAGGTGAGACTTGAACTAAAATAACAAGTTTAGCTAGAGGTGAGTGTTATTTTGGAATGTGGATGTTAGTATATCTAATAGATATTGTAATTCTAATACTATGTGTAGGTGAAAGTGAGTTATAATTTATAGCTTACGCATGAGGCAAGTTTCCAAAACCTTATTTCTTTATATTGAGTACGTTTTATTTTCAGCTTGCTATCAGTTAATGTATGTTCAGTAATTTCATTTCTAATGTTATAAGATCATAACCTTAGCTTATTATTGTTCAAGCAAGGTTTACTGTTTCATTCAATACTTATGTTTTAGTTATTTTCAAGAATAAGTTTAATAAATAGTTAGTTCACCTATGTTTATTCATTGTTCCATACTATGTTGTTAGTGATCAACTGTAGTGTTATCAAACTTTGTTGATTCAACTAATTCATTAGTTGATGATTGTTAAACTCTAAATTACCCTTGAAGTTATCCAAACCAAACTTTCTTTGGTGCAGACTTGTACTCAAAAACTGAGAAGAACAACCCTATTATAGGGGGTACGCAATGCGTTTAGATGTTTGTACACAATACATGGTACGAAGGATTGATCCCCCTAAGTACGTGAAGTCCCCGACAGTATAACTGTTAAGTTTAAAGTTGAAAGATTACTTGTAACCGTGGACGTAGTTCGAGGTCTTATGACCCTCAGATATATTTCATGTTTTGAATTCAGTTTTGGTTACCATTGATAGAGTACTATTCAGTTTTGATAAGCCTATTCATTGGCAATTATTATTTTCTTGTTGATTCATTGCTATATCTAGTGAGCATTTGTTTTACTCACTCTTGAATATGTACACTCATTGCAGCTAAAGTTGAGAAGGTCGATGAACCTACAACTAGCAAAGGAAAGGGGAAAATATGCAAATGATGAAGACTTGTAATTTCATTTATTGTCATGATGGTAGACTTTATATTTAATGATGTAATGTAATTATTTTATTTCCGCAATTTATTGATGTTTAAGGTTAGACAACCTGGGAAGACTTTTTGATTAATGATGTAACCCTTTTAAAAGGAGGATTTATGGTTCAATTCTATTATATTTGGGTAGTTAGTATGATTGTATGGAAAGTGAACACCAAGTCTTAGGGGAATGAAGTACCCAGATTTGGGGGTGTCACAACATGCTCAGCAGGTTTTATATTTATAACAATATATGATTTGAAGAAGTATAACAATTCCAAATTCGACTGATAGTTGTTACAATTCTCTGGATTTTTTTTATTTCTGTCAGTCACACAGACTTAGAAACTTTGTTTTAGATATGAGATAGGGGATCAGCTTACTCAATATCTTAGGAGTATGCATCTCATCCTACTAGTACTCAAATGCACCCAAATTAATGTCAATATATTATCGACCGAATATTTATCCCTTATAGGATACCCAACTTCAGTATAGGATGTCTTACCAAAATAATTTGGTTTGACACAACAGTTTATGCTTAATAAACAATATCATATGAATAAATAATTCATTTCTTAGTTATGCTGAAGCTTATAGCAATAACCTTACAATAAGAGGTAATTCAAATGTAGGTGTAGTATATCATATCAACAACATATCAAGATAAAAATCTTGTTTAACGAATAAACAGGGTTTGAGAAATTTGCGTAAGTAGTTAGGGTTTAAGAAAAACTTGCGAAAATAATAGTTTTGGTCTAGTAAACTTGCCTAAACGTAGATCAGCCAAGTTATGCTACTCGATTCGCTTAATAAACACCTACGATGTTCATTCATATAAATCTAACACGTTAGTATTGATAACAATACTCAAATATAACACTTACATAAGTTCAGGTTAGATTTGATAGAGTTTCAGTGTTTAATGTCTTTACCGAATATTAAATAAGTTGATATATCAACTAAATTTTATTTATAAGCTTTTTTATTTATTTAGATAATTTATATATCCATTATAATATTTTTTAGAAGCTTATAATAATTTTTAAGTATTTATTTATCCTTTAAATGATTTTTTAATCATTTATTTCTACTGTTAAATAATTAATATTTACTTAGTATTTTACAAAAACTTTATTTATTATTTTTAAATAATTTAAATCCATTTATTTTGATCTTTATACCATTAATATTTTTTTTAATAATTATTTAGTATTTATAAGTAATTATTCTAATTACTTTATTATTAAATTAATTATTAATGATATCCAAATAAAATTAAATATTTATAGAATTTATGTAAAAATCTCAGAAATTAATTATAATAACTTAATATAATTTTTAAAACTATTTTTGGTATTTATTTGTATTTATTATTAATTATTTCTAATTTTTATAATTTAATTTCTTGAAAATAATTTTTAGTCTGTCGCTAAAGCCCTATAGTGACAGGAAGTGTCGCTATAGGTGTTCTTGAGCTTCAGGGTTTCCGGTCAGTCATGGTCGAGAGACTAGTTTGACCACAATCTATCTAGCTATGGTTTATGATTCTAGGTTTGGACAAGTGTTGGTTTTATAGTACTCATATAGTAGTACAACATTATCCTAATTTCATGCATTAACCTACATATAACAAGAAGTTATAGATGCTCAAAGTCATTGTCAGAGCTGTTCTTGAGTTTCTGGGTAACCCAGAACAGTGGTCATGGTCGGTCAACGGTTTTGTGGCTTCAATATCTCTGATTATATGTAATAGATTTGTGTTGTGTTTGTTGTAACATGTAGTATATATGTCAAGTTATATATATATATATATATATATATATATATATACACATATATATATATATATATAACATTGGTTTAGACAAAGCATAATAGTAAGGTCTCGTTTTATGTTGGTCAAAGTACAGCCAACAGATGTTCTTCATGTTCATCAGTTTTCTGGGTAGCCCAGAAAACTTGGCCAAGCTCGATCAACGACTTTTGACCATTAATTCCAGTAATCCTATGAGTTGTTTAAGTAATTTAAGATCTTAGATATGTAGTATGTATATCAGGCTATTAGTCTATCACAAAAAGTTATAAAAACAACAAACAGAAAGCGATCAAAAGGCTGGTCAAAGTATCCGGCTCAACCCGCTCTTGAGTTTTATGGGTAACCCAGAAAACAGAACTTCGTGATCGGTTAACCACCTTTGACCACCTATATCTTGCAATATATGGTTCTAATGAACCTATTTTCTTTTCCAAATTAAAGACCTACTATCAAGCTACAAATAGCATACGAATAACAGATCTAATCATAAACACATATGAATCTACAAGCTTTGACATTCGACTGTCATGCTTGTTTTTCCAAAATTCCCAGATTACTAAAAACAATTAATTAAGGCATCTAGATGTTATGAAAATGTGTTCTATCAACCTAACATACTTTATAACATACTAATACATAATTCTAAACATCTAAACAATAATTTGAACAAAGCATCAAAGATCTAGCTATAAATTAGGGTTTGTACCTTTATTGCTTGATTTTGGATTCTAGCTTCTAAATTGGTTGCTGCTATCACAAAGGCTTGATCTAGGTATGAAATATAAGTGTTTTGGCTTAGAGAATTCGTAGGTTTACACTGAGCTAGGGTTCTTATTTATAGAGTTCTTTAACTTGGCTTTTTGGTCATTTTTCCACCTAGTTGCCTCCTAAAAGATCTGATCTGTGACTCTCCTGGTGCTTGGGAGTTTGGAAGCATGTCAGGTGAGGTTTTGGGACTCGTGTGGCTGATTCATAACCTACTTGTGAGCTTCTTGACCAAATTAGTAGCTTAATTATTCTCTAATTCTTACTAATCTTGATTAGGGTTTTTTTTAATGCTTAAGTTTGTTTAATGATGTATATTAGTACCTAATTGAAGTTTAGTAGTCAAGATTAGGTGTTAGGATAACCTAAATAGGGTTTTGTCTAGCTAATTAGGGTTAAGGTTTACAAGTTAGGGTTAGGTTTTATTAAATAGGGTTTGTTAATCTAGGGTTACTAACCTAGATTTCCCATTAATCCAAACAAGCACGACAAAGCATTTTGTTAGTGTTAGCACAACAAAGCAGCTTGTCCAAACAAATATATCGAACAGTCCATTTTCAGAAGAAAATTTTTAAGCACGAGGTGTCAAACACATCAATTTTTGGACAAAATTTTATTTGACCAAATTTGTTAAACAAAATATATATATAAACACATAACACTTTCAGAACGGAGAGATTTTATTAATATAACAGAATTTTACATATCCGAGTCTTATTAGGGTTTTGGGTTTTTACACTGGATACTGCACTAGTGAAGTAGTAGAATACTCTTCTTCTTGTTCTCTATAGTTTCTCTCTCTATAGTGTCTCTTGTGAATCTCAGTGAATTAGTGAGAATGAAAAGAGAATTAAGCTTCTATTTATAGGAGAATGGACTAAATAGTAACTGATTCACGAACGATCCAGACAGATTTACTATTAGAACGGACGGTCCATATTGATCACTATTAAAACCATAACCGACAGTCCAAATTGATTTACTTTTAAAAACACCACCGACAGTCTAGATTGATTTACTTTTAAAATCACCACTGATGGTCCTGATTGATTTACTTTTAAAACCACCACTGAAGGTCCAGATTTATTTACTATTAAAATCACCATCAATGGTCCAGATTGATTTACTATTACAACAACCATCAATGGTACAGATTGATTAACTATTAAAACCACCATCAGTGGTCCAGATTGGTTAACTATTAAAGCCACCATCGACGGTCCATAAAATTAGTAAATCTTCCCATGGAATACTAAGTCAAACTTACAACAAACACATCATAACAAATCCCTATATTTATATCAAAAATTGAATAAATATTTACCACAAATCATTTATATTAAATGCATTTTTAATCAATTAACAATTATTCATCATTAATATTATAACTCATAATATTTAACAACCAGATCATTCACAAGAAAGAGGGGGCTTTCTAATAAGGATTTCTCCCTATTGGCGCGCAATTAGGTAACCAAACCCCTTTCTTCGACAGAACTTTCTAGACATCATCAATATTGCAAATAATAATATGAATAACTTTGTCATCTCAATTATTAATTTAATAATATAAAATATTATACTGATGTTACTGTGACAATAATAGAATCAAATAACGTGAGATACGATGCATCAATTATTGTAGCAATAATTGAGTAAACTGAGTGGCTTCTTTCGTAAGCATCAATACCATGTGCTACTATGAAACCGCGCATATTACTATATTTTTACCACTGGGTATTTCAATACTTAACGGTAAAACTTTCGCTATTATTTTTATAAAAAGTTATTTTTGTCATTTTCTAACTCCGACAGTTATTCCGTTATGTGTAGTAGCCCCGAATCCAGGTCCCAAATCACCTCGGATCCGGTATACTATTTCTTTCACTAATTGCGGAAGATATAAACATACATTGTTTATACATTACATTACACACTATTCCCCAAGGTCGAGTAACCATAACTTATTACACAATTCATAAGTTATCTAACTCATAACATTATTAATATCATACAATACAAATTTAACTGCACACATCTACTAAAGCTGGAACTATCTTGGACATTTCCTTGTTTCCGACGCATTCGCCTTAATCTGCAATATTTTATCATGATATAGCAAGGGTGAGCATAAAAATTGCCCAGCAAGTTTATATACAATAACATAACGATATATCATGATTGAAAAGTATGAATAATTGGCTAGCTATAATTCAACAATATAATTGTGAACTAGCAGAAATAAAGTTTTGACTGAACAAGTATTTTACATGAACAAATATTTCTAAACCAACCGGTAATGAAGGTGATCAGCCTTTCATACCTGACTTATACATGCAAGATATACAGAATACAATTTTCGTGGCAATCAGCAATGATTAACCATAAGCTGGAATAAACTACTCTTATTAGAGTTAAGTATGAGAAAACTTGCCTGAACCGTTGATTACCGCAACGCAATTTAATTTAATCTCTCACGAAAGACCTATCAGTTATAAGATTGATCTTGTAATCAATATAACATGCTTTATTCCATAATACTATCTAATACATAATCAAATATTAGATAACAATCTTAACACATCAATATTAATATCACCATTTGATAATTCTCCGATCACTATATCATATCCCATATGATTTAACACTCGCTTTTCATTTCATAAATTATTCATTAACATGTAATAAGGCAAACACTAATCCAGCACCCTTGATTCTATATCTAAAAACCAAATTTATAATTCAGCAACTTGAATTCCAAATCCATCAATTTAAACCTCAATCCAGCAAACCGGATTCAATTCATCAAACTGTTTTCTATATCCATATCACGAAAATACCAAATTAGTGAATTATTCTCCTATCCTTTTGTCAAACATATATACATGTATTTTATGCATAAAAATTATTTTTCCATAATTTTCCAACATCCTTTGGTATTTTTCAAAAATTAATTTTTAGTGCGTAGCTTAAGAAATTAGCTACCTCGTGCTTAAATCCAGTAATGCCCATCTTTTTTCATAACCTTATATATGTTAACGTGATACTCCATTTTAAATTTCGTGGCAATCGGAGTTGTAGAACTCCGTTTATAGCGATTTCCGTCGGAAAATCACAAAAATTGTAATGGCCATAACTTGGTCATTTTAACTCGGAATCAGCTCATTTTTGGACACGAGCTACATATTACCATATATTTTCATTTCCCAAAAGCCTGGAATTTTTCTCATTAACTAAATGTCCGAAACAGCCCTCGGAAAATTTTGGGCAGAAACTTTTTGTCGTTTGGCAGTTTTGGAGTCCTTTGCTAAAACTTATATAAAACGAGTTCTGTAACTCCGATTAATGATCCGTCAATTTTGTTGGGTTTGTATCTTTCCGAACTACAGCTTTCATATATCACAATCAATATTTGGACATGTTTATCTCCCGGAATTTAGCCCGGAAGTGACTGTTCCAAAACTGTCCTTTTAACAGTTTTCTTAATTTTAAGTGGTTTGGGAGAAATCCCATAACTCTCTCCTCCGATGCCGGATTTAGTCCGTTTTGGAGTCTATGGAAAGCTTATTGAGTGTACTAAAACATATCACAAGTCAAAAAATTTTAGAGCAACTTAACAGATCCGGAAATTTCTCTTTTAGGACAGCAGTCCACTAACTCATTTAAAACAAACAAACTGTTTTGGTTAATCTTCTTTGTTCAAGCTTATCAACCCTAAAAATGACAAGATCTAACCATAAAATATCATATATCATGTAGATCTTCCCTCATATGATTCAAAATCATAA
This sequence comes from Panax japonicus, assembly GCA_020205505.1. Classification (NCBI taxonomy): domain Eukaryota; kingdom Viridiplantae; phylum Streptophyta; class Magnoliopsida; order Apiales; family Araliaceae; genus Panax; species Panax japonicus. The sequence continues at coordinate 36,988,957 of CM035114.1, forward strand.
GTTCAATACTTGATCTAAAACACCATATCAAAACACTTTAACTTTTCTAGAAAATTTCCATTTTTTTTTCTATTCCTTTGATTCCCACCAATTTAACACCCATTATGGGTAGATCCAAACAATAAACACTTATTAACATGTATATCCTTAGTTTTTGAGTTTAGAAACAAAATTCCTTATCACATCAAACAAGCATCAACACAATCAAATCTTAAGAAAAAATTAGGTTTTCTATCTTTTGAAAACCTATCCTCCATTTCATGCTATAGATCTAACTTTTGATCCATAAAAGAGTTGGATCTAAACATAGAACACCTTTAAACACCAAGATCTAGGGTTATAACCTCAAGATCATAACTTCAAGTTGACAAAAATCTAATCAAACTACCAAGGAAACTTAGCCTACATAAGAAGAAATTTTTTATACCTTAGCTTACTTGCTCTCCATCTTCTTCTTCTTCATAGCTTGATCATGGATCTTGATTGGTATGGAAGGTCAAAATCTCCCCTCCTTCTCCTCTTAGAGTGGCCGAACATGGCCTCACTCTCTCTCCCTTTCTCTATTTCTTAGCAACTTGGAAGGATAAAGAGATGAAAGAAAGAAAAATAAAAGCTAGACTTTTATGTAGCTTTTCATTAATCAAATGACCACACTCACTCCCTTCTCTTCTTCATGCAATAACAGGCCATATGGCCTCTCCAATGCTCAGAATAATTCTCTCATTCTCCCTTATTAATTGCCAAGCTTTTGTTGCAAGAAATGCTAATGTGTTGGACACATATCTAGGCTAGAGCTAGGTTAGGGTTAGGGTTGGTCACCAACTAAAGTGAGACAATAATGCAACATTCATTCCCCCTTTCTATTGCTCCTCATGGCCGGCCACTTGGCCTAAAATAATCACCAGTACAAAGTACCTAATAGACAACACTTAATAGACAACGTTTTTTATAAAAACGTTGTAGTATTTTTTTTTACAACGTTTTTAAAAAAAACGTTGTAGATTTATATGCAAAAACGTTATCTATTTAAAATGACATTTTTTTTATTTTAATTAGATAACGTTTTTTTTAAAAAAAACGTTGTCTATTAACAAAAACACGGAGCTAAAAAAAACAGCCGAAATGAAACACGGAGCAAAACAAAAAGACTCTGAAGCCCTAACTCTCTTATTCTCTCCCGATTAACATTTTCTGAAGCCCTAACCTTAGAAATTTCCCTAATCCATCTCTCACTTCTCTAAGCCAATCATGACGACGATCATGAAGATGAAGAAGACGAGTATTGTGGGTCTCAGACTAAGAAGAGGAGACGGCAAAAGACGAGTATTATCAGTACCTAGCCCGCTCCCAGTCTCCAGCAAGATCTAAAATCTCAATTTTTTGCTTTCTTCCTCGCCGTCGCCAGCAGGGATATCGTCGGCGTCGTGGCCTCTCTTCCCCGTAACTCAAAATTAAGCACTTTCTCTCTCTCGGTTCTGCTTTAATTTGAAGCTATTTTCGTCTCCGTGTGTAAACCCCGTACAGTAACACTAGGGTTATTGTACTCGTGAACTTGGACTAGGGTTTGTATCCGTTTTAATTTTAGCCAACGGCGATGGAGAAGCTGAGGGATTTGTCGCTTGCCGATTGATGTTCCTCTACTGGATGCCACTGTCGCTGCTTTCTACGGAACCGGATCTAAGGAGCAGGTGAAATATGATGTTTTTCTGTTATTTTATCTCTTTCTATGTGCGTGTGTTTGTGTGAATTCTGTGTATTTGACGAGAGGAATGTGGGGGGAAGAGTATGCAATCTTTGAAACAGCTACTGTCAACCATTTTTCAGTAAATTCCGTGAGTGTTAATTTTTGTCAACAATAGTTGTTTATTAATGTTCTACAGGAAGCCATTAAGTTGTAAGGATCCTTACAGTTACTTCATCAAATTCTATGGTCGTATGATTTCTGGATAGAGCTAGTTAAATTATCAGTATTGCATATAATAAACATAACTCATAGGGGGACAGCCATTTTGTACAGGATTTTCTAACACTGGTACTTTACATTGACCATATATAAATTTCATTTTGGGGTTATGTATATACATTTTTGGATTCCATACTTGCTGCATTTATACCAATCCTGGGTATTTAATTTGATCCTGTCCACGAATGGTTTTTTGATTCAGTTCCTTTTTCCTTTTTCCTTTGTGCTAGTATTCAGTTCAGTTATGTTGCTCAGTTCAATTGGTTATAAAGCTTTTACTTGATTTGGTTTTCTTGAGTTGGTAGTGTGGTTGGGTTTCTGATGTTTGATATATGTCTTGTTAGATCTATGGCATTTTCCAGCTGCTACCTGCTAAAGTTCAAGTCGGAGTCTTCTCTGCCACAATGCCACCAGAAGCCCTTGAGTATCACAGGTGAGGAAGTACACCTGACAGAACATGTAGCATTTAACCCGTAACTCATATTATCCTTATAAAATGTAGCATTTAAAAAAGAGCACCTACCAAGAATTTGAATTCCTTACTCCCATTTGAGGTTCTGCATATGTATCATTTCCTTTTTGGCACATGAAAGTGGACCGTATGAAGGTTATCTTTTTTCAGCTTGGTTTCTAATATTTGAAATGAAATAGATGTAAGATTCTCGTTGAGTATACCGTACTTCACATTTGGACTGCATTCTAGAATCTAGATTACATTAATTTCTTTTTCTTTTGACTACATTCTCGTTGCAGATTCGTGCGATACTCTTAGATCCTTCATGTTCTGGATCTGGGACTGCTGGTGATAAGTTGGATCATCTACTCCCATCTTACAGTTCAGGTAAATTTTTGCTGCTTCGTCTTTTGTGGTTCTCATTCTCATCTTCGCGTGTTCATTTCCTAACATTCCTCTGTTACAGTGTTTGTTGCATTCCATTCATTCTACTCACTACTATGAATTATGTTCGACTGAAGGGCCTGTATAAATACTATTATTAGCATCTTTCTAATGGAAAAGTGAACTTGTTGCAGTCTGGAATGGTGGAAAAATGAACTTACTGCAATTATTAGCATCTTTCCACTTATTGTCACTTTGTGCTGCAATCTGGAATGGTGTATAAATCCTATTATTAGCTTCTTTCCAATTATTCTCACTTTGTGCTGCAGTCTGGAATGGTGGAAAAGTGAACTTGCTGCAACCTTCTTTATACATTGGGGTGCTGCAAGAAATTGGACAGAGATACAACTCAAAGGTAAGCAATGCCAATGATTTCCAATTTTGAACAAAGGTTTGCACCTTGTTTTGAGGTTCATTATATGTTGTTCAAATGTAGGTTGAGTTCAGGTCCATTGCAAGTACCAACGAGAATTTGCAGTTTTCTGTTGAGGTTAGTGGAATATGTGCTTAACTTAGCAAAAAAAAATTGTGCTTAGTTATAATTATGAGCATCTGTTTCATTTGTTCATCAAGTCTTTCTAGAATCAACATTATTTTAAACTTATGTTTGTTTCCCTTAAAAGGTGAAATAGTTATTCTGATTCAGGCATAACATGATTAGTATTTTTTTAATTTTTGGTATGAACAAGTGTTAAAATTTAATTTTTAGTACTATGAACATTTTCTGGCCCTTTGGAACTCAGGAGGTGATTAGCATGTCAAAATTTCTGTTTGGATGATTTTTTCCCTTGCTTTAATAACTTGCACCAAAACTTTAAACATCCATCTGCTTATTCTATGCAATATATTTATATCTATTGCTATCTTTCAAGAACCATGTGTGTTATGGATTAGAAGACATATCGGTGGTACATTAAAACTAAATTTGGGGTCGCGGGGCCGCGGGGCCACATGAGGCCACGCTAAGCCTAGCCAAGCCCCACGTGGCCATTTCGATGCATTTCGAGCAATGTTTGAGGATGGTTATAGGGTATTGGTTTCTTTTTAACACTAATCTGATTTTATAAGTTGGAGGATGAGCTTCTTTTAATTAAAAGTTGATATGTTAAATGTGGTTAACAAAGTTCTCTAAGTGTTCTATTTCATTTTGAATGGTTGTGTTGCAAGTCAGTTTTGCTCTATTCTTGTTTGTTCTATTGTTATTTGTATAACTATGCTCCCACTTTCTCAAGTTGTACTAGGAAAAATATTGTTAATATAGTTTTAACTCACTGTTGTGCTAATGTTTTGGCATTATTTCATTCCATATTACCAGACAGAACATGTTCATGCTGTTCCTATTACTCAGTCACTACTTGGGATGCCCACCTACCTCCCCGCCGGACAAGTGCCTGCTTTTTGCATCCGTTTGTTATGCATCAACAAGGGATTCCCCAGTCTGTTCCTTCTCATTTTCCGCAGCCTCATGTTGGACATTTTCACTCGACACCAGCAGCAATATCATCTATTCATCACTGGTAGAACCAACATGTACTTGCAATTAGACAGTTTGTTCATTTGGAAAAAATATAAACATTTAGTAAATTGATTTTTCTTCCTTTCAACTTTTAGGCTGTAACAGAGGGTTCACAGATTCCAAGTTATAAACATTTATTGTTGGGATGTATTTTGAATGGTTGATACATTTTGGCTATATATCATGGCATTAGCATATTGCAGGTGCATTGGTAATAAAGGTGAACCATATTTTTTTTTTATTTTTAATTTTTTTATTTACAACATTTAAAAAGCGTTGTCTGATATACTAAACAACAATATTTTTGGTAAACTACAATCTTTTTTTTTAATCTATAACATTTAAAAAACGTTGTCTGATATACTAAACAACAACATTTTTATCCAAAAAACGTTGTAGAATCATACCTTTTACAACGTTTTTAAGCATCTATTAATTTTTTGAAAACAAATACACAACGTTTTTTCCTAAAAAACGTTGTGTATTGTGCTTAACTACAACGTTTTTAAAACGTTGTGTAAGGGTGTCAAATAGAAAACACCCTTAACCACGACTTTTTTCTGACAGAAACCACAACGTTTTTTCCGCGTTGTCTATTTACTGTTTTGTAGTAGTGAATGCTCCCAATTTGCTTTCTATTTTACCTCTTATTTGAGTTAACAAATGTCCAAAAATTCCTCTCCAACTTAGGCTAAAAATTGAGCCATTCTTTTAATGTCTTGCTTGGTCCTCTAACCAATTTCATTCACCAATACTTGAGCTATAAAATATACATAGTCCAATTCCTTAAATTCTTATCCAACCCAAATCATTTACTTAGGGTTTTTACTTCCTCCATTAAAACACCAATCCTTGCTCATTAACATTTATTTTCCTAACCCAATTAGACTTGCTATAATTAGGTTATAAAATTAATCATTTGAGATATATAAAATAAATCTCCTAGAATTAGTAAGTATTCTAAATACCACAATTCTCTTTTCCCATAACCCTTAAGTTATTAAATCCTTCATTCCTAATATATAATTAAGGTTTTCACTAGTTTCTTTTGTTTGTTTATATAATAAACAAATATAAATCATCAAATAATGTTCATACTCCTTACACACAACTTTTTAACCCTTAGGGTTTAATACACCGCATTAGGATTCCCAAATTGGGGTTTCAAATTCACGAAACTGAAACTAGGGTTTTCAGAACCGATTTCTAGGTTTTCTCATCAGACGTTAGGGTTTTCTAACTTAATCACCATATTCATATCATAAATTTAGGGTTTCGGATTCCCGAAACTAAAACTAAAGTTTCTGAGCGTACCGTTAAGGTTTCTAACAATCCGTTAGATTTTTCTAACTTAATAAACGTATGATTAACATAACTTTAGGGTTTTCTAAAGTTATAACTTATATGATCAATCCTTGATCTCAAATCATTATGGTTCACATATGTAACCAAATATACCGACTAGTATTCTCTTCGATACTTATCCCTGATAATTCTTCAAAAGAATTTTAAATCTAGCATAATCTTATACCTCATTACTAGACTATCACTTACAGTCTATCACATAATTCAAGTTTTGTTCAAAACTTTTGAAATTCTTAAAATTTCATTACATAACTGTCAATTCCATACACTTATTTCCTGTCTAGGTCTTAATATTGAACCTTAAATCAATCAATTATGATTTTCATAAATTCTCCAAATTCTCGGGTTGTCACATTATGGGGTCCACCAATGATGGTGTCGTCGTACGGATATTCCCTAACAAAAAGAATATTATCCAACCAAACAAATATTCCCAGACACAACGAATATTTTATATCAACTTACTTACTTTGCAAAATTTTCAAATATCACCCTTAACTTTAACATTTTATCAATTAAAACATTTATTAAATAAAATAATAATTATAAGAAAATTGGATACTTTCATTTCATATAATTTGGGGTCTTACACATCTTCCCGGCTTCGTACAAGCTCTAATCCCATGTGATTCTATAGCTCTCAAAAATAGCTTTCCGAAAAGGTATAACACTCCTTTATCGGAAGCCCGGATTGAAAGTTATGAAGGTTCGAGGGGATATTTTCTAGTTTGAGTGCACGTACTTCGAGACGATAGGACCCGCATGACCCGAGGGATCCCAGGCAGCCGCAAGAAAGAAGAAACGAGAGAACACTCTATCTATTTCAGCCTGTAACCCGTGCTAGAGTGCTCCAAAATGAGTGATTCTTCTTTCTAAACACTTGTAAGCTCGTGTTTTGTAACATGCTGAAGTTAAACCAGTGGAAACCGAGTTTTCAAGCATCAAAAGCTATCTGAAGTCTTCTTGGCAGCCCACTGTAAGATATTTCATATTTTTAAGCTTTCTACTATTTATATATATATATATATATATATATATATATACTGTTTTTATGTATATCTGCTTTAACTGCTTTCATAATGTTGATATTTAACTTTCCAGTCTATGGGCTAGATTTGCCTAAATAAGGCTATTTCTAACTTTGACCGGTTAAAAAGTGACTAAACTAGAACCGTTGAAGCTAGAATGGTTTAGATTTATTAAAATCTAGTTCTTTTTCTAGATTTTGCAAATATTACTCTGTCATGTGAGCCTAGGAATCATGTGATCGAAGATTCAGCCTTTGAATCTAGATTCGGTTCCCATGATGGATATTTCTCAACTGCAGCCAGCATGTAAATTATCTACGATGTTAGGATATCCTTAGACGAATCTCATGGCCACAAGGAGTTCGGCACTGCTATGTATCTTATTTTCTCGAATATGTGATGCCCCAAAATAGGTATACATCACCCATCTTGAGTCGCCAAATACATGGTACAGAAATCAAATACAAACTTCTTTAATACAACTATCGTGTAAAAATACGACAAAACATATCTGAGTTTTTATATGAATATTGTCTCATAGATAATATATAAACTCAAATTCAACCCTTATTACATTTATTATCACACTAAGTAGTGAGGACTACTAAAATAACCATCTCAGGTTGTCACTCCATTCCCCGACTAGACCCGGCTACGTTCTCGTTTCCTAAAGAGAATAATGAAAGCAAAAGGGTGAGCTCAACTAGCCCAGTAAGAAATATTATGACTAAGATAATGCATAATAAATTATCATTAGCCTTCAACAGTGTTAAATTGATAAAATACAATAAACATCAAGTTTAACTGTAGAGGAACAAGCAATCCATTAGAAGAGTCAAGTAGAGCATGATATCTACTATCTTCAATGATTTAAAAAGTTTTTCATCCACATTATCACTGAGACTCAACTTAATAAATAAACCACATCATTGAATCATCCCAGCACTACGTGCCAAAGATATTCATGTAATCATCAATGGTCATGATTATAACGAATAATCCCTGGTCATAATGATACCAACATCTGTCCATCAATGCACTACGGGCCAATGAGGACTTTTACCACATCATTTGTAACATTACGGGTCATGAATATACCAATCAACAGTTCATCTATGCACGCAAGCCAAAGATGACTTTCATCACAATATAAGCATGATGATGATGATGACACGTGAACAGTACCATGTGAATAATACTTAGAAAATAGTATCTCGTGAATAGTACCCCAGCAGGAAAAGTGCCCCAAATACCTGAATAAATAATATTAGAGTGAATAGTAATCGGGTGAATAGTAACCCATAAATAGTAACTCATGAATAGTACTTCGGCATGAAAAGTGCCCCGAATACGTGAGTGAATAATATTCAAGTGAATAGTAACTTAGCATATAGTAACCTGTAAATAGTAACTCATGAATAGTATTCTGGCATGAAAAGATAAAAAATTATCATAAAAGCTCAGAATAAAATTTCCATGAAAAGATACTAGATGAAGCGCAAATATGAAGTATATTCTACAAATTTCACGGAGTATAGAAGCAATACTTTAACAAAATGACGATATAATCAGGAATATGAGACAAAATAATATTACTCACATACTACAGAGTATGGAAGAAAATATTATTCCTTATGAATACTGAACAAAAATAATATCCCTTACCTTAGAAGAAGACTGGATACTGGAATAGTGAAGTAGCAGAATACTCTTCTTTTTTCTCTCTATATCTTCCCTCTCTATAGCTTCTCTCTCTATAATTGCTCCTGTGAGTCTTAGTGAATTGGTGAGAATGAAAGAAGAATGAGCTTCTATTTTTAGAAAAATATAGTTTTGATAATTGTAGGTTTTGGGGCTTGAAATACTACAGTATAATACCTACATCTTTTCCTTCATTTTAATCTAGTCCTGCAAGTATTATCAAACTTCCACCACCTCCCCTATAGTACAAGCATATGAATCAATAGTACATTCATGTAAATCAATAGTTCTATACATGTGAAAAAATAGTTACAGTATAGTACCTTCATCTATACCTCTATTTTTAATTTAGTTATGCAAGTATTATCAATCTTGCACCACCTCCCCTAATAGTATATGCATATAAATTAATAGTACATATATGTGAACAAATCGTTATAAGCATGTGAACTAATAGCAATTAATTTCTCATTTATCCGATTAATTACCCGATTGATAAATATAACCTCCAGAAATCAATTATTATCGAAATAAATGTTGATTTCCACTAACACTAATAATCCCAACACAATGGAAATATAAATTTCATCTTTAATCAACACGAACTTATTCATCATTAATATTATAACTCATAATATTTAACAACCAAATCATTCCCAGGAAAGATGGGGCTTTCCGATAAGGATTTATCCCTATTGGCGCGCAATTAGGAGACCAAACCTCTTCTCGATAGAACTTTCTATACATCGTCAATATTGCAAATAATAATATGAATAACTTTGTTGTCTCAATTATTGATTTAATAATAATAAATATTATACAAATGATATTGTGATAATAATTGAATCAATAATATGAGAGATCTTATACAGCAATTACTGTAGCAATAATTGAGTATAACTTAGTGACTTCTCACGTAAGCATCAATAATCAATATCGTGTGCTACTATGCACCCACGCGTATTATTGTACTTTTACTATCGGGTAGTTCAACAGTTTAATAGTAAAACTTTCGCTGTTAATTTTTATAAAAAGATATTTTTGTCGTTTTCTAACTACGACAATTCTTCCATTGTGGGGTCCACCAATGATTGTGTCGTCTTACGAATATTCTTTTTTTAAAACAAATATTTCTCGACCTATCGAATATTTTATAACAACTTTCTTACTTTGCAAAATTTGTAAATATTACACACAACTATAACATTATATCAAATCCACACCATAATATTCAAAAATATATTTCGAGAAAAATTAATATTTATTCATAAAAGTTGGGGTCTTAAAACCTCCCCTTATTATGAAATTTCATCCTCGAAATTAGGGTACGTACTTGGTATATCGAAGAGGTGAGGATACCTTAACTTCATTTCATATTCTAACTCCTAGGTTATTTCCTCAACATCATGGTTTCTCCATAATACTTTGACTTGAGTTATAACCTTGGAGCGTAGAATATGATCCTTCTTATCTAAGATTTTAACAAGTACATCTTCATACGTTAAATCTTCCACTAACTCGCCTGGTTCTAAGTCAATAATATGGTTCGGGTCTTTCACATATTTACGTAACATAGATATGTGAAAAATGTTATGAACACGAGACATACTTGGCGGTAAGGGGAGTCTATAGGCCACAGTTCCTACTCGATCGAGGATTTCGAATGGGCCAATTAATCGAGGATTGATCTTTACTCTTTTTCTGAATCTTGTAACTCCTTTCCATGGAGCCACACGTAACAACACATGATCACAAACATTGAATTACACGTCCTTTTGATGAAAATCAGCATAACTCTTTTGTCAATCTTGTAAGGTTTTATACGTTGCTGGATCATTTGAATCTTTTCCGTTGTCATGCGTACCATATCTGGTCCCAACAATGTTGCTTCACCCACCTCATCCCAGCATACTGGAGAATGACATTTGTGTCCATACAACGCCTCGAATGGAGCCATGCCCATACTTGCTTGATAACTATTTTTTTAGGAAAATTCCACCAATGGAAAGAACTTGTCCTAACTTCCCTTGAAGTCAAGGACACAGAGTCTTAATAAATCTTCAAGAGTTTGAATAGTTCTCTCCGACTGCCCGTCCGTTTGAGGATGATATGCCGAACTAAATCGTAAATCCACACCCATAGCTTTTTGCAAACTAACCCAAAATCGTGAAGTGAATCTTGGGTCTCGATCATAAACTATGGATACTGGCATACCATGCAGTCTTACAATCTCATTTATATATATACGAGCAAGATGTTAAAGTGAATAAGTTTCTCGTATAGGTAAGAAATGAGCATAACCTTGGGAAACCTTGGGAAGGCCAGTAACGAAGTCCAAGGTAATGTGCTCCCACTTCCATTCTAGAATTTTAAGTGGTTGCAATGAACCTTTTGGAACTTGATACTCTGACTTGACTCGTTGACACGTTAAACACCTTGAGATAAACTCCACGATCTCTCTTTTCATATTGCTCCACCAAAATGTATGTCGAAGATCATGATACATTTTGGTACTCCCATGATGGATTACAAACAGTGTGTTGTGTGCCTCCATCATGATTTTATACTTTAAATCAAGGTCGTTAGGAACATAAAGTCTGGATTTGACTCGAAGTATTCCTTCTTCAGTCGATTCTTGCTTCCAGAATAGCGTCTTCTTGTACTTTCTTCCTCATACGTATCAGCTCCAGGTCTGTAGCTTGAGCAACTTTAACTTTATCGATTAAAGTCAGTTCTACTCGTATATTTGCCATCATCACGTGGTACCATGGAGTCTTTAACTCTATCTCCATCCTTTGTAAGTCATAGAAAATGGGCCTTTGGGTTGACAATATCACACTCGTACCCGCATATGATCTTCTACTCAATGCGTCAGCTACCATATTCGCTTTTCCAAGATGGTACTGAATGGTATGATCGTAATCTTTCAACAGTTCGAGTCAACGTTGTTGTTGCCTGTTGAGTTCCTTTTGAGTGAAGAAATATTTGAGGCTTTTATGATCCGTACAGATCTCCACTTTCTCCCCATATAGATAATGCCTCTAGATTTTAAGTGTGAAAACAACAGCTGCCAACTCTAGATCATGAGTAAGATAATTCCTCTCATATTCTTTGAGTTATCATAAGGCATAGGCTATGACTTTCCCATGTTGCATGATAACACATCCTAAACCTTTGCTTTAAGCATCGTTGTATATGACAAAATCCTCTAAACTAGATGGTATTGTCAGAATAGGTGCTGAAATAAGTCACCCCTTGAGTTCTTGAAAACTCTTCTCACATTCCATGCTTCAACCGAATTTTGTATCTTTTTGAGTCAGCTGAGTTAATGGAGTAGCGATTCGAGAAAATCCATCCACTAATCTTCGATAATAACCAGCTAAGCCCAAAAAGCTATATACTTCGATCACTGACTTAGGTTACTCCCAGCTTTGAATTGCTTCAATCTTTGTCGGATCAACAGATATTCCATGATTTTATATCACGTGCCCAAGGAATGCTACTTCCTTAAGCCAGAACTCGAATTTCTTTAACTTGGCATATAACTTGTTTTCACGAAGCTTTTGGAGTACCAACCTCAAGTTTTGCTCATGATCTTCATGGATTTTGGAGTATATGATGATGTCATTAATAAAGACAACCACGAAATGATCCAAATATTCCTTGAATACTCGGTTCATCATATCCATGAAAGCAGCAGGAGCATTGATAAGTGGGTTTTATACCCATGAATCGGTTCCTAATTTAAGCTTAATCGGTGTTAATTTCTTTTTTTTATTTTTTTTACTTGTTTATTATTATTTCGTGTGTAAGTTTGGTGGTATGACATTTGATCAAAAAGGGTGCAATTGTGGCAAAAACTTAGCAAGTTTGGAGCTTATGATGACCATCTAGCACAAGCCATGCCCGCTGAGGCGGGCCTTTTTAAGCCTTACACCCCCGCCAGGGCGGGGGATCTTGAACTCAGAAGTCAGAAGCCATGCCCGCTGGGGCGGGCTATTTTTAAAGAAACACCCCCGCTGGGGCGGGGGTTCGGGGTAAATAGTGGTTTATTTGATTTCAAATACTGCAAGAACTAAGCTTAAGTAATTGGAATTGCTTGGGACTCATATTAATGTGGAATTTCAATCAGAATGCATGTCTTAGAGTTATATTTGACATTAAATAACAAGTTTGGGGAGATATAAAACACACAGGCAATTAACAAAGAAAGAAGACAGATTTTTAGAGCAAGCATTGGAGGAAGATAATTGAAGGATTTTTGTATTAATTGCAATTTGGGCTGAAGAAAAGGGTGGTTCTGGATTTATTCTTTTCTTTTAGTTTATATTTGTAATTGGAAGGATGATATCTTTAAGTTATTCAGTTGTTATTTCATTGATGATGAACTAATCACTTTTTAGGCTTATGACAGATCTTTAAGTGGAACAATGGGTATGTAACTTTGATTTTCAGTTTAATAAGCTATTCCTCAGTTTATCTATATTAATTTATGCTTGAATTTATGAATTACCTGATCAACAATTCTTTGTGGACTTGTATAGATTCTAGAGAGGAAGTACGAGTCTAGACTTAGTTAATATAGCATTGGTTCTTGAATTTTGTGAATGAGCAGAATCTTGATGAATGTTAGGGTAAAGATATGCTTAACATAGAATGTAATCGAATAGAGAACTTGAACTTAAACCTTCTTTGATTCTAATTCATATAGAGATGTAGTGAGTAAGTTAATTAAGGTGTTTAACTTAATTCTATCTAAATTGTGGATTTAAGTTAATATGGTGTTAGTGCATTGAGAGGCGGCTAACTCTATTATCGTGTTCTTGATTAACAAACTGGGATAATGATTTAAATTGGAATAAAGTGTAATAATCAGATTGAAGCTTAGGGTGAAGTTGTAAGCCTAATTCTCTGATACTTGTTTAGAAATTCAGTTTTTAAGATTTGTGATTGTTTTGTGATCATAGTATTTTTGATAATTTTAGTTTTTATATTTTTAATCATTAAATTAGATAGTTTAATAAAATTAGAATTAATAGGAAACTGGTAATTGTGAGGTTGAAATTCATACTAATTTCTCTGTGGGAACGATACTCTACTCACTATTATATTAGTTGTTGACCACGTATACTTACGTGTTGTACGTAATTAGATTTTACCCAACATGCATTAGTCAATCCAAAAGACATGACTAGGAATTCATAATGCCCGTACCGAGTTCTGAAAGTTGTATTTGAAATGTCATCAGTTTTAATCTTTAACTGATGATATCCAGAATGAAGATCGATCTATGAAAAGAATTTAGCGCCTTGCAACTGGTCAAACATGTCATCAATGCAAGGCAACCGGTACCTATTTTTGATGGTGACATGATTCAACTCTCGATAATCAATACAAAGTCGCATACTTCCATCTTTCTTCTTTATGAATAGAACAGGAGCAACCCAAGGAGACGTACTAGGACGAATGAAACCGATGTCTAACAACTCCTGCAGTTGGGTTTTTAATTCCTGAAGTTCAATAGGAGCCATTCGATATGGGGCTTTGGAAATGGGTTTTGTACCGGGTTCAAGGTCGATACAAAATTCGATTTCACGCTCTGGGTGTAGACCAAGAAGTTATTCAGGGAATACGTCAGAAAATTTATTAACAATAGAAATATCATTCAAATCTGACGTATTTTTGTTTAAATCTGTGACATAGGCTAATAAAGCTTGACATCCATTTTTCAATAAACGAATAGCTTTATGGCTTGATATGATAGTGATTGACTTTAGTGGTTTGGTTGCTTGAATTCATATAATAGGTTGGTTAGGAATATGAAAGCTAATAACCTTATAAAAATAATCAATTTTAGCATAATGAGTGGACAAACAATCAATCCCTAAAATTACATCAAATGTAAGTATTTTCAAAGAGATAAGATCGATAGGTAACGTGTGGTTTTCGATTTGAATCAAACAAGACTTATAAAAACAGTGGATGTAATGAAGGTTTCTCCCAACGGAGTTTTAACAAATAAGTCAAAGTCTAATTTCTTCGGAGTTAAATTTAAACGTTGAGCGCAAGTAGGAGAAATAAAAGAATGGGTAGAACTGGTATCAAATAAGGTATAAACTTCGCTAGAGTTTATGATTATCTTACCCGTGATGACCTCGTTCAAGTTCCTTGCTTTTTAGGAGGTCACGACAAACGTTCTCCCTTGAACTACTGGCTTTGACTTCTCTGGGATGGTCTTTAGTGACTCTGTCCCACCTGCACTAGTCTTTGCTGCACAAAAAAATTAGGCTAGGTGACTTTTCTCTTCCATAATTGTAACACGCTTTGGACTGCATCGCGTAGTTTGGACTGATATGTCCCCCCCCCCTCCACATTTGAAGCATACAATTGGTGGTCGTTCTCCTTCTTTAACAATGGGTGTTGGTGCTGACATCTTTCCATCATTGTTGAACCTTCTCTTCTTGAAATTTCCACTTCTATTATCTTGGCCATGATTACCACCGAAGTGGTTACCATTTCTGGCATGTTGATTCCGTCCACGTTTGTTGTCATTGCTTCAATGAATGCTACCACTGGTATTATCATTTTTTTTGGATGCTCTCTCTTGGTTGGGTTGACTCATTATCGCACTCCAATAACTGAGCCCTACTAAGAACATCTGAATACAAGCAAAGTTTGTGAGAAATAAGATATTGACGTATCTCAAGTTTCAAACCTCTTAGAAATATCTGTGTAATTCTCTCCTCATTATCAACCATGTGGAACGCAAACCGGGATAACTCGATAAACTTAGCTTCGTACTGCAATACGGTCATATTGTTTTTCTCCAGCTTGATGAACTCCACCTCTTTCATGTGATGAATACTTTTAGGAAACTACTTATCGTTGAACAGTTCTTGAAATTTTCCCAAGACATTTTGAGTACGGCAGGCTGAGTACGTTTTACTGATTCCCACCAGTAATTTGCCTCTCCTCGCAACATGAAGGTGGAAAAGGGAACCTTTTGCTCCTCGGAGCATCCCAAGAAATCAAATATCTTGGTGATCTGCTTTATCCACGTCTTCGCTTTAAGTGGTTTTGGTTCTCCCAAAAACTCCGGTAGTCCCAGCTCCTTGAACTGCTTAGCGGTGACCATCTGAGAGTTGCCAGTGTTTTCACCCACATTTTGAATAGGAGTCTCTCTCGCCTGATGTTACATAAATTGCATAAAGCCTTTGAACATCCCATCGTTCATTATCTGATCAGTATTGTTGTTTACCTGAGGATTATTGTCTTTTTGATGCACATTATCCTGGGTATTGATCGTTGGTGACTCAATGGTCTCATGTGCTTCATTGCTTATCTCGACATTTTTAGATGACATTTTCAAACACTGCCACAAAAAACAAGGGTTAAATAACATGCCACATATTATCCCTATACTCTTACCGACCAATTAAATAACAAATAAACTTAGGTAGGTCATACTAGCGAAGGAATACCCATCTCTCCCATCCAGGTTCTAGTCTCACATCTCAGCCAGGGATCATATCCCTAAGCTTTGATACCAAATGCGACGCCCCTAAAATAGGTATACATTACCCATCTTGAGTCGCTAAATACATTGTACAGAATACAAATACAATCTTCTTTAATACAACTGTCGTGTAAAAATATGACAAAACATAGCTAAGTTTTACAATGAATATTATCTCATAGATTATATCCAAACTAAAATTCAATCTTCATTACATTTATTATCACACTAAGTAGCGAGGACTACTAAAATAACCATCTTGGACCATCACTCCATTCCCCAACTAAACCCGGCTACGTTCTCATTTCTTGAAGAGAACAATGAAAGCAAAAGGGTGAGCTCAACTAGCCCAATAAGAAATATTATGACTAAGATAATGCAGAATAAATTATCATTAGCCTTCAACAGTGTTAAACTGATAAAATACAATAAACATCAAGTTTAACTGCAGCGGAACAAGCAATCTATTAGAAGAGTCAAGTAGAGCATGATATCTACTATCTTCTATGATTTAAAAAGTTTTTCATACAGTTTATTGTTGAGACTCAGCTTAAAAAATTAACCACATCATTGAATCATCCCTGCACTACGTGCCAAGGATATTCATTTAATCATCAATGGTCATGATTATACCGAATAATCCCTGGTCAAAATCATACCAACAACTGTCCATCAATACACTACGGGACAATGAGGACTTTTACCACATCATTAATAACATTACGGTTCATGATTATACCGAATGATCCCTGGTCATAATCATACCAATCAAAAGTCCATCTATGCACGTAAGCCAAAGATAACTTTCATAACAATATAAGAAGGAGGATGATGACAATGATATAAGCATTAATCAAACGAAATCAAGGATATATATTAAAGACTTTAAATTTATCCAGAGTTTAAAAATATCCAAATTGTCAACATGATACTGCTTTGTGGAGTAAAATTCAAGAAAAATATTTATGTATCAAAAATAATTTGGACAGAAAATAAATATATTTTTTAGGTGAATAGTATCTTGTGAACAGTACCCTGTTACTAGTACCTCGTGAATAGTACCCCAGCATAGAAAGTGCCCAAAATACCCGAGTGGATAATATATGAGTGAATAGTAACTGGTGAATAGTAACCCATGAATAGTAACTCGTGAATAGTATTCTGGCATAAAAAGTGCATCGAATATTCGAGTGAATAATATTAGAGTGAATTATAATTGGGTAAATAGAAACCCGTAAATAGTAACTCATGAATAGTATTTCGGCATAAAAAGATCAATAATTATCAAGAAAGCTCATAATAATATTTTCATGAAAATATACTGGATGAAGCACAAATATCAAGGATATTCTACTAATTTTACGGAGTATAGAAGCAATACTTTAACAAAATGAGGGTATAATCAAGAATATGAGAAGAAATATTATTACTCACATACTACAGAGTATGGAAGAAAATATTATTCCTTATGAATACTGAAGAAAAATAATATCCCTTACCTTAGAAGAAGACTGGATACTGGAATAGTGAAGTAGCAGAATACTCTTCTTTTTTCTCTCTATAGCTTATCTCTCTATAATTATTGCTCTTGTGAGTCTTAGTGAATTGGTGAGAATAAAAGAAGAATGAGCTTCTATTTATAGGAAAATAAAGTTTCGATAATTGCACGTTTTGGAGTTCGAAATACTACAGTATAATATCTTCATCTTTTCCTTCATTTTAATCTAGTCCTGCAGGTATTATCAAACTTGCACCACCTCCCCTAATAGTACATGCATGTGAATAAATAGTACATTCATGTGAATCAATAGTTCTATACATGTGAAAAAATAGTTACAGTATAGTACCTTCATCTATACCACCATTTTTAATTTAGTCATGCAAGTATTATCAATCTTCCACCACCTTCCCTAATAGTACATGTGTGTGAATCAATAGTACATACATGTGAACAAATAGTTATAAGCATATGAATTAATAGCAATTAATTGATCATTTATCCGATTAATTACCCGATTGATCAATATAACCTCCAAAAATCAATTATTATCGAATTAAATGTCGATTTCCACAAACACTAATAATCCCAACACAATGGAAATATTAATTTCATCTTTAATCAACACGAACTATTAATCAACACGAACTTAATCATCATTAATATTTTAACTCATAATATTTAACAACCAGATCATTTTCAAGAAAGAGGGGGGTTTCTGATAAGGATTTCTCCCTATTGGCGCGCAATTAGGTGACCAAACCTCTCCTCGACAGAACTTTCTAAACATCGTCAATATTGCAAATAATAATATGAATAACTTTGTCGTCTCAATTATTGATTTAATAATAATAAATATTATGCAGATGATACTATGACAATAATTAAATCAATAATATGAGAGATATTATGCAGTAATTACTGTAGCAATAATTGATTATAATTGAGTGACTTCTCACGTAAGCATCAATAATCAATACCATGTGCTACTATGCAACCACGCGTATTACTGTACTTTTACTACCAGGAAGTTCAACAGTTTAACAGTAAAACTTTTGCCGTTATTTTTATAAAAAGATATTTCTGTCATTTTCTAACTACGACAATACTTCCGTTGTGGGTTCCACCAATGATTGTGTCGTCGTACGAATATTTCCTGTTAAAACGAATATTCTCCGACCAATCGAATATTTTATAACAACTTGCTTACTTTGCAAAATTTATAAATATTACTCACAATTATAACATTATATCAAATCCACACCATAATATTCAAAAATATATTTCGAGAAAAATTAATCTTTATTCATACAATTTATGGTCTTACAGAAGATGCCTCACATCTCAAAAATAAAAGCAACCAAGCCGAAAATAGAATAAAATGGAAGTATCAAATGCCTCAATTACTATTGAGCATAAGGGTATGAAAACTTATTTTCCAAAACATCACTGCTATATCTTGTTAAAATTAAACTTTTATATACAAGTCAAACCCTTTGTATATAGGTGAAAACGAGGCATAACACTACTTCCAGATAATAGCACATAGGCCCAACACACATAAACACACACAAACACACATGCAGATAAAAGTTAATTGAAAAGTGGCGGTAACCATGTTTTCACAGAAGTTAGGGGTGCCTAACGCCTTCCCTCAGCTTAACTAGCCCCCGAACTCTAACGTATCTCAGTTTTCAAGACCAGTTGAACAGGGTCCAACCATTGGGTCTTTGCACAAACCTTTTCAAAATCGGTTAAGTTGGTACAACTATTTCAAATCTACCAACTGGCGACTCTAAGTCAAATCGTCGACATTTACATGTCGGACCTTTTTAAACTTATCTTTTCAGACAAAACTTACCTAAAATGAGGACACCAAAAGACAAGCACAGAAAGGGACACAAACAAATCCCTACGTTGAAAACTCTTTTTCCTTCCTGAGTTGGTTCTGGACTTGATGTGGCGGCATCTGTCTTCCTCGGGTTTATCTCTGAGGTTTGACTGCTAGTGCTTGCTGTCTATTTTTAGGGTTGTTTCTGAAGTTGATTTGATGATTTCTCGGGGTTGTCACCGAAATTTGTCTTGATCTCCCGAAGTTATCAACGAGGTTTTTCTTGATCTCCTGGGATTGTCACCGGGGTTTGAATTGATATTTTGACTTCTAAGGTTGTCTTTGGAAGATAAAAGATGATTCTGCTCTCCTGCATAGTTAGTAACAGAAATGCAAAATTTTGAGTGTTTACAATATATGTACTATAAAATATATGGGACACAAATAGGAACTACGGCCCATACTTTTTTTCCTACCGAGGAACCAGTTGGAGTATTAGCTGCAACTGTTATGTTGAATCATGAATACAAGGTAGTCCTTGACTCTTCTCCCAGAGTTGTCATTACTCATGGGCGATGATGAAGGTATTTTCTTTACATATAACATGAAGTTTCATTCTAATATTGTGACAAGTTATCTTTTATTAAGTGCACACTTTCATTTTTCTCTAATTTGTTGTATATATTTTGGAGATATTGCTTTGTGGAGTCAAATTCAAGACTGATTGGGTTGATCGCATATTCGTATTATACTTTCATGATAGAGATTGTGAGAGAAAGTATTTGCCAAGAAAATATGGATATTTGGTTAAAAAAACATTCGAAGAAAGCCAGTCTTAAAGATGTTGTATTTTAGTTATTGAAAGAGTATGCCTCTTTTATTTATTTTAATTAAATAATTGTCATTCTATTTTTTTAATTAAATCATTGTCATTTAAGAATATTAACATATATATCTTTTAGTATTTTATATAAACGTCTTGATGATATTATATTCTTTGAACAAACAAATTGCGACTTCTCATGTATTATAGATTCAAAACTATATAGCATGATAAAGTTTCCCTCAGTACTCCTTGAGAAGTGTAAAAGCTGGTCTGACCCATCTCTCCATGAAATCGGGAAATATCCTCAATTTTAAAGCCCTAAGTCTTTCAGCTGGTGCTCCTATTTTTGCAAAATCAACTGCCATAGAGTGAAGGGTTGCCAACTAAAGACATTTTTTACTCATAGCTTTATCTAACTTAAGGTCTGTATGTACTAAAT
Organism: Panax japonicus; assembly: GCA_020205505.1. Classification (NCBI taxonomy): domain Eukaryota; kingdom Viridiplantae; phylum Streptophyta; class Magnoliopsida; order Apiales; family Araliaceae; genus Panax; species Panax japonicus. The sequence continues at coordinate 37,009,538 of CM035114.1, forward strand.
GTCCACTAGAGATTTTACCCTAGGTGTCATTGATCAGCAATCAACGAATAACTTTTGAATGTCTTGCAAAATCAAACTTATTGGAAAATATAAGCGACAAATGGAGAGATGCAGGAAATTCAATAGTTCCCAATAAGTGGTTCCCCATGCATACTGTACTTCATCTTGAAATCCTGAAAATATGGTTCAATGGTGACCTACTTTGTTCAGGAATTCAAGAGGAAATGCAGTATAGTGAACCATTTATTGGGAACTATTGAATTTCCTTCAACTTTCTATTTGTCTCTCATATTTCCCAATAAGTCTAATTTTCAGGAAATTCAAAAGTTCTTTGTTGATTAATTATCTGATCAATGATACATTGGGTGAAATTTCTACTCCACATTTAGTACATGCAGACCTTGAGTCAGATAAGACTAAGTAATTAATGTCTCAGTTGGCAACCCTTCACTCTATTAATTACAGTTGATTTTGCAAAAACAAGAGTAACAGCTGAAAGGCCTAGGGCTTTAAAACCGAGGATGTTTCCTGATTTCATGGAGAGGTGGACCAAAACTAGCTTACACTTCTCAACAAGTATTGGGGACAAACTTTATCGACGACGACCGAATATCAAGATCATAATCTTCTTGCACTTGGCGGATATTTGCAGTCTTTGAGTCCTGAGGAGTTAGTTTATGCAGTGGCGAGAGCAGCACATCAGCAGAATGATCATGGCGAGGTAATCTTGTCATTGTTTAGCTTTATGTTCAGTTTTTCATATTTAATTTAGCTTTACATTAATTCAATAATACATGTTTAGCTTTTTGTTATTGTAATACATGAGAAATGGTCGTTCGTATTCATTATTTGGACGACTATACGTATCTGTAACTTACATTTGTATATATTTCTTCAATTCATATGGATATTGTGTTAGTTTATATGTTTGCATATGGATAAATATTATTTTGGTATATGTATTTATATGAATGCATATTGTGTTTATATAGCGGTAATGTTTAGATATATAGGGATAAAATTGTGTTGGATGAATATAATGAAATGCATAGTACTCGTGACTCATTAGCTTACATATATTCTTCATTCCCCTAACAAAATAACTTTTATACAGGCTTTATGAACCTTTACTGACATTAGATTAAATTAATATAGCCCTCTCTATCACAAAATGACACTATTTGCTAAAGTACAGCAACATAATTTCACTAACTTGCCATCACTAGTAAACTTCATAATCAATAAACTCAAGGATAAATATGGGAGAAAATTATGTTCTGAAAGATTGCAAATTTTACAAAAAGTACTCTGAGGGAGTATAATTTTTAAGTTTGTTATTAGTTTCGCTATAATCTAGAGTTCCACTTACGAGTCCTTGCATGTATGTTGTTGAATTGTTTTGCAGCTTGGATGGAGCACGAGAAGTATCACTCCATCATTACACCAAAAGTTTCAGAGGCTTCTCCGCCATAGCCCCGGAAGAAGCTCAAAAACTTTAAGGTTTGCATTATTTTTTGCACACACCTTGTTCACTTGATATTTCAATTGTCGAACAATATTTCCTTTGGGGAGTATTAGGTTTATTATTTGTAGTTATGCTTTAAAAGGAAAAAGTGTTAATAGATACCATGGATTGTGGGATATAAAGAATATTGAACTTGAAGTTTATATATACTCATGTGTGTTGCGATATAAAACAGGTACAATTTATTTTGAAAAATTCAGAAAACAAGCAAAAAAAATTAATTAAGGATCAGCAACCGCAAGTGATCGCAGATTAATATTAGTGACCGAAAAAGGTGTCAGAGATTTAGTGACTGCGTCGGTCGCTAATACGTGGGTACATCAGCTTTCAAACCTGACACAAGATGACTCAGCTTAGCGACGGACCCGGTTGCTATTGACGCGCGATCACAAATAATGCATTCACTAATAGTAGTCGCTGGTGTACACCCAACGACCAGATTATATGCAATCTATATTCGCGATCGCAGTCGGTCGTTGATAGATATCTGCGACCGAATGCGATCACAGGTAATCCTTTTTCTTGTTGTGTATGATCTTATCTACAACTGGCTTGGTAAGTTATTAGGGTTTGGTCCTAAGTTTAACACTTTTGAAATAGGAATAATGTTTTTATCTGGTTGCAAGGGAAAGTGCACCTTTTTCATCCCAATTTTCTTTTTCATTTTTTTATTTTTTTTTTTGCAGGTAATTCAAGATGGGTTCATGCAATGGAATGGAGTGGTCTGAAAGAATTTGCAGGATCTTCTGTAGTTCCTTGTGAAGTTGATAGATCCAAAGCAGGAATACTCAAAAGTTATGGGCCTCTATGTTTCCTCAAGTAGTGGTCTCTCAGGGCATGTGTGGACTATTTTTTTCTGCAACTTCTTTTCTTTCTGAAAAAAAATAAAAATAAAAGGGTGAGTGCCTAAGTTGCTATATCTTATGCACTCAAGTGTGTTCAATGACAAATAGGTCCAAAATTCTGGCCATATGATTCCTATGGATCAACTGATGATAGCTGAAGAGGTGGACCGAGAGATCGCTTTCTGGAGTCATAGCTAAGCCTAAAAACTTGGTTTTCTCAATCTGATATCACAAGTATGGTTCATTGAGTTACTGAATACAGTTCTCAATTTGATATCATGAAAGTTCTTGAATAAAATAGAGCTTCTACATGTAGAGGCATCTTGTTTTAAAATGCTCAAGGAAAGGGATGGCATGTTTGAGATGGATTTATCCGTCGCAATTGTCTGCTTTTCTAGTAGTGATTCGTGAGGTTTGTTCAAACATTTACTTTTGTATGTTCCAAATTTCATCACTTACTTACTCGGCTAAGCCGCTAGCTAGGCTGTATTTCATCATGCTTTTAGTTAGAAATTAAGTTGATACAAACATAAAAATAAATATAAAATCTAGTGTTTTGGAAGTTATAAGTTGGGTAGGTGGGTGGGTGGGTGGGAGGTCTTCATGGAATCGAAATCCATCAAGAAGAGCTTCATTCATGCTTAAGGCCTCGACTGGAAATAGAATGACTTGTTCGAAAAGGTTGATTTTATCTATTTTTTATATATAACAACTACGAATATATTTAGAAATAAAATTACTTGTTCGAAAAGGTAAACAAATAGATGAGATGATCTATGTTCAAGAAGATTGCATATGATCGATTACTATAAAATGAAAGGTAGTGCTTGGTTTTTCTTTACCTGATGCACACACAAAAAAAATATTATGATTAGGAACACCAATGTTTAAAACTGCATTCTACCATCGACTCGAATCCCAAATTAGTTATTCTTCAACTGTCAAGCGTCGAACGAGCACAAGTTGCAGGGTTGCATGTACATGTTTGCACATCTCCATTTACATGTTAGTTAACAAAGAAGAGAAATTTGTCTAAAATGAGTAGGAAGAGGCTGTGAAGAAAGCTAGGATGACTTGCCTACAAACCAATCTAACTAGGGTCCCTAACTATATATATATATATATATATATATATATATATATATATATATATATATATATATATATATATACCCTTGATAATTTGAAAGGAGGCAAGCCATCCTTGGCTTCCAAACAGACCCTTATCTTCATTTTAGGCATCTCTTCGTATTTTGTCCAAACAATCTCCTTATCAAACTAGCCATGGGAAGACAAGGTCTTGCATGAGAAAGAAAAGCCTGTGAAGCAAAGCCAAAAATGCTTGCCTGCCTGCCTTTAAACCAAACAGAGCACCTTAATAACTTGTATAATTTCTAGAACCCTTAACTGGAAGATGGCAGGCAAGTCATCCTTGGCTTACCAAACATGGCTCTTCACTTCATGTAAGACCTCTCTCCCTAATCCCTACTCAATTTGTACATCCTCAATATATCATTCTCCCGGTGATCAGCTATATTTATAGCCACTGTCCAGTGATCAGCTAAGTGCTTGTTTGATTGTCTACCAGCGTAGCATTTTCGGCATGTTCGGCAATCACTTATTTTAAAATTACTTAAAAGTTAAAATTTAAAATAACTTAACATTAATTTAAGTTGGGATTTATAAATAAAAGTGTTTGACACCATTTTGATTTATAAGTCAGAAATTAAGTTAAAACAAATCATAATAGTGTTTGGCTAAAATTAATTACAAGTTAAAACAAGTTATAAAAATTACTAAAATGAGGGCAAAAAGTCTTTTAATTTGGTCAAACCTACATATTTTAAAATGACTTATAAGTAATTTTTTGAGAGCTAAGAAATTGTTACTTCTCAAAAACTATTTATAAGTCAAATTAAAAGTTAAAAAGTAAGTCATATTTGAACACTAAAACCTTAAAAAAACTACTTATAAGTTGGTCAACCAACTTATATGTAGTTGTTAAGCATGCCCTTAGTTCCTTTGGAGTTTTAAATTCGTTTACACGTAACTTATTTTAAACACAATTTCTCAATATTTTGAGTTTAAACACATCACGCTAAAAATGGTGCGGTGGCCAAATACCCAAATGCTAAATGTTGGCAACGAACATATTGAGTTGACGACATTCTCAATGTTCTGTCTTTAGCTGCATGGAATATGTTCGGGAGCGTTTTTACCGACCTCCATATGGGCTAAAGGCCTGACATCAGAAGGGCTTTATGAGACCACTGGGCCGAAGTCCATGGAGAAGTTGGAGGTGTTCGGGTCGGCATTTAAGCCATCTTGAGCCGAAGCCGAACTCGGTCTTGTGGTGTTCGGGGTCGGGTTTTCGAGTCCTTTGGGCCGAAGCCCAGACCAGGTTATAGGACCGGTGGGGCCTGCATAGTGGGCTCTCCTGCGTGCAGAGTTCGCGTTCCCAATCAGAATTAAATAAGGTAACTCCAAAGGTAGTGGGGGGATTGGATTCTACTTGCACCTTTTAAGGAGATTGTGTTGGACCCAAGTTATGATAATTACCATATGCTAGGAGTCCTAATCCGACTGGGAGAAGGATTCTAAGGTGGTGAGTTCTATAAATACGAGGCCAAGGTTATCATGAGGAGGTAAGACCTACTTTTAAGCACTAAACACTTAGCCTCCATTGTTAAACCTTGTAACGGCCTGTACTCATTCTCACACCGGAGCTATCCCCCGGCGGCACAAGCCGTCAAACTTCTGTGTGATCTGTTACTGTACAGGTTCTAGCGCGTGGATTCTGTGATTGGATGCGCCGGCGAAACTTGACGTTAACATTGGCGCCGGCGAAACTTAGCGTTAACAGAATATATTCTTATCAACATTAGGGAGGAAGGACCTAATGTATACTCTCAACAATGTCTCTGACTGCCCACAAAGAATCTCAACGTTGAAAATGCTCTTCAACCTAGGCTTTCAATCTGGCAATTTGAATTTACAACTTGGATACTATGCTCACCTTGCCAAGAGTTTTGACTTCCAATGTAGGATATGGATGCATACTTTCTAGTACTTTTTCGTGTTTTTTTATTCCTTCTCCTGATATCATATTTCACCAATTTAGTGATATATAAATAATAATACTCTTTTTCAAGTAAAGGAAAAGAGAATTTAAGTCGCATGTCTTATCCATACTCAGCTATAACTCACTTCAAAATGATATTTTAAACATTTTTTTATCAAAAAAATAAAATAAAAATCCAAAACGACATTTTTAAACATTTTTTATTAAAAAAGTAAAAAAAATCCAATTGCATAGATAACAAAACTACAAAAAAAATAAATAAGAGGGACATGTCATTTTCATGTAATACTGTCAAGTAAAACTTTCACATAAATAGTAAATAAATCACACAAGAAGAAACTTATAATTAAAAATATCAAATTTTAGTTGAAAAAAATATCATTTTTTGAAATATAAATATAAATATAGATAGATAGGTAGGTAGATAGAAGATATAGATATATAATATTTATCCTTTTCCCTTTATTGATATCATTTTTCTTTTTCTCAACTGGTCTTCTCATTCCATGTGCAATAAAAGTGTGAGCAGGGCCGTTTTTGAGCACGGATAGTCAGAGGGGCCCAATATATATATATATATATATATATATATATATATATATATAATCATGATCCTGTCCGGGAGTCCGGACAGGTCTTAAAATGCTGACCAAATTTTTTTTTTACTTTTTTTTTGAAACAACTAAAAAAAATAAATTATGGAACTGAAATTTTTCCATAATACAGTGTTTTGGATGTGTTTTTAATACCTATACCAACCAATGTATGTACAGTCTTCCCAGACTGTACAGAAATGTTTTGGTATAGGCATCCAAATCACGCCCAAAACACTGTATTATGGAAAAATTTCAGTTCCATAATTTTTTTTTTAGATGTTTCAAAAAAAAAAAGCAAAAAAAAAGGTCCGAATTTTGTTAAAATCCGGGAGTCCGGACCTGATCCGGACTCTATATATATATGTATATATATATATATACACACAGAACGGATCAGGTGATGGCTCCCTTACTTTGTTAAAATGCGGACTTTTTTTTTTGGTTTTTTTTTTTGGTTTTTTTTTTAAACAACTAAAAAAATATTTAATATTTTATGGAACTGAAATTTTTTTATAATATAATGTTTTGGGCGTGTTTTGAATACATATACCAAAAAGTGATGGTACAGTCTGCCCAGACTGTACATACATATATTGTTATACGTACCCAAATCACATCCAAAACACTGTATTATGAAAAAAAAAGTCCGCATTTTAAAAAAAGTCCGGCTGAATAAAAGGGGTTGCTCCCCAACAACCGGTTGCTGTGGATGGAGACCCATATATATATATATATATATATATATATATATATATATATATATATATATATATAATTTTGAACATTTGATCGAACATTTTGGCTTTATGAATACTAGAATAACTATCTTTCAATTAATGTATTCTTGTATATTTTATTGTAGTCGAATTATTTAGTCGAACTTCTTTTATATTTTGTTGTTGTCAAATTATTATGTTTTAACCTCCGAAAAAATATTTTTTTGAATATATCTTATATATTTATTTAAATCTTTTTATTAATGAAGACAATATTTTAAAAAAAATCGTTTTTATTTTTCGCACCGAATGACCAAAATCTCTGTAACGGTCGTGAGTGTGAGTTTGTGAGTGAATATGTCTGTTGATGATGCTCTAGAGATATTCTTGTTGTATATATAAAGGAGAGAGGGCAATCAATATCATGGTGGAGAAATAAACTCTTTCCTTTCTTTAGTTAAAGATATACTTTAATTATTTGGACTTAATTTATGATATGTTAAAAAATAAAAAATATTAGGGATTTTATTTGAGTTTTGAAAGGTATAAATATATTCATTGGTAACATTTTGGTTTATTTTAAACTAGTTAGTATTTTATGCATTAAATACTATAAATCTGTAATTATGGATTATTTTAAATTTTAAATATGACAAATTAACTTTAAAAAAATCAAAATGTATCTCTCATTTTGAAAATTAAATTAATATTAATAGGAGGAAATTGGAAAGGGTTTGAAATTAGTGTACATGATACTTCTCCAACGTAGTTTCAAATAAACTCAATATTGTGACGCTCTCAAAATAGGTATACATCACTCATTTTGAGTCGTCAAATATATGGTACATAATTCAAATACAAACTTCATTTATACTGTGACAACCCCAGAATTTAGAAAATTATTTAAATCTTAAATGATGGATTAAAGATTAAATAATAAACCTAGACAAAAAATAAGTGCATGGATTTGACATTTCTGGGAAGAAATTTTATGGAATTAAAATTTTTGTGGTGAATTATTCAGGATTAATGGTATAAGTGTATATGTTCTGTGTATATGGTTGTATATGTGTACAATATGTGGTTAATGGTCTAGAGTTGACCAGATAACCTATATCAGCGTCAAACCCTAATATTATATTCAGAACGTCAGCGTTTAGTTAGAAAACCCTAGCGATTGATAAGAAATCCTAATGCCGAATGAAAAAAAAATCCTAATTTCATATTCAGGGAATTTGAAATCCTAATTCGGATTACGAAAACCCTAACTTGGGAATTCAAATGCTAGCATAAGGCTTAAGTGTATTAATCACAAATTTAATTAGGGAATAACCCAAATTGATTAATTAGAAAACCCTAATTACAAAATTAGAAACTCTAATTACAAAATTAAAAACCCTAATTGATAATTAAGAAAGTTTTATGTTAATTAGGAAATATTAATCCTAATTACAAGTCCTAAGTGATTAGGAAACCTAATTTATATTTTTAGTAACTAAAATTTTCATTATAGCCTAATAAGAAAATCCTAGAAAATCAAATTGTAAAATCTTAGGCTTAAACCCTAAGGGTTAGATCAAATGACATCTATGCCATTAAAATTGAAAGCAAAACGACTAAAATAACCTTTTTGCAATTCTTTAATAAGTTGCTTGCAAATCTTGCTCAAATATGTAGTTGGTGACCAACTCTATCTACTCCATGTGCTAGAAAAACCTCAGCAATCAGCTACATGCCAGCCATATACATTACATTATAATATATATATAGATTAAAAGTAAGAAAAAGACTTACTTTAATTTTCAAAAGCCAACAACTCTTTCTCCCTCTAACCTTCGAATTCCGAGAGTGTAAGGGAGTGATAATATCATCTAATATCATGTCTTAGCTCTCTAGGATGAGAATCAAAGGATTAGATTCAAGATCAAAGCATAAGAGGTATAAAACCCTAAATTTTGTAAATCATATGATTTGTTGTTAATGTTATGATTTATTATTTTAAGTTGTGTATTGAGATGTTATTTAGTGATCCAAGATGTTACATCAAGGATCCATAACATCTAGATGCACGAAATTTAAGTTTTCAAAAATCTGGAAAAGTTGGAAAATATGACTTGACAGCCATACGTCAGGGCCCATAAATCGTTACATGTTAGTTGTTTGTGTTGTTTAAAGTTACAGACTTGTAGAATGTTGTAAGGACTATGATCTGTAACAGGAATCAAGGTAAGATCATGTATTGATTGCAAGTTATAAGTGGTCAAACCTAGTTGACCGACCACGAAAAATGTTTTTGGAAAACCTAGAAAATTTCCAGAAAACTCAGAAATTCCTGACAACATTAAATTTGCATGCCCTAGATCTTGATGTGTTTAATGTATTATGTCATGTTGTTGTATTGGGGTTGTAGACTGACTTGTAGGCTACACAATCAAGCTTCAAGAACACTTAGATTAGCAACATAATCAAAGTTGTGGCTGGTCTAACTAAGTTTGACCATCAGCCGGATGAACATTTCTAGAAAACCAAGAAAGTTCAAGAATAGCTCCTGACCAGTACTTTGACCTGCTCAAATCTTGAGTTGGTGATATTGTTGGATTGACCTGATGTTATGTAGTTGTACTCTAACATCAAGACTACAAGTATGAACCTTTATATCACATAAACAAGATCTAGCTAGACCGCAAAATATAGGGATTCAAAGTAGCCCACTCGAACTGTTCTTCATTTCTGGGTAACTCAAAAATGAAGAACAACTCTGACATAAATTTACGAGGCATATATCTCACTGATTTGTTGTTGTATGGCCATGAAACTTGATTGGGATTGTACTATTACATAAATACTACAATACTAAAACTTTAGACAACCCAAAAACTTATCAATCATGAATTTATGGGTGGTCAATTAAACTACCTACCTTGCACACTGCTTATGAATGTCTGGGTTAGCTGAAGAACACATATAGTGACAGTTTTGTCACTATAGGTACATTTAGCGATAGATAAATTAGTAAATTAATTATTTTATTTAATAAATAGAGAAAATAATTTTTAATTATTAAAAAATCATATTAAATTACTAAAAATTATTTTAAAGCCTAAAACTGGGTTTTTAATACTTCTGAATATATTTCATAAATATTTTCTATTTTGGAATATTAATGGTAATTAATTTATTTAATTATAATATTAAATAAATTATTTAAAAATGATTTTAATACATAAAAAATTATTTTAAAATATATTATGGTATAAGAAAATATTTTAAGTTATTTTCAATAACTTTTAATATTATGTGATGAATTTCACTAATTAATTAATATTAATGGTAATTAATTTATTTAATAAATGTATTAAATAAATTATAGAAAAATAGAATTAATGATTTAAAAATCATATAAAAATGATTTAAGTGTTATAAAAATATTTGAAGTTATAAAATATAACTTTTGATATTTTGTCATAAAAATATTAATATTTTAATATTAATAGCAATTATCGGATATAAATATGATTTTAAGGTATTAAATATAGTTTGATATATTATAATATTATGTAATGATTTTCATTAATATTTAATATTATATAAATATTAATGATAAAGGAATTATATGATATTTAAATCATATAAATGCGATATTAATGATTGAAAAATCATGATAAATAGAAATAATTATCTAAAAATTATTACGAGCTTATGAAAAATATTTTGACTGATAATAAATTATCTAAAATATGTGATAACCCAATTTTTGAGAGATATTAAAATAAGAATTAAATAAATAAAATTCTTACTAAATAATGATATGTTATGTGATTATATTGCATAAGGGAGTTATTGTTATGCAATATGTGATTTTGTGCATAATAAATGTATTAGTATTACATATTTTTTATATGTGGAGGAGCAAATTATTAAAGAGACAAATGTAGTTAAATTTAATGATGCAAAATTATTGTATGCATTAAATATGACAAATAAGTGGCCGGCAAAGTATATTAATTTGCTAGATTAAATTATTTTAATTAAATAATTTACATTAAATAAATTATTTTTATTTAATGTATAATCTCTATTTTTATGGAAAAGATTTATGGAATGATACATTTTAATATTATATTTCACGATAAGTACGGATGGTTTTAAAAATGAGTGTAATATATAATATGTGTTATAAAATCATGACTATATATTTATGGATGTCTAGGTTTATATTTAATTATAATGCTCTTTGGTATTTTAGTAACTCCCATGTTCATTAAGTTTTAAACTCATGACTTTTGAGTTTTGAAACTTTCAAGTCCATGTATCTATAAATAAGAGCATGAGCATTGTAATAGAGGATGATGAATATATGAAGGATATATATGAATATATTATGAGACATGCCTCTTTTCTCTAATTATTTTGTTCTTAAGTAATATTTTATAACACGTTATCAGCACGAATTGCTTTTCACATTTATCTTGAAGATAATCATACTTTGATTTGAAAGAGAAGGTATGTTTATCAATCATATATATATGGATACGAATTTTTTTTTTAGTATAACAAACTGCATGTTATTCCATTCATAATCTATTATTAGAGTTTGTTGTTCTTGGTTCTAGCATACTAATGACTCTCATACTCATATGTAAGTCATCATCACACCACCCTCAAATTATTTTGTTGTTATACGGCGTAATATCTAACCTCAATTATTGTGCAGTGTTTATTTTTATAAAAGTGTATTGTAGTTTTGCATTCCTTTTAATTTAAATAAACCAAAAGGGATCTGATAGAATACATGATGTTTTAGTTCTTTTTAGTTCTCGTACTAAAATAATCTTTTGATATATTTATAATGATTTTTGATATATTTTCTTTTGGCATGCATGATAGCATATTTGATATATTTCTAATGACCTTTTGATAAATTTTTGTATGAAGTTACAATGACAAATATGCTTAGTAGTATTGATTTGTTATCTTTAGTGGAAAATTTTAGTTTCGTGTTTTACTGCATTTCTATAAATTGTTTCATTACAATTAAATCTGAACATATATAATTATTTAATTTGATGGGGAATATGTTTAGTTATTTAATATTTAAATCTTATAAATTTGAATTTGTTGCCCTTGATTTATATCGAGCAAGAGTTATTTGTAATGGAATCTTGATGCTGAGATTCATATAAAGGCAAAGAACATTGGAGATACAATTATAGTTGACAATCATGCATCCCTGCAGGATCATGCAAAATTAATTATTTTTATTCGCTATCATCTCCATGAAAAATTAAAAGTTGAGTACATAACAGTAAAAGACTCACTTGTCTTATGAAATGATTTAAAGGAGAAATTTTAAAAGCTCATTATAATTGGTTGCACCTGAAGTTGCAAGATTTTAAAAGTGTTGAAGTGAAAAACACTAATGAAGACATGTTAGAGAAAATATTTATTATATTTCATGCCTCGAATATGCTCCTGCAATAGCAATATCGAGAACGTAAGTTTACAAAATATTTCCTGAAGCGATAAAGGAAACTATGTTTCCAAAAGTGAAATTATGTCTTCTAGTAGCTGTAGAAAATAATGAGTTTTTGCTGAAAAACCAACAATCTCGCTCGACCGATTCTATTACATTCCCTGAAGTGAATGGAACCTCATTTGATAATCATAGAGGAAATTATGATTGTGATAGTAGACGTGAAAGGAACAATCAATATAGAAAATGAATGTACTTGTCGTACTCCTAAATATTTGGTATATAAATTTGTACCAAGACTTCATAAAAGAAACGGAAATGGAATTGAAATAAATTTTATTGTTCATAATGATCTTGAAGATCCCATGAATTATTTTGACTTTTCAAATGGAGCGGGTATAACTAATTTTGATATCTATGGTTTCCTTGATGATATGTTGATAGAGATGTTCATACCAACTAATTATTTTTATTTCATTATATTATGACATTATAATAAGTATTTTTTTTGTTTTATTTATATTTCAAGTAATAAAGTTAAATTTATGTTTTGCATATATGAAGTTGTATGGGCCAGAAGCTCATCAAACTTAATTAAAGGCTCTAGAAGAGCGATTATTCATCAAACATAATTGAAAGCTCTAGAAGAGTGATTATTCATCAAACTTAATTAAAGTCTCTGGAAGAGCGATTATAATGTTGTCAAAACGGCACAAAACTTTGTATTGATGATTCTTAATATTTTTCTGAGGCAAGCAGAAATTTGCTCAGTTTTAAGGATATACGTTATAATAGTTATCATATTGAAACCAACATTGAAGATAGTAAAGTAATTTCTTTATATTACTTCAATACTATCAGGCCAGAAGCTCATATTAGAAAAATTGTATATTTTCTCTTCTAGGATATATTATACTAAAATGAGAATAGTTGAAACAACTGTTGTAATACACCAGAAGTGTATAATACACTAGAAGTGTTCGGATCCAAAAGGCTTTTATGATTTGGCATGATCATATTGATCATCCAGGATCAATAATGTTGCGTTGAATTATTGAAAACTCCCATTAATGAAACAATCTTCCCACCATTAGGGGGAGAAAAGTTGTTGCCTGAAGCACGACATTAGATCGTTGCCTGAAGCACGACGGAAGATTAATTGGAATGTTTCGTTGCCTAAAGTACGACGTGAGATCGTTGCCTAAAGGACGACGGGAGATTAATTGGAATGTTTCAACGTTATTTAATCCTGATTCTCATACAAATGAATATGAACTAGAAGTTAAAAGGATTATTAATTTGCAATAAATTGCAAATCAATTACCAGAATTATTCACCGATAATAAGAAGAGAGTGATATCTCACATTTTAGCTGCTAATACTCTAGAAGAGATTGAAGTCCCTGTAGGGCAATCAGTTAATACAACAACAAATTGAATCAAAGTCACACTTGAAACATGGAAGAATGATCGGTGTTAAAGATAAAAAATTTCAGAAGAAGAAAGTACAAGAAAAACAAGTTGCATCCTATAAAGAGGCTATACCCATGAAACAGGCTACAAAATTTATTGATCTATCCAAAACTTATGAACAAAAATCTCCTGTAAATAAAACTCTTGAAGAGTTATCCCCTGAAGAGGATGAGTTATCCCCTGCAGAGGATCAGGTACCTGAAAATAACGAGATCTCGATATATTATGTATATACATGAGACATATATATTAGATAGAAATAAAATTGTTGTCGACAACATATTTTTATATAAAGTTGTTCTTTATATTACCAGAAGTAATGATCATGAATATGAACCATAAATTATTGATGAACGTAGAAATATTTGGCCAAAGTGGAAAAAGGAGATTCAAGTAGAACTAAATTCACAAAGTAAACGTGAAGTTTTTGGACCTGTAGTTCGAACACCTAAAGGTCTGATGCCTGTTGAATACAATTGGGTATTTGTACGAAATAAGAAAAATGAAATTATATGGTACAAAGCGCGACTTGTAGCACAAGGTTTCTCGCAGAGACCTGGTATTAATTATGGAAAAACATATGCTCCTGTAATGGACGCAATTATATTCAGATTTTTAATTAGCTTGGTAGCAGAAGAAAATTCGGATATGCGATTAATGAATGTTGTTACAACATATCTGTATGGATCATTAGATAATGATCATATATATATATATATATATATATATATATATATATATATATATATATATATATATATATATATATATATATATATGAAAATCCTTGAAGGATATAAAATACCTGAAGCATATAATTCTACATCTCGAAGTATGTATTTTAAGTTACAAAGATCTTTATATGGGTTAAAGCAATCCAGATGCATATTGTGGGATAATCGCCTAAATAAATATCTTTTGAATGAAAGATTTGAGAATAATCTAATTTGTGCATGCATTTTTATCAAAAGATCATAATATGGATTTGCTATTATTACCGTATTTATTGATGAAAGATCTTACTCTAGAAGAGTTGACAAAAATAACAAATTTGAGATGAAAGATATTGGTAAGACAAATTTTTGTCTTGACCTACAAATTGAATTATAGAATTTTTGTTCATCAATCAACATACACAGAAAAAGTCCTGAAGTAACTTTACATGGATAATGTTAATCCTTTAAGTACTCCAATGATAGATTGGTCACTTGATATCAAGAAAGATCCGTTTTGATCACAAGAAAATAATGAATAAATTCTTGGTCCTGAAGTACCACATATTTGTACAATTGATTTCTTGGTCCTGAAGTACCATATTTTTGTACAATTGGTGCTTTGATATATATTGTAAAATTTCTCATGACCTGATATAGCATTTGCAGTTAAATTACAAGCAATATGGATCAAAACCACAGTTAGTTGGATCTGCTGATGTAGAGATTATCACAATTTATGAAGTAAGTTGTGAATGTATTTGGTTGAGATCAGTAATTCAACATATTTGTGTGAACTGTGGATGATTATCAATCATAAATAGTCCAACGATATTATATGAAGATAATGTCGCTTGTATCACTCAAATTAGAGGATGCTATATCATGGGTGATAGAACCAAACATATTGCACCAAAATTATTTTGAGCCCCAGAAGAATGGCGATATTGATATCAAGCATATATGATCATGTGATAATTTGGTTGATAGATTCATTAAGTCATTACCAACTATGATTTTGAAGAATATGGTGCACAATATTGGCATGCTTCGACTTAATGATATTTTTACCATGAACAATGGAAATTCTATGTACTTATGAAGGGGAGTAAAAATGATATGTGCTGATTGTACTCTTTTTCCTTCGCTAAGGTTTTTTCCCACTGGGTTTTTCTTTGCAAGGTTTTAATGGGGCAATCTCAAGGCACTAAAAGTTATACAAGAATATTGTACTCTTTTCCTTAGCCAATTTTTTTTTCCCACTGGGTTTTTATTTGGTAAGGTTTTTAACGAGGCATATTCTTAGAAAATTGATACAAAAGAACTTCATCCATTCTGTATGAAGACAAAGCTGCATGTATAGCTCAATTAAATGGAGGATACATCAAAGGAGATAGAAGAAAACATATCTCACTAAAATTCTTTTTCACACATGACCTTGATAAGTGTGGTGACATTGAACAATCTAGCAGATTTGTTCAGTAAGGCATTACCAACTACAATGTTTGAAGGATTGCGTCGCAATATTGGAATGCGACAGCTGGAGGACTTAATGATACATTCATGAGGGGGAGCTTATACGCACTACACTCTTTTTCCCTTAACCAAGGTTTTTTTTCCCATTGGGTTTTTCCTGGTAAGGTTTTTAATGAGGCAGTTTTCTAAGCGTATGGATATCCAATAGACATCCAAGGGGGAGTGTTATAAAATCATGACTATATATTTATGGATGTCTAGGTTTATATTTAATTATAATGCTCTTTGGTATTTTAGTAACTCCCATGTTCATTAAGTTTTAAACTCATGACTTTTGAGTTTTGAAACTTTCAAGTCCATGTATCTATAAATAAGAGCATGAGCATTGTAATAGAGGATGATGAATATATGAAGGATATATATGAATATATTATGAGACATGCCTCTTTTCTCTAATTATTTTGTTCTTAAGTAATCTTTTATAACAATATGTACATACATTAAAATAATGTGCTGGGATTTAATTGAGTATTGCCCAAGATGGATAACTGAGGTTGGGATTTAAAAATAAAATAATAATAATAAGCTGAGTCATTTGTTGAAGCAGGAGCTGTAACTTAGAGGGACACTAGGCAAAAACAAAACATTAGCCAGAAGAGTTGAAGTCCTGCTCCTCCGTTCCCTACCTTTCATCCGACCCAAAATAAAGGGGAAAAAAACAGTTCCTTGACCAATTTCATGTTCATTTGTTTATAAAAAATTTGGTCCCTTCCATCCGTCCCAAAACAAGTTTCCAATTGCAGCAAGAATGACGATCATCAGCCCTCACCAAGTTAAAAATTTCATTATATTAAAAGGTATGAATACTTTTCCAATTAATTCATGAAAATATAGTTAATTATGTCCTGTTGATACCATGTTTAGTTGTGGGAGGTTGTCTACACGAAGGAATCAGATGGATTCGAGTCATAAGGAGAATTTTGTAAGGAGATTGGCATGATTTCATATTCAAATACTATGTAAAATTTGATTTTTATACTATGCATGTTACGAGTTCGATAAAATGTTTCAAAGGGACTGTATTGTTAAAACTTGAGAATTTATTAGTATCCAAGATGGTATATATGCACGAGTTGGGGGATAATTTAAGCTATTTAGATGTATCAAATCAAATGCTAAATGGGATTTAAAGATTTTGGTTTAATTTGGGTTATGCGGGAAAAAATGATAATTAGCTAATGTCAGTTCTAAGATGAGAGAGGGCTTTGGTTCATCATTTGTGTATGTTTGTGCCTACCACGGTCACTCAGATTGCATGCATGAGTTGCTGTGGTCTGGGACTAACTTAAATGCATGTGAACCAACATCCGAAGCTAGTTATTCGAAAAGTGAAAAAACTAGTATTATCGCTGACCTTGAGGCCAATTTAGGGTCGAGTATATGTTTCCAAAAAATTCTGGATTTTTGGGATATTATAGTACACAGAGTTAAGACGTGCCAAAGTGGGTGCGTCGAAACTGCCCAAATCTGGAAAACAGATTCGAAGCAGTCCCTTACACGAATTTTCTGGAATTATGGGTGCAGAATTTGGGAAAGGTTATTGAATAGGAGTTGTAGCCCTGGAAGTTAGCTTAGCGGGGGCCCAAGAATCGCTAAAAAAATGTTTTAAAACGAATTAGTTATGACTGTTTTAGCGAGAGAGGGTAAAGCTGAAACGGCTTTGGAAACTGTTATGAATGTCCATTTTTGATGCACTGTTTGGGCTGTCTAATAAACTCGAATTGGGTGACTCATATTTTTTAAAAATATCCTTACATACCATGTATAACATATTCAAAAATGAGCGTGATCCGACATGCGAGCTAAAAATGGAAAAATTGCAAAGTAGTCGCGTTGCGAAGGGGGCTGTTGCCCACAGCAGCAGAAACAGCACACAATACAGTAGCCGCGCACAATAGCAGTTGGCTGGGGGCTGTTTTGGCCTCTTGTTTAACGCGTCTAAATTACCCAAAATGTTCGGTTAGCATTTTTTAAAAATAGGTGGACATACCACGTATAGCATATCCAAAATTAGTCGGGATCGGACGAACGAGACGGAAATTAAAAATATGCGAAGTGGACGTCAGAACACGTTCGCTCGTGGCCTACGCCAAGGTCAGTCGGGCCAAGCCAAGGGCAGCCGGGCCCAGTCCGACGTCGCGATGCAGTTTTCATAACGAAACGCAATATTTGACGTTGTGACACGTATTTCAAGGTGGTGACACAGGTTTCAAAGTTTTTGACAGTTTCATGTATTCTGAGGCATCGAGGCGGATATAGAACGCAATTTAAAACCTATATAACTCGTATAACCATTTGAAGCATACTAGTTGCAATAAAAGCAATATGTAAACATAAGATTACATGTACATGGGTATTATATCTATTAGATGGGATATGTTGACGTTAATGAAAGCTATTCCAAAGCTATACCTCGGAACTGAACGATTTTGGAAATACAAAGCGAGAATTGTGTAGACGGAGTTGAAAACTCAACGCTTGATATTAATAAGCTATGTGTAGGTATAAGACATACAAATAACTTATGTCTACCTATAAGCCAAGAAAATGAGGCAAGGTTTGACATTATAATTAAGAGAGGCGTATATGCAAAAACATATATATACCTCATGTGTACATTAAATGGGGAAAAGTAATGTAAAATGAATGCATTAAACCTAGAAAGCTAATATTCGTGTGGAATAGTATTTAAATTACTCACGAAAGTGAAAATAAACTATAATTACGCAAAGTAAAGGCACAAATGCACTATATGACTATAAGTCTACAAGTCTGTAAATACTTTTAAAAGGGTTATAAATTGTAAATGTAATGAATTAACATTTTAAAAGTTGTGTTGAAATTTTTGAGAATGTATATCTATAATAAGTCGAAACCTAAAATATTCTAAAGGAATATGGAAGTTTCTTGGAAATAAGAATATTAGATATTGATATAGTTTATGTGAATATTGTTAGCTATACAGGTTATGAGATATGAATGTGTAATTAATGTATGCATACATGTGAATATAAATGTGTAGGATTCGTGAAGTGAAGTTAAACTAAAGTTTGTATCAATGGTCATTGAACGAGGCAAGTTTTTTAGTTTTGTTATGTTTGTGGATTGAATGTGGTTATGTGCTAAATTACATATCACGCTCTATGAATTGTTAAAGTTAAAATATGACTAAGTTAATTGGGTATGGAACTCAATTTATATGTGATATGTGATAACACATGTTGTATGATGTAACACGATAATTGGAAATGTATAATGCAAGAATATATGCATTGTACGGAATTATTGATGCATGTAGAATATGCATAGCAAAGAAAGTATGTTGCATGTGGTGAATATAGAGTTATGTGCTATATGAAGCATGATAGACTGTTAAATTTGCTGGGCTGTCGAGCTCAATCTTGCAAACACAAATTTTTTGCAGGTTAATGATGTTAAGCAATATTACTTGCAATACAGATGATGAAGATTGAACGATGTGCAAAATGAATACATTTCCTTGAATTAGAGTTGGTATAAATCTATGATTAATAGTTTTGTAAAATATAATTGGCAGTTATGTACAGTTTGAAATGTTGAATGAATAAAGAATGTTTATTCTGAAATAAGAATAAATATGATTCTGAAATAAGTCAATCATTGAAAGAAAATATATTAAGTATTGAGACTTAAGTTTTTAATACGTTTACTCAGATTATACAAATCATATAATAAATATGATTTTTGTATACAGAAGAATCGTAAAGGTTGCGATCCAGGGAACGATGAACGACAAAATGGAAAGAAAAAAAAATTATTCTACATTTTTAGCTATTTTAACTTTAAATAATGTTTTAAAGCTATAATAAGGTAGTATTAACGCACAAGAGCGGGAAGGGAAATAGACCCCATTTTGGGGGCGTTACAAAATATTTGTGAACCAGTTTAGACAATTCTAGTCTTATAGATAATATGCTCGTGAATTGTTCGAGTAGGCCGTCAGGATGTCAGAATTGTTCCGAATTCAACTCAGACTGCAATAGTTTGACATAATACTAGGTTTTATGTGCTGTATAAATTTATAGGGTTATGTGTTATGTGTTTAGGTTATTCTATGTTTATATATAATAGTATTATACTGTGATAATATTATTCTAACTTGGAAATTAATATTATTAATATTAGGTCTTCAGATAAAGCTAGATAGATCACGTAACAGTAATCAACGGTACATGCAAGTTCTCTAATTCGACCTCGAGTTGTTCTTTCAATTGTGCTCGTGGATAATCATTGCTGATAATCACGTCAATGAATTATTGATTCGCCCTATGTGCATAATATATGTGTTCATCGGGTATGAAAGTTTGATTACCTTCATTATCATCTGGTCCAATTATTGTTGTTCATGTTCATTCCTAATATATATTTATATCGCCCTGATCGTTTAGTTATGAAAATTTGATTCCTGCTAGTTCACAATCTTTATATTGTTGAGCGCAACCAGTCTTTTGTTCAATTCTTTCAATCATGATATATCATCAAATAAACTTTTATTTGCTGGGCAAACTTGTTTCTCACCCTTGCTATATCATGATAAACATTGCAGATTAAGACGAATACGTCAAATACATGAAAAGATCAAGACAAGCCCAGATTGGGATTATATGTGCAACTAGAATTGTAAATGAAATGTATGTTAATAACATTGTTTGTTAGATAGGATATTGAATTGTGTATAAGTTATGGTTACTCGAGCTTGGGGATTAATGTATAAAGTTTAATGTATAAACAATTTATGTTTATATCTTTCGCAATAGTTGTAGAATTAGTATACCATATCCTTGGTGATTAGGACCTGGATTTGGGGATGCTACAGTTGGTATCAAAGCTGTTGGTTATGAACCTTAGGTAGGGTTACTTGAGACTAATAACCGCAGTGATTAGGATTAGTTATAACTCAAATAGAGTTAATGTGTCGGTAAGATTCAAAGGCAAATCTTGACGGGTTATAAAGACACAGAGTTCCCTAACTCTGATAATAAAGGTGAACAATAATGGTGAATAGACAAAGTCTAAAAGAGTAAAAGTGCAGGGATAAGAGATCGGAAAACAAAATGATCATAGTATAGAAATGAATCATAATATATATATGATGAGATCACCACGTGATCAGATAAAGTTATAATAGGGAACAAAATCAATCAAATGATTGACAAGTTTACGACAAGAATGTTGTGTGTAAGTTGTACTATGAATTGTTATAGATTCAGGAAAGGATTATGAATACGAGTTGAATGAATTCGTATTGAGAAGGGAGTTAGTATTAAGTGGGTATTTCAATTGAGGACTCATGTCAGCAGCTGAGTTATAGGATTCTTTGTTATGAGCAGGGAATTGTACTTGGTGTAAAAATCACTTAGTTTTTGGCACTGATAGTCATTCAAATGTCTGTGTCGCGCTATTTGCTATATACCTGTTGAGAAGGTGATTCTTTTCTTAGGTGTATAACAGATAGGTAGGATATAGGTAGAGAATATAGGATTAAGTACGCGTTCTTAAAACTCATACTTATAGTACGTTCGTGACTCATAATTATGTGAAATGTTTATGAACCCCTAAGCGAAAGGACGCCAAAAGTCTGACTAGGACAAGTTCTTAAACTCATATGATTGTGAAAAGTTCTTGAACTCATAAGTGTGGTAAGTTTGATGAACTGTGTATAGTTTTGTGTGAATGAAGTATTGAGGATAATAGGAATAAATAGACTATTTAAGCAATTGATCAATAGTGGAGACATATGTTTTCTAAATCTGCTAGCTATGCTAGACTTCGAAATTTTTGACATCAAGTTAAATATGCACTATGTGTTTTTGAAAAATGAATTTTTATTCTCAACTCATGGTGACCATTGTGTATGTGTGGACATCGGGCCACCGACACCCTTTTGAGATGATAAAACAGATTTGCAATGATTTTTAAACGGTTCAAAGCATAGTATATGCTTAATGTTTCGGCTAGAAGAAAATGATTTAAAATATCAAAATTTATTTTATTTATCATTAATGTACCATGTAACCTGGTACAAGATTGATAAAAAATGATAGAGTTATAAATACGAGAATACTTAGTGTTGAATTCGATCTAAAAATTATTGTTCCACTATTGTATGATGTGTTATGACAAAGTCATATAATGACGACATCCTCAAAAAGGTTGTTAATACAGTACGACATCATGATGTCATTTTCAAACTATTTTAAAAATTTTAATTTGTCAACGGGGTTTGGCTATACCTTAATATTTCGTTTAAAATTGATTATTAATATGAGTCTAAGCTATTTGATTTGGCTAGACGAACGTTTATGAAAACTCTAAGCGTTCTTTGAAATTCTTTTCGAACCAAATTGTTTTGGTGTGGAATCCGATAAGATTGAGGTAAAATTTTTGTGCCTATGGCAATGATGCGAAACAGATCAGACCAGCAGTACTTGTCCAGTATTGGGCATATCGGGCAAATTACCTTATGTGTCTGTATGTATGATGGTTTTGCGAATGAATTTCTGCATAACCCTTTCGAAAATGACAGACAATAGTCTATATAACTCCTCAGCACAATTTGAAAACTTTTACTCTTGTGAGGAATGTATTGGGTAACATGTGATGCTGTGTATGAATGATGTATGTGTTGCCTCTTTTTTAGTTCTGATAAAAGAGCTCTAACTCATGCAAGCATACATGTGTCAACAAGTAATACAGAGTAAGTAGAGTATCGATCCCACAGAGAAAGTTGTCAAATTTAAACTACTATGCATCAATTAACTCACTATATTCATATGTTTAAACTAACGACTAAAAGTGGTGAATTAAACTAATTTGGAACAACAACTACAATAAAAATATTAATGGAATAAATCAAATCTGGAAATAATGGTATCCTAACTTCATTTAATATGTCATCCAATCGCCACTATCATGCAAGAAGTGTTCACATATCACAGGAAAATAGTCGAGAGCACTAACAGAGTTATAACCATTTTTCAATGCACTATAACCTACTTACACAACATCCACAGATGATAGAATCAATGTAATCATCAATACAACCAAAATCACTATATGTCTATGTGAAATTGCAAATATACTGAATTTAAGCACAAGCCCTTACTCTTAACTCATACTGTTAAACAGTATATGTCTATCTGGTTCACAAAATACGCAAGCCATATAAAACAGCCCCATATTCGCATGTTATCATGATTACAATCCATACTCGCATGTTCATTGTCAATTCCATACAAGTACTGAAACGAATGGTGATCATGCATTCATACATATAAAACAATCACGATAGAATCCCCATATGATATGCAAAACAGCCCTAGCATTCAAGCATGCAACCAAACTACATATTAAAATCCGTTAGAATTCCATAATGGAGTTTAGTTCATAGCCGAACCAAAAGCCATTATGGGATCAATGCTAAACATGATTACAAATCAAACAATTGAAAGATGAGAGATAGAACGATCAAACCCAATTGCTGAATATAAACCAATGATAACATTCAAATACTCATAATATTCCAGCAAAATAAAATACTAATCCACCGTGATAGAGAATCCCAATAAGAATTGGAGAAATAGACGTTTTGGCTTCATTCTGCGTTAGAATCTCTCTCATAGTGTAAACCCTAGTTTCTATGATGAAAATACGACAAAAAGTATCAATCTTTTTTTGTCTGGCACCAGTCAGAATCGTTTTTAATCCAATTACAACTCATTTAATTAAAAATTAAAATAAAACAAATACACATATTCAGCATCGCGCGCGGCCGCGCATCCCTACAGTATTTTCCTCGCGCGGGTGCGAGACTTGCAGAATGTCATGCTCTCCAACCGAGTACTCGCGCGGGCGCGCGCTCTCAAGTCTATTCTTCCGCGCGGCTTGCAATCTACAGATTCTAGTTCTGGTTCTATTTCTATCATGCTGCTGCTGCTACTTGTCCATTCATGCTTAATCCTCTTCCATGCTTGATCCCCTTGTTCCATTGTAACTTCATGCTGTGCATATCCTCGCTTGTGCCTTACCTTCACGCATCCATTAGCCTCGTGCCCTCTAATACCACCAAATTATGGTCGATTCCTGCACTTATTCATAAAATGGAGTTTTAAGTAAATGCAATGCAAACTATCATGAAATGCAACTAAAACACAATAAAATGTACTTGAGATGAGCATAGTTCGCGTGAATTGGTATTCAATAAATAGGTATAATTACCACTTATCAGTATGGTGCATGTTATAAGGTGTAAGTTAAATTTCAGGAACGAAATTCTTAGAAGAAGGAGTGAATGTGATAACCCGAGAATTTAGAAAATTATTTAAATCTTAAATGATAGAATAAAGGTTGAATAATAAACCTAGACAGAAAATAAGTGTATGGATTTGACATTTCTATGAAGAAATTTTATGGATTTAAAATTTTTGTGGTGAATTATTCAAGATTAAGGGTATAAGTGTATATGTTCTATGTATATGATTCTATATGTGTACATTATGTGGTTAAGGGTCTAGAGTTGACCAGATAACCTATATTAGTGTCA
Source organism: Panax japonicus (assembly GCA_020205505.1). Classification (NCBI taxonomy): domain Eukaryota; kingdom Viridiplantae; phylum Streptophyta; class Magnoliopsida; order Apiales; family Araliaceae; genus Panax; species Panax japonicus. The sequence continues at coordinate 37,034,077 of CM035114.1, forward strand.
AACCCTAATATTATATTCAGAACGTCAGCATTCAGTTAGAAAACCCTAGCGAGCTTTCAACCAACGACTCCCAGACCATGAAAGACCTTAGGGCGCTAGGTGTAGAGACAATCCCCTCGGGCGTACTTACTCAAGTAGCCAGGGCCCCGAAATAAGACTAGCCACGTTATTGCTATTCATTTTTTTTATACATAGCATACCCATGTTTTCCCAAAGTTTGCATGTCAATGTTTCATACGGTCTTAAGATCACTTTCCACATATTTCTCTTTTTAAAACTACATTTGTTATCAAGCAAAACAACACATACCTCTTATACTTACAAGTGATTGTGAACACATTTGTGCAAACCGAAAGCATTTAAACAGCAACATGAATTTCATCGTGTAAAACCTTATAACTACGTTCATGTTATCCAATATACTCTAGAATCCTTCACAATTCACAATCATCATTGGCTAGGCAAGAATTTCTATAAAGTAAGAATTTGTGTGAGACATGCAACTAAAACATACTAACACAAGCAATTATGACTAAAAATTAAAAATTTACCGCAAAATTTTGTAAAAATTTTATAAACATGCACAATTCAACTAAACATTCAAAAACAAAATGAAACTAAATGAAACTATACTACTACCCTCAATACCCCCAAACTTATAATATTCAATGCCCCATTGAATGAAGGTAAAGGGTATAGAAAACTCCCCTAATGATCGGCTTGACCACCCTCCTCGGGTGGTGAATCTGGTGGTGGATACGGCACTACGGTCCCAAACTGAGGCCACTCTAGCATTGTTCCTTGCTGCGCGAAGGCTTCAGCCAAGGCCCTTGTGAGTCCCGTAGAAAACGTTCCAAAATTATCATACATGGCGTCGACTTTTCGCTCCAACCTTCGGAGCTGTCGATCGCTAGGACCAGTGTGTGCTTAGGTGGATGGGTCTGTCTCATCTGTCTGAGGGGGCTGCTGGGATGGCTTGGGGAATGTGGGCCTGAGAATAAATTTTCGTCCGCGCGGGTGTGCTTCGCCTCCTGCCCAGTCCTCAAATTTTGCAATGGTGGCATGAGTGATGTCCTGGCTTGGATATTGCATTTGTTCTTTGCCCCAATTGCACCCCTGATGAGCACATATCATGGCTACCACTGATGCATGTGGAATGCTCCCAGTGGTACTTCCCTTCAGATACTTCACAATGTTTTGATGAATCAAATACCCCACGTCAATATACTCGATAGTAATGATGCCCCACAGAATTATGGCCCTTTCCGCCGTGATCTCATGCTGATGCGATGAAGGAAATATATTGGCACAAATGAACAGATTCCACGCCTTGGCATATCGATTCAGGGCGACTGCTGGGAATATGTGAGACTGGGTCGTGCCGACTTTTTAAGTCCACTTCGTGCCTGGTATGCATAATTCTGCAATAACACGCTCCAAGTCCATTTCCTGATGTGCCCCTGTGATCCAATTGGCAGCCCCTCGCTGTGGTCTCTCGGTGATTCTCAAAATGGTTCTAATGGCAGAGGGTCTGTAGTCTATCTCGAAACCTCGAACCATAGAGGTATCGTTCATGGTGACTTTGGCATTGGCGTAAAACTCTCGGACTGTGCTCATCGAAATAGGCATGGGAGAGGCAGTTAGTCCACCCCAGCCTAGTTCTTGGAACATGGCATAGAGCTGTCCATCCTGGCCTTCTGGTTTGAATCCTCTTTCCTTGATAAATATTTTTTCTACGATTCGGTAGTACTCCTGCTGGGCTTCCAGACACAAGAACTGGGTGTGGTCGACAATGTCCTCCTCGTGACTATCGGAGGAGGATGAGGAAGATGAAGATGGTTGTGCTCTCTTCGGACCCATTTGTATATATTTGAGCGAGAATGCAGATGAACTTACTGAGAGTGAATGAGAATTTGTGATGTGATAATCTCCAAACTTGTCTCAGCCAACCCAATCAGGAACCCTAGCTTTATAGAGTGGATGAGAGCGTGGGTTGAGCTTTGAACGTGAGAGAATTGTGGAGATGTGATTGAGAAACGCACAACTTGAATTTGTAACTGATAGAGAGATAGAGACGTGAATTATGGAGAGGGAGATAATTTCTCGTCTGTTATTATTCCAAATGAGAGTCCAAATGGTCCACTACTCTTTTTAAAATGTTTAGATCTGTCTTAATTCAGTGTCGTGCGCGGCCGCGCGAGTTTGTACTGGGCTGGACACGCGGGCGCGAGACTTGCAGAATGTATGTTGTCCTGATAGACTTGATGCGCAGGCGCGCGATTTTGTACCACATAGGCCGCGCGGCCGCGAGAGCCTGATATCTGCAATGCTACAGTTCAATTCCACTCTGCCTATCAGTGATGCTGTCCAATGATGGTTCCTGCATAAACATTAATGCACATTGTTAAGGCATGAATTATTGGCCACATAATGCTAACATCTTGCAAATATTAGCAAAGCAATTCTTGCTACACACTTAAGCATGAAAATCTAATATCCTATTAAACTGAATTAGATATAACTACTGAAATAATTCAAAAGAAATAACTAAAAAATCAATAGAGCTAGAAATAATAGGTTGCCTCCCATCGAGAACTAAGTTATAGTCAATTAGCTTGACTGTCTCTGAATCTCACGTCACATCGAGAATTGAGGTGCCTGCCTTATTGTCCACCGCACCCCGAAATTTAACGACTTCAGCTTTTGTCAATGGTTCTACTTTCAACTCTGAATTTTCACCAACTATACCACTCAACGGTCTATAACTCCCCGGTTTCTGTACCTCATCCTGTAGGCCCCAATCCACCAAGTCAACCAGGAAGCATTTTTCTTCATCTGTTGGTAACTTTATTGCTTTAAAGACGTTGAAGGTGATCTCCTGATCCTGAACACGCATAGTGAGTTCACCTTTTTGCACATCTATCGAAGTCCTGCCTGTGGCTAAGAACGGTCTCCCTAGTATTATTGGTATGCTTTTGTCTTCCTCGTAGTCTAAAATGACGAAGTTAGCCGAAAATATAAACTTGTCCACCTTTACCAACATATCTTCAACAATTCCCCGTGGATATATGATGGATCTGTCAGCTAGCTGCAAAGATATGTTTGTCAGCCTTGGAGTCGGCAATCCCAACTGGTTAAACACTGACAAGGGCATCAGATTTATGCTTGCCCCAAGATCACATAAACACTTACTGAAGTTCATCTTTCCAATTGTTCATGGAATTGTGAAGCTGTCCGGATCCTTCAGCTTTGGAGGTAATTTCTGCTGAAGCACTGCACTGCATTCCTCTGTCAAGGCTATCGTCTCAAACTCATCTAGTCTTCTCTTCCTTGACAATATACCCTTCATAAACTTTGTGTAGCTTGTGGCATTTGTTCCAATGCGTCGACGAATGGTATGTTGATCTGCAGCTTTTTGAATACCTCCAAGAACTTGCTGAACTGTTATCCTCCCTCTGCTTGTTTAATCTCTGTGGATACGGTACTTGAGGGTGAATTGGTGGCACTGAATTCTTGAGCTTCTCCTCTGAACCTGTTTTATCTTTTTCTTCCTGTTGCGACTCAGATTTTTCCAGATTTTCTTCATCAACACTCACATGCTCTGCCTCGCACGGCCACGCGGCCTCCTTAATGTTGTCAGGCGCGGGCGCGCGACTTACAGTGCTTGTCAAATCTTTCCTAGATCTCAATGTGATCGCTTCACACTGTTCCTTCCAGTCTCTTCTTGGATTTGCCTATGTGTTACTTGTCAAGGAACCTTGGGGCTTGTTGTTTAGCATGCTCGCCATCTGCCCCATCTGAGTCTTCAAATTCTTAATATCCACTGCTTGGCTCTTAATCTTCACCTCCGTATTTTCCATGTACTTCAACATCATTTCCTCCATTTCTGATTTCTTTTCTTGCTGAGGTGCAGCTGGAGTGTGATGTTGTTGCTGAGAGAATCCCGGTGGAAACAATGGTTTTGGTGTAAACTGCAGCTGAGATGACTGTGGCTGAAACTATTATTTCGGCTGAAATTGATTCTGTTGTTGTCCTTGATTGTTGGGCCAACTAAAGTTTGGATGATTGCGGTTGTTGGGGTGGTATGTGTTCTGAAATTGACATTGCTCTTTCCTGTAGTTGCTCAAATATTATACTGACTCCGAGCTGATAGCACACTTATCTGTCGAGTGTGACCATGCACAAATTTCACAAACGAAGGCAACTATTTTCGTCCTACTTTCTGCCAAAGTCTCTTCTTAGCCATAGCTTCCATCTGTGCCGATAACTGTGTAATGGCATCAACCTCCAACACACCTGTAACCTTGGACTGTGGCATCCTAGCTGTAGGATTCTGATAGTCATTTGCAGCCATAGTTTCAATAAGTGTATAGGCTTCGTCATAGCTTTTTGCCCATAATGCTCCTCCTGCAGCTGCATCCACAATCGGTCTTGAATGCCAACCCAATCCTGTTATAAAATGAGTTTATCACCATCCAATCTGGCATACCATGATGCGGACACTTCCTTAGCATCTCTTTGTATCGCTCCCATGCCTCATATAAGGACTCGCCTTGTTGTTGCTCAAACTGAGAGATAGCCGTCCTCATCTTTGTAGTCTTAGCCATTGGGAAGAACTTGGCTAAGAATTTCTGTGCTAAGTCCTCCCATGTAGTGATTGAACCTGACGACAAAGAATGTAGCCAACTTCTAGCCTTATCCCTCAATGAAAATGGGAATAGCCGCAGTCTAATGGCATGCTCCATCACACCGTTATATCAGAATGTTACACAAATCTCAATAAAGCTTAATAGGTGTTCATTCGGATCATCCGTAGCAGCACCCCCAAACTAAACCGAGTTCTGTACCATCTGAATAGTGCCCGGTTTAATCTCAAAAGTGTTGGCTGCTATCGCCGGTCTGACTATGCTCGACTATAGTCCATTTATGTTTGGCATGGAATAGTCCGTTAGAGCCCGATGCTCTTTTCTTTGCTCAATTCTCTTCGGTATAGTTCCTTCTAACCAAGCTTGTAGATTTCTTCTTACACTAGCTTTCCAACCTCTCCCGTTAACGTTATCCTGCGCTGGTGTTAATTTGGAATTGGAAGATCTTGTGTGCATAAAAATCTACAAGTACCTGAAATTACAATTAAAACAAAAATAGAAATGAGAAACGATCAGAATTGTCTAAGTCATACAATATAGTTTTAAACTAATGATAATTATTTAAATTCAACGCCTTTCCCCAGCAACGGCGCCAAAAACTTGTTGCCTCTTTTTCAGTTCTGATAAAAGAGCTCTAACTCATGCAAGCATACATGTGTCAACAAGTAATACAGAGTAAGTAGAGTATCGATCCCACAGAGAAAGTTGTCAAATTTAAACTACTATGCATCAATTAACTCACTATATTCACATGCTTAAACTAATGACTAAAAGTGGTGAATTAAACTAATTGGAAACAACAACTACAATAAAAATATTAATGGAATAAATCAAATATGAAAATAATGGGATCCTAACTTCATTTAATATTTCATCCAATCGCCACTATTATGCAAGAAGTGTTCACATATCACAGGAAAATAGTCAAGAGCACTAACAGAGTTATAACCATTTTTCAATGCACTATAACCTACTTACACAACATCCACAGATGATAGACTCCATGTAATCATCAATACAACCAAAATCACTATATGTCTATGTGAAATTGCAATTATACTGAATTTAAGCACAAGCCCTTACTCTAACTCATACGGTGAAACAGTATGTCTATCTGGTTCACAAAAAACGCAAGCCATATAAAATAGCCCCATATTCGCATGTTATCTTGATTACAATTTATACTCACATGTTCATTGTCAATTCCATACAAGTACTGAAACGAATGGTGATCAGGCATTCATACATTTAAACAATCATGATAGAATTCCCATATGATATGCAAAACAGCCCTAGCATTCAAGCATGCAACCAAACTACATATTAAAATCCGTTAGAATCCATAATGGAGTTTAGTTCATAGCTGAACCAAAAGCCATTATGGGATCAATGCTAAACATGATTACAAAGAAAATAATTGAAAGATGAGAGATAGAACGATCAAACCCAATTGATGAATATAAATCAATGATAACATTCAAATCCTCATAATATTCCAGCAAAATAAAATACTAATCCACCGTGATAGAGAATCCCAAGAAGAATTGGAGAAGTAGACGTTTTGGCTTCGTTCTATGTTGGAATCTCCCTCACAGTGTAAACCCCAGTTTCTATGATGAAAATACGACAAAAAGTATCAATCTTTTTTTGTCTGACACCAGTCAGAATCGTTTTTAATCCAATTACAACTCATTTAATTAAAAATTAAAATAAAACAAATACACAACTTCAGCATCGCGCGCGGCCGCGCGCCCCTCCAGTATGTTCCTCGCGCGGGCACGAGACTTGCAGAATGTCATGCTCTCCAACCTAGTACTTGCGCGGGCGCGCGCTCTCAAGGCTATTCTGCCGCGCGGCTTGCAATTTGCAGATTCTGGTTCTGGTTCTGAGTCTGTCATGCTGCTGCTGCTACTTGTTCATTCATGCTTAATCCTCTTCCATGTTTGATCTCCTTGTTCCATTGTACCTTCATCCCATGCATATCCCCTCTTGTGCCTTACCTTCACGCATCCATTAGCCTCATGCCCTCTAATACCACCAAATTATGGCCGATTCCTGCACTTATTCATAAAAAGGAGTTTTAAGTAAATGCAATGCAAACTATCATGAAATGCAACTAAAACACAATAAAATATACTTGAGATGAGCATAGTTCGCGTGAATTGGTATTCAATAAATAGGTATAAATACCACTTATCAGTATGGTGCATGTTATAAGGTGTAAGTTGAATTTCAGGGACGAAATTCTTAGAAGAATGGGTGAATGTGACAACCCGAGAATTTTGAAAATTATTTAAATCTTAAATGATGGATTAAATGTTGAATAATAAACCTAGACATAAAATAAGTGTATAGATTTGACATTTCTGGGAAGAAATTTTATGGATTTAAAATTTTGTGGTGAATTATTCAAGATTAAGGGTATAAGTGTATATGTTCTGTGTATATGATTGTATATGTGTACATTATGTGGTTAAGGGTCTAGGGTTGACCAGATAACCTATATCAGTGTCAAACCCTAATATTATATTCAAAACGTCAGCGTTTAGTTAGAAAACCCTAACGAGCTTAGCGAGCGTTTAGTAAGATGCACGAAATTTAAGTTTTCAAAAATATGGAAAAGTTGGAAAATATGACCTGACAGCCATATGTTAGGGCCCATAGATCTTTACCTATTAGTTGTTTATGGTGTTTTAAGTTATAGACTTGTAGTATGTTGTAAGGACTATGATCTGCAACTGGAATCAAGGTCAAATCGTGTACCGATTGCAAGTTATAAGTGGTCAAACATAGTTTACTGACCATGAAAACTGTTTCTGGAAAACCCAGAAAATTTCCAGAAAACTCAGAAATTTCTGACAACGTTTTGCAGGACCTAGATTTTGATGTGTTTAATGTATTATGTCTTGTTGTTGTATTGGGGTTGTAGACTGACTTGTAGGCTACACAATCAAGCTTCAAGAACACTTAGATTAGCAACAGAATCAAAGTTATGGCTGGTCAAACTAAGGTTGACCACCAACCGGATGAACATTTCTGAAAAACCCAGAAAGTTCAAGAACAGCTCTTGACCAGTACTTTGACCGGCTCAAATCTTAAGTTGGTGATATTGTTGGACTGACCTAATGTTATGTAGTTGTACTCTGACATCAAGACTACAAGTATAAACCTTTATATCACATAAACAAGACCTAGACCTGCAAAATATAGTGATTCAAAGTAGCCCAGTCGAACTGAACAACTCTGACATAAATTTTTGAGGCATATATCTCACTGATTTTTTGTTGTATGGCCATGAAACTTGATTGGGATTGTAGTATTACATAAATAATACAATACTAACACTTTAGACAAACCAAAAACTTATCGATCATGAATTTATGGGTGGTCAAACTACCTACCCTGCACACTGGTTATGAATGTCTGGGTTTGCTGAAGAACACCTATATTGATAGTTTTGTCACTATAGGTACATTTAGCGATAGATAAATTAGAAAATTAATTATTTTATTTACTAAATAGAAAAAATAGTTTTTAATTATTAAAAATTCATATTAAATTACTAAAAATTATCTTGAAGCCTAAAAAAGGGTTTTTAATACTTTTGAATATATTTCATAAATATTTAATATTTTTGGAATATTAATGGTATTTAATTTATTTACTTATAATATTAAATAAATTTTTTAAAAATCATTTTAATACATAAAAAATTATTTAAAAATATATTATGGTATAAGAAAATATTTGAAGTTATTTTCAATAACTTTTAATATTATGTGATGAATTTCAGTAATTAATTAAAATTAATGGTAATTAATTTATTTAATAAATGTATTAAATAAATTATAGAAAAATAGAATTAATGATTAAAAAATCAGATAAAAATGATTTAAGTGTTATAAAAATATTTTAAGTTGTAAAATATAACTTTTAATATTTTGTCATGAAAATATTACTCCCTCCGTCCTATGATAAAGGTCCTTATTACTATTTTGGGTAGTCCCATGTTAAATGTCTACTCTCCTTTAATAATCAAATTTTTATACATTTTTTTATTATACTCGTAACATTAAATATCTCATATTTTTTTATTCTAATTCTCTCTCCATAATTAATGATATATTATTATGGGCAATTTTGTCATTTCATTCCTCTTCTTAATATACGTGAAAAGTCCACCATAACTTTTATCCTGGGATGGAGGGAGTAATATTTTAATATTAATAGCAATTATCGGATAATATATTTAACTATTTAAAAATCATATAAATATGATTTTAAGGTATTAAATATACTTTGATATATTATAATATTATGTAATGATTTTCATTAATATTTAATATTATATAAATATTAATGATAAAGGAATTATATGGTATTTAAATCATATAAATACGATATTAATGATTGAAAAATCATTATAAATAGAAATAATTATCTAAAAATTATTACGAGATTATGAAAAATATTTTGACTGATAATAAATTATCTAAAATATATGTGAACCAGATTAGACAGAGTCTTATAGATAATAGGCTTGTGAATTGTTCGACTAGGCCGTTGGGATGTCAGAATTGTACAGAATTCAACTCAGACTGCAATAGTTTGACTTGATACTAGGTTTTATGTGCTGTATAAACTGATAGAGTTATGTGTTATGTGTTTAGGTTACTCTATGTTTATATATAATAGTATTATACTGTGATGATATTATTCTAACATGGAAATCAATATTACTAATATTAGGTGTTCAGATAAAGCTAGATAGATCGCGTAACAGTAATAAATGGTACATGCAAGTTCTCTAACTAGAACTCGAGTTGTTCTTTCAATTGTGTTTATGGTTAATCATTGCTGATAATCACGTCTATGAATTATTGATTCGCACTCTGTGCATAATGTATGTGTTCATCAGGTATGAAAGGCTGATCACCTTCATTATCATTTGGTCCATTTATTTTTGTTCATGTTCATTCCTGATATATATATACATATACATATATATATATATATATATATATATATATATATTCATATTATCCTGATCGTTTAGTTATGAAAATTTGATTCCTACTAGTTCACAATCTTTATATTGTTGAGCGTAGCCAGCCTTTTGTTCAATTCTTTCAATCATGATATATCCTCAAATAAACTTTTACTTGCTGGGAAAACTTGTTGCTCACCCATGCTATATCATGATAAACATTGCAGATTAAGACGAATACGTCGGATACATGAAAAGATCAAGACAAGTCCAACTTGGGATTATATGTGCCGCTAGAATTGTAACAATAATGTATGATAATAACATTGTTTGTTAGATATGATATTGAATTGTGTATAAGTTAAGGTTACTCGAGCTTGAGGATTAATGTATAAAGGTTAATGTATAAAAAATTATGTTTATATCTTCCGCAATAGTTATAGAATTAGTATACCACATCCTTGGTGATTAGGACCAGGATTTGGGGATGCTACAGTTGGTATCAAAGAACCTTAGGTAGGGTTACCTGAGACTAATAATGCATTGATTAGGATTGGGTCTAACACAAATAGAGTTAGTGTGTCGGTAAGATTTAAAGAGGAATCTCGACGGGTTATAAAGACACGGAGTTCCCTAACTCTGATAATAAAGGTGAATAGTAATGGTGAATAGATAGAGTCTAAAAGACTAATGGTACAAGGATAGGAGATCGCAAAACAAAACAATCATAATATATAAATGAATCGTAATATATACAATGAGATCAACCCGTGATCTGATAAAGTTATAACAGGGAACAAAATCAAACAAATGATGGAAAAGTTTACGGCAAGAATTTTGTGTGTAAGTTGTAGTATGAATTGTTACAGATTCAAGAAAGGATTATGAATACGAGTTGAATGAAATTCATATTGAGAAGGGAGTTAACATTAAGCGAGGATTTCAATTGAGGACTCATGTCAGCAGCTGAGTTGTAGGATTCTTTGTTATGAGCTGAGAATTATACTTTGTGTAAAAACCACTTAATTTCTGGCACTGATAATAATAACATATATCTACCCATTCATATAGAAATAGTAATACATATCATATTAACATATATTGTCAATACATTAGTCCTAGGTCCGCTAACCTTGACATTACAAACATACCCCTTAGATATACAAAAAGGGTTTACAAACATAACATAAAAATAATGTTATTCATAACTAATTTATAACTATGCCTTTGCCTTTATCCTTCGAAGCACCTCCTGCCACTTCGTCCCTAGCTGAAAAATTTTATTTAGCAAGGGTGAGTGTTGCCGCTTTTTTAGTTCTAACAAAAGAGCTCTAACTCATGCAAGCATACATGTTTCAACAAGTAATACAGAGTAAGTAGAGAATCGTCTCATAGAGAAAGTTACTAAATCAAATTATTATGTATCAACTCTATCACTATTTTTATATGCTTAAACTAATAAATATGAGTATGATTGAAAAATACTTTAAAATCAAATAACAACTAAAATAATAATATAATATAATAAATCAAATTTGGAAATAATGGGATCCTAACTTCATTTAATAATTCATCTAATTACCACTATAATGCAAGATTGTTCATATATCACAGGAAAGTAGCCAAGAACACTAATGTAGACATAACCATTTTCAGTACATTATGACTTACTTACACAGCATCCACATGCAATAGACACAATGTAATCATCAATATAACCAAAATCACTATATGTCTATGTGAAACTGCAACTATATTGAATTTAAGCACAAGCCCTAATTTAACTCATACGGTGAAATAGTATATGTCTATCTGATTCACGAAATATAAAGCTGCACAAAACAGCCCCATATACGCATGCTATCATGATTACAATCCATACTCGCATGTTATTTTTCAATTCCATACAAGTAATTAAATCGAATTGTGATCAATCATTCATGCATGCAAATCAACCATGATAGGAATTCCTTATGATATGTAAAATAGTCCAGCAGTCAAGCATGCAATTAAATTACATATTAAAATCCGTTAGAATCCCATAATGGAGTTTAGTTCATGACTGAAACAAAAGCCATCACGGGATTAAAGAAAAACATGAATAATAAGCCAACAATTGAAAGATAAGGGATATAATCGATCAAACCCAATTGCTGATTATAATCCAATGGTAATGTTCAATTCCGCATTACAATCCAGCAAAGAAATAAAAGTTTATCCACCTTGATTGTAATTCCAAAGTAGAAGTAGAAAAAAAGAAGTTTAGGCTTAGTTCTACGTTGGAAATCTCCCAAAGTGTCAAACCCTAGTTCCAATATGAAAAACGCATAAAAACTACTCAATGATACGTCTGACCCCAGTCAGAATTATTTTTAAATAATTACAACTCTCAAAAATAAAAATTAAGTCAAAACAGCTCAACAACTTCAGTCATCGCGCACGGGCGCGCAGTCTTCCTTTATAATCCTCGCGCGGGCGCGCGTATGTCAATTTTGGTCCAGCGGCTTATGGCCGCGCGGCTTCTACAAATTGAGTTCTGGTTCTGCTGCTGCTACTGATTTGTTCTGCTACTCATTCCTTTCATGCTGCTCATTCTTTTGTCCATCAATACTTAGTATCCTTGCGCCACTTGATCCTCACACCATGCATCCATTAGCCTTATGCCATCTAACATCACCAACTATGCCATATCCTGCATTTTTACACCAAAGGAGGTCTCAGTACGTGCAATACAAAATTACATGAAATGCAACTAAAAACACACTAAAATGTACTTGAGATGGACATAGTTCGTGTGAATTTATATCCAATAAGTAGGTATAAAATCCACTTATCAGCTGAGCAACAAATTTATTCCGCAAGTTAAGACATACAATAAAGGTATAAGAATCAATAAGAACAGACTACGTATTTTGATATAATGAAACTAAAGTTCAGGGAACTTTGAAATAGCTGAACAAAGCTTTAATTTTCTAACAAGTCTTCTCACCATCTATGCAACACAAAAATTTGATAATGAAAGAGTACAACACTTTCAAAGTTTCTACGATATTCTAATGAATAATCAAGAATCAATTATACACAATAACAAAGTGGAATGTTTTCCAAATTTATGCTGAGTGATCACAAAGGATCTAGAACTTCTCTTCTCGAGTATATATATCAAAGTTTTACTTTGATATATACTTAGGTGTATCAGATAACCACAAAGATTAAATTATACCCCTCTGTATGTACTTAGAGTTGAACAACTCCTTGTACCATATATTATGCATAATACTCAAAACACACGCAAAGGTTGAATTTACGACCAATAAAATGTTCCCTTTTTATAAAAGGTTGTTCTTCTCAGTCTCAGAATCAAAAGTTGATTTAACAACGAAATACTATGATTTCAAGATCTAATCACTTCTCAAACCTATCAAGTTTTCTTTTTCGATCTAGCCGAAACAACTAGCATTGATCTATCAATAATAATTGAATTCTCTTCTCTTCTATTCTCGAACCTATCAAGTTCTAACAAATGTTCGTCTAGCCAAAACAATTAGCTAAGACATGTTTCAATACGAATAAACGATAGACATAATTTAACTGTATTATTTGAAATCAATAATAGCTTCTACGGATGTGAATATCCAACAACACTTATTCTATAAGTATATTCTCAGAATTAATAATTCAATTTGAATTAATAAACATGCACTAACTGCGAATAATCAACAATAAATCATTAGACGTGGTCTAATTAACAGTAATTAACCACCATAATAATTGAACAATATTAACTCAAGGTTGAGTTAACGAAACTTTTCTTTCGCAATGATTACAGCTACACAATATACTTATCTGCTTTCGTAAGATCTATAACCAATAATATCGGTCTCACAATTATCACAATAATTTATAACATATAACACTGTAATTCACAGTCAATCTTCTCCTAGACAAATTACCACATAGCCACATCAGTGTTCATAACCTATATAAACACTTATCAAGTCTAACTATTTCGGTCTAGTTGGACTTCGATCTCATCTCGGTGTTCTGGTCACCCTATCCGACAATTAACAAAGTTATTGTCAAGTAAATTTGGTTTCAAAGCTTGAATATTACATTAGATAAATCATATATCATTTTATAATATTTTTCGGAAGCTTTTAAAAATTTATAAACAATTATTATAATTTATAATAATTTTTCAAACACTGAAATCATTTATAAATAATTTAATTATCAAATAATCTTATCATCATTAATATTTAATAATATAAAAATATTAATGTTATACTTGTCAAAATATTAAAGTTAATATTAATAACTTAAAATATTTTTAAATCATCAATATTCTACTTAAATAATTTTTAAAATAATTAAAATCATTTTTAAACCATCACCATTAATATTTATATATTAATAAAATTATCATCAAAATATTAAAAGTTATTAATTATAACTTAAAATATTTTTAAAATATTTTTCTCATTTTTAAATCAATAAAATCATTTTTAATTCATATATTCAATATAATAATTAAATAAATCTAATATCATTAATATTAATTTATTGATGAAAATTCTCCAAAAATATTGAAAATTATATTTGATAATTCAAAATATTTTCTAACACTTTATTCTCATTTAAAATGATTTTTAAATCAATAAAAATCATTTTAACTTATTTATTTAATTTAATAATTAAATAAATCTAACATCATTAATTTTAATTTATTAATGAAAATTCTCTAAAAATATTAAAAGTTATATTTTATAACTCAAAATATTTTTAAATACATTATTCTTATTTAGAATGATTTTTCATAATATTAAAATATTTTTCTCTAATTTATTTAATATACTAATTAAATAAATTAAATATCATTAATATTCAAATAATTATAAATATTATTGAAAAATATCCCAATTAATCAAAAATTATTTTTTATAATTTAAAATAATTTTTTAAACCATTTTTAGTAATTTTTATAATTTATTTATATTTTTAAATAATTTTCAGAAAATCAAAAAATAAATATATTAAAAACAATCTCTATAGGCCTTTAGCGACACTTTCTGTTGTCTTAGGTGTTCTTGAACCTCAAGAACACTGTCAGTCCAGTTCTTCAGGTCCCTACTTTGACCACCTTTGATTTTCTGTTATTTCAAGTTCTGTTCAATCTAAGACTCGGATCTTGTAGTGTTTATGTCACTCTACAATTTACAATACTTATTTGGGTCATACTACATCTTATCAAGGAGATCCGAGCCTCCAAACATTTTGTCAGACCGTTCCTGGGTTTTTCAGAAACCCAGGTGATTCGACTGGTCACTTTCTAGATCATTTTAAGTTAGGTTCTGGTCATCAAATGGTCTATATTATGATTCTATTCTATAGTCCATGTGTCAATGAACATTTATAAAGCAACATCACAGTTAAACAACATCTCAATCTCCAGAATCAGTACGGTCAAAGTATATCAGACAATGTGTTAATCCAATTTCTGAGTTTTTCCCAGAAACGTGATCTATGTTCAACTGGCCTATTTTGACCATTTGCCCTGATCCATCTGTCGATTATGTACATGATCTTAAGCCATATATTTAGAGAACATATAACAGGCTACAAGTTGGATATAACTACAACATCAAAACACTTACAACCTGATAGATCTGGACGTTGCAAAACTGTTAGACACTGAAAAATGCTTTCCGGGTTACCCAGAATTTGACTGGTCATACCCGGTCAATGGATTTTGACCGATTATAACTTCAAATCCAGACATCTAATGGCTAAAATACTACTTTCAGATGAAAGACCTCATACCAGACTATAGATCCAACACTTAAAAACATCACAAATCATAAACAAAGATGAATTTGTGGCTCCTGACATTCGGTTGTCAGACCACACTTAAGCTCAAGAACAGTTTTGAAAATTTTCACTTTTTACCAACTTTGATGCTATGGATCTATGGTAGATCATAATAGGTCACCATAAAACATCCTTTAACAAGATTCTAAACACATATTTGAACATAGCATACAAAATCTAGAATGAGATACGGTTTATACCTTCTCTTGAATACGCTTGATCTTGGCTTTACCAACCTGATCAAGATGTGTTATAAAGTTAATATGTGACTGAAAAACTTCACAAATTCGGAGGTTTAGAGAGAGAAGGAGTTGTGAGAGCTTGGGTGCAAAATAAGTAGATTACTAGACTTTCTCTCTCTCAAAACTATATATATTGCTTGATGCAATGAATTTGCTGGCATATGTGTCAAAAGAGGCTGAAATGCTGAGATATATGTCACATAGAATGTCAAGGTTTGGTGAACAACTAAAGGTTTTGCCAATGTTACAAGTTACCCTAATAAAAGTATAAAAAGGGCATTTTGGTAAATCTTCTTGAAATTTTAATGGCTTGATTGTCAATTGCCCAAACCCTTAGGGTTTAACCCTAAGGTTCTAATATTTAGGTTTAAAACTTTAGTTTCTCGGATTGTTTTCTAATTAGGGTTTTTAAATTAGAAAATTAAAGATTTTAAAACTATAATTACGGTTTTCCTAATTAAATTAGGTTTTCCTAATCATATTAACGTTTAATAAATACATTAGGCTTGCCAATTAGGATTAGACTTCCCTAATTAAGGTTTAGGAATCCCAGATTTAGAATTAAGGTTTCCCTGCTTACGATTTGGGTTTTTAATTGCACGTTAGGGTTTCTAATCTTGAGATTAGGGTTTCGAATCTCTTATTAGGGTTTATTAATTTTAAACCTTACCCGATCCATCATTTATTATCAACCTATAGTACAAACATTTACTCATCTACACAAGTATTTTAATTGTTTTTTCTATCGAATCTCTATCCAGAAATTAGAGTTAGGGTTTTTAAAGCTGTTAAGCACAACTCTACTATTATTTTTCAATCAATACACAAATTGACCACTTCTCGAAACTCGTATCACAGATACACAGTACAATATTAACAGTTAATATTAATATTAAATAAAAAAAATATCCGTAAATTTTGAATTATTCAAAATCCCGGGTTATTACATGCAGTCGCGCTATTTGCTATATACCTGTTGAGAAGTTGATTCTTTTCTCTGGTGTATAACAGATAGGTAGGATATATGTAGAGAATATAGGATTAAGTATGAGTTCTTAAAATTCATACTTATGGTACGTTCGTGATTCATAACTATGTGAAATGTTTATGAAACCCTAAGCGAAAGGACGCCATAGGTCTAACTAGGACAAGTTCTTATACTCATATGATTGTGGAAAGTTCTTGAACTCATAAGTGTGGTAAGTTTGATTAACTTGGTATATTTTTGTGTGAATGGAGTATTGAGGATAATAGGAATAGATAGATTGTTTAAGCAATTGATCAGTAGTGGAGACATAGGTTTTCCAAATCTGCTAGCTATACTAGACTTCAAAATTTTTGACATCAAGCTAATACACAATATGTGCTTTTGATAAATGAATTTTTATTCTCAACTCCTGGTGACCATTGTGTATGTGTGGACTTAGGGCCACCGATACCTCGATACCTGTTGAGATGATAAAACTGATTTGCAAAGATTTTTAAATGGTTCAAAGTATAGTATATGCTTAATGTTTCAGCTAGACGAAAATGATTTGAAATATCAAAATTTATTTTATTTATCATTAATGTACCGTGTAACCTGGTGCAAGATTGATAAAAAATGATGGAGTAGTAAATACGGGAATACTTAGTGTTGAATTCGATCTAAAAATCATTGTTCCACTATTGTATGTTGTGTTATGACAAAGTCATATAATGACAGCATCCTCAAACGGGCTGTTAATACAGTATGACATCATAACGTCATTTTTAAACTATTTTAAAATTTTTAATTTGCCAACGAGGATTGGCTATACCTTAATATTTTCTTTGAAATTGATTATTAATATGAGTCTAAGCTATTTGATTCGGCTAGACGAACGTTTATGAAAACTCTAAGCGTTCTTTGAAAATTTTCCTGAACCAAATTGTTTTAGTGCGGAATCCGATAAGACTGAGATAAAATTTTTGTGCCTATGGCAATGATGAGAAATATATCAGACTAGCAGTACTTGGCCAGTACTGGGTATATCGGGCTAATTACCCTATGTGTTTGTAAGTATGACGGTTTTACGGATGAATTTCTGTATAACCCTTTCGAAAATGATAGACAATAGTATATATAACTCCTCAGCACTATTTGAAAACTTTTACTCTTGTGAGGAATGTATTGGGTAACATGTGATGTTGTGTATGAATGATGTATGGTGCATGGTATTAGGTGTAAGTTGAATTTCGGGGATGAAATTCTTAGAAGAAGGGGTGAATGTGACAACCCTAGAATTTAGAAGATTATTTAAATCTTAAATGATGGATTAAAGTTGAATAATAAACCTAGACAAAAAATAAGTGTATGGATTTGACATTTCTAGGAAGAAATTTTATGGATTTTAAATTTTTGTGGTGAATTAGTCAAGATTAAGGGTATAGCTGTATATGTTCTGTGTATATAGTTGTATATGTGTACATTATGTGGTTAAAGGTCTAAGGTTGACCAGATAACCTATATCAGTGTCAAACCCTAATATTATATTCAGAACGTCAGCGTTTAGTTAGAAAACCCTAGCGACTGATAAGAAATTCTAATACCGGATCTGAAAACCCTAATTTCAGATTTCGGGAATTTGAAACCCTAATTCGGATTACGAAAACCTTAAATTGGGAATTCAAATGCTAGTATAAGGCTTAAGTGTATTAATTACAAACTTAATTAGGGAATAAACCTAATTGATTAATCAGAAAACCCTAATTGCAAAATTAGAAACCCTAATTGCAAAATTAGAAACCCTAATCGCGAATTAAGAAATTTTTATGTTAATTAGGAAATATTAATCCTAATTACAAGTCCTAAGTGATTAGGAAACCTAATTTAAATTAGGAAACCTTAATTTATATTTTTAGTAACTAAAATTTTCATTTTAGCATAATAAGAAAATCCTAGAAAATCAAATTGTGAAACCTTAGGGTTAAACCCTAAGGGTTGGATCAAATGACATCTATCCCATTAAAATTGAAAGCAAAATGACTAAAATAACCTTTTTGCAATTCTTTAATAAGTTGCTTGCAAATCTTGCTCAAATATGTAGTTGGTGACCAACTCTATCTACCCCATGTGCTAGAAAAACTTCAGCAATCATCTACATGCGCCAGCCATATACATTATATTATAATATATATAGATTAAAAGTAAGAAAATTACTTATTTTAGTTTTCAAAAGCCAACAACTCTTTCTCTCTTTAACGTTCGAATTCTAAGAGTCAAAGGGAGTGATAATATCATCTAATATCATGTCTTAGTTCTCTAGGATGAGAATCAAAGGATCAGATTCAAGATCAAAGCATAAGAGGTATAAAACCCTAATTTTTGTAAATCATGTGATTTGTTGTTAATGTTATGATTTATTATTTTAAGTTTTGTATTGAGATGTTATTTAGTGATCCAAGATGTTACATCAAGGATCCATAACATCTAGATGCACGAAATTTAAGTTTTCAAAAATCTGGAAAAGTTGGAAAATATGGCCTGACAGCTATATGTCAGGGCCCATAGATCTTTACTTGTTAATTGTTTGTGGTGTTTTAAGTTATAGACTTGTAGTATGTTGTAAGTACTATGGTCTGCAACTGGAATCAAGATCAGATCGTGTACCGATTGCAAGTTATAAGTGGTCAAACCTAGTTGACCGACCACGAAAACTGTTTCTGGAAAAAACCTATAAAATTTCCAGAAAAGTCAGAAATTCCTTACAACGTTTTGCAGGCCTTAGATCCTGATGTGTTTAATGTATTGTGCCATGTTGTTGTATTGGGGTTGTAGACTGACTTGTAGGCTACCCAATCAAGCTTCAAGAACACTTAGAATAGAAACAGAATCAAAGTTGGGGCTGGTCAACTATGGTTGACCATCAGCCGAATAAACATTTCTAGAAAACCCATAAAGTTCAAGAACAACTCCTGAACAGTACTTTGACCAGCTCAATCTTGAGTTGGTGATATTGTTGGACTGTCCTGATGTTATGTACTTGTACTATGACATCAAGACTACAACTATAAACCTTTATATCACATAAACAAGAGCTAGATTGCAAAATATAGGGATTCAAAGTAGCCCACTCGAACTGTTCTTCATTTCTGGGTAACCTAGAAATGAAGAACAACATTGACATAAATTTGTGAGGCATATATCTCACTGATTTGTTGTTGTATGTCCATGAAACTTGAATTGGATTGTAGTATTACATAAATACTACAATACTAACACTTTAGACAAACCAGAAACTTATCGATTATGAATTTATGGGTGGTCAAACTACCTATCTTGCACAATGCTTATGAATTTCTGGGTTTGCTGAAGAACACCTAAAGTGACAGTTTTGTCACTATAGGTACATTTAGCGACAGATAAATTAGAAAATTAATTATTTTATTTAATAAATAGAGAAAAATAGTTTTTAATTATTAAAAATTCATATTAAATTACTAAAAATTATTTTAAAGCCTAAAAATGAGTTTTTAATACTCTTGAATATATTTAATAAATATTTAATATTTTTGGAATATTAATGGTATTTAATTTATTTACTTATAATATTAAATAAATTATTTAAAAATAATTTTAATACATAAAAAATCATTTAAAAATATATTATGGTATAAGAAAATATTAGAAGTTATTTTCAATAACTGTTAATATTATATGATAAATTTCATTAATTAGTTAATATTAATGGTAATTAATTAATTTAATAAATGTATTAAATAAATTATAGAAAAATAGAATTAATGATTTAAAAATCATATAAAAATGATTTAAGTGTTATAAAAATACTTTAAGTTATAAAATATAAATTTTTGATATTTTTCATGAAAATATTAATATTTTAATATTAATAGTAATTATCAGATAATGGATTTAACTGTTTAAAAATTATATAAATATGATTTTAAGGTATTAAATATACTTTGATATATTATAATATTATGTAATGATTTTTTATTAATATTTAATATTAAATAAATATTAATGATAAAGGAATTATATGATATTTAATCATATAAATATGATATTAATGATTGAAAAATTATGATTAATAGTAATAATTATCTAAAAATTATTACGTGCATATGAAAAATATT
Organism: Panax japonicus; assembly: GCA_020205505.1. NCBI lineage: Eukaryota > Viridiplantae > Streptophyta > Magnoliopsida > Apiales > Araliaceae > Panax > Panax japonicus. The sequence continues at coordinate 37,054,938 of CM035114.1, forward strand.
TTGACTAATAATAAATTATCTAAAATATATGTGAACCAGCTTAGACAGAGTCTTATAGATAATAGGCTCGTGAATTGTCCAATTATGTCGTCGGGATGTCAGAATTATACTGAATTCAACTTAGACTACAATAAATTGACTTGATACTAGGTTTTATGTGTTGTATAAACTGATAGGGTTATGCGTTATGTGTTTAGGTTATTCTATGTTTATATATAATAGTATTATACTATGATGATATTATTCTAACTTGGAAATCAATATTATTAATATTAGGTCTTCTTATAAAGCTAGATATATCGCGTAACAGTAATCAACGGTACATGCAAGTTCTCTAACTTGACCTTGAGTTGTTCTTTGAATTGTCCTCGTGGTTAATCATTGCTAATAATCACGTCTATGAATTATTTATTCACAATCTGTGCATAATGTATGTGTTGATCAGGTATGAAAGGCTGATCACCTTCATTATCATCTGGTCCAGTTATTGTTGTTCATGTTCATTCCTGATATATATTCATATCGCCCTGATCTTTCTGTTATGACAATTTGATTCCTGCTAGTTCACAATCTTTATATTATTGAGCGTAGCCAGCCTTTTGTTCAATTCTTTCAATCATGATATATCCTCAAATACATTTTTACTTGCTGGGCAAACTTTTTGCTCACCCTTGCTATATCATGATAAACATTGCATATTAAGACGAATACATCAGATATAGGAAAAAATCAAGATAAATTTTGCTTGGGATTATATGTGAAGTTAGAATTGTTACAGTAATCTATGATAATAACATTGTTTGTTAGATAGGATATTGAATATTATATAAGTTAATGTTACTCGAGCATGGGGATTAATGTATAAAGTTTAATGTATAAACAATTTATGTTTATATCTTCCGTAATAGTTATTAGTATACCACATCCTTGGTGATTAGGACCAGGATTTGGGAATGCTACAGTTGGTATCAAAGCTGTTGGTTATGAACCTTATTTAGGGTTATCTGAGTCTAATAATCTTAGTGATTAGGATCAGGTCTAACTCAAATAGAGTTAGTGTGTCGATAAGATTCAAAGACGAATCTCGACGGGTTATAAAGACACGAAGTTCCCTAACTCTGATAATAAAGGTGAACAGTAATGGTGAATAGATAGAGTCTAAAAGACTAAAGGTATACAGATAGGAGATCGCAAAACAAAATGATCATAGTATAGAAATGAATCGTAATATATACGATGAGATCACCCCGTGATATGATAAAGTTATAATAGGGAACATAATCAATCATATGATTGAAAAGTTTACGACAAGAATGTTGTGTGTAAGTTGTACTATGAATTGTTACAGATTCAAGAAAAGATTATGAATAAGAGTTGAATGAAATTTGTATTGAGAAGGGAGTTAGTATTAAGTGGGGATTTAAATTGAGGACTCATGTACGCAGCTGAGTTGTAGGACTCTTTGTTATGAGCAGGGAATTGTACTTGGTGTAAAAACTAATTAGTTTCTGGCATTGATAATCATTGAAATGTCTGTATCGCGCTGTTTGCTATATACCTGTTGAGAAGGTGATTCTTTTCTCAAGAGTATAACAGATAGGTAGGATATATGTAGAGAATATAGGATTAAGTACGAATTCTTAAAACTCATACTTATGGTACGTCCGTGACTCATAATTATGTGAAATGTTTATGAACCCCTAAGCAAAAGGACGCCAAAGGTCTAGGGAAAGTTCTTAAACTCATATGATTGTGGAAAGCTCTTGAACTCATAAGTGTGGTAAGTTTGATGAACTGGATATAGTTTTGTGTTAATAGAGTATTGATGATAATAGGAATAGATAGACTATTTAAGCAATTGATCAAGAGTGGAGACATAGGTTATCCAAATCTGCTAGCTATGCTAGACTTCAAAATTTTTGACATCAAGCTAAATACGCACTATGTTGTTTTGAAAAATGAATTTTTATTCTTAACTCCTGGTGACCATTGTGTATGTGTGAACTTCAGGCCACCGACACCTCGTTACCTGTTGAGATGATAAAACTGATTTGCAATGATTTTTAAAGGTTTCAAAGTATAGTCTATTGCTAATTATTTCGGCTGGACGAAAATGATTTGAAATATCAAAATTTATTTTATTTATCATTAATGTACCATGTAACCTGGTGCAAGATTGATAAAAAATGATGGAGTTGTAAATACAGGAATACTTATTGTTGAATTCGATCTAAAAATTATTGTTCCACTATTGTATGATGCGCTATGACAAAGTCATATAATGACGGCATCCTCAAATGGGATATTAATACAGTACGACATCATGACGTCATTTTTAAACTATTTTAAAATTTTTAATTTGCCAACGGGGTTTGGCTATACCTTAATATTTCATTTGAAATTGATTATTAATATGAGTTTAAGCTATTTGTTTAGGCTGGACCAACGTTTATGAAAACTCTAAGCGTTCTTTGAAAATTTTCCCGAACCAAATTATTTTGGTGTGGAATCCGATAAGACTGAGGTAAAATTTTTGTGCATATGACAATGATGAGAAACAGATAAGACCAGTAGTACTTGGCCAGTACTGGGCATATCGGGCTAATTACCCTATGTTTATATATGTATGACGGTTTTGCGGATGAATTTCTATATAACCCTTTCGAAAATGACAGCCAATAGTCTATATAACTTCTCAGCACTATTTGAAAGCTTTAACTCTTGTGAGGAATGTATTGGGTAACATGTGATGCTATGTATGAATGATGTATGGTGCATGGTATAAGGTGTAAGTTGAATTTTGGGGACGAAATTCTTAGAAGAAAAGGGTGAATGTGACAACTCGAGAATTTAAAAAATTATTTAAATCTTAAATGTTGGATTAAAGGTTGAATAATAAACCTAAACAGAAAATAAGTGTATGGATTTGACATTTCTGGGAAGAAATTTTATGGATTTAAAATTTTTGTCGGGAATTATTCAGGATTAAGGGTATACGTGTATATGTTCTATGTATATAGTTGTATATGTGTACAGTATTTGGTTGAGGGTCTAGGGTTGACCAGATAACCTATATCAGTGTTACACCCTAATATTATATTTAGAACGTCAATGTTCAGTTAGAAAACCCTAGTAATTGATAAAAAAATCCTAATACCGGATCTAAAAACCCTAATTTTAGATTTCGGGAATTTGAAACCCTAATTTGGATTACGAAAACCCTAACTTGGGAATTCAAATGCTTGTATAAGGCTTAAGTGTATTAATTACAAACTTAATTCGGGAATAACCCTAATTGATTAATCAAAAAACCCTAATTGCAAAATTAGAAACCCTAATTATAAAATTAGAAACCCTAATAGCTAATTAGAAACCCTAATTGCTAATTAAGAAATTTTTATGTTAATTAGGAAATATTAATCTTAATTACAAGTCCTAAGTGATTACGAAACCTAATTTAAATTAGGAAACCAAATTTATATTTTTAGTAACTAAAATTTTAATTTTAGCATAATAAGAAAATCCTAGAAAATCAAATTATGAAACCTTAGGGTTAAACCCTAAGGGTTGAATCAAATGACATCTATGCCATTTAAATTGAAAGCAAAATGACTAAAATAACCTTTTTAAAATTCTTTAATAATTTGCTTGCATATCTTGCTCAAATATATAGTTGGTGACCAACTCTATCTACCTCATGCGCTAGAAAAACTTCAGCTACATGCGCCAGCCATATACATTACATTATAATATATAGATTAAAAGTAAGAAAATCACTTACTTTAGTTTTCAAAAGCCAACAACTCTTTCTCTCTCTAACCTTTGAATTCTGAGATTGAAAAGGAGTGATAATATCATCTAATATCATGTCTTAGCTCTCTAGGATTAGAATCAAAGGATCAAATTAAAGATTAAAGCATAAAAGGTATAAAACACTAAATTTTGTAAATCATGTGATTTGTTGTTAATGTTATGATTTATTGTTTTAAGTTGTGTATTGGGATGTTATTTAGTGCTCCAAGATGTTACATCGAGGATCCATAACATCTAGATGCACGAAATTTAAGTTTTCAAAAATATGGAAAAGTTGGAAAATATGGCCTCACATATGTTAGGGCCCATAGATCTTTATCCGTTAGTTGTTTGTGGTGTTTTATGTTATAGACTTCTAGTATGTTGTAAGGACTATGATCTGCAACTAGAATCAAGGATAGATCATGTACCGGTTGCAAGTTATATGTGGTCAAACCTAGTTTACCGACCATGAAAACTGTTTCTGGAAAACCTTGAAATTTTCCAGAAAAATCAGAAATTCCTGACAATGTTTTGCAGGCCTTAGATCTTGATGTGTTTAATGTTTTATGCCATGTTGTTGTATTGGGGTTATAGACTGAGTTGTAGGCTACACAATCAAGCTTCAAGAACACTTAGATTAGCAACAGAATCAAAGTTGTGGCTGGTCAAACTAAGGTTGACCATAAGTCGGATGAACATTTCTGGAAAACCAAGAAAGTTCAAGAACAGCTCCTGACCAGTACTTTGACCGGCTCAATCTTGAGTTGGTGATATTGTTGGATTGACATGATGTTATGTAGTTGTACTCTGACATGAAGACTACAAGTATGAACCTTTATATCACATAAACAAGACCTAGACTGCAAAATATAGGGATTCAAAGTAGCCCACTCGAACTGTTCTTCATTTCTGGGTAACCTATAAATGAAGAACAGCACTGACATAAATTTGTGGGGCATATATCTCACTGATTTGTTGTTGTATAGCCATGAAACTTGATTGAGATTGTAGTATTACATAAATACTACAATACTAGCACTTTAGACAAACGAGAAACTTATCGATCATGAATTTATGGGTGGTCAAACTACCGACCCTGCACACTGCTTATGAATGTCTGGGTTTGCTGAAGAACACCTATAGTGAAAGTTTTGTCACTATAGGTACATTTAGCGACAGATAAATTATAAAATTAATTATTTTATTTAATAAGTAGAGAAAAATAGTTTTTAATTATTAAAAATTCATATTAAATTACTAAAATTATTTTAAAGCCTAAAAATGGGTTTTTAATACTTTTGAATATATTTCATAAATATTTAATATTTTTGGAATATTAATGGTATTTAATTTATTTAATTATAATATTAAATAAATTATTTAAAAATGATTTTAATACATAAAAATCATTTAAAAATATATTATGGTATAAGAAAATATTTTTAGTTATTTTCAATAACTTTTAATATTATGTAATAAATTTCATTAATTAATTAATGTTAATGGTATTTAATTTATTTAATAAATGTATTAAATAAATTATAGAAAAATAGAATTAATGATTTAAAAATCATATAAAAATTATTCAAGTGTTATAAAACTATTTGAAGTTATAAAATATAACTTTTGATATTTTGTCGTGAAAATATTAATATTTTAATATTAATAGCAATTATCGGATAATGGATTTAATTATTTACAAATTATATAAATAAGATTTTAAGGTATTAAATATACTTTGATATATTATAATATTATGTAATGATTTTCATTAATATTTAATATTAAATAAATATTAATGATAAAGGAATTATATGGTATTTAAATCATATAAATACGATATTAATGATCAAAAAATCATGATAAATTGTAATAATTATCTGAAAATTATTACGAGCTTATGAAAAATATTTTGACTGATAATAAATTATCTAAAATATCTGTGAACCAGTTTAGACAGAGTCTTATAGATAATAGGCTCGTGAATTGTCCGACTAGGCCGCAGGGATGTCAAAATTGTACCGAATTCAATTCAGACTGCAATAGTTTGACTTGGATACTGGGTTTTATGTGCTGTATAAACTGATAGGGTTATGTGTTATGTGTTTAGGTTATTCTATGTTTATATATAATATTATTATACTGTGATGATATTATTCAAACTTAAAAATCAATATTATTAATATTAGGTCTTCAGATAAAGCTAGATAGATTGCGTAACAGTAATCAACGGTACATGCAAGTTCTTTAACTCGACTTCGAGTTGTTCTTTCAATTGTGCTTGTGGTTAATCATTGCTGGTAATCACGTCTATGAATTATTGATTCCCACTATGTGCATAATGTATGTGTTCATCAGGTATGAAAGGCTGATCACCTTCATTACCATCTAGTCTAGTTATTGTTGTTCATGTTCATTCCTGATATATATTCATATTGCCCTGATCGTTCAGTTATGAAAATTTGATTCCTGCTAGTTCACAATCTTTATATTGTTGAGCGTAGCCAACCTTTTGTTCAATTTTTTCAATCATGATATATCCTCAAATAAATTTTTACTTGCTGGGCAAACTTTTTGCTCACCCTTGCTATATCATGATAAACATTGCAGATTAAGATGAATACATCGGATACAAGAAAAGATCATGACAAGTCCAGCTTGGGATTATATCTGCAGCTAGAATTGTAACAGTAATGTATGATAATAGCATTGTTTGTTAGATATGATATTTAATTGTGTATAGATTGAGGTTACTCGAGCTTGGGGATTAATGTATAAAGTTTAATGTATAAATAATTTATGTTTATATCTTCCGCAATAGTTTTAGAATTAGTATACCACATCCTTGGTGATTAGGACCGGGATTTGAGGATGCTACATATACAATACGACAAAAGCGTAGCTGAGAGTTTTTACATGAATATTGTCTCATAGACAATATTCAAACTCAAATAGAGTCCTCATTATATTAATTATCACACTATTTCATAAAATAGTAAGGACTACTACAACCACTATCTTGGACCGTCACTCCATTCCCCGACTAGTCCCCGATATATTCTCATTTCCTGAAGAGAACAATGAAAGCAAAGGTGAACTCAACTAGCCTAGTAAAAAATATTATGACTAAGATAATGCTGAAAAAATTATCGTTATCCTTCAATAGCGTTAAATTGATAGAATACAATAGACAACAAGTTTAACTGCAGCGGAACAAATAATCCATTAGAATAGTCAAATAGAGCATGATATCTACTATCTTCTATGATTTAAAAGTTTATCATCAATTTTATCACTGAGACTCGGCTCAATAAATAATCCACATCACTGAATTATCCATGCATTACGGGTCAAGGATATTCATTATAATCATATTCACGAATTATCCATGCACTACGGGCCAAGTATATTCGTATTATCACCAGTGGTCATGATCATGCCAAATAATTCATTTTCGCACCATTGGCCGAAGATAACTCAGGGTCATAATCATACCAACAACTGTTCATCAATGCACTACGGGCCAATGAGGACTTTTACCACATCATTTGTAACATTACAGGTCATGATTATACCGATACATAATTCATGGTCATAATCATACCAATAACTGTCTATCAATGCACTACATGTCAATGATGACTTTTATCACACTATAAGCATGAGGATGATGACAATGATATAAGAATTCAATTAAATGAAAACAAGGATAAATTTTAAAGATTTATAATTTAATTTATCCAGAATTCAGTAATGCCCAAATTGTCAACATGATACTGCTTGTGGAGTAAAATTCAAGAATAATATTGTATAAAAAATGATTTGGACAGAAAAATCCATTTTTGGTCATGAATACTCCCTGGGTGAATAATACCCCATGAATAGTTCCCCAGTATGAAAAGATTAAAAATTATCAAGAATGTTCAGAATAATATTCTTGTGAAATGATACTAGATGAAGCGCAAATTTTAAGGATATTCTACTAATTTCAAAGAGTATAGAAGCAATACTTAACAAAATGAGTGTGGAATTCAGAATCTGAAACGAAATATTATTACTTATATACTACAGAGTATGGAAGGAAATATTATTTCTTAAGAATATTGAACAAAAATAATATCCCTTACGAATATTGAACAAAAATAATATTCCTTACGAATATTAAACGAAGATAATATTCCTTACGAATATTGAACGAAAAAAATATTCCTTACGAATATTAAAAGAAGATAATATTCCTTAGGAATACGAAAAATAATATCGTAAGTAAATAAGAAATAAATAATACCTCTTACCTCAAAAGAAGAGTATTTCTGACTGGTATAGTGGATATATTCTTGAAAAAACTTTTACTATTTTCTACACTCAAAGCTTCCTTTAACTCAAAAGAAATACACTCAATATTATAGAAGAAGAATTCCTTGATTCTGGTGTGATTTTCATTTTTAAACTGAGCATTCTATTTATAGGAGAATGATAAAATACTATTTGAATTAAGAAATTATGACACCCCAAAATTCGGGTATCTTCCAACCCGATATATGGTGCTACACGGTGCTACAGTTCACATATACATTCAATTGAAAAGCCTCAAAAGAACGAATATATCTTACACATATTCCAAATAATATTATCATTCCCCAAGGTCTTAATAACCATTACATTCGTTCTTGTCATAATATCAAATAACATTAACATTCAACCTATACTATTACAAAAGCAAGATATAAGTTCGCCTTAGCCTTCCCTTTATCTTTTCCGGATCCTTCGGTCCGTTCGGTCAATAGATGCATTCATATGGTTCTAGCAAGAGTGACCATAACTAGCTCAACAAGTACAAAAATTCCATTTAACCAATATGTTTGAATCATACAAATTATATATCTTCAATAACTAAAAAATAGTTATGAAGTACTATCGATAATTTAAAATTGCACTTCTCTTTTCTTTAAAACGTTTTACAATGACAACATTCAGCACAACATCAATTCCGGTCCAAGACATTTAGCATTTCATACTTTCTTTGAAAAGGACAACCCGTCACTAAGTCTGTAAGTTCGACATTACTTACGAGCACATCTAGGTGATCAGCCTATAGTACTCTATGTTGTATAACACTACTTTCTTTAAATGTATGTACATTTAAGTTGTGGCAATCTCACGTGCCTATCGTTTGACGATAAAACATTTGTTTATCATAATCAGTCTTCATTTGAAAACCATACCAAAATAATTTGGCAAAACATTGACAATACTTTGATAGATTATAAGAAATCCAAACCATCTTAAGTCTAGCCGAAAGAATTGGCTTTGACTTCATCATACATCAATTCATGCGTAAGAATACATGAATCACAAAACTTGTCTAGATTGAACATAGACAAGGGTTAGAACACTTGCCTTTAGCGTCTGCTACGGTTACTATACTTTCCCCTTTAAGTCTTTAGAGTCTCTACAATACATAACCACATAACATACCACATTAGGTCATAATCAGATATGTATGGTGCCTAACGTATCTTACCCTTCTTCTCAATCTAATTATTTATTAGATTTGTTATTATTGGTTCTGGCTTTTGGTTACGTTTTACATCGTTCTTACGTTCACATTCAATTGTCTTGTCTTCAACCTTTAGTGTAATACTTAAGGTTTATAACATTCAAAATAATGTTACATTAAGTTAATTAAGCATACAAATTTCCATTAATCAATTACCTTTTTTTTTCATATTTAAAAACATTCATTTCTTGGTCTTGCATAGTACTGGCGCTGCGGCGCCAGCTTTTCCTCTTCAAGTTGCGCTGCGGCACAACTTTGCAGTGGTCAAGGTCCGGACTCGGCGCTACGGCTCGAGTCCTAGTTTTGTTGGTCGCACTGCGGTGCCAAAATACAGTAGGTACTGGCATGACACGACGTTGTAGCCCCGCCTATTTGGCCTTGGGGTGGCACCACGGTGCCAGCTCTGTGCACCAGATAACTTTGATAATTTTTGAACTTTGCGAACTTTCCAGACTCCAAATTTGATCATTTTATGTCTGAATTGGCTCGTTCAAAAGCCATTAGCTCACAAATCATATACTCTATATTTTCATGCAAGAATTTTCCATTTTAAAATCCCTTAACTAAAAATTCATCTATTAGTTCATTTTTAAAGAAAATGATAAACGTTCGTGAACGTTCAACACTCGTTTCTTCGTTCTAAGTCGGAATTCGGTCATTTTTGAGTTCGCAACTCTATAATGCCAAATAAGACTTATCCCCATAAAAAACCAATGTTTCCGAGCTCAATGTCAAAATTTGACTTCCATTCCGAGAATTTCACGATTTTGACTATTATCATCTAAACTCGTGAATTTCGCCATAACTTCGTTACTTAAGATTTGTTCATCGTTTCAAATAGATTCTTTCTATCATACTAACATCTTAACATACATATTTCATTAACTTTTATACATGATATGTTCTTACTTGTTCTTCGTGAATATATAACTTTTATACTTATGGTTTCACTTCACATGATTTATCATGGTTTTAGTCTTCTAACAACCATCCTTACTTCTTCTTATCATACAAACTTCATTAATGTAAACATTTTATAAGTTCTTGCATGTTATTAATAAGTTTATAGCTTAACTAAGTACGAATCACTTATTCATGGCTTATTAAGGTTTAAGTTCATTGATTAGCCATACTTATCACTTCTTAGCATACATGCTCCACTAATCAACACTTCTCTATCAAACTATAGTTGAAGAGATGGAAGAGTAATGATCTAGGAGTCTTAACCTTGATGATCAAACTTGGTTCTTCTTCTTCCTTTTTGACCTAACAAATTCTAGGTTTTCTAGCTTTTTTTCTCTAACCAATAAGTTATAAGAAATTGGTGAAAATCTAATAAGTAAGAAATGATCTAGCAAAGTTCCTATTTATAAGATTGGGCAAAGTTAGGATAGTTTAGTCTTTAAACCAATCACGCCTCCTTAATTAAACCTCCTTACTATTCATTACTGAACCATCAAGTTTACTTGCTCATTATAAATCTTATCTTTTCCTTGGCCACCAAGATCACCCATGTGATTATGGGGCTCATATTGGTTGCCCCATGGGTCATCCTTACCCATTGGATTCTTAGTTTGGGCTTTAGGTTTAATTAACATAACTTATGATTTGGGCTTGCATTTAACAAACACTTGGGCTTTAACATTAGTTTGCATTGGGCTTTATCATAATTACAATTGGATTTCACTACTTCCTACACAATCCTACAAGTCCATTATATTTGGCTTAAAGCCTTATTACGTATTAATTTCGTATTCTAACTCGTATACTCATTCATCATATACAACATACCATCATTCATACATACTCGTATAATACTTCGTATCATACTCATATTCATTACCTCACACAATACCTACGTATTATACGATCATTGCTTTAATTAGTTAACGCTTTACTTTTCCTAACGTTCTCGAATTAAGTCCGCGTGCGAAAAACTATGTTTTCCGTACTCGAATTATTATTACATAATCCATCTTACCTTGATATTCTATTGTTACGTATTTCTTAAAAGTTCAAAAATAATTCCCGAGTAGGAATCAGTGAATAGTATTTTTTGGAAAATTTCTCGGAAAACTTTTATTTTCGTCTTGAAAATTTAAACACTTTAATTATTTCATGTAGCCAAAATACTACGACATTCCGATAGGATTAAGTTATAGAACAACCTTCATCTTATTAACACATAATAATAGGAAATAATATAATTTTATTTATTATTTAATTAAATAAAATTATTTTATAATAAATCTAAATTTCTCGGTCATTACATTCCTCCCCCTTATAAAGATTTGTCCCCAGAATCTAGTCTTATATTATACAAATAACTGAGGGTAATCCTTTTTCATCTTTTCTTCCAATTCCCACGTTGCTTTTTTGGCATCGTGGTTTTTTCATAACACCTTTATTGAAGGTATAACCTTGTTTCGTAGAACTTGCTCTTTTCTATCGATAATTTGAATCGACATCTCTTCATACGTTAAGTCTATCTCTATATAAATAGCGTCATACTCTATTACGTGCTTATAATCTGGCTTATAAGGACGTAACACAGATACGTGAAATAAGTTATGCATTCGTTTTAAGTCTGGAGGTAATGCTATCATATAAGCTACCTCACTTACTCGTTTTAATACTTCAAAAGGTCCAATAAACCTTGAACTTAACTTACCCTTCTTTCCAAAGTGTATCATTTCTTTCTAAGGAGATACCTTTAGAAATACATACGAGCCTACTTCAAAGTCTCTATTTACTCAATGTGAATTCGTATACTTCTTCTGTATGTCTTGAGCTATTATGAGACGCATCCGTATCAACTTCACTACATCTGCTGTCTATTGCACCAATTCTTGCCATAGCATTCGACGTTCTCCCACTTCATCCCAACACAATGGTGTTCTGCACTTTCTTCCGTATAATGTTTTGTACGGCAGCATGCCTATGCTTGCTTGATAACTATTGTTATACACAAACTCTACTAATGGTAGATGATCATCCCAACTACCCTTAAAATCCATGATGCAAGATCTTAACATATCTTCTAACGTCTGAATTGTCCTCTCGCTCTGTGGTTTGTGGATGATAAGTCGTACTCAACTTTAATTGCGTCCCCAGCTGCTCTTGCAGACTCCTCCAAAAGTTCGATGTGAATTGTGGATCACGATCAATCGACACTGGTACTCCATGTTTGGAAATAACTTCCTTAACATAAAGCTTAGCTAACTAGACTAAGTTATACTTAACCCTTATTGGAAAAAAGTGAGCCAATTTCGTCAACTGGTCCACTATTACCCAAATCGCATCATACCCTTTCGTTATAATCGGAAGTCCCACCACAAAGTCCATCGTGATATGCTCCCACTTCCACTCCAGAATCTCCAATGATTGTAATAAGCCACTTGGTCGTTGATGTTCGGCCTTAACTTTTTGACAAGTCTAGCACCTACTCACATACTCGGGTATACCTCTCTTCATGTTCGGCCACCAAAAACTCTATCGAAGGTCTTGATACATCTTATTACTACTAGGATGATTCGAGTACCTCGAACTATGAACTTCTTATAACACTTAATCCTTTAATTTTGTCCCATTCGGAACCCAAATTCTTCCTTGAAATCTCAATAACCCCTCGTTATCGAGACTATACTTTAAATCTTTTTCATGTATTAATCACTTCTTCATTTAGTCACACTCATCATCTATGAGTTTTACCTCCTTGACTCTCTCTACAATAGTAGATTGAATCTCCGTCGTAAACAGTCTCTGTCCTGATTCACTCGGCAACTTCACCTCTATCTCCATTCTAGCCATCTCTATTATTAACTCAGTTTGAGCCGTTTACATAGACATCTTTTCCCAACCCTTTCTACTTAAGGCATCGACAACTACATTAACTTTTCTAAGGTGATACAGGATTTCATAGTCGTAATCCTTTATAAACTCCAGCCATCTCCTTTGTCTCATATTCAACTCCTTCTGTGTGAAGATATATTTTAGACTCTTATGGTCCGTGTATATCTCACATTTCTCTCCGTAAAGATAATGCCTCAATATCTTTAATGCAAAAACTACTGCGGCTAGTTCCAGATCATGAGTATGGTAAACTTGTGACGCCCCCAAATCCAGCTTCTATAACCTCAGATTCGGTGCTCACGATCTATCATCATCATAAGCATTCTATAACTATTACGAAATAATAAACATACATTGTTCATTATAATAAAGTCTCATAACATGGTCCCAAGGTCTTTATAACCTTAACTTTAAACACACCATTCAATTTACAAATAGTTTCCTTAAGAAATTCCATCAAATAATAATAAAAGTAACATTCATTCTAAACTACTCCTGGATCTTGCCCTTACCCTTGTCCTTCGTGTTGGATCCTTCAGGCTTAACTGGATATTGCGTTCAATGTTCAACAATAACATAAGATTGTGAAGGAACATGAATTAATAATCAACAATTGAATATTCGATAATTGAATAACATGAACTGAGTGGTTTTGAAATAACCACGAACATTTTCCAAGGTACTCAGTTATTTAAACTGGGCCTCTTAATAAGTTTTGGTATTCAAGGGGGTCAGCCTTTCATACCTTGTGATTTATGCATAAACACTTAAAAATCCGGCATTGATATCATGCCTTAATCAAATTCGTCCTTTTCTCAGTCAAGAGTTCTATCATATCAATTTAATAAGAATAACTATTTAAAATACATTTAATTTAATAAATTTAGACATGCTTGATCTAGCTGATACAATTAGCATAGATCTATCTCATAAACAGTTCATGAATGAAAGAACTTTAATTTAATTCACAGTTCAATAATAGTAGAACAAGAATTCAATTGCACAAAGTGAGAATTTCAATAATCAATATAGATATGAATAATCATCAATAATTATTGACTAACATGATTTGAAAAATAATAACTCGAGTTTGAGTTAGGAAACTTGCATCGTCTGTAGATTACAGCTACACAATTAATTTATATCCTCTATGCAGTTAACTTATCTTCCTTTGAGAGACCTATAATTAATCTTTCAATTAGTCATAGTATAACCTTAGATTATGTAATCACATAGATACATTACCTTCAGTTCTTATAAACATTATCTTGCCTTGATAATGTTACTATTAATTAACAACTACCTTTAATTCCCTTAATATTATTAATCTTGATAATATTTAACTCACCTCTTAGTATTATTAGTTCCCTAATAATACTTTGATTCACTTACTAATATTATTAACATCTTAATAATATTTTAATACCTTCATAATATTATTAATCCTCTTTAATAATATTTTAATCATGCATTAATATTATTTCCTTAATAATATCGTATTTATACTTTAGTATCATTAATAAATTAATAATATTTTTAATCATTTAATAATATTTTATTCATTTACTAATATTATTAATTATTTAATAATATTTTATTCATTTACTAATATTATTAATTATTTAATAATATTTTATTCATTTACTAATATTAATAATCATTTAATAATATTTTATTTATTTACTAATACTATTAATCAGTTAAGAATATTTTATTCATTTACTAATATTATTAATCATTTAATAATACTTTATTTATTTATTAATGCTTAAATCAAATATTATTAATCATTTAATATTATTTTATAAAAAATTTAATCTTAATATTTTTATTAACTTAACAATATCATATTCTAATATTATTAATATCGTAATAATATTTCAATGGATTAGTGGATTAATAAATAATTTATTCTAATTGTTCACCCTTTAATAAACCTCTTATTTAATATCCATAAAAGGGCCATAAATGATATTTTTATCATAAATTATCAAAATGCCCTAAGATAGTCATGATGTAACATATTATGAGTATTCAAGCATGCAAATCACATTTTTATTATTAAAGACATCATTTAGCTATTTATTTCCTTTTACTCATAACTTAATCGTTTTTAGGAAAAATATTAAACTGACTCCAAAAATTCTCAACTTCTGGATTTTGACAGAATATGAACCTACAAGGATCCCCAAATTTTCCTGGAATTTTAGAAAATGATTTACTATTTTTAAAGTGCCCAAATTTGTTTGATTTGATTTCGATTGATTATTGCTTATGTCATTGTCATCATCCTCATGTTTATATTGTGATGAAAGTCATCTTTGGCTTATGTGCATAGATGGACTGTTGATTATTAGTTTTATAGTTGTATATTTTTGGCTTACGTACAAAGATGGACTGTTGATTATTGGTTTTATAGTTGTATACCTTTGGCGTACGTGCAAAGATGAATAGGTGTATGACATGATCATAACCACTGGTGATAATAACGAATATCCTTGGCCCGTACTGCATGGATAATTCGATGATGTGATTGGCAAGATCATGACCATTAGTTAACAGTTGAATGTCTTTAACCGTAGTGCACTGACAAACAATTGATTGCTATGATCATGACCATTAGTTTTATAGTTGAATATCTTTGGCCCGTAGTGCAAAGGTAGACAATTGATTGGTATGATCATTGTTATTAAATTTGAATATCTTTAGCCTTTGGGGTAAGGATATTGAGTAAACATTTTATTAAGCATTTGTGGCAAGAAGAAACTGTTGATTTACATTATTATAAATATGAATTGTGGATTTAACTATAATCTTTGGTGGTTTAGGTGAAGACAGATGATGATAGTTTTTTTTGTCTTGGGTATAACAAAGAACTGTTGATGAGTATTACAGTAATGAAATATTAACGATGGACTTTTAATCTAGAGGAGATAGTAGACATTATGTTCTACTTGACTCTTCTAATGGATTGCTTATTCCGCTGCCTTTAAACTTGATGTTTATTGTATTTTATCAGTTTAACACTGTTGAAGGCTAAGGATAATTTATTCTTCATTATCTTAGTCACAATATTTTTTACATACTGGGCTAGTTGAGCTCACCCTTTTCTTTCATTGTTCTCTTCAGAAAATGAGAATATAGCTGGGACGAGTCGGAGAACGGAGTGAAGGTCCGATATGGTGGCTATAGCAGTCCTCACTACTTAGTGTGATAATAATTGTAATGAGGACTGAATTTGAGTTTGTATACTTTCTATGAGGCAATTTCATGTAAACTCCCAGCTATATTTTGTCGTATTTGGCACGACATTTATATAATTAAGTTTGTAGTTGATTTCTGTACCATGTATCTGGCGACCCAAGATGGGTGATGTATACCTGTTTTGGGGGCGTCACAGTTGGTATCAGAGCTTAGGGATATGATCCCTGACTGAGATGTGAGACTAGAACTAGGAGGGGAGAGACGGGTAATTTTTTCACTAGTATGACCTACTTAAGTTATTTGGTATTTAATTGGTCGGTCAGAGTATATGGATAATATGTGGCATGCCAATTAACCCTTATTTTGAAACTATATTCTAGAATGATATCTGAAATAAAGGAGACGAGAAATGGGAAAATCATGATAGAGAGGAAATAATCGGGAAGGTACAATCTGAAAAGGAAGCAAGGTATTTTCATCTCTTCGAACTACCAGGTACGTAAATATCGAGGGCGAAATTTCATAAGGAATGGAGATTGTGATACCCTGAATTTTATGAAATGAAAGTATTCAATTTTCTTATAATTATTCTATTTAGTAAATGGTTAAATTGATAAAAGGTTAAAGTTAGGGGTTATATATGAAAATTTTTCAAAGTATGCAAGTTGTTATAAAATATTCGTTTGGTCGAGGAATATTCTTTTTGTCGGGGAATATCCGTAGGACGACACAATCATTGGTAGACCCCACAAAGAAAGTTTTATCGTAGTAAGAAAATGACAAAATTATCTTTTTATAAAAATAACAGCGAAAGTGTTACTGTTAAAACTGTTGAAGTACTCGGTAAAAGTACAGTAATACACATGGTTGTATAGTAGCACACGATATTGATTATTGATGCTTACGTGAGAAGTCACTCAGTTATACTTAATTATTGCTACAATAATTGTTGCATCATATCTCTCATATTATTGATTCAATTGTTGTCACAGTATCATCTGCATAATATGATATATTATTAAATCAATAATTGAGACAACAAAGTTATTTATATTATTATTTGCAATATTGACAACGTCTAGAAGTTCTGTCAAGAAGAGATTTGGTCACTTTTTTTGCGCGCCAATAAGGAGAAATCCTTATCGGAAAGCCCCCTCTTTCCTGGGAACGACCTAGTTGTTAAATATTATGAGTTATAATATTACTGATGAATAAGTTCGTGTTGATTAAAGATAAAATTGATAGTTTTATTGTGTTGGGATTATTAGTGTTAGTGGAAATTGACATTTATTTCAATAATAATTGATGTCTGAAAGTTATATCGACTAATCATGTAATTAATCGGATAAATGAGCAATTAATTGCTATTGATTCACATGATTATAACTATTTGTTCACATGTGTGCACTATTGAATCATATTCATTTACTATTAGGGGAGTTGGTGCAAGTTTGATAATACTTGCATGACTAAGTTAAAAATAGAGGTATAGATAAAGGTACTATACTATAATTAATTTTTTTCACATGTTTAGAACTACTGAGTCACATGATTTACTATTGATTCACATGATTTACTATTAGGGGAGATGGTGCAAGTTTGATAATACTTGCATGACTAAATTAAAAATGAAGGAAAAGATGAAGGATATTTCGAGCCCCAAAATGTGCAATTATAGAAACTATATTTTCCTATAAATATAAGCTCATTCCTTCATTATTTTCACCAATTCACTAAAGCCTTAGAGCAATTATTATAGATAGAAATTATAGAGAGAAAGAAGAAGAGAAGTCTGCTACATCACAATTCCAATATCCAGTTTCTTCTAAGGTAAGGGGTATTATTTCTTTTGTATTCATGAAGAGAGTTATTTCTTTCAATACTCGTAAAAGTTGTTATTCCATTCTTTATTATTATGTTAGAATAACCTGTCCATGCGAAGTACCGCATGCATGGTGAAATTCTTATGTTATTCTATTCTTTATTATTCTGTTGGAATAACGTGTCTGTGCGGTCTATTGTATGCCTTGTGAATTCTGTTATTATTCCATTCTTTATTATTCTGTTGGAATATCCTGTCTGTGCGGATTACGCATAACCTGGTTCCATTCTTTATTATTCTGTTGGAATATCATGTCTGCTGTTGGAATAACCTTTCTATGTGGATTACCACTTGCGTGGTGAATGATCCTTCGTATTCATTCCTTATTAAATTATGAAAATGATCTGTCTACGTGGATTACCGCATGGCGGGAGAAAATCCATTTGCAGTTTCGTATATTCTATTATACTCATATGAGATATCATTTATTTTGTACTCGACATGGAATATTATTTTCTTTGGTATTTTTTTTATGAGTTACTATTCACGAATTACTATTCACCTATTACTATTCACTCTAGTATTATTCACTAGGGTATTCAGGGCACTTTTCGTGTCGGAGTACTATTTATGAGTTACTATTCATGGGTTACTATTCAAACAATGTTATTCACTCGGGTATTTAGAGTAATTTTTATGCCGGGGTACTATTCATGAGGTACTATTCTCGAAGTACTATTCATAGGGTACTATTTACCCGAAAAATATATTTTTTTCTGTACAAATTATTTTTGGTACATGAATATTATTCTTGAATTTTACTCTACAAAGCAATATCATGTTAACAAATTGGATATCTTTAAACTCTGGAATTATTTAAAGTCTTTAATATTTATCCTTGATTTTGTTTGATTTGATTTCGGTTGATCATTGCTTATATCATTGTCATCATCCTCATGCTTATATTGTGATGAAAGTCATCTTTGGCTTACGTGCATAGATGGACAGTTGATTATTAGTTTAACAGTTGTATATTTTTGGCTTACGTACAAAGATGGACTGTTGATTATTGGTTTTATAGTTGTATACCTTTGGCTTACGTGCAAAGATGGATAGGTGTATGACATGATCATAACAACTGGTGATAATAACGAATATCCTTGGCCCGTAGTGCATGGATAATTCGATGATGTGATTGGCAGGATCATGACCATTAGTTAACAGTTGAATGTCTTTGACCGTAGTGTACTGACAGACAATTGATTGGTATGATCATGACCATTAGTTTTATAGTTGAATATCTTTGGCCCGTAATGCAAAGGCAGACAACTGATTGGCATTATCATTGTTATTACATTTGAATATCTTTAGCCTTTGGGGTAAGGATATTGAGTAAACGTTTTATTAAGCATTTGTGGCAAGAAGAAACTGTTGATTTACATGATTATTAATATGAATTGTGTATTTAACTATAATCTTTGGTGGTTTAGGTGAAGACAGATGATGATAGTTTTTTGTCTTGGGTATAACAAAGAACTGTTGATGAGTATTACAGTAATGAAATATTAACGATGGACTTTTAATCTAGAGGAGATAGTAGACATTATGTTCTACTTGACTCTTCTAATGGATTGCTTATTCCGTTGCTGTTAAACTTGATGTTTATTGTATTTTATCAGTTTAACACTGTTGAAGGCTAAGAATAATTTATTATGCATTATCTTAGTCATAATATTTCTTACTGGGCTAGTTGAGCTCACCCTTTTCTTTCACTGTTCTCTTCAAGAAATGAGAATATAGCTGGGACGAGTCGGGGAATGGAGTGATGGTCTAATATGGTTGCTATAGCAGTTATCACTACATAGTGTGATAATAAGTGTAATGAGGACTGAATTTGAGTTTGTATACTGTCTTTGAGGCAATATTCATGTAAACTCTCAGCTATGTTTTTTCGTATTTGGCACGACAATTATATAATTAAGTTTGTAGTTGATTTCTATACCATGTATCTGGCGACCCAAGATGGGTGATGTAAACCTGTTTTGGGGGCGTCACAGCCACGGTTTCGAGCCCAACTTAAACCTCCTAGCCTTTGTCACCTCAGTGTCCACCTGATGTGGAGCAAATCTTGCCAGTTCATTAAACTTGGCAGCGTATTGGGGAACCATCATCTCCCGTTGTTTAAACTCTAGAAACCACATTTCTATCCTTCCATGCATACTCGTGGGAAAGTAGTTCTCGAAGAAAATCTCCTTGAACCTTACCCACGTTAGGTTTTCAATACCAGCCCTAACCTGGTTAGCCTTCCACCAAAAGTTGGCCTCACCATTCATCATATAGGTTGCAAAGGCAACCTTTTGGCCCTCGTCAACATTTGCAATGACAAATGCCTTCTCAATCTCTTTTACCCACGTTTGGGCTTTTATGTGGTCTGTAGTTCCTTTGAACTCCGGCGGACCTGACACTCTTAAAATCCTTAAAAGTAGTAGCTCGTACTACTGCAGGATTTACGGGTATATTAGCTTCATTCCTATTAAACGCGACCGTTAACAAGTTAACAAACTCTTGCATTGGGTTTACCGTACCTCCCTCCAGTTGATTAACATTAGCATCTTGATTACGTTGTCTCCTTCTTGGCGGCATTTTGTTGTTAAGATAAACAACACATCATTATTATTCTTTTCTTATTACTTGGTTATTATTCATGATTAAACAATAACTTCAAAACTCATTACTCAATATGTTCCATAAAAAGGCTTATATTGATTTGCTTCTTGTAGTATAATACTACATCATTCACATTACACAGCCTAAGCTGATTACACTACTATCACGCAATTGCTTTCAAAAATTGGGATTTACAAAAGACTACCATTTGTTATACAAAAGAGGGTTTTATGTCATTAATAGTTATATTATATTTACACATCTAACTCTACTCTAGCTAATACTAGATTACATCTTCCGTAAGACATTATCAAAATCCGCTTTGGCAAGACGGGCTATAACATCACAGATGATAGTATGTCGAGTCTTCCCTGCCTCTATCAGATACCCAGCTACTTGTTGATGAACATGAGAACTCCTATGTATATAGGACATCCTCCCTATCTTCTGTTTCTTGGTCTTTAGCTCCTGCCTAAGCTCAAATACCTCCTGCTTCAATCCCCATCAGAAACTGTGGGACCAAGCATCACATCCCCGTTGGAAAATAATCCAACGAACCACATATATCATGCATACACAACATGTTGCAGTACATTGCATCATAATTATATTGTCATATTTCAAGTGTTTAGTATTCTTTATCCTATCCATGCCATTATATTGGATGAATATGATAAAGAGGGGCCTCTATAGACACTCCAATTTTTTCATTCTTGTTATTAACATTATAAGAGGGCAGAACCGTCTTTCAAAGATAACCCTGGAAGACAAAGCAGCTCCAATTCCAGAGATAACTATACAATTATCAGTCTTACCATCTCGGAGACAACCACGAGATAACTAGTTCAAGTTTCAGAGACAACCTCAAAATCTTCAATTTTCCATCTCGGAGATAACCTTGAGATACTCAGTCCTGGAGAAAACCCCGAGTGTTCCAAGTTCTAACCTTAGAGATAACCCCGAGGAGGGTTGTTGCAGTTCCAGAGATAACGTCGGAAATGCTCATTTCCACCCTTTGCAGTCAACTTCAACCTCAGATATAACCCAAAGACACTCAGTTCCAACCCTGGAGATAACTTTGGGAGGTCAGGCACACCTCATAGACAACCCTGAGGACCTTCAGCACTTATAGCAGCCCAATCTTAGAGATAGACTTGAGCAAAGACTACCACATTAGCCCAAATCGAAGATAACCCTGGTGAGGGGCAAAATCATCATTTTGCCACCTTAATCCCATATTACGCCATCTAAACAACATCTCAACATACATTCTACACAAAATTGTCCTATAAGAACAAGAGCTCCAATCCCGAGTGACTATTACATAAAACAGCACACCGAATAGAATTTGAAACTTGAAGACCTAGGCATAGTCCCATCTTCCTGACTTTGTACAACCTCTAATCCAATCTCATTCGTGTAAATAATGACAACAACATTCTAAAAAAGGTCTTATACAATTTAATTGACTGCCCGGATTGAAGTTCTAAAACTTCGAGCGGACAGTGTGTTCCATGCATGCACGTACTTTGAGATGGTGGGACCCGCGAAGCCCGAGGCACCCCAGGCAGCCGCATGTGCATCTGTAACTACCATAGGTACACCTTCGGCTCCCCCCTCTATAAATAGAGGGCTTGGGGTGGCCATTTTGTATAGAGAAAAGGCGAGGAAGCCCTATCCAATTTGCTCTGTACAAACTATAAATTGAGGGATTTCTCATTTTAAAAACTTGTGAGCTTATATTGTGCTATATTTTAATGGTGGAAACCAAGTATTCATTCAATTAAAGCTATTTTTTGTCTTCTTGGCAGCCCACTATAAGACTTCTTACATTTCTTAAATCCTTTCTCTGCTTTTTGCACACAGTTATTAACATTAAGAGTCGTGTGGTGTGTGTATACCCGAACTTCGGTCCGTGGCTTTTTATTTCTTATATATATATATATATATTTGTAATAACATTATCGAGTTATGACTAGATTGAACCTAGACTGACGTCCAGAGCGTTTATTGCTTTTGTATATATATATATATATAAACTATTGTCGAACTCTATTCGATGAGCCTGGATTTACATCCGGAACATTTATTTCTTATATATATATATATATATATATATATATAAATATATACATTTTTTTCAGGCATAGAGTTTACTTAATGGCCTTTTACTGCTTTCTTTACATTTACTCCCGCATGGAGTTTACTTCATTGCGGTTGATCGCTTTTACTTCTTTATTTACATTTCATTCCGCCTAGAGTTTACTTTTTGGCATTTGATCGTCTCTCTCTCTCTATATATATATATATATATATATTTACAGCTTTTATATATATTTATATTTCCAATCCCCCATAGAGTTTCTTCGTGGTGGTTGATCATTTTATATATATATATATATATAGCTTTATATATATATATAACTGCTTATAGCTTTAATACAAACTGCTACATCATGTGAGCCTAGGAATCATGTGAGCCTAGGAATCATGTGATCACAAATTCAGTCTCCTGAATCTAGATTCGATCCTGTGATGGACATTTTTAGCTGTAATCAGCTTTTTCATTATTCACGGTGTTTGAATTTCCTTTGATGGCTCTCATGCCCACAAGGAGTTCGCCACTGCTATGTATATTATTTTCTCGAAGATGCCTCGCATCTCAAAAAGAAAAGCAATCAAGCCGAACATATAATAAAATGGAAGTATCAAAGGCCTCAATTACTATTGAGCATTAGGGTTTAAAAAACCTCTTTTATAAAACATCACTGCTATATCTTGTTAAAATTGAACTTTTATACAAAATTCAAACTCTTTGTATATAGGTAAAAATGAGGCATAACACTACTTCCAAATAACACCACATTGACCCACACACACACACACACATTCATATAACAGTTTAATTAAAAAGTGGCGGTCACTGTGGTAGCACGAATGTTAGGGGGTGCCTAAAACCCTCCCTCCACATAATCATGCCCCCGAACCTTAACCAATCTCAGTTTCATAGATCTGTTAAGCAGTGTCACATCACTTGGTCAATGTTCAAACATTTTTCTCGGTTGAGTTTGTGCAACCATTTAAAAATACCAACTGACGACTCTTATAGTCCAATCATCGACATATACATGTCGGACCTTTTCACAACCTATTTTTTTAAAAAAATCTCACTTAACATGAGAACACCAAAAGATAAGGACAGAAAAGGGACAGTAAAAATCCCGACGTCCACACAAGTGTCGTGATTCCAATTGTTATAGAGTACGCTCTTTTTCTACAGAGATAGAAAACTAGGGTTTAGTAAACCACTTTCCTTCTTGAATCTTTCTTCTTCCTAGGTGGATCACGTCTTGAGGCTAAACACTTGGGTGGCTAAAGTTGATCAAAAGAAGGAATCAAACCTGATGGATTTAAGTTAAATGCGAAAGGATTTGGAGGTGAACAAGAACCTGAGAAAGTTCGAATCTTCATGGTTATAATTCATGTTCTTCATCTTATCGTTTAATTAATAATTATGCAAAAAGGATGATCCGTGTCGATGTCGAGATTTTTTTTGTCCCTTTCTATTCTTGTTTCTTGGTGTTCCCATGTTAGGTGAGATTTGTTTAAAAAAACAAGTCTGAAAAGGTTCGATATGTATATGTCGACTATTGGACTATAAGAGTCGCCAGTTAGTATTTTTAAATGGCTTCACCAACTCAACTAAGAAAAGGTTTACACATTGACCTAGTGATGTAACACTACTTGACTGGTCTGTGAAACCGAGATTCGTTAGGGTCCGGGGGCATGATTAAGCGGAGGGAAGGTGTTAGGCATCCCCTGACATCCGTGTTACCACGGTGACCACCACTTTTCAATTTAAACTTCTATCTAAATGTGTGTGTGTGTGTGTGGGTCAATGTGCAATTATTTGGAAGTAGTTCTATGCCTTGTATGCAACTATATACAAAGGGTTTGAATTTTGTATAAAAGTTTAATTTTAACAAGATATAGCATTGTTGTTTTGTTAAATAGCTTTTTCAAACCCATGTGCTCAATAGTAATTGAGGCCTTTGATACTTCCATTTTATTATATATTTGCCTTGATTGCTTTTATTTTCGAGATACGAAGCATCTTCGAGAAAATAATGTACAAAGTAGTGCCGAACTCCTTGTGGGCATGTAAGCCATCTAAGGAAATTCAAATACCGTGAATAATTTAAAAGTCGGTTACAGCTAAAAATGTCCATCACGGGAACCGAATCCAGATTCAGGGAATGAATCTGTGATCCCATGATTCCTAGGCTGACATGATGATGTAGTATATATGAAAGTTGTAAATAGTTATATGTGTATATAAAAGCTATATATATATATATATATATATATATATATGAACGATCGACTGTCACGAAGTAAACTCCATGGGGGATTGGAAATGTAAATATATATAAAAGAGGTAAATATATATAGAGAGATAATCAACTGCCAAGAAGTAAATTCCAGGCGGGACAGAAACGTAAATATATATATATATATATATATATATATACACACACACAAGAAATAAAAAGCCACAGACCGAAGTGCGGGCATACACACGCAACACGACTCTCAATGTGAATAATTGTGTGTACACAAAAGTGGAGAAAGGCTTTAAGAAATGTAAGAAGTCTTATAATGGGCTGACAAAAAGACTTCAAATGGCTTTAAATGAATGAACCCTCGGTTTCCATCGATAAAATATGACAAAGCACAAGTTCACAAGTGTTTAAAAATAGAAAGCACTCACTTTATAGTGTGTATAGAGCAAAATGGACATGGCTTCCTCGCCTTTTCTCCCTTGAAAATGGCCATCCCAAGTCCTCTATTTATAGACAGGGGAGCCGCAGGTGTACCTGTGGCTACCTGAGGTGCCCTCGGGCTCCGTCTGCCCCACCGTCTCGAAGTACGTACACACACGCAAAGCATTGTTCGCTCGAACCTTTATAACTTTTAATCCAGGCATCCGATTGAGGCATTGTAGCATCCCCAAATCTGGGTTCTAAATCACCACGGATCTGGTATACTAATTCTATACCTATTATGGAAGATATAAACATAAATTGTTTATACAATAAAATTTATACATTACCCCAAGGTTAAAAACCTTCACTTAATACCTGAATCAATATCCTAACTATCATACAATATTATTATCATACAATACTGTTACAATTTGACTACATCCGTAAACTAAATTTGGATCTATCTTTGACTTTTTCTTGTATCCAATGCATTTATCTTAATCTGCAATGTTTATCATGATATAGCAAGGATGAGCATAAGTTTGCCCACCGAGTATAAGTTTATTTAAGGATATATTATGATAGAAAGAATTTAACAATAAGTTGGCTATAATTCTATAATATAATTGAGAACTAGTATGAACAAACTTTTATAGCTGAACGAACATTGAACGTAAACATAGCAATTATATCTAGACCTGAATGGTAATGAAGGTGATCAACAATTCATACCTGATGAATACATGCATTGTGCACAGAGTGCGAATAAATAATTCATAGACATAGAAATTAGTAATGATTAATCACAAGAATATTTGAATGAAACAACTCGAGGTCGACTTAAGAAAAACTTGCATGTTCGGTCGATTACTGTTACGCAATTTATTAAGCTTTGTCGGAAGACCTAATATATAAATAATATCAATATATAAATTTAAATAATATCATCACATTATAATATTATTATATATATATATATATATATATATATATATATACATATATATATATATATATATATATATATATATATATATATATATATATATATATTCATAGAATAACCTAAACACATAACACATAACCCTATCAGTCCAATAAACTACTAAGACTCGGTATCAAGGCAAACTATTCAAGTCTGAGTTGAATCTAACACAATTCTGACATCCCTACGGCCTAGTAGGACTATTATCGAGTTTAAGTTCAATTAAACTCTGCCTAAACACTTAACCATTATTTTAGATAATTATATTATCAATTAAAATAATTTTACAAGTCTCATAATAATTTTTTTAAATAATTATTATCATTTCTCATGATTTTTCAATCATTAATATTGTATTTATATGATTTAAATACCACATAACTCCTTTATCATTAATATTTATTTAATACTAAATATTAATGAAAATCATAACATAATATTATAATATATTTATAATATATCAAAGTATTTTTAATACCTTAAAATCATATTTATATGATTTTTAAATAATTAAATTCATTATCCGATAATTTTCATTAATATTAAATATTAATTTTTTTCATGACAAAATATCAAAAGTTATATTTTATAACTTCAAATATTTTTATAACACTTAAATTTGTTAGAGTTTATGCCCTAGAGGCCAATTATTTGATATAATTGCTTTACGTTTTGATATTATATTTGATTGAATAAATATATGATTTTATTATGGTTTTATTTACTGTATAATATAATTGTTAACATAATAATATTCCTTAGAATAGTGATACAAATTATATAGTTTCAAGTATGTGACTTAAACATGAGATTATATATTACCATTAGTATCAGTGTTCTTAAATGTCCCTAGTCGAGTATCATTGTTGATGGGACAACAATGATGCTTTGAGACTAGTATGTGGATTGACTAATGACCAAATCTCATTGGTCATAAATATATGAGATATTAAGTCAATGCATAGGTACATGTTAGAGAACGATGTATTGGACAGACCCACCATGAGAATTCTATATGGAGTATTATGCGAAGTGTCATTAGCAATTCTCATAGTGACAATGATGTAATAGTCCTCCGACCTGAAATCGATATATTACTACAAGAGAATTTATGTACTTTGATATCATCAAATGTCACCTTTAATAGGGTGAACTATAAAGGTGATTATTGGGTTCATCATTAATCGTGTGAGAAATATGAGTGATCTAGATGAAATTTAACCATCCTATATATTATGGGTGATATCCATAGGCATCTTGATTGAGTAGGACTATGAAATGCATGGCCATGCTCAAATAGTGATTTGTTTCATATAGTCTACTCATTGATCAAGAAAACTGAGATTAAATTATGAAGAGTATGACACATTCCATGACTCGAGTTTAATCTAGGATATTAAGGTTAAAAGGATTAAATTACATTGAAACATTGGTCACGAAAAGGTTGCATCGAATCATCGATCTTATTATTACTTGGGTAGCAGTGATGCATTACTAGATGCCGCTCACTTTTTATAATTTTATAATATGATTTTAAAATTATTGCCAACGTAATAATAACCTATAGGGTCACACACATAGAACATTATTTAAAAGGGAATTGATTTAAATTTTAAGGATTTAAATATACTAATATGATTAATAGTATTTAAATCACGAATTTAAATTAAAAGGATAATTTGTATATATGTATATTAATTAACTAAGACTTAATTAAGATATATATATATATATATATATATATATATATATATATATATATATATATATATATATATATATATATATAAATTCGGATTTTATGAAATTAGGTTTTTATTTGATTAATTCCTTTTAACTACTATATATATGATATATAACAACTACTTAGGGATATATCATAATTGAAAAACCCTAGCCACTCTTAGAGAGAGAATAGAGAGAAAACAGTTTCAGAAAATCCATTCCTTTTGGTGGCTACTACCGCAAGTATTTCTTATTGCAGAATCGTTCGACGGTTCGTGCGGCGTTCATGTGGATACCGTAGAGGCGTAATCAATTTGTATTGCGTTGCAGATTCGAGGCGCAGTCGGTTTCAGATTCTCGTTTTTTTTTCATATCTGGTATAATCTCTAAACCTCTGAATTAATTGATTTTTCGCATGGATCCTGTTTCAGGGTTTCAAAAATTGCTTTAAAATTTTAATTTCCGCTGTGCGTTTCTGTGCCGAAGTCCAACAGTGGTATCAGAGCTACTTGCGAAAAAATTAATTCAGATTACGTGTTTTAATTGTATTCGATATATATGATATATGATGATGCATGTTTACCGATATAAAATTGAATATATGATATTCCATTGTTTGTGTATTCTGGTAATATATATGATGATACTGTTAATCGTATCTTTAATCGGTGGAATAACAATATAACTATTATAATCGGATTAGAAGCACGAAGAATCGTTTTAATATGATTAATCGAACTGGAAATATATGATAAATTCTGGGTGTACTGTTATTCATTTTAATATGATTAAATCGAAACTGGACATATATGATTTGTTATTATGGGTGTTTTGGTGGATTAAAATGTATGATTCTGAAACTGTTTCAGAGATTCGTATGGAAAAATTTTGCAATACAGAATGTAGTTCGAAATTTTTTCCCAGGGGCGGTGCCCCCGACCCCGCTTGCTGACCGGTCAGTGAGACCACCCGCCGGCTGATCGGTCAGCCGGACCACCGCCAGGGGAGAGACTCCCCCTTGGACCCCCCGTTGTAGCGCACGATGGTCGTGTCCCCTATATTTTATATATAGTTTTCTTTAATTATATATAAATTGTTATGTGCTTATTGTGATATGTATGGTGCACAGTTATGGCCTTTTGACCCATAGGTTAGTGGTTTTTGGTTTTGAAATACGGCTTGCATGTCGTGCCTTTCTATAAATTCTAATGTAATATTCTCTTCTAATCTAAATCCCCTCGAATGTAACTCGAGGTTTCTTTATGTCATGTAATAATCTATAATTGATGAAGATGTCAAGATGGAGAACACAATGGAAAGATGATGATGGAGAGGAGGCGCATGTTAGAGGAAGATCCAAGGAAGCTATTTATTTTAAGATCTTTTACCGCCTTAGATTGACCTTCAATCTTTCATTAGCTTGAAAAGATTAACAGTGGATTGGGCCATAACTGTGACACATTTAATTTTGCACTTTATTTATGCTTGTATGCGATATGATATGATTAATAATGTGCATGCTTAATAAGAATAAAATTGGTGAGATCTAAATTAATAAAATCCCTCATTAAATTATTAAGTCTAAATCAGATGCCTTCCAATGAATAACACTCATCAAGACCTTGATCAATAGATGTAGGTTTGCCAAAGCAAAGTACCCTATTTATCTAGGTAAGATGCGATAGGATAATTGTGATATCCAAACTATTAAAATCATTGGGCCTGACTTAACTAAGTTATCTCAATAGGATTTGGTTGGTACTATTAGATGGACTAGAAACAAATGTTGTTTACCAAACTATCCAGGAGTTATATATGATATAATTGACAAAGGGTTGTCTACCTAAATAATTATGTTTTAAGAGAATAGCCAAAGCTAACTTAAGGCATAATGAAATATGGATATTGGCTCACTAGAAAGATTTAAAAGAAAATGTTTTCCGAATTAATGGTGAGGGCTATTAATTTGAATAAAATAGTGGGAGGTATATTTTGAATGTACTATTATCAATTATATAATATCAACTCTGTAATTTGACTTATTATTTTTGCACTTATAAATTGTAGATATCAAATGGAAAACAACAACAACACAAATAGTCTTTCATTACGATCAGTCCTTGAAAAGGACAATCTAAGTGGAATTAATTTCCTTGACTGGCATAGGAACTTGAGGATTGTCCTCAAACAAGAGCGTAAGCTATATGTCCTTGATGGGCCCATTCCTGGAGCACCAGCTGTCACTGCACCACGTGCGGAGCACAATGCTTACAAGAAGCATCAAGATGATGCTCTGGATGTGAGTTGTGTCATGCTAGCAACCATGAACGCTGAGCTTCAGAAGCAACATGAGTTGATGGATGCTTATGAGATGATCGAGCATCTCAAGAAATTGTTCGAAGGGCATGCTCGACAGGAGAGGTATGATACAAGCAAGGCGTTGTATCACTGCAAAATGGGTGAACGTGATCCAGTTGGTCCACATGTGCTGAAAATGATTGGGTATATTGAGTACCTAGATAGGTTGGGTTTTCCAATCACTCCGGAAGCCCAAACTGATCTTATTTTGCAATCTTTGAACAACAACTACTCTCAATTTGTTATCAACTATCTTATTAATGAAATTGAGAAACCCCTTACTGAGTTGTTAAACATGTTAAGAACTGTCAAGAACAACATGAAAAAGGCAGGACCCGCTCCCATAATGATGGTGCAAAAGGGGAATGCTAAGGGAAATTGGAAAGGTAAGAAGAAGATAGGATCTAAATCTTTTGCCAAACCCAATTCCAAAACCAAACAGGCTTTAAAACCTAAAGGTGGGGTGGCTAAAGAAGTTGAATGTCACTTCTGTGGAAAACCTGGACACTGGAACATGCATATCTGGAAGAAGTGAAGAAAAGAAAAGGAAGTACGACTTCTGATTCAGGTATATATGTTATAGAAGTCAACTTGTCTATTTCTACATCATTGGTATTGGATACTGGATGTCGTTCTCACATTTGTGTTAATGTGCAGGGACTCTGAAGGAGTAGAACTTTGACGAAAGGAGGGGTTGACCTACGAGTTGGAAATAGAGAAAAAGTTACTGCACTGGCCGTAGGAACTTATCATTTATCTTTGCCCACTGGGCTAGTTTTAGAATTAGAAGATTGTTATTTTGTGCCTGCTATAAGCAATAATTGAGAGTTTGCTTAGCCCTAAGGTCCCTATATATAGAATTCTTTAACTTGACTTTTTGGACATTTTCAAGCAACTTGCCTCTACAAATATCAGATCTAATGACTATTGTCATGCTTGGGAGTTACAAGCATGTCATGTGTAGCCTAGGGACTTGCACTTGTGAATCCTAATCTACTTGTAAGCTAGTTAGGTTAGTTTAGTAGCTTAATTATGCTTTAATATTTAATAATCTTGATTAGGATTTTGTTTTTAATGATTAGGATTGTTAAGTGATGTTTATTAGTACATAATTGAAGTTTAATAACCATGATTAAGTGTTAAGATAATCTAATTAGGGTTTAATTAGCTAATTAGGTTTAGTTTACAAATTAGGATTAGGGTTTTCCTAATTAGGGTTGTTAATCTAGGGTTACCAACCTAGATTTCTTGTTAATCCTAACAAGTACGACAAAGCATTTTGTCAGTGTAAGCACGACAAAGCAACTTGTCAAAACAATTATGCCGAAAAGTTTGATTTTGGAAGAAAGATTTTAAGCACGAGGTGTCAAGCACGACACTTTTCAGACAAAAAATTATTTGTTCAAATTTGTTAAACAGAGTATATAGTAACACATAACACATTCAGAATGGAGAAATTTTATTGATATAACTGAATTTTACAAATATGAGTCTTATTAGGGTTATGGGTTTTTACAGGTTTTCTAACCCTTCACTTCATATAACCTTTCTTAATACCCATCTGCCCCATTAGGGACAAACACACTTTTCAAACCAACAACCAGGTTTTTAGATCATCAGATCTTTCACTCCACTTCGTTTCAAACCTTTCAGGTTATCCCATCAGGGATTGAAACTTTTACAGCTGCTGTTTTGTCCAATCAAGGATAGAACTTTTCACACCTGCAGTTTGTCCTGTACATGAGATCAAACTTTTTACCTGCAGTTTTCCTTAAATAGGATCAAACTTTTTAGTTACAATCCGTCCTGCACATTGGATGAACTACATTTACCTAAACTCCCCCAATAAATGGGAGTACATAGGCAACCATTTTTTGATGGCCCAGTCAAAATAAAAAAAAAACAAAAACAACATTTCTACACCTTTTCATATACATCGTTGAACTTCTTACACTAGGTTCAAACTATGCAAACCTGATTTCCTCTTCTATAGGAGTACGTAGGCAGTCATTTATGGTTCAATCTTACCCCCTATCAAAACACAAATACTTGTCACACGATACTGGGATCAACTTTCAATCTACCACACTTCATCGTCTTCAGACTAAAGGGATGGAACTAACTTATGTCCCCATACAAATGGAAGAATTGGTGACCATCTAAGCTGCAGTTGAATTCTCAAAGAGAAACACCAATCCATGAGAGATTGAACTACTTGGGCTCCCCATACAAAGGAGTACTGGCGACCATCTGTGGTGCAGTCAACCTCAGATAGGAAAGCCACACTCATCTCCATTACTACATACAGACACCAGTCCCAGGACACAAAAGGGTAGGGATACACATAGATCAACGATCCATTATGAAAGAGTTTGAGACATCTCAATGTCCACCCATCAAGGATGAGTTCAGAATACATCAAGATCACAAGTCCTGAAGAAACATGCAAATATCAAGCAAGTAACAAGGCACAACTAAAAGGGAAGTGAATTAAAATATATTTCCCAGCTATATATAATGTTGTTTGATATATACAATATATATTGTACATGAAAAATGGCTAAGTTGGTCTGTGCAAGAAAATACAAGCCCATCTACAAATCAGTGTATATAAGAGCTATCTAGTCCAACATGGCATCTCTCTTGGAAGAAGAAGGTAACGCTGTGAGCTTTTGCCCAAGGGTATGTAAACAAGCCAACAGATCTACAACCGACAGCATGGTGACATGGTGCTCATCAATGTATGCGCTCATCTCGACAATAATGCTAGTAGTATGGGACCTCACTACAACAATATCGTAATGGCTATGTCCCGAGCAGATATAACGCCATCCCGCTCAACAATCAATGTATCTCTGGATGATCTAGCCTCATCCCGCTCAGCAATAGTAGTGTCTCTATGAGCTAAGGAATCTTCTCTCTCTAATAGAGCGGCATCTCTCCCAACAAGAGTTGTTAACTTCAAGGCCATAGCCTGATCTCTCTCAAATGTCATCAGATCAAGACTCTGCTCTAAATACTCTGCTGAATGCGGTATCATAGTAGTAGTCACACTGGGAGAATCCATCACAGATGTTGACAATCCAACAAAAAGCTCCTCCTCGGTGGGAAAATCAATGTCCTCTGTGGGCTCTTCACCCTCCAAATCAATCCTCGACTATGTGGATACAACCACAACCGATGTGGTCTATACCTCCATCCATACAAAATAATTTGTCGAACAGCCCGGATGGCTAACAGAAAACTCAGCTAACTTATGCTAATCCCAACAGGCATACACCCTGGATCTGTCCTTTGCTAACAAGTGGTGAGAAGCTAAGCGCTAACCCAATGCCCCCTCAAAAGGATGGAAGTCCCGAAACTGGTCAAACTGTGACATCATAGCCAGTGGGTGGTAAGTGGTCATGGCCCTCAAACTAGCTAGAGGGAGATAATCTATGCCATTACATTTATAATGAAGTTGTAGGGTGAAATGAGCCATGTACATGGAAAAATGTCAAACGGATCTACGATCCCTACCAAAAACACTGACCAAGATGCAGCGTCTATACACTTTGCTCACATAAAGGAGTAAGACATGCCTATCTCATAGGAAAAGTAGTATCCATGCCGTCGAAAGGTGCAAATTGGTTTCAGGTGTGACATGAACCACACATACAACATGATCGAGATGTCTATGAATACCCATGAAGGATAGGTGTGGCAATACGTGGTTGATCTAAATGTCTTTGTCATAATCATCGGTACAATGGTATGACCCTCCCTAAAATCTCTCACTACCGTGACAACATCGATGTCCAGCTCATCCATGTACAGTGGCATGTACACATAAACCACTACGCACATCATGAGTACGTCTACCCTGGTCATACGCCATTGATCCTCTGATGTGGTGAAATCACCGTAGTGCCGTGCATAACTATCGTCTAAGCCAAATCTATCTATCAAAAAATGTTGGGACATCACATGACCATAGCCATTTGTGTGCAAGGTCTGTCCAGTGGCAGTGCCGTCAACCTCGCATACTCCTCTAAAGTGGGAGTAAACTCTTGGGTCCCAAATAGAAAAATTTGCCTCTCTGGTACCCAATGCTCCAACATAGAATCTACAAATCCCATAGGAACCTGGAACATCAGGAGGGTCATGAAATGTTGTAACAACTAATCTACGTCACCTGATTTGGAGGTGACAACTATCATACCATAACCTCAGACGGGAGGCTACCAATACTGGTGGGGTGTGATCAATGCGGCTGACTGTCGAAGAAGACATCTGTATGTGCCGTATTATAAGACCATCCAGGGGTTAATGCTGAATATCTCTGGACATACATATGCATAACATAATACATGCATAACCAACAATAGATGGCAATATGATGTAGGGAATAAAAAATAGTACATCCATTCCTAAGTACATCATCATCTAATACATCATCTCTGTACAGCTAAAAATACAGAGAAATAGGGCACAGACGCCCAACAACTAATAGAGAGCTATCAAAAGATATAGCAAGAATGGGGCATAACCACCTAGTATCTAACAGAGGCCTATCAATAGATATAGCGAGAATACGCATCAAAGAAGATAGTGGTGTTAATGTCTACGTCATCAATCCTGTCCACCTGATGTAACTCCTCTTGAGTCACTAGATATCCGTCAAGAGGGATATCAGGCCTATACAATAGAGGATCTGCACCGGCAAAGTCATATGGGTCACTTGAAGGGCCAGCCCTAGAGTTAGAAGGATCAAAACTATCTTCCTTTCAAGGATCTCTGCCCAAGTGCCAGATAATGAAATGGTCTTGATCAAACTGTCAATCTATGTTAAATGAGTCAGATCTTGGACCAAGGCCATCCAATCCATCATCATCACAGATCCAGGAACCATATCCCCCATGAACTTAGGGGCGCGGGTCTGGGCTCCGATGGTATGAGGGGACCACCAGCGATGGAACATATCCTAAGTATACGGACCCTATGACAGTGTAAAGCCATCAACGCCCATCAATGGGATATCAATGATGGGCCACGAATCTCCCCTATAGTGCTCCTAATAGCATGGTCTTCTAAATAGAGCTCCCATCCTCTATATGTGAAGAGAGGAATCCTATGGGTGGACATCATATACTTGACACAAGTCGGGTACCCATCTTCAAACCCAACGGTCAAATGTTCCGCAAAATAGGGAATCCAAGTAATAGCATCAGTTGTCAACAACTCCAACTGTAGATGATAATGGGTGAAACCCTCAGCTATAGGAACCTCTGCCAGTATGGAGTGATGCCATCGCCGTCCTCGTGGATAGGTATCTAAACCTAACGCACTCACATGACGCAAACATGAGAGCCTCTCACAGGCCAAGAACTGCCAACACAAAGGCAAAACATCTGTTATTAGTTAACACTCTTAACCTGTACATGGGAAATCACAAGAAAAATACTCAGCAGGAGAAATTAGTATAATCCTAGCCAAGCCTACGTAAAGCCCTGCGAACGCATGCGCATGCCCTTGAGGAAATCAGAAAAGGTATAGGAACCACGGTCATATTCTTCAATATGGTCCACATCTCGTGTGGCACTAACAAAAGTGAATGATGCCATAAAAGAGTTATCTATTTTGAAGCAGCCCCTAATTATTATCAGGAACAAACACCGAAGAATGCAATCCCTGACTCTCACATCATCGGGTATGGCCTCACTCAACAGCTCCCTTATAGCATCTACACTCAAAGGACTTGTACGAATTATCCTGCCTTTGAGAACCTCAGTCGGGACTCCTAGTAAGGATCTAACAGCAATCAAGGTAATATTTGTCGTAAAAGGCAATGGTGCCCCTCCAAACTCCCATACCGGTGATAAATTGCCAATTCATTGGCGTCATCATCACCTCAATATGTAACAAATGGAGAGACTGAGCATGGTGAAACTAGCACTCAGACAATACCCTGAGATAACCCCAGGGACAACGATGGGGGAGGATGGAAAAGAACACCTCATAGCCCCAGTTGTGCATAATCGCTCAAGAATCGGGATACAGAGCCTGATATGTAGAGTGAATGTTGAACTAATTCCCTCGAGGCTGCGTAAAGCCTGGAACTTACATCACAAAGTAAATAAAAATCAGAAT
Organism: Panax japonicus; assembly: GCA_020205505.1. Classification (NCBI taxonomy): domain Eukaryota; kingdom Viridiplantae; phylum Streptophyta; class Magnoliopsida; order Apiales; family Araliaceae; genus Panax; species Panax japonicus. The sequence continues at coordinate 37,091,801 of CM035114.1, forward strand.
CCTTGCTCGTCATCAATAGGAAAAAGGAAGATCAAATTCAGCTTGTACCTAGTTTGTATGCAAGTAAACCGAGACGTGTCGACTCAAATCACTTAGAAGCTCTGGGATCATCACCTAAATTCTTGTAAGATCCCTACAGGGAACATGAGAAGTAGGAGCGGGGTCCGCAACTGGTACATCTTCCTCCTCGTCCTCAAAATTTGGTACCTCAACCATGATAGGACGTATCACCGCCTCCGCTATACAAGGAGGTTGTCTAACTGAACGGGGTTCAAGGCACATCAGAAGCCCTCATCCGCACGCCTAAAGTGGTCCTGTGGGAACCACTCGTCTGATCTGGACCCAAATATATCTGGACACAAGTCTCCAAATCACCTTAAAAAGGGTGTGGTAAACTCTAACCTGGAGCTTTTCAAATGCATTTTATGACTATAAGCATGCATGTATTACTTTAAAATACACATTAGAGTTAAAAATACATGACTATCCTAATGCCCATTCTTTGGGAAAAAAAATTCAGTCTCTTTTGTAAATAGGACTATCCACATACACATAGGCATGACTAGGTGGTCGTTTAGTAGCACACCTACCTACGGTCATAGACATCCTATATGCATAACACTATCAAAGACACAATCCGTAAGAGTAGTATAATTACCAGGATTACTTTGCTTTACCACCTTTGCTCATTTATCCTCAAATAGGATAAAAAATAACACAAAAAGTGCCAATTTGACTATTTCAAAAGTGAAATTTTTTCACATTATTATGTTTAGCAGGGTTAAATACTATCATTTACTGTGTTGAATATTTTTTATCAAGTCATATGAGCATGCATATACACTACTATATGTTTAGAAGCATTTCACGTGATAACTAATTTTCCAATAGATAAAACTGGAAAAAAGAAATGCATATGTTACCAGGATAGTGTAGAACACTTGTATGGTTATAGAATTTACAAAAATATGCCCGAACTCAGAAGATCTGAAGAAGATCTCTCTGATTCTTTGTGTGGCGCAACTTGTAAATGAATTATTAAAGAAATATGCCACTTAAAGCAATGCATCATGCATACACATCATGCTACAATACATTGCATCATAATTATCTTGTCATATTTCATGTGTCTAGTATTCTTTATCCTATCCATGCCATTATATTGGATGAATATGATAAAGAGGGGCATCTGTAGACACTCAAAATTTTTCATTAATGTTACTAACATTGTAGGAGGGCAGAATCGTCTTTCAGAAATAACCCTGGAAGATAAAGCAGCTCCAATTTCCTGAGATAACCCTGCAATTATCAGTCTTACCATCTCGGAGACAACCCCGAGATAACCAGTTCAAGTTTCAGAGACAACCCCAAAATCTTCAGTTTTTCATCTCGGAGACAACCCTGAGATACTCAGTCCTGGAGAAAACCCTGAGAGTTCCAAGTTCTAACCTCAGAGAAAACCTCGAGGAGTGTTGTTGCAGTTCCAGAGATAACCCCGAAAATGCTCATTTCCACCCTTTTGTAGTTAGCTTCCATCTCAGATATAACCCTAAGGCACTTAGTTCCAACCCTAGAGATAGTTTCGGGAGGTCAGGCACACCTCAGAGATAACCCTGAGGACCTACAGCACTTACAGCAGCCCAATCTTAGAGATAACCTTGAACAAAGACTACTACATTTGCCCAAATCAAAGATAACCCCGGTGAGGGACAAAATCATCATTTTACCACCTTAATCCCACATTACTCCATCTATGCAACATCTCAACATACATTCTAAACAGAAGTGTCCTACAAAAACAAGAGCTCCAATCCTGAGTGACTATTTCATAAAATAACACATCGAATAGAATTTGAAACTTGAAGACCTGGGCATGGTCCCATATTCCTGACTTTGTACAACCTCTAATCCCATGTCATTCATGTAAATCTCGACAACAACATTCCAAAAAAGGTTTTATAAACTTCAATTGAATGCCCTAATTGAAGTTCTGAAAGTTCGAGCGGACATTGCATTGCATGCATACACGTACTTCGAGATGGCAAGACCCGTGAAGCCCTGGGCACCCCAAGCAGCCACAGTTGCATCTGTAACTGCTGTAGGTACACCTTCAGCTCCCCTTTCTATAAATAGAGGGCTTGGGGTGGCCATTTTTGCATAGAGAAAAGGCGAGGAATCCCTATCCAATTTTCTCTATACACACTATAAACTGAGTACTTTCTCATTTTAAACACTTGTGAGCTTATATTGTGCTATATTTTACCGGTGGAAAACGATTGTTCATTCAATTAAAACTATTTTTTTCTTCTTGGCAGCCCTCACTATAAGACTTCTTACATTTCTTAAATCATTTCTATACTTTCAGCATATATTTATTCATGTTAAGAGTTGTGTGTTGTGTGTATGCCCAGACTTCGGTCCATGGCTTTTTTATTTCTTTTATATATATATATATATATATATATATATTTGTATTAACATTATCGAGTTATACCTCGATTGAGCCTAGACTCACGTCCGGAGCATTTATTGCTTTTGTATATATATATTTATATATAAAATGTTGTCGAACTCTATTCGATGAGCCTGGATTTACATCCGGAAAATTTATTTCTTATATATATATATTTACATTTTTGTCAAGCATGGAGTTTACTTCATGGCCTTTTACCGCTTTCTTTACATTTAGTCCCGCCTGGAGTTTACTTCGTTGCGGTTGATCGCTTTTACTACTTTATTTACATTTCATTCCGCCTGGAGTTTACTTTTTGGCAGTGTATCGTCTATATATATATATATATTTATATCTTTTATATATTTACATTTCCAATCCCCCACAGAGTTTCTTCGTGGCGGTTGATCGTTTATATATATATATATATATATATTAACATCTTTTATATATATAACTGCTTACAAATTTCATACAAACTGGTACATCATGTGAGCCTAGGAATCATGTGATCACAGATTGAGTCTCCTGAATCTAGATTCGGTTCCCGTGATGGATATTTTTGGCTATAATCAGCTTGTACATTATTTACGGTGTTTGAATTTCCTTTGATGGCTCTCATGCCCACAAGGAGTTCGGCACTGCTATGTATATTATTTTCTCAGAGATGCCTCACATCTCAAAAATAAAAGCAATCAAGCTGAACATATAATAAAATGGAAGTATCGAAGGCCTCAATTACTATTGAGCATGAGGGTTTGAAAAACCTCTTTTACAAAACACCACTACTATATCTTGTTCAAATTGAACTTTTATACAAAATACAAACTCTTTGTATATAGGTAAAAATGAGGCATAACACTACTTCCAAATAACTGCATATTGACCCACACACACATTCATATAACAATTTAATTAAAAGTGGCGATCACTGTGGTAGCACGGATGTTGGGGGGGTGCCTAAAACAATCCCTCCGCATAATCAAGACCCCCAGACCCTAATGAATCTCAGTTTCACAGACATGTTAAGCAGTGTCACATCACTCGGTTAATGTTTAAACATTTTTCTCGATTGAGTTGGTGCAACCATTTAAAAATACCAACTGAGGACTGTTACAGTCCAATCATTGACATATACATGTCGAACCTTTTCACAACCTATTTTTTCAAATAAATCTCACTTAACATGAGAACACCAAAAGATAAGAACATAAAAGGGATAGTAAAAATCTCGATGTCGACATAAGTGACGTGATTCCAATTGTTATAGAGTACGCTCTTTTTCTGCAGAGATAGAAAACTAGGGTTTAGTCAACCACCCTCCTTCTTGAATCTTTCTTCTTCCTAGGTGGATCACCTATTGAGGCCAAACACTTGGGTGGCTAAAGTTGATCAAAAGAAGGAATCAAACCTAATGGATTCAAGTTAAATGCGAAAGGATTTGGAGGTGAACTAGTACCTGAGAAAGCTCGAATCTTCAAGGGTATAATTCATGTTCTTCATCTTTTCGTTTAATTAATAATTATGCAAAAATGATGATCCGTGTCGACGTCGGGATTTTTTTTTGTCCCTTTTTGTTCTTGTTTCTTAGTGTTCTCATGTTAGGTGAGATTTGTTTGAAAAAACAAGTCTGAAAAGGTTCGACATGTATATGTCAACGATTGGACTGTAAGAGTCGCCAGATGGTATTTTTAAATGGCTGCACCAACTCAACTGAGAAAAGATCTGCACATTGACTTAGTGATGTAATACTGCTTAACTGGTCTATGAAACTGAGATTCGTTAGGATGCGGGGGCTTGATTATGCAGAGGAATGGTGTTAGGCAGTCCCCGACATTCGTGTTACCACGGTGACCACCACTTTTAAATTTACACTTCTATCTGAATGTGTATGTTTGTGTGTGTGTGTGGGTCAATGTGCAATTATTTAGAAGTAGTTCTATGCCTTGTATGCATCTATATACAAAGGGTTTGAATTTTGTATAAAAGTTTAATTTTAACAAGATATAGCAGTGATGTTTTGTTAAATAGGTTTTTCAAACCCATGTGCTCAATAGTAATTGTGGCTTTTGATACTTCCATTTTATTATATGTTTGCCTTGATTATTTTTATTTTTGAGATGCGAAGCATCTTCGAGAAAAATAATGTACAAAGTAGTGCCGAACTCCTTGTGGGCATGTAAGACATCTAAGGAAATTCAAATACCGTGAATAATTTAAAAGCTGGTTACAGCTGAAAATGTCCATCACGGGAATCGAATCCAGATTCAGGGACTAAATCTGTGTTCACATGATTCCTAGGCTCACATGATGATGTAGTATATATGAAAGTTATAAACAGTTATATGTGTATATAAAAGCTATATATATATATATATATATATATATGAATGATCGACTGGCACGAAGTAAACTCCATGGGGGATTGGAAATGTAAATATATATAAAAGAGGTAAATATATATAGAGAGATGATCAACTGCCATGCAGTAAATTCCAGACGAGAAAGTAACGTAAATATATATATATATATAAAGATGATTAACCGCCATAAAGCAAACTCCAGGCGGGACGAAAATGTAAATATATATATAGATGATCAACCGCCACGAAGTAAACTCTAGACGGGACTGAAATGTACATACATATATATATATATATATATATATATATATATATATAAGCAGTAAACACACTAGATATATATCGATCCAGGCTCAGTTCGTCAATTTGAGGATATATATATACACAAAAGAAATAAAAAGCCACAGACCAAAGTTCAGGCATACACACGCAACACGACTCTCAACGTGAATAATTGTGTATGCACAAAAGTGGAGAAAGGCTTTAGAAAATATAAGAAGTCTTACAATGGGCTGCCAAGAAGACTTCAAATGGCTTTAAATGAATGAACACTCAGTTTCCACCGATAAAATATGACAAAGCACAAGCTCACAAGTGTTTGAAAAGAGAAAGCACTCACTTTATAGTGTTTATAGAGCAAAATGGACATGGCTTCTTCGCCTTTTCTCTCTTGAAAATGGCCACCCCAAGCCCTCTATTTATAGACGGGGGAGCCACAGGTGTCTGAGGTGCCCCCGGGCTCCGTGTGGCCCACCGTCTCGAAGCATGTACACGCACGCAACACATTGCTTGCTCGAACCTTTATAACTTTTAATCTGGGCATTCGATTGAGGCGTTGTAGCATCCCCAAATACGGGTCCCATATCACCATGGTTCTGGTATACTAATTATATAAGTATTGTGGAAGATATAAACATAAATTATTTATACAATAAAATTTATATATTACCCTAAAGTTAAAAACCTTCACATAATACCTGAATCAATATCATAACTATCATACAATATTATTATCATACAATACTGTTATAATTTGGCTACTTACATAAGCTAAAGTTGGATCTGTCTTTGACTTTTCCTTGTATCTGACGCATTCGTCTTAATCTACAATGTTTATCATGATATAGCAAGGGTGAGCATAAGTTTGCCCACCAAGTATAAGTTTATTTAAGGATATATCATGATGGAAAGAATTTAACAATAAGCTGGCTATAATTCTAAAATATAATTGAGAACTAGCATGAACAAACTTTCATAGCTGAACGAACATTGAACATAAACATAGCAATTATATTTGGACCGAGTGGTAATGAAGGTGATCAACCTTTCATACCTGATGAATACATGCATTATGTACAGAGTGGGAATAAATAATTCATAGACATAGAAATTATTAATGATTAATCACAAGCATATTTGAGTGAAACAACTCGAGGTCGAGTTAAGAAAAACATGCATGTTCGGTCGATTACTGTTACGCATTTTATTAAGCTTTGTCGGAAGACCTAATATATAAATAATATCGATATATAAATTTGAATAAAATCATCACATTATAATAATATTATATATATATATATATATATATATATATATATATATATATATATTCATAGAATAACCTAAACACATAACACATAACCCTATTAGCCCAATAAACTACTAAGGCTCGGTATCAAGTCAAACAATTCAAGTCGGAGTTGAATCTAACACAATTCTAACATCCCGACGGCCTAGTCGGACTATTATCGAGTTTAAGTTCAATTAAACTCTGCCTAAACACTTCACCATTATTTTAGATAATTATATTATCAATTAAAATAATTTTCAAAGTCTCATAATAATTTTTTTTAAATAATTATTAGCATTTCTCATGATTTTTCAATCATTAGTATCGTATTTATATGATTTAAATACCACATAACTCCTTTATCATTAATATTTATTTAATACTAAATATTAATGAAAATTATAACATAATATTATAATGTATTTATAATATATCAAAGTATATTTAATACCTTAAAATCATATTTATATGATTTTTAAATAATTAAATTCATTATCCGATAATTCCATTAATATTAAATATTAATGTCATTCATGACAAAATATCAAAAGTTTTATTTTATAACTTAAAATATTTTTATAACACTTAAATTATTTTTATATGATTTTTAAATCATTAATTCTATTTTTCCATAATTTATTTAATATATTAATTAAATAAATTAATAACCATTAATATTAATTAATTAATGAAATTCGTCACAAAATATTAAAAGTCATTAAAAATAACTTAAACTATTTTGTTATACCATAATATAATTTTTCATGAATTTTTAAGTATTAAATTTTTTTTTAAGTAATTTATTTAATAATATAATTAAATACTATTAATATTCCAAAAATATTAATTATTTATGAAATATATTCAAAATTATTAAAAGACCATTTTTAGGCTTTAAAATAATTTTTAATAATTTATTATCTAATTTTAATAATTAAAAACCATTTTATTCTATTTATTTAATAAAAATATTAATTTTCGAAATTAACTGTCGCTAAATGGGCTTTAGGCGAAAAATCTGTCGCTATTGGTGTTCCTGAGCCTAAACCCAGATCTTCATGCCAGACACCAAGGTGCTCACTTTGACCAGTGCCAAATATTTGATCATAAGGTTTATGGGCAGCCTGATGTGTTAGTATTGTAATATAAGTGTAATACTACAACTACATACTGAGTCACAGCTATATTAAAAACAAATTAGAGAGTTATTGGTCATTAAAAATCATGTCAGGATCGTTTTTCAATTTTTGGGTTTCCCAGAAATGAATAACAGTTAAGGTACCTACAATCCAAGCCTTGAATCTAGAGTTCTGGGCTTGATCAGTGACATATGAAGGTTTAATAATGTTATATTGATGTCAAGCAACAATAATACATCAACATATCAACACAACAACATCATGTTTTAAAGATTTTGGCTGGTCAAAGTAGTGGTCAGGAAACGGTTCTTGAAGATCTAGGTTTCCCAGAAACCTTCATCTGGTAAGTTGGTCAACGGCTGTTTGACCACGATTAATTATAATTTTGAGCAAGATATGTTTGTTCTAAAGGCTTTAGTGTGTAGTTCATATGCCAGGCTACAAGTTCCATGTGACACCCCCAAAATAGGTATACATCACCCATCTTGAGTCGCCAAATACATAGTACAAAATTCAAATACAACTTAATAATACAACTGTCGTGTAAAATACGACAAAACATAAACTGAGAGTTCTAATACGAATATTGTCTTCTAGACAGTATTCAAACTCAAATGGAGTCCACAATACATTTATTATCACATTATTTCACAGAATAGTGAGGACTACTAATTCTATCATCTGGACTGTCACTCTGTTACCCGACTAGTCCCAGCTATATTCTCATTTCCTGAAGAGAACAATGAAAGGAAAGGGTGAGCTCAACTAGCCCATTAAGAAATATTATGACTAAGGTAATGCAGAATAAATTATCGTTAGCCTTCAACAATGTTAAACTGATAAAATATAACAAACATCAAGTTTAACTGCAGCGGGACAAACAATCTATTAGAAGAGTCAAGTATAGCATGATATCTACTATCTTCTATAATTTAAAAGTTTTTCAACACTTTTATCGCTGAGACTTAGCTTAATAAATAATACACATCATCCCCGCACTACAGCTAAGGATATTCATTATTATCAAGATCACAAATTATCCATGCACTACGGGCCAAGGATATTCGTGTTTTCATCAATGGTCATGATCATGCCAACAACTGTCCATCAATGCACTACGGGCTAATGAGGACTATTACCATATCATTTGTAACAATACGGACATGATTATACCGAATAATCCCTGGTCATAATCATACCAAGTCCATCTATGCACTACAGGCCACATATGACTTTCAACATAATATAAATATGAGGATGATAACAATGATATAAGAATTCAATAAAACAAGTTCAAGGATAAATTTTAAAGACTTTAATAATTTAATTTATCCAGAATTCAATAACGTTCAAATTGTCAACATGATACTACTTTCTGGGGTAAAATTCAAGAATAATATTGTACCAAAAATAATTTGGACCAAAATTGAATCATTTTTTATCACGAATATTACCCCGTGTGAATACTACTCGAGTGAATAGTACCCAGTGAATAGTTTCTCGTGAATAATAACCCATGAATAGTACTCTGGCATGAAAAAGTTAAAACTTTTCAAGAATGTCCAGAAAATATTTCCATGAAAAGATACTGGATGAAGTGCAAATATGAAGGATATTCTACTAATTTCATGGATTATAGAAGCCAAAACTTTAACCAAATGAGTATAAAATTCGAAATCTGAAACAAGATAATATTACTTATGTACTACAGAGTATAGGAGAAAATATTATTTCAAGTGAATATTGAACAAAAATAACACCCCTTTCCTTGAAAAGAAGAGTATTCCAACTGGTATATCGGGGATATTCTTGAAGAAAACTTTCACAGTTTTCTACGCTCAAAACTTTTTAAAATTCTAAAGAAATACGCTCAAACTATAGAAGAAGAATTTCTCTGATTCTGGTGTGATTTTCAATTCTAACTAAGCATCCTATTTATAGGAGAATAGAAGTGGTATTGTTTTATCATGGATGAATTACTCAAATTCACAGATGGCGAAAACAAAACCTCAGTTGTCTAAATTTTAAAATTATTAATATAATATTCAATAAAATATAATATATATATTATATTTTTCATTAAAAACAAAACTTATTATATTATATATATATATATATATATATATATATATATATATATATATATATATATAATCCCACCATTCCAAATCCTCTCGTGACACCAGAAATTTTCTCCACCCATTCCATTTTTTTCTTCCAGTGGGCCCCACATTTGGCCCCACCTTTATTGTATTAAATAATTTTATACCGATTATTTTGAAAAATGGGTAAATGGGGGTCCATAAAATAAGCAAAATTTACATCAAGTACTTCATAAAAAAAATACTCTCTATATTTTTAACAACATTTATCATCATTATTATAATTCGCAATATTTAACAACCATGTCATTCTCAGGAAAGAGGGTGCTTTCCAATAAGGATTTTTTCCTATTGGCGCGCAATTAGTTGACCAAACCTCTCATTCACAGGACTTCAAGACTTCGTCAATATTACAAATAATAATATTAATAACTTTCTATCTCAATTATTGATTTAGTAATATATAAATATCGACAATAATTGAATAAAATAATGTGAGATACTATGCAACAATTACTGTAGCAATAATTGAACAAAACTGAGTGACTTCTCACGTAAGCATCAATAATCAATACCGTATGCTACTATGCAACCACACGTATTACTGTACTTTTAACACTGGTTATTTCAATAGATAACGGTAAAATTTCCGCCGTTATTTTCATAAAAAGTTATTTTTATCTTTTTTTCAATCCGACAATAATTCCGTTGTGGGGTCCACCAATGATTTTGCCGTCGTACGAACATTCCCTGTTAAACCAAATATTCCCCGACGAATAGAATATAACATAACAACTTGCACACTTGTGCAAAATTTATAAATATTATCCACAACTATAACATTATATCAAGTTCACTCCATAATATTCAAAAATGATATTTATAGAAAATTCTTCTTTATTCATAAAAGTTGGGGTCTTCAACCTCCCCTTCTTACAAAATTTCTCCCCAGAAATTAGGGTACATACCTAGCATACTAGAAAATGACACTTTCTTCCATACAATGCCTCAAATGGAGCCATGCCAATACTTGTTTGATAACTGTTGTTGTAGGAAAACTCCACCAATGGTAAGAACTTGTTCCAACTTCCCTTGAAGTCAAGGACACAGAGTCTTAATAAATCTTCAAGAGTTTGAATAGTCCTCTCCGACTTCCCGTCTGCTTGAGGATGATAAGCCGAACTAAATCGTAAATATGTGCTCATAGCTTTTTGCAAAGTAACCCAAAATCTTGAAGTGAATCTTGGGTCTCGATCAGAAACTATAGATACTGGCATACCATGCATTCTTATAACCATGTTTATGTACATACGAGTAAGACGTTCAAGTGTATAAGTTTCTCGTATAGGTAAGAAATGAGCAGACTTGGTTAATCTATCAACAATGACCCAATTTACATCTATGCCTTGAGAAACCTTGGGAAGACCGGTAATGAAATCCATGGTAATGTGCTCCCACTTCCATTCTAAAATTTCAAGTGGGTGCAATGGACCTTTTGGCACTTGATGCTCCGCCTTGACTCGTTGACAAGTTAAACACCTTGAGATAAACTTCGATATCTCTCTCTTAATATTGCTCTACCAAAATGTATGCCAAATATCATGATACATTTTAGTACTCCCCGGATGGATTGCAAACAATGTGTTGTGTGCCTCTGTCATGATTTTATACTTTAAATCAGGGTCGTTAAGAACTCAAAGTCTGGAGTTGACTTGAAGTATTCCTTCTTCATCGATTCTTGCTTACGGAATAACACCTTCTTATACTTTCTTCCTTATACGCATCAGCTCTGTGTCTGTAGCTTGAACAGCTTTAACTTTATCGATTAAAGTTAGTTCTAATAGTATGTTTGCCAACATCACGTAGGTCCCTAGAGTCTTTAACTCTATCTCCATCTTTTGCAAGTCATACAAAATGGGCCTTTGCGTTGACAATATCCCACTCGTACCCGCATATGATCTTCTACTCAATGTGTCAACGACTATATTTTATTTTCTAGGATGGTATTGAATGGTATGATCATAATCTTTCAGCAGTTCAAGCCAACGTCGTTGCTGTATGTTGAGTTCTTTTTGAGTGAAGAAATATTTGAGGCTTTTATGATCCGTATAGATCTCCACTTTCTCCCCATACAGGTAATGCCTCCAGATCTTTAGTGCAAAAAAAACTACTGCCAACTCTAGATCATGAGTAGGATAATTCCTCTCATATTCTTTAAGTTTTCGAGAGGCATAGGCTATGACTTTCCCATGGTGCATGGGAATACATCCTAACCCTTTGCCTGAAGCATCACTGTAGATGAAAAATCCCTCCGAGCTAGATGGTATTTTCAGAACAGGTGATGAAATGAGTCTCATCTTGAGTTCTTGAAAACTCTTTTCACATTCCTTGCTCTAATTGAATTTTGTATCTTTCTGAGTCAGCTGAGTTAATGGAGTAGCGATTCTAGAAAACCCTTCTATGAATCTCTGATAATAATCAGCTAAGCCGAGAAAGCTACGTACTTTGGTCACTGATTTAGGTTGCTCCCAACTTTGAATAGCTTCAATCTTTGCCGGATCAACAGATATTCCATGATTTGATATCACGTGCCCAAGGAATGCAACTTCCTTAAGCTATAACTCACATTTCTTTAACTTGGCATAAAGCTTGTTTTAAGGAAGCTTTTGGAGTATCAACCTCAAGTGTTGCTCATGATCTTCATGGCTTTTGGAATATATAAGAATGTTATCAATAAAGACAACCAAAAAATTATCCAAATATTCCTTGAATACTCAGTTCATCATGTCCATGAAGGCAGCAGGAGCATTAGTCAATCCAAAAGACATGACTAGGAATTCATAATGCCCGTACCGAGTTCTAAAAGTCTTCTTTGGAATGTCATTGATTTTAATCTTTAATTGGTGATATCCGAAACGAAGATCAATCTTTGAAAAGAATTTGGCTCCTTGCAACTGGTCAAACAAGTCATCAACACAAGGAAACGGGTACCTATTTTTTGATGGTGACATGATTCAACTCTCGATAATCAATACAAAGTCGCATACTCCAATCTTTCTTCTTCACGAATAGAATATGAGCACCCCAAGGAGACGTACTAGGATGAATAAAACCGATGTTTAACAATTCATGCAGTTAGGTCTTTAACTCCTGAAGTTCAATAGGAGCCATTCAATACGGGGCTTTGGAAATGGGTTTTGTACCTGGTACAAGGTCGATATAAAATTCAATTTCATACTCTGGGGGTAGGCCAGGAAGTTCTTCAAGGAATACGTCAGGAAATTTTATAACAATAGAAATATCATTCAAAACTGACATATTTTTGTTTAAATACGTGACATGAGCTAAGAAAGATTGACAGCCATTTTTCAATAAACGAATATCTTTATGGCTTGAGATGACAATGATTGATTTTAATGGTTTGGTTGCTTGAATTCGTATAATAGGTTAGTTAGAAATATTAAAGCTAACAACCTTACGAAAATAATTAATTTTTGCATGATGAGTAGTTAACCAATCAATCCCTAGAATTACATCAAATGCAAGTATTTTCAATGAAATAAGATTGACAGGTAATGTGAGGGTACCGATTTGAACCAAACAAGATTTATAAACAGTGGATGTAATGAAGGTTTCTCCCAACGGAGTTTCAACAAAAAAGTCAACGTCTAATTTCTTTGGAGTCAAATTTAAATGTTGAGCGCAAGTAGGAGAAATAAAAGAATGGGTAGATCCGGTATCAAATAAGGTATATACTTCGCTAGAGTTTATGATAAGCTTACTTGTGATGACCTCATTCGGGTTCCTTACTTTCTGCGAGGTTACGACAAACGCTCTCCCTTAAACTACTGGTTTTGACTTTTCTGGAACGGCCTTTGGTGCCTCCATCCAGCTAGACTCAGCTTCTCTGAACGATAAAATCGAGCTAGGTGACTTTCTCTTCCACAATTGTAACACATTTTGGACTGATGTGCACAGTTTGGACTGATATATCCCTCCCATTCGGATTTAAAGCATATGATAGGTTGTCGTTCTCCTTCCTTAATAACAGGTGTTGGTGCTGATGTCTTTCCATCATTGTTGAATCTCCTCTTCTTGAAATATCCACTTTTATTATCTTGGACATGATTACCACCGAAGTGGTTACCATTTCGGGCGTGTTGATTCCCTCCACGTTTGTTGTCACCGCTTCGATGACTGTTACCACTGGTATTATCATTTTGTCGGCTGCTCTCTCTTGGTTGGGTTGACTCATTATCACGCTCCAATAACTGAGCTCTATTCAAAACATCTAAATACAAGCGAAGTTTATGAGAGATAAGGTATTGACATATCTCGGGTTTCAAACCTCTTGGAAACATCCATGTCATTCTCTCCTCATTATCAACTAAGTGGGACGCAAACTGGGACAACTCGGCAAACATGGCTTCGTACTGCGACACGGTCATGTTGTTTTGCTCCAGTTTAATGAAATCTACCTTCTTTCATCTGACGAATAATTTTGGGAAAGTACTTGTCGTTAAATAGTTCTTGGAACTTCTCCCAAGACATCTTCAGTGTGGAAGGTTAAGTATATTTTACAAATTCCCACCAATAATCTGCCTCTACTCACAACATGAAGGTGGCAAAGGGAACCTTTTGCTCCTCGGAGCATCCCAAGATATCAAATATCTTGCTGATCTGCTTTATCCACGTCTCCGCCTTAAGTGGTTTTAGCTCTCCAAAAAACTCTGATGGTCCCAGCTCCTTGAACTGTTTAGCGGTGACCATTTGAGAGTTGTCAGTGTTTCCACCTGTATTTTGGACATGAGCCACTCTCGCCTGATGTTGCATGAATTGTGTAAAGCCTCTGAACATTCCATCATTCATCATTTGATCGATGTTGTTATTTACCTGAGGATTATTGTCTTCCTCTTGCATATTATCCTGGGTATTCATCTGTGGTGACTCAACGATCTCCTGTGCTCCATTTCTATTCTCAACATTCTCGAATGTCATTTTCAAATACTTCCACAAAACAAGAGTTAATTGACATGTCACATATTATTCCTATACTCTGACTAACCAATTAAATACTAAATAACCTTAGATAGGTCATACTAGCGAAAGAATTTCCCGTCTATCCCCTCTTAGTTCCTGTCTCACATCTCAGCCAGGGATCATATCCCTAAGCTTCGATACCAACTGTAACGCCCCAAAAATAGGTATACATCACCCATCTTTAGTCGCCAAATACATGATACAAAATTCAAATCCAACTTAATAATACAACCATCGTGTAAAATACGACAAAACATAAACTGAGAGTTCTAATACGAATATTGTCTTCTAAACAGTATTCAAACTCAAATGGAGTCCTCAATACATTTATTATTACACTATTTCATAGAATATTGAGGACTACTAATGCTATCATCTGGACCGTCACTCCGTTCCCCGACTAGTCCCAGCCATATTCTCATTTCCTGAAGAGAACAATGAAAGCAAAGGGTGAGCTCAACTAGCCCATTAAGAAATATTATGTCTAAGATAATGTAGAATAAATTATCGTTAGCCTTCAATACTGTTAAACTGATAAAATATAACAAACACCAAGTTTAACTGTAGCGGGACAAGCAATTTATTAGAAGAGTTAAGTATAGCATTATATCTACTATCTTCTATGACTTAAAAGTTTTTTTTAACACTTTTATCACTGAGACTCAACTTAATAAATAATCCACATTATCCCTGCACTACGGCTAAGGATATTCATTAGTGTCATAATCACAAATTATCCATGCACTACGGCCAAGGATATTCGTGTTTTCATCAATGGTCATGATCATGCCAATAACTATCCATCAATGCACTACGGGCAAATGAGGACTATTACCATATCATTTGTAACATTACGGTCATGATTATACCGAATAATACCTGGTCATAATCATACCAAGTCCATCTATGCACTACAGGCCACAGATGACTTTTAACATAATATAAATATGAGGATGATAACAATGATATAAGAATTCAATAAAACAAGTTCAAGGATAAATTTTAAAGACTTTAATAATTTAATTTATCCTGAATTCAATAACGTTCAAATTATCAATATGATACTGTTTTGTGGGGTAAAATTCAAGAATAATATTGTAGCAGAAATGATTTGGACCGAAAATGAATTAATTTTTATCATGAATAGTATCACGGGTGAATACTACTCGGGTGAATAGTACCCCGTGAATAGTACTTTGTGAATGGTAACTCGTGAATAGTACTCCGATATAAAAAAGTTAATACTATCTAAGTCCATATCAATTTCTGAAACATTTCGATTATTCATTTAGATAATTTAAGTATCAGTCATTATTCTTTTAGATAATTTATCGGGTAATTATCGTGTCTAAAACATTATTTTGTAGTTCAGTATTCAGTTAAGATAATTTAAGTATCAGTCATATTATTTTTAAATGACTTATAATAATTTTTAAACAATTATTATAATTTATCATAATTTTTCAAACACCAGAATCATTATTAAATGATTTAAATATTAAATAATTCTATTATCATTAATATTTAAACAATATTAAAATATTAATGAAACCATTACAAAAATATTAAAGTTACTTATAATAACTCGAAATACTTTTAAAGTATTAATAGTAACCTTAAATAATTTTTAAAAAATTTAAAATTATTTTTAAATAATTAAAATTAATATTTAACTATTAATGTATTATATACCCAAATATTAAAAGTCATTTATTATAACATAAAATATTTTTAATTTATTTATATCCCTTTTAAATGATTTTTAAATAAAAAAATCATTTTAAACTATTTATTTAATATAATTATTAAATAAATCTAATATCATTAATATTAAATTATTAATAAAATTATCCTCTAAATATTAAAAGTTATATTTTATAACTTAAAATATGTTTAAACACTTTATTTTCATTTAAAATGATTTTTATAATATTAAAATCATTTTTAAACTAATTTATTTAATATAACTATTAAATAAATCTCAATATCATTAATATTAAATAATTAATGAAATTTGCTTTAAAATATTAAAAGTTATATTTTATAACTTTAAATATTTTTAAATACCTTATTATCATTTAAAATGATTTTTAATATAATAAAATGATTTTTAATTAATTTATTTAATGCATTTATTAAATAAATTAAATATCAAAAATATTCAAATAAATACTAATATTTATGACAAATATGTCAAATTATTAAAAGTTAATTTTTATAACTTAAAAATATTTTTAAAATTATTTTAGAAATTTTCAGAAATTAATATAAATAAAATTAAAAAGTCTGTCGCTAATGCCTTTAGCGACATAAAGTGTAGCCTTAGGTGTTCTTGAGCACCAAGAACATTCATACGCTAGTTTCGAGTGACCTATTTTGACCAACAATAATTTCTTGTGTATTAGTTTTTTTGGGAAAGCTAAAGCTTTGATCTTGTAATACTGATGTAGAACTACAAGAATCAACAATAAACATGGTCACACAATATCACAAATACAACTTATAAAGCCTTAAACTAGCTGTCAGACGTGTTCTTCATGTTCTGGGCTGCCCAGAAACATGAAGTCATGGGCGGTTAATGCTATTAATGGCCTTCAATCTTTGAATCTGTTCATGTTATAGGTGTTCTAGACGTCGGTCTTTGTAGACTAACTAACAGGGTACATGTTTAAAGCACTAAAAAGGTTTACAAATCATCAAGCTCTAAGATCTAAGCCTTAGAACAAGCTGTCAGAGTTGTTCTTCATTTTCTAGGTTACCTAAAAATGAAGAACAGTTCGAGTAGCCATATTTGGGCTTCCACAATATGTTGTTCATGTAATGTTTTAGTGATCTAATGATTTCAGGTTGTAGCCAACATGTAAGTGAACAAATATATCACATAAAATCAATCAAAAAACAATACAATTATCATATCAATGCCGGTCAAAGTAAGCTAGAGATCATGCTCATCAGTTTTCTGGGTTACCCAGAAAACCGATTTCATGATCTTCTGGCCTCCTTTGACTAGCCACTACTTTCTTTTTGTTAATAATATATGTGATATTAAGGCTTGAATATACATTTCATTTACCAATCTATAACTTAGATAATAAAACATTAACAAACTACTTAAAATCTGTCAGATCCAGGCTTTGAGAAATCTTTTCGGACACGATCTGAGTAGTTTATGGGTTACCCGGAATTGCTAAGTCAAGCTCGGTCAACTGAGTTTGACCAAAAATAACATGAAATCTACACATCATCTAAACCTAGATTCAGTTCTAGAATAAAGATCTCATAGCATACTACAAGTTCAAACATTTAAACAACCAAAAACATAAATAGACTAAGATCTATGGGGTCTTACATTCATTGTCAAGCAACATTTTTAAATTTTTCAAGATTTTGAAAAACTTCAAATTCGTGAACTTAGATGTTATAGATCTAACATTTATCAACCTAGATTACTTAGTTACACATCATACAACATGTTTAAACATAAAAATATAACATCTAACATAGGATCAAAGATCAGATTTCTTATTTAGGGTTATACCTCTTTTGCATAATTTCTTGATCCAGGATCCTTGATCTGTTATGGGTGAGCTTGGAACTGGATTTGGGACTGATCTATCAAAATATTTTGTGGGTTTTAGAGAGAGAAGGTCTAGGTTGAGTGTTGGTGAATAAATGGGCTTGAATATGATTCTCTCTTTGATCTATATATAACATGACTTATGTTTATATATAGCTAGATCTACAGGTTATCTCAAAATAATGCAACAAGGGTATTTTGGTCATTTGCCATACAATTTTAATGCCCATTTGGTAAGCTGGAAAACCCTTTGAGTTTGACCCTTAGGGTTTAACCCTAAGGATAAAAAATTAGTTTCTAGGATTTCTAATTAGGCTAAAAATGGAAAATATAGTTTTTAAAAATATAAATTAGGGTTCCCTAATTAGATTAGGTTTCCTAATCACAAATATCTTGGAATATAGATTAAAGATTTATTAATTAGCATAAAGATTGCTTAATTGCCGATTAGGGTTTATAATTAGCAAATTAGGGTTTATAGTTTTGAAGTTAGGGTTCTTAATTTAAAAATTAGGGTATCTAATAATTATGGTTTCCCTAATTAGGGTTATATTCTATATTACCTATAATTAGACACATTAACGCGTTTACATAACAATCTTGAACTCCTATTTGAATTTCAAAATATGGTTTATCTCTTTAATGTTAGGGTTTTGACATTATACACCATAGTTGACCAATTATTATCAATACACACATACCGTATATATTTATAGTACTGAAATATAATTAATATTATATTATTAATCTCATACCTTATTCAAAATCCGTAATTAGGGTATTGAATCCATATCCGACTTAACTTTCATATATACCATTATTCATTAAGTTAAAATAATTAACTTAAATAATCTGAACTAAAATTCATTTAATAAAATAATTATTATAATAATTCTAATAATCATTCCATATATTATCTAATTAATATTATAATCATATTTTCATATAAAATAAATAATAAAAATATTTTTACTACCAAATTAATTTATTATAAGAGTATAATTTATAATGATAAATTATTCTTAAATTTTTTTTTTAAAATTATTCATGTAATAAATAAATTTTTATTTATCACATATATACAGACACTTTACCTAGCACATATATTCCCACCTTTTAAAAAAAATTATACGCAAAATTTCTGATTTAATTATATAAAAAATATCTGGTTATTACATTCACCCTACCTTATAAAGATTCCGTCCACGGAATCACCGTTTCAAAACTTATATATACTAGGGTAAATAGCATATGCATTCATTTCAGGTACATCTCGATTAGATTCGATCAAATTCGATCAAATCAATATTTAATTATTCTGCATAAAGTTTGTAAATCTGATTAAACAAAAATTTGATTTCGAATAGAAATCAAATTCCTTCGTCAAATTTTCTTTATAAAATAATTTACTATATATAGGAAAATCATGTATAAGAAAATAAAACTTATACGAATAATACATGGAGTTCCATCCCCAGCTGCTACGGTATCTTGAACAGTCATGTTGAAGACTCTTGCAGTGGATTTTGTTGGTTTGTTTGATGAAGTCGGTCCAGTTATCGCAAGAGTCCCGCTGCCTTTCCTAGTTGTCACACTCCCTGTATCCATTTTCCTTTTTGGACAGTCCTTCACCTTCTTCTCCGTTGACCCACACATAAAACACCCATTATTCATTATAGGATTAGGGCAGTTGGGAGAGATATGTCCCTCCAGCACACACTTGTAACACACAAAATTTTCTTTCAAACACTCCCCCGAATGATTCTTCCCGCAATTCTTACACTGCACTACCTGCTTCTTTGCACCTTCTTGCTTCACATGAACAATCCCAAAAGTATTCCCTTTTCTTTTCCCACCCCTATTTCCACTATTTGTTTCCACCTTCCCAGCTCCCTCAACCTTCCCCTTGTTCTTTCTTTCCTTGTTATACAGACTTATGGCCTCACTTCCCTCTTCGGCTATGATAGCTTTTTCTAAAAGTGATGCAAAAGTGTTTATCTGCAACACTACCACCTTATTATAGAGCTAGGATTTTAATCCTAGCTCAAACCATCTCCTCTTCCTAGCCTCCATATCAACTTGATACGGACCAAACCTATCCAATTTGTTAAACTTTGCGACATATTCTGACTCCGTCATATTGCTCTGTTTAACTCTAAAAATTTAACATCCATCCTAGCTTGCATTCTAGATGAGAAATAGTTTTCAAAAAATAGAGTTTTAAACCTAACCCGAGTTACCACACCTTCTCCTGCCCTCGCTTAATTTGCCTCCCACCAAAAATTTGCCTCCCCCTTAATCATATAGGTGGCAAAAGCTGTCTTTTTCCCCTCAGCTACCTTAGCTATTAAAAACGCCTTTTCTATTTCCTTAACTCAGGTTTGGGCTTCTATAGGGTCAGTTTTCCCTCTAAATTATGGCGGTCCTACAACCTTAAAATCTTTTAAGTTTGCCAATCTATTATCCAGTTGGTTCCCTACGTCTGGCATTCCCTGTTGTATAGCCTGAGCTACGATGTTTGTAAAGTTTAGCATCGGGATTGGTTGTTGTCCCCCAGCGTTGTTGACATATTATTCTACCTTTTGATTTCGAGTTTGACGTCTTGGCGGCATTATCTGATTAAGTAAAATATAAATTATACATTACTATCTTACTTTATAAACCTTAACATATAAGTTTAATATATTAAACTTATTTTATTAATCAAACATAGATTCATATTCATTCAACTAATTCATAGTACTTTAATAGCATAACACATACTACTTTAACCATCTGATATCCCTTGGTGACCACAAAATTCAGGATTCGCTGCTATAACTTATACAAAAGTTGAGAATTTTACATTACACAGACATACTTATCACATATATTACGCCAAACACACCAACTCAATCACTACCTATACTACCTATTCAGTACGCCTTTTTCTTGATCTTGGACAACCTTTCGCCTGATGACCTTCTATTCCACAAATAAAACAGACACCTTGCTTTTGATAGGGACAATAAGGAGAGATATGCCCCCCATGTCCGTAATTGTAGCAAACATTTTCCCATTTCCTGCATAAGCCTTCATGTTTCATGTTACAGTTTATACATTTTTCTATTTTGTTAAGGTTCCCGTGCTTGTTATCAAAATTTTCTATATTGCAGTCTTTCATTTTTCTTTTCCCTTTCTTACTCCAAGCTGCACACGCTTTGTTGCTTTTAGCTCCCATTTGATCAATTTGGATTTTAAGCTTATCTTATTCTTCCATTAATTCTATTAATGCTTTTTGCAATTGACTATTTAATAGCTTTTCTATTTCCCACAGCTTTTCCAGAGAAGAAACATTGTTCCTTAGATTCTGCACTTCTGTTGATGCTTGATCAGCTCCAACTTTAGTGTCTGAATCACTATCTATCAGCTTTACCGTTTTTGGATTCGGTACTATATTTTCCACAATAACAACTCATTCGAGTTGCTTTAATTGTGAGCCTCTATTTCAGCTATTGGCTTTGATATTGGCTCCTTCTTTACGAACTGAGGGTATGCTAATCTTTTTCCACCTGACATCTACACAAAAATTATCATGATTAGCATATAATATATACACACAATATACAATAGTTTTATATAGGTTATCTTTTATTTTGTTTGACGATGAATTTATCCAATTCATCTCCTTTTAAACTCTATATGAGTTATTTGTATTTTCAATATTTCCCTCTATCCTAAGGTTATAGCCTAAGGTCTACCCCACCTAAGGTTTCTAACCTAAAGCTCTGATACTAACCTGTGACGCCCCCAAATTTAGGTACTTGAAACCCGAACTCGGTGCTTCACGATATCATTTCTATGAGCGAAATAATAATAATAATAACATAAATATCAAACTTAATTTACATATCCGAGTTGTCTACATCACATGTAAGTGACCTTTAAAACATTCATTACATGATAGATAATAATAATTATCATCTTAATTAAGTTTAACTATTACATAAGATAACACAAGTTTATTTTGTCAGCTTTCATTTCCATTTGTTCTTGGCAGAGCCTTCAGCATGATCACACTTAACTGAAAACATTTAAATTAAGCAAAAATGAGCATTTGAGTGCCCAATAAGTAATAGCAAGTAATAAAAGTTAGCTGAAGGAAGTAAATATTTTCTATGAAAGACACTTCTACAACGAACCAACAGTTATGAAGTATGCTGAAAAAATTCTAATCAACATATTAATTATATTTTAAAATTTTGAAACTATGCACTGACTATCAATGAAGAGCAGTCGACAGACTATGAACATTATTTTTAATTTTGGCAAAGGTTAAACAAAACTTCATCTGTAAACCGTCATAACTTACCGGCACAGGGGGTGATCAGCCCGTTATGCCCTGTGTTGATCAATACTACATACCAGAACTATATTTTCGTTCATCATATCCTCCTTTGGCGCACAAAAGTTTCCCATGTTTGGGATGTTCATACTTAGTCTGGAATCCGAACCAAAATAATTTGGTTGGATACAACAAAGTTCTATCATGTTCAACAATATTTTTAAGTTTGTGTCTAGCAGAATCAAATAGCTTAGACGACTCTTGAGTCAATGTATACATACTGGAAACCAATAAGTATGTATCAACAAGTGATTAAATACAATAATTATCCAAGTGAGGTCAATTGTATAATCATGCTTAGAAATTAATAAACAAAATAAATATCAGGATTTTATAATAGTACTACATTAATAACAATGATTAGATAATTTAAGAACTTGTATGAATACAAATGTATTGATACATAATCAATAACAATAGAGTTAATCTGGCATAACTATAATATAATTCTGAAACTTTCTTACTCGTGTCCATTGCATAAAGTAAATACAAAGGTAGGATACTTGTCTGATCTGCTGCTTAAACAACTTAGTTTTATCTTTTATATCAAGACTTATCATTAATAAGATCATTCGTTCGATTAGAATAACATACTATAACACATTGTACTATTATTTGTAGTTAGCACATAACCTAATCACATTGTCACATAAATTTAGGAGTCTATTAAATGTCAAACAGACACGTATCTAGTCAAACTATCTATGTCTAGATCAATTTCTAAAATATTTCGGTGTACCGACGACTTTATCGAGTAATTATCGAGTCTAAAACTTTATTTTATAGTTCATTATTCGTTTAGATAATTTAAGTATTAGTCATATTGTTTTTAAACGACTTATAATAATTTTTAAACAATTATTATAACTTATAATGATTTTTCAAACACCGAAATCATTATTAAATGATTTAAATATTAAATAATTCTATTATCATTAATATTTAAACAATATTAAAATATTAATGAAACCATTGCCAAAATATTAAAGTTACTTATAATAACTCAAAATACTTTTAAAGTATTAATATTACCCTTAAATGATTTTTAAAATAAATAAAATCATTTTTAAATAATTAACATTAATATTTAAATATTAATGTACTATTTACCCAAATATTAAATTTTATTTATTATAACTTAAAATATTTTTAATTCAGTTATATTTTTTTTAAATCAAAAAAAATCATTTTTAAACTATTTATTTAATATAATTATTAAATAAATTTAATATCATTAATATTAAATTATTAATGAAATTATCCTTTAAATATTGAAAGTTATATTTTAATTTCAAATATTTTTAAACACTTTATTTTAATTTAAAGTGATTTTTATAATATTAAAATTATTTTTAAACTAATTTATTGAATATAATTACTAAATAAATCTTAATATCATTAATATTAAATAATTAATGAAATTTACTTTAAAATATTAAAATTAAATTTTTTTTAAATACCATATTATCATTTAAAATGATTTTTAATATAATAAAATTATTTTTAATTAATTTATTTAATGAATTTATTAAATAAATTAGATATAATTAATATTCAAATAAATACTAATATTTATGAAAAATATGTCAAATTATTAAAATTTAATTTTTATAACTTAAAATTATTTTTAAATTTATTTTTGTAATTTTCATAAATTAATTTCTATTTTTAAACGGTTTTTGGAAATTAAGATAAAAAAAATTAAAAAGTCTGTCGCTAAAGCCTTTAGCGACAGAAAGTGTAGCCTTAGGTGTTCTTGAGCACCAAGAACATTCATACGCTAATTTCAAGTGACCTAGTTTGACCAACAATAATTTCTTATGTAATGTTATTTTGGGCAAGCTAAAGCTTTGATCTTGTAGTACTGAAGTAGAACTACAAGAATCAATAATAAACAGGGTCATACAACATCACAAATGCAAGTTATAAAGCCTTGAACTAGCTGTCAGACGACACAAAATTAAGCTAGTGCAAATTACTCCTTGGCCAAACTTCATTCAACTAGAATAAGTGCAAACATAATTTAATGAATGAACTAATGTGATTTCTTATTATTTGTTATAAAAATTGTTTATTAAAGAGAAAGATGAGGTTCGCTTGTTCAAACTTTATATAATTTATGATTTAATATGAACAAAAGTTTCATGGGCTATATTTATGAGATTTATGTTGTTTGCCATCACATATGTTCTCGCAAAATTTGTTTATGTTTGTAACAAT
The DNA here is from genome assembly GCA_020205505.1 of Panax japonicus. Lineage (NCBI taxonomy): Eukaryota > Viridiplantae > Streptophyta > Magnoliopsida > Apiales > Araliaceae > Panax > Panax japonicus. The sequence goes on from CM035114.1 coordinate 37,116,648, forward strand.
ATTGTCGTAAATAACCTTACAAAAAGGTGTGTGATTAGCATTCCAAGACTACTAGAGCATTGGTCGGAAATGTAATGTAGAGGTTCTGTCAGCAGTGTAGCAAGTAGTGCTTCAAAGCTTTATAAGGAACATTCCATGATTGCAATGAGATACATTATATTATATACATCTGCTGCAAAAATTAGTTCTGATCACATTTTTTTTATTTCACTAAGTTCTATCTTTTAGATATGTTTCAGTTAGGTCCAAGTAGTATTATTGTTTTTTAGGTGCAACAGTTTTTCCATGAATATATATTTATAATTCATAAAGATTAGGTTACACTTATGGCAGGTTTCATGCTCTTCAAGGATTTAATGAAGGTAGAAGAATTTGTCTTTGGCAGGCCATAATAGACGGAGAACGAAAACACATCCAGAAAACATATCCACTAATTCTCTTTTTTTAATTCAGATTAGAAAAGCTATCACTTATATTGGTTGCAATAGTTTTATAGTTTTCAGTTTCAGTTTTTCCTTGATTGTTTTGTTCTGGAATGTTGTTATCAACTGCATTGATTCATTATGGATGACATTAAATTATTACTTGTACTTTTGGAAACAGGTGAGTTATTTTTTAGGAACTGTAAAACAGAAGATACTTCAACTGGAAAAGCTATACTTACTTTTGGAAACATGTGAGTGAGTTCTGTCAAACGATTATTACAAATATTGTTTGCTTCTCCCTTCTATGAGTTCTATTGACAGAATTTGAGGAATGGCTTGAAAGAAGTTATGGGAAATTATTGAGATTTTTTCTGTTTGAATTGTGTAAAGAGACTGCTATTTTTTAAGCCTTACTTGAACTGTTCATATTGTTAGAAGGAAATAATAAAAAAAAACAAAGCTATGGTTGCATTGTTGCTATTCCCCCCTCCCTCTTTTCTGTCTGAATTCTGTAAAGAGACAACTATTTTTTTAAAGCCTTACGATAGCTGTTACTGTGAGAAGTCAGGTTAGCAGCAACTATTACCTTTAAACCATATCCAAATTCTCAGCTGGCCAGTTACATTATCAAGGAAATGTTGGAACATAACTTACTAGTCCTACCTACTAGTGTTTCTCATTTCAAGCTGCAAGATTTTTAGCAAAAATGAGACATGTTTAGCCGTTTAGTGCTCATACTGATAGGGGGTATGCTTGTACAGTCCTTTTTCTTTCAGTTGTTCTTAGATGCCCATTGACCTCAATTCTCATGTTTGATATGAAGGAGCAATTGACTGAAATAATACTATATATCTCTTGGAATCGAGTTTGAATCTTTCTTTATTTTCTTTTTAGCATGGCAGTAAAGATAAACTCAACAACAACAAACTCAACAACAATGGCAGCAATTGGTAGGAGGTGCAGGTCAAACTCAACAACAGCAACAACAAATGGTCAACAACAACTTCAAGCATTTTGGGTTAGCCAAATAAAGTTTTCCATTTTGGTATGGTGCAGCTGTGTCGGCCTGTAGAAAACTCTGAGTCAATTTATGAAATATGATTTGCAAACCTTGTATACTAATAACTCTTATAAGGTCATGAATGTTGACTTAGTGTTCGTGAAGAAACTTTGTTAGCAAAACATGACTTGAATAAAGATTTCATTAATTAGCCCGGGATAAATATGGTTAATTAAGAGATATTATGGAATCTTATAATCCTTGTATGGAAATAAAATGAGAAAGAGTGAGTTAACATATGTATTTAGCATAAGATGATGAGTTAACATATGTATTTAGCATAAGATGATGAAAGAAATATGTTAATTAATATTAGATATTTTAATACTTACATAACTTTGTAATATATTAAAGGGTTGATATTTGAAAGATAAATGATTGATATTAAATAATCATTGTGATATTAAAATATGATAATGGATTGAAAGTACCCGACTGAATGATATTTAGCCCAATTAGAATATTAATTATCATTAAATAGTAATACTATGTGTAATATGGAAAATGTCGGCAGTAGTGATATATAATATCTACGACTTAAAAATACATGAATTGTGATATTTAATTGGGACTAATAATATAGGGTACCAAGTGGTACAGTGAAATCATATGTAATTCTAATGATTAAATATCTGGGTATTCTAGAAACTGAGAAAGGAATTAAATGTTTAAATAAACATTAACATTAAATAAGGTATAATGTGATTATGTGAGTAGTAGAAATAATTATGGAACTACTCGGATAATAATACCTGACGGCGATATTTTGTTACATGTATTTAATGTACATGGATTACATGATGTGAGTGTAAAACTTATCTTTAACTTCCTAATATGGTAACAATTGTACCTTAATATTACATTATAGGGATTAAAAAAACCAAACCAAGCCTTAGAATAACTAGTTGCAGATATTTTCTCTTGTCCCAAATTGAGTGACTCTTCTTGTACATGAACAGTAGCCTATGGCCTAATATACGTAACTTCCAAGTAAAATCAGTGGCTAAGCTAGGTGATCATTACCAAGCCAATGGCTATGGAGATGGCTGGGAGGTGGTTGTTGAACCACTCTTGTTAAACCATTGTGTTTTTCCTTCAACACCATGGATTCTAAATTAATGTCCAGTCTAAGCTTCTTCTATAAATAACATACCAAATTCTCAGTTACGTTGTTTTGTACTTGTCTATTGAAACACTGATAATTTTAAAATGGTGAATTGATGTTCAAATAAGGGTCTAGCAATTTCAGAAGGGAGAATGATTAGTCATTTAAGCATTACAAAGGTATAATTCCTTTTCCTTGCTTCCATTTCATTCTCTGTCAAAACAGAGTTTGTGAGTATTGAAAAATTAATTTCTTGATTCCATAGAATTAGATGTTAATGAGGTTGGGTATGGGTTGTATAGTTGTTTTATGACCATATAAACATGTTTCAACTGTAATAGGAATGTTTAGAATCAATTTCATGAGTAATTTTTGTGTTTGGGCTAAACAGTTGCTGAAGTTACTGTTCCTAGCTTGAATCAAGTACGGCACAACTGCGTCGGATTAACACTGAGGCACCGGCTTTTGAGTTTAGCTTTTGCTTTCTATTTTAAGTTCTGATCAGTGTTGGTAAAGTATTATAGCTTAAGCCAACATGCAAGCATGTGTAACATGTATATATAAGTGTAATAACCTAATGTGATCATGTTTTACTAAGATTAACATGATTTGGTATACGATCTTTAACAAGGACTTCAAGTTTTAGAAACAAACATTGTTAAAGTTCATGTTCTGCAAATTTTGAGCTAAGTGGTCTATACACATGACTAATTTCACACATAAATGAGCATGACATATGATTCATAGTTCCTTTGTTCATGACCACCTTATTAGGCTTTGTGTTAAAGAAGTTTTTCAAGAAAAAACTTAGCATAGTGAACTAACATGCATGACTACTACATGATTTAAACTCTGACCTTGCGAGCATGATAGCATGATTTGATTATATATGTTTAGAGCTTTGAAGTTATTTTGTATGTGTTGAATGGCATTGTTCAAATCTACAATGGTTTCAAAAGAAAACTTGAACATATCATCAAAATCTAATTCCATCACATGGATATCTAGATTCTAAATGATTTATAAGTCATGTTATGTCTATAATATCTCTAGATATGATTTATAAGTGCTATATTACATCATTCATAAAAAATGATTTCAAAGGCAACCATGTTTCAAACTTAAGTTGCATTACATATGAGTATTTAGATTTTAAAGGCTTGAGATGCCATGTTATGTTCCATTATGTCACAAAACATAAGTCTTATATGTTAAACATAATGGAAGTAAACCAAGCATGAGTTAAAACATGTTTTGAAAGTAAAGTTTTCAAGGGATAAACTATGCTAGTCATATGTAGATAAGATATATACATACGAGCATGCTACTAGAGGCTTATTAGTACCAATATATGGTTTAAAAGCTTGTAAACATTGAATCTGGTTAAAGAAAGTCGTTAAACCTTAAAGTGGGAAAACAACTTTAAATAAACACAAGAGGTTCTAACTTTGACAAATGATCTATTAATGTGTGTAAATATTATGTGTTAACATTCATGCATGTCAAGAAATGAAGTGTGAACTGAGAACTAAATATTCAAATCTGGTCTGGCCAGGGGACGGCGCAGCTGCGCCCATCCTAGGCCAAACTGTATCGCAGTTGCGCTGCAGGGCAGTGTTACCAAACTTTTTTAGTATTTATTACGCATGAAATGTGAAAGTTGATCTTTGATGATATGCTTGTGAAAGAAACCTATATGTCTGTTATGTGAAAAGTAACATGCGTAATAAATATTAACTGATTATGAATGCATGAACTGAATATGCTATTTTATGCTATGTGTTGCATGAAAACTGTTAGAATTACTAGGCTGTCAAGCACACCCTTCAAAATAACCACTTTTGCAGGTTAAGGACACATAGTAAAGATAGCGTGCTACTTGATTGATAAAGTTCAATCACATCAAAGGAGATTGATTTGTTTAATTAAATATATGCTCTTGAGCCATGTTTAGGTTCTAGTAGATGTATATGATAGTAGTTTACTATGTGTACTACATTCTAAGTTATAAAGTTGTACTAGGCGGTAAATAGTGAAATTCGAATCGAAATGTAAATCTTTATACAGTAATTCGAATCGAAGGAATCATAACATAATTTGATTCAGGGATTTGTAATTGATTCAAGTTAAGAAATCAACAAAAGATTATTTTTCAAAGGAGATTAAAAAAAGTTTAAATTATTCCGCATATTTATATAACATCTAATGTGATGTAATACAGGAATGGTAATTGACTAAGATTAGAAACTTATAAAAGTTTGGGGCCATTGTGCAGATCTCGGTAATGGAAGGATTTTATATTCTAAATTGTAATAAGTAAGGTTATATTCATTAAGTAATGAATAAAAGTTATAAATAGTTTGATGATAGTAGTATTGTGGTGGACCGAATCCGAGGTTCGAAGGGACCCGAATTTGGGGGCGTCACACACGATCTGAGCAATTTCTGGGTTACCCAAAATTGCTTAGTCAAGCTCGGTTAAGTGAGTTTGACCAAAAATAACATGAAATCTACACATCATCTAAACTTAGTTCCAGTTCTAGAACAAAGATCAGATATCATACTACAAGTTCAAACATTTAAACAACCAAAAACATAAACAGACTGAGATCTATGGGGTCTGACATTCATTGTCAAACAACATTTTTAAAATTTTCCTGATTTTGAAAAACATCAAATTCATGCCCTTAGATGTTGTAGATCTAACATTTATCAACTCAGATCACTTAGTTACACATCTTACAACATGTTTAAACAAAAAAATCTAACATCTAACATAGGATCAAAGATCATATTTCTTATTTAGGGTTATACCTCTTTTGTACAATTTCTTGATATAGGATCCTTGATCTATTATGGGTGAACTTGGAACTGGATTTAGGACTGATCTATGAAAATATTTTGTTGGTGAACAAATGAACTTGAATATGACTTTTTCTCTCTCTTTGGTGTATATATAACATGATATAATGTATATAGCTGAGATAAAATGCTGATTTGCTGGAGTTTTTAATCACATGGCATATATAGAGTAGTTTACCAACTCCATATATAGCTAGATGTGACGCCCACAAATCTGGGTCTCTTCCAACCCGATAGATGGTGCTACACGATACTACCATTCATTCATTCATTTAATTGAAAATTCTCAAAAGGACTAATATAACTTCTATATATCCAAAATAATATTACAATTCCCAGGTTCTTTGTAACCCCTACATTTGTTCTTGTCATAATATCAAATATATTACAAATCATTCAACTATTCTATTACATAAGCAATCTAAGGGTTCGTCTTCGCCTGAGCCTTCGGTCCGCTCGATCTTAGCTGTGTTCATATGGTTCAAGCAAGAGTGAGCACGACTAGCTCAGCAAGTACTACAATTCTAATAAACAACATGCTTGAAACATAGAACTTATATATCTTCAGTAACTGAACAATAGTTACGAAGTACTATCGATAATTCAAAATAGCACTTCTTTTCATTCAAAACGTTTCCCAACAATAATAATTAGTAGAATATCAAATAAGCTCAAGACTATGAGCAGTTCATAATTTCTTTTGAAAAGAACAACCCGACACTAAGTCCGTAAGTACGACATAGCTTACGACCACTTCTGGGTGATCAGCCCATAGTACTCTATGTTGATCAATACTACATTCATTAAACGTGTATATGTTTAAGTTGTGGC